>CM053326.1:24777035-26202035 GCA_028583605.1 Dastarcus helophoroides
ATAGAAAAAGACCAACTTCGAAAATAAAGATGGATTTCGAAGAAAATAAAAAGAAATTTTAAGACAAACTGGAAATTTGGAACAAAAAATCAAATTTTGACAATGGTCGTTTATGAAGTAGACAATGGTTGAAAAAAATCGAAATATTGAAACAAAAAGATGAATTTTTATGCAAAAAGTTAGGTTTTTAGGAAGGGCCGAATTTTAAGACAAAGACGAAAAAAACAGATTCTGAGAAAAATATCGAAATTCGAGAAAAAAACGAATTTTAAAAGAAAAAGACTAAAATTTCGAGGAAAAGAGCGAAATTGACAAAATTTCGAAAAAAATACTCTAAATTTCCAGAAATATTAAATATTTAATTTGGTGACAAAAATCTAAATTTCGCGCAAAACCCAACCAGTCAAAATGTCTGGCAAGTTAGATTCTAAAAGGACTAAATTTTCAAAAATAAAGTTCAGTTGCTACGAAAAATAAACGAAATATCGAAAAAAAAATCGAAATTTCTAGAAAATCTTCGAAACTGAAAAAATATTCGAAAGTTTCCAGAGAGTTTGTGAATAATAAAGACGAATTTTAAAAAAAAATAATCATAATCTAGGGAAAACACGAATTTCGAGGAGAAAAACTGAAAGACGGAAAAATCGAAATTCAAGAAAAAGAGACGAATTTCAAGTGAAAAAAATCAAGATTTCCAAAAACAAAAACGAATTTTGAAAAAAAAATTCGAAATTTCCCGAAAAAGATCGAAATTGTCAGATTTTCGAGAAAAAAATGGAAACTATCAAAATTTCGAGAAAAACTCTAAATTTCCAGAAATATTAAATATCCATTTTGGTGATAAAAATCAAAATTTCGAAAAAAAAAAGCGGTAGTTAACCAACCAGTCTAAATGTTTGGCAAGTTAGATTCTGAAAGGTCTAAATTTTCAAAAAAAGTCCAGGGATTACGAAAAATAAACTGAAAAAATATTCGAAATTTTTCAGAAAAGGTTATATTTTAAGAAAAATGTCGCATTTTGCGAATAATAAAGACGAATTTTGAAAAAAAAAACCAAAGATAGGAAAACGACGAATTTCGAGGAGAAAAACGGAAAGACGTAAATACTCGAACTTCGAGAAAAAGAGACGAATTTCGAGAGAAAAAAATCAAGATTACCAAATACAAAAACGAATTTTGAAAAAAAAAATTCAAAATTTCGAGAAAAAGATCGAAATTGTCAGAATTTCGAGAAAAAGATAGAAATTAGCAGAATTTCGAGAAAAACAAAATTTCCAGAAATATTAAATATCCAATTTGGTGAAAAAATTTCGAGAAAAAAGCCTTAACCTTAACCTTAAGCAACTAGTCAAAATATCTAGCAGGTCAGATTTTAAAAGGTCTAAATTTAAGAAAAAAACTCCACTTCTTAAGAAAAATAAACGAAATATCGAAAGAAAATCGAAATTTCTGGAAAAACTTTGAAACTGAAAAAATATTCGAAAGTTTCCAGAAAAAGTAATATTTCAAGAAAAATGTCGCATTTTGCGAATAATAAAGACGAATTTTGAAAAAAAAATAATCAAATTCTAGGGAAAAGACGAACTTCGAGGAAAAGGACGGAATTTCGAGAAAAAAAAATGAAAATTTATCGCAGAAAGTCAAATTTTGAAAATAGGCATTTATGAAAATAATGATTTTTGGAAACATTTAAGTTTTGAAAAAAGGACGAATTTCTTGCTTATTTTGAGAAAAATACCAAATTTTGAGGAAAAAAAGACGAATTTCAAGGGAAAAAATCAAAATTTTCTAAAACAAAAACGAATTTTGAAAAAAAAATCTAAATTTCGAGATCGAAATTCTGAGAAAAGGATGAAAATTTTCACAATTTCGTGGAATAGTCTAAATTTCCGGAAATATTGAATATCAAATTTCGAGATAAAAATCAACATTTCGGACAAAAAGGCAAACGTTAAAAAACAAGTCAAAAAAAAAGTCCAATTATAAAAGGTCGGAATTTTCAAAATAGCAAACCCAAATGTTAAAAAAAATAAACGAAATTTCGAAAAAAAAATCGAAATTTGTAGAAAAACTTCGACATTGACAAAGGTCACATTTTAAAGAAAATAAAAGTCGAATTTTGAAGAAGAAATTAACAAAAGACGAATTTTGAAAAAATAATCAAAATCTAGAGAAAACGACGAATTTCGAGGACGAATTTTGAAGAGAAAGGCGGATTTTCGAGAAAAAAATGAATAGTTTAATAAAGTTGAATTTTGAGAATAGTCGTATATGAAAAAGACTTTTGAAGAAGACGAAATTTCGAAAAAAAAGACGAATTTCTTGATAGTAATTTCCAGCAAAACTGGTTCAGTAATTAGGCTGTCAAAAGCCAACAAACAGAAGAACAAACAAACACATCCTCCTATTTATATTAAGTTGGAATTAGGATTTACACTATGTAATAGAAACCTATAGAAATTCTATAAATAATCTCACCTTTTTGAATATGAGCTTGGATGTATCTGAACAGTTTTCCGTAATAAAGAGGAGCTGGGGTTTCAAGGAATTACTACACCAATTTTCGTCGAAATTGGTTTAGTAACTGAGCCTTGAAAAGCCAACAAACAGACGGATAGACATACACATTTTGCACTTATGTTTATTTGCGATTAAGATTTACATGATGTAACAAAAACCCATAAAAAATCAAAGAAAACTTTTTAGATGTATTACTTATTAGTTTGTATGCGGCAGTTTTCCGTGATAAAAGTTCCGTGATTAAAGTTTTATTTTTTACCTCGGGTTTCAAAGAAGCTCTATATCAATTTTCATCGAAATCGGTTCAGCAATTGAGCCGTGAAAAGCAAACAAACAAAAGGACAGACAACTTTCTGGATATATTAGTTTGAATGTATCAGAAACAGTTTTTCGCGATATAAAGGAACCTATTTTTTATCTCGAGTTTCAATGAATCTCTACACCAATTGTCGTTGAAATCCGTTCAGAGATTAAACCGTGAACAACAAACAGACAGACAGACAAACGCACTTTCGCATTTACATATTAAATTAAGATTAGGATGTGTGCGAACACAAACTTCCTCATGGGGAAGTTTAATATTTAATTACAAAGTAAGAGATTAATAAATAACTAGCTGTTACCCGTGACTTTATCAGCAAATTTGAATAAATAACTACTGCAACTTAATGGAAGTTTTAAGACAATTTTACATTTAAATGAAAATTAAATTAATTTTCAGTTCAAATTGCAAACCGATAACATAATATTGCTGAACTGGATAATAATACGTGATTTTATGATACGTAATAATCAAGGGACCAGGGACCTAAGAAAAGAGCCCGCTATTAAAATTAAAATTACAATTTTGACTCTTGCCTTTCTCGATGATTGTTCCCTATTTTATTTTTTAGAGCATTAAATCCCTCAAATATTTTTTGAGGTCACTACAGAAAATAAAACCAACACCGAGCTAACGCTTGGTTGGTAATTACCCCTTAATTTAATTGAAATAAGTTTGAAAATACCATTTCCATTATAATATATTACCCTCAATTACCTTAAGTGATTTTTAACTACCCGTACTCATATGCATCCATAGACTAGAAAATAAAAAAAAATCGTTAAGTAGTAAGTAATAAAAAGCATCACATTATCATTTGTGTAATAACGAGAAAAGAAGCACGAAAGTCATATTTTCCCTAGACATCAATTTTTCATGCGGCATTTATTACCCCTAACGTCGGAATAAAATGTGCTGAATAATTGATTTTATCGCGCTCATTGGACACTCTATTATAAATATCCGTGACACTAGCGACATGCGCCCTTTTTGTGTTACAAACGAAGCCACTTTTTTTTCAAGTTTAGTGGGTTTCGAGGTCACATTCGTGTCGGATGGCTTTTGACCATGTTCGGCAAAGTTAGAAAAAAAAGCGAGATTTCAGGATGGGACTTGCGGAGATCATTTTGGCGGCGCTGTGCCTTAATAGCACGTGCGTCGATGATTTAGATTGTGAGATTTGAATTATTTGTGTGTTTTTTTTTATTGTTTTTGGGGTTTTGCAGCTTTGGATAAATCGTATTCATCAGCGAAAAAATTGGCTTTATTTAAATTAGCTGAGGAGTTAAAACAGGAGCATTTATACATAACGACTTTAATAGTAAGTTTTTGTATTTAACAATTATTAATGTATTCCTTCCTGTTAACGCGCTGCTGGTAGAAATTTACAAAGAATCAAAGAACCGAATTTTATAAACATTCAACTTTTTCTAATGTACTGTGCTGCAAAAGAAATATTGCCACATTTGCTTCAGCTTTTGTTCTAGAGTTTCCTCATTTCAATTTTTTTCTCGATATTGCAAGTGCTTTTCTTGAAATTTGGATTTTCTCAACATTTGCCAAGATTTCGACATCAAAGTCGAAAAAATTTAAAATGTAAAAAATAATGTCAAACGTTGTATCTCTCTAAAGATGATAGCTTGGCTAGCGAAACGCGTTAGAGCAATCTTTGTTGTGTTTTTTAATCTTTCTTGGCTTCAAGGGACAAAATTTGTATTTCAATTGTTGGAAAAAGAGTCGAAGTCTTTAGAAAAAGATAAGAATTTCTAAAAAATACTAGCTAATATACTACTTTCTTTAACGTGTTAAATAAATCGATTTTTCTTTAATTTATACATTTTTCAAAAAATTCTCTTTTCAGGATGTAGATTTTTTTCGAAGTTGGATTTTTTTTAAATTCTGTTTTTTCTGAAAATTTTGACATTTTTTAGCATTTAGTTAATTTGTTTTCAAATAGAAACTGACTTTTCTGAAACTATCGTAATTTTTTTAGCATTTCCACTTTTAAATATGTTTTCAAAAATACTGACCGATTTTTTTGAAAATTTCGTCCTTTTTTCAGCATTTCTACTTTTGAATATTTTTACTTTTTTAAAAACAAAGTTTTTTGAAAGCTAGGCTGTTTGAAAAATTTCAGTTTTTTATTATCCAAATTTTTTCAGCTTTGAAATTTTTTGTAAATTCTAACTTTTTGAAAATTTTGTCTATTATTTTAAATTTCATATATATATTTTCAAAATTTCAACTTTTTGCAAACTTCCAATTTTTTTTTAAATTTCGCCTGTTTTTAATTTAAATTTTTTTGCGAAAATTTTTTTTTGGTTTTATTTAAATATAATTTTTTTAATGTCTACTTCTTGAAATTTTGGGCAATTTTGCAAAATTTCACATTTTACGGTCTTTCTAAGGTTCCGAATTCATTGAAACTTTCTTCTTTTTCAAAATTACACCTATTTTAAAAATTATAACTTTTTTAAAAAAAATTCGACAATTTCACAAAATTTTAATTTTTTTAAAAATTTCGAATCAAAAGCTCAGACTTTTGAAAAATATGTTCAACTGTTATTTCAAAATTTTAACTATTCAAATCTTCAACTTTTTCCAAATTACAAGTTTTCAAAATTTTGACTTTTCTAATAATTTTAGCTTTTCTTCAATATTTAGACTCAGACAATTTTGGCTTTTATTTCAAATGCTAAAAAATTTTCCATTTTTTAAATTTCGGCTTTTTTTTTTAATTTTGACTATTTTTGAAATTTTAGATTGTTTTTCAAAATTTCAACTTTTTTAAAAATCTCGACTTTTTTTGAAAAAGTCAACTTTTTCAATATTTTGAATTTTTTTCAATATTATGCCTTTTTTAAAAATCTTTATTTTTGAAAATTTTAACTTTATTCTTCATGGTAGACTCTTATGGTTCGATGTTTTTCAAATTTTTCATATTTTCTAAAAATTATGACTTGGAAATATTTGCCTCTTTCAGAATTTTAACTTTTTTTGAAAATTTCGATTTTTCAAAATTTGAAACTTTGAAAATGTTGGTTTTTTAAATATTTTGACTTTATTTGTCATGTAGACTTCTTTTAAAAATTTGGAATGTATTGAAAATGTTTGCTTTAAACCCGAATTTTCAATTCCAACGAAAATTTTGGTTTTTTTTTTGAACATTTTGACATTTTTTTAAAATTTTAAATAATTTTTAAAATTTCCTTTTTTTTGACAATGTTAACCTTTTTTAACTGTCGAGCGAAAATTTAAAGCTTTTTGTCCGAATATCGCACTTTCCTTAAAAAAATTACAGAGATTCGATTTTTTTTCAGGAAATTACCACTTTAATCTTAAAAATTTTCGACACTTTTTTCAAACATTTCTACTCTAACCTCAAAATTCCGAAATAAAACTCAAAATGCTGTAAAACCAAAAACATTTTTTTAAGAAAAAAGCGAAAGTTTCAACATCCTCTCCAAAATTCGTTTTTTCTTTAAAAAGTTGCAGAATTTTCGAATTTTTTCGGTTTCGGCCAAAAGTAAACTAAAAGCTGAAGTTACATTTTGCCAAAAAATCTAGTTTCTAAAAAATTTTAACATTTACCTCAAAATTTAAACTTTAGTCTTAAAACTTTCCACTTTTTCTAAAATTTTGACTCGAAATTAAGAAGCGAAAACCACATTAGGCTACGCGGAGCAAAAAGAGATTCAAAAGAGGCAACCAAGTGGTTTAGGTGCGCTTCCTAAGGTAAAAACCTGTTCAAAAACTGCTTCCTATAAATATTTCAGCCGTTTATATTTGTCAAAATATTTAAACAAAGATCAGATTCGTTAATGCAACATTTTTCAGAATGGCGAACTCAGTGGATACAACAGTTCGGGCCAAGGGACGGGGGTGGCCTTCGATCTCATCAACATTCTACAACACAAATTCGGCTTCAATTACTCCATAGTTTTGCCGCAGAAAAACATATTTGGCAACGAGAAGAGCGGCGTATTGGCTTTGTTGGAAGATGGGGTGAGATCACCTTTTAACGTCTTTCCGTATTTTTTTGCTTACTTTGGCATCAAAATGAAAAATTTGTTTTTAGACGGTGAACATCTCAGCTGCAGTTTCTACCCAAACTGAATCTGTATACCAACAGAATTAAATATTCCCCCAGTTTAGACACCGGGGAGTGGGTGGTATTGATGAAAAGACCAGGGGAATCCGCCAATGGTACTGGTTTGCTTGCGCCTTTTACGTTGCCCGTATGGATGCTGATTTTGGTTTCCTTGTTCCTTGTGGGACCAATCATCTACTTTGTGATATACGTTCAGGCGAAATTATGTAAATTGGATGACAACAAAGTATATCCGTTATCCTCTTGTATCTGGTTCGTCTATGGGGCTTTGCTGAAGCAAGGAACAACTTTAAATCCAACCACAGGTAATCGATTTTTAGTTTTTTTTTTATATTCCAGTTCATCGAAATGCTTTTAAGATTCATCTAGACTTTTGTTTTCCACCTGGTGGATATTCATAACGATTCTCACTGCGTTCTACACGGCTAACCTTACGGCTTTTCTGACCCTTTCCAAGTTTACTCTACCAATTGATGTACCTGAAGACATCGGGAGGAAAAACTGGAAATGGGTGACGAATTATGGAAACGCGATTCAAGAGGCCGTCGCTTTGGGCAAAAGCAGCTTGGAAAACACAGAAGAATTTCAGCAGATATATAAGACGCTTGGACCTCAGGAAAACTATTACAACACGACAGATGCCAAGATCATCAGTAGATATGTCAAAGAGAAAAATATGATGTTCATCAGGGAAAAACCGATAGTTGAGCACGTTCTCTACAGGGACTACAAAGAAAATGCAAAAGCTGAGGTCCCAGAGGCAGACAGATGTACTTATGTCATAACAAAGTTTTCCGTTATGTCGTTTGCGCGATCTTTCGCCTACACCAAGCACTTTAAATATGCAGAAGTCTTTGACTCAGCGTAAGTATTCTTCATCAACTTTAATAACCACCTTAACGTTGTCTGTTACAGGATTCAAAATTTGGTAGAGGCTGGGATAATCAAATTCAAGCTCAGTCAAGATTTGCCCAATACCCAAATATGCCCCTTGGATCTCGGAAGTACGGAGCGTCGACTCAGAAACACGGATCTCATGATGACCTACATCATAGTCGGTGTTGGTTTTGTTGTTTCTTTGATCGTATTCCTCGTCGAACTCCTGATACAGCGATGCTACAAAAGGGATTTGATACACATGAGGGGTAGGGAGCACAAGCACGTCAACAGAAGAAGGCAGCACATTCACACCTTTGAGACATTAAAGAGCAATCGTCAAAATGATTTGAAATTACCTGTCACGTTTGGTTTGAGTGAAAAACGAACACCACCACCTTCTTATAACACCATTTTCCAACCTCCAGCAGGGTTACCCTCGAATTCGAGACGAAAAATTGTGAATGGGAGAGAATATTGGGTTGTTGAGGGCCACGGGGAGAACCATCTTATACCTTTGAGGACACCATCAGCTCTTCTGTTTCAGTACAGCAATTAAGGCAGCTGTTTAAGTCGTTTTTAACCAAGGCTATCCTTGATGATTACAGCAGACGAGAAACTAATGAAGTATTAAACTACAGCAATTAGCAATCATCAAAGAATAAATTAAATATGTTCATGGTGTGATATTTTTCTTAATAAATGGTGTATTTAACTACTAGCACATTTAAAATTGTATATTATTTCGTGCCACCTTTATCCCATAATATGAAGAGCCGAATTCTTAAGTTGGTAATAGAAAACAGAGTAGAATTGGCCAAAGAAAATTTTTCGAAAATTCATTTCATCAGTAAATTAAAATTCTTACCGAGTGCTAATTTGGCCCAAGGTCCAACATTTTTAAGTGAGGCCGAAATTTCTAATAAGGTCGAAATGTTCATAAAAAGTGGAAATTTCCAAAAAAACAGCTAAGAATTTTAAAAATAAGGTCAAAGTTTTTAGAAAAAATTGAAATTTTGAAACATTTTCATAAATAGTCAATCTTTAGATATATCGAGATTTAAAAATTTGAAAAGTTTTTACTCAAATTCTAAAAAACTGACATATTCTCAAAATTGAATATTGAAGAAAAGCTAAAGCTTATCAGAAAAGAAAATTTTCAAAATAAATCGGGATTTTAAATATGTCGAAATTTTCACAGAAAGTGAAATTTCCAAAAGAAAATTAGGATTTTTGAAAAAGAGTCGATGTTTTGAAAAAAAATGTCAACATTTTAAAAAAGTCGACATTTTCAATAATTTCGAGAATTTGAAAAAAGGCGAAATTTTGGAGAAATATCGACATTTAAAACAAATTGCAGAATTTTCAATTAAATCTTCAAAAAAGCTGAACTTTTTGAATATTGAAGAAAAGTCAAAATTATCAGAAAATTCGTAATTTTCTAGAAAGTTGAAATTTTGTAAAAGTAAAATTTTGGAAAAGGTTGAAATTTTTAACAGTTCAAATTAAAAAAAAGATTTGATTGGAAATTTTTAAAGGAAAAATAAATATAATTTTAAAAAAATGTCATACTTTTTAAAGAAGGCCAAGTTTTCAGAAAATAATTAAATGTCGACGTTTTGAAAAGGGAGACGAAATTTTTTAAAAAATTCAAAATTTTGCTAAAATTTCAGAAATGTTTTAAGCATATCTGAATTAAAACAAATGATAATTTTCATATAAAGATCAAAGGTTTGCAAAAATGTCGAAATGTTAAAAATAGTTAAAATTAAAGAAAATAATATACAAATATTAATAATTTGCATTTTAAATTTTTGAAACCTTCCAACATCTAAAAAAAGCCCAAACTTTCAATAAAGTGGGAAATTTAAGTCGAAAATTTGAAAAAAGTTCAGATTTCTGAAAAGCTTAAAATTTTCCAAAATAAAAGTAACAATACCAAACAATTTTTTCAAATTTTGATATTTTTCAAACATTGAAAAGTAAAAATATTCGGAAAAAAAAACTGAAAATTTGACAATAATGCAAAAACTTTCAAATTTACAAAAAAAGTCAAAATTTTAAAAATAAAAACTATTCAAAAAAATTTTGGCGGCGAAATTAAAACAAATATCAAAACTTTGAAAAAGTAAACACATTCAAAAGATCTGAGAATTATGAAAAAATTGAGAAACTTTTAAAATAATTGGCAATTGTGAAAAAGTTAAAATTTTGAAAGATTGCAAAATTTTTACTGAAATTTTTAATAAAAGCCAATTATTTCGAAGTCGAAGTATTGAAGAAAGGAAAAAATAATCAGATAAGTCGAAATTTTGAAAAGTCTAAATACTGAAAAGTTAAAATTTTCGAAAAAGTTGAAATTTTTAATGGTTAAAATTTTGAAGTAAACACTTTTTAAAAAGTTGAAATTTGAGCTCAGAATCTGTAACAAAATTAAAATTTTGAAAAAATGTCCAAATTTTCATAAAAGGTCAAGACAAAAAAAACGAATTTTTTAAAGAAACTCGAAAATTATATTAAAAAGACGAAATGTCCAAAAAAAATCGAAAATGGTCGAAAACTTTTAAAAAAGTCGACTTTTATAAAAATGTCTTGACTTTTTTGTAGTTTCAATTTTTTAAATCAGGACATTTTTAAGTCGAAATGTTGAAAAAAATTGACATTTAAAAAAATAGTCGGAAATTTTAAAATATCGAAATTTTCAATAATAAAACTATAAATTGTCAAAAAGAAATATATAAAAAAGGTGTAATTTTGAAAAAACTCGAAAATTTAAAGTCAAGATTTTTAAAAAAGTCCAGGTTTATAAAATTCTACATTTTCAGAAAAAGTAAGAATTTTCAAAAGGCGAATTTGGAAAAAATGTCGACATTTTCAAAAAGAGTAATAAAAAAACCAAAACACCGTAAAGTCAAAAGATTTACGAAAAGATGAAAATTTTCAAAACAATATACACACAGATCTTTGCAAAAGTCAAAACTTAAAAATAATGAGAACAGTCAAAATTTGGAAAAAAAACGTCTAAATTTTGCAATAATATCGAAATTTGGAAAAAATTCAACCTTTCAAAAAAAAAAATCTAAAAGTTTCGAAAAGTATAAAAGTAACATTTTAAAAATGTTGAAATTATCAGGAAAGTCGAAATTTTCAGTCGAAATTTTGAAACGTTAAAATTTTGAAAATATCGAAATTTTGAGAGAAATTCAACCAATCAAAAATTCGACATTTTCTTAAAAAGTAAACATTTTTAGAAATCTAAAATTTTGAAAAAGTTGGAATTTTCAAACTCGAATTTGTAACAAATACGGAAATTTTCGAAAGGTTAAGGTTTGAAAAAAAAAACGGAAAAAAGTGAAACTTTCAAAGACAAATTTAAAAAAAAAACAGAAATTTGCGAAAGGTTAAGGTTCGAAAAAAAGAGGAAATTTTTGGTAAAGAAGAAATTTTTAAAATAAAATCGAAATTTTGAAAAGAGTCGAAACGAAATTGAAGAACTCGAAATTTTGGAAAAGTGTCAAAATTATAAGACGTTAAAAATAAATTTTGGTGGAACGGACTGGTCCTTGGTTATCTTTAAAAATTGAAATACAAATCTTGTCCCCTGAAACCAATCTTTCTTGGTTTCAGGGGATAAGATTTGTATTTCAACGTTAAAAGAAAGCAGCAGCCGTGACAATAATGAGTGGGATCAGGTACATATCCACATCAGCCTAGTAAATGAATTAATATTGAGAAAAGTTGCCGGTAGCATACTATAATAAAAATTGATTTAAAAATAGGCAACTAAACTTACATTTACCGGTTTAGTGGCAACTCGTGTAGCAGTATTGTGTATTACTAGTTGTCTAGAGTTAAACTTCATTTTTACTGCATTTATTTAAAGGCATCAGATTTTGGACTTGATATTGGAGATCTGTAACGTAAAAATTAAATTTTAAGTTAATTAATTAATCCCAGTTAAGAATTTTATCACATTTCAAAAATGATTTTTCACAATTGCGAATGATATATCTATTAACGACTAGAAAGCAATGACGATGGTACGATGATCGATGATTTTTGTTTGAGAATCAAACATAAGATAATCAAGTAGAGTAGAACAAAATGAAACAGCAGAATCGAGCGGAGTAGAAATGAGTAGAGTAACTTAAAGTAGAGTTGAGTAGAGAGGTCTAGTCTTTGAACAGTGAACTTTATATAGAATTCACTGTCTTGCAATAGAGCAAAGCATAGACGAATAGATCAAAGACGAGTCACAAGCGCCTAGTCGACATTGGTCTTCTGATATTCCGTAAGGTAAAATATTATAAACCAAATCGAAACGAACGGAGGGTTCTTTCTCTTTTCAAAGTTTGGAGTTTGGATTGCTTGGGATTGCTTTGCTATTTGCTTATTGGAGGAGTTGAGGAAAGCAGAAAGGCAAAATGAGTGTAGTACAGCGAACGAGAACGACCAAAGTAGAGCAAAACAGAATAGACAAGAACAAAGGACAACAAGATCGGTACATGAAAAAGCGGAGTACAGGTGATTGAAGAAGAGGCAAAACAGAACCGATCAGAGAAGCACCGAAAAAAGAAAGATAGGGCTTAAAGACAACAGAGCAGAATCTGGTAAAAGCGGAAGAGCGAAGCAAAGGAAAACATATTAGAAGAGTAGAAAAGCAAAGAATAGGTAAGAGAGCAAACTGAGAGTAGGAAAAGCGAAGCAAAACAGAAGAGAGTCAACCACGAATCCGAGCAGCAGCAAACCGGAGGAGAGAGCAAAAAAATCGTTTCCAGATATAAATGGAATTTCATATTTCATGTATAAGACCAATCATGACATACGGAAAGAAGGCACGAGAAGAAACCAACAAGACCAAGAGTTATGCTGAGAGTAGCGGAGATGAAAACTTTAAGAACTATAGCGGGAAAGACCAGAAGAGGCAGAGAGGCAGATTAGAGAGCAGTATGGTATACAGGATATCGTGCGATGGGGTGGACGAAGAAGGAGACAATGGTACGCTCACGTAAACACCATGAGAGAAGATCGATTACCACCCATCGCGCTGGAAGGAAAACCAACAGGCAGCCCGTCCCCCCGGAAGGCCACCTAAAATTTGGAAGGCATAGTTGGCAGTCAACATCCCAGGAACTACACCAGAGGCATAACCAGAGCTAACAGATCACAAGATCTTTAAAAAAGAAGAAGAAGAATTAAATCTACTTCAAAAAAGTTATCTTGAGCTTGAAGACTCAGACTTTCAATCTTATGTCTTCAAAATTAGGATTTAGTGCAGGATATACATCTTCCGGGATTGGACCGTGTCAAAGAACTACTAAAAGTGTTCGATGTTTCGCCTACCATCGTAGGGGGCTTCTTTAGGAACAAAGAAAAGAAACAGTAAATGAAAAAAGGAAATATAAGGGAATATGCAAAAATGAAAAGGCCAATTTCAAAACATCATTTTTGCATGTTCCCTTATATTTCCCCTTTTTATGTATTGTTTCTTTTCTTTCTTCCTGAAGAAGCCCCCTACGATGGTGGGCGAAACGTCGAACACTTTTAGTAGTTCTTTGACACGGTCCAATCCCGAAAGAAGTATATCCTGTACTGACGTTGACCGTGGAAGCCTTCGTTATCATATTAGGATTTAGTGAATAAAAGTCTTTGGTTTTCGTAATAAAAATAAAAATCTATGTTTCTATGATTAAAAATTGGATACCCCTAACCAGATGAGTATTTACAAGATTTTTATCGTACTTTAGGTGTTTTTATTTAATTATTTCGAAGAAGAAAATGTTTATTTAGCAATAAATATGTGTATATGTTATACACTCTATAAATTAGTTGCAGATCCAACACGTAATCTAACAAATGCTTGGTAATTTTCTTGGAAACCATATATCTTAGACTTTTTTAATATTTACCGAACTGAAAATAGCTAAGAATAAAGACGAGAAAGAAGATTAAAGCTATTATGTTTCTTGTTAAAAAAAACTAGTTATAACATTTAATCATTTCTCGGAACAATATAGCTGATTAATGCGAACGAATCTTTGCTTAATAATAAGTGCTGTTTGTAGTTAACATGTTGATATAGTTATTTCTTGGTTGTAATATAGCTTTACACTACTGGCCCAGATGAATTATAAAAATATAATAAACAAGCCATGACGAAGTACATTCGATAACTGGTAGTTATTCACTGGCAACAGTAAACAAGCGTTGCCAGATTTACATTATTTCCTTGCGGGTGTGCTCGAGTGACAACTTCCTTATCGCTTATCACTCTATCGCAGGCTTTCAAATAGAGGTCCAGCCCCATCGTATAGCTAGCTATAGCGGATTGATATCCGCAGTTAGGACACTTTTTGAAGTGAAAATTTTAGATTCGTTGAACGCTTTTTGATCAGGGGAAAATCATATGGGTTCACGTCACCAATATTCTAATGTCGCGTTACCAATATGCTAATGATAACATTATATCTGTAGCTAATAACGTAGTAATAGATTTTAATTTACAAATTATTAGATATTATTATTATTGATACTACAATCAATTTGAAAATAAAAAAAAAACTGTTATCAATCACTGGCAACCAAAGGCATCCGAGTTCTCACACAAGGTCAGCGATGATCTCAGTAGTCGAGGTTTCGGAATCGCTGACGGGACAATTTCTCGCGAGGAATCGAAGTTCGGCAACTGAAGGCATTCATGGGCGCGGTTACTTCGTGTTTTTAAATATATTACAATTTGAATATTTTTACAATGTGCTTGTTTACAAAACCACTGTTACTTCCTTGTCTTCAGTTTTTACTTCTGTTGGCAGTCCGCTGACTCCCTAATTTGTTTTTCTCATTGAAGAAATTATCCGAATGTATCATAATTCAGAGGAGTGCATATCTATATAAAATTATTCAAATTATCTCAACTGGAGTATGAATTCTTTCTTTTTGTGACGTTGTACGCAGAAATGAAATTTAACGAATCGGGTGTAAATTCGGCAGCGTCGCGTGTAATTTCTTATTAGTCAAGGCTGACGAGCTTATGTTGGGCTAGGCGGAGAGGCGGATCGTATAACTTCGCTTGGTATCTTTTGCACTTTTTGAACCGAGTTTTCTGTGAACACGTTTCGAGCAGATGCTGCTTTATGTTTTTATGGTAACAATTCCCAAACAATAAACGGGTGACGGCTTTTAAATTGCAGATACGATATTTCCACTGGTTTAATCCGAATGACCTTCGACAGATATCCCAACTAAAGATAGGAGGATTTTGTAATATTTAAAGTTGCATTTCAAATATTAACTCCTATGATTTAGTAACTGTTGCAACTTTACACCAAAATTGGGTTTGATTTTGATTTTATTGTTAACGATTGTTCTACAATAATTCTATGTTCAACCTGCAATACATTGTAAAGTCCACTTACAACTATTGAAAGTTTTGCTGGTTCGACCTGCAAATTGTAGGTTCGAGGTTCGACTCGAATGGCAGGTTCGAAGTTTGAACACAATTGTAGGTTCGACCACAATTATTGCAGGTTCTATCTGCAATAATTATCATACCATTTTTAACCCCCCCCGTCCCCAAAATGTAATCGTTTCCCAAGCCTCCTTGCGCCCCTAGGAACCTGCCTGGCTTAACTTATTTATAATCCTCCCACTGTAATGAGCTTTGGTTTATCGAAATTTTGAACATCAAGAACATCTACGAGTTTTAAAATGGATTGATTTTAACTGAATACCCCAGTAATGATGACAGAAAGACGCGATAATATTGTTTTGTTTAAAACGAAGTTCTTAATAAGCTCTTGGAGTCCTAGAATCTCCAATCAATATGGTATAATTTACAATTAGATTATCTAGATATAAAAAAAAAGGAAATTTCTGTTCAACTCTGGTCCTCTGGCATACCCAAGCGATGATGTACAACTTGGAGAATTGTATATATGAAGATAAAATTATGAGGGCTAAAAGAAAATTTTACTGATCAAATTTCGTTCTTCATTGAAATTTTTATCACAAAATGACCATAAAGATGGATCGATTGTGTTCGAATACGTAAGATATTCTATTTAGTTTCGAATAAAGCTTCTGATTAGTTTCTAGGGTCTGTAGCATAATAATTCGATAAGGATAACTTAGAAAAATGTATTACATAAAGATCAAATTGTAGTGGAAAAAGAAAGTATTACTGATGAGCTTTTGTTTGCCATTGAAATTTTGACCACCAAATGATGAATTGATGACTTGAGTGTACCCGAATATGTAAGATTATAATGACTTTATGCTATTCAGTTTCAAATGAAGTTTCTGCTTAGTTTTAAGGCTCTCTGGCACAACCAGTCGATAAGGTAGGGCTTAGAAAGATGTTCCATATGAAGCAACGTTGTAGTGAAAAAAGTAAATATTACTAATGAACTTTTGATTTTCATTGAAATTTTGACCACCAAAGGATGAATTGATGAATTGACTGTACCCGAATACGTAAGATTATGATCATCATTTTCAAATGCAGTTTCTGATTAGTTTCAATGGTCTCTAGCATAACCATTCGATAGGATACAGTTTAGAAAAATGTTCCATATAAAGGCAACATTGTAGTGGAAAAAGAAAATATTACTGATGAACCTTAGTATTTCATTGAAATTTCGACCACCAAAAGACGAATTGATGAATTGATTGTACCCGAATACGTAAGATTATGATGGAGATGTGATATTCAGTTTTAAATGAAATTTCTGGTTAGTTTCAATGGTCTCTAGCATTCGATAAGTTACAGCTTAGAAAAATGTCTCATATTAAGAGAAAATTGTATTGGAAAAAGAAAATATTACTAATAAACTGTCGTTTTTTATTGTAATTTCGGCCACCAAATGATTATTAAGATGAAACCATTGTACCCGAATACGTAAGATTATGAAGGCGATATGTTCGAGATAGGTTGCCTAGAGTTTAGGTCACCCTTTCCGAGCCCAATGTGCTATCCCCGTGATTGAGGTGTTCTTGGTCATTCATTCAGCCACTCAACCTTGTTGAGAAACTGAAGAACGTCCCTTGGATGCGCATCTCTCAAACTGGCCACACTAGACCAGAAGTATCCCAGCGTGCATCCTCTAGTTGATTCTAGTGCCGGCACAATGACACATCACGTGCTCGACACACTCATCTTCTTCTAAATACCCCCTACAACTCGGGTCGTTTATAAGTTCCATTCTGTGGAGGTGTTTGTTTAATCGAGAGTGACATGTCCAAATCCCTACAAATCTCCTGAGGTTATTCCTTGAAAATTGTAGGCATAGTTTTGCCCTTTCCCTCCAAGAAATTCTAATGAATGCGTGAGTCTGTCGGCATGTTGTTATTGATGCCCATTAGGCTTTGTGTTTACGATAGATTTCTTAAATAGGGATCTTACGGTTGGTGTAGCCAGGGGAAGGGTTGATTCTGATCCAACAAATTGTCTTCCTCGCCAGTTTGTCAGCGCGTTCATTTCCCTCTTTCCCAGAATGTCCTTTGATCCATATTAGATCAATTGCATTCTCCTGTGATAGACATTCTAAAGCTCGGTGGCAGTTCCATACCAGCAGTGAGTTTGTTGTCACATTCCTCAGAGCCTTAAGGGCTGCCTGGCTGTTCTTATTTGAATATATTTTCCTGTAATGTTCAGTTTCATCATTTGGTCGGTGCTATATAAAATTCCCAACATCTCCGCTTGGAAGATTGTTGAGTATTTATCTTACTTAATACTTACATTTAGGTTTAGGTCTTTCGAGAAGATTCCTGTTCCAGTGTCCGGGTGGTGATATGTTATTTAGTTTCAAATGAAGCTTCCGGTTGGTTTCAAGGGTCTCTTGCATAACCATTGGATAAGGTACAGAAAAATGGTCCATGTGAAGGCAAAATAATAGTGGAAAAAGAAAACATTACTGATGAACTTTCCTTTTCCATTAAAATTTTGATCCCCAGAAGTTGGGATGATGGTTTTGATTGAATGCAAAACATTACGACAAAGATATCCTATTTAGTTTTAGACAGAGCACCTGGTCAGTTCTTAGAATCTGTAGTATATTCAATCGATTAGGTACAACTTTCCAAGTATGAAAAAAATTATGGTGCAAAAATAAAATATTACTGATGAATTCTAGTTTCTCACTGAAATTTTAATTTCCGAGAGCAGCTGTAAGTATATAAGTTAGGTGGACAGCCTTAACTAAATACAGAAAATCTTGGCAACATAATAGCGACGAATTATATGTTGAGAACGCTCTACACTGTCTAGGCAAATACTGATTGGCCCTCCTCCCAATTGTTTTTGATGACTAAAGGTTATGTGTCCTCTTAGGCATGTGCCTAATTTGCTTTAGCCGCCCCAAAATTTAGTTAGGTTTTCTCATATCCAGTGAAGGATAACGTATCCTTATCCTGGCTACAGAATTTTTGTACCTCCCAAGACGAAATTTCGCTTGACGAAGTAACGTAGAACGTATCCCATTCCTTATTCGAGGTATGATTGAACTTCCAAAAGCAAATTATTGCTTGTTGACTTTCAACAATTCAATAGACGAATCAGTTTATGTGAATTTGCGCACCTCCAGATTCATTCTTTCAAACCTTCTTCATTTATAACCGAAATAGTTGATAACGAAATGGTCAGTCAATTTAGTGTTGTTCCAAGTGCGTCGAAAATAATATATACAGGGAATTCCTCCAAGATAGTATTTTGATTGAGTTTGAGAATGGAAGCATCAAAACACCTAAATATGTATAGCTTTCTTCTTAATTTCAAGGAGACATTGATCGCGTCGATCGTGGGTTTTATATCGAAGAATTATGCAAATTGAAAACGTCAGAACATCGAGATGTGCGCGAATCAAACAAAAATCGAAAATCACGCCATTTCACAGTTTTATCTTCGACGAGATTGTAAGGTCATCTCTTCAACTTTTCTGACGTTGGAAATGATCCGTTTGAACGTAACATCAAAATTCCTTCAATTCGCTCGAACGTACTGCGCACAGTACATTTTGATAATCTGATAAAATTCGAGTGTTTGCGGTAAGAACATTTTGACACCTGTTATGAAAATGTTGAGAAACAATGTAACAGATTTGATGTATGCGAACAAAGCTCGTAATATTTGTGTTGTCTATAATCGCTTATTGCTCAATATGTATAGCTAACACACTTTGTACATATGAACCTGTTTAAAATGGATTATTTCTTAAGAACCCGTCAATGTAGCTGTACGGATTGTTGCAAACTGGTTGTAATAAATAAGGCACATTTTATTGCAATCGACGAGTACTAATATTCGATACAAATTGATTCGGTTTTCGAAACCGCACCTAAATGATGATCCATCGGTGATGGAATGAATAAAACAACTTTAAAATGATGCTTAGAGCATGACTTATGCTGTCTCTGAAAATTACTGACGTAGGGACGGTTTTTGCTTTATTGTTAAAGTGTGGACTGCATTTGGTGAGTTTACGACGCACCAAAGGGGTTCAACATACAACATGACTATTTACGCTACATTGCGTGAAAAACATTTTTTTTTATTTCAAAATACAACGCGCAACGCAAATTGTTATTTCTGTGGATCCAACTTTAGGTACAAATTACTGGAAACAGATGAAATTACTTCAGAAACTTGACCCAAAAATTGTTGAATATTTTCCACCAATTCCAGTTAAACAGGAGTCACCAGTGCGACCCACAGTAACATAAATTGTACAGTGTGCGAAGTTCAATATGTTCTTTTGATAAACAAACTTTTATTTGTTCAAAACAGATGTAGTTCCAGTGGTTCGGTACATGATGAACGTAATAAAGCAGTCATTAAAGATCTTTTTTTGTTGGTAAAATCCAAAACATGGCAGTTGCATAAAAAGCTCTTTTTTGTTGGGATATCCCCGCGGATGGTATTCCGCTTTAAAAAACTGCACTTTAGTTTAGCGAGAGTTCATGTAAATAATCCATGTTAGATTAATTACCTTTTTCATATAAATATCTTTATAATAAACGTAATTACTATATTCAAGGAGAGTTACTTTCGTTTAGTTTATTTAATTGATAATAAACCACGATTATCATAACATGTTGTTGTTTACTTTCCTAGACAATTAAAAAGTCAGCTATTTTAAAAACCTACTTGTTGAATCTACGAGTATTACACTGACGTAAAACACTATCAGTATGAGTTACAATTTTAGATATTTATAAAAAAAATTGTCACCTTCAACTACGATTCCTGAATTATGGATGCCGCAAATGTAATAAATATTTAGTAACATTTAATATTAGCTCTCAGTTTATAACAAACAAACGTTCATGAAAAAACTTGCCACATTCTGGAATTTTAGAAGTTTAAACGCTTGTAGCACCTAAACAGCAAATTACAGCTCAATTTCCAATTCTTCATCTATACTAATATAGTGCAATCTATCTTCGGGACTGTCAAAATTGTCGCCCTAATGGAGATGTCCATCCATGGAGGTTGTAACAAAATTTTGTTTGATTGATTTTGTCTTTTTATTCCAAATCAGTGGTCGGCAAACTTTTAAACCAGAAGAGCCAGCAGCAATAAAATAATTGATTTCGTAAATTTCAAAGAGGCACAAATTTTTATTTCTGATTTTACATTTTATTTCCAAAATAAATCATAAATCAGACAAAATATTGGACAGAAAGAGACCCCTCTGACTCATGTAGTCTAACGAAAATATATTCAGCCCAAAAGACCTTTTATTTCACAAAATTTAGACCTTTGCTTCAAAATTTGCCTTTTTTTTCGCAATTTCTATTTTTTAACTCTTTTTTATATTAGTCTTCTTTTTTAATATCTATTTTGTTCCTAAAATTAGACTTTTACCCTGAGTCTTTCTTTGTTCTCAAAACTCGACAATTTGTGAAAATGTTTATTTTTTTTTAATTCGAGTTACTGGATAATTTCACTTATTTCTCAAAAATTCATCTTCTGTCGATTTTTTAATAAAAAAAAAGCGAAAGTTTAAAGTAATTGGAGATGTTAAGTAAAATAGTTTTTGAAGATTTCGACCTTTTTTTTTTCAAAGTTTTCTTTTTTCGAAATTTAGACCTATTCTCAAATTGCACCTTTTTCCAAAATTACATTTTTTCGACTTTGTTCTAAATTGCGGCTTTGTTGTTAAACTTTCTATATTCTTTCTAAAATTCGTCCTTTTCGGCATTTTCCCCAAAATTGGCCTTTAGCTAAACATTTAAACTTTTATTTATTTTTTACAAATTTGGACTTGTTACGCAAAATTCGTTTTTTTTTTTTCGAAATTTCGACTTAGAATTCGACGTTTTATTGTTTCTGCAAACTGCGATTTTTTCGACGAAATTTATCTAAATATTTTTAAAATGTTTTAATCTCAAAATTTGACTTTCAGTGGTAAATTTTGACCTTCAACACTTAAACACTTTTCTCGAATTTCTATATTCTTTTAAAAATTTACCCTTTTTCCAAATTTGGCCATTTTGCCCAAATATTGACTTTTACCAAACATTTAAACTTTTATTTATTTTCTACAAATTTAGACTTATTTCGCAAAATTCGGTTCTTTTCGAAATTTCGAGGTTTAAAATTTGACATTTTATTGCTTCTGCAAACTGCGATTTTTTCGGCGAAATTAGTCAATTTTCAAAATGTTGGACTTGTCTCAAAATTGAATTTTTTTTTTAATTCGACCGTTCTTTAAAATACAACATTTTTCTCGAAATTGGAAGTTGTATCAACATCGTCTTTTCTTTCGAAATTATTTTACCAATTTTATCAAAATTCGAATTTATCTGAACATTTGGAGTTTTTTTTTAAGTCGTCTTGCTCTCGAAATTTCAAATTTATTCTCAAAAATTAACTTTCTCTGCAAAAATGCAAATTTTTATTTTCTTCTTCTTTGAAAAACTTTACAATTTCTCTTTTCAAAATTTTACAACTTTTCACAAAATTTAAATTTGTCTAAAAATTTCAGGTTTTAAATTTGTTCTGGGTTTCAATCGATTGTCGAAATTCGATATTTTTTTAATTTGATCTTTTTTGATAACTTTTGACAAATTCATTTCTTTTTGTTTTCAAAATTCGTTTTTTTCTTGGAAATTTTAATTTTTATTTCGAACTAAATTCATTATTTTCAAATCTCGAAAATTGATTTTTTTTTTGTTTTAAAATTAACACGGATCAACGAAACAAAGTAAATAATAAAGTTAATAGTGCATTCTCTAAACCAAAATTTTATGTAAACAATCTACAAAAAAATAATTATTGGACACGTGTTTAGCTGATTCTAACAATTCAGCCCCTAAGGGGGTAAAAAGGCATGACATGGAGTTTTGAAATTAATATGGCACCGAATTAATAATGCGTTTCATAAACTAGATTTTTGTGGAGGTAATTTATGAAAGAAATAATTAAACACGTATTTCCCAATTTTTAAAATTCAACCCTTAAGTGGGTAAATAAGGTATTATAATTAGGTATGTAAAGAATTAAAAAGAAACATTTTCTAATCCTAAATTTTGTGTGAAGATTATATAAGATTAAAAATCGTGTCCATATTTGGCAGATTTTAATAATTTAAACCTCAAGGGAGGGAAACAGGTATCACAACTTGAATGGAACAAAATTTTAAAAAGCGGTTATGACTTAAAACTCCATATAAAAAATGAATGGCTCAACAAGTACCTACTTGGTGGATTTTAAAAATTCAAGTCCTAAGGGAGTAAAAAAGGGCATTAATTAAAAACTGGAATACAAATCTTGTCCCGTGAAACCAAGAAAGATTAAAAAACAAAGGTTGCTCTAACGTGTTTCGATAGCCAAGCTATGATCTTCAGAGCAGTCTTTGTTGTGTTTTTGATCTTTCTTGGTTTCAGGGGACAGGATTTGTATTTCAATTTTTGTAGATAACCAATGACCAGTCCGTTCCACAAAAAAATTTAAAAAAGGCAATAATTAAATATTACAAAAATTCAAAATTTTGTTTTATAAGCAAAAAATTAGGTTTTTTAAAAATCATTTTTGCTCAACAAGATAAAATGTTGAAAAGTCCACGTTTTCAAAATAGTCGAAAATTTCGAGAAAGTCAACATTTTGAAATACGGAAATATTTTCAAAAAAAGTCCATATTTTAAATAAGCGTCGAAATTTTTAAACCAAGACAAAACCTTAAGAAAAGGATAAGATTTTCAAAAAAAAAACCAAAACTTTCAAAAAAATGGTCGAATTTTTCAAATAAAAGCAGAAATTGGGAGAAAAAGGCGAAATTTGGAAATTAAGTCATAATTTTCCAAATAAAAAACTCAAAACTTCGAAAAAAGGTTTAAAAATTTGAAAAATTATTGGAATTTTGAATAAAAGTAAAAATTATGAAAAAAAAATCAAATATTGACATTTGGAAAAAAAACAATTATATAAAAAACTTAAGACTAGTTGAAATTTACAACAACAAAAATAAAATTTTGATAAATAGGCACATTTTAAAATAAAAATTGAAGCCAAAATTTTGAGGAAAAAAATTTTAAAAATTTTGAATTTAAAAAAAATTAAATTTTAGCAAAGCAGATTATTTTTAAAAGCCAAAATATTCAAAAAAGTAAAAACTGACAGGACAAATCAAATGTTTCATAAAGCCGCCAGAAATTGAGAGAAAGATCGAAATCTTCAAGGTCGAGAGTTTTCAATAAAATCAAAATTTCAGAAGAGGCGAAATTCCCCCAAAAGGTAAAAATTTGTAGAAAAATACGAAATTCTGAACAAAAGTCAAATTTTTAAAATCCTGAAAATTTTTAAAAATTCAAACTTTCAAAAAGTCAAAAATTTTTACAAAAAGTAATCATCTTTAATAACGTCAAAATTTTAAAAAAAGGAGCGTTTTTCAATAGTCAGAGTTTTCAAAAACAAAAAAAATTGAGTGAAAAATGTAATATTTAAAAAGGTAGTAATTTCCAAAAAGTCGAAATTTTAAAATTCTGAAAATTTAAAAAAATTCTGACTTAAAAATTTTTACAAAAGGTAAACATCTTTAATAACATCAAAATTTTCCAAAAAAAGCAAAAATTTTTCAATAAAGTCAACAACAACAAAAAAAAACGAGAAAAAGTCAATATTTAAAAGGGTAGAAATTTCCAAAGTCGATTCGTTTAGCTTACTGAGCCCATTCGATATTTAGAAACAAAAAAGAAAGCTTTCAAAATATTGGAATTTCACAATTTCGCGAAAAAGATGAAGTTCCGAAAAAAGTCAAAATTTTAAAAAAGAAGATAAAAATGTGTGCAGTAATTTCCAAAAAACTACGTAAGTAAAAATTTTCAGTAAAGTCAAAATTTTCAAAAGTAAAAGATAAAAATAAAATTTGCAAAAATATTAAAATTAAAAAAAAAGTTGAGCTTTTCAAAATAAGTCGAAGTCGAAATTTTGAATGGGTCAAAATTAGTAAGATAAGACAAAAGTCAAAAAACAGTTTGATATTTAAAAAAAATTGTAATTTTGTAAAAACTTTAAAATTTTCAAAATAAATCAAAATTTTCACAAAAATCCAAATTTTGAGTCACAGTTTAAAAAATTTTCAAAAAACCAACATTTTGATAAAGAAATGAAATCTTCAAAAAAGTTGATATTTGACTAAATTTATAATATTGGATAAATAAAAATCTTCAAAAAAAAAATGAAAAGTTAGAGAAAATAGAAATTCTGAAAAAGGGTTGAAATAATAATAGAATGGAAATATTTAAAAAAAGCCTCGGTTTTTAATAAAAGTCAAAACTTGGAAAAAAGTCAATATTTTCGAAACTTGAAATTTAAGTTAAATTTTGCAACAAAATTTCAAAATTTCAAATAAGATGAAAAATTACAAAAAAGAATTGTTTTTAAAAAAGTTAAAACAAAAAAAATCAATATTTTCGAAAGTTCTAAAATTTTAAAAAAAGTAGAATTTTGCAAAAAAGGTCAACATTTTTAAATAGGGCGAAAATTTAAAAAAAGATAGACATCTTTTCAAAAAAGAAGAATATTTTGAAAAATTGCAATTAGAAAAAATGAAATTCTAAAATATAAATTATAATTTTCAGGAGAAACAAGAAAATTTTTCAAAAAGAGGCAAATGGTAAAAAATTTGAAAGTGTCTAAATTTACAAAAAGTCAATGTCTTTAAAATCGTTGATAGTTTCAAAAAAAGGGAATATTTTAAAGAAAATCGAAATTTACAACAAAACAAAAATTTCGAGACAAAAATTAAATGTTTCAAAAAATTGCAATATTTTGGAAAAAAGGCTTAAATTTTCAGAAAATACTCAGTTTAATATACAAATGGAAATTGTGAAATGTCAAACTTTTCAAAATAAGTCGAAACTTCAAAAAAAGTAGAACATAAGAAAAACAGCGAAATTTTCAAAAAAAAAAGGTCGAATTCTTCAAAACAAATAAGGCATTTTTAAGAGGTGCCCAATGCTTTAAAGCCAAAATTCTCAGAGAAAGTTGAAACATTTAAGTAGTCGAAATTTTCAAAAAAAGTCGAATTCTTCAAAAGAAAGTAGGAATTTGCAGGAAGTTTCCAATTTTTTACTAAGCCAAAATTCTCAGAAAAATTTAAATATTTAAGTGATTGAAAATTTCAAAAATTGTCAAATATTTGAAAAAAAGTCAAAATTTTAAAATAGTCAAAATTTAAAAAAAGTACAAATTATGAAGTCAACATTTTGAACATTCAAAAGATATTTAAATTTTGAAAAATAAAATCGAAACTATCAAAAAGTCTCTTTTTATTAAGTTGAAATGTTCAAAAAAGTCACATTTCAGTTCACAGTGTCGGAAAAAGTTGAAGTTTCAAGAAAAGATTGAACTTCTAAAAAAAAATTGATATTTCCGTAATTTTCGGAAAAAAAATTAAATTAGAAAAGCCAGAATTGGCGATAAAGTCTAAATTTTCAAAAAAAATGAAAATTTCTATACTCCCATTCCTTTGCTCAAATTAATTTTGAAAAATAAAATCAAAACTATCAAAGTATCTCTTTTTTTTTAATTGAAATGTTTCAGTTCACAGTATCCGAAAAAGTTGAAGTCTCAAGAAAAGATTAAAATTCTGAGAAAAAATTGAGGTTTTGTAATTTTCGGAAAAAAGATTAAATTAGAAAAACCAGAATTCAAGATAAAAGTCGAAATTAAAAAAAAAGTAAATATTTTCATACTACTATTCCTTTCCTCTAATCAATTTTGAAAAATAAAATCGAAACCATCATAGAATCTCTTTTTAATTGAAATGTTCAAAAAAGTTACATTTCAGTTCAGTGTCCAAAAAAGTTGAAGTCTCGAGAAAAGATTAAAATTCTGAGAAAAAATTGAGATTTTAGTAATTTTCGTAAGGAAGATTAAATTAGAAAAGCCAGAATTGGCAATAAAAGTCGAATTTTTCAAAAAAAAAAAGTACAAATTTTTATACTCCTATTCCCTTCCTCAAATCAATTTTAAAAAATAAAATCGAAACTATTAAAGAATCTCTTTTTTTTAAGTTGAAATGTTCAAAAAATCACATTTCAGTTCACAGTATCCGAAAAAGTTGAAGTCTCAAGAAAAGATTGAAATTCTGAGAAAAAATTGAGGTTTTGGTAATTTTCGGAAAGAAGATTAAATTAGAAAAACCAGAATTGAAGATAAAATTCGAAACAAAAAAATTAATATTTTCATACTCCTATTCCTTCCTCAAATCAATTTTGAAAAATAAAATCGAAACTATCAAAGAATCTCTATTTTTAATTGAAATGTTCAAAAAAGTTACATTTCAGTTTAGGGTATCCAAAAAAGTTGAAGTCTCGAGAAAAGATTCAAATTTTAAAAAAATTGAGATTTTAATAATTTTCGCAAAGAAGATTAAATTAGAAAAGCCAGAACTGATGATAAACGTGGAAATTTAATAAAAAGTAAAATTGTTCACACTCCTATTCCTTTCCTCAAATAAATTTTGAAAAATAAAATCGAAACTACAAAGAATCTCTTTTTTTAAATTGAGATGTTCAAAAAAGTCACATTTCAGTTCACAGGGCCCAAAAACGTTGAAGCCTCGAGAAAAGATTGAAATTCTGAGAAAAAATTTAGATTTTCGTTTTTTCGGAAAGAAGATTAAACCAGAAAAGCCAGTAATTGGCGATAAAAGTCGAAATTTTCAAAAAAAAAGTAAATATTTTCATACTCCTATTCCGTTTCTCAAATCATCAAGATAAGAATTAAGAATTTGCATAGAAATATGCATTGGATATTGGTCAAATTTCGACCATATGCAATGCTACTATATCATGTTTGTGATGGCTTAATAATGACAGAACTGTGCGTTTCGAAGCCACTCGTCTTCATTTTGCTCACCTGACGCTGACCACAACACCTCTTTCTAGATCTATTATCCCGGTAAATCGACTATGAAATGGCTTTACTTTTTCTACCCAACAAAAGAGTGTTAGACACGCTTTGTTAACTTAAATCGCTCGCTGTGGGAGGGCGTTGATTACGATAAATCCCCTTTCCGGTCACCACGGATATAAGGTCATCTCTTCCGGTTTCAGTTTCCTGCATGCGCATATCTCACTTTTAATTGCATATTTGTTTTGAAGATAATTTCGCATATTGATAAGAGTTGCACTTGCATGGGAACGAAGGCTCGTCAGAATGTCGATATTCTTGTCGCTTTCTTATTAAATTTCAACGTTGACTTTTTGTTCTTCTTTTCGAACGATCAAATTACCCATTTAAAGAATTGTCCGGTTAAATTAGCTCAACGAGCTTGTTACTCCATCGTTGTAAAGAGGCAGAGGGTACATTGTTGACCCTTGGTATATGTCCATTACTAATATAAGCAATTGCTTGCAGCCTTACAGTCGAACAATTTAAACAAATTACTGGCGACGTGTTATTTATGTTTCTCTATCAGATGCTCCTCTTTCGTGCATGCAATTCACGGACGCTTTTTCATTCGCCTAATTGTCCGTAAATATCGCAATTTTTAGCCAAATGCGGCCGAATTCGGACCGGAAAGCGTTTACGTTGTGTCGAAACGGGAAACGGTCGTTTATTTTAAAAAGTGGAACACATTAAAATTTAATTTTTGACCGGCTGCTTATGCATTCAGTTGCACCCTTTCTTGACGAAATCGCTTTATCTTCTGACACATTCCCGACTAATTTAATCGTGCTAATGTGTTTTCCGCTTTAGTTCGAGCGGCAATAGGATCAACTTCACAATTACAATTGTGTCGGAATAATTACAGATTCACTTGGAATCAAATTAAACATAATTTTATTTCCTCTATGTTAATATTTCGTTGTAAAAATATCTCACAATCTCTGATGGGTAACAAAACAGTCAAGTTATTTATCATTAAAATAATTATATATTTCAGGTTGTCTGCTTCTAATTAAATATGCTACAATAATAATCTTCCACTAATATTCCGGCTGACCTTCGGGGAATGTACGATTTGTTTTAAAATATATAAGTCATTCGATAAATCTTTAAAAATTAATGAGCAATAAATAAAATGGCTGTTTCGGCATAGTTTATAAGAATTGTTTTTAAAAGGTTACAGACACGGCAGAATTTCGTTCAAATTTACATAATATATCGAGTTGAATTCTCGAAGGTAACGAAAAAATTCAAAAAGATCCGCATTTCCAATTTGCGCCGTAAGGTTGGGGGCGTTGAACTTTTTACGATTTTGTAAGTTCGGATGCTTTATGGTAAGATCAATATCGCCAAATTGTACACCGTTAAGTATCTAAAGTTCATGAAGATTTTTCCAAAAATCGCCTTGTGGGTAAGACCAAAAAATGTTTCACACTGAGGTCACCCGTGTGAGATTTCAAATAGGATTTTTTTTTAAATTATGAGAATTTTTGACAACTTTGTCGACTGATGAAACAAAATAAATAATATTCTGTTAAATTAATCAAAAGATATATATTTTGCTAATTCTAAAAAAGCTCAAGTTTCTAGAAAGACATGAAATTTGAAGCTTTGAATGTTTTTGTTCGTAATTCGAATTTAGACATTCTTTTGTCAAATTTCTTGCACTAAAGTCAACATTTTGAGTCATTAAAAGAGAAACGAAAAAAGTTAGAGGTTAAAAAAAGGTACATTTTCAAAATGCTCAATCATTCGAAAACTAGACTTTTTCTCAAAACTTATCAGTTTTATTTTTTAAATTTCGACCATAACGACCATAACCTAGAAATTTTGACCTTTAAACTGGAAGTTACGATTTTTTTTTGTTTTTGAAAATTTTTTCTTGAAACGTAGAATTTTTCCGATGAAATTTTAAGATTGAAGTAGAAATGAAACTCGAGGTTTCGAGATTAAAGCTAAAATTGCAATTTTAAACCATGTTTTTTGGAAATAAACTTTAGATTTTAAAACAGAAATGTCAAAACTAAATAAAATAAAATCCTGGCAAAATTTATTTTTAATGTTTTCTTCGAAATTCGTTTTTTTTTAATTTCAAATTTCTTTTCAGTAGATATATCTGGGACTCTTTTGGCATACGTCGTTTCCTTTCATTTAATACATCACAACCCACACCCATCTTGACTCTTCAGCCACATGCCACCCAACGCTGTAACGTCACTTTCGATCTAAAATCCCTCTGATGTATCTTCACCTTTCTTCAGTAGGTTGTCGTATCTCTTGTAAATGGGAACGTTGATCGGAAAATAGATGAATTTTTCGATTTATTTTAAAAAACTTGTTTACTGCTTTTGATAATGTCAAGTATGAGCTCGAAATTTTTAATTTTTTTTAATTTGAATTGGAAATGTTAAGAAGCTGAAATATCAAATCTGAGATTTGAGAATTCCAAGATTTCTACAAAAGTTTTAAAAGACCTTTTTTAGAATTTCGAGTGGTTAATAGTTACTAGTTACTATTGCCTTACAGTTTTAACGTCGAAATTAACATTTCGTAATTTAAAGTAGAAATTTCAAATCAGCAACTTGTAAATTTTTAGGTTAAATTCGAATATTCAACTTTAAACCGAACCTTCTGAAAAAAAGCTGAAAATTTCAAGTTAATTTAAAAATTAAAATCAAAGTTAAGAAAATAAAATTAATTTCGAAAATATTCTACAATTTTTAAGTCATTTTTCAGAGGTTTTTAAAAAATTTCGACCGTTTCAGAGATTCAAAATTAAACTGGGAATTTTTAATTATAAGTTTTTTTTTTACTTTTAAACAAGATTAAGTTAAAAAGTAAAGTCGAAACTCTAGGAAACAAGTTTAAAATTTCGAGATCAAATCACGAGTTTAAAATTTGTATTTCTTGGAGGTTATAAAGTCAACGGATTGAGAAAAAATCTAAACTTCGACAAAAAGTCTAAATTTCAAGTTAAAACTCAAAATTCTTAACTTATTCCTTAATATTTTCATTCTGAAGTTAAAATTTTGAGAAAGCACAAAACCTAGAAATTTTAGATAAAAATGTTATTTACACAAAATAACAATTTTAAATTTGAATTTTGAAAAAATAGTCAAAATCTGAAATAAAAACTGAAGAAGGATTAAATTCCAAATTTCGAAAAAAAAAGTCGAAATTTTGCTAAAAAATTAGAAATGACCACTAAAAAATTACTATGCCACCCGCTTCTTTCTTCAGCTACTTGAAGAATTGAAGTTAGAAATAAGTGAACCAAGGATTGCTTCTCTTGGCTTCTTGTTTCCCGCTTCACCTCGTCCTTTCATTCTGTAAAGCAAACTGTGTTTCCCTAGATTCCACGGAGAACACACCATGGTTTTTCTGAAAATTTCGATTTTAAATTCGAACTTTTAGTTCATTTGTTTTAGATTACTAGATATTTTCGGCAAGAATCTCGGGGTGCCTGAGGGATATTGTCTTCCGCAATAACTACATGGTAGCAGAAAGTAAGATCCGAATATTCAAAACCACAGTACATCCTACAGTGACGTATGGGGTGGACCAGATACAAAAAGAACAACGCAAATAATGAGAACGACAGAAATGAAAACATTAAGAACGATACATGGGAAGACACTGAGAGAGTGTAGAAATAAAGAGATACAGAGGATTGAAGTGACACTATAGGATATATAGATTCACAAGAGACAAAACAATACTGCAATCAGCACATCGAAAGAATGGATGAAAATAGAACTGGTCAAACAAGCGAAGATATGGAAACCAACAGGAAAAAGAACACAAGGAAGACCGATAAAAAGATGGAAAGAATGCTGAACATCAGAAGAATAAGAGACTTGAAGACCAGAACAGGTTGAGAAACCTACCTCGGGGAAACCTACCTCAGAGAACAAAAAAGATGAAGAAGATATTTTTCTCGAACTTAAACTTAGTAAGATCACACAAAATTTAAAAAAAAAAGGTTGAACTATAAAAATTTGAATCGAAATTGATTTTTCACTATTAAAAGTTAGAAATTTTGAAAGAGGTTAAACTATATATATAAGGAAAAAAAAGTTATTTAATTTTAAAAGATTTTCCTCAAGATTTTTTAGAAATTTTGAGTTTTATCCTACGGTCAGTCTTAACCTCAAACCTTCAACTTTTTTATCGATCAAGTCAAGATAACTCTAAAGTAACAGTGGAAATTTTGAAATAAAACCGTAATATCGAGACTAAAAACAAAATTTCAAGTTTAAAGTTGCAGAAACCAAACCAAATTAGATAACGGAAAAATTATTAAAAAAAAATGTCATGATCAAAAAATGTTGATTCAAAAAATAATTTTGACAAATAAAACGAAGAAGAAATTTAAGAAAGTCATTTTAGAAACTGAATTTGAATTCAACTTCTAACAATTCAGCTTAAATTAAAAATTTTAGCTTCTCTCTAAATTCCAATTTCTTTCGAAATTTCAGAAAAACTATCAAATTTCAAGTCTACCTCAAAAACTTTCCAAATTTCGAGTCTAGTTGAAAAAATCGGACATTTAAAATGAATATACGTATTTTAAACTTTCAAAAGGACTAAACTCAATATTTTTAGACAGTTTAAGAAAAAAACTATTTTAGAAATTCACATTCCTTCGAGGTTGACCTTTTTTGAATTATTATTTTTTTCTTCCTAAAATGTCGACTTTAAACTAAAAAGTTTAACATTAAATTCAAAATTTTGACCTTCTTCCAGAATAATTTTAGAAAAAATATACTTTGGACATTAGAAACTTTACACAAGATGCGAATTTTTTGAAATTGATTATGCACATAGAATGAGCAACCTTTGTTGTGTTTTTTCAGGGGACAAGATTTGTATCTCAATTTTTGAAGATAACCAAGGACGAGTCCGTTCCACCAAAAAACATAAAATGTAATAAAAAAGAAGAAATTTGAAACTTTTTTGAAATTAAAGGTTTGAAAAAGTCGATATCTATAAAAAATCGAGTTATGGAATTTAATTTCGTACTTTTGAAAGAAATAAATATCTAAATTATAGGAAAAAAAATTGTTTTAAAATATTCGAGATTTTAAAATCAATTCAAAAAAATTTCGAGAAACAAATTCAAAACTAGAAAGAAAACAAATTTTGAAATCAAGTAACAAACTGTTAGGAAAAGTCAAAATTTCGAAAAAAAAACTACTTCTTTTAGGTGGCAGAAGAATTGCTAAAATTTTAGGTTTACTCTCGAAATTTTGACTTAAGTAACGAAATTACGATCTCAAATTAAAATATTCAACTTTCTTCTAAAATTTCGATTTCAAACAAAAAAATTTAAAAGCGTAAACAAAAAGTTAAAAATTGTTTTGGCCTGAAGTTAAAAAGAAAGCAAGCTTTGGAAAAAATAGTAAACTTATTATATAAAAAAATTCCAAATATAATTGACATTCCAAAAAAAAAAATTTCTAATTTGCAAGTTTAAATTCAAAATTGGGAAATTTTAAGATTAAATCGGAATAATCTCGACTTTTTGTTAAGAAAATACTGACTTTAGTGCCACATTCTCTTGAACTGCAAAATTATTACAGAAAAATCTAGATTTTGAGATTAAGGTCAATATTTCATGAAAACGAAAAAATTTTCAGAGTTAAATTTGGAATTTTTAAAAGCAAAAATTTCGAAAAAGAGATCTGAAAATTTTTGTGTTAGGTGCTTCTGTTATCAAAGTCTCAATTTCAAAGGGATTTGGCTTTTTCTCAAAAATTCGAATTTTAAATTCTAAATTCGCTGCTACTTTCAAAAATCCGCCTTTTCCGAATTTCGACTTTTATATTCGAAACTTCAAAATTTCTATAGAACATCTGAATCTATAAAAATGTTGAATTTAAATCCGAAATTTTAATAACTTTTTTTAAATAATTTTTGTTAATTTTTTTTTCAAAATTTACAAATTTAAATCAACAAAATTTGTATTTTTTCTTAAATTTCGAGATCAAACTCGAAATGTTGACTTTTCTCCAACGTTCTCTCTGCTTTAACCTAAACTGATTTATAACTTTCAATAAAATTTCAAGCTATAAATAAAAAAAAAATAGTTTACATTTTGTTCACAAAGGCGTAAATGTTAGAGCGATCCTGTTGGGGTGATATGTTTTTGTTCTTTGATCCTTTTAAATATTTTGGGGTATTTCGTTTTTATTATTATTAGAAATACAAAAACCTTTGAAAACACATTATTTTAGTTGTTACATTTGTATGACGTCCTTGTTGGTCATCAAACATATTTTGTTTTTCGTTAATTTTTAGGCACCGATTTAACAATTTGAACAGAGCCCTGTGAAAGCTATCTACGACACTAGGTGTAGGTGCTAGTGGTGTAGATCGTTAATAGGATAGGTTTTATCCTGAAAAATTATTCCAGATACACCAAAACTAATATTGCATTGAATTTTTTTTCTATTTTATTGTAAATTTAATTCTAACTAATATACAGGGTGGACCATAAGTAATAGTACATAGAGCAAGGGTAGATTTTTCGTATAAAAATAAGGTGATTTAGCCACATTTACCTTATACCAAAAGTTGATATTAACAGAGATACAGGGTGCTGCAGTTAAGAAAAAATTGTGATTTTTTCGCATAACTGATGAACACATTATACTATAGACAAGAAATTTGGCATAAAGGGGTTTCATTGGTCAAAAAATTCTAATTTGCTAACAGATTGTCAGTAACTCATAGGGGGCGCCACCTGCGCTACCTTGTATTATTCTAAAACATTATAACTTTTTTGTGCCTTCATGTACACTTATTTTAAATAGATATTTTTATTTATCTACATTTTTTACGTAAAAAAGGTATACTTTCTAACTGTTGATACAAACAACCGTTTTCAAGATATTTGCCTTCAAAGTTTGCCGTACGTTTATTTTAAGTTATGTAAATGTGAATTTTTCGCAGTAAGTTTCAAAATAAAAGTAATAAAACTGACTCTAAAATGGTTTATGATAAATATTACTCTACTGACATTATTATTACACATATTTTTTAAATTTCTAAAGCAAAATTAATTTAAAACCAAGAAACGTCAAGCTTTAAAGGCAAATATCTTGGAAACGGTTGCTCGTATCAACTTTGAGAAAATACACCTTTTTTACGTAAAAAATATGGGGAAATAAAATAACTCATTTAAAATTGATATACGTCGGTGCACAAAAAAGTTATGATGATTTAGAAATATGCAGGATAGCGCAGGCAGCGCCCCCTATTGGTAATATGTTGGCAAATTAGAGTTTGTCGACTTAAAAAACCCCCTTGTGCCAAATTTGGTGCCTATATTACAGTTCATTATATAATTATACGAAAAAATCGATTTTTTTTCTTGAACTTTGACACCCTTTATCTCTGTTAATATCAACTTTTGGTAAAAGGTAAATGTAGCTAAATCACATTATTTTTATTCGAAAAATCCACCAATGCTCTGTGTACCATTACTTATGGTCCACTCTGTATACATAAATGCGAATGTCTGTCAGCTTTTCATTGCTCAATAACTGAAGCGATTTTGATGAAAATTAGTATAGACGTACCTTATTAGTAGAGACCGGATTATATGTATTTGCATATTTGCTTATGCAAATGCATATTCAGCTTATTTTTACCGGTTATTGCATATTTCACCTAAAATTTAATGATGATGCATATTTTTGCTATATTTACCTAATAATTGAAGTGTTACTAGGCTATGACAGTTTATTAGTGCAGGAAAGCATTTAACAATTATAGTAAAAACATCATGGCTGTGATAACAAGCAAAAATTTGATTTCTTTTTTACCAAAATCTGATCTTTTTAAAATTTCGAATTTATATCCCAAGATTTTTTTGTCTTTTTTTTCATTCTTCAAAAATTCGACTTTTTTGAAAACTTCAACTTTTTTTAAATCCGAATTTCTGTAAATTTCGAATTGTTTATCAAAATTTGCCTTTTTTGGCCAATCTCTCTGATAAAAAAGTAAAAACTTTGAAGAACATTTGTTTTGCAATTCTAATTTTTTGTAAAAAGACAAACATCTTACAAGATATTCTTTGAAAATTTCAAGGTTTTCGAGTTTTTCTTATTCTAATTTTCTGAAAATTTCCACTTGTTTCTCAAAATGTTTACATTTATCTTAATATTGGACATTTTCTGATGGTAGGACACTTGTCTCCCTCTGACTTAAGCAGTCAAGCAAAAATAAATATTCAACTGGAAAATTTCGACTTTTTCTCAAAATTTACCCATTTTTTTTTTCAAAATTTAACAAAATTGAAGTCTGAAATATTTTGAATTTTTACTAGGACTTTTTCCTTCAAATTTCGATTTTTTTCTTGTAATTTTCATCTTTTTCTCAATTTATTTATTTTTTCATAATTCATTTTTGTTTCTGGAAATTTTAACTTGATTCCTCGGAATTCATCTTTTACTCAACATCTAGATTTTTCGTAAAATTTGACTTTTTATGCTAAATTTGTCTTTTTCTCGAAATTTTGATTTTTTTAAAATTCATCTTTTTTTTAATTTTGCTTATTCGCAAAATCTGACTTTTTTCTTAAAATTTGACCTTTCCTCAAAATTTTCTTCCTCAGTTTCAAAGTTTTTCTGAAAATTGTCTTTCTCAATTTTAAGGTTTTTCCCAAAATTCCGTTATTTTTGTTAACATTAGGTTTTTTTAATTTTCTACCAGCTAGAATCAGAACTTTCATATATTTTGACTCTGCTTAGTATTTAACTTTTTCTCGAAATTTTCATATTAAGCTTACAATTCTCCATTTAATATTTCTGGATATGATGATTATTTCTTCAAAATTGGTCTTTTTTTCGATATTTCGATCTTTTTTTCGAAATCTCTGTTTTTTTATAATTTGTTTTTGAAATTTTAGACTTTTTTCTTTGAAGTTCGCCTTTTTCTTGAAATTTCGACATTTTTCACAAAATTATCTTTTCGAAATTTTGACTTTTATGTCGACATCATATCCTTTATAATTCTAGAAATTTCAGCAACAAGTTCTTCTTTTCCTCAGTTCGATTTTTTTGTTCAAATTTCGTCTTTTTCATAGACAACTATTCTCAAAAGTTGAACTATTTTTTTTTAATTTAGCTTTCTGTGGAAACTTTCTATTGTTTCCTCGAAGTTTCCTCTTTTTGCTCGAATTATGTCTTTTTCAGGATTTTCGATTCGTCTTTTTTTTTCTCAAATTTCCATTTATTCCAAAATTCGACTTTTTCTTAACATTGACTTCCTTGAGAAAATTTCGAATTTTTTCTTTGTCATAGTATTCAAAAAAAAAAGGAGAAATGAATAACAAAAATTTTATTGAGGTAAATTTTTGGAAAAACTGAAAATTTTGCACAGGGGTCAAAATTGTTATTGGGATCTGGAGTTAAATTTTTAGACAATATGTCGAAATTTTAAGAATATAATTATAGCAACCCCGGAATTTTAAGAAAATAAATGTTGGAAAGTCGAAATGCTAAAAATGTTAAAATTCTGAAAAAGCTGAAATTACAAAAAAATCAAAACAATCAAAAGTCTAAAACTCAAATACGAGATTTTCGAATTTTGTTTTTCGAATTTGAACTATGAATTTTCAGAAAATATTTTTCAAAATTTCTTATTACAATTATAACAAAAATCTTCAGAATTTTTAAAAACCAAATTTGGATGAGGATAAAATATCGAAAATAAAGTCACAATTCCTAAAAAAATATCACAAACCTTTTAGTTTGGAATCAAACATTTATTCAGAGAAGCAAAAAGTAAAAATTGGAGGCAAATTTTGAAAAAAATTGAAATCAAGTTTGAAGCAAAAGTCCATAAGTTACGTAATATTCCTTCGAAAATTTTTAAAAAAATGTCGAAAATTTCCAGATTACATCGCAAAAAAGAAAAAAGTTTTTTGTAAAAATTAAGCATCTTTTAAAATGTTCACTTTCGACTTTAATCTCCATTCCATTTATAGAAAAATTCCAGAGCATTTGAATTTAAAAATTTTACCATAACCAGAAACCCAAAATTTTAAGAAAAAAGTTTCGAGAAAAACACAAAAAATTTTAAAATTTATACACTAGATTTTGAAAGAAGCAACCAAATTTCGAGAAAAATTTTAAACAGTAGGCACATACTACAATTTGTCAAAATTAGAAGCAAATTTGTTCACACTCTATAAATTAGAAGCAAACATATTTAAGTTAGAAACGAATTTTTTTATACTAGAAACAAACTTATCCAAGTTAATAACAGTGTTGTTCGAAGTAGAATCAAACCTATTTAAATAAGAAGCCAATTTCTTTAAAGGAAAAGGAAAATTATTCGAATCAGAAGCAAATTTGTTCAAATTAACATCATTTAATATTGCATATTTTGACACTTTTCGTGCATATTTTAAGCTTTTTGCTTGCATATTTGCATGCATATTTCAACCTTTTTATGTTGCATATAATCCGGTCTCTACTTATTAGGCAGGACGGCTAATAGGATACGTTTTATCCGCAAACTAATATTATGTAAACTCTTTTTCTCGTTCTGTGGTAATTTTTTCTTCTTTTATCCTAATTTAATTAATATATGAATGCAAAATTGTGTTTGCTTTATCTGTTTGTCTGCTTTTCACGGCTCAATTACCAACCTTGCTAGGCGGGATCTATAATCGGGTACGTTTTAACCCCCCGAAAAACTGTTCCAGATCTAATCGTTACATATAAATTCGAAAATGTGTTCATTTGTTTGTTGACTTTTCACAGTTCAATTATTAAAGTGATTTTAATGAAAATTGGTATAAGCCTACCTCGCTAGAAGGGATCGTTAATAAAATCCTTTTTATCCCGAAAAACTGTTTCAGACATATCCAAACTAATAAAAAAGTAAATAGTTTTTCTCCGCTTATTATGTAAAATATAAATGATTTGATAGCCATGACTCGCAATTTAACGATAGGGTACAATCTTACCGTAACTTTTTAGGTAGAATTTCTTTTATATAACGGCCAGATAGCGTCATCTAACGCGATAGGGTGCAACTTTACTACCTAATATATTAACTAGGCAGCTAAACGTGCATTTAGTGGTATCAACGAATTTGAACAAAACATCATTTTGCAATCTGCACGAACTTTTTAAAGCAGTGCAGGCTAATTAAGTTGATTTTGCTAAATTAGTATATAAATTTGCAAATAAGACTTTTTTCGGCAGCCGTTTGAATATCAGCACCATCCATCGCTATCTTATAGTAATCTACTGTGTGTTCTTAATGAAAACCAAAAACAAATTAAAGCTCTAAAACGAAACAAATTGATCCGTCAATTCAACTCTCTTTAATTTTGGACAGTTGTCCCGTTAAGGTGTTATTGCACAGACGAAATCGTGGGTAATACCTTCTATTGTATAATAAGAGATATTCTGAAGTTACCTACAAATAATCACGTGCGACTAACGCACATCAATCGCATATTTCCTCGTTTGTTGCATCTTCGCGTCGATAATCTCAGGCTGAAAGGCGACATACTTTAAGTCGAGTTCGCCTCTCGGACCGATACAACTCGAATTTTCACTTTCTTGTGTAAAAAGGTGCAATCACAACCGGTTGAAATTGAAAAGCTGTCCAGTCGAACGAGCTTCGTTTCGTAACTTTATGTATACTTATAATGTGTTTAATCTATCGATTACATTTTCGGATACCTACCTGACTGCCTGACCGAAATGTAAATGTTTGAAGAAGTGTTTCGACAGTTGTTTTTAAGTGAAGGTCGACTTTTGAAGGAAATACTGTTTGCTTATTACCACTGTACTAAAAACGATAAATTAACGAGTCTTAAGTTAAAAAACATTTCTGGGTACATGTACATCCATTGTTAGGCCGGGTTCACGAACTGTTTACTGATGGTGCTTTCATAACACAGGTCCAGAAAAACCCAAAAAACCGATAAAAGTATCGTGATTTTGTCGGTTTATTGGGTTTTTCTCGATTATTTGCTCATTGGCTCCCAATTTTGACTTCAGATTTAGCGGGAAAAAATACTCCAGAAAATCATAGTCCGGCTCCCAGCACACACCACTTCTTTTTGTGGATCTGTGTAATCCTGTAATCAATAAGCATCATTATTATTATTATTAGGTACATGAAGCACTGAACTTAAACACTGTTTGTAGGTTATGCTTATTATTAAGTTCAAAAAAGGTTTACCCCTTTACCCCGTCGGTTATTCATGAATAATTACGCGATACGTATTTCGCCAGCAGAACTGGCATGCTCAAGCGTACCAAGCGCATCTGATTAGCAAAAGAAGCATCGAATTTATCTGCGTTGAGATTCAAATCGATGCAATACGTTTAACTTCAGTATCTTACATTGATATTATATATATATATATATATATATATATATATATAGAAACTGTATAGTTTCTAATGCAATATTTCTTAATCAGTGGGGCGCGCCTCATTCAGACACATTTTGACTCTTTTTGAAAATGTAGTTTTTCGAAGTGTTGAATTTTTCTAAAATCTCAACTTGTTTTCATAATTTCGCCTTTTCCAAATTTCTACTGTTTGAAATAAATTTTTAGCTACTTTAAAATTTTGACTTTTTTCAAAACTTTGACTTCTTTCAAAATTTTGACTTCTTTCAAATGTTTGTCATAATTAAAAAATTTCTGGTTCTGTGTAAAACTTCAGCTTTTTAAAATTTGACTTCCAAAATTACAACTTCTTATAAAAATTTCGGTTTTTTGGTTTTCAGTTTTTGTTTTCTGAAAATGTTGAGTTTTGGGAGGTTCAGATTTTTTCCTGATGGTATTTCGAAACTAGGATTTTCTTCCAAAATTTGGACTTTTTTAAAATTTTCAATTTTTTTCAAAATATTGGTTTTTCTCAACATTTTCTGAAATCGAACCTTTCTAAATATTGGACCCTTTTTTGAAAATTTCGAAACTTCGGAAATTCAGATTTTTTTAAAATTTTGAATTTTTGTGAAAATCTCAACTTAGTGATAATCAACATTTTGTAAAATTTCGATACTTTTTTCAATTTCGACTTTTTTCAAAATTTTTTAAAAATTTTAAGTTTAAAATTTCCACTTTTTAAGGGTTCGAAATTTTTGCCAAATTTCTGATTTCTTTCAAAATCATGACTTCAAAACTTCAATTTTTTTATTTAACTTTAAAAAGAATGTCGAATTTTTTTGGAAAATTTTGATTTTTTCAAAACTCGACATTTCTTTTAAAAATCCCCACCTTCTTCAAAATTTTAAATATTAAAATCTCGAAATACAAATCTTGTATAGATATCCAAGATAGGCAAGCTATGATTTTCAGAAAGATATCTCTCTGTAGATGATAGCTTGGCTATCGAAAGGCGTTAGAGCAACCTTTGTTGTGTTTTTTAATCTTTCTTGGTTTCAGGGGATAAGATTTGTATTTCAATTTTTGAAGTTAACCAAGAACCAGTCCGTTCCACCAAAATTAAAATCTCGGCATCTTTCAAAATTTTGACTTAAATTTTCGCCATTTTTTCCAATTTTTGCCTCTTTTTCTAAAATTTCAACTTTTTTTAAATATTGGCTTTTAAAAGTGTCTGTCTTTTTGCAAGATTTATCATCTATTTTTCCAAATTTAGACTTTTTCAAAAATTTTGAATTTTATCAAAATTTTCGAATTATTTTGAAACTAGCTTTTTTTCAAATTTCGAATTTTTTTGAAAATGTTCCTATTTATTAAATGTTTTTTTGAAAATTTTGACCTTTCTTTAGTTTCTTAACCATTTTTCTTTAATCTCTCGAAGTTTTAAATTTACACGAATTTTTTTTGAATTTTTTACTTTTTATGCAAATTCCGACTGTTTTGAAAATGACAACTTTTAATGATAATTTCGATATTTCTCAATATTTTACTTTAAAATTTCTATTTTTTTTTGAATTCGTAGTCTTTTTTTGAAAATTTCACTCTTTTAAAAATGTCGATGTTTTTTGAAAATCATCTCTTTTCAAAATGTTAGAAAGTTATCGAAATTTTAGAATTTTTCAAGTTTTTGAATCTTTCTGAAAATTTTCATTTTTTTATCTCAAAACCTCATCTTTTTTTGAAATTTTAGACTATTTTTTCAATATTTTGACTTTTTTAAATTAAAGGTGATTTTCTTTCAAAACTACATTTTTCTTAAAGTCATGATCTCTTTTCCAACTTTAACATTTTACGAACCTCTAGACATTTATAAAAATTTTTAATGTTTTCAAAATTTTCGAATTTATTTAAAATTTTAACTTTTTTTGAACATTACATCCTTTTAAAATTTCGACTTTTCAAAAAATTTGGAATTTTTTGAACATCTCTCCTTATATTTTTTAGATTTTTGAATTAAAAGTTTCGACTACTTTTTAAGATTTCGAAAATTTTGAATAAATTTCGAATATTTAACTACAAACTTTAATTCGAACTTTCGACCTTTTTTAAAAACTGTTTAAAAAGGCGAACAAATATATTTTTCATACCCCAGGGGGCAGGAAACAAGGTAAAAAAGCTTGGGAATCCCTACCTTAAAATATCTAGAATTCAAAATTTAGAAATTTTGTTTGAGAATTGGTATTTTTGATATTTTAACTTTGTTCATAAAATTCCTAATTAAAACTCGCAAAATTTAGACTTTGATATTTAAAATCCTACATATTTATCCGAAAGTATAAAATTTGGTCAAAACTGTGAGTTTAAAATAGAAATAATAAATTAGGCTTTTTTAAAAATTGTGAATCAAACTTCGAATTAAAATTTTGGAACTAAAACCATAAGGTTATTAAAATTAAAAACTAAATGTCAAAATTAAAGTAGAGATTTTGGGGCAAAATTTCTAACTTAAAATGGAAATTTTGAGACAGTGAAAAAAACAACGCACATTTTGAGTGAAAAAATCTGGAAAAAATAGAATTACACTTTATAAATTCAAATTTTTTAAAAGTTAAAAATTTCAAAATCAACGACGAATGTAAGTTTCATTTTAAAGTTGAGATTTAATGAAAAGCAAAAAATGTCCAGTTTAGGGTATAAGGTTTGATAAAAAGAAAAAAACTGAGAAAAGTACAAGTTTTATAAAAACAATCGAACAACAAAAATTCAAACAAAGGAAGCTAAAATGTCATCAAAATCGACATTTTATAAAAGATGCTTAAAGAAACTAAATTTTGACTTCTTCTTCTTCGTACGACTAGGGCGACTTCCAAACCTAAAAAAAATTTAGGAAAATTCAACATCTTTAGAAAAAGTCGAAATTTTAGGAATGCCTGTAAAAGTTTTGATTAAAAATTTAAAGTTTGCTCTCAAAATGTGGAAACTAATTTCAAAATGTAACTCAAAATTAAAATGATCTACATACATACTTTTTTCTTGAAATTTCGACTTTGAAACTCCAATTTTTCCAGATTTAAGCTAAACTTTTATCGAACTTTTGGTTTTTAATGTAGATCTTTCATGAATTTAACGATTTTACATGCAAACGAAAAAATTGGTGAAAATAGTCGAAATTTCGAAAACAACGCGAGCACTGTAAAAAATTTGAGTTTCGAAAATTTTATCCAAATTTCGGATTTAAATTTGAGAATTCGAGAAAATAATATAAATTTTGATAAATAATAAAGCAAAGAAATCTAACAGAGAACGAAATTTGGCCTAATCCAAATTTTTAAAGAAATTGATAATCGATCTTTTTTAATAATTTTAGGAAATGGAATTAGATGAAATTGGTAAGTTCGCGAAATAGCAAGAAAAACGGCAAAAAGAGGCGAATTTTTGAGAGAAAACAAAACGTTTTGTCAAAAAAATGTTTATACTAGGAGCAAAAAAGCGCCGCCCTTTTAGTTGACCGTACTAGGACATGACCTTTTTTTAATTTTTAATGGAAGTTTCCTAGCTTATATGTAAAACAAATCAATGCATCAAACTTGACCGTTCTTTGCTGCTGAGCCATTGCGATCCAGTCAGCCAGCTAGCAGCTAGGAGCTAGGATCTGGGAGCCTAGGGGTTGAGCATCTCTGTATTAAGTGATTAAGTCCAGTAGAAGCGCTTCACAAGAGATGAAAGTAAAAAGTTAGTCGTTAGTATGGACATTGAACATAATAATTTAGTGCACACGCGACTATTTATTAAACATCGCATGCAGAAGAATCATTACTCTTGAGTGTATGATTTTCAGTTATTTGATACAGTAGAATAGAATTTTGAATAAGGCAAGACAATTAGTTCATTTTAAAATATCGTTGACTGGTTATAAACCCACAGACTAGGTCACGGTCGACGTCGCCATGATTTCACTTTTCTTTCTTCAGTCACTCACTTTCACCATCTAGAGAAATGCGACTCGACAACGAAGAATCCATGTTTTAAACGAATTAGATAAAATCGAAAGTTTTGTTATTGAATGTAACCGCTAATACATGAAATAACCGAATTGTGTAACATATTATACCTGCTGCCATTTCTACATGGAACGGATAAGATATTGGGTTTCTTGCGATATCTAAAAGGCGTTAAGTAATAGCTTCCAAATGGTTTCTTTTTCTCTGGGTTGCTCAAGTCGTTCTGAATTTTTCACACTCTATGCATGGGTAATCAAATAAATTTAGTGTCGCTTTTACAACTTAGAAATTATTTTCTTGTCGTGTACTATTCGGCATTTTTTTTTCAGCGAGTTTTAATAACGATGTATTCCCGGTTTCCAAGAAAGCGCAGCATCGAGTGAATTGTTTGTTATTTTTTAACTTGGTTACTAGGTAATTAAGCCCGTGCTATGTAGCAGTTCCTGTTATTGCAGAAATAGATTCGAGTTCCTGATGCGTGAAGGTCATGAATTTATTCAAAGACCATCTTTACAGTGGCAGAGCCGACCAACCCATCATTATCTATTTGATGCACAACCGACTCACGTGTACATTATTTGATCATTAAGTACGTAAAAACTCGAGTTGTTTAATCGTTTCTGCTTATTTTACACCTTTCAAGCAGAATTATTGTATTGGTTCTGGTGTTGGCGCTACCGGGAAAATCAAGTAAATGTGCCGCACGTAACACCACCGAGGTTAAACCTCTTTAAAAGGAATAAAACTGGCGGATGGGTCAGTGGCGGATTAAAAGTTGTCAGCACCCTAGGCAAATATTATATAGCGCCCAACACAAGTTACTTTGACTTCTAAAAAAAGTAATGCGTTCCAAAATTAGTTTTGATGACTAAAAAGAATGTAATCGGCCCTAGGACTCATCTTATGCCTGGTTTACCTTATGGATAATTCGCCACTGTAATGATGAACTTTGATTTATCGAAATTAAGATTCTAATGAAATTAGATTTCAATTGCATCGTAATAAACTTGTATATATTCGTATATACAAGGCTTATTATCTCAGCAGAGAGTAATGCTTCAATTAGCATGTGGCGAAAATGTTTGCGTAATAAACAGTTAAAAGTCAGTTACAAGTCACCCAATGGAGGTTTGCTCTCTTGGATACTTATACGACTGACTAACGGCTTTAAATTGGAAGTGTATACAACCACCGTACCATGCTGATGAGGCCAAGGAAGGCCGAAACTAGTCTATGGTTGCGGTTGTACATATTTTCAATTTTAAGCACGTTTAATTGTTTAATTACGGCACATTTAACTGGTCATTTGGTCAAAACTAGATGAAAAGTAAAGTCAATTACGGCCACATTAACTGGTCATTTGTCAAAACTAGATGAAAGTAAAGTCACGCCGAGGACGTTTGTATCTATGGATATTGCCATGCAACCCGTGATACAAGCTTTGCCTCATCTACGTGAACTTTGCAATTGCAGTCTAATTTTCATTAGATTCTAATGAAATTAGATTTCAATTGCATCGTAATAAACTTGTATATATTCGTATATACAAGGCTTATTATCTCAGAAGATTTTAACTGTTCAAAATTTAGTCTTTTTGAAAATGTCGACATTTTTCTAAACATTTACCTTTCGAGAATTTCAGATTTCTTTGAAAAATTGGCAATACAAATTTTGGATAGTGTCGAGTTTTTGAAGGGTTGAATTTTTAAAAATTTCGATTTTATTTTAAAGTTTGGCTTTATTTGCAAAATTTCGACTTCTTGCCAAAATTTGGGCCCTTTTAAAAAATGTAAAATTTTTCTCAAAATTTTGACTTTTTCAAAATGTTTACTGTTTTTGAAACTTTCGATTTTTTACATGTTTTGTTTCCAAAAATTTCTACTTCTTTGAAACCTTCAGTTTTTTTTTTAATTCGACTTTTCAGAGTTTAGATTTTTTCGAAAATTAAGCATTCTCTGAAAATCTCGACTTTTTTGAAAATTTTAACATTTTTTTGCAAAATTTTTACTCTTTAAAAATTCCTACATTTTTGAAAATATACTTTTTGGCAGCTCGTCTGTTTTAAAAAAAATCGACTTTTTAAAATATTCAACTTTTTCAAAATTTTACTTTTATTCAGAATTTAAAATTTTTTGGAAATCATGATTTTTCGTCAAAATTTTGACTACTCTTTTAAATTTCAACTGTTTCAAAATTTTAACTTAATTTGGAAATCTCATTTTTTTTACATTGAGACATTTTATGAAATGTAGATTCCTTTTAATATTTTTTTACTATCATTTCGTGATTCTTTTAATAATTTTTTTTTCAAAATTTCGACACTTTTTTTTCAAAATTTTAATTGTTTTGGAATATTTGGATTGACAATTTTTTAACTTTTCAAAATTTCTCCTTTTCTGATAATGTTAGCCTTTCTTCTATACAGGGTGATTCAAAATTAGATACACATATTTTGTGGGCATATTTTTGGGGTCAAAATAAGACTTTTGTTTGTTTTTGTGCAGAAAAATGGAGGATTATATCGCGGCATTTACAGTATTTGTTATAAAATAATTAATGCAGTTTAAAATAAATCTAAAATGCCCCCTAAACCTAGGTATATTTAGATAATTATTATTTTGAGAATAATCTATCTCTCTTGCAAAGGGTTAGTTCTATCAAAAAAAAAGGAAGATATGAAAATTTCAGATTTTTTCATGGCCAACTAGTTGATCTTATTCTATTTATTTTTTTTTAGAGTTTTCCAATGAAAACGCAAAATTTTGGCCGAGAAAAGTGCAAACCTCCTTCGTTCGCCCTAAAGCTAAGTTAACAGTATTTCTGAATCAAAAAATAAAAAGAGAATCTAAAAAACAGGGGTTTAAAATACAAATCTTGTCATCTTCAGAGAGATACTCTCTGGAGATGATAGCTTGGCTATCGAAACGCGTTAGAGTAACCTTTGTTGTGTGTGTTTTTTAATCTTTCTTGGTTTCAGGGGACAAGATTTGTTTTCAATTTTTGAAGATAACCAAGGACCATGTCCGTTCCACCAAGAAAAAAAAAAGCAGGGGTTTGCAAATTTCAGATAAGTTGATCAATAACTGTAGTCACAATTTCATATAATCGATTTTTCTTGCGCAAATTACGATGGCTGTAGCTCGAAGAGGGTGCATTTTAGGAGACATGTTATATAAAATAAAATCTTATTTTGACCCCAAAAAAACGCTTTTAAAATTTTGCATCGAATTTTGAATCAGCCTGTATTTGGACTTCTAAAATTTAGGATTTAAATTTATTGAAAATTTTGCTGACATATTTTTAAAATCTGGACTGTTTTTGAAATTTTAGAATATTTTTCAAAATTTCAGGTTTTTCAAGTTTTTCAAATTCCCAAAATTTTTTAAAGTGCCGACTTTTTCAAAAAGTTGACTTTTTTTTCATCCTGTTTAGTTTTTAAAAAAAAGTTTTTTTTTTTAATTTAACTGTCCATGAAAATTTTTACTTTTTTTGAAAATATCGACTTAAAAATTTCGTTTAATTTTTAAAATTCCGAATTGTTTTGAAACTTTAGAATTTTTTGATAATTTTGCCTTTCTTTTAAGTTTTAATTTATTTTGAAAATAACGTTTGATTCAAAATTTTAACATCCTTGAAAATTTTAACTAATTTTTAAGATTTCGACAATAAAAATTTGTTCCCTTTTTTTTGAATTTCCATTTTTTTTACATTTTTACCTCAAATTTTCGATTTTTTTTAATTTGCGATATATAATCGAAAATCGTACTCAGGGACGGACTGGCTCCAAATTTTGTGACGGGCCACCTAAATCAGCGGCCCCTTTTTAGGAGTTTTTATTCTATTATATTGCTGCAGAATTCAATCGTAAACCCATTACACAAATTGATGAAATACTTCGAGTTAGAGTCAAAAATTAAAAGAAAATCAAAATCGCTAAATAATATCAAATTTCCGAGTTTACAGTAAAAATTTCAGGAAAGAAGACAACATTAAGAGCACAAATTTTGAGAAGATGTTTCATGCTTTCAAAAATTTTAAAACGTTCTCGAAATCTCGAAACAAAAGTCGACATTTCGAAGACTGAAGACAAAATTTTGCAACAAAAGGTAAAAATCATTAAAAAAAATTAAAATGCTGCATTTATACCCAAGATTTTGAATAAATAGCTTGAGTTTTTAAGAAATGAGTCGAGATTAAATTCGAAATTTTAAAAATAGAAAGCTAAAAATCCAGAAATGGTTGAGATCTTTATTAGATTTGAGAATAAGAGTCAGAACTGATGTTTGAATTTTGGAATTTAAACTTTCGAAGAAACCGTAATATAGGTACAACAAAATATCCCTAAAATTTCGAAAAAATAGTTAACATTCCGAAATTAACATTGAAATTTCGAGAAAAAATCTCCAGTTTTGGAGTTTAAATAGGTAATTTAGAAAAAATACATCCGATTATTGGGATTGAGATGGTTTCGAAAAGAAATCAAAATTCTTAGAAAAATTTAAAATTTATTGTTTAAACTCGAAATTTTGGACAAATAAGTAAAAACTTTCAATTTGAAACTTAAGAAAAAATGGAAATTATGAGTTTATAAGAACAGTTTTGGGTAAGTAAACAAAAACTGAAAGATGAAACGCAAAATATTGTTAAAAAATGAAAATCTTGCGAAAATACTCCAAATTTATTTTTTAAATTGGGTTAAACTCGAGAGATTAATGTTTAAAAAATAAAAATCAAATTTTTACTCAAGAAAAAATTGAAGTTTAAGATAAAACAAAAATTTCAACTTTAATATTAAAATTTGAAAAAGTCAGAATTTTGCAAAAAAATTAAATTGTCAAAAATGAATTTTAAGAAAATTTGAATATTTAGAATATGACCATGAAGGCTTCCACGACTAGAGTCAGTGAGTCTTCAGAGTCTAAAATTTCTGCTTAACTAAATTTTTTGGGAAATTAAATAAAATTTGAAAGTAGAAACGCATAATTTTGTGAAGAAAGTAAAAATTTGGAGAGTGCATCTCTCGTAGTAGACTACTGTGACACTCCAAGTGTATTCAGCGAAGGGCATCGGCCTCGCTGACTGTATGTCCGTCACTGTAGTGTTCTTTGAAAAATACTCAAGAGCTTAGACCAATACCAAAACTATCTGAGGGTTATTGCTTCTAAGAAAAAAAATAATACGATGGTAAACAGCACTTGTTTAGAAAATTTTCGACAGCATTACCTGTTTCCCTCATAGATTCGCAAAACTCAAGACATTTGTATTTAGTGATTAATCATCGTTTTTTTTTCAAAATATTTCGTACTGTTCGCAATTTTTTTCTAAAAATCGATATCGCTATCGCAGATTTTGTACTTTCGAATACGAATTTATTGCATTACCTTATCCTCCCCTTGTCAAGATCACTGATACAGCTAAGACAAAATTATGGTGGGAAAAAAAAATCGGATGAACTTTAGGTTTTCATTGAAATTTTGACCACCAGATGATTATTAAGTTGGATCAATTTTACCCGAATACAGAAGATTATATGCTGTTTAGTTTCAGATGAAGCTTTAATTAGTTTATAAAGTTTTTTGCATCACCAATCGATTAGGTAACAGCTTGGAAAAATAAACCAATTTAACACACAGCGGTGGTGGAAAAAGAAGATATTACTGATGAACTTTCGTTTTACATTGAAATTTGATCACCAAATGATTATTAAGATAGATTAGATTACGTACGGCTTGGAAAAATGATCCATATGATGGCAAAATTATAGTGGAAAAAAATTGCAGATGAACTTTTCATTTTCATTGAAATTTAAACCACCAAAGCATTCGTGAGTATGAAAAATGTTAGATTTTAACTGATTGCAAAAGATTACGACAAAGTTATCCTATTCACTTTCAGACGAAATATGTCATCAGTTCTTAGATTCTGTAGCATTTTCAATCGATTGGGTACAACTTTCCAAGCATAAAGATAAAATTATAGTGGAAAAATAAAATATTATTGATGAATTTTGAAGATTTATAATTTTTTTTTTTTTCATTTCAGAGCCAAAATAAAATCCCTATTAAGTATACTTTTTCCTGATACTATTCTTCAATAGTATCATCGTGATTTAAAAAAATAAAGTTTTGATGTAAAAACTATTTTTCTTAAGCAGTCCATAAATAAGATTTTTTGGAAGTGTTTTGTTGAACTCATCAGAGTGCTCTAGAAGACTAGATTAATTTCATTGGAAATAAATGTATTATAAAAGAAAATAATTTGGTCTAATTTAACTCGAAGTAGTTGTTCATACTAACAGATTTATTTATTTTGGCAACAATCGTGTTTAAATAGCTGGTGGACGTTCCCACCATATATCAGTAGATACGCCATATGAATTAACACAAGCTGGTGGTATTTATTTAGCGATTGTCGAGGGTTGAAAGTTAAATTAGTTAGGGTTGGGCTTTCATAGAGGTAACCGCAGAGATACTTGACCCGCATTGGGGTGTTCAATGATATTATTAGGGGCTGTTGAAGCGCGTTACCCGTATAACATCACATGACCCTAAGACATAATGCACGCGTCGCGTCATTCATAATCATACAGAATTTCAAGTGATGAACAAAAAATCAATTGCATATGTCTCGGAAATTTGATAAACGAACGAGGAAAACCCCACTTTAACGTTTACCTATGTAAATTGGTAAAAAATTTTATCATGAACATATCGTAATACGAATTTTATTTCCGTAATAAAATTACATGAAAAATTTGAAGGTTTGTTATGAATACTGATGAGATCTAACACCAGGAACAGTGTAACATGCAAAATGAATTTTAATGATATTTGATAATAACGTATAAAACTCGTGTTATGTGTTGTCAAGTCACATCTCGGAATAAACATTCTTGAACCTGATTTTACTATTAATGAGTCAAAAACGTGGTCATTTTCTTAATTGTACAAACACCCACTGCCGAAAAATACTAAGAACTTTACTACTTCTGACGTATTTTGTTTTTGTTAGTGCTGTTCTCCTGACATACTTGTTGATCTATTAAAATTCGTGTATTTTTATGGAAGTTTCGGAATATTCAATTTGCAGTATGATTTTCTCAGGAGCTAGTCTACAAAAACACGATTACTTCTAGTCTTACTATGCTTTTGTTTGACTTTCTCAAAATTAATTTAACACTTAATAATTTAAAACATTTAGCTGTCTTCATATATTTAAAGAGATTATGTAAGAATGATTAGAAATTGTTTAAAGTTCATACTTTTGGATGGACCTAAAAGATGTGTTGAATTAATGAATATTCAAAGGCGAAGATTTTGTAACGCTAGAATAAATATTCTTCATTGTCATGACCCCAATTTTGAAATGATTGAACAGTAAATTTTAGACATGTGTGCAATTGAAACAGATACCTGATATTCAATCTAATAAAGAGGGTGAGATTCGCCTTTATAATAGCAAAAAGAATAATGAAACTTTCTTCTTCATGGTAGACCCTTATTGACCGGAAATATTATGTTTTTTTCAATTTGTTTAACATTTCTTCGGCCCAGTTTGGAAATATTTAAATTTTTATGGTTTGTTGACAATTTTATAAACAGTTTTTGAAATGCGACTACGTGATATTTAAATTTATTGAAAACGTCACTTCATGACAGTTTACAAATTAAAAGGTTAGTTTATTTTACATAGAATAGGAAAAATGAAAAATAGGAGACCAAAAATTAGATATGGAAAAAATAAAAATTTTGTTTTTTTGATAAATTAGGAAAATATAAAAAAAATACATAAAAGAGGTTGTAGCACTGGACATCGATGTTTCGCTCTCATTTGAGCTCGTCAGCAGTGCATAACATGGAAAGGGAACAATGGGGAAGAAATACTTAAAAATAAAAATTTTTTTTTTTTTTTTTTAATATAAAAAAGAAAAATAGAGAAATTTTAACATGAATAGACGTTTCATCATTAATTTACTGTGTTAAAAATTTACTGTGTTAAAAATTTAAATATTTGAAGCCCAATCCACAAGAAACAACTACTCCGAGGGCTAATACCCCTTCCGGCATTGAACTACACTTGTGGGTTGAACTTACATGCTCTTGGTGACTACTGTTCCTAACCGCTGAAATCTATTCAGCTTGGTAGTTAGAACCACTCACCATTTGCGGAGTCCGTTCGTTCCGTTAGAGGAATAGGTTTATTCTTCATGGTAGACCCTTATTGACCGGAAATATTATTTTTTTTTTCAATTTGTTTAACATTTCTTCGGCCCAGTTTGGAAATATTTAAATTTTTATGGTTTGTTGACAATTTTATAAACAGTTTTTGAAATGCGACTACGTGATATTTAAATTTATTGAAAACGTCACTTCATGACAGTTTACAAATTAAAAGGTTAGTTTATTTTACATAGAATAGGAATAATGAACAATAGGAGACCAAAAATTAGATATGGAAAAAATAAAAATTTTGTTTTTTTGATAAATTAGGAAAATATAAAAAAAATACATAAAAGAGGTTGTAGCACTGGACATCGATGTTTCGCTCTCATTTGAGCTCGTCAGCAGTGCATAACATGGAAAGGGAACAATGGGGAAGAAATACTTAAAAATAAATTTTTTTTTTTTAAATATAAAAAAGAAAAATAAAAATAAAAAATTTCCGGTCAATAAGGGTCTACCATGAAGAATAAACCTATTCATCTAACGGAACGAACGGACTCCGCAAATGGTGAGTGCTTCTAACTACCAAGCTGAATAGATTTCAGCGGTTAGGAATAGTAGTCACCAAGAGCATGTAAGTTCAACCCACAGTGTAGTTCAATGCCGGAAGGGGTATTAGCCCTCGGAGTAGTTGTTTCTTGTGGATTGGGCTTCAAATATTTAAATTTTTAACACAGTAAATTTTTAACACAGTAAATTAATGATGAAACGTCTATTCATGTTAAAATTTCTCTATTTTTCTTTTTTATATTTAAAAAAAAAAAAAAAATTATTTTTAAGTATTTCTTCCCCATTGTTCCCTTTCCATGTTATGCACTGCTGACGAGCTCAAATGAGAGCGAAACATCGATGTCCAGTGCTACAACCTCTTTTATGTATTTTTTTATATTTTCCTAATTTATCAAAAAAACAAAATTTTTATTTTTTCCATATCTAATTTTTGGTCTCCTATTTTTCATTTTTCCTATTCTATGTAAAATAAACTAACCTTTTAATTTGTAAACTGTCATGAAGTGACGTTTTCAATAAATTTAAATATCACGTAGTCGCATTTCAAAAACTGTTTATAAAATTGTCAACAAACCATAAAAATTTAAATATTTCCAAACTGGGCCGAAGAAATGTTAAACAAATTAAAAAAAACATAATGAAACTTTCCTCAAATTTTCGACTGTTTAAAAAAATTTTCGTCTTCTTCCACAATTCCGACTTTTTCTAAAAATCTCTTTTTCAAAACGTTGTTTTCTTGACTTTCAATTTTTTTGAAAATAATATCAAGTTTTCAAAAGATTGAGATTTATTATATTTTTTTCAAAATTAAGAGCTCTTTTCAAAATTTTAATTTTCTGTGAAAATTTCGATTTTCAAAATTCAGAATTTTTGTTTTGACGATTTTGACGTTTTTTTCAAAATTTCCATTCTTTTAAAAGTCGCCACTTTTTGCGAAAAAGTCGAGTTTTTAAATGCCCCTTTTTCAGACTTTTGACTTCTTTCGAAACTTCAACATTTTTAAAAATATCGATTTTTAGATGTTATGATTTTTTTTAATTGCGACCTGCTTTAAAATTTCTAGTTTTATTTTTTAAATTTCGGTTATCTATTACAATTTCCAAATTTTTCAATTCGAAGTATTTTTCAAAATTTCAACTTTTTATATAGTTTCATTTTTTCTCAAACAACTTTCTTCAAATTTTTGACTTTTTGAGAATTTAAATTTATTTAATTAAGCATTTATTCAAAGGGCCGGGTTAAGAAAAAGGATTTTTAAAAAAATTTCGCCGTTTATTCCAATTTTCGATTTTTTATTCCCTGAATTTTTTAATTTTGACTTTTTTTAAAATTTAGCCTTTCTTGAAAATCTTCATTTTTTAATTTTACACTTTTTTCTTGCAAACTAATCAGACTTCAAAAATCTCGACTGTTATTGAAGATTTCATTTCCTTCAAAAAATTTTCTTTCTTTAAAATTTCGATTTTTCTAATTTCGAAATTATTAATTAATTTTGAAAATCATAACTTTTTAGAAAATTTGTGTTTTTTTTTTAAATCAATAGGACTTCAAAAATTCCGAAGTTTTTGAAAGTTTCAAAATTTCGAACTAATCAAAATTTCCTCTTTTTTGTAAATATCTACTTTTTTAAATTTTGCCTTTTTATAAATACATGTTTCCAAATTTATCAAAATTTTTACTTTTTTAAATTTCCGACTTTTTTCAAAATCAAAACTCCCGACATCTTTCGAAATTTCAATTTATTTCTTTGATAATTATCTGCAACTTCAAAAGCATTAATCTTTTTTGAAAATTTAATCATTTTTCAAGTCGAAATTTTTTTTAAAATCTTCTATTTTTTTTAAATTTTGACTTTTTTAAACAATATGAAGGTTATTCAAAATGTTGTTTTTTTGCGTTTAAAAATTTTAATCTCTTTTCAAAATTTCCACCTTTGAAAATTTTGACTTTTTGAACATCTTAAAAAAAAGAATTTTTTTAAAAATTTTGACATTTATTCCAATTTTAGATTTTTTTTATCTTCCAGCATTTTTTAATGTTGACTATTTTTTAAATTTCGCGTTTTTTGAAGATTTTCACTTTTCAATATTACACTTTTTTCTGACGAATTGATCATACTTCAAAAATCTCGACTTTTATTGAAGATTTCGTTTTTTCCAAAAATGTTCCTTCTTTGAACTTTCGTTTTTTTTTTATTTCGACCTTTGAAAATCATGACTTTTTAGAAAATTTGTTTTTTTTTTAATCAATAGGACTTCAAAAATTCCGATGTTTTTGAAAGTTTGAAGTTTTTCAATTCTCGGCATTCTTTCAAAATTTCTTCTTTTCAAGATTTTTGACCGTTTTTCAAAATTTTGACTTGCTTAAAAATTTCGAACTAATCAAAATTTCGACTTTTTTGAAAATATTGATTTTTTCAAATTTTGACATTTTATAAATATATATTTCTAATATATGTTTCTAAATGTGACTTTAAATTTCCGACTTTTTTCAAAATCAAAACTCCTGACATTTTTCGAAATTTCAATTTATGTCTTTGATAATTAACTGCGACTTCAAAAATATTGACGTTTTTTGAAAATTTGATCATTTTTCAGGTTGACATTTTTTTTATTTTGCTTTTTTTTTAATTTTCGACTATTTTTTAAAATTTTAATTTTTAAAAAATATGAAGGTAATTCAAAATTTCGTTTTTTTCCCTTTCAAAAATGTTGATCTTATTTTAAAATTTCGACTTTTTGAGCACATCAATGTTTTTTCGAAAATCTTCAAAAATTGTGATTTTTTTAAAAATTTGTAGTGTCTCAATTCTCTATATTCTTTCAAAATTTCTGCTTTTTCAAAATGTTCGACCATTTTTCAAAATTTCAACTTTCTTAACAATTTCGAACTTTCGCAAAATGTCCATTTTTTGAAAATATTGACTTTTTCCTTCAACCTTTTTATAAATATTTCAAAATTTTCAGTTTTCGAAATTTTAATTTAGTTTTCAAATATTTTAAAAATTTCGACTTTTTTCGGAATTTAAATTTATTAAATTTTTCGATAATTACCTACAGCTTCAAAGGCATCGACTTTTTTTAATTGGATTATTTTTTAAATGTAGACATTTTTCTAACTTTCGATTTTTTAAAATATTTTCCCCTATTTCGCAAAATTTCGACTTTTTAAAAAAATTTCAAATTTTTTCAAAATTCCTCTTTATTTTTCCTTTTTAATGACCACTCCTCAAAATTTCGACCTTTGAAAATCTTGATCTTTAAAAATACTAATGTTTTTTTTTTCTGAAAATTAATAGCACTTCAAAAATTGTAACATTCTTTCAAAATTTTTCCTTTTTCAAGATCTTCGACCATTTTTTTAAAATTCCAACTTTCCTAAAAATTCTCTACATTTGTTTGAAAATATTGCCTTTTTTCATTCTAACTTTTCATAAACATTTTAAATTTTCAATTTTTTTGAAAATTATTTTGCAAATTTGGACTTTATTTGGGACCCCCGACATTTTTCGGAGCGTATTTTTATTTTTTTGAAAATTATCTGCAATTTCAAAGGGTCAACTTTTTTTAAAAATCTGATTATTTTTAAAATCTGGACACTTTTTCAAAATTTCACTTTTCCCAAGTGTTCGACTATTTTTCAAAATTTCATTTCTTCTAAAAATAACAAATCATTTTTAAAATTTTGATTTTTTTTGGAAATTTCGACCAAAATGTTGACATTTTTTAAAATGTTGATTTTTTTTTTAATTTTAACTTTAAAATTTCACCCTATTTTAAAATTTTTCATTTTTCTGAAAATTTTGACATGATAATTTTGATATTTTTCAAAATTTCTCTCAGGCTTTTTCTAAATATCTGGTTATCCAGTTCGATTTTTTTTCAAAAATTTTTATTGTTTCTTAAAATAACGAGTTTTAATTTGAAATTTTTTATTATTTTAATGCTTTAATTAAAATCAAAACTTCGCGAAAATGCCATAAACTTCAGGAAAAAAATATAAAAATGCAAAAAATTTCGATGGAATCAAAATGAGCAAATAAATATTATAAAAAATTTTCAAATTTCGACCTTAATTTCCAAATGTCAACTTTATTTTTAATTTTTAAAGGAAATGTTGAACATTCAAGATGTTATAAACATTTTAATGTTGATATTCAAGATTTTATGAACATTTTATGCTTAAGCTTGAATTTTTTAAATTCGAAAATTTCAGAATTTTTTGAATAAAACTCAAGGTTTCCTCAAAATGTCTACTTTTTTTTTAAATTTCGTGTTAAAATACGAATTTCATTTTTATAAATTCTAAGATTTTCTTATTTTGAATCTTTAACTTAAAATTTGGAATTTAGGCCTTAAAATTAAAAAGGAAGAAAAATGAAGTGGAAATTTCAAACAAAAAATCTGAAATTTCGAGAAATGTTGTCATATCAAAAAGAAAAAGTACTTACCATTAGTGGCTAAATACAAAATAGTAACCATTCTTTTAAAATTTAAAATGGTTTAATTTTGTAATCTATAATAAATCGCTTTTACTATTTTTCCACGATTAACAGTTACAGTTGCAGTTCTGAACTAGAGTCGTATAGGCTTTCACACCTCTCAGCACTGCGACCCATTAGGATCTTTTGTGCGGACTCTATTTTTTTTTAATAATTGTCCAAGATGTTTAGACTTTTTACAAAGTCTATTATCTTTTTAGGAGCTCTTTCTCTTACTTCTTAGGGTGTTAAAATCACCCTTTCAAGAAATTTGAGCCTTTTGCAGAACTGAGCCATGCATTCGTATAGCAGGTGTTCTGTTGTTTCTGTTCTTGAGTTACAGAATCTTAAGGTAATACTTTAAGGAAGTGTCCTGTGAAAAGTCCCGTCATTATTCTTAAGTCGTTCTTGTTCAGTTCGAGATAGACCGTATCAATTTAAGAATTTTTCTAACCCCGAATCCTTTCGCAGAATTTACATCCATAAACAAATTTTTAGAAAAAGTCGAAATCGCCAGAATGAAATGAATATTTCTAGAAAAAGGTCTGAATTGATTAAGATCTTTTTCGTAACATTTCGAGTTAAAAGTTGGTGCTTTCGTAAACTTAAGTTTTCTTCATATAAATTGCCAGTTTAAATTTGGGCGAAGAGATGCGATAGATACAAAGATCCGATTGCAGCGAGAACCCAACGTAATTAAACTGAATATCTGAGCAGAAACATTGTGATAGGTTAAGGTTCGACAAAAAAAACGGAAATAGTTGGAACTTTCAAAGTCAAATTAAAAAAAATAAACAGAAATTTGCGAAAGGTTAAGGTTCGAAAAAAAAGAGGAAATTTTTAGTAAAGAAGAAATTTACAAAATAAAGTCGAACTTTTGAAAAGAGTCGAAACGAAATTGAAGAACTCGAAATTATGGAAAAGTGTCAAAATTATAACACATTAAAAATAAATTTTGGTGGAACGGGCTGGTCCTTGGTTATCTTCAAAAATTGAAATACAAATCTTGTCCCCTGAAACCAAGAAAGATTAAAAAAACACAACGAAGGTCGTTCTAACGCGTTTCGATAGCCAGAAAGATATCTCTCTGAAGATGATAGCTTGACTATCGAAACGCGTTAGGGCAACCTTTGTTGTGTTTTTTAATGTTTCTTGGTTTCAGAGTACAATATTTGATTTCAATTTTTGAAGATAACCAAGGACCAGTCCGTTAGAGAGAGAGAGAGAGAGAGAGAGAGAGAGAGAGAGAGAGAGAGAGAGAGAGAGAGAGAGAGAGAGAGAGAGAGTATAGTTCGATTGTTTAATAAAAATTCAACTATTTGATTAAGCAATCTGTTAAATTAAGAATCGATAGAAGCAACAATCACGCAAATCGATGGAGAATTGCAACATGTACCGTGTTTTAATGTATTCGGTATTCACATAGATCAATTGATAGAATCACATGTCATTTTTCAGTGGAAAATTTGGATTTCAATAGTTGTTGTAAGTTGTTGATGGCTAACGAGCATTATTTCAAAAGTAAGGAATAAATTTCTAAAGTTAGCAATCAATCACGGCGCTTTACAAATTCGTTCAGCTTCATTTGCTTAAAAATCCGGTCGACGATGTAGTAAAACTCGAGTGTGTGATTTGACTTTAAAGCTGAAAGAGGTATATCTTTGGTGAGACCTTGAAACCACTTTTAAATTTGTGTTTTTTATCTCTCATACGAATGCAGTAAATTTCACGGTCAAGTTTGTAAAAATAATGGTGGATCTAGAGAGTAGAGAGCTCTAAGCACTAGATTTTAAAATTATTCTATGGGAGAATCCATAGAGATTTTTTATACCAACGCGTTAACTGCCATACTATACTGTGATTATTAAAAAGACTAAATAAATGGGATTGTTTAATCATTATCGGTTTTCGGTTTCATTTTAATTCTATTCCGGTAGCTTTATCAGATTTCGATCGAAAGGTGAAAGGCTACATCACATTTGAGTTTAAATTTAATAGCATTTCCACAGGAAACGGAAAGTGAATCACCATTATTACTATAATTTAAATTTCGCATGTAACTTTTTTAATAGAAGTGAAAGCAAAATTCACGTTGCCTAACAATTAATTATTGTTTGTTTTAAAAGAACGTGCTCCTTACAATTATAATTGTTTAAAATATCCACATTAAAATTATCCATGGTTCTATTGTCATGCCGCATCCCAAATATACAGGGTGGTTAATATCATTCAATATCGCAGTTGTTTTACTTGTCTTATTTTGTTTAAGTTTGCAATTCGCATCATTTCCCGTATGATTAAAACTTCTTCCAATTTAACGAAAACTAAATGATTGGAAAATTTAGTTAATATTTTTTGATCACAAATATCATTATCACTAAGGCATAGAACCAAATAAAAACTCATTTAAAATAAGCAAAATTTTTCTAGCAACCAAGTCCATCGCGCGCCCCTCAGCTGCTCTTGTGCAATCTTTGAAATAACACCCCCCTTCAAATTCAATTAAATCAACACAATTTCGATAAAAAGTCGAATTTTCGATAAACATTCAAAAAAACTAGCAACAAAATTTCATGTTAAACTCTGAATTTCGAGTTGAGATTTACAGATAAATTGAAATATCGAGTGTTTTTATTAAAATTTCGATGTTTGATTTTGTTGACATATTTTTAGATTAAAATGGATGTTTAAAATGTTAACCTCGAAAGAAAAAAGAAAAAAGTATTCAATTTAAAGAATGGTAAATTTTTAAAATGTTTAATTTACGTTTAAAGTGATTTTTTAAAACTTCCAATTTTTGTCTTCAATCTTAAAATCTAGCATTTAACAAACTCAACATTTCGACTTCAAACTCCAAATTTTGACTTTGAACTCGAAACTAAATTCAACTTTTAAAATCTAATAATTCGATTTTATATGAAATTTCATTTTTCGAAATTAAATTCAAAGTTACGACATTAAAGATCTAAATCTGGTGGCTTTTTCTTTGATTTGGCAAAATTTTTTACACAATTATGGCTCAATAATTAGCAGAACATTGTTACAAACAATTATCCCTTGACAATGTACCTTCTTATGAACTTAATACTAATACGAATAAGGTAAAGGTAAAAGGTGGTTTCGGTTTAAATAAAAAAATCTGACACCAACTGTGCTGAATTGACATCTTATATTTTTCTCTTCACCGATCATCATTCGGTACTGAAATTAGAATGGAAAGTCACATGTTGATGTATAATGAGTGACATAAGATGAGGTAATATTTTCAAATTAGTAAAGACCATTTCATTCGGTAAACAATTTTATTAAGTTTAAATACAGTTGCTCCAATTTTAGGAGCACAAACATGTACGCTAGTGAATCATGAAATCAATTGAACCTTAGCAATTATTTTAATTGTGATTTTCCATCTGACAGTTTAAATGCGATGGCACAATTAAATTATTGCTTTTCTAAAACATTTATAGATAAATTGCACTTCCTATATCGACTTACGTAATCTATAAGTGGTCACGTTTAGCAGATGGCGTTAAAAAACGAAACCAAGATCCAAGATCGAAGGTTAAGGTGTTTACCAAAAGCTTGGCGGAGTCAGTGCTTTAAAAAAGTCGAATATTCGAGTTTAATCTATATTAATAAAATTGAAGCACCTAAGTCTCTGTCTGTCAGTCTGTCGACTAATTTTTTGTCCAGGCTAATCTCTGAAACTGCTAAATCGATTTTAATGAAACGCTTACCAAAATGTAGAATATTTTTAGGGTTACCACTTAGACTATTTTTATTTCAGTAAAACTCAATCTTTTAGTCTTAAGAATTTAATTGTGCCAAGAATTTTATTTAAGGCTATAACACAGAACATATAGGAGAGAAACAGTCCGCAATGTCTATACTGATATAATATTGTGCGCCACCTACAACTCTAACACGTACTAGAATAAAGAGCGCGAACCTTTGAATCTATTATTCTGTTAAAATCAAATGAGAAGTTATTTTATTTTGAAATATGACGTTATTGGAGCTTCGCAAACAAAGTTGAGATGGAAATAACAGCAACACAATTTGCGTATAAATCCGTATCCTCAGAATTACTCTTTTTGTTTACAAGGGCGTCAATCGGACTGGGCACTATTGTGCAGACGGAGACGGGTTCTAGGCGAGAGAGAAGAAGCAGGACCCCTTACAGTTATTATATAAACGTCTTCTGTGGTAGGATACAAGTCTAGGGCATCCGAGATGATTACTTCCAAGAAATCTCTTAGGATTTTTACAAGTTAATTCAAGGACGATAGTTGATTTTTTTTAATCTGAATAAATTTCAGATTCAGTCGGTCGAGGAGTGGCATGTTATGTATATTTTATTTTGCCTTTTATTAGTTTCAAATGCAAATGACGTCATCTCTGTATTTATGAATTCAGGAAGGCAATATTCAGAATTTTTATTTTTATGCCTCCAAATTGGCCACCATTTCAGTTATCGTGATCGAGTCCTAGTAAATTTGTTTAGGTTTCTTAACTTTTTAGTAGTCTCGGGCCATTTTCAAAGTTTAACAGACCCTACGAACCCCTCGCTTTGAATATTTGTGATGATTAAAAAAATAGTTTATCATCCTAACAACTGATGATCAAAAAAAAAATCTCCTGAAGTCCAATGTGTCAAATTCTATCGAGTCCACTATATTTTTAATGAATAAAGAAAAGCTTAAGAACTCAATCTGCCTATTAAGAAAAAATCACCCACCTTTTCTTTGTTGTTGTATCCATAACCAAGTAACGACTAAAAAATCCATCGTATACAGCCACGGACCCCTAACACTTACGTTATAGACCCCAAAGGGATCCATGGACCTCATGTTAGGATAGAGGTTTAATTATTACAACTTCGATCAGTATTTACATTAATTGCATAATGCGCTTTGAATATTAAAGTAAATTACCCAGAAGGACTAAACGCTTTTAAAGAGGATGATCAAGATTTAAAAAAAAAACGTAATTTATAGCATAATTGAACATAATTAGAAATAATTTACTACCTGACGTAAATGGTGTTATTAAATGTGTATTAACAGTTTTACATCTAAATAAATTTTGGTAACTCACTGGTTTGTTTATTTGGATCAATCTTTCCAAAATTAAATATTTCTGTCATCGTAAGTTCATAATTTTATGAAATTTATTTCCTCTACTTTGAAAAATGTGCTCCTATGTTTGTTATTTTTATCTCCTTGGATAAGATATGCGATTCGAGATTTATCTAAACGTTTGACTTTAGTTACCCTCTAGATAAGAAAAATAAATACATTATTTGATTTAAAGACGTTGTTATCAGTTGGAGTGAACTTCAGAATCTTTTTAAAGAAAAGGACTCCTTTTATGCTCTATGTTTTGAATAACCAATATTATTTACAACAAGCTGGATTTATCGGTTAAAGTTAGACGAAAGAAAATAAATAGTATTTATTCAGCTGCATTCAACCATTCTCCAAGATAAACGCTAACAAAAATTGGTGTAAAAGTTATGTGCGACAATCCTTACTAAATATACAGGTTGTAATAAATTCGCTTTCTTTGACGTTTAGACGTTTCGTCATTTCGCTACCATCGTCAAGTATATTTTAAATACGGACCTGTAATTTTTATTGTATCTTTGTCCAGATTTTCTCTCTCCAACTTCACCGAAGTCGTATGTCGCTAAAATATCGTGGACGAAGTTAGGTCATTCGACCAGGGGAGGGGCGTTAAAGGTGCTCCTTCTGATTTACGAACATTATTTTTTCATCTTAAAAACTTTAAAATATTTTTAATGTAGGATATTCTAGCTTAAAATCCACTTCGAGGTTTTTCTAAAAATTTTAACTTTTTTGTCAAATTTACAAGTTTTCCGAAATATTTTCACCTTTTTGTCTAAATTACTACTTTAAAATCGAACTTGGAGTTTTTCTCTCAATAATTGTGATTTTTTTTCGCTTCAAGATTAGACTTTCTTCTAGAAATAAGTAAGAATTTTATTTTAAATTTTGACTTATCCAGAATGATTATTATTTTTATCATTTTTGAAATTTCGGTTTTGAAGTTGAAAATGTGTTCTATGAATTTAATCCTTTTCTTATAGTTTCGGTTTTGATGTTAAAAGTGCAACTTAAATATCAAAATTTTAAAAAATACCATCAGTGAAATTTTTTGTCAAAATTTCAAATTTAAGCTTACAATTTCCTCTTTTTTTTCTCGAAAACATTCAATTTTAACTTTTTCTGGAGATTTTTGCTTTGCGATTCCTCTGTTAATTTTAAAAATTTTCCTGAGCTAAATTTCTCAAAATTTCGATATTTTTCTTAAAATTCTCAATTCCACCTTTTTCTTGTAAAATGTTCACTTCAAACTCAAAATTTCGCATTTTCCTCAATATTTTAGAGATGGAAATTGAATTTTTTTTTACAAAGCTTAGGTTTTTAGACTGAAAATTTTATTCTTTTCTTCTCAAAGAACTTTTAGACTTAGATTTTGTTGTTGAAATTTTCACTTAAAATCCGATATTATAGATAAACTTTTTAATAAATTTCTCTTCAAATATTAAATCGCGATCTAATCTTTCGACTTTAAATTTGAAACGGTATGAATTTTTTTTTAATTTCCATTGTTTTTCTACAAATTTTGAATCTAATTGTTTACATTCAATTTTTGTTGTTAAATTTTCACTTTAAACTCAATATTCGGATTTTTTTACTTAGAGTATTTTCTCAAAATTCAAACATTCGGTGTTTACTTTTTTTCCAAAATTTCAACTTTATACCCGATTTAAAGAATATGACCTTTTTTTGGAATTTCGATGTCGAACCAGTAGCGTAGCTAGGTTCTGGTTCGATTTTATCAAATAAAAAATATAAATACACATAAATAATTTGAAGGAGTTAAGCTCTCTAATTAGAAACGTGCACATTTTACAAATTTTAACGAAAAGTTGAAAGTTTCAACTGAACTAATTTTCGACTAAAAATGTTAAATTTTGATTGAAAAATTAATTTTTTTTATTGACAATAACTTCTAGCTTCAAGTTTTTATATAACATTCAATAGTTTAATTAAAAGGAATCGTATTTTAATAATTTTATGAAAAAATCATGAAAACTGAAAACCTAAGAAATTAGGAAAATTTTGACAAAAAATTTCGCTTAAAAACATGATAAATTTGATTGTAAACTTGGAATTTTATTTTTCAGTTTAAAACAAGCTTTTGTTTAAAAATTGAACGTTTCAGTGGAAAACTCAATTTTTAGTCTCAACATTTTAATCCAAAATTGATTTTTTTCATTAAAAATTTACAAATCAATTAAAAATTGCGGCTGAAAAATTGAATATGTGGTTAAAAATTTGAAAACTCGTCTGAAAAATTTTGAATGGAAAATTTTGCCAATTTAAAATATTAGAAATTTCAATAATTGAAAGCTTAACATTTCAAGGTTTATATATATTATTATTTATAGTTCATAGGCCTAGCTGCAAAAGACAAAGTACAAAATATAGCGTTTGTCCCGCCACTTAGCTCATGCAGCCAACCGAAGATTTATATTCAACTGGGAAGATTTTACCAAAAATTTCATTTTTTCTTAAAACATCGTCCTTTCCTTGATATTTCGACATTTCCTAGAAAGATATTTATCTTAAAATTAACACACATATTTCTGTTTTTCTTGAAACCATTCCTAAAATTCGATTTCTTTTATCAAAACCTGCTTTTTCAAATTTTCAAACTTCAGTGTCAAAACATTTCTTTTTTTAAAATCTTACTGCAAATTTTGACTTGTTTATCAGAATTTGCCTTTTCCTCAAAATTTGATCGATCTTGTGTTAAAAAAGTAAAAACCTTGACACGAAATCATCTGAAAATTTTGAAAAATCTGACTTAATTAATTTTTATAAAAAAACAAGTATTCAGGGAATTTCTCTCTGCTCGACTGCTTTTCTAAAATCCAATAGCTAAAAAGTCTAACTTGTTTATTAAAATATCGACGTTTATCTGACGACACTGTTTGGCATGGTGGGGCCCTTGTACCCCTCTGACTCAAGCAGTCAAAATTCAACTTTTTTCTTGATATTTTGAACCAAAATTCGCCCCTTTTTCGAAATTGCGACAAAATTTGACAATAATTCGAATTCTTACTACATTGATACTTTTTTTTCGAAAATTCGATCTTCTACTCAAAATTTTGATCTGGTCCCTAAATTTGGAGGTTTTTTTCGAAATTTCGAGTTTCTTTCAAAATTAACTTCTGTTTTCAAAAATTCAACCATTTTCTTGATATTTTGAACCAAAATTCGCCCCTTTTTCAAAATTTCGACAAAATTTAACAATATTTCGAATTCTTACTAAATTGCCACATTTTTTTCGAGAATTCGATCTTCTACTCCAAGTTTTGATCTGGTCCCTAAATTTCAAGTTTCTTCCTTTTCAAGTTTCTTTCAAAATTAACTTTTGTTTTCAAAAATTTCGTTTTTTTTGGAAATTCCCTATATTCTTGAAATTTTTACTTTATGTCAGAATTCGATTCGTTATGTTCCTCGAAATCTCAATTTATATTCCTCAAAATTTGGCTCTTTGGTAGATAAATATCTTAGAATTTGACTACTTTCTCAAAATTGAAATTATTCTTTTTTTCGAAATTTCGAATTTTTTTTTCAAAGATCAATATTTATTCTCCAAATTAACTATTTTCTCAAAATTGACTTTCTCCACGAAGTTTCGATTTTTCGAAATTTTTATTTTTTTTGTCAAAATTCGTCTTTTTCTTCGAAATTCGTCTCGGAATTTCGTCTCGGAATTTCGACTATTTTTTCCGAAATTTGTTTTTCTTTAATTTCCATTTTTTCCGTAAAATTTTACTTTATTTCTCAAAATTTGACGTTCTCTGCAAAATTCCGAATTTTTTGTGAAATTCAAAGTTTTTCTCAAAATTTCGACCGTTTTCTCGAAATTTGCCAATTTTTTTAATAATTATGCTTTTTCAGAAAAATTCAATCTAGAATCTGATTTTCCAGAAATTTTGACTGATTCCTTAAAATCTACTTTTTTCTGAAAATTTTAATTTTTATCTCAAAATTCGATATTTAGATTTTTTGGAAATTTAGACTTTTTGCTTGAAATTCGTATTTTTCCCGAAATGTTGACATTTTTTTGTCCAAATTCGTTTTAGTTTCCAAAAATATTGATTATTTTCCTTGAAAATCGTCTTTTCTTGAAATTTCGATATTTCTCTCAAAATTCAAATTAATGTCAAAATTCAATCTTTTATGTTCCTGGAAATCTCAACTTTTTTTCTCGAAACCTGTCTTTTTCCTAAAATTTTGATTTTTTTTTCAAAATTCGTCTTTTGATAAACGATTATTCTTAGAATTTGACTATTTTCTCAAAATTTGACTTCCTATGCGAAGTTTCCTTTTTTTCTTCAAAATTTCGTCGTTTTCTTCGAAATTCGTCTTTTTCTCGAAATTCTCAAATACTTTTTAAATTTTCTTTTAAAATTCCGCTTTTTTTTTCAAAATTCCCCCATTTATCTTATTTTTTTCTGAAAATTGTTTAAAATTTACTTCCCGGAAATCTCAAAATCGCCTTATTTTCGAAATTTGAACTCTTATCGCAAAGTGCAATCATTTATGGTTTCTGGAAATGTGGACTTTTTTTTCAAAGATTGGATTTTCCTTGAAATTTTGTTCGTTTATTTTCTCTGAAATGGATTAAAATGTTGATGAAAAACTAAAAATATTAAAAAAAATATATTTTTGGGAAATTTGAAGAAAAAGTTTAAAGTTATGTATCGAAATTTGATTTTACGTCAAAATTTAAATAAAGGGGTAAATATTTTGTGAAATTGTGATCTTTGTCTCAAAACTCGATTTTTCCTGAATACTAGCGACCTTCTTCATAAAATTCAAGCTTTTGAAATTTTGATTTTTTTTTCTAGTTTTCTCAAAAGATTCGGTTTTTATATCAAACTTGATTTTCTAAAAATTTCGACTTTCAAAATTAAGTTTTTTCTTGAAATTTATCTTTTTCAAAATTACCACTTCTTTTCCACTTATTTCTCACAAATTTGGACTTTTTGGATATCTTCAAAAATTGAAGTACAAATCTTGTTTCCTGAAACCAAGACAGATTAAAACACACAACATAGGTTACTCTAACGCGGTTCAATAGCCAAGCATCTTCTCTCTGAAATACAAATCTTAGATCGATAGCCCAGCTATCATCTTCTCTAAAATTGGAATTTTCAAAATTGTGTTCAAAGCTTTCAGTAAAGTTTAAAATTGAAATACAAATCTTGTCCCCCGAAACCAAGAAAATTTACAAAACACAACACAGGCTGCTCCAACGCGTTTCGATAGCCAAGCTATCATCTTCAGAGAGATCAGAGAGAGTATCTCGCTGAAGAGGATAGCTTGGCTATCGAAACGCTTTGGAGCAACTTTTGTTGTGTTTTTTAATCTTTCTTGCGTTTCTCGCGTTTGGGTAGCCAAGCTATCATCTTTTCTCTGAAATACAAATCTTCGATCGTCTTCTCTAGAAGATGATAGCTTGGCTATCGAAACGAGTTAGAGCAACCTTTGTTGTGTTTTTAACCTTTTTTTTCAGGAGACAAGATTTGTATTTCAATTATTCGACTTTCTCTCAAAAAATTTTAAAATCTTCTTGAGACTCCGACATTTATCCAAATTTTGTCTGTATTATTCCGTTTTTCTTCTCGAAAGAATTTTTCTTAATATTCATTCGGCTTTTTTTGAGAATGTCTTTTTTCAATGTAATTTTCCAGAAATTTTAACTTGTTTACCAAAGTTCGTCCCATTCTCGAAATTTCAGCTTTTGTCTTCCAATTTCACCCCAGTAGCTATTGAATTTCGAAAAATCCTTTCTTAAACGACGCCTCTAGTATAAAATCAACAGTTTTATTAAACAAATCTCTACCCTTACTGGTTTGGGATGAGACTTTAAAAAAAAATCCTATTTTTTTGAAAATTTCGACTTTTTAAAATATTTACGCATTTTTCGAAATGTCGACTATAATCTCCAAGTTTCGACTTTTTGTTTACCGTTTCAGTTTTTACTTTTTTTAAGTTTTGGCTTAAGGTTTTTATTTTTTGTTTACTTTTTTTTCGAAATATTTATTTTTTTTAGAAGTTTTGCATTTAAATAGATAAAATTAATTGGATGTTGGAAATTTCAAGCAAGAAGAGATTTTAAGAACTCGAAAATTTGCAGCTAAACATTTTTTGAATATTGATTTTTGTGAGAACTACGAGCCATACCACCGTTCAAAACTGGATGGTATAAGTGATCACTGTGTATTTTATGAAGAGTTTATTTTTGTTGTTGTTGCTGCTGTTATTTGAAAAAGTTGTGAATGACAAAACTGACGTAAAAGTAAATTCATCCTAAAATTATTATTTTCTTAGTAACTAGGAAGAAAAAAACATTTTCAAAGCTGCACGTATTTCTAGATACCGTCTCGTGTTTTAACAAGAGCACGAAAATTACAAACTCAAATAGTTGCGATGTGTATTAGAAGAAATTAATATACGGAATTCAATTAGAAGGTTTTATGTAATGAACTTGAAGTAAACAAATTACCGAGTGAATAAGAAGACGATCTGGCAACAATGGACTATGGGCGATCATATATCGACGGCGAAAGACGGCAACTTCGCAACACTAACCACGCATCTTAACACGCATCTAATAAAGAATCAGACGGCAATACAATGATTCAGAGAGGGACAGCAGAATATAGATATAATTCAAGGAAATGGGTAGGCGCTAAAGAAAGTGCAAATGCAATGTTGATTGTTAAATTGCGAAGCGTTCTGTAATACGGGGGAAATCGGAAAAGTTACTGTACCTCGCAGGTCAACAACAATACTTGCGACTTCGTCTGCGTAATTATAACTTATCGGAGAAACTGTCCAAAATTAAAGAGAATTTTTCAAGTTCGTTTTGTTTTATTGTTTTAATTTATCTTTGGTTTTAATTAAGTACCTGTCTGTAATAGTAATTTTCTGTAAGATGATGCTGTCGAATACTTTTTTATTTATAAAATTAGTTTGAATAAACGTAATAACATAAATAAAGCAGGTTGTGCACAACTTTAAAGAGTTCGTGCGGATTACAGAATGATGTTTTGTTCAAATTCGTTGATACGATCGTGTGCCTCGCAGCGAGTCTCCAGTTTATATTTGGTAGCGAAGGTGCTACATGTCGCGTTAGATGACGCTGTTTGACTATTATATTAAGAGAACACCACGAAGTAAAGTTGTGTCCTATCGTTAGATGACGCCGCCGTCGCTGTCAGACCATTCATTTACATAGAAATAAAGAAAAAATATTTATTTCTTTTTGGATGTGACATTAGTTTGGGGAGTATCTGGAACAGTTTTTCTGGATAAAAAGTATCCTATTCCTATCGCGTTAGATGACGTTCTCCGCCTCTTGATATTAAAAGAAACCTACGCGGTAAAGTTGTGTACTGATAACGCCGCCGTTGTTGCGAGACCCTTCATTTACATAGAATATAAAGAATTTTTTGGATATGACATTAGTTTGGGGAGTATCTGTAACAGTTTTTCGGGGTAAAAAGTATCCTACTAACGACCCCGCCTTGCATGGTACATCAAAATCGTTTCAGTAATCGGGCTGTAGAAAGTGGACAAACAGACAGACAAAGACACTTTCAGATTTATATTTTAGGACTGGGATATATAACTATCTGTCACTCAAGCGTTCTTTTCTTTTAACCAGTAGTCCAGAAGAATCACATTAAAGGTAAAGGCTGAGATTAAAGATTTTTCTCTTCATTTCTCAAGAATTTTACCAAAATAAACCAACTGAAATTTCAATGCAATTTTTGTAGCAAAAAAAGAAATGAAATTTGGAAAAAATGTCGACTTTTTGAAAAAAGAGTGAAAAACAGATTTTCAAGTAGAAGTTTTAGGAAAAAACTGACTGGATGGTCATTTTGTCGACATTTAATCTTTGGCATTAAAACATTGTTAGTACTTCAAGGAGTTCTATATTTAGCAATAGCAAAGAGAAAGACATTATTTCTGCTGCAGATTATGCTGCATGTATATGTATATATACATTATGTGAAAATATTCCTCCAAGTGACAACACAACAAACATGCTAATGACACTTGCAATTACAATATTGCAATTGTAATTCGAAGAGCATCAGTTGTTTATAAATAAATCAGCAGTCGCCTTTTTACGGTTGGTTTTTTATTTCATTATTTATATTGGCAAGCTATTAAACTTCTTACTGAATTGCAATCCCATTCGAGCTTTTTGCTTACTTTCTTTTTACATCTGGAAACGCTTTATATTTCAGTTATTGCGATTATTACTGACACCTTCAGTAATTTTTAAGGAAAATTTTAATTAATTTCAATTTAAAAGAACACGGAATTAGTTTCGATTTTCAATTATTTTATTTTTACTCGATTTTCAATTATTTCATTTTTTCAAGAAATCTGTCAAGCTTGATTGACCATTTAGTTTACTTTTTTTTCTCTCAAAATGCCCACACCAGTAATCCAGACATTCCCAACCTTTTTTAGGTTGAACCTGAGTATTAAAAATATGTTCAAGCCCCCTTTAAGTTGTTTCATTACGTTTCAACCAAGCAGAAGTAGAGCGTTATACGAAAGACCGTTAAACGAGGTCATCTCTTCCTGTAAACAATGGGGTTGGGGGAAAACGGGTGTAAAAAGTAAGTCACCATTCTTGTTTAGATCATTCAGATTATTTTGCATTTCCAATTTTCCGCTTTTTTATCAAGAAGGTGCCTAATGTCATTTGTATTTTTCTTTTGCGCCCTAAGTTCTCAATATGTGGGCAAGGCATCCATGGCACCTCGTCTTGTCTTCGGACTCCTATCAAAATCTGCCTCATTTTCAATAAGTTGGTTCATAATTTCCGTTATAATGGCTAAACTGGTTTTTAGAAATGCCTTTAAATATTTTTTGCTCTTCTTTAAAATTAGTATTTTCAATATTTTTGTGTTCTTCTTAATCCACTATTTCCTTGAGCTTATCATCAAAATTTCTTGGATATCTTCCAAATTTCTAAACCTGTTTATTTCGCTAATTCGACTATTTCGTGAGTATCAACAACAGATTTTCTAGTTTTGGGGGAACGGAATGGTCCTTGGTTAACTTCAAAAATTAAAATACAAATCTTGTCCCCTGAAACCAAGAAAAATTAAAAACACCACAAGGGTTCCTCCAACGTGTTTCGATAGGCAAGCTTAGAGCAACCTTTGTTGTGTTTTTTAATCTTTCTTGGTTTCAGGGGACAATATTTGTATTTCAGTTTTTCTAGTGTCTTCGGTCCTCGTTTAAATCTGACCAAATGTTTTTCCTTACTCATTTCAAACATTTTTTTCGTTATCTCATTAAAATAAAAATAATATTCGTATGTTGTTTCTACTTCGGATTAAGGGGCAGCCCAATGGAGAAGTTTCCATTTTTTTCTTATTGATTAATTATAAATACTTAAGTAAAATGATACAAACTATCTGAAAGAATCATTAAAATATCTCTACAAATGAAAAAGTTATACACCTTTGACCTTTGCTCTTGTAAGAATACGCGTGTGACGTCATTCGACTTAATCCACAGGGGTAGAACTTTCCTTAAAACCGTTTATCAGTCGATAAAAAAATACGTTTCTTCTCAGATTTCGGTCCTCTAAAACATATCCAAAAGTTAGAAAAATCCACGAGCTTTTCTTCTTGCTCAGTGATTTGTGATGCGACGATCGCGGACGGGTCAAATGACATCCACACACACAGACGGTCGCGCTGAATATGTAAACCTTTAATAATTTATTTCTCAGTCATTTATTAAAGGATTTCAAAAAATTTTACAGTGATTTATTAGTTTTGATATATACTTTAATCTCATTACATTAAACATAGTATTACAACATTATGAAACTTCTCCATTGTGCGTGCAATTTTCAGGGAATCCCACTATTCCAATAAAAAAGCGTTAAACCGAAACAGCGCTAAACGGAGCATCGTTAAGCGCTAAATCAAAATTTGCAACAAAAAAATGTTGTTAAAAATATTCGAAATTTTCAAAAAAAATTATTGGATTTGCCAAAATTAGAAGTTTTTTTAAATAGCGAAGTTTTTAAAACAATTTAAAAGTATTGAAACAATTTCCTAATTTTCGAAAACTAAACATTTTTAAAAATAGAAGCATATTGAAAAAATGACAACATTTTTAAGAAATCTAAAATTTTCAAAAATATTTAAAATTTTGAAAACTTGAAAAATAGACTACGAACACTTTTAAAATCAAAATGCTGAAAATGTGAAATTTTCATAAAAGATTAAGTTTCGACAAAAGCTGAAAATTTTGAAAAATGGTGAAATTTTGAAAAATGTCGAAAATTTTATACAAACTTGAAATACTTGAAACAAAAATCAAAATCGTTAAAAATAGTCAAAATTCTTAACAAATATTCGAGATTTTTAAAACATTCCCATTCCAAAAATTGAAAAATAATCAAAAGTTTCAAAAAAAAACTAAATTTTGAAAAACCTTCAAAACTATGAAAAATATTTCAAAGTTTAAAAAATGACGTAATTTTAAAAAATTGAAAAAAAAAATAAAACCCTCAAAATAATTAGAAAATGTTAAGGAATTTTCAAAAAAATTCAGTTTGTCAAAAAAAACCTAAATTTGCAAAAAAAGTCGAAGTTTCAAAATCAGAATTTTGAAAAATGCAGTAATTTTTATAAATAGTTTGAATTTTCAAAAAAACTGATGACTTAAGAAAAAGTCGAAATTTCGAAAAAATTTCATCATTTTTAAAAAAGACGAAATTTGAAAAATAGTGACTTAAAAATTAAAAATTTTCCTAAATTTCTAAAATAAAACCGAAAACAAATTTTTATCGTAAAATTTTGACTTTAAACACAATATCCAGGATTTTCCTAATGCTGGCTTTTATTGAGAAGTATCTCCGCGTCAATCTCTAAATGTCGACTTTTTTCTCGATATTTCGGGAGTTTTATACGAAATTTAATATAATTTCTTAAAATTCAAACATCTGGTGCCGTACTTTTTTCCCAAAAATTTCGACTTTGTACCCGATCAAAAGATTACGAGTTTTTTCGGTGTCAAACCAGTGGCGTAGCTAGAGCGCTAAAGGCCCTTAAAAATATTCAAATTACAAAAAAAAAATAGTCAAAAATTTCAAAAAATGGGATATTTGGAAAAAAGGTAAAAACTTTCAAAACTATACCAAAATTTAAAAAACGGCGTAATTCTCAAAAAAATTGTAAATTTGTTAAAAAACAATTTTTTTTAAAAAAAACAAAGGACTTCCAAATTGTCGAGGTTTTTCGAAAAACTGAGATTTAAAAAAAAAGTCAAATTTGCATAGGAAGTCGATAATTTTAAGTAAGCATTTTCGAAAAAACAAAGAATTTCAAATTGTCGAAGTTTTTAGAAAAACTGAAATTAAAAGAAAAAGGTCAAATCTTTGGAAAAGACGTAATGTTGAATAGGAAGTCGAAGTAAACATTTTAAAAAACCTAAGAATGTTCATAAACAGTTAAACATTTCAAAAAACTGAAGGTTTTTAAATAAATTCCAAATTTTAATAACATTTGTAATTTTTAAAAATATTGTAATTTTGAAAACTATTATGAAAAATAATCAAAAAATAATAAAAAAGCGAAATTTGATAAAATAGAGTTTGCAGAAAGAGTAGCAATTTTTAAAAGGTCATTATTATGTGTATTTATACCAAATAACAAAAAAAAATTTGGAAAATAAATTCAAGATTTTTTAAAAGAAGCTGAAATGTTAAAGAAAAAATCGAAATTTTAAAATAAATTCGAAATTTGGTAAAAATGTCGAAACATGAAAAAGTCAAAATTTCAAAAATCAATTAAAATCATGACAAGCCGAAAATTAAAAAAAATCGAAATTTTGAAAACATGTCGGAATTATCAAAAAAGTTGAAATTTCAGTATGGAAATTTTAAAATAAACTGGAAATTTTGTAAAAATATTGAAACTTTAAAGTCAAAATTTTCAAAAATCAGTTAAAATCACAAGTCGAAAATTAATGAAAAGTCAAAATTTTGAAAAATGTCAAAATTATCAAAAAAAATGAATGTTAAAAAAATAGACATTTTAAAAAACATCGAAATTTACAAAAAATCGACAACAAGGATTTTGTAAAAAGAATCACTAATTTTGAAAAAATTTCAACCTCTTGAACAACCAGACATTTTCAAAAAATCTAAAGCCTAAAATACAAAAGTAAATGGTTGGAATTTCTCAAAAAAACCAAAGTTTGAAAATTTGGTAATATAATCACATTTTTGAAAAAGTCAAAATTTTAAAAACAGTCGAAACCTTGAAATAAACAAAAAAATATTTAATTTCAACATTTTTAAAAACCCAATATTTTCGGAAAATCCAAGTTTTGAAAAGAAGTAGAAATTATCAAAAATAAAATTAAATAAATAGTTGACATCTTTCGAAAAATGTCAATTTTCAAAAAGTAGAAATTTTGACAAAATTCGATTATATCGGACCCCCTTATGATTCATTGAGGCTCTCCTAGGGAGGCGCGCCCTACTAGTTGGGAAAGTCCTGTACTAATAGATAGGCTGACGCAAATATCAGAACATTTAGCGACGAACGGTTCGTTGAAACTGCAATTTCGTTGTTCATTTCAAACTTAATTTCGTTTCTACTTTTTTGCTAAAAATTTTGAAGTCGAGTTTTCTTTTGGTTATTTGGCCAAGACCAAAATTTTTGTCCATCTCTACTAAAGACTCTCTAATCACTGATGTTTATTGGAGATTCCATTTTAATTTTTATATTTAAAATCACTCTTTTTTATTCCATTCAAAAGCAAATAAAAATTGTATCCGATGTATGAAATTTGTTATTAATTAAATACGCATTGGGCGATTTTGGTGACAAAACTTGCGGTTTGATAATTCATAATTTTCCACATCGCACTGCCATTACCATACCGGACAATGTAAATTGTCAACCAGCAAGAAAACGGCCCAAATGGAATGATGTAATTTGAAAACATGAGCATTGTAAATCCGACTTGGTACAGAGTTTCACTCACACAATTTATATGTTTGCAATCGACCAATCCACTCTTAGAATAATATGAATAAGGGGGCTACTTTGCCTGTTGTGGTCGACTGGAAACACTTGTGAATACTTAAAGCTGCAAGAAGACAGTTTTGATATTCTCGAATATTCAAAAACTAAACGGCCAACTGAGCGATAAGACGAGGTTTGTTTTCTTTCTCCTCTATACTGCCTTTCGCACACTTGCGGCTGCGGTCGTTTAAATTTGACAAGGGAAAAATTTATCTTTTAGAAATCTTTTTTATGAGGGTGGTGTTTGAACCTTTTCTGGACCTGGCGACCCTTTGCCAAGTTGCTGAGGGACATCTGTACCGGGTTGTATTTTTTACAAGCGCACTAGCCATATTTCCCTGTTTATTCACTTTTATTGCAATTTCCATATTACTGGCAAAATAGAAGTAAAGGTCAAGTTTATTACTTTTGAAAGAGATTACAAAGCAGAGATAATGCGACGATAGGTTCAATACGTACCGTTCTTAGATACTCTATTCCACTGTTGCCATACCTTCGGGGCGTCAAAAGGTTCCGTTTTCAGAAAGAATAACCATTCCAGGAGTGAAAAAAAGTCAAAATTTAGAAACGAAAGACAGCTACGAATTTTAAAGTTCAAATTTGCGATTTTTATTTTAGCTCGTAACTGTTTTTTTTTAATTTCTGGAAAATAATTCGAAATAAAATGTTGAACCGACTTCCTGCTATTAAAAATGTCCCACTGGATTAAACTCAATTAGCAAGATGAGTGATTTGTTTTTTCTGCTTATCAGTTGGTATCATTTTTGCTTCCGTCACAGCGCAGCCATACGATTTCTCATAATGTAAATATAGTCTGGTGGAACGTCTGGAATTAATTGGTCGTTATCGGCAACTGATAATGATGAAATCACTTTGACCTATGACTTTAACATTGCATGACCTAATAAATCTACCCCCAACATTACGATATTATACTATGATATGTCAGTCACTGACTCGATTTTACGATGACGAGTCGATTGATTCATTTTATTTGTAAGGAGAAACTAATTACTAATTGAACTCGTTTTGTCTGTCTTTTTCATTGCCTCGTGTTCTTCCAAAACCCTTGACATTTAGTTACCCACATTTCTGCTTTAGAATGGCAAAGTACTTTTTTACCTAATCCACCTGTTTTTTCGACTGAAAAAGTAGTGAAAAATAAGCACAAAAGTAATTTTGTAATTTTGCACAATTAACAAGCTTTTATTTGACACCCCACGTATGACTTATCTGACTTATCTTGAAAAAATCAAACCCAGAAAATCATAGATCTAATAGTTCGCTATGAGATCTACAGAGAAAATCAAGAATAAGGGTTTCCAGCTAAGCGTTTTGTTTCGAACTTAGGTTCTGTTCAGTTCTTTGGTCCTCTGACCGATATTTATCACTCAACGCTCGTGACATACCCAAACGATGATGCACAACTGGAAAAATTGTGCATCATCATGAAGATAAAATTATAGTGAAAAAGAAAATATTTCTGATGAAACTTTCGTTTTCCATTAAATTTTGATCACCAAACCGTTATCAAGGTGGATGGGTTTTATTCGAATACATGAGATGAAAGCAGTATGCTGTTTAGTTTCAGGTGAAGCTTCTAATTAGTTTCTCGGGATCTTTGGCATAACCAATCCATAAGATACAACCATGCACCATATGAAGGCAATATTTTGATGGAAAAAGAAAATATTACTGATGAACTTTTGTTTTCCACTGAAATTATGACCACCAAACGATTATTAAGATGGATTGGTTTTATCCAAATATATGATATGATGACGGCCATATGCTGTGTAGTTTCAGATGAAGCTTCTGGCTAGTTTCTGGGATCTCTAGTATAGCCAGCCATTCTTAGAAAAATGTATTATATGAAGACAAAATTCTGATGAAAAAAGAAAATATTACTGATAAATTTTCATTTTTCATAGAAATGTTGACCACCAAATGATTATTAAGATCTGGGGTCTCTAACATAACCAATCGATAAGGGTAAAACTTATAAAAATGTACCAAAGGAAGATAAAATTGTGGTGAAAAAAGAAAGTGTTAGTGATGAACTTAAGTTTTTCAAAGACATTTTGACCACCAAATGATTATTAAAATGCATAGATTTTACCCGAATAGCGTATGATTATCACGATATGCTATTTAGTTTCAGATGAAGTTTTCTGGTTAATTTTTAATGGTTTCTGGCACAACCAATCGCAAAGGTATTGCTTAGAAAAATGTATCATATAGACGAACTTGTGGTGGAAAAAGAAAATATTACTGATGAACTTTCGTTTTTCATTGAAAGTGTGTCCACCAAACGATTATTAACATCTAAGGTCGTTAACATAACCATTCGATAAGGTAAAGATTAGAAAAGTGTAGCTATGAAGACAAAATTGTGGTGGAAAAAGAAAATATTACTAATTAACTTTCGTTTCTCGGTAAAACTTTGACCTCCAAATTATTATTAAGATGGATTGATTGTACCCGAATAGTTTCAAAGGTCCCTTAGTTGTGAAAAATGTTCCACGTGAAGACAAAATTGTAGTGGAAAAATACGTAGGATTATGAAGGCGATATGCTATGTGTATTTTTTTTTTTAAGTTTAATCTAATCGCAAAGGGAAAATCCATTATGCTTTCAAAGCACTGCGAGTAAGATGCGGAAACAACGATAGATGGCGATGAACCGCCTTCTTAAACCAGGATAGGTCGTAATTTTTGGGGAAAATTCCTTTCGGTAACAAGTTCCATAACTTGGAAGTTCTATAGAAAAAAGAGTCTCCATAGACAGAAGTCCTCACTGTGTCAAGCTGGACCGCACAGGAATTTGCTGTCTCCGACTATCTAGTATGCATTAAGAACCTTGCCCTTGGGAGGATCAATCCTATTAGTTCCAGCGAGCATCTTCCGTCATAGTACTTATAGAAAAGAGACAAGTCACCAACCATACGCCTGTGCTCTAGTGTTTGGAGAGAATCGGTCAGACTTTTGTCATCAATTAGGCGAATCGCTCTTCTTTGATTGAATCCAAGAGAGCTAAAGTGGGTTTTGGGGCTGAACTCCAAACTTGAGAGCAGTATTGGCTAGTGTTGACCTAACTTGAGCTTTGTATAGTGTTAATAGCTGATGAGATGTGAAGTACTTTTTAGCTCTAAAAAGAAAGCCTAGCTTCTGAGAGGTGGATTTGGCAATGGCGCAATGAAGCTTCTTATTAGTTACTAGAATATCTAGCCTAACCATTCGATAATGTATGGTTTAGAAAAATGTTCCACATGAAGGCAATATTATAGTAGAAAAAGAAAATATTACTGATGCACTTTCCATTTTCATTAAAATTTTTGCCACCAAAAGCATCGGCGAGTATTAAAAACGAAAGGTTTTGATTGATTGCAAAAGATTACGACGAAGATATCCTATCCAGATTCAGACGAATAGTCTTATCAGTTCTTAGGAATTTGTAGCATTTTAAATCGATTAAGTACAACTTTTCAAGGATGAAGATAAATAAAATTGTGATGGAAGAATAAAATATTATTGATGAATTTTAATTTCTTTCCAAGAGCACTTCGGAATATTTAAGATGGATCGCCTCAACTCAATACACAAAATCTTGACAACAAGCCGAAGAGAAAGTAATCAAGGAGTGAAATTTAGGTAGCTCCAGGACAAATCTAAAATCTTTGCTTAGTTTAGACCTTATATTTGAATTTTTGCAACATTCTAATCAACAAAATTAACCTAAAAAATCTCAACTATAACCTTGGGTTTATCTTCTGTTTTTGTTAATTCCACGTCAATATCAACAACTTGAAACCATAACAAAAATTGTCGACGTGAATAAGATCACTCAAGCTCTTTATTTTATAATTCGATTACGTTCTCAGAAATTATCTCTTATCATAAATTTAATAATATCTTTTTCAGTTGCATCAACAGCGGAAATTTTCGACTTGTGATGGTAAACGAATTCGAAAGTCATTCGAAGAAGATTCTCGAAAACTTAATTGCTTCCTTACAATATTTTCTGCTTGTTAAAACGTCGACTTTTTTTCTCTAAATGCCTTTATTTTCTTCAAAATATTTTAACACTTTATGAAAAAGAGTAAAAATATCGACAAAAAGTATAACCGTTTTTGGAAATTTGTGGAAAATGTTTCTTGGTTGGCAATTTCGGCATTTTTCGTTAACTTTGCAGCACCTGCGTCGGAATTTAAATTAAAAAGTGAAAATTATGAGAAAAACATTATTGGAGATTTCGCCTCTTGTTGAAAAGCAAACCTACAAAAATTCTTTTGTATTTTTTCTAACACTATAACAGCAGCATTGATGAAGGGCACTTTCCTACGGAAAAATTATAAATGCTCCTTATTTTGCTTTATTTTTTTTCTATTATAGCAAACTTCACCATGTTAGATTCTTGAAAATGTGAAGACTTTTTTTTTCTGATAGTGCATTATCGATAGGGTTTTCTTTATTAGCTTAAACAATATCGTAGCCCTTCAAACAAGCGAGATGCCAATGGTTCGAAAAATTGGCACTCTATATTTACGAATGTACAGTAGTTAATGGTTATTGGTTTTGACTAAATAATAAATTCCAAATTTATGAAAACTTCGACGACCTGCTTAATAAAATCTTTCGCAAATTGGATTGGGACCCCATTTTTAACTACAGTATGTATGGATAACTTTTTATCTTGTTCTCTATCCGATGCACGGGTTATTAGGTCTGTGTTTTTAAAACCAGCTTCGCTAAATATTTGAGGATCTGAAAGTCATGGTCGTCTAGTAGATATAGTGTGCTTAGCAAACATCACTTAAGACTGGTTCTTGAAATAGCAGAACCCAACAAACAGTTTAAAAGCGTTTTATTTTATATCCTCGGTTTGTAAACAGATAAGATTTTTGTGAAATGCAAAACTCGATGTTTATATCTCATGGTCCTTGGTTTTTGTCATACTCGATGTAAAAAATTCTGAAAAATACGAATTACGAATGTCATTCTTGTATTTGTAGTGTAGCGTTAATGTGGGATAATAACTCGGTACTTAGGTCACGGTATATAAAATAAAATTCCGGGTTAAGGTTATTTCGGTGTTTTATAACACTAATAGAATCTTTTCAGCCAAGCATGACCAGTATACCAGCAACGTACGTATCAAATTATTATTCATATCTTATTCGTGTGTAATTATTTAGACAATTTACCCTTACCTTGCCACACAAGCTACGGATGTCTTAAATGGGACAGTTTTACCATATGATTATATTCTGTTAAGTGGAAAAAAAACTGTATTTAAATTTCCTGGTCATACAATCTATACCGTATACATACGTGCATGTGCTTTTGTGTGAAGAATATTTTTTTCATTCACATTTTCTGCAGCTTAGTTTCGCCTCTAGACAACCAAGAACATCTACTGAATACGCAAATATTGATGCCGGAATAATGTCGTTTTGTTTAAAATGAAGTTTCTAATCAACTCTTAGAGTTACTAAAATATCCAGTCAGTATGATGTAACTTGGAAACTTCCACTTCATTAAGATAAAATTATGATGTCAAAAAAATAATACTGATGAACTTTCGTTTTTGATTGAAATTTTGACCACCAAATTATTAAGATGGATCGATTGTGTCCGAATACGTAAAATTAGTTTCTAGGGTCTCTAGCCGAGCCATTCGACAAGGTGCAGTTTAGAAAAATGTATCATATGAAGATAACATTGAAATTAAAAAAGAGAACATTACTGACGAACTTTCGTTTTCATTGAAATTTTGACCAACAAATGATTATTTATTAAGATGGATCGATTGTGTCCGAATACGTAAGATAGGAACGAGATCTGCCATTTAGCTTAGTTTCTTAGGTTCCTAGCAGAATCACTCAATAAGTAGGTGCAGCTTGGAAAAATGTATCATATGAAGACAAAATCTGCTAGTGGAAAATGCGAATGTTACTGATAAACTTTCATTTTTCCATTGAAATTTTGACCACCAAATGATTATTTATTAAGATGGATCGATTGTGTCCGAATACATAAGATTATGATGGCAATATGCTGTTTAGTTTCAAATGAAGCTTCTGATTAGTTTTTAGGGTTTCTAGCATAATCAACCTATAAAGTGGAGCTTAGAAAAGTGTATCAGATGAAGGCTGATTAGTTTTTACGGTTTCTAAGATAATCAACCGATAAGGTAGAGCTCAGAAAAGTGTATCAGATGAAGGCAAAATTATAATGAAAACAGAAAATATTACCATAGGCGTACCTAGAATAGGGCAAGGGGGACACTTGTCCCACTGGTTCATGCAGCTAAATCGAAAATTTTTATGTACTCAACTAATCTAGAGGACTTTTCCCAATATTTTTTTTTCTTTCTTTTTCTTTGTAAATTTCAGCTCTAAAATTGAAATACAAATCTTATACCCTAAAACCAAGAAAGATGATATTTTGGCTGTCGAAAGGCATAAGAGCAACCATTGTTGTGTTTTTTAATCTTTCTTGGTTTCAGGGGACAAGATTTGTATTTCAGTTTTTGAAGATAATCAAGGATCAGTCCATTCCACCAAAATTTCAACTCTTTTTTTTAATTCAAATTTCTGGAAATTTCAACTCGTTTGTCAAAATTTTGACTAGTATGCATTGGATATTTTTTGACGCCACATTGGTAGGGCGCCTGTCTTCCTCTGACTCCAGCAGTCAAGAGAAAATTTATATTCACCCAAGAAATTTCAATTTTTTTCTTAAAATTTCAATTTTTTTCTTAAAATTTCAATTTTTTTCTTAAAATTTCGATTTTTTCCTTAAAATTTGCTTTCTTTCTAAATTTCGATAAAATCTGACTTTTTCTGGGAAATTTCGAATTTTCACTAAGATTAAACGCTTTTTTTCATAATTTAGATTTTTTTCGCCAATGTTCGATCATTTTTCTCGTAATATTCATCTTTTCCTCTGAGTTTTGATAACTTTTTCAAAATTTCAATTTTTTTCTTAAAATTTGACTTTGGAAAATTCAGAATTTTTTGTTAATTTCGAAGTTTTCTAGAAATTTTGCTTTTTCCAAATTCGATACAACATTTAGCTTTTTCTGAAAATTTCGATCTTTCAAAATTTAATTTTTTTAGAAATTTTTACTGGTTTTAGAAAGTCTGCCCTTTTCACGAGATTTTGATTTTTATCTCAATATCCGATATTTAATATTTCTAAAAATTTCGCCTTTCCTCGTAAATTCGTCTTTTATCTCAAAATGTTGGCTTTTTTCTTTTAAAATAGTCGTTTTCCTAAAATTCACCTTTACCCTCAAAATTTGTCCTTTTTGAAACTTCGATTTTATTTTCAAAAGCCTCCTTTTTGGACTTTTGTTTCAAAAATCATTTATTTTATGTAAAATGCTGCAATTTTTCTGAATATTTGTTTCTGCAACAAATTGCGATGGAATATTAAGAATATTAATTATATTTTTCGGGATTTCAAGAACAAGATTTCTTATAAATCCAACGTCCTTACTGAATGCTTCAATTTTGAAAAAAAAATTTTTGGAAATTGCGATTTTTCTTTCTAAAAATTCGACTTTTTCTTAAAATTGCGCCTTCTCACTTTTCACAAATTATACATGGTCATAGACAGGATTTCGATCGCAGCAATTATTTTGAAAATTCATGGAAAAAAACAAAATCACAAAATGTTCCGGCTAAGTATATTGTAATATATTTAGTGAAATTGTACGAGCTTGTGGATCGAATTTTCAAATTAAAGTCTAAATTTCGAAAAAGAACGGAATTTTCAGAAGAAGTCCGATAATTCAATTTAAGATAAAACCCGAACCGTTCAAAATATTTCAAAGAATGCTGGAATTTCTAAAAAAAAGTCAAATTTGGATAGAAAATTTAAAAATATATTTCCTTTAGAATTTTACCTTATTTAAATTTTCATATAATTGAAAAGATTCTTCTTGAAATATTCTAAAAATATTATTCCTAGAATTAAAACATTTTATTAAAATTTCGTTCCAATTTTGAAAAAATAAACGAATTTTGAAAAGAGTCAAAATTTGGAGGAGGCAAAAATTTCCAGAAACAAAATTTATATTGTACATATTGTTCCGAAAATAAAACGAAAAAAAAAATCTGAAGAAACCGAACATTAACAAAAACGAATTTCGAAAAATACATATTAAAAAAGTCTAGAAAATGATTAAAATTTCTAGAAAATATTCAAATTTTCTACAAAAGGAAAGAAAAAGTGGAACAAGTAGAATTCAGAGAAAGTTGTAATTTCGAAAAAAAAAAAAACTTTCCGAAGCTCGAATTTTGTAAAAAATAGTAACAATTTTCGAAAAATGCCGAATTAAAAAAAAACGTAATTTGCCAAAAATATTTTTTTTGAAATTTTTACTTTTTTATTTAAATGTTGTTAACATTAATATTTAAATTTCGGTAAGAAATTCTGTTTTTTCTCTAAACACAAAAATATTTTCTCAACATTGTTGCTTTTTTATTAACATTTCGATCGAATTTAGAGAATATAAATGAATTTGGAGGAAGTAGAAGTAAAGGAAAGAGAAAAAAATCTGTAAATCTAGAGACATGAAATATTTCGAGATAAAAGTCGGAATTTCGAAAATAGGCACAATTTGAAATTTTCCGAAAGTATAATTTGAAAAATTCGGGATATTTAGAAAAAAACGAATACGAAGAAAAATAGCAGAATGTAGAAACAGAACGAATGAATACATATAAAGAAAAATATCAGATTTAGGAAAAAAATGTTTTCAAGGAATATTTCAAAAAAAAAAGAATTTTAAGAATAAAGGCGAAATTTCCAATTTTTGCTGGTAATGAAAATTTTAAGAAGGAGATTGATTTTAAGAAGAACAGTTAAAATTTCGATGAAAAGACGAATTTTAAGCAAAAAATCGAAACTTTCGGAAATATTAAATACCATATTTTGAGATAATCAAAATTTTGAGAAAAGAGCAAAAATAAATCAGTCAAAATTTTGGAAAATTAGATTCTATAAGGTTGAAACTTTCAGAAAAACCCGAATGTTAAGCAAAATAAAGGAATTTGGAGAAATAGGCGAAATTTTGAGAAATCGGTTTGAAATTTCAATTGAAACTTCGAAATTGAGAGGTGTTTCGAAATTTTCCAGAGAATGTCAAGTTTTAAGAAACAAAGTCGAATAAAAAAAAATGGAAATTTCTCTAAGAAAGTTAAACTATGATAAAATAGTCTAATTTTGAAAATTTTTGGTAACAAGAGACAAAATTTGAAAAAAAATCGAAATTTTGAGATAAAAAGAATTTTTGATGAAAAAATTGAGATTTTCAGGAATAAAACGGATTGGATTTGAGATAAAGTAAAAATTAAAAAACAAAGGCGGGTATTGAGAAAATTACGAAAAAAAAAGTAATTTAAAAAATCGCAAAAGCAAAAATAGCAACGTATTTTTCAAAAGTCGTAATTTTTTTTTGAAATTCTTTTTTTTTAATCAACTCTTTGTTTTAAATTTGTTTTTTAATTTGATTTCGTCTAATTTCAACTTGTTCAAAATATCTTATTCTCCAAGTTTTGACTTTTATCTCAAAATCGATCTTATCTGTTTTTGGACATGAAGATTTCGGTGTTTTATAGAATGCATTTATTTTTCTAAAATTGGATCGAAATTTTAATAGAAAACTAAAAATCTTAGAATAATAATTTTAGGAAATTATGAGAAACAGATTCCTTGTAAATTTCAAGAATATGACAAAATTTAAATAAAGTAAAAATTCCGAGAGAAAAATTTTTGAAAGTTGCAATTCTTTTTACCTACATTCGCCTTGTTCTGGAAATTACAACTTTTTTCACAAAAACTGACCTTGAAAATTTCGTCTTTGACATTTCTACTTTTTCGAAACTTCGACATTTCTTGAAGTTCTCCGAAAAGTTTTTCTTAAAGTTTGGCTCTTTTTCGAAGCTTCGACTTTATTCTGGAAATTCGATCTGCCCAGTTCGTGTAGTTTTTAAGTGAAAATACACACTATTCAGGGGAATGGTTTTTTGCTCATGAATTTTTTATAATGATTGTTACCCCCCACCTTGAAGGAAATCCTGCCTACGCCCATGCATACTACTGATGAACTTTCATTGAAATGTTGGCCACCAAATGGGGGACTAATTGTACCCGAATAGTTTCAAGGGTTTCTAGTATATAACCATTTGATAAGGTACAGCTTAGAAAATGTTCCATATGAAGACAAAATTATGTGGAAAAAAAAGGTCGCCGTCGATCCGAGACATTTGTGATTACTGCAGGGGTGCCTCAGGGGTCTGTCCTCTCTACCATTATGCGTCGGTGCTTCAGATCGACTAAGGGAACAGCAAATACAGATAATTAAGCGTGCTCTCTAAATCATTCTGGAATGGGATGAGAAAAATCTGATCGACTTCAACGTTTCAAAAACCCAGGCCGCAGTTTCCTCTAAGAAAACATCAAAGGATAATGCAATAAACATACTAATGGACGGTAAAATTCTCCCGATGGGATCTAATCTGTCTATCCTAAGAGTGAATGCGAGAACTAACTTCTCTTGGGACGATCATGTGCGCGCCATTGCCAAGTCCACCTCTCAGAAGCTCAGCTTTCATTTTAGAGCTAAAAAGTACTTCACATCTCATCAGGTATTCACACTATACAAAGCTCAAGTTCTCATGTTTGGAGTTCAGCCCCAAATACGCTTTAGCTCTTTTGGATTCAATTCAAAGAAGAGCGATTCGCCTAATTGATGACGAGAGTTTCAACGATTCTTTCAAAACACTAGAGCACGGCGAATGGTTGGTGATTTGTCTCTATTCTATAAGTACTATGATGGGAGATGCTTGCAGGAACTAATAGGATTGATCCCCCCAATGGCATGATTTTTGAGGCATACAAGACAGTCAGGAAAGTCAGGAGGCAGGAAATTCCTGTGACACAGTGAGGACTTCTGTCTGCGGAGACTCTTTTTTCTAGAAAACTTCCAAGCTGTGGAACTCGTTTCCGAATGGAATGTTTCCCAAAAATTTCAACATATCCTAGTTTAAGAAGGCGGTTCATCGCCATTTATCCTTGTTTCCGCATTGTACTCGCACTGCTTTGAAGGCATAATGGGGTTGCTTTTTGCGAGTAGATTAAACTTAAAAAAAATATGACACATATTTTCCTTTTTCATTCAAATTTTATCACCAAAGGCATCTGTGAGTATCAAGATTTCAATTGAATGGGAAAGATTACGACGAAAATATCCTATTTAGTTTCAGACGAAGCGTCTGGTCAGCTTTCAGAACCTTGTAGCATATTCAATCGATTAGGTACAATTTTGCAAGTATCAAGATAAAATTATGGTGGAAAAATAAAATATAACTGGTGAATTTTAGGTTCTCACTGAAATTTTAATTTCCAAGAGCACCTGGGAGTATCCATGGTGGACAGCCTCAACTGGGTACACAAAACCTTGACTCGGATTATATGTTGACATTGAAAAACGACATGTATTTTTTGATTTTTTTGTAACGTAACAATATTATCTTATGAATGTCCTAAAAAAACTTTTTTCCTGTCATTAAAAATGTATATATAAATAAAAAGCGCCTCTTTGCTAACAAAGTCCGTTTAGTGCTTTGAATTTGCCAGAAATTACACCGCAATAACGTGTGCGATTAAGTTCGCGTTAATTTTATTGCGCAGTTTCTCGATCTTATGTTAATTTAACGCCGTTCTTATCGAACACCTGATGCCTGCGAAATTCAAAAATTTTCGATTGTTATTTTATAACCTCCGACCGAGGCACCGTTAACTGTTGTATATCTAACGATCTGAGCCTTCTAGGCTATAAAACGGCGTATTTTGTCGCATAAAATGAGAGAGTTATTGCTGTTCGCCAGTCAAGTGATTTCCTTATGTAATTTGCATCCATACCTTCTCAAAGGAAACGAGAAACAACAGCGAAATAACTCAGTTGATATAAAAGATATTACTAACATTTCACAGAGAAATTTTTCATACAGGGCGAGCTATTAGCAAAATGAATTGAGATTATTTATTAAGTTTTCCATACCTAATCGCATGTCCCGCCGAGGGCGCCTGCATTTAGTTGAGTTTGCTATGATGCAATATCATTAATACAAGAATTAAAAGTACCTCACACAGTGACTGTTTAACTGTTTAACCTTTAAGTTGCATCGTACCCCAGACTTACATCAACAATTTTAACTACAGTCTATATATACTATAACGAACCTCCATATACCGAATTCCTCTATATAACGAATTTTTTCAGGGAACATAACATTTTAAGCAAATTTACACGCCATATTACCTCCATTTAACGAACTGGATACCTCCTTACAACGAATTTTTGAACCAAGATTTTTCAAGGTCTAATTAGTTTTAATAATGACATTTGGCCCAGAGAAAGTTTTTGATACCTCATGCTAATTACATTTTAAAGTTTGATTCGTTTATAATTAGGCTCTGGTTCAAAATAAGTAAATACTCAATTTTTGGGATACCCCATGCTAATGATTTTGTTTACCTGTTAGTATAAAGGGGGTTTACAGTTTGAGAACACATCTGAACTTATTTTCAATGCCTTAAATAAGTATGAAGTATTTTTGAACAGCAAACATTTTCTAAATTCTCTCTTCAAACTGAAATAACAGATGTTTTAATTAAATTTAATTTATCTACATATGTTTGTTTATATATTTTTAAATAAATGTGTAATATGAAATTTTACATGTGATTTGTTCATTTTTAATGCCCCCTCCCTATAACGAAAACCTCTCTATAGCGAATTTTATGTAGGCTCTTGGAATTCCTTGTAGGGAGGTTTGACTGCATTTCTGAAATTTAGAATCAAAAAGTGAAAGTTTTGAGACTTAAGACAAAATTAAGTGAAAAATAGTTGAAACTGAAAAATGTTGGCATTTTGAGATGGAAATAAAAAATTCTAAATTAAAACCAAAATGTTGGAATAATTCATAATTTCGATAAGATCAGCATGTAGTGAATGATTTTCTTTTCATTTCAACTTTAAAATAGAAGTTTGACGTTAAATTCAAACGCCTTAAGCAAGCTTTGTTGGTTTCAAGGGACAAGATTTATATTTCAATTTTTCAAGATTTGTAGTTCAATTTTATAACGAATATGTTAGTTTTCCCACATTCGCGAATACGAATGCGAATGTTGGCTTTTTCACTGGCACTTGGAGAATTTTGTGAGAAAAGTCACAATTTTGAGAATAAATCGAATTTGTAGAAAAAACCGAGTTTCCAAAAATATGTCACTCATCACTTTTGTTTCCATTTAAATTTTGATATAATATTGAAATTTGCAAGAAATCTTTTTCTCTAAATTTTGTAAAAATATTATTTTCAAAATATGTTTATTTCTATTAAAATTTCCGTCCAATTTTAGAAAAAAAATGTTGTGGAAAGTTCGAATATTGGCTAAAAAGTTCAATTTTAAGTAAAAATATTTAGAAACATAAGACATTTAGCCGAAACTTCGAAAATAAGACTAAACTTCACGAAACAGTTTGAAATTTCCGGAGAGTCAAAATTTTAAAAAGCAAGGCCGAAGTTTCTATAAAATATTCAAAATTTCCATTATAAACCAATTTTGATAGAAAAAAGTAGAATGTTGAGTATAAAGTCGTAATTTAGAAAAAGACGAATGTTCGGGTCTTGATAGCTTCAATAAATCAAAGGCGTTTTTATGAAAACCTAACGACGTTTATTAACTTAACTGATATCGCCGAGATCTGGGATGCAATTCCTTTGCACAAAACCTACTGACTACATGAAAACACCAAATTTTACACCCACATGTGCTCTATTGTTAGAGTAGGATAGCTGATGAGTCCACATGCTTCCGGTGGTCAAGTGGCGATCCGACTATTTCTTAAACTAAAATCTTAGGAGAGCTAACAGACAAATTATACTAAAAAAAACAATTTTGGGATAAGGTCTAATTTTTCAGGAAATGAAATTAAAAATAAAAACCTGACATTTTGAAAAAACTTGAAAAACATCGAAATCTTGAGAAAAAGACGATTTTCGAGGTAAAAATCGAAAGTTTTTAAAACCCAAACAAATTTTGAAAAAAAATCAAAATTTTGAGGAAAAGATCGACATTTTGAGAAAAAGATCGAAATTTTAAGAAAAAAAGTTGAAATTTAGTAAAAATTTAAAATTTCATAGTCAAATTTTGTCGAAATTTCGAAAAAAAGGGCAAATTTTGGGGAAAATTCAAGAAAAACAAAAAACGAGTCGAAATTTCTCAGCTGAATGTATATCTTTCAAGAGGCTTCCTGAAGCCTGAGTAAAAACAACTTCCTCCCTCCTGCCCCACTGCTAAGCCTAAAAATATCCACTCTAGAGATAAATGTAGAACATTTGAGAAACAAGTTGAATTTTCTTTTCGTCTTTTAACAAAAATTCATAATTCTCAAAAAATATTTTTCAAAATATTCAGATAAATATTATTTTAAAAATTGTTACTTTTTTATCAAAAGATTTATCAAATTTCGAAAAAAAAACGAAGTTTGATAAACAAGTCGAAATTTGTAGAAAGCCGAATTTAAAAAAAAAGTCCAGATTTGCAGAAAAAGTCGAATTTTGAGAAGTGACGGAATTTTGCAAAAAAAAACGACAAATTTTGAGATGAAAATTCGAAGTTCGAGAAAGTCGAATTTTAGAATAAATTCGAAATTTCAAATGAAAAAGAGAAATTTTGTGAAAAAAGACGGATTTTGAGAAAATAGTCGAAATTTTTATTTTCCGTCTTATTGCTAAATACATTCGCATAATTTCGTGCGAATGCGAATATTAAAAAACATGCGACTATTCGGGAATGCGAAGGCGAAAATAGATAAAATAATATAGTAAGTTAGATTTTTAACATTCTTTTTGCATTCGATTTCTGATGACCCAAGAATCATTCACTGCTACTAAAACTAAGTCGATCGACTCTCCTTTACCCCTCAATCTTGAAAACAATCCCTCAAAAAGGGCGTTTCGCTAAGAAATTCCCAAAGTCGGGAAAATTAACCAAATTGCCTCAGAAATGCATCCTAGGAGGTTATTTGGGTCGCTGATCACAAATCCGTAAGTGGTTTTCCCGGAAAACTCATTGCTGTTATGTAGTAAAATATTTACTCGAAATGGTGTCGCTGATTAAAAATCCAAGATGTGTGTCACTATTGCCAACGTATTATTTAACAATAAGTGAGTTAGTATTTCGTGTCTTTCATTTCCTTCTGATTTAATTCTAATGCGATCGAAGTTTTGCCCCGGACGCCATTACTTTCCGCGTTTCAGGCGGGCGTCTGCAGCGTCTCCGTCGCGACGCTTCTCGCGATTGGCCTCAAGTCTACCCAATCGTGAACTACCATTATCGGGCAATGACCTTCGATCATAAGCCGCAATTAGACAATAATACATGTTTGTTTGCTTATCTGCATAATGTTTACGACGTTCACACTATATTGTCATTATTGCTGTGGCTCGCCTCGAACAATGTATGTATACGCACTGGAAATATAATGTTTGTACCGACGGCGTTATTTACATTTTATTAAATGCAAGGCGTGATACAAGCACGTTTAATTCGATCTTTCAGAAGCTGGTTTTGCGTTTCATTTTCTTGTGGCGAAAAAAAAGGGGTACGCAACTGCTGCTGACAACTGATCGCGGAGAAGTGAAAGTTTATTTGGAAATCTAATTATACTCTTGTTTTACTTAATCGTACCAAATTAAAAGTGAAATTTTATCCACTGTTGCATCACTGATATTCATCTTTCAAATTATTTACTTAATATGCTTAATGTAATTAAAATAAAAAAAGATTGTAGGAAATAGTAAAGATTTTTAGACGTCTCAATACATGCTTTTATTATGATTTGAGATATGGAAGTGTCAAGACTTGGTAAAAACAATTCATGCAAAAAAAATGTGTTCCTGGTTTTTTTTTATATTTTCTACTTAAATTTCTAAACACTGATTGATAAACAACGTAGAACCTAAATGATTAGATTTATAAATATGAAATATTGCATAAGAGTGCGTCCATGTGACGTAGGTGAGCACTAAGAAAAGGCTTTTGAAAATTATTCCAATAAGGGGGTTAAATAGACGTTACAATTTTATATGAAAATTTGCCATTTTTGAAGTTAGAAATATGAATCTACACTTCTGAAATCGAGTCATATAGACCTCTCAGCACTGCGACCCATTAGAATCTTTTGATCTTTTGTGCGGGCTCTATTTTTTTTAATGATTGTCAAAGATGTTTAGACTTTTTACATAATCTATTATTTTTAGGAGCAGTTTCTCTTATTTCTTGGGGTGTCAGGATCATCCTTTCCAAAAGTTTGAGCCTTTTACAGAACTAAGCCATGCATTCGCATAGCAGGTGTTCTATTGTTTCTGTTACTGCGTTACAGAATCTGCAGTTTTCATCATCCACTTTTCCCATCTTTTTAAGGTAATACTTTACTGGAAAGTGTCCTGTGAAAAGTCCCGCTATTATTCTTAAATCGTTCTTGTACAGTTCGAGGAGCTGCTCAGACTTCTTTTTTGAGATAGTAATGAACCTCTTTGACTGTCTTAGGCCTGGAGTTTTCCTCCAGTATGACAGCCTTTGGTTTGTCTCCCAAGTATCTATTTCATTTTTTACATGTCTTTTTATGAGACCACAGTATGGTTCTGGGCCGAAGAGAGGTGTGATCGAGGCCTCTTTTGCGAGTCTATCTGCCTCTTCGTTCCCTTCCATGCCTGATGCTCTGGAATCCACATCAAAGTTACTTTGTTGCTTGCAGCCAGTTGCTTCAGGAATTGTTTGCATTCCCAGGCCATTTTCGACACAGTTCTGAACAATTTTAAAGTCTTTAATGCAGCCTGGCTATCCGAAACGATATAAACCTGTACATTTTTGAGTCCTTTTTGAAGGCACTCTTTTGCGCACAAAGTTGTAGCAAGCAGTTCTGCTTGGAAGATTTGGGGAAGTGTTTCCTAGGGGTTTAGAGAGTCTTAATTTAGGACCCCATATCCCTAGTCCTACTCCTTCTGTTTGTTTGGATCAGTCTGTAGACCAGACAGATGCGTTGTTTGCTAGCCTTTCACTGTGTCTATCCCATGATAACCACTTCGTATGGAACAACAAAGTCCAATTTTGTAAGCATTTAATCTGTTCCAGAAGATTCTGGAGAAAGTTCCTCTGGGCCAACAAAGTCACCCGGTTTCAGTTTGTTCGATTGGAATAGCTTTGAGGCACTAAGCCCTGCTTCCTTTTTCACACACATGTGCAGTGGAGTCAGGCCTATCATTGCCTTTATTGCAGCTTTTGCACATGACGCCATAGCTCCGGTTATTCCAATGCAAATTAAGCGCTTTGCTTTACACAGAAATTTGTGCTGTTTTTGGCCACCATACTATTAAGGCATATCCCTGTCTCATGGTATATCCAAAATATCATTTTCGGTTTCAGCACCCATGTCTTACATATAAGTCTGATAGGTCCATGCTGCCATTGTGACTTTTGAAATAGTCCTTTCCAAATGAGTGTTCCAATTTAGTTTTTGGTCTAGGAAGACCCCCGGGTACTTAACTTCATTGAAAAATTGTATCTACATTCCATTGAGAGTGGGAGCTTGTAGGTTTAGCTTACTTCTCCTCGTAAATGGAATAAGAACTATCTTGTGTGGATTAGCATTAAGTTCCTCTACCTCACACCAGTTGCTTATGAAGTTTAAGGCTGTTTGCATTAATCTGGATACTTCAGTATCATGCTTTCCCTTTAGAAATATGAATATTGACATTTAGGTTTCTAATTATAAATAAAAGTCGTATCAGCATTTTTGAAATTCGACCCCTAGGGGGTAAAATAAGAGCCAAAAATTTTTATGGGAAGTGGTTCATTGATAAAGTTAAAAACGTGGCTTGGGAAAGATCGTATGTTAATAAGATATCGCTACAAACCCTCCAAGATAGAGAGAGCAAGAGAGTAAAGGGGGTAAATGCCCCGAGGCTAGCCCTTCATGGGAACCCGATGAGCTGTCATGTTAGTAGTATGTGGATGATAAAAATGTTGAAGTCTTCTTTTTCTCGAAATTTATTGTTTTAGGTAACTTTCAGTTTTTACTCTAAACTTATGCATTTTTCTCAAAATTTCATGTTTGTGTTTTAAACTGGAAAATTCTTCTAAATTTCGACTTTTTCGGATTAAACTTGAAAGTTAGTCTTTCTTAAAATACCAGCTTTAAATTCGCAATTTAAAACCTCGGATACTTCAATCAATAAACTTCGAAATTTTCATGAGAAGGCGAATTTCTCAAAAAGTCGAAATTATAAACATTCAAAGATTCGAAAAAAAGTCAACATTTTGAAAAAGCTCGAATTTTTCAAAAAAAAATAGAAATTTTGAAAGAGAGATCGAAGTTTTCAAAAAAAGAAAATATTTCAAAATAGTCGGATTTACAAAAAAATTCTTTTGAAAGAGACTATTTTGAGAAAAGATCGAAGTTTTGTGTCAAAAAATTCCAAAACAAATTAACAAGAAAATTTAAAATTTTCAAAAAAGTCGAAACTAAAAAAAAACGAAATGGCGAACGAATTGAAATTTTCCAAATAAGTTCAAATTTTGGAAATTAAAAAAAACTAGGATTCCAAAGTCGAAATATATTCAAAAAAATTATGTAAATTTTTAGTAAAAATCGAGGTCAGTATTTTTCATTTTCAGAAAGATCAAAATTTTAAGAAAAAGTCGATATCTTAAAAATAGTCGAGATCTTCAAAAAATTCAAATTTTCAAAAATAGTTGAGATTTTTAAAAAAGTCGAAATTGTTAACCAGAATTTTAAAAAAGGTAGAAAATTTCAATAAGAAGAATTTTAAAAAAGGTGAAAATTGTCAAAAATAAAAAAGGCGAAATTTTCAAAAATTCGATATTACAAAATAGAAAAACAAATCTTGTCTCATGAAACTAAGAAAGATTAAGAAACACATTAAAGTTAAAATATTCAGAAAGTGATACACTAATATTGTTCCCTGAAATTCAATAGCCAAGCTATCATTTGGAGATATCCAAGGACTAGACCGTTCTACCAAAATTAAAATATTCAAAAAATAATTTGAATTTTGAAAGTCGATATTTTCAAAAATATAAAAATTTCGAAAAAAGTCCAAATTTTATCAGTCTAGATTTTGAAACTGAATATTTTTCCAAAAAAATGCTAAATTTTTAAAATAAGCTGAAATTTTTTAAAAAAATCAAATTTTTCAATAGAAAACGAATTCTTCAAAAAGAGTCCGAATTTTCAAAAGAAACGAAATATTCAAAAGAGGTCGATATTTTCAAAAAAATCTAAATATTCAAAAGGGGTCGTAATTTTCAAAATAATTTTAAGAAAAGGCATTTTTTTTAAGTAGAAATTCTCGTCGAAATTTTGAAAAGTTAGGGTTATCAAAAATGACAAAATGGAAAAATCTAAGTTTTGTAAAAGGTCGAAATTTTCAAAACAAAAGTGAAAAATCTGAAAAAAGTTCGCAGTTTAAAAAAAAAAATTCTAAATAATCGAATTTACAAAAAAAATATTTAAGAGTCGATTTGAGAAAAGATCGGTATTTTGTTTTAAAACTTCCAAAAAAATTCGAAAAAGTACAAATTAACGCAAAATTTAAAATTTCCAAAAAAAGATTGAGTTTTTGAAGAAAAAGTCGATACTTTAGGAAAAAGCGAAATTGCGAAGTGTCGAAATTTCCCAAGGAAGTCAAATTTTGAAAAATCTGGAAATTTTAAAATATCTGAAGATTTTGAAAAAAATTGTAAAATTCGAAATTTTTAAAATATAATTCGAAATAGTTTCATTATTCAAAAAAGTGGAAATTTTCAATACAAATCGAAAGGCAGATTTTTTATTATCAGAAAGGTTGAAAATCTTAAGAAAAAATCGAGATTTTCAAAAAATTCAAATGTTCAAATATAATTGAACTTTTTAAAAAAGACGAAATATTTAATGGAAATTTTAAAAACGGCAGAAATTTTCAATGAGTATTTAAAAAAGGGTCAAAATTTAAAAAAATAAAAAAAAAAGGCGAAACTTTTCAAAAATTAAGTAATAACAAAATAAGAAAAGTTAAAATATTCAAAAAAATAAAAATTTAGAAAAAGGTGGCAATTTTGTCAGGTCGAGATTTTCAAACATAAGAGAAAATTTAGAGAAAATGTCGAAACTTCGAAAAAAAGTGAATATTTTAAAGTGTAGAAATTTTCAAAAATACTAAATTTTCAAAATAAGTCGAAATATTCAAAAGGGGTCGAAATTTACAAAATAATTTTGAGCAAAGGTATTGTTTTTTAAAAAAGTAAAAATTCTCCTCGAAATTTTGAAAGTTAGAATTTTCTAAAATAACGAAATTAAAGTTCTAAATTCTGAAAAGGGGAGATTTTCAGAATAAAAAATTCATGGTTAGTTTTTTTTGTTTGTCAAAAACAAAACTTATGAATTGGGTAAAAACTGGAAAATTAGAAAATAGAAATATATTAAAAAAAAATCGAAATTTTCCATAAAAATCGAAAAACGGATCTTTCATTTCCAGAAATATCAGAATCTTAGGAAAAAATCGAAATCTTGAGAAAAATCGAGATTTCCAAATAATTCTAATTTTCAAAAATAATTAAAGTTTTTTAAAAAGGTCGAAACTTGTAATTAAAATTATAGAAAACGTACAAATTTTCATTAAGAAGGGGAATGTAAAGATAAGGTTAAAATTTTAAAAAATAAACAAAAAGAGGCGAAATTTTTTTAAAATTCAGAACATCCAGATAAAGTAAAAATATTCAAAAATTAATTTGAATTTTGAGTGTCGATATTTTCAAAAAAGTAAAAAACATTCGAAAAAAGTCCAAATTTTGTCAGTCGAGCTTTACAAACTTGAGTGAAAATTTCGAGCAAACGTTAAAATGTCGAAATAAAGTGGTTATTTTAAAATGTAGAAATTTTCAAAAAAAAAAAGGGTAAATATTTAAAATAAGATGAGCTTTTTAAAAAGGTCAAAATTTTAAATAAAAATCGAAAAAAAGGCTAAATTTTTAAAACAAGATGAGATTTTTGAAAAGATCAAATTTTTCAATAAAAATCGAATTCTTCAAAAAGTGTTGGAATATTCTCAAACGGGGTCAAAATTTTCAAACTAAATTTGGGAAAAGGCATTTTTTTTAAAAACAAGATAAAAATTCTCGTCGAAACTTTGAAAATTCAGAATTACCAAAAATGACGAAATTAAAAAATCAAAATTTTGAAAAGTGGAAATTTCAAAAAAATCCATTTTAATATATTTTTTATTTGTCAAAAACGAAAATTATAAATTAGGTAAATTTTCCTTTTATCATTTTTATGTCGTTTGGCTTTAAAATGTCATCGTAGGGGCCCCTAGAGGCCTGGACCGGGCTCGAAATTCACTATGCGGGCTCGTGTCCTGTGTCGCTGTTTAACGATGGACTCGGGTACATGGCTAGTTTTTAATAAATATGATCAACAAATTATTGTTAAGTTGGGTGATATAGACCCATTGAGCCCCGATAACACACGTTTGGGAATTTGGGAACTCAATTCTGGGACACACATAACGTGGTTATTTTTCTCCATTTGTGAAGAGTCATGCAGCTTAGTGATAGGCGTAACTGGTGAAAATATCGCCATAGATAACGAAATTAAGTGACCACTTCTAGAACTTCTACAGAGAAGAGAATGTAGCAAAAATTTCCACTGAATATAAATTAATCGTTTATGATACTTGGTGTTAATTTAAGATAACACTGGCTCATAACGTTGATAACATTGTTATCGGAGCTAAATGATACAGTTGGAACATTTATTTTTATGGCTGTGTACTAACTTATCAGAAGCAACATTTGCGTAAATGGAATCGAGTTGCCCAAGAGCCGATAAACTATATCCTAAAAAAAAAGACATTAAATTAATTAATTCCAGAACAGAGCGACATGACGAGAAATCGCACAATATTTCGCTGGCGGCTCCATGTAGCGTTGTCATATTTCAGCAATGTAAGGATTGTTTATCAATGGAGAACGGATATTAGTGGTGAAATAAAACACGGCAACTCTGCGTAAAATGATATTATGTTGCCTCAAACATCACGTACTCCGAACACTTTTTAACATAATTTTTTAAGCACGTCCAAGTGTCGTTAAGATAACGCCGGTTTTTGCTTACCCATGAAGTAAACACAATGCCATATTATTTCGTTTTCGATCATCGGAACCGCTTATTCATTGTCCTTATCGTATTATTTTTTTAACTGACTTTACTACTCCATGTTTGTTATTGTTTCGTACAGCCGACGAATTTATGGATGAACGTTATTTATGGATTTCTTATTTTACGCTTATTAGTTTTATTATTTTGCCATCGACACGGTAAAGTGAAATAGGAACCGATTCTAAATTTAACGGTCGATTTTTACATAAGAATAACAGAAATGGGAGAGACTAAATCCACATAAACTTACTTTAAAAGTCGTTTACCGAGAAAAAATCCGAAAATCTTGATTTACCGACTAAATGTGCAGTGAAATCTCTCGTAACGGACACCTCTAGTAGGCGAACAGTTTTTCATAGTCCGGAATTGTATCAGAAAATTCCATGTAAGAGAACCTCTGTTAACCGGAATCTCTGTTGGGCGAACGCGGACACGTATTTCTATACAAAACATGCCAATGTTCTCCCTTAAACGAACACCACAATATCACAAATTACTTATTTTGTGACAAAATTATACTCAATTGACGGGAGATTTCACTCAAAATACAGAAAGAAAATAATAAATTCGCCAAGGAATATCTTCAATGTAAACCAGTTCTTCCATGGAAGCTTCACTTGAAGAATGGAAAAGTAGTACTTTGTTTTAAAACAAAGAAGCAGGAACCAGAAAATTTTCTAATTTTGCAGCTAAATTTCGACTTTTTTTCGAAACTTATTTAATCAATCGAATTTTATTAGGAATTTCGACTATTTTCTTAACGTTCCCAATTTGACGTTTTAATTTCTTTAATTCGAATTTTAATTCAAATGAGCAAAGTTACAATTAAAAAAATCTAAATTTCTAATCAAAAAGAAAACTACGAAAAAGAAAAAGTTTAAGCTTGAAATTTTGAAAACTCGAAACTTTTTTATAAATTTTAGAGTAAATTCAAAATAAAAATATCAAATTTTGGATAAATAAATCCTAATTCCGAACGAAAAAGTCATAATTTTGAAAAAAGTTTTTCTTTATTTTAAAAAATTCTTAAAATTTCCAGTTATCCTCAATATTAGATGATTTCGAGAAAAATTTCGAAAGTTCAATTTTAGATTCAAAAAATTTCGCTTCACTTTAGAAATTAATGCTTTTAATTAAAATCGAAATTTCCAAAGAACATATTTTAAATGTTCACTTTGAGGTAAAACTTCAACTTTAAAGGCCAAATCATTTTTTTAAAAACTCCAATAATCGTCCTTCAGCATTTTTCCTTGGATTTAGATCTTATTAACAAATTTTTGACCCTAAAGTCGCATTTAAGAAAACAATTAGAAATTTCAAGATTAAACTTAGAATTTAAAAAAAAAATGTGAAGATATGTGAAAAAGCAATAGATTTTTTTTTAATTTTGATTGTTTTATACAAATTTTTATTTAAAAATTCAAAGTTTTAAGAAAAAAAATTGATAATTCCAATTTTAATTAATTTATTCCAAAATTAAACTTGTTTCAGAGTTTTACAACATTTTTAATTTTTTGTGTGCACGTTTTTAGAATTTTCACAATTTCTCCCCTTTTCTCGAAATTTTGATTTTAAAGTCTACAACTTTATTTCCTGATGTTAAAAATGTTGAGTATTAATTTGAAATTTCGTCTTCTTGGTCAACATTTCGAGTTTTCTTCAAATTATAAACTTTGTATTTTCGAAATAGAGTGTTTTTTTTCTGAATATTAACTGTTGCCAGCGACTTCGTCCGCGTGAAATTAGATAATTGTTTTTCTAGAAAATGTTATACTATTTTACTTCCTCGAGGTTTAATTATCAAAAACAAAACACTTTCCATCTTAGATCGTGCATATTTACCGGAGCATACATTAATCCAATTTACTATGCAAACTTAGGTTTCTATATCCAGAAATTTAGGTTATACATTGGTCCCTCAATAGTTAGCTAAGATACCTTCTTTAATATTACATATACAAAGGTAATAAAACAAAACGGCCTAAAATACTTACAATTAAAAAAAATGTGTTGTAACCATTTATCCAAAGTTACAAAAAGTTTATGCAATTTCAAGATTTATTAAATTAAGAAATCGATTTCTTTTGTTTTAGATATGAACTCAATAACAGGGCTTCTATTAAACATTGTTTTATTTCGGCTAGCTGCTCAGCCAAAGAAAACTCTTTTTGGGCAAGAAATAATCCTGAGTAGGAAGGTTGTCACAAGATGACAGAAGCGCATTAATAGATATAACGCAACACACTTTCCAATTTATAAAATTAGTTTACAATTAGATAAATGCCATAAAACGAATGTACTACGTAAAAAATCAACAGAAAAACCATATACAGTCAAACCTCTCTATAGCGAATTCCAAAATCATACCAAAAAATTCGCTATAGAAAGGTTTTCGTTATAGGGAGGTAGCATTAAAAATGCACAAATCGCATGTAAAATTTCATATTAACCATTTGTTTAAAAATATATAAACAAACATATGTAGATAAATTAAATTAAATTTTAAAAAATCTGTTAATTCTGTTTGAAGAGAGAATTTAGAAAATGTTTGCTGTTCAAAAAGCACTTCGTACTTATTTACCGCATTGAAATAAAGTTCAGATGTGTTCTTAAACTGTAAACCCCCTTTATACTAGCAGGTAAGCAAAGGCATTATCATAGGATATCCCAAAAATTGAGTATTTACTTATTTTGAACGAGAGACAATTATAAACGAATCAAACCTTGGCATGTCATTAGCCATTAGAGGTATTAAGAACTTTCTCTGAACGGAAGGCCATTATTAAAACTAATTAACCATTGAAAAATCTTGGTTCAAAAATTCGTTGTAAGGAGGTATCCTATTCGTTAAATGGAGGTAATATCACGTGTATAACTTGCTTAAAATGCTACGTTCCCTAAAAAAATTCTTATATAGAGGAATTCGGTATATGGAGGTTCTTTATAGAGAGATTTGACTGTATTACAATCACCTATCTAAAGTTACAAACAGTTTACACAAAATCATAGTTTGTAAAATTGACAGAAATCCATTTAAAGTAGAACTGTCTAGTTTTTAACAAAGTTTAAGATTAAAATCAAAATTTTTAAAATAGAATTAAAAATTTCCAGTCTAAACCTAACATTTATACTTTTTTCTCGAACTGCAAACCTTACACCCAAAAATTTCAATTTTAAATTAAACATTTCATAAAAGAAAAGTCAGAAGCTTCATGCCAAATTCAAAATTTCTATGTTTCTCATAAAAATTCAGGTGCTTGCTCAAAATATTAAATTCACCCTCGAAATCTCACCCAATTAACATTTCTACTAAAATTCGCAAACCTCCATTTCAATTTCAAAATTTATACTTTTTCAAAATCGAGGTTTCAGTAGAAATTTCAAATTTAGGATTTTGTTAAAGCGGCAACTTCCATGTCAAAGTTTTGCTCTTTATTTCGATTTTGGAAAAAAAGTTGAACTCTTACTTGAAATTTATACTTTTTTAAAAGATTTTAAATTAAAAGTTGAAATTTTGAGTTGAATCTCGAAAAACTTGTTTTCGGAACTTCGACCTCAAAATTTCTACTATAATTTCAAACATCGACCTCTCGAACTCACCTCGTTCCAACTTTAATCTCGAACTGTTCACATTAAACTTGAAATTTCAAATTTTATCTCTTAATTTCTCCCAAAAATTTCATGTCAAAAGTTCAAGTTTAATTTTCAAGTTTTACTTTTTTCCCAAAATTTCAATTTTTAGTTTCAAAATTCGAATTTTGAAATTCTATTTTTGACCATTCCAAGTTGAAATTTTGAGTTTAAGCCCTAAAGACTTTTTGAATGTAATAGGTGACTAATTTATAAAAACACATACCAGTTTTTACTCAAAATGTATTATATTTGAAGATCGAAAAAAGTTAAACTAGGAAATTTGAAATAAGAATCAAATTTTCAAATTTAAACAGGAAATCTTTCAAAGAGAATTCCAAATTTGATGGATACAATTCAAATTTTGGGATTAAATTACTTCAAAACTTTTGTCAAAATTTTTGAAAAAAGCTTTTAACTTAAAATTCAACAGAAAACTTCGGATTTTAATAATCTTTAATAATTTTATATTAAACACAAAATTACCAGAAGAAAGTTAAAATTTCGATTGTACAAATAAAATTTTGAGTTTAAATTGCAATTGCGAGAAAAAATTAAAATTAATCTTTAACTTTGATTTCCAAACCAAGAGATTTGTAACATAAAAATAAGAAACATATGATAAAAAAAACTGAAATTTTACGAAATTTTTTAGAGATTTCAAGTCTTAATGTGAAGTTGTGAAAAATAAGACATTTCAAAACAAACACATACCAGGTCATTCAATAAGTCCGTAGGATAAGTAAGAAAAAAACAAAATTTTGACAAAACTCGATTTATTATTCAACATAGTTGCCTTCGAGGGCCATACAACGAGTATAGCGATTTTCTAACTTTTCGATACCACTTTTATAGTACGATTTCTCTTTCCCGTCAAAATAGGCCTCAGTTTCAGCGATTACTTCATCATTGGATATAAATTTCTTTCCAACAAGCATTCTCTTGAGACCTGAAAACAGGAAAAAGTCGCTGGGGGCTAAATCTGGAGAATACGGTGGGTGGATAAGCAATTCGAAGCCCAATTCATTCAATTTTGCCATCGTTTTCATAGATTTGTGACACGGTGCATTGTCTTGGTGAAACAACACTTTTTTCTTTTGCAAATGTGGCACTTTACTTGCGATTTCAGCCTTCAATCGATCCAAAAGTGCACAGTAATAGTCGCTGTTGATAGTGATTCCTTTTTGGAGATAGTCGATAAATATTATTCCATTCGCATTCCAAAATACAGAAGCCGACTGTTGCGTCTTTGCTCGCTTTGGATTCGGTTCGTCAACTGCTGTCCACTCAGCTGACTCAGAATTCCATTTTATTGCGGTTTAACAGCGTCAAACACTCCTCTGAAGCATCGATTCTTTGTTGTTTTTGGTCAACTGTGAGCTAGTGATGGGCAAAACTGCTATTTACAAGTAGCAGTTACGAGTTGCTCCTGTTACAACTAAGTAGCAGTTTTAAATAGCTGCTACTTTTGTCACTGTTACTTATTATGAATACGCGTTAGGCGATCACATGTCGCAGTCGCAGTATACTGAAAGTCGGAACGGAATGGAGCAAGTAGCAACTTACAAAGAGTACCTGCTATTGCTACTTTGTCACTGTTAGAAATAGCTGCTACTCCACTAAACTGTTCCTGCTACTTTGTCACAGTATAATTAAACAATAACCGTATCTACGCTAAATCACTGCAAGTCGAAGTCACTTCAGACGATAGGATATGTTTTTAATTTATTTGGCAGACAATCATTTATAAATTCTGTTAATGTTTGAGAAACTTGAAGGAGGAGGATATAACATTGGTCATGTTTTTCTATTATGTGAATTTTTAGAGATGTTTGAATTTATAAGAGGTAAACATGTGATTTAAATCGTAAAATTTTCGAGGTATCAATACAATTTCGCTGTTTTATTTTGACATACTCTTCTAAAAGTAACTAATTAAAGGCAATGAAGGGTAAAAATATAAAAATAAGCTCCATGATTGTCAACATGACTTATTATTTATTATAAAAACAAAATGATATCCTTAGAATTCCAAGATGCTTCCGACTATAGAAGAGAAACACTGATTAAAGCCTACAATTGCTTAAGGAAACGGACCGAAAGTACACGGAGTTAATCGAGTAAAGTAGCAGGTAGCTTTGATAACGTAATGTGTAACAACTGCGACTAAAGGATCTTATATGTTCCAAAAGTAGCAGTTACTTTTAGGAACTGATAACTGTTCCAACTGCTACTCAATAAGTAGCAGTGACAAAGTAGCAGATTGCTATGTAGCAACCCAACACTACTGTGAGCTCACGCAGCACCCACTTTGCACAGAGCTTTCGCATACCCAAATGTTCGTGTAAAATGGTAAAAACACTACCATCTGATATCTTTACAATGTCAGCTAGCTCGTGCACCTTCAATTTGCGATCGTTCATAACCAATTTGTGGATTTGCTTGATGTTTTCTAGAATAACCGCCTCATTTGGGCGTCCACTGTGCTCTGCATCATTTGTGCTGGAACGACCACGTTTAAATTCAGCAATCCATTTCTCTACCATTTGTCTCGATGCAGCAGAGTTCGGATAATGTTCATCAAGCCACTGTTTGGTTTCCACTGCATTTTTTTTTCATCAAAAAGCAATGCTTTTTTCCATTTTTTTTTTCAATAACAAAGGTTACTTCATACAAAATGCTATAACTCACGAATCAATACTCATATTGCTTTGATGGAACGGACTGGTCCTTGGTTATCTTCAAAAATTGAAACACAGAACTTGTCCCCTGAAACCAAGAAATATTAAAAAACACAACAAAGGTTGCTCTAACGCGTTTCGACAGCCAAGCTGTCATCTTCAGAGAGAAACTAACATCTAATCTTAAAATTAACCCTTATATACTAAAAATATTCACTTCGTGCGTGATCGGCCGCACCCGAAACGCGCATCCAATCATACACGTCGTTATGTCACAATTTCTTATCTATCAACCTTAACTATTTTTAACAGAGATGAATGGCCTAAAGGTCCAGCGCAACCATTCATAAGGTTGTTTCCAGTCTTATGGATGGCTAAGCTCTCACATGCATTTAACATATAATTCTTATTAACTACTCTTAACAATTTAATATTATTATCTATCCTATGATCTAATTCAAAAGCATGTCGAGCCACACTTGACTTCTCAGTTCTTCCGTACCTCAAATGAGCCAAATGTTCTTTCAGTCGGATTTTAAGAGATCGTCTAGTTTGCCCGACATACTTTTGAGGACAATCCCTACATGAAATTTGGTAAATACCAGACTTATCTGTTTGCTCTACTTTATCCTTTAAACTACCCAAAAGCGAATTTAATTTTCCGTTAGAAGTATAAATAACCCGAAAGCCCTGGTTTCGTAAAATTCCACCCAAACCCTGCGTGAGCGAGGGTTCAAATGGAAGTGAGACGAATTTAAAGTTTTTGTTTTCATCAGTTCGGAAAGTTGTAGTATTCACCAATTCACATTTGAATTTTTTCTTATTAATAATTTTATAAATAACATTTGGATCGAATCCATTAACTTCAGCTATATGTTTAATTGTCTTTAACTCCTTTCTGAATCTTTCTCTACTAAGAGGAAGACTCAGAAGGCGATTGGCAAGGAAGTTGAAGCTTGCCATTTTTTGCTGTATGCAATGGTTGGAATCGGAAGTTATATAGCGGAAGGTACTGGAATCTTTCCTATATATATCAAATTCTAATCTATTTTTATTCCTAATAACTAAAGTGTCTAAAAATGGTAAAGCTGCTTCTTTCTCTAATTCTACGGTAAATTTAACTGTTGGAGCTGAGGGAGCAGCCATGGGAAATCCGTTGTCACCTTTCATGGCTGAGCTCTTCATGGGTGTTTTTGAAAGTCGTCTTAAAAATGAATGTAGTTTGTTTCCTAGGGTATGGATTAGATATGTAGATGATATTTTTGCTATTTTTGACACAAAAAATCAAAATTTAGGTAATTTCATTGATGTTTTAAATTCACGTTTTCCAACAGTTAAATTTACCGTAGAATTTGTATATAGAATAGAATGTATCTAGGAAAGAAATTAAAAAAATAAGAATTTTAACTTTTAACTAATTTCGAAAAAAAAATTCAGAAAAATACACGGTTTAAGAATACATGTCAGGTTTAAACTGGAAATTACAAAAACTAAACAAAGAAAATAAATTTAAGAGAAAATTTAAAAGAATTTAAAGCTTCCTCGGAATTCCAAATTTGAAGTTGAAATTTTCAAATAAAAAGTGTAAGAGATCACGAGGGGAGAACGAATCAGGACTTCTTCCACTGCAGAGAGATAAATATACCACTCTCAATATTAAATTTAATCAAAATATAAAAATGAGTAAAAAAGATATATAAGGTAATTACATTAAATCCAAGTTGGTCTGATGGCCCTTCTCCTTGGCAGCTCCTCCCTCGCGCTCCTATCATAGAAAAACCCATTGTGAGTATAACAAAAGTAGAATTTTTAAAAAATCGAAAATTCAAACTAAAACAAAAATTACCTAATTTTTTGAATTTTTGGTTTAGCCCAAAGAAAGATTTTATCCCCCAAAACTGGAACAATGAACAATGTTGGAAAAATTTCGTCTTTTTTGATGTTCGGTCGTTGAAATTTTCTCAAAATTCGACTCTTAAATTTATCTTCTCGAAAATTTTATTAATTCTTAAATTCATCTTTTTTTCTCAAAATTTTGACTTCGTTCACCAAAACTCATTTTTTGTTTCAAAATTTAACCTTTTAATAGAAAATCTGATTTTTTCTTAAAGTTTTAATCCTTTACTCGATATTTTAACTTTAATAACATTTATTTTCTATTTTTTTTAGACTTTTTCTGAAAATCAGACATTTTCTATTTCTAGAAATTTTAATTTCCATTCGAAATTCGTCTTTTTTTCAAAATGTTGACTCTTTCGTCTAGAAATTAGAACCATTTTATAGAAGGGTAAAAAGTTTCGCCAGAAAATCGACTTTTCTCTCAAAATTTCACCTTTCGTATTTCTGAAATTTTCGGCCTTTTGCTTTAAATTAAAATTTTTCTTCAGTTCTCAAAATTTCAAATAATTCTCAAAATGCGTCTTTTTTTATTTCAAAATTTCTTCTTCTGGAAATTCGACTTTTGATTATCTATTGAAAAAATACATATTTCTAAAAAAGTTAACCTTTTACTTAAAATATAGACTTCTATCCTTTCTTAATATTTCTCAAACTTTTTTTTTGGAAATGTCAGTTTTTACGAAAAAAGTCGACAATTTATGTTCTTCAAAATTTCGATATTTCCTCGAAATTCGTTCCCGAAATTTCACTATTTTTTTCTCGAAATCAAACCGAAATTTTATAAATCAGGTTGACAATTTAGGTTAAAATTTCAGTTTTTTTTAACTTGAGCTTTTATAAATTGATTGTCTCCTGAAACCAAGAAAGATCAGTAGCTCTCTGAAGATGATAGCTTGGCTATCGAAACGCGGTAGAGCAACATTTGTTGTATTTTTTAATCTTTGTCGGTTTCAGGGGTACAAGATTTGTATTTCAATTTTTGAAGTTAACCAAGAACCAGTCCGTTCCACCAAAATTAACCTTTTATATTGCTGGAAATTTCAACTTTTTCCGCGATATTCGTCTTTTATTTAAATTTCAGTATTTTTTGTATCGATATTCGTCGTTTCTTTTCTTTGGAAATAGTTATTTGTTCTTATTTTTTTTTGTTATTTTTTTATTTGGGCTTTTTCTCGACATTTCAATTTATGTATTTTCAAAATTCATCTTTTTTTCAAAATTCCACTTTATTCTCAAAATCCAACTTTATTCTCAAAAACTACTTTACAAATTTAAAATTTGTCTTTTTTTCTTCCATTTTCTCTTCTGTTTTTTTTGTTGACCTTTAGCACAACATTCAACATTTTCCGTTTCTCGAAATTTCAATTTTCCAATTTATTTATTTTTTTAACTTAAGACGAAATTGATTTAAAAAAAAATTCTTATGAATTTCAACTATTTTTTTCAGCTTTTGAGAGTATGTTAAAATTGAAATAAAAAAGAAAAATCCATGTCTTTTGATAGCATTTTTTATTCTAAATTCCTTCAGTTGCTAAAAATTAAAACAAAATTTTAATAAAAGTACCATTATCTACAAAATGTGGTCCGTGGGCCGCTGTTGCCCCCTGTTATAAATTGAAAGTCTAAAACTTGAAATTGAAAAAAGCATAATTTCGAGAGACTTTTACATTTCTAAAAAAAAATTCGATTTTTTTTTCTATTTGTCTATTTCATCTTTTCGCAAATTTGGAAAATTTTCTCCAAATTTCTTGTAACAAAATTTCGAGTTTAAACTTTTTTTCACCATGTCGTATTAAAAATAAAAATTTTCACGTTGTTTCATGTTGTTTTAACGAAATTCGGAAACAGCTTTTTCCAGATTTCCAGTTTTTGGAGTGAAAACTTTTTTAGGCGCGTTAAGATAATTTGAATAGGAAAAAACTTGTGGTTTGGCGTGACCACCACCACAAACTTGTTTCCCACCATGTCGTATTCAAAATAAAAATGTCCACTGTTTCTAGAGATTTTGACTGTTTTATTGAAATTCCGAATATAAGGTTGAATTTTCTATTTGTTTTATAGAAATTTCGAAAACACTTTTTTCCAGATTTCCATATTTGGGAGTGAACATTTTTTAGGCGTGTTGAGATATTTTGAAGGGGGGATAAACTTGTGACCACCACGCGTCACCATCACGGGTGACCATCACGCGTTACCAACCTGCCCCAATGTTAAAAGTATATTTTAAGGGTAGCACATTAAAGTGTATTTCATTATCAATAAATATTAAATGCGTTTCCACACGATACAAGCATGCAAGCCACAAATATAAAAAGGTGAGTCAGTTTGACAGAATTTATGTTCAAATATTTTCAGTATTCCAACTTGTTTATTAGCGTGGATTCAAACTACACTGCATATTTCTTAATTTTAGGTTTTCACTTCTATCGGCAGTCTCAAAGACTGCGTTGAATTTAATTTCAATATTTTGACTTGTTTCTGGAAATTTCGGGTCTAAGAAATTGTTTTGTCTATTTTTCCTATTTACCACATTACCTTTCAAAAGTACACTCTTTTTTAGAAATGATTTTTCTCAAAATTCAATTTTTTACCAAAATAAGATTTTAATTTTGAAATTTGGGGAAAAATTTTCGAAAAAAACTCTCAGTTTAAAAATACAAAACCAAGTTTGAGACTTGAACTATAAAAGGCCCTGAAATGGGACCAACTGATTAATTAAAAGCGTGCCTTAAACGAAAGTTCAGCAACACGTGCTTAATTTTACAGTAGTGCCCAGGAACAAAGCTAAGACTCATTGATAAAACACAGATACTATGTAATTACAGATCAGTACCGTAGATTCAGTGAAAGCCTTGTCGAGCACAATTTAATGAATCAACCTGTTTCGTGGCGACTTCTAATGAATTACAATCATGGAGAGCATTTAAAACGTCGCTTCCTTATTCTACTGCCGGGTTCGGCGGTGAAAGCCTTCTTTTATTATTATTGCCAGAGACCTTTTCTTCTTCCTACTACAACTATATACTACCTGTAGCGTCGACTTTGTTCGCTCTTGAACCTAAAGAGGATACTTTAGACTAGGAAATAGACCTTCTAATTATCATTTTCTTGGTTACTGGTTCGGTTCTATCGAACGGACAAATACCTCTCATTAGCTATTCATAATGGCGACAGACGTTTTTATTGACTTTTTTCAAATACTAACCCATCCCGAGAGATATATTGTCTAGAAGTGCTTGTCAAATACGAGTTCCTCGAAGGTAAATGGCTACGAAATAAATTGACTTTTAACCGGCGATAGTTTACTAGTCCGTTTTAATATTAATCAGAAGCATTTATCAAACTATTTTCCCCAGTTTCTAGAATAACCTGCAATTGAATACTTCTCGGTAAATAAAACCGCTAATAGGAGCTGGCTACAAAATATTTGCAAACTGACTAACATCATTTAAATATATTTGCATGGTATTATGATTTTCATACCGACTAGCAGCAGTATGATTTACCGCGTGTTCGAATAAAAAAGATCTTTAATTATTTATAATTGTGGCTGAGGTAAAGTGACCTCCACTAGAAGAAAACAGCATTAACCGACAACAGTAATGAATATGATTATCGGGAGTGCATTTTTCAACAAAATACCTCGATTATAAAACGATTCATCGAATTTTACTTTGAGCCTTGGATTTGACAGTAACCATCGCTTGGAGAAGTTACCGAGAAAAAATTAATTCTTTCCCGCAACTGAGCACGAAATTCCCAAATGTTTTCAACCGGTGCAACCCGTCGAGTTTCAAACCGAATCCTCATACAAGAAAACAATTTCGGTTCCAACGTTCCAACAACAAAAAATGATGATTTCTGTTAAGGCTGGGATTTTTTTTGACAGTTGATATAATAATTAACTTTCAAAATTAAAATATAATTATTAACTGCCAAGAAATTACAATTGTTGTGATTTTTAGGTTTCTATACAAAAATTTAATAAGAAATTTCAAAAAAAAATATCACAATTTCAGAAAAAGCAAAATTTAATTTTTTAGGTTATTAGAATTTCAACTTTGATCTTGAGATTTCGACTTAAAAGTTGAAATTTTGTTTATGTTTGATATGTTACACCTTTTTTCCCGAATTCGAGATAATTTTAATTTGACTTTACTTTTTTCAAAATTTTGACTTTCTACAAAAACTTCGATGCGCTCATTTCGAAATTTCAAGGGAAATCTCACAACTCTAAATTTTAAAGTAGAAATTAATAAATTAAAAATTAACAAGTTTAAAATAAAAATTTCGAGAATAATAAAACTTGTATTAAAAAATAATTTTATTAACATACAGAATGTAAAATTTTTGATTATTTTTAAAAAAAATCTTCTTTACTTAATCTGAAATTTCGATTTGTTGAAAATTTCAACTTTTTTAATACGTCGCTTTTTTGAAAATTTCGATCTTTTTCAAAATTTAAATCCTTTCAATTTGACCCGGTTGAACCTTCAACATTATCATTTTTTTCGAGATTTAGATTTTTTGAAAATTTTGATTTTTACTGAAAAACTTCTCCTCTTTTTGAAAAGTTTTACATTTTTGAAACTTTCGTCTTAAAGCTTTAAAAAAATTCTTTAATTTTTTCTGAACGATTCCACTTTTTTTAAAAAAATAACGTTCTAACGACAAAGAATTTTCGAAGAAATTTTAAGTTTTTTGTTTGCCACTTTTTTATTTATTTATTTTTGAAAATCATTATTTTTAATTTTGCCTTTTTTGAAAATTTCGACTTTTTGGAAATCTAGATTTTTTTGAAGATTCAATTTTTTTGAAAATTTCCCAAAATTTTGCCTTTTCCTCAAAATTCTTTGTACTTAGTAGGTTTTGACTTTTTTTGAAGACTCTTTCATTTCAATTTTTTTTGATTTCGAATTTTTTTAAAAATTATTAACTGTACCTTGAAGTTTTCATCTTCTTTTGAAAATATCAATTTTTTTCACAAATTTGTATTTTTCGTGAAATTGGATTTTTTTTAAAGATTTGCCTTTTTTTGAAAAATTGGATATTTTTTAATATGTGACCTTTTTCCAATTTAGATTGTTTTTAATTGTCCATCCTTTTTGAAGAATTTTTTGAAAATGTTTTCTTCCTCAAAATTTCGACTTTTGTACATGTTGACTTTTTTAAAAAATTGGATGTTCTTGTTAGGTTTATAACGTATGTCCTGTTCTTGAAAAGTTGGATATTTTTGAAAATGTGACCTTTTTTCCAAATTTGATTCTTTTAAATTTCGGCCTTCAACTTCTTTTAAAATTTATTGGAAAATTTAAAAGTGTTTTCCAAAATGTTGTCTTTTCCTCGAAATTTGGACTTTTGTATATTTCGATTTGTTTTTGAAAAATTATAGTTTTTTCCGAAAGTTCAACTTTTTAAAATTTTTGTTTGAAACATCTTCAAAAGTGTTCTCTAACTCTCGACCGTTTTTGAAAATTTCGATTTTTTTCACATTTTTGTCTTATTCTGGAAAAAACCTTTGACTTTGTTTGAAAAATTCGACTCTTTCGAAATTTGGATTTTTTAATTTGCGATCTTTTTTTACATTTTGACTTTCGATTTTAAAAAAAATGTTTCCCTTGAAACTTTGGCTTTTTTCTAAGTTTTTACTTCTCAGCGTTTTTGAAGGATTTTTTTGAAAATGTTGACTTCCTCGATATTTGTACAATTGGAGTGAAACTCGATGTCTCAGCTCTATTATAAGACAAGGAAAATAGATATAAGAAATCTGAAAAATGATTCTTAAATTGGATGAAATAAGGTCCATGTTAGGTCAAATTTGCATATTTTTCCAGATCTGGAAACCAAAATAATGATGTCATTGACCTTTTTTTTCAGAATCATACCTGTATTTTTGCGTAATAAAAAAACTAATTTCAAACAAATTTTGTTAACAAAAAAAATTTGTATCTTTTTTGGCTAAAATGTTATAAGCAATTTTATTGTAAAAAAAAATATTATCAAAAATTCGTAATTACTATGACTGAAACTAGTAGCCTTTGGAAATGTAATAAATCAAAAATCAAAGTATAGGGGCATCTGTCAATAATTGAACTAATGGTTGACAAACATTTTTTGTTGCCATTTGATAAACGTTCACGTAAATGATATACAAGGTGAGTCAGAAAGAAAGGGCCAACGCTAAACTGAAGATACTAGACACCAAAATATTACGATTGAGCTTAACATGCTCTATTCCAATGTGGCTGGTTTAAGAGATACAAGGAGTTCAATGTTTAAATTTTATTCTGAAAGTTTTTAATAATTGAGAAAGTGTTGATGCTATAAATTTAATATTTGGGTATTTTTATGTTTTTTAGTGTGGGAAATACGAATTTTGAATTTATTTTGACGTTGCTCCCAGAGGGCGCTAGTTTCGCATAATCATTTACGTAAATTAAAACATATTTTTTTATCTGAGTTATACTTAAAACAAGTGGACAATATAAAAGAACGATCAATTTTACAAAGAAAGGGTACTCTTGTTTAAATCATCTAAAGCCAACGGTTTTTGAGATATTTTCATTTAAAAGTGTCAATGTATTTGCTTATGATTTTTGAATATTAAATTTACAGCACCAACACTTCAGAATAAAATTTAAACTTTGAAGGCCCTGTATCTCTTAAACCAGTTACATTAGTATAAGGCAAGTAAGCCTCAATCGTAATATTTTAATGTCTAGTATATCCAGTTTTGCATTGGCCCATTCTTTCTGATTCACTCTGTATTATTTATTAATTTATGAAGAATTTCAAAAGAACCCTAGAAGAGCAGGTGAATATTCTCTGAGATACCCAGAATATGTTATTCCAAAGTTAAAAATATTTATTAGATTTGTCTCCAAGGCGAATTTTTAATAATACATTTTTTACAATAAATTTGCTTATAACTTTTAAACGGAAAAACATACCGAATTTTTCTGTTTAAATGTGGAAAAATATAGGTTTGTTTCTGGAGAAAAAATTCAATTACGTCACTACTTTAATTTCCAAATCTGAAAAAATATGCAGATTTAGCTTAAAATGGACCTTATTCAATCCAGCATAAAAATCTTCTTTCAGACTTCTTACATCGTCTTTTGTTTTTCTTATAATAGCGCCGAGACATCGAGTTTCGCTCACCCTGTACATGTTGACTTTTTTTTGAAAAATTGGATCTTCTTAGGTTAAGACGTATGTCCTGTTCTTGAAAAATTGGATATTTTTGAAATTTGATTGTTAAATTTCGGGCTTCGTCGACTTTTTATAAAATTTATTGGAAAGTTTAAATTTGTTTTCCAAGATGTTGTCATTTCCTCGAAATTTTTACTTTTGTAGATTTTGACTTTTTTTGAAAAATGTTTCTTTTTCCGAAAGTTCAACGTTCTAAAATTTTATTTTTGAAACATCAACTTTTTTAAAATGTTCCCTAACTCTCGACTACTTTTGAAAATTTTGATTTTTTTTCACAATTTTGTCTTTTTCTGAAAGAAACAACCTTTGACTTTGTTTGAAAATTTCCACTCTTTAGAAATTTTGCGACCTTTTTTTAAATTTTGACTTGTTTGCAAATTTCGACATTGTTTCGAAAGAGTCAGTTTTTTTTAAAATGTTTATTTCCTTGAAATGCTGGCTTTTTTGTAAATTTTTACTTCTCATAAAAAAATCAGTTTTTTGAAGAATTTTTAAAAAATATGGTCTTCCTTGAAATTTCGACTTTTGCACATGTTGACTTTTTTGAAAAATTAGATCTTCTTCTTTTTCTTCTTCTTCTTCTTCTTCTTCCTCTTCTTCTTAGATAAGAACGTATGTCCTGTTCTTGAAAAATTGGATATTTTTGAAAATGTGACCTTTTTTCCAAATTTGATTCTTTTAAATTTCGGCCTTCGTCGGCTTTTTTAAAAATTTATTGGAAAGTTTAAATTTGTTTTCCAAAATGTCGTCTTTTCCTCGAAATTTTAACTTTTGTAGATTTTGACTTTTTTTTGAAAAATGTTACTTTATCAGAAAGTTCAACTTTTTAAAATTTTCTTTTGAAACATCTTCAACTTTTTGAAAATGTTCTCTAACTCTCGACTGTTTTTGAAAATTTCGATTTTTTTCACAATTTTAACATTTTCTGGAAATTTCGACCTCTGTCTTTGAAAAATTCTACTCTTTCGAAATTTGAATTTTTTAATTTGCAATCTTTTTTTAAATTTTGACTTGACTGGAAATTTCGACTTTGTTTTGAAAGATTCAATTTTTTTTAATGTTTATTTCTGACCCTCAAAATTTTGGTTTTTTTGCAGATTTTGGCTTCTCATGAAAAATTCAGTTTTATTTGAAAATGTTAACTACATAATTTCGATTTTATTTGAAAATTTCGACCTTATTTAAAAGTTTTAACTCTCTTGAATTGCCGACTTCTTTTGAAAATATCATTTTTTTTTGGCGGAACTTGGTTATCTTCAAAAATTGAAACACAATCATCTGATTATCTGTCTGAATATGACAGCTTGGCTAACGAAACACATTAGAGCAACCTTTGTTGTGTTTTTTAATCTTTCTTGGTTTCAGAGTACAATGTTTTCACAAAATTATGTTCTTGAAATTGAAACATTTTTGTAGATTTGCCTTTTGTGGAAAATTGGATATTTTTAAAAATGTGGCCTTTTTCCGAAATTTCGATTTTTTTTTAAATTACGACCTTTGTTGACTTTATTTTGAAGAATATCTTGGAAAATTTCCATTTTTTCCAAAATGTTGCTTTTCCTCGAAACTTGAACTTTTGACATTTTTTTTAAAAAGGTTTACTTTTTTCGAACGATCAACTTTTTTGAAAATTTCGTCTCAAACTTTTTTCAAAATTTTAACTTCTCCAAACTCTCGACTTTTTTGAACATTTCAATATTTTACACAATTTTGTCTTTTTATGGAAATTTCAACTTTGACTTTGTTTAAAAAATTCAGACTATTTTGAAAACGTGGCCTTTTTCCAAATTTTAGATTTTATTAATTTTCGATCTTTTTTTAAATTTAAATTTTTTTAAAAATTTCGACTTGTATGAAAATTTCCACTTTTTTGAAGGATTCGATTTTTTTTTCGATTTTTTTTTGGCTTTTTTGTAAACTTCTATTTTATTTAAAAGTGTCAACTTTTTCAAAATTTCGACCTTACTCGTACATTTCAAACTCTTTTTAAAATTTAAGGTTTTTCTCGAAGTCTCTACTTAAAAAAATTCAATTTTTTTCACCAAGTATTATTCTTGAAATAGCAGCTTTTTTGTATGTTGGACTTTTTTTGAAAAATTGATTGAGATTGTGACCTTTATTTCATATTTCGATTTTTTAAAATTGCGACCTTTGTCTACGTTTTTTTGAAGAATATTTTGGAGAATTTAGATTTTTTCCTGGAAATTTTTTGACTTGAAGATTATGACTTTTTTGAAAAATTCTGTGCCTGCTTTCGAAAGTATAATTTTTCGAACATTTTTTTTCCTTGAAAATATTAACTAACGAAAATCACGACTGTTTTGGAGATTTAGACTTTTTTTCACACTGAAAAATTCGACTTTCGATTTTTTCCCCAATTTTTTTTCCGAACTTCTCTTGAAGTCGAACGATAGACTTATGAATCTATCGTGATTGTGTCCTTTGTTTAAATTTTGGAAATTTCAACTTTGTTTTGTTTGAAGAATTCGATTTTTTGAAAATTTTGGTTTCTTCCAAAATATTCTCTTTTTCTTGAAATCTTGACTTTTTTTGTGAATTCTAATTTTTATTTGAAATAATCCGTTTTTTAAAAATGTCAATTTCAGTTTTTCAATTTTGAATTTTTTTCGGAATGTTTACTTTGTTGTAAATTTGAATTTTTTTGAAAGATTTGTCGTTTCTAAAAACTTGACCTTTTTTCGAAATTTAGATTTTTTAAATTGCTACATTTTTCAGGTTTTGGTCTTTTTGAATATTGGAAATTCCGACTTTTTCTTTAAGACATATTTTTTTTTTTGAAAACATTGACTTTTTCCAAATGTATTTCTTTTCTCAAAATTTTAATCTTTTTGTAAATTTTTTTAATATTTTTATTCTTTTTCAAGTCTACATTTTTTCGAAGTTCTGACTTTTTTTGAAAATTTCGAGTTTGAATCTAAAATTTAGAATTTAGACTACAGAAATTTTAACTATTTTGCCCTACATTGCGGTCTCAGTTTCAAAATTTGAACTTTAATATAAATTTCGACTTCAGCACTGAACTAAACACTGTGGCCTATGCTATGGCTTATGATTCATAGAAGATTTTACCTTTACCACTTCCGCAATTAAATTAAAATTTTAATGAAGTGAAAAGGTAAAACCTATGGACTTGGAAATTTCAAACTTAAACTCCAAATTTCGACTTTTTCGTTTAAAATGTTTATGTTCAAATTCGATTATTTTATGAATTTTGATTTTTTTTTTTTTGACATTTAGACTTTCTCGATATTTCTGGATGGACATTGATGGATAATTAATGTAAAAGTCTGCTTTAAAGTTGTTTTGAACGCTGGCATTTCATCTAGTGAATCCCCCTCAACGTCTTGGCGCGATAACGAGACTGAAATGTAAATACACGATTTTATATTAACCAGATGATGCCAGGAGAATATCGATGTTACTATGAAAACATTATGGCGTTATTCGCTTTCTGCTCGCGCCATTAAAGATGCATGATGTGGTCGAGAGTTTTTATGTTTTGTTTAGGCTTAAAATGGGAAGACGCTTACGTCACTTTTTTCACACAATATCAAACCGACTAGAGTAGGAAAATAAACATCAGAAACTAACGTCGTCGGCTGATCTAGGTCTTTTAAAAATTGTGCTTCGTCAACTTCAAAGAAAAAAGGCTATTGAATATCACTTATTTTTCTAAGTGATAGAAGTTATTCTATATTCTAACTGCGCCAGTGAGTTGTATAAGCAGAACTGGCAAAGTTAAACTTTGTGGTGCTGGCAATTTTTATATATAAATCCAAACTGTTTTTTGAATCTCCGATGGCGTGAATTTTGTGAGAGGAAATTTTCGCATTTTTAGATTTCGAATTTACTTTGAAAATTTCAAAAATTTTTGCTTTTTAAAATAAATTGGCTTCTTGAAAGGCTTCAATTTTTATTTCAAAATTTCTGCTTTTTTCTGGTTTAGACTTTTTTCAAAATATTGACTTTTTTAATCTGTTTCCCTCGAAATTTCCATTTTAATTTAAAATGTCTATCTTTTTTATGAAAATTTCAACTTTTTAAAATATGTTTAGACTTTTTTTTCATAATTTCCTGTTTATCCAAACATTCGACCTTTTTCAAAGATTTTAGTATTTTTCAATATTTCGACGTTCGAATTTTTGATTTTCCTGATAATGTTAGCTTATCTTCAAAAAACTAGGTCTATCGAAAATTTTTGGGATTATAATGAAAATTTCTCTTGAAAATTTAAATTTCGAGTTTTTTCAAATTTTCGGTCTTTTTAGCAAATGTCTTTTGTTAATGTTGAGTTTTTAAAAGATTGTGTATTTTCAATATTTCGATTTATTTCAAAATTTAGACCCTTTTAAAAATTTCGAATATTTGAACTTTTTAAAATTTTCCTTAAGTTTCAATAGTTTTCAGAAGTTACATATTTTGAAAAATTTCAACTTTTTTGAACGTTTGAACGTTTCGAAAGATTAATACTTTTTTTTAAATTTCTGTTATTTTTTGAAAATTTTAACTTCAGATTTTAGATTTTTTTTGAACAAATGACGTCTGTTTTGAAAATTTCAACTTTTCGAACATTTTCACATTTTTTCAACATTTCACGTTTTTCGAAAATATTTAGTTTTTTGGAAACTGGACTTTTTTCAAAATCTCGACTTTTTGACTTTCCACTTTTTTTTCAGAATTTCAACTCTTTTCAAAATTTCGATTCATATGAAATCATTAACTTTTTGAATTTTTTTTTAACATTAACACTTTTTTAAAAAATTTCGGTTACCCTTAACTTTTTTAATTTCAAATATTTTTCAATATTTCATCTTTTTTGCAAACTTATTTTCTTTCTTGAAACCTTCGACTTTTATGAAATTTCAATTTTTTTAATTTCACCATTTTTCTTAAATGTCGAATTTTTGAAATTTCAAACTATTTCTCAGTTTTCAATTTTTTTCAAAAATTTGTTAGTCTTTTAATTTTTTTATGAAAGTTTAAGAAATTTTCATCTTTTTTCAAAATTTCGACATTTTCTTCAAAATGTCGATTTATCTTCTATCTAGACTTTTTGAAAATTTGATTTTTTTTAATTGCAATCCTAAACTTCGACTTTAAAAAAAAACGTTCGACTTTTTTTAATATTTTAACGATACAGAAATTTCAAAATTCTAGCTGAACAACATTTCAATTTTCTTTTGAAAATTTAAACTTTTCTGATAATGTTGGCTTTTCTTCAAAATTTAAACTTCGAAAATTTTGGTATGTTTGAAAATTTGTACCGACATTTTATTAACATTTCAACCAGTTTTGAAATTTTAGATTTTTTCAAAACTTCAACTTTTCAAAGAATTTCAAATTTTTTGAAAAATTTCGTCATTTTTTAAAATCCTCCAGTCTTTTGAATATGTAAACTTTTTTAATTCGGACATTTGTTTTAAATTTTGACTTTTTCTAAAAGTCCTAACTCCACCTCTTAGAAATTCTTCTCTAATAATACGACCGATTTCAGGTTTAAAAGCGGAAATTAAAAAAAATGGCAACAGTTTGGATTTAATTTAAACATCTTGTCCGTAGTAGTGAAATATTAGGATTTTTTTTAATCTTGACTTTTCAAAATCTGATTACGAGTCTAAATTGCAAATTTTCACTTGTCGGCTTTATCCTCGTATAATCAATTTTCAAGGTCGAGCTGATTTTGAGTTTGGAAGTTAATACTTGAAGAAAAAGTTGGATATTCTAGACTTCAGAATTTCCCTTTTTACACTATTAATAGTTAATCTGATATCAAATTTTTCCTCTAATAGATCTCTTCAGGTCGTCGTCGATGGCATCTCATCCGAGACATTTGCGATTAATGCAGGGGTGCCTCAGGGGTCTGTCTTGTCTCCTACTCTGTTTCTATTACACGTAAACGATCTTTTAGCTTCAACTTTCAATCCGATATACAGCTACGCAGATGATAGAAGCCTGGTGTCATCTTTTTTCTCCAACAAACCATTGTCCGTCGCTGCTTCAGATCGACTGAGGAAACAGCAGATACAAATGATTAATCGTAATCTCGAAATCATTCTGGGATGAGGTAAGAAAAATCTGGTCGACTTCGACGCTTCAAAAACTCAGGCCGCGATTTTCTCTAAAAAAAACATCAATGGATAATGCAACAAACAAACTAATGGACGTTAAAATCCTCCCGATGGGATCTAGTCTGTTTATCCTAGGAGTGAATGCGAGCACTAACTTGTCTTGGGACGATCATGTGCACGCCATTGTCAAATCCGCCTCTCAGAAGCTAGGCTTTCTTTTTAGAGCTAAAAAGTACTTCACATCTCAGCATCTACTCACAGTAAACAAAACTCAAGCTAGGTCAACCCTAGAATACTATTCTCATGTTTGAAGTTCAACCCCAAAGCACACTTTATCTTTATTGGATTCAATTCAAAGAAGAGCGATTCGTCTAATTGATGACGAGAGTTGACCGATTCTCTCGAAACACAACAACACAGGCGGATGGTTGGTGACTTATCTGTTTTCGACAAGCATTATCATGGGAGATTCTCGCAGGAACTAATATCATTGATCCCCCCAAAGCCAAGATTTTTGAGGCATACAAGACAATCGGAGACAGCAAATTTCTGTGCAGTCCAGCTTGACACAGTGAGGACTTCTGTCTACGGATACTCTTTTTTTTATAGAATTTTCATGCTATGGAACTCATTACCGAAAGAAATTTTCCACAGAAATTACAACCTATCCTATCCGCATACTACTCGCAATGCTTTGAAGGCATAATGGGGTTGCCCTTTGCGAGTGAATTAAACTTAAAAACAATTCAAGAGAAAACTCCTCATTTCGGAAATTTCTGTTACATTCCTTTAAAGGTCTTTTTTTTCAAAATGTTGGCATTATTTTTAGAATCCAGAGTTAAAACAACAAATTTATTCTTTCTAAAATCTTGACATTAGTATCGAACTCTAAAGCTTAACTACAAAGCACGATTTTTTCTTTTGAAATTTTAGCTCTTTCAAAATTTAGAATTTTAACATGACATTTGAAAAATTGTATTTTTAAAATTCAATTTAGAACAGTTCCTGGAAAAATGAGGATTTGGGGCGTTTTAAGAACCCTGTTTGAAATTTCCACCTTTTCTTAGAATTTTCAATTTAAATCTGGAATTTCTTTGGAATGTCCAATATTTTTTTAAAATGTCGATGGTATATTCTGAAAAAAACAAAAGATTTTGAGATATTCAAATTTGGAATTACCATTTTTTTCTCAAAAATTTCAATTTCAAAGTTAAATCGTATCACTAAAATTGAGCTTTGCCTCAAGCATCATGTTTGGATCTGTACTGTTTGTATCGCTTTGTTTTTATCCAAATATTTTGAGGCGTTTTCATTACGTCAAGATCAACTCACCGTGTTTGATTAAATTTACGCAAAATGCAACAAATAACGCATCAGAGATGAATACTATAACGTCATTATATGCTGACGAAATGAGTCACAACAACAAATTTATATTTTTAAGCTAAAAAGCAATAATAACAAACATGAATTCAGGTCAGAGCTGATTAAAATTTACACTGATTACGATAAATAAAATCAAATTCTAATTATTCGAAGTTTTTATACAAAAAAAAAGAATGAGGAATTTTACAAATAATCCAAGAGCTTAATGGATTATTTACTAATTAAACTAAAAGAGAATAAAATCAAAAAATTTACAAAATAATTCTGAACTTGGATGGGATATTTATTATACAGTCTCAAATATAATGTCATTTAAAAGGTAAAGAAAAATGAGAATATGATATTTTGCGGGTATATTTAACAGTGAAAACGTTACAATAAATAGGAGAAAAATTCGGAGCTTTGAAAAAATTTTTTTCATAAATTTTCGGTTTTTTCAGAAATTTGTACCTTTTTCTGGAAATTTAGAGCTAAAGTTTTTGATTTCCTTAATATTTCGATTTTAAAGTGGTATTTTCGATCTTAAACTTTTTTCAACTCGTTCCTGAAATTAAAAAATTTAGTGACTAATTGCCAAAAGAATTTCCGGGTTACCTGAGGTAAGGCTTGGGCCCCTAACCTATATGTATTGGGTGTGTAATCTATATGTATTGGCTGAGCAACCTCTATGCTACCCTGTTCAAGCAAAATGACAAAAAATTTAAAAAGAAAGTTTAATTCATAATTTTCTTTTGTCGATTAAAAAATTTAGAATTTTTAATTTCGACTTTTTTGAAAATTCTGATTTCAAAATTTAAACATTTTTGAGTGTTTTTGTTCTTTTTTCAAAAATTTCTATTGATATTTATTTGAAAATTGCTACGTTTTTTCAAAATATTGACTTCTACTGAAAATTTTGATTTATTCAAAATATTGACTTAAAAATTTCGACCCCGAATTCGATTTTTATTTTAAACTTTTTTTTGGTGAAACGGACTTGCCCTTGGTTATCTTCAAAAATTGAAATACAAATCTTGTCCCCTGAATGAATGTTACTCTAACGCGTTTTGATAGCTAAGCTATATCTTCAGGGAGATACTCTCTCTGATTCCTCTGAAGATGATAGCTTGACTATCGAAACGCATTGGAGCAGCCTATGTTGTGTTTTTTAAATTTTCTTGGTTTCAGGGGACAATATTTGTATTTCAATTTTAAAGTTTACTGAAAGCTTTGAACATAATTTTGAAAATTCCAATTTTATTTGAAAATTTCGACATTTTAAAATGTGCACCTTTGGAAATTTCAAATTTTTTTTTTAAATTTTCAGTTACGTTTCAAATTTTAGACTGTCACTTTTTTGAAAAGTGTTTTTTTAAAGTTTCGATTTTATGAAAATTTTATCTTTACCAAAATTTTTATTTTTAGAAAATTTCAATTTTTTGATAATTTATACTAGGTTTTAAAATCAAACATTTTTTTCAATACTATCTCAAAATTTTGAAATTTTTGGAGAATTTAGACTTTTTTGGAAATTTTAACCTTATTTTATAATTCACCTTATTTTTTACATTTTGACTTAAAATTTCGACTTTTTTGTAAATCTGGCTTTTTCAAAATTCTACTTTTTAAAAATTTCATCTTTTTAAAATTTGAATTTTTGACTTTCGAAAATATTTACTTTATTTGAAATGTTTGATTTTTTTAAAAATTTAACTTTTTCATTGTTATTGAAAATTTGTTTAAATAATTTCAATTTTCAAGTTTTCTACTTTTTTAAAATTGCCACATTTTCCAAAATTAACTCATTTTTTTTGTGTTCATTTGTACTTTTTTGAAAAATTATAGTTTTTTTTACTCATGACGTTATAGAAAATTATGACTTTTCCCGAAAATTTTGAATTTTTTGGAAACCTTGACAGAAAATTTCTACCGTTTTTCACAAAAAAATTTTCGAAATTTGATTATTTTGGAACACATATGTTTTTTTTTGCAATTGACCTTTCAAAATTAACACTTTTTTAAAAAGTCTCGACTTTTATTTAGAATTTTGACTCTTTTCAAAGTTTTAACTTTTTGAAAGTTTTAATTTTGTTTTTACAAAAATTTCGAGTTTTCCCAAAGTCTAGACTTTGATGTTAATTTGAATCTTTATTTGAAAAATTCTACGCTTTTTTTTTAAATTTCAACATTTCTGAAAAGTTACATTTTTCAAAATTTCGAATGTTTTGAAGTATTCGACCTTTTTTTTAGAATTTCCACTTTTTTGAAAATGTCGACCTTTTATCCCGAAGTTTTGACTTTTTTAAAATTCAGACCTGTTTTCAATATTTTGATTCCTTTATTGGGAACTTAGACCTTTTCTTTTTAAAATTTAAACCTATTTTTTTGATAATTTCGACCTTTTTAAAAATTTTGACTTTTTCTCAAATTTTCGAATTTTTATAAATTTGACTTTTTGAAACATGTGCCTTTTCTTGAAATAGTTAAATTTCTTTGAAAAATCGGTTTTAAATTTTGAATTTGCATCTGACATTTAAAAAAGAGTATTTTTCAAGTTTAACCTGTAAAGTTTCAAAACCAAGACAAAATTTAAGCAAATTTTCGAGTTTGAAATCTAAACATGGAATTTTGAGAAAAAGAAAACAAATCTCGAGTAAGAATTCAAAGTTATATAAAAAAAGCTTCAGTGTCAACACGAAATTTCAAGAAAATGAGGGCTTCAATATTGTTATAATTCATTAGTTACTAACCTAGCAACTCACAAGTCCCCATAAAGGGCGGACCTCGGGGACATTTGATCCCCTCTTCCAGCGAGCTTGATCTTGGGAAAAATTTATAATTTCCAGAAAAAAGTCGAAAAATGTGATTAATTGACATCGAGCGAAGTGATGTCATTTTAAAATTTGCACAAGGGCGACTAATCCGCCCTGATTATCTATCTAAGCGAAAAAAATTATTAAGGATTCTTCACGAAAAACTCTTCAATTTGAGTGGCTAAGCAGCGAGTAAACACTTGAAAATTTTAATAGAGGCCAACAGAAAATTTTATCCCTTTAGAGCTAGTATTTCATCAGCAAAACTGGCATTGGTCTAATTCCGAATCTATGAGTAGATGGATCTAAGCACATTTGAAATTCGAAAACAGATGAATAATAAACATTAATCTCAGAGGCGTTACAATGATCTGATCTAACAAAGACATTTGACGGGTCCAGCCCTTTATTTTCCACCCTCCAGCCACCTGCGTCTGAAGAAAGAAGGGTCGCTGCCGGGGTCCCTTTTTTTGTGTGTGTCAGACACCGTAATCTTATTTCACCGGAGAGGTATACCAGGAGAATTGTTTGCTTTCGTTCACTCACACGCACATAATTTGTATACGTTTATTCGGAGCGGTAGCAAACAGGTGTTTGGATGCGCAATAATATTCCCATTAAAATAGAATCCGCGGCATGGGATTTTACCGTGTGTTGTGTGTTTACATCGAGGACGAGCTATTTTCGACACCAAACAACGCAAAGTACATATTCTTGCATATGGGCTCGGTTTAAAATTAGATGCTTTTGTCGAACGTCGACTTCCACTTTCCACTTTCTTCCTTCTTTCAACGCATCACAGTAGCCTCGAATAAGATTATTTTCCATAAGTTTATAGGCCACTGTGATCCAATAAATAATAATAATGTGCAGGAGCGGATTAAGCTTACTCAAGACCCTGTGCATCACACTGTTGGGGGCCCCTATGAAAACATTGAAAACCTTCCATGGCGAACCCACAATATTTTTAACTTTATTATTTTTTGGGGTACTAATAGTAAAAAAAGTCATGTAAAGTCTCTTATAATAACGTGTATTTCAATAAGGATTTCTTAATCAACTATCAATTAGACTAGAAATTTTCACTATTACTAATCATTCAAATAACTGCCTTCAAAACCTAATTAAAAAGTCAGGTATTGTCTATCATTCAACATTTAGAAGTGATGAAAGTGCAGTCATTTCATTGTAGTAAGAAATTACATAATTCCAGTGGCGTAGCGTACCTTATAAACCTGGGGCAGCTGATTTGGTGATTAGCAAAGGAGCACACAATTTTTAATGAATAATTACTATTCTGCTTTCGATTGTAGTGCATTCAAAAATACATACATATAAGAAAATTCAAAAAAACTCTCGAAAAACTTTCGTTTACAAATTTATATTTGAAATTTAAAAAATGGTCGAAATCCTTTAATAAAAGTTAAATTTCGAGTTTATATCTAAACTTTTATAAAAAAAAGCAAAAATGGAATGTTCGAATTTGAGAAACTCTTGAAAATTTCACATAAAATTTATAATTTATATAAAAAATATCTCCATATATCGAAGAGAGCAGTCAAGATTTAAAAATGAAAGTAGAAATGCTGCAAAAACACCAGATTTAAATTTAAGATCAAAACTTCAAAAAAATATAATTTAATTTTTGCTTTACATTCACGAGATTGAGAAAAAAGTCAACATCTAGCTCCTTAATAAAATTCTAAACAGTGACTGACCGACGACGCCTCAACCGACAGAAGCATGAAATTCTGCTGACATAAGTGAGTACTTTTGTAAGGTGAGCACTAAGAATTTTTCAAAATTTCTCCCGTTATATGCCCTTATACTCCTCTAGGAATGTCAAATAAGGGGAGAAAATGTTTATGAAATTTCGTCATTTTTGAAGTAATAAATATAAAAATTGATGCTTAGGTTCCTGCCAGCGTTTTTGGTAATTCATCCCCTTGGGAGGTAAAGTTCACTTATAGCTAAGACTACGAATTCGTATTCGAAAATACAAAATATACAGGTTGAACCAAATTTAATTTCCACTGGAGGAATCTCGAAACCTTTAGAGATACAAGGAAGCTCAAATGGGAAAAGTAGTGCAGAATTGAATGCCTAATATTATTCCGCTGAGAAAACAATTGAATTCCAATTCGTCTTGATTTTATTTAAAAAAACCTGAAAATCGCCATTTTTAACAATCAACTGTAACTTGTTTATTTGTAGTCCGATTGAGAAAATTCAAAAAATATAATTAGTTGTTTTTTGAGGCCGTTTCATCAGTAAACATTCATTTTTTTCTAAATTTAACGGTTTCCGAGATATTTATGTCAACTTTGTTATTTCTCATAGACGCCATATTGGATTTTATCATTTTCGAATTTGGCATATTTTTCTGATTAATTTGATGTATGTCTTGTCATACTTCAAATGCGGTAAACAACAACAAACAGTGCGGAAAATTTTGAAAAAAAAATGTGTGCAAATATTATAAGTGGCTAATACTCGAGATATTTTCCGGCGATGATAAATCATTGCACACAATTTGAATTTTGCGAATTTATAAAGGAAACTGGTAACGCCCACTGAAAGTTTTCAACAAAGTGCTGTTTATACAATCATCTTCCTTTTTAGGCGCAAACAGTTCGCTATTGGTCTAAGGAAAATAGACACTGAGTATTCTTCTAACTACATACCTATTTTGAGGAATGGTCCCAATTTTAGAAAAAAAATTATAAGAAAATCTGAATTTACAAAAATTTTGAAATTTTTGAAAATCCGATTAAAGAAAATCGGATATTTGAAAATGATGAAAATTTCAAAAAATTTTAAGAAGTCAAAAGCTTCAAAAAAAAACGGGCTAAAATTGAAAATTTGGTAAATGACAACATTTTGAAATTAGTCCAAGTTATCAAAAAGTTAAAACTTTGGTAAATATTGAAATTTTAGAAAAAGACAAATTTTCAAAAAAATTGGAAATAAGGCTTAAGTTCAGGAAAATTCCAAATTTTCAAATTACAAAATTTTGAAAAATGATCAAGAAAAAGTCAAAATTTTGAAATAGTCAAAAATTTGAAAGTCAAAATTATGGAAAAATATGGAAATTTTCAGAGATAGTTAAAATTTCCAAAAAAAAGCTTCAAAAGGGGTCAATAGTTTGAAACAACTGTAAACATTCAAAAGAATCGACACTGTCAAAAAATTTCTGAATTTGAAAATTATCAAAACTATTATTTTAAAAATGGCGAAATTTTGAAAAATAATCTAAAAATTCAAAAGTTATTAAAATTTTAAAAGAAAGTCGAAATTTAAAAAAGAATCCAAAAAATTTTAGCCAAATTTTCGTTATTATTGAAAGGACTAAATACTGAAGAAAAGCCAAAATTACCAGAAAAGTCAATATTTTCAAAAATAAATGCTAATTTTGGATAGAATCCAACATTTTTACAAAAATTAAAATTTTTGAAAATGGAAGTTTTCATGTGAAATTAAAATTTTAAAAAATGTCGAAATTTTCCACAAAAATGTTGAAATTCTGATAAATAATGTGTACATTTTGAGAAATGTCGAAATTTGGCCAAAAATTGCACAAAATTTTTAGAAAAATTTAAAATTTTGCCAAATATTCAAAAATTTTAATAATAATAACAATAAAGAGAGTGGAAAAGTACCCCCGCACCCCACCCAAAAAAATTGATAGTTTTCAAAGATGATGAAATTTTGAAAAGAGAAACAAAATCTTCAAAAAAATTAAAAATTTGAAAATGAGCAACATTTTCAAATGAGAGTTAAAATTTTAGGGCCGAAATTTTTAAAAAAAGGTTGAAATTTTAAAAATAAATCGAAAATTTATCCCAAAATTGCAAAATTTTCAGAAAAATTCGAAATGTTGCAAAAATATTCAACAAACTGGAAAATAAGCAGAATTTTAAAGAAAGTCGAAATTATTCCAAAAAAAAATCGAAAGTAGAAATAGAAAAAGAAACAAAATCTTCAAAAAAATAAAAAATTTGAAAATGGGCAAAATTTTCAAATTACAAATTTTCAAAAAAATTTAAAATTTTGAAAAATCTTCGAAATTTTCAGAGTCGGAATTTTAGGGCTGAATTTTCAAAAAAAGGTTGGAATTTTAAAAAAGTCGAAAATTTGGCCCAAAATTGCAAAATTTTCAAAAAAATTCGAAATTTTGCAAAATATTCAATAAATTTAAAAAAAGCAGACTTTCAGAAAAAGTCGAAATTATTCCAAAAAATATTGAATATTTTTAAAAATGATAAAATTTTGAAAAAAGAAACCAAATCTTCAAAAAAAAAAAAAATTCGAAAATGGGCAAAATTTTCAAAGAATTACAAATTTTCGAAAAAATTTGAAATTTTGAAAAATCTTCGAAATTTTCAGTCGAAATTTTAGGGCTGAATTTTCAAAAAAAGGTTGGAATTTTAAAAAAGTCGAAAATTTGGCACAAAATTGCAAAATTTTCAAAAAAATTCGAAATTTTGCAAAATATTCAATAAATTAAAAAAAAAGCAGACTTTCAGAAAAAGTCGAAATTATTCCAAAAAATATTGAATATTTTTAAAAATGATAAAATTTTGAAAAAGTAACAAAATCTTCAAAAAAAATTAAAAATTTAAAAATGGGCAAAATTTTTAAAGAAATACAAATTTTCAAAAAAAGTTTGGAATTTTAGGGCCGAAATTTGTAAAAAAAAGTTTTGAAAAAATCGAAAATTTTAAAAAAGGTAGAAATTTTCCAAAAAAAATTAAATTTGAAACATCTGCAATTTTTAAACAAAATTAAAAAAATCGTAATTTTGAAAATAGGCGAATTTTTCATAGACAGTTAAAATTTTCAGAAAGAAACTAAGAATTTCAAGGAAAATAGAAATTCTGAGAAAATGACATGTACAAGAAAATTGAGAATTTGAATAAAACGGCGAAATTAAAAAAAAAATAAACTTTTAAAACTTGAAATTTTGAAAAATAGACTAAATTTTCAAAAATGAAAAAATCCAAAGGGTGAACAGTTGCACATACAATTTCAGTTGCCTGCATAAGCTAGAGGAGCGCCCCATCCTACCTTATCCTAACCACGGTGTAGTAATACTGTATATCAGACCTAACAGGATCATGGTACACCCTCCATTTTTTCCATATTTATGAAAATAAAATTTTCACTTTTACTATATTTGATGTATACTCATGAAATGTTTGATTTAAAAAAATTTGAAAAATCTTTGAAATTTTAAAAAAGCCAAATTTTCGAAATATTGAAAATTATTAAAACAATTCGAATTAAAAAAGTCAAAATTTTCAAAAAACGTCAAAATTCAGAAAAATTGAAATATTTTCAAATTTACGATCAAAGTCGAAATTATGAAAGATTTAAATATTGACGAAATGCCAAAATTATCAGAAGTCGAATTTTCAAAAAAAAAAAATTTGAGCAAAATGGCAATTTAAAAAAGTCCAAGTAAAAAAAAACTAAAAATTTTGAAAAATAAAATTCTGAAAAAGAGTCAAAAATTTTTTAAAAAGTCAAAATTTTTTAAATGAAATCAAAATTTCGAAAAAATTCAATCTTTTAAAAAGTTTAAGCTTATCAAAATTTTTCACTATCAAGTTTTCGCAGAAATCTGAAATTTTCAAAAATAAAAATTTAAAACAAATCGGACTTAGTAAAAGAGTGAAAATTTTCAGAATAAACAAAATTCTGAGAAATATCGAAATTTTGAATAAAGATGAACTTTTGAACAACCGAAATTTCGAAAAAAGATTTGACCTTCAAATTTTCGTTTAAATAATATTTCAATATTAATAAAATCATCGAAATTTCGAAACACAGAAGAAATTTTCAAAGAAGTCAAAATGTTTAAAAAATTTAAACAAATATCGAAATTTTTAGAATCGAATTTTCTAAAAGTCTGACATTTTTAAATAAAAAATAAAAAATAAAATTTGTTATTATCTTAGGGTCAAAAGACTTCCAAATTTTTTCAAATTTTTGAAAAAGTTCTTCCCTATTACTAAATTTTTTTGTTCTTATTTGCTTGTCGACTATTTCTCAAAGGTTCTCAATTGGATTTAAATCCGGAGATTGGGCAGGTCATTTCATAACATTAACTTTTCTATTGATTAACCACTCTTTAACAAATTTTGATGAGTGTTTAGGGTCATTGTCGTGCTCAAAAATGTATGACAATGGCCTTTCCCCAATCACCATATGGATATATGACTGTTGCTAATATATTGCAGTAAATAAATCGATCCATTTTCCCAATAATTCTGTTTATAGGGCCCATACCACAACCTCAGAAAGCGCCCCAAACCATAGTGTTTCCCCCGCCTTCTTTACTGTTCTTGAAACGTATTTAGGATGAAGTATTGTTCCTTTTGGTCAATGAGTATATTGAGAACCTTCAATACCAATCAAATTGAACTTACTTTCATCAGTAAAGAGCACGCTCTTTCAGTCTTTTGCACACCAATTCAAATGAAGCGTTGCAAACATTAACCTATCTTTCTTGTTTTTCTTTGAAAGGAGAGGTTTTCGTGCCGGCCGATGTGCAGGAAGTCCAAATTGTACCAGCCATCTGAAGACAATCCGATATCGCCTAATTCAGCGCAAATTTTATTAGCAGACATTCATGGATTTTTTTTGATTAACATTTTTATTTTTGTGTCAAGTCTCATTGAAATTTTTCGACGACGCCCCCCTCGTTTTAAATTAGACACAGTCTCCCGAAGACGTAATTTTTTTATTGTTAAAGATACTACTTGTTTAGATAAATTAAACTGCTGATATATCAATTTATGTGATCGACCGCTTTCTTAGGCTTCAATAATTTTTTTTTGAAATCACTGGAAAAATGTTTTCCAGATGGCGTTTTGTACAACAAATATTATAAAATTAAAGAGATGACACCTCAGTAAAAAACTGTTAAGTACTAAAATTAATTCAGTGAATTTAAATTTATCGTGTTCATATCAGTCAAAATTAATAAAGCTCTTATAAAAAGAAGAAGAATCAGTAAATCTGCTAGATTCAAAAAATAATAATAAAGGAGATATTTATATACATTATAATATATGTACATATGGTTGGAGATTGCAATTTATTTCACACCTGTCGAGAAGTTTTATAAAAGTCAGTTTAATTTTGTCCGATGCTGTATACGAGCTATTAAAATTAAAATTTCCAAATAGCTAAAATTTAAAAAAAAAACGATTAAATAGTCAAAGCATGAATTTCGGAAAAATACTAAACAAACCCAAATTTTGCATAAAAGAAATAGTGGGCATTTCAATATCAAAGTCAAAATGTTGAAGTTTTGAGGTTTTCTATCCAACATTGGTCGAAATAATAAATAAAATTCATGATAATAAAGTTCAGTTTGGGTTCTCGAAGTTCTGCTTTCGTAGGTTGCATGAGGGAGCACGCCATTGAAATAAACTGTAGTATAAAAAAAGGAAAGTGAACATCTAGACGTATGGAAGAAGCAACTGGCAAGAAAATGCCACTCAGTAGAAATGGGGTTAATAGATTAGGTTTTTTTTGGTAAGACGGACTGGTCCTTGGTTATCTTCAAAATTTGAAATACAAATCTTGTCCCCTGAAACCAAGAAAGAAAACGCAATAATATAGACGAAATTTCGAAAAATGTCGGAGTCTCCAGAAGATTTCAAAAATGTTTGAGGGAAAGTCCAAGAATTGAAATACAAATCTTGTCCCCTGAAATCAAGAAAGATTAAAGAACACAACAAAGGTTGCCCTAACGCGTTTCGATAGCCAAGCTATCATCTTCAGAGAGATGCTGTAGTATCTCTCTGAACCTTTGTTGTGTTTTTTAATCTTGTCCCCTGAAACCAAGAAAGATTAAAAAACACAACAAAGGTTGCCCTAACACGTTTCGATGGCCAAGCTATCATCTTCGGAGAGATACTATAGTATCTCTCTGAACCTTTGTTGTGCTTTTTAATCTTTCTTGGTTTCAGGGGACAAGATTTGTATTTCAATTTTTAGATTAGGTTTGCTTATTTTTGATTTTTGAATACCCTCCTCTCACAACATTGATCCGCCACTGTTTCCTGTTCCTGTATAGATATTGCAGTCATTTAAGATTGCCAGAATGCAGAACACCAAGCAATAAATCTTCCTAACTGTTAAGCTTTAATAATCCGTTATTTGGGTGAAGAATAAGCACCGCTGGAATCCATTATCTTCTACGGTTTCAAGTGTCATTTTAAAAGCATCCCCCAGAGGCCGAACTAAAAACAGACAAAGCTCAAGTGGTCTGCATCTCTCAAGGAGCAACAAACTATAGAGTTAGAATTAGATATCAAAGACTGGGTTTTTTCGTAAAACGCGAAAAAGATTTAAAATATAGAGTTTTCTCGCTCGTTGCCCGTTACACTTTCTCGCGAAAGAAAGTCAGTCCGATCCATTGAGAAAGTAAATTTAAACTTATAAAGTCGTTAGAAGCAGCGGGTCGCGCGGTAATTCCGATAAATGGCGAATTTAAAAAGAAATTCTTTTATCCGCCGTTGAAAAATTTAATAGCTCATTGTTTGAATGGAGTATTTTAATTTGTCAAGTAACTATAAATAAAGCTCGGTCGGTATGGTTTTTTATTATTGGAGATATTACACATTTCATTGTTTTTGTTCTTTAATTACACTTTTATTACCAACATTTTACCAACAAAATATTGTTATCGACACGAAAAAAATGACTATTAAATTTGTTTACTTGACACGAAAACAAAAGTACAATCGATAATTTATTTTCTCGATTATACAGAAATCCTACGTGTGCATTATTTTGCATGTTAAAAAATGTGTTCACAATGGTTCTGTTTCAAATTTCCTGCGACCGAGGATCGACATTAAATGCATGCCAAGTTGAATGTGATAATAATTATTGCGACGATGCGATGCCGCCATGACCTATCCATCCGATTATTAGAAAGTAAAATTTAGGACAAAATGCATCGTCTCTCTGTAGAGTAAATGCAGTAGTGGTCACAATTCACCATAATGTCCTATAATAAGTTAATCACATAAATTAAACGATATTAAAAAAATCCCAAAAAGTGATTTTCACAGGGCTGTATCTTGAAAAATGTAAAGAGAAACAAATAAAAAATAAATTAAAACTCCAAGTTTCTAGTTTTTTAGATTTTGAGTTCAAGATGTTTTGGCTAGAAACCGACCGAAATCAGATTTTTGGCTGAAACCGAAATCGAAACCGAATTTGGGCTTCTACTCTCATTTTAATATTTTTTATTTTATCTCAAATTCTGAATTTTCGATTTTAAATTAGTTTAATGTTGTTACTTAATGTTCCATTTCAGAGTCAACTTTTTCGACTTTAAATTGAAACTATCGACTTTTTTTGCTTCCGAAATTCTTTAAAAAAATGTTTCCTGAAAGTTCAAGTTCAAATTCGGACACCTGAGATTAATATTTCAAGTAATAAATCAAAATTAAGCTGAGTTTAGTGGGAAAAAAGTCAAAATGTTTAAAAAAAATCAAAATTTTGTGGTTAAAATTCAAATTTCAAGAAAAAATCGAAATACCGAAATGAAAATTGAAATTTAAAAAATTTAATTAAAAAGTCAAGGAAGCGTTTGAAATTTTTGGAAAAAAACTATATTTAGGAAAACATTCTTTTCTTAAATTTCTTAAATACTGGAAGTGTCATTTTGAAATAGAACTTAACACTGAACTTTTATTTTAATTTTGATGTTTTCTGGAATTTTAAGCTTTTCGAAATATTAGTGTGCCAGAATGTATTACTTGTAAAGGGATTGTGTAATCAAAAAAGTTTAAAAACACTATTCTAGAGCTTATTTCAAATAAATATTGAAAAAGCAAGAAATCTTGCCTCTTGCTACTTTTTCGAGAAGAGATCTTGCTCTTGCCTTGTTCCTGCTCACAGCTATTTTGTTCTTGCAGTAAGACAAGAACAAGAAAAAGCAAGACAAGAACAAGAAATTCGTTAAACATTAGTTTAGCTAACTACTTTTTATTTTTGCTATTAAATTAGCTACTTTAGGTTAAACTTGAATTTTTAAAGTTTTTGAAGAGTTTTAAACTTTAAATTTCGAATAAAGTAAAATTTTAGAAAGTAACATTTAAATTTCGAAAAATAAAGTTGAAATACCAATATTTTAGGAAATGAGAAAAAAAGTTTCGTAATTTTTAAAACGAAATCAAAGTTTTGAAAAAGTAAATTAAACAAAATATTCGTGAAATTTCTCAACAAAAAATCGTTATTTTATCAAAATTTTAAAAATCTGATTTATCAAAATTTCATGTTAAACGTAGAATTTTATTTGTGTCAATGTTTTCTCTAAATATGGTGTTAAAGCGTAAATCTTTTAGCTAAATTGTATGTGCTTCTACTTAAATCTTTAAGCACTGGCCGACATACAACGCACAGGCTAAATCGATATCATTTCCAAATGTTGCCTTTAAATTTAACATTTCGAAGAACAGTTTTGTAGAAACTTTTAAATCAAAGTCAAAATTTGGCTTTGTGGTCTTTTTTTTTGCAAAATTAATATTGAGATTTTAAACTTGAAAATGTTTCTAAATTTTAACTTCTTTTAAAACTTTTCAATGTAAACTTCAAAATACTCGTTTTTAAAATTCCCTTTAAAATCGAAATTTTGTTAAGTCTCGAATTCGTTTTATACACTTTGTTCAAAATTCTAAAAATTTGAAATTTATAAAGTCAGATGCTTCAAAAAAATGTTGAGGAATGGAAGAACTTTTCAAAAAATCAGTCTTAAATAAATGCGAAGTTTCGAGAAAAACATCAATTTTTTAAAAAAAACTTTAAAAAAGTCTAAATTTTGAAAAAAGTTTAAATTCCAAAAATTATCCTAACTTTCAGAAAAATTCGAAATTGAATGATAAAAAGTCGAAATTTTTAAAAAAAAGGTAAAATTCTGAAAAAAGTTCGAAAATTTCATAAGTTGAAAATTTGAGATAAACCAAATTTTCAAAAAAGTAAAAACTTTCAGAAATAACTGGAATTTTTTAATCTTTCAAATAAAAGTCCACTTTACTATATGAAAGTTGAAACTCCGAGAAAAAGGTCGAAATTTTTGAAAAAAAAGTCGAAATTTTAAAAAAAAAAGTAAAAACTTCGAGGAAATAGTCAAAAATTTGAACAAAGGTGAAAATGTTACAAAAAATGATATTTTGGAATGCGGTAGAGATTTTAAAAATAACAATATTTAAAAAAAAAACAATATATCAGATTTATTTAAAAACATTACAATTTTGATAAAATATCAAAAAAGATCAAAATTTCCTTGAGAAAATTTTTAATAAATTTGAAAATAAATCAAAATACCAAAGAGAGGCAAAATGTGAGGACATAAAATTCGAAAGTTTGAGATTAAAGTCGAAATTTTGAGTAGTAAAAATTTTAATTTTAGAATACTTGATATTCTAGGAAACACAAAATTACGGCATAAAAAAAATTAAATTTTTTTTTTCGAAGTTTCGAATGTTTGGAATAATTGGAAAAATTACTTGAAATTTTAAAGAAGTTGAGACAAAAAAAACCTGGCAATTTATGAATTGAAAATTTCTCAAAATTTTGAATGCATTCCTTTGCCAAAATTATTTAAATAATTAAATAATGTTTTCATCTGCCCTGATCATACGAGGGAGGTAGGTCTTTTTTAAATACAATCCGCTTATAAAGGGAAAGTCTATTATGCTTTTGGAGCACCGCAAATATGATGCGGAAATATAGATGACGATGAACTGTCTGGATAGGTTGGAATTGCTGGGGAAAATTGCGTTCGGTAACAAATTCCACAATTTGAAAGTTCTATAGAAAAAAGTCTCCATAGACAGAAAGTCCTCATTGCACCAAATTGGACAATACAGGAATTTGCTCTCTCCGGTTATCCTCTATGCCCCAAGAATGTTGACCTTGAAAAGATCAGATCCATACGAACATCTCCCTTGAAAGTACTTGTAGAAAAGAGACAAATCACCAACCATTCGCCTGTGCTCCAAAGATTTGAGAAACATGGTCAAACTCTTATCATTCATCATACAATTAGACGAATTGCTCTTCTTTCAATTGAATCCAAAAGAGCTTTGGGGCTGAACTCCAAACATGACAACAGTTGTCATGCCACCCGAATCCCTTAGGACGGAGTTTAACAGTTTTAGCCATCATCGTGATGAAGCAGAAGGAACAATTTTTTCTTCAAAATTCTCTAGCGGTAGAAAATCTTTATCTTGGGAGAAATTTTCAACGCAAAAATGAAAAAAATCTGTGCAACATAGGACAAGTTATATTAGGGCGACGAAGGTGAATTTGTCCTCTTTCACCCTTGTCTGTCTAGCCGGTTGACCGACCGATTATTCAATTTGATTATACAGTTATCAGACAATGATATAACTTTCTTGTACAGGAGAGCGTTTAAAAGTCTGTTAATTAACAACCGTGGAGTTGGGATTTTTTGTTGACTTCGCTTAGTTCATTTCACGTAACTTCTAATTGCTAATGTGGTCGAGGGATAAAAACTTATTTAGATTTATATATAGAAAGCCAACGTTTAGTATTTTAGTAATTAAAAGCTTCAATAATAATTATATTGTTAATTACTCTTTGTTGCTATAAAGGTTCATTAAACTAGCAAATTTATATTTTGATCATTGAAAACCTTCACTTGGGCCAACATTGCATGGGCAATTGTTAGAGGAGCCTTGTATGACGTAGAAGCAGCTGGAAAATACTTATTCACCACTTAATATACATACGCTATTTCAAAATTCAATTGGTAAAACGCTCATTTATTCAAGGCGACAGCGGTTCTACTAAGTTGTTCAGCAAATACACGCACCACGTTCTTAGCTCCTTTCTTTGGTCTAACTTATTCGTATTGCGTGCGGCCTCGTTGTATGATAGGCCAACGACCATTCCAATGTTACGTAGACCAAACAGTTTATAGGAAATATCTATCGACTACCGTATTCGTCGAAAAACAGCCCTAAAAGCGATAATTGCCCGCTATTATGCGTCCTTTGGCGGACCTTTTACGGTCTTCATCGATCGCGTGAATGGGCCAGGCAGTAAACAAATTAACAGAGGAAATTTCCAATTACAAGTCGATACATCTGTGGGAAGTTATGGGTTTCATGGTTAAAAGTTCGCGACTGAAAACAAACATATTCTTTTTATTTCTAGAGCACAATCTCTAGGACTATAGAAGTCATAAACAAGAAAAATTTAACTTTTTTCTGATTCACTTTAGATTTTCTCTCTCTCTCTCTCTCTCTCTCTCTCTCTCTCTCTCTTCTCTCTCTCTGTCTCTCTCCTTCTCTCTCTCTCTCTCTCTTCTCTCTCTCTCTCTCTCTCTCTCTCTCTCTCTCTCTCTCTCTCTCTCTCTCTCTCTCTCTCTCTCTCTCTCTCTCTCTCTCGTTTAACTGATCGCCAATGTCTTTGGGTAACGAAGTACTTAAAGAAGGAGGGGAGGGGGAAGAGGAAGGGAAGAAGGAAGTGGCGAAGAATAAGAATAAGAAAAACATGATGATAAAGAAGGAGAAGAATCCACATGAAAATTCACCGCAAATTCTTTTGGAGAACGAGATACTTAAAGAAAGGAAAATAGGGGAGGGAATGAGGAGAATGAGAAGAATTCGCCTTTCTCTTTCTGTGTGTCTTTTTTTCTCCCTCCCTTTCCGTCTTCCCTTACTCCCCAACTCTAGAATACTGTTCTCATGTTTGGAGTTCAGGCCCAAAACACACTTGAGCTCTCTTGGATTCAATTCAAAGAAGAGCGATTAATTGAAGACGAGAGTTTGACCGATTTTCTCGAAACACTAGAGCACAGGCGTATGGTTGATGACTTGTCTCTTTTCTCCAAGTACTATCATGAAGGAGGCTCGCAGGAACTAATAGGATTGATCCCCCCAAGGGTAAGATTTTTGAGGCATACAAAACAGTTGGAGACAGCAAATTCCTGTGCGGTCCAGCTTGACACAGTGAGGACTTCTGTCTACGGAGACTCGTTTTTCTATAGAACTTCCAAGCTATGGAACCGAAATGAATTTTCCCCAAAAATTACAACCTATCCTTGTTTCCGCATCCTACTCGCAGTACTTTGAAGGCATAATGGGGTTACCCTTTGGATTAAACTTAAAAAAAAACTTCTTCTATTCTTTAACTTTCTCCTTCTCCTTATCTTTCTCTTCCTCTTCATCTTCCTCTTCTTTTTCCTCTTCATCTTGCTCTTTCTCTTCCTTTACCTCTTCTTCTCTCTCTCCCTCTCCGTCTCCCTCTTTCTCTTACCCTTTAACTTCCTCTTTCTTTTTCTCTCTCTTCTTTTTCCTCTTCTGTTTCTGTCCTTTTGTCTTTCTATTCTCTTTCGTTTTCTCTTCTTATGCCTGTTCCTCTTTCTCTTCCTACTTCTCTATTTCTTTCCCTTCTTCCCCCTCCACCCCTCCCCCTCATCACCATCATAACCTTTTCCTTTCTTTTGTCATCTCCCCTTCTCATGTCTAGTGTTGGGTTGCTACATAGCAATCTGCTACTTTGTCACTGCTACTTATTGAGTAGCAGTTGGAACAGTTATCAGTTCCTAAAAGTAACTGCTACTTTTGGAACATATAAGATCCTTTAGTCGCAGTTGTTACACATTACGTTATCAAAGCTACCTGCTACTTTACTCGATTAACTCCGTGTACTTTCGGTCCGTTTCCTTAAGCAATTGTAGGCTTTAATCAGTGTTTCTCTTCTATAGTCGGAAGCATCTTGGAATTCTAAGGATATCATTTTGTTTTTATAATAAATAATAAGTCATGTTGACAATCATGGAGCTTATTTTTATATTTTTACCCTTCATTGCCTTTAATTAGTTACTTTTAGAAGAGTATGTCAAAATAAAACAGCGAAATTGTATTGATACCTCGAAAATTTTACGATTTAAATCACATGTTTACCTCTTATAAATTCAAACATCTCTAAAAATTCACATAATAGAAAAACATGACCAATGTTATATCCTCCTCCTTCAAGTTTCTCAAACATTAACAGAATTTATAAATGATTGTCTGCCAAATAAATTAAAAACATATCCTATCGTCTGAAGTGACTTCGACTTGCAGTGATTTAGCGTAGATACGGTTATTGTTTAATTATACTGTGACAAAGTAGCAGGAACAGTTTAGTGGAGTAGCAGCTATTTCTAACAGTGACAAAGTAGCAATAGCAGGTACTCTTTGTAAGTTGCTACTTGCTCCATTCCGTTCCGACTTTCAGTATACTGCGACTGCGACATGTGATCGCCTAACGCGTATTCATAATAAGTAACAGTGACAAAAGTAGCAGCTATTTAAAACTGCTACTTAGTTGTAACAGGAGCAACTCGTAACTGCTACTTGTAAATAGCAGTTTTGCCCATCACTACTCATGTCTCCGCCTTTCCCACGAGGCTCCGCATAAAATGAAAATCATTCCCGATCACCAGTCCCTGGGAGAAGTTAAAGAAAAAGAAGAGTCTGATAGGAAAGTAGCCAGTCAACAGTAAAATTACAATTACAGTGGTAAGATTTTCATGCAAATACAAGGCAAATAATCTCAACACGATTAGAAGTCGACAACCTTCCCAGGTTGAATTGTTAAATTTGTGTAAATTAACAAATCACTAAACTATCTGTTTGGTTTGTGATAAGATGAAGCTCTTCATTAAATAGATTATCATTTTGAAAATACACTCATAATTGTCTTATCGCCATTAGGATGTTTTCCGTAGGACTTGTTTGTCTCAAATATGTATGCCACAATTAAATCGTTGTATAGATAAAAGAAAATTTAATAATCTTGGCCTCTTCAGATTAACTTGATTATACTCATCATTGTCCCAAAGTAGAAAAGATAATTCAAGTACATTTCAGTTAAAATTTCAATCAAAAACCAAAGGATAAAGAAATATTTCAAATTTTTCTAGATATCTCTCAACGCTGCCATAATAAAATTCTATACATAGTAATAATTTATATGTTCACAAATACCATAATCAGTGAAGCTGAAAGATTTATTTCATATTTATAAATCATTATGTGAAATGTCAACGACTTAATTAGAATATTGATTGGGTATTTGTTCATTTTAAATTTTAAGTAATTAGCGAATTAGCAAAGTAGGTCCAATTACGAATTCGAAAAAGTTCGCTCTAGAAGCAGGTTACAAATATTCAATACCAAGTGTTAACCTTTTACGAGATACATAATGTGGCAATTATTACGAACACTCATTCTGACTTAACCTTACCTACTTATCTGTTGTGGAAAAATTCGCTGAAATAGTTATGATATCCTCGCAGGATTCCAGGAATGAGATAGAAACGTCTCAGCCTTCCCCGTGTACCCCCACCCCCTGACTAATGCAGTCAATCGTAAGCATAGACAAAACTTCTCTCTAAATGTTGATTTTTATTTTAAAAGTATTGCTTTTCTCAAAATGTAAATGTTTTTCTCAAAATTTCTCTTTTTTTTAAATTTCAACTATTTTGAAAATTGAAAATCGGACTTTCTGCGAATACTTTATATTGTTTTCTTGGAATTTCGACAATTTTCAGAATTCGCTTTTTTGGGTTTTTTTTTTAAATTCAACTTTCTCGACATTTCGATTTGATACTCAAACATTTGCCTCTTTCGAGAAATTCAGTTTATCTATGTTAATAAAATTAAAGTCTCTAAATGTGTGCCTGCCTGTCGACTGATCTTTCGTCCGAGCTAATCTCCAAAACTGCTAAATCGATTTTAATGAATATTTTACTAGAATGTAAAGTACTTTTAGGGGTACCTTTTAGGCTATTTTTATTCCAGCCTGTTGCTTCTAGGAACACAATTGTGCCAACAATTTAATTTGAGGTTATAATTCAAAACATACCGTCAAGCGGGGCTACTTTGTCGTCAGGGGTTACATTTTAGTTTTTATTGGATTCTGTTGTTTTATTTTGTTTTCGGTTTTTTGAAAAGTAGTAGTTAAAAATAGTGTCAAGGCCTAAAAAAGGGTGTCGACCCTTACGCAAAGTTTATTGTGGAAACTTCAGGAAAAGCACTTACTGATACCAGGAAGGGCGCAAGTCTGGCTGAGGCCAGATCACAGCTCAAAATTCTACGTAGCACACTTTGCAATGAGCTCTTTATAAGTATTTAGTAGATCAAATACATTTACAAAATGGGTAGGCTATATATCGCCACCTTAAGTCAGGAATATGAGTAGACATTAATTGGTACCTACACTACACTATCAAATCGCAAATTAGGAATTTCCACTAACATAAAATGATTTTGCTTAAATAGTGCCCAAATTCCCCAAATATGTCCAACACCAAAGCAGGGCCATTAAAAAATGGGAAAATAATCATCCTGGGATACAGTTTGTCAAAAACTGTGTATTTTCAACCGCATAATGGATTAATATGAACCTTTTCACACTGTAGACTAAAAATGAAGCAACCAGGTGTGGCTCGAATAATTTTTCATAGAGAAGTTATCACCCGATAAAGTAGCTCCAAATAGTGAAGCTACTTTGTCGGGTATTTAGTCAAAAATATGAACATGTAGTAACGATTTTTATTATTTTATTACACATAAGTACTAACAAGACTTGTGTTGCCATAACTTCAGCCAATACTTATGAATATGGTAAACATAAAAAGAAATGTATCACAAAATATTCCAAAACCTGTAGAAAGTAGCCTCGGTTTTCGGTATAAAAAAACAATATTTCTTGGAAATCTTAACCTTTTCATCGAAATTTCAAAATTATGTCAAAATTTAAATAAAAGGTTAACATTTCGAAAAAAATATTTTTGGAAATTTTTACCTCTATAAAATTTGACTTTTTTGGAAATTTGAGCTGATCTAGTCAAACTAAAATATAGATCACCCGGAAGTAGGGAATTCGATCCTGATCCTTATTTGTAATCCCGGGATTTCGAGATTACAATTATTCAATCCCGGAATCCCGGGATTATTTCGGTATTGAAGGTTACAAATAGTAAATAATCAGCTTTTCAGCCAACAAATCAAAACAGTCAACGTAATCAAAAATTAGGCAAAAACAACGTATTTTACGGTAAAAACGCAGATATAATTAATCAAACTTAAGAAGTAGACTAACCGGGCTTTAAATCACTGAATCGTTATCTTGAAGTTATTCTTTTCCAAGAATCAATAAGAGCTTTTTAAACTTAGGGACCATCCTTTCATTCATGATTTTTTGAAGCCCACTTCGTCCATGCAGCAAGTTGTCAAATCTGTATAACCCTCATCACTCCGACGTCACATATTTTGCAATTAATTTTTTAATTTAGAAATTATCTTATCCGCCTGAGTTTGGTTTTCGTATATTATATATTTAAATTTGCTTTTTATCTTATTTGTTTAATATTTCACCAACCTTAACTTGACAAAAAATTTTATCTTAATAAATTCAGGATTTTCATTTCCTTCTCGAAATTTTGATTATAAAATCCAAATTTTATAAAAATACTTTCCAAATTTTAACTTAAAATTTTAACTTGCGGATTTTACCTCAAAATATTTTGAATGTGTTTCTTGAACTGTTGACTTTTATCTGAACATTTTGATTCAATCCTCGATATTGCATTTCAAAGTCGAAATTTCAGAAAAACTGATATTCCTATTTTAGGTTTGCATCAAAATAGAAGATCAAAATTGGTGAAAAAAATCTGAAATTTTTTGAAAAGTTGTCAAATTTTTTTGAAATTTTTGCATTTTCCTCTCAGATCTTTCGCTCCAATCTCTAAATTTAAAACCCAAAAATTTCCACATTTCCAGATTTTTAATAAAATGCAAATTTGTAAAATAGTGCAAGAATCAGAATCGGCATTGTTTTTAGAAATATCGAAACCCTTTTCCAATTTTCAGCTTTGAAAGGAAATCTGAATAAAAAATAATCGTAAACTTGGAATTTCCAAATTTTCAATAAAGGAGAATTTTTGAAAGACTAAATATTGAAAGCTTTTAAAAATGCTCAAAATTTTAAAAAGTTAAAATTTTGGACAAATTAAAATATTCTAAAAAAACAAAATTTGGCAAATGCGGAATTTAAAAATCAAAATTATCAAAAAAATCAAGCACAATGTGAAACATGAAGCATGGAGAAAAAATTTTGGAAAAACCAAGATTTACGAAAAAAATATTGAAAAATTGAAGAGAAGGCGTCAGAATTTTAAAAAAAGTCAAAATTTTCGTAGAAAGTTAAAATTTCCAGAAAAAAGCTGAGGTTTTAAAAATCATGGTCATTTGGAAAGGAAAATTCAAACATTAACAATTTTAAAAACTCTAAAATTGGAAAAAGTGGCGAAATTTTCGAAAAAAATCGTAATTTTGAAAAAAATTGAAATTTTGAACTTAAACTTTCAGTTTTCATATTACCGTTGACTTAAAAAAAATAATAAAACTTTTAAACTTGAAATGGAAAGTTTCAGGAGATAGAAGAGATTTCGATAAACTTGAAATTTATTGAAAAAATTCTAGAATTTTGTGGTTTAAAATATTGTATTTAAAAAATAGAGTTTTTTAAAGACAAATTTTCACGAACATAAAAAATTTATTAGGATGATTCAAGTTTTAAAATAACATTTCCAAAAAATGGTCTTACCTTCGAATTTCATCTCGAAACGAAAGATATTGTGATTTTGGACAAAACGAAATTTTTGAAAAAGTCTAAATTTTAGAAAATAAGGCGAAATTTTCAAAAATAGTTGAAATTTAAAAAAGACAAAAAGTCAAATCTAAATTTTTCAAATAAAAGGTTAAAATTTTGAAAACAATGAGCATTTTCAAACAAAAAATTAAATTTTTCAGAACTATCGTAATTTTGAATAATATAAAAATTTTCATGAAAAATTAAAATTCACAAGACTTTTAAAAAGTAATCGAAATTCTAAAAAAGAATGTCAGCACTTTGCAGAAATTGACATTTTAAAAATTTAAACATTTAAAGAATTTTTTTGAAAAATTTGTAATTTTCAAAAACGTTAAAATCTTGGAAATTAATGGAATAAAATTTCAAAAATGGTCAAGATTTTGAAGCAAAATTGAAAAATGTTTGGTCAAATTTTCAAATTAAAACGAATTTTTTTAAATCTTTATATTGAATATTACTAGAAAAGTTCCAAAAATGGTTCAAATTTTGAAGTCAAAAATTTTCTAAAAAATCAACATTTTAAATAGCTGAAATTTTGAAAAAATAGAACATTTTTTAGAAAATCGAAAATTTTAATTGGAAAGTTAAAAAAAATGGAATTTTTGAAACAGTTTTAAAATTCATTTTCAAATAAAATTATCGACTTTTTCAAAAATTTTCTGAAATGAATTTTAAAAAAAAATTCAAATGGTCGAAAATTTCAAAAAATTTGATATTAAAAAAATTTTCCGATTCAAAAAAAAAACAATTGAAATTCTCCAAAAAAAAATGGAATTTTGAAGAAACTTCAAATTTTCAAGAAAATGTAGTGTAAAAAAACACAAAATCAACAGTTTTAAGAATAACCAAAATTTTTTATAATTTTAAAAAATATAGAACTTTTCAAAATATTTTAAATTGTGAAGTGAAATTTTACAAAAGTTTAAAAACTTTAAAAAGTACAAATTTTGAGAAAAGTCTAGCTTACAAGAAACTTGACATTTTCGAATAAAATGAAAATTTTCAAACAGCAAAAATTTTGAAAATACAACAGAATCTTTAAAAAATTAAATATTTTTAAAATTTTCGAAAAAATCAATACTTGAAAAAATCAAAATTTTCAAAAAGAAGTAAAATCTTGAAAATATTTAGTCGACAATTTTTTCAAATCAATCAAAACTTTTAGAAAAGTATCGACCTTTTTCTTGAAAATTAACCTTTTTGTGAATATCGATTCTCTGTATATTTAATTTTTTCAAAATTTTTAGAAAAGTATCGACATTTTGAAAAAAGTAAAATTTTTCGAAAGAGTTTATATTCACAAAAAGTTTAAATTTCGAGAAAAAGATTAAAGCAGGAAAATGAGGATATTTTAAAAAAAAATTTGGAAAAATTTCGAAATTATTAGAAAATGTAAAATTTTTTAAAAGTTGAATTTTTCCAAAAAATATCGAAATTGAAATCTAAGTTTTCAAAAAGGTTTTTAGAAAATATTCGAAACTTTTAAAAAGGTAAAATTTTTCAAAAAAAAATCGGAACTTTGTGTGCCATGAAGCCTATGACTCGTCTCGTCCTTGACACACGATGTCACACTCTATTGACCCCCTTACTCCCCCATAATCTGAGAAGTAACAACGCGTCTGGTCTCATCATCAAATCTTTTTTTAAAATGCAAGATTTTTATTTGAAACAAGCATACCAATCCCAAAGCAGTGTTGCTTGTTTGGAATAAAACTTCCATTTTATATTAAAGTGATAGACAAGTATTGTTGAAAACATTGACATTGAGCGTTTCGATAGATGCAGTCTATTTTACAACTTTTTTAAAATGATGTCAATCTCGAAAATCCCGGGATCAAAAAAACGTAATCCCGAAAATTTCGGGATTAAAAAGTGGTCGGGATCCCGGGATCCCGAAATTCAGAATCAAATACTCTACCCGGGAGGCATCCTGTAAATTACGTCGCAGTCAAATTGGTTTCTCTCTTCTTTTGGTGATGGCGGTGGAATAGGGGGGAACAAACTCCAAAATTGAGTTCTATGCTTAACAATGACCGCTCTACGCTCTACTTAACAAAACTAAACACTGATTGTGAGTGACAACGTACAGCCTAAACCGATGGATCTAGAAGCATAAAATTCTGCAAGCGAGTTCTTTATATGACGTAGGTGAGCACTAAGACAGGATTTTTGAAAATTCGTCCCCCAAAGGTGGTAAATAGGAGATGAAAATTTATATATAATTTCGTCACTTTTGAAGTTAGAAAAAGAAAGTTGTATCATCGTTTTTGGAAATTCATCCCCTAAAGGGGTAAAGTGTACTTAATAAAACTATCAAATTGATTGAATGAAAGAGAACGCTGAGCCCAAACCGAGGCCTACGAACGTAAAGCCTCGCCTAAACTGATTGGTCTAGGTCTAGAAGCATGCAGTTTTACCATTACTAACTGACTGGATTATAGGGCGAAATAAATTTGTAAAGTAATGCATGAGGTGTTCATTGGCTCTTTGATAGTTTTTGATAAAATTGCCTTGATGCTCGATGTCTTATATTTCTTCACGAGTATGCCATTAGCGTTGAACTTATCTATTGAAAATTGTATTTATAGCATACTATGCATATTCATACTACTACATGTAACCTTCGATTCCTTTGTTCATATTTATGTTAATGGTTATTTGCCGACTGTGTAGTACTTACGTTTCCGTCATTTTTTAAATAACCCGATATTTTTACATAAAACAATCATGTACTTATATCTATGTGACAAGTGGTATCGTTAAATAATACATGCTACCGCATAAAAATAGTGCATGTACACAAACCTGGAAAAAGAGACTAATTGGTTGACAATCGGGGCCGGCGAAAGATTTTTAACGCCCGATATTTTATTAAATTACGTCACTAAAAAAGAGGACGATTTAGAAATTATAATAAACAGTGACACCTAACATGATGTTTAGAAAGCTTTTTAAATTCATTTTATGAAATCAGACTTAAAGAGAGGGAAGGAGAGAGATATGAGAAGGGAAGAGGGCAAATAGGGGGAAAAGGCTGATAATGATGATGATGATGATGAGAAGGAAGAATAAGAGGAAAAGGAAAAGGTGAGGAAAAGAAGGAGAAAGGGGGGGAAGAGAAAGAAAAAGAAGAAGTTGCATAGTAAGAGAAGACGAACGGGAAAGGGACGGGACATACAGAAAAAGGAAAAGAAAGAGATAGAAAAACAAGAAGAGGAAGTAGAAGGGAAAGGGAAAAAGAGAGTGCAAGAGAAAGGGGTAGAAAAAAAGGAAGAGGAAGAGGAAAATGAGGAAGAATAGGTTGAATAAGAGGAAGAGGTGAGGAAGAGAAAAAGCAAGAGGAGGAAGAGAAAGAGAGAGAGAGAGAGAGAAAGGAAAGGAAAAAAAAGAGAGAGAAAGGAAAAGAGACAGAAAGAAAAAGAGAGAGAGAAAGGAAAGGAAAAAAAAGAGAGAGAAAGAAAAAGAAAGAGAGAAAGGAAGAGAGAGAGAAGAGAGAGAGGGAGAGGGAAAGGGAGAGAAAGAAAGGAAGAGAAAGGAAAAGCGTAAGAGGAAGTAGAAGGGGAAGAGAAAGTGAAAGAGAAAGAGTAAAAGATAAAGAAAGAAGAAAAGAAGTAGGAAAAGACAGAGGAAGAGGAAGATAGGGAAAAGGAGAGAAGAAGGAGAAGAAAAAGGAGAAGAAGGAGAAAATTAAAGAAAGGGAGAAGGAGTTGGAGAGTAAGGGAGACGGACGGAATAGGGAAGGGACATACAGAAAGAGAGAGAGAGAGAGGGGAGGAAAGAAACAGTGAGAGAGAGAGAGAGAGAGAGAGAGAGAGAGAGAGAGAGATAGAGAAGATAGAGAAGCGGACTTTCAATCAAATTGGAGACCTTGAGTTTTTCCATTTTTCTTTTTGGTCTTTCAATCATTTTCTAGTTTCTAGTTGTAGATTGTTAATCTTACTTTTGATTTACCGATTCTTCAATTAATTTACCAAATTTCTAGCTTTTCTGTCTTCTGTATTTGGTCTTTCAGACTTTTGTAAGCTTCTTCTTGAAGTCTTGAAACTTTTTAATTCGCCTTCTTCAATCTTCCTTCTTCTCGGTTTTTCGATTCTTTAACCAGTGAGTGGACCAAACGCCTACAAACATTCTATAGTAAGTCCTTAGTGTGACCCATCTAATCTGGTTGAAGATTTATTAGGATTTTGACACGTATGCAAACAAAAATTGTTTTCAGTTTTTGCCATTTCGATAACCTTGTTGTTTTTCGTGATGAAATATCACGATATTGCGGTCGTATTCAAACTGAATAGCATAGATAAATTAAGAGAGAAAATTGCAAGTAATTGCTGTTGATCATTAGAGATGTATTTAGTTGTTATTTAAATTAAACCGATATAAACTATAATGAAGTGTAATATTATAAAATTCTCTGTTAATAACTTATCGATTTTTTTTCTGGGATCTATAAATAGTCAAATGATATGTAGCTAACATATTTATCACTATTAAGCAAATATGTTAAAGGTTAAGAATACATTTCCAACGTTAATACAGCCGGATATAATAATAACATATAAAACGGGATGACATTTTTGACCTTAGCGAGATAAACATGTTTAACAGAATTTTTAAAATAGCCGAGACTATTTCGTAATTTTGGGTAAATAGACGAGGCAAAGACATACAATGGTTAATTATTACAATTCATTCATAAATAAATCATTGCTGTACGAGTGTTGTGAAATGAAATAGTAATAGGGAGCCAAATAAAAAAATAATATCCACCTCTATTATTTATCGTTCTTTGTCCTCTTAATATGAATTTGCGAGGTAAACGAGGTACACTTTGGGGTCACTATTTTTTTAATTTTGCTCAAAAGCATGTAAACTTACAAATGCAAAACAAAGAATTTCCAAGAATACCCGAAATAAACAACTACATATCTACACCGTGAAAAAAAATTCATATCTAGATGGAAACTTTCAACAAGAGGCATCTAAAGTCTACTTGACAAAGATCTTCTAGAATCTTAAAGTTAAAATCTTATGAGTTCCGTAAAGTTTTAAAAAAATCATTCAGAATTCAAAGTTCCAAAAAAACTGATTTAGGTTTGAAAGTTCGACAAATTCAGTCTTTCGAAAACATTCAAAATTTCGGCAAACATTTAGAATTCGAAATTGAAAACAATCTTGGTAACTTCGACTTTTTTGTTGAAATTCGACTTTTTCCGGAAATTTTCTCCAAATTAAACTTATTTCGAAATTTCAACATTTTCAACAAAAAAAAAATGATGTTCTGAAAATTTCGGCTTTCTTCCCAAAATTCGACTTTTTCTCGGAATTTATTCTGAAACTTCGATATTTTTCAGCGTATGGTGAAATAAAGCACTTGTCCGTCTCCATGGTTCATTTAGTTGAAGAGTATTTCGCAAATTACGTCTTTTCTGGCAATCGGGCAATCAGTTTTTTTAATGAACCCTGAACCCTGTACCAAATCCTGCCGCCGGCGCCCATGCTTTTGATTTTTTAACCAAATTTAGGAGAAATATTTATAGAGTTAAATTCCTAAGAAAACACAACGGGAATTCTAAACTACTAACTGATATCATTCAAGCTATGAAAGCCTAAGCAAATCAGTCTGGACTAGTACCATAAAAAGTCAACGAACCGCTAACTCTAAACCAGTGGAGGAGTATCCATAACATAAACTAGACACATGCTTAGGGGTTCTACCTGATCAATTGAATATGCTACAGATTCTAAGAACTGACGAGACGCTTCGTTTGCAATTAAATAGGTTATCTTCATCTTAATCTTTTGCATTCAATCAAAACCGATCATTCTTAATATTCGCCGATGCTTTTGGTGGTCAAAATTTCAACCAAAAAGGAAAGTTTATCAGTAATATTTTCTTTTTCCATTACAATTTTGCCTTCATATGAAACATTTTTCTAAGCTGTACCTTTCTGAATGGATATGTTAATTGGGTAGAACCATTCCATCTTAATAATTATTTGGTGGTCAAAATTTCAATGCAAAACGAAAGTTTACCAGTAATGTTTTCTTTTTCCACCACAATTTTGTCTTCATGTGGTACATTTTTCTAAGCTGCACCTTATCAATTGGTTATGGTTTTTTTTTTTCATTTTGTGGGGGTCATTATTGGGTCTGTCACCTAGATTCAAAATCCTTTTTAACTTCCACAAGTTTGTTTCAGTCTGTCACCATTATTATCCCTACCAGGCTCAACCTCTCACCTACAATCACTCCTTCTAGATCTTCTGGTCTTTTGGTTATGTTAGAGACTTAGAAATTAATCAGAACTTTCATCTAAAACTAAATAACATATCGAAGTCTTAATCCCAAATATTTGGACACAATAAATCCATCTTAATAATCATTTGGTAGTCAAAATTTTAAAAGCGACGGTTAATTAATGATATTTCTATTTTTCACTATAATTTTATCTTCATATGGTACATTTTTCTAAACTGTATCTTATCGAATGGTTATGCTAGAAACCCTAGATACTCATCAGAATCTTCATTTAAAACTAAACAGCATATCACCATCATAGTCTTATGTACTCGGATACAATCAACCATCTTAATCATCATCAGTGGTCAACATTTCAATGAAAAACGAAAGTTCATCAGTAATATTTTCTTTTTCCACTATAATTTTATCTTCATGCGGTTCACTTTTCTAAGATGTACCTTATCGATTGGTTACGTTAGACTCTAGAAACTAATCAGAAGTTTCTTCGGAAACTAAACAGCATATCGCCGTCATAATCTTATGTGTTCTGATTAAATCGATCACCTATCTTAATATTGGTTATCAAAATGTCAATGAAATACAAAATTTCATCAGTAACATTTTCTTTTTCCCTTATAATTTTATCTTCATATTGTACACAATTTTCTAAGTTGTAATCATCACCAGGGTATGCCAGAGGACCAGGGTATGCCAGAGGACCGAAAATTTGAACAAAACCTTCGTTTGAAAGAAAATGTTTTCATAATTTATGTGTTCTGTTAAAACTCACAATTAGATATTATTGGTGGTCAACCTTTTCGCATCTTTACCACTTTAATTCCACTATTATTTTATCTTTATAAAACGGAAGTTTTTAAGGTATACCATATTGACTGGATATTCTAGTGACTCCAAGAGCTAATTAGAAACTTATTTTTAAACCAAACAACATTATCCAGTCATCATAATTCGCTTATTCAGCTAAAATCAATCCATTTTATAACTCGTAAATGTTCTTGGTCGTCACAATTTCGATAAACCAAAGCTCACCACAGTAGCGGATTATCCATAACACAAACCAGTCAAGTATCTTAGAGGCACAAGGAGGCTTGGGAGTGGATTACATTTGGGAGTAATGGTCAAAAAAATATTAAGAAGCTCGTTATACAATATTTGTTTAGGGAGATGCCAACATTTAGTCCGTCACTGCTCTAAACTATAAACTATCATAAAAATCAATCTAGTTCCAAAGCTGCATCGAGATCGAGATTTCTAAATATTCCAGGAACGTTAACGATTTTATTGCCAATATACAATATATCATACAAAACAAATGACAATAGAAAAAACAAAAGTGCATCAATCATCAGTTTTTCCTCAGCTTGAAAATCTAGGGGGATTAGCATACATTTAATAAACGCAACTAGCGGCGGTAAACGCAAGATAAACATATTTGCAGAAATAAAGATAATAACAATAGATACAATTAAGGAAAATTTCCTCAGATAAGAAAATTAAAAAACGTAAAAAAAAACAAATTCCTGAATTGTTAATAAGATCATATGATTTAAAATTATCATTATATTCCAGAACGACGAATCCTCTTAAGTAGGAATCAAATAAATTTTAAAGCTAACAAACATTTTACTGTGAGTAGTTATCAGTATATAAATAACGTAGATAAGGAATTACATTTTGTTTGTATTCATTTTGGTAGGAAGGTATTCCGTTCTATTTTTAGATCATACTGACAATTCCCAATGTAATATTTCCTCCCATCTGTGTCTTTAATTACTAATCCCTTCGCAATAGAATGCACTTACTATGCGATATACCTGAGAATATCGTAGAGCTGGCCGATGAGAGACTTTCTGATCTTAAAATGTTGCCTAAATAAACTTGTCTGAGCCTCAATCGAGAACCAAATTTCAGCTTCAGTCCGGAAGAACTTTAATCTCATCCGGAGAATTTATGGCACGAGGCGAAAAAGGTGCATTTTTTTGAAAAATATTTTATTTGATAAATGAAGATACAATATGGTAATCTATATTATGCAAATAGAATAAGGCCTCTACTGCAATAGTGCTACCCTCTAAAGGTGTATTGGCGGATCAAAAGTAGCTGACCTACCGACAGTTGACCAATTGGTCGTGGTCGCTGTGAACAAACCGGAGACTTTATTTTATTTGTACATCGCTTATAGGAACTATTCTACAGTTTCTTTCACAGACCGATAGGTGACGCTATACTTAGGAATCACATGGACGAAATCATTGCCGAAACATTTGTCAGCATTCGAGTTGAGTATGCCAAATTGACGAGATCGAAACCGATATTTGAACTCCGATCTAAAAATAGTTCTAAATTGGTTTGTAGATTAGATTTTATATCACCGGGTAGGATTATATTCTTTAACATTAGACATAAACACAGAAGATACATTTAGGATAATAAGTTATCCAAAAGACAATAAGTTGTCTATATTAAAAGTTGCATAGGTTCGTTAATATTAAATAAGGTTAATAATTAGCTATTATCAGCGACTGTAATGTACTCCGTTATCTGCTTCGTGTTATTTTTGTAAATGAAGTGTTTTGAACTATACGACACAATGGCTACCTAATCAACATAAACTCCAGATTGCCATGTAATTCGAGATCGTTGGATGTGTAATTTTGTAGAACGCATAAATTTTATAGCCAGCAATTTAATATTTTATTTACAACGATACGTGATCTTACTGAAAATATGCATTATTTGAATAAAAAAAACTAAAAATTTGTTACCACTTGACATATATTTTCTATTATGCAATTAGTTTTGCTACGTAAAGCTCAAGTAGTAAGTGTGAGGTAAACATCTCGTAAAATTATGCTATTTCCATTTTATTTAGTATCTTAAAGCGCATTAAGTCGTAAAGTTTATTTAGTAATAAGTAATAAGACAGATAAAAATTTCAATACAGATAAAAATTTGAAAAAAATTACTCAGATCTAGGGTACCTAAAGCTACAACTTAAAAATTCGCGAAGAGCTGTAGCCGATACCCAATACTGCAGTGACCAGTCAACATACCAATTAAGGCTATTTTTTATTATGTATATTGAAATCTTATTCCAAATTTTGTGTGGTAAATGAAAAATAAAGAAGTTGGTTGTTTTCAAATACAGTTCGGCAGCGCTAACATTTTGGAACCGGTAACTGATCATAATTTTGACACCACAAAATGTTTCAAATAAAAATCATTCGCACATTCACAATAACTAACGCGATTTATAAAAACTGCGCTAAAATATTCGTATATCGATGTCTACCGCAAAATTCAAAACTGAACTCAAGTTCTTTGAAATTCTGAAATTTCCATTTCGAAATTCGAAGAAATTTAAAATTTTTGATTTTTAATTTCCTTTTTAAAGTTTCGACTTTTAACATCGATGTTAAAAACTTGATTCAATTTCGATTTTCATTAAATAAATAACGGTTTATGTTTGCTTTATTAAAATCAGTATTATTTTAGATAAATCGACTTTTTGAAGATTATTTTTTTGAACATTTTGACTTCAAAATTTCGACATTTTTCCGAAATTTTGACTTTTGTAAATGGTAACTTTCTTTAAAATATTAGCTTATGTGAAAATTCCAAGATTCAGATTTCAAGATTTTGACTTTTTTCAAATTTTGGCTTTATAAATTTCAACTTTCTGTGAAAATTTCGAGTATTCGACTAAATTTTGACATTTTAAAAATTTCGACTTTTAAAACATTTCCAAATTTCAAAATTACAACTTCTTTAAAATTTTCAGTCATCAGAATTTTAACTTCTTGAGAATTTCGATTTTTTTTTCAAAATTTAGTCTCTTCTCCAAATGTTGACATTTTTTCTGTAAATTTTCGAGTTCTTCAAGATTTTGAGTTTTCTTCAAATTTTGACATTTTTTCAAAAATGTTAAGTTTTAAAAAGTTTGACTTTTTGCAAACGACTTTGTTGAACATTTTTTCTTTTTCCAAACTTTAACATTTTTGTTTTAAATTTCGACTTCTTCAAAATGTCCATTTCTCAAAATTTTGACTCCTTGAAAATGTTGTCTCTTTTCTTTGAACTTTGAAATTGCACCGAAGTTTTTCAAAACTTTGACTTTTCAAACACAAACTTTTGACTTTATTCCTGTAACTTTGAATTTATCAAACTAAAATAGTAATAATAATGAATTAAATACGAAAGAAGAGAAAATAATCAATCTGTTGACTTACAGCTCGTTTAGCGATAAAAATCAGTTCTAAAGTATTTTCACTTGACGTACATTTTCCTTGTTTGCTCCTTTTCAAGAACTAGGACAAATTTACGACGGGTAATAAGCACCCCAGTTAGCTTTCTTAAGTTTAAATTAGGACGAAATTGTCTCATCAAGTGTTTGCAGTGTACGCATATGGGGAAAACCTTAAGAGAAGCGTGTAGAGAACTGAACTTATTTGTTGAAATATGCCTTGCACATGTTCCTGTTCCCACGGTTTGAGATTGGCCATGTGTGATGGTTAGGTCAAGACTTTTAAACCCAAGGGGGTGGAAAGACAAGAAAGAACACTTGTGTCTTCGACTTTTTCTCTACTTTATTCCTAAGTTGTGTGTACTGCACATTGCAATAGCAATACATTTACGTAACGTCGAACCTATTCACAAATTTGAAGCTTCTTTTTATTCAGCCAACCCGCCAATTATTATATAACTAATACAAAGTACTTCCGATATAAGTAAATAATTATGTTCAAAGCATAGTTCATGGTTTCTCCAGAACGCATATTTAGCAGATGAAAGTGAAAGTTTCGAGACTTTTTTTCAAACAACTTTGGTAAAAGGAAAAGTAAAGGTTAGTTGAGGTAGGTAGGTAGAGTTGTTGGCGATGTTTCCAAATAAAAATATTTAATTAAACGATTATGCACAATGCAACTGGGTGAAAGTTATTTTGTATTCCGCTTGGTTCGCAGAAATATCAACCGCACTCGGAACTGGATTAGAACTTTGATAAAGAGGGATTCATAGGCTAATATCAGTTTCTAAATTTAGTTAATTTTTTTATCCGGCTTCCTGTGTTATTCAGAACAACCTTGCTTTAACACAAATGGCGAATTAAATAATTCTAATCATACTTGGGTTTATGGACCATGTCACGAATTTAATTATTCCAGGGACATGATTAAAACAAAGGTGAAAATTTTAATTATTAAATAACGCAGTTTATGATTTTTACCAAGTAAAGATTTCTAAATAAATTTTTCAGCAACACAAATAGTCGCCAAATATAGCAATACGTATGTAGGTTAAGTAATGAAATTCAACATTTTTTTCACATAATTAATTGATTTTCAACATTTCACGTTTTTTATAGAACCTCAATTTTTTAAAATGAAAACTTCTTCAGGAGAGTTTAGCGATTTTGCATAGGTGGTAAACTTATCGTTTCGCGATACCATCACGCTAAAATACAAACTACGAAATGCTAAATAGAAAATACCAAATACAACATACAAAATACGAAATACGAAATACAAAATCCGAAACGCGAAACGCGAAAGGCGAAATACGAAAATTAGAAAAAAAAAACGAATACAAAGTAAAAGTACAATACAAAATACAAAATACAAAATACAAAATACAAAATACAAAATACAAAATACAAAATACAAAATACAAAATACAAAATACAAAATACAAAATACAAAATACAAAATACAAAATACAAAATACAAAATACAAAATACAAAATACAAAATACAAAATACAAAATACAAAATACAAAATACAAAATACAAAATACAAAATACAAAATACAAAATACAAAATACAAAATACAAAATACAAAATACAAAATACAAAATACAAAATACAAAATACAAAATACAAAATACAAAATACAAAATACAAAATACAAAATACAAAATACAAAATACAAAATACAACAATACAAAATACAAGCGAAGACAAAGACGAAGACGAAATACGAAATATGAAATACGAATTACGAAATACAAAATATCAAGTACAAATACAAGTACCAAGTACAAAATACAAAATACAAAATTTTTTATTATTTTATTTTGAAATATGTGTTCTGTTAATTTTCAACTTTCAAACAAGAAAATTTCGACCTTTGTTTAAAATGTCCACAGTTTTTCCTTCGACCTCTTTCGAAAATTTCGCATCTCAAACTGGATTTTTTTTTTGAAAATTTAAAATTCAACATTTTTAAAATTTTGCTTTTCACAACATTTTTCTATGTTTTATTTTGTTCCTTTTTAATTCTAATTTTTTTAGGTAATTTCGTACTTTTTTTGAAAATGTTGACTATTTCTCGTGAAAATTCATTTTTTTAAGGCATATTAACTCGATATTCTCGATGATTGTTTTGTAAATTTAAATTTTTAAAAAATTTATATTTTCCAAAACTTATTTTTTGAAAATTTCGTTTCCTGAAAATTCCTGTTTATATTTAAAACTAGCCTTTTTGCTTCAAAACTCGACTTTTACAAGATAACCACTTTTTTCGACATTTTGACATTTGTGACATTTCAGAATTTTCATTTTTCTTCAGATTCTCACTTACATTTTCCTCTTATTTCCAAAATTTGATTTGTTCTCGAAATTTTGACTTTTTAGTAGATATCAATTTTTTTTAATGCTTTTGTCTTTTGAAAGTTTCGTCTCTCAAATTGCAATTTTTTGTAAATTTAATTCTTTGAAAATACAACATTCCGAAAATCATATTTTTTTAAATATGTTAAAAATGTTAGTAAAAATCCACTTTATTTGCATAATTTCGACCTTTTTGAAAATTTTGATTTTCTCGCAATTTAGACTTTTTTTGTAAATATCAACTTTTTTGAAACATACCATTTTTCGAACGTTTCGACTTGACTAAAAATTTTGGCTTTTAGGTTTCGACTTTTTTCAAAATATTGGCTTTAAGAATAATTCGACTTTTTTCAGAATTTCGTATCTTCTTTAATATATTGCCTTTTTTCAACTTTAAGAAAAATTCTTCTTCCTTTAAAATTTTCTTTTCTAAAAATTTCTTCTTATTTTAAAAATTTCGACTTCAACAAATTTGAATTTATTTCAAACTTCGACTTAATTTAAAATTTTGTTCCTCACCACTTTTTACGAAATTTCGACTTTTCTGAAAATTTCTATTTTGTTCCAAAATTTTGTCTTGTTCTCGAAATTGTGACTTTTTAGTAGACTTCAGCTTTTTTAAAAATGCTCTTTAGCTTTGAAAGTTTCGCTTCTCAAATTTTAATTATTTTCTTTTTATAAATTAAAATTTTGAAAATGCAACATTCTGAAAATTACCTATTTTTTTAAGCTTTGATAAAAATCTAAATACTTTTTTGTATATTTTCAAATTTTTTGACAATATTTTTTTTCTTTCTCTTTCTTTTTAGAGGAAACTTTTTTTTGGGATAACTTTAATCTGTTGAAAATTTTGCCTCTTGAAAATTCGATTTCTTTAAATCGAATCTTCAACATTTCGACTTTTCCAAGATTCAGATTTTTCGAAATTCGAAAACTTCAAAATAGTCGAATGTAAAAAAAAACTGAATATTTCAGAAAAGTCAAAATCTCGAAAAATCTCAATCTTAGAAGTCGAAATATTGATTTTTCTGAAATACTCAGTTTTTTTTAATTCGACTATTTTGAAGTTTATTCTTCATGGTGAACTCTTATTGACCGGAAACATTATATTTTTTAAAAATTTTATTTTTAAGAATTTCTTCCTCATTGTTCCCTTTCCATGTTATGCACTGCTGACGAGCTCAAATGAGAGCGAAACATCGATGTCCAGTGCTACAACCTGTTTTATGTATTTTTTATATTTTCATAATTTATTCAAAAAAACAAAATTTTTTTCATATCTGATTTTGGTCTTCTATTTTTCATTTTTCCTATTCTGTGTAAAATAAACTAACCTCTTATTATTTCAGAAACTGTTTTAGAATATTGTCAACAAACAATAAAAATTTAAATATTTCCAAACTAGACCGAAAAAATGTTAAATAAAATTAAAAAACATATTTTGAAGTTTTCGAATTTTCAAAATTAAAAATTATTTTTAAAAATATCTACTTTTGAAAATGTCCGCATTTCGGAATGTTCACTTTTCTCAAGATTTTGAAATTTTCGACTTTTTCAAAATTTCGAATTGGAATTTTCTATTTTTTTTTTCTCTTATTTTGACTTTTTCTCGAAATTTAGTCTTTTTTTGTAAATTTCAACAAAACGCTAATTTTTTAAACATTTCGACTTGATTGAAAATGTTGCCTTTTTTTCCGGAATTTCGTTATGTTCTTTGAAATTTTGCCTTTTTTTCGTTTTTAGAAAAAATCTCTCTTTACAATTTTCGACCTTTTTTCAAAAAAATTGAACTTATTTCAAACTTTGACTTATTTTTAAATGTTGGACCTCTTTTAAAATCTTCAGTCCTTTGGACATACCTACATATTTCTACACTTCAACTTGACTCAAAGTTTCGACTGTTTTGTGGATTTGACTTTTTTCTTGAAAAACTCATTTTTTTTAAAATTGGGACTAGTCAAAATTTAGACTCTTTTCAAAACTTGGAACATTTGGAAATTTCGCATTTATTAAATTTTGGATATTTTATTTTTTATTTATCATTTTGAAAATTTTGACATATTTTCATATCGACTTGTGTTGGAAAGTTCGACCTTTTTCCAAACTTCCGCTTTTTTGAAAAATTAAAACTTTATTCAAAATTTAGACTTTGATTCAAAAAAGTGTGTTTTTTTTGAAAATTCCAATTTTTTTTCAAAAATTGAACTTTTCTGAAATTTTCCATTTTTTTAAAAAGTTTGCCTTTGGCTTTTTATCAAGATTTCGATTTTTTCTCGAAATTATGACTTTCTGCTAATCCCAATTTTTTCTAAGAATCTCTTAATTTTTTTCGTATTATTTGTTTATTTTTTGAAAATTTCGACCATTATTCAAACACTTTATTTCTATTTCGGACCATTTTTTACATAAATTTCGGACTATTTGGAAATTTCGCCTAAAGTAAATATTTTATGGATTTTTTTTAAATTGCATAATATTTTCTGGATGCCCCTCGACCAGTCCGATCATCAGACCCAATCTGCACTATGACCAGTCCGGCCCCGATTGATATTAATCACCGATGTGGTCAAGGGGGGTAAACTCTTCTGGATAAATAAAACTGATAGTAGAGTAATGTCACAAACAAGCTATTACCTACCCGACAATCTAAGGTAACTAGTGAAGTGGGTCGAAAATGAATCAGAAAAATACACTTCGCCAGTTGTTTGTGAAAAAGTTTTTCAAAAATATTTTTTCTCTCCGGTACGGTACATCAACATCAGTGACGTATGAGAAAAGAGTAGGTTTATTATTGCGGTAGACGGTATAAATGAAACGAATACGTAAAAAACTTTCGTGCGTCTTCAAGCAAGACGAGATTCACTTTCTTTAGCGCAAAACATTGTTTATCTCGTTGATACGGCGCGCGATAGGTCTATAAAGTCCAAAATTACATCTTCTCGACACTTTCGATTAGTTTCATACGAGCGTAGCGCCGTCATTCGACTTTGGTCCTAAAACGCATCGGCCGGCTAGACTCGGATTGGATTTTGGACGTCCCCCACCACCGCTCGCATATCAGCGGCTGCCGGCTGAGATCCGCCGATGAATGACGATTTCAGTAGTTCGCCCGAGATATTCAATAGTAGAAGCACGTCGATACTGCGGAACGGAAAAGCGCGTTTCGATTACGATCTAAAAGCGAGTTATCCATCAGTTTTGCAGTAGCGAAGTGTCTAGTGATCCAATCCAACAATTGTAATAGTGTGTGACCAACAATCAGGATAATGTCTACAGTGATAATGTCCCAGAACACCTTGTATGATTTCGGGGAAAATCTTATCAAAGTAAGTCACGTTTTTTTTTCTTCACGAAGCCTTATCGCCACCACTGGTTGCGCGTCGCCATCGTCCGCAGTTGGCGATGAAATTTTGTTTACTAACAAAACGTCGTAGCGATGGCCCTCCTACCTGTTGATCGCGTAGAGCGTAGCGAAGGTACAGAAACCCGGTTCTAGCAGGTAGACAGGTAGTTTTAGTTGTACTCAAGGACTTCCTTGCAAAAACCGGCCTTTTACATGTTGGAAAGACTCGTTTTAAAGCCGATATATTCTTAATAACTTTCTACTGCTGATACGGCATGATTTTTTTTCTTAATTGGAAGATTTTATCAGGCCTTGCCTTCTTGCCCTTTTTTCAACCGGCGCAGAAATGTGCTCTCATGCTATAACGTCATCGTAACCCTGTAGAAAATCAGATGTGAACGAGAGGAATTGCGTAATTACTTTCAGATATTCCACTTCAATAGGAAATTGTAAAATTCATTTTTATCGAGTAAATTGAAATTCTATCTACTTTGCATCCATCTGGTATTTCGCTAATTTATTGTGAGTGTGACTGATAAAAAGATTTACAGTGGCGTAGTTGATTATTTTTCATGTTGAATTTCCGAGAAAATTATGGAAACTTTGTTTTTTTCTTGTGTGGGCTACATCGGATTTTCTGATTTTCGAATTCAGCAACCATTTCTTAATTTGATATGTCACATGTTTTTATGTCACAATGAAGTGGGACGTTGTATACTGATGATTTTTGGTGATAAATACTTTCTAGTAAAAGTAAACGTTAACTTACGTCTTCCTGGATCAGATTCCATTAATTGTAACGTTTTTGATGCATTAGTAATTGGTTAGGTTCTAAGCAACTTTGCTAATATTCATGGTTTTCTTTTTTCTATATTCGTCTCCCAAATTCTTGTTGGTACTGACAAACTATTGTCTGGATTTTTTAATCAACTTTATAATCGATAATTTTCAGTACCAAGTACCATTCCTCCCTCTTCTATTTTACTTGGTCCAGGTTCCAGGCTGATTTAGAACATAAACGTTCTTTTACTAACATCCCACATTCTTTTTACTACTTGTTTTCCAAACTCTAGTACTGCCAACTACTTTCTACTCGATATGAATGTTTTATTTCTTTTTCTCAAATTTATTCCACTTCCAGATTCCTATCGGTGCTTGAAATTTTCTCGGAGTTAATGTAAATGTTTTTAAATAACGTCCCATTATTTTTCACTTTGGTCTTCCAGATTTTTTTTTTTGACTAGCCATCTCCACTGGTGTAAAAGTTTTAGATTCATCTTTTTGTTTGATTAATTCGTCTTCCAAACTCGTTTTGGTTATGGTTGCTTCCTAATAAATAATTCAATTAAAAATGGCTTCGATTCTTTTTAGTATTTGCAATTACTTCCTACTCTTATGTAGTAACATTTATCGCTCTATATTTTATGAAATTTATCTTCCAGATCTTTTTTAGCGGTAGTCTCTTCCGAATGACTATCCAGAATTACTCCGTTTTTTTCTAGTTATCTTCTAGATCCTTTTTGGTAATGGTAATCGCTTCATCTCAATATGACTATTGTTTTAATAATATTTCTTGGCCTCCATTTTATTTACTTGCCTCCTAATTCATTCTGGGAGCTGACAATTGGCAATTGCTTCCTAGTAAGGTAACAGTCGTTCTTTTTGTTAACATTCCTCTCAGTCTTTGATTTTTGTCTTTTATATTCGCTCTAGTACTGGCAATTACTTTTTACTGCATGTACTTTAATGTTTTGGGAATGTTCCTCGTTCTATATTTTATAAAATTCATCTTCCAAGTTCGATTTGGATTAAAATATGTAATTGAACAATATTCGGTTTTTTTACTTCGTAGTCTTCCAGATTCTCTCTTGGCATCGATCAATCCTAATATTAACCAATACTTTTGGTGGTCAAATCTCCAATGAAAAAGGAACGTTCATCGCTAATATTTTCTTTTTCCATTTCAAGCTTGCCTTCATGTGGAACATTTTTCTAATTTGTGCTAGAGACCCTTAAAACGATTCGAATGCAATCAATAATCCATCTTAATAATCATTTGGTGGTCCAAATTTGAATGAAAAACGAAAGTTCATCAGTAATGTTTTCTCTTTCCACTCTAATTTTGTCTTCGTGTGGTACATTTATCTACGCTACACCTTTTCGAGTGGTTATGCTCTCGAGACCCTAGAAACTAATCAAAAGCTTCATTTGAAATTAATAGTATATCGCAACATTCGAGCACAGTCAATTCATCTTAATAACCATTTAGTGGTCAAAATTTCAATGAAATACGAAAGTTCACGAGTAGTATTTTCTTTTTCCACAATAATTTTGTCTTCATGTGGTACATATTTCTAAGCTGCACCTTATTAAATGGTTAGGCTAGAGACCCCAGAAACTAATTAGAGGTTCATTTGGAACTAAACAGCACATCGTCATCAAATTTTCCGTATTTGGGCACAATCGATACAACTTAATAATCATTTAGAGTTAAAAATTTCAATGAAAAATGGTAGTTCATCAGTAATATTTTCTTTTTTCGCTGTAATTTTGTCTTCATGTGGCACAATTTTCTAACCTATGTCTTATCAATTAGTTGTAAATACTATATATATATATAAACTAAATCAAAAGCTTCATTTTAAGCTAAAGAGCATATCACCTGTCATAATCTTACATATTCGAGCAGAATCGATCAATCTTAATAATCATTTGGTGGTCAATTTCAATGAAAAACGGAAGTTCATTTTCTTTTTCCCCTTTAATTTTGTCTTCATGTGGTACATTTTTCTAAGCTGTACCTTATCGAATGGTTATGCTAGAGACTCTAGAAACTGATCAGAAGCTTCATTTGAAACTAAGTTCATCTTGACATCGTAATCTTGCGTATTCGGGCACAATCTATCCATCTTATAATCATCTGGTGGTAAAAATTTCAATATCTTCATATTATACAAGTTTTTCTAAGTTGCACATCATCGGTTGGGTAAACCAGAGAACCGAAGAGGTTTTTCGTTTTCGAGGTTCGTTTTAGTACCAAAAGTAGCTTCCTAGTAAATTAATGTTAACATTTTTTTGTAACAATCAACCTTCCCTCTTATTACTCCCTTTGGAACTACTATTTTTTTTCTGGTATTTCTGGTAAATTTCTTTTTTTTTAGTAACATTCCTCTTTCTATTTTACTCATTTACATTCAAATTAGGTTTTGGTCCAGGCAACTTCTTATAAATATCTTTTGGTAACATTCCTCCTTCTGCATTTATGGGTCTTCCAGGCTCTTTCCAGAAATGATATTTATCTTTAATTTGGTTACTTGTTTATCTGTACCTTAGTACTGGTAATTATTTTCTGCAGATTGTCAGATTTTGGTAATATCCTTTGTCCTCTGTTTTGTTTATTAGTCTTCCAGACTCTTTTTTGTGTCGGCAATTGCTTCTTAGTAGGTGTAATTTTTTAGTAACATTCCTGGTTCCTCTTATAAATAAGGATCAGTAAAAACTGGTCTTCCGAAATCTTTTTGTACAGTTAATTTGATAAGTCCATCTGTTCACAGTTTGAAAATGCTACTGTTTAAAAATATTTTCATAAAATGTGGAGCAAAGTTTAGTTGTAAAGGAACAGATTTGGCGAAATCGCTCCAGCCATGAAATATTTAAAATCGCGGAATTACCGTATTTTGTTTACATTAATGAAGGTGTGTTGCAAATATCAATTCAGAGCGACACTTTTACTTTAACCGACTTTTATAACGGATACAGTTCTCAATTTACGCAATTTTCCAGTTCTTGCTAAGTTTTTGAAATATTTCGTAGCGCAGTCTTCTTAATGGCCATTAAATCTCACTTTGTACACTGAAACAACAAACAAGAATTAGAGACGCATTAACAGAAAATTATATTTCCAGTGACCTTAAGAACACGGATTTACTTTTTGTCGTCAAACATTATCCGTGCTTCATTAGCTATAAGGCTAAAAAAATATTTCCCATCAAGTCAATTTGTTACACATCCATTTTTATCGTGTTATATTTGTTCTCCCCTGTTTCTTACATCTCCAACGTTTCCGGTCGAAATATTTCAGTCAAATGGATTGGAAATTAAAACTGGTTCCAAATTTTCGCCAAATTAATTATGTAGTGCTGTGAATAATTCTGCTTACATCGATTTGAATGTTAAATTCGCCTGTCACATGTTTTCCTCACATTTAAAATTTAAATTGGCCTTTAAACCTGATAATTTAAGAGGTTTTTAGCCCTTTAAAAGTCATAAATAATCCGGTGCGCACAATGCTTTCACCAAAGACATTTTTAAATATTCTAGTTAAATGTAAACGCACCATTCAAATACAGTTGTTCTATATATAGAAAATATTCTGCGTTTCTATAAATATGAAATATTCCGCGTAACGTATAATCTAGATTATTTATGTTTTTCGTTGGTTTTTTATAATTGGATAATTCCGATTAAAAGTACTTTACATATTTATTTCTATAGCGCCAAATAAGGTAGAAAGAGCTAAAGGCAAAAAAGCGTTTAAATTCGAAACGTCACTAGTTACGGATACGAAAAACCAATTCTATAGGAAAGTCGAATTTGACCGTAATAATAGGCAAAGTTCAAATTTTTGAGAAGAAAAATCACTTCGTTTTTTGGATGGTGCCGTTCAAATTAAATTGCCTCATTTTTGTCAAAAAAAGAGTGTACTAAAATCAACAACATTAAAAAAATCATTCAGTGGTATCTGAAGACGAGTTTCCAAATTAGGTTCAGTTATCATGATTTTTTTTTTTTCAAATATCTCAAAAACTTTTCGCGATTGTAGCTCGTTATTTATTGTACGAAATACCGTTTTGGCAATTAAAGATATGACCATAGGTAAAATTCCAACCTCGTTATTTTCCACGCGAGAAACCAGACAGATATCGATTATTCTAAAGGAGAAACTACTTCCGATCATTATTTTAAACATAGAAAGTTTATTTCGATTCCGTCGTGCAACATCAATTTTACTCCTGTTTATTTTGAGAGTCCGGCATATCAATTAATAAAGTTGTTTGTTTATAACGTCCGAAAATTGTTATTTAATTCCGCCAGATTTGTTATTCTAATAATGGAATTACTTATCTAGTTATCTTTGATTATTTTAGTTTACTAATAACTCTAGAGACTAAATGTATCGATAAAAAAAATCCGGGGAAACAGATAAATTCAAAATTTCCATGATGCTGAGGTACTTAAAAAGGCGAAAATCTCACGTAGGTGCATTTAACGCACGTATTTATTAAATCGTTAGGCTATCGAGATTCTACGCAACAACAACGCAGCTTATCGTAGACCGGCTTCTAAATTTAGTGATTTTTCACATACGTTAAAATAAAATTAAAAGTGATTGACTTATAATTGCGGTAGTTTCAAGGCTTCATAATTAATATAGGTCAAATAAAAATCTGAACTTACTTGCGGCTGGATTCCGCGAAACGGTCCTTCTTGGTTGCGTCTTGTCAATTTTAAAACGTTCATATTCGCAAAAGTTTCGTGTTTTATTGCAATCGAGACTGTTTTAAATTATAACAAATCAGTCTCGCACCTATTAACAATTAGTTTAATTAATGATATTGACAACTAAAATAGCGTGTTAGCATGATATTTTGTAATCTGTTTGCTTCGATTTTGACATTTGTAATGGCGCTGCGCCGCTGCGGCAATGTAATAACAAGAAAACCCCTAGATTGATGCGACCACAGAATTTGCGAATTCCTGTGGCGTAGGCACCACCACTAATTTTAACCAGTTTTTAAATGGAAATTGCTTCAGACACAGCTCGAGCTTAGTCTGTAATAGCTAAATTTGCTTTCCAACTAAATTTTTGTGCTAAAATTAATTAAGATGCATAATTAGTTAGGAAATTCGAAAAATGTGTGCATTAATTTTATGCTTGTTATTGCTTTCAATCGAGATGGTGCTGTCAGGCGTACCGGTATGAATTTTATTGTCTCGATTTTATATTATTTGACCCTCGTCCAAATTTAAGATTTTTAAAGGTGTTCTGGCTTATGTGGAATGTATTAATTATCTTATTGTAGAGGGCGTTGTTTCAAAATAATTTTTAATCTATTTTCGATTTTCGATGGAAATTTCTACTCCACAATTTACAAATTTTCAACATTAAACATTTTCGAGAAGCGTTTATTTATTCTAAAATTTCGATTTTTTAAAATTTCTAATTTTACGTCTTTGATTTTTTTTCTTACAATATCAACTTTTAGCCCAAAAGCTGGACTTCTTCCACGGAATACTATTATAACAAGATTGTTATTGCAATTTTAGATTTTAATTTTGTTTACAAAAATCTTAAGTTTAAACTCGAAATTCAAACCTTTTTAAGTTATCAACGATCTTTTTCTAAAGAATAGGATTTCGATGTTAAAATTTTTATGCAATATTGAACTTTCGACTTTGTTTATAAAATCTTGTTTAAATTCGACATTTCAATCTTCTTTTAAAGTTTAAACTCTGAATATATACTTTTTTAATGATTTGTTTGCGTGAATTGAGTTGACCTAACCTAAAAATTTGACATTTTCATCTAAAAGGATATTTACGAAAAAATGATTTTTATGACGTAACCTTAAATAAAATTGTTTGCATAAACTGATTAAAAAGTAGCCTAAAAGTTACCAATTAGAATGCTCTACATTTTGTTAAATCGGTTTAGCAGTTCCCGCAATTACTCCCGAAAAATAGACGGAAGGACAGATATTGTAAAAAAAATCTGTATAGTTTTTTATACACAACACGTAAAAAACGATACGATAAAAAAGCGTTTAATAAATCAACTAAAAATACAATTATGTTAAAAAGAAAAGAATTTTATCGCCTCCGCCATCGTAACATTATTGGAAGAAACTGCAAGAGCATGCAATCAATAAGTGTAAAAAGAAATAATTTACATTATGATTAGAATTAGGAATTCAATTTCTTCCTGTAAAATCGAGTTTTCAACACGCCACTGGTACGACATGGCTGGTTACGTCAGCTACAGAATACATGCAAATTGTCATTGAATAAAATCCACTAAAGGAAATCGCTTTTACGCCAGTGTATAAGTTAAGACCTTTTTATAAAAAATTAGTTGCTGGTGACACCATATTAATATTAGTTGGAAATAAATTGCCGCAACATTCAATGAGTAAATTTAAAAAACATTTCAAATTTGAGTAATTTCTTAAAATGCAGAATCTTTCAGCACGCCGCTGACTCGAGTTTACAGAATACTTGTAACTTGTCATTGTCATTGATTTTACGTCAAATTGACTTCGTAAATTTGAAAGAGTTTTATTCAAAGAAAATTTTTACTTACGCCACTCAACTCACTGTTAATATACGATTTATTATTACAAGCGTAATGTCACAGTGAGGGCAAGTTGTGAGTGCTGTAGGTTGTATTCTGTGGTGCTGTATCCAAACAAAGAATGTAGCTGCGTGTTTTTGCCAATTGTGGTTTTCTGTTTTAACTTAAGGATTTACGCAAACATTACAACTTGCCAATCAAGTACAGGTGGTATCAGCTATCGAAATTATTTATATGTTTAATTGTTAATTACACCCAGCACAAAAGCCAAGTAAACAGTTTTTCGTCTTCAAATACACAATCACCACAGAAACGCGTTTTCTTTGAATAGAGCAAAGAGCACCCTTAATCTCCACAACAAAATGTCATGTGGCGTCACCACTACTGCCTAGCAGAACAGGCAACCAATAAATCTGAAGATAGCTGAAATTGAAAAGCATTCACTATCTTATCCGTGCGAATTGTCATCCATGAATACTGCATAAAATCGATTTTACATAAAATAATAAATAGACTTCGTAACGCATCAAGTTTATGTAAAATCTTTAAAGCATTAAAAACTGTTGCACCAAGAATAATTACGTCTTATTTCTGAAGCTTTCAGTACATGCAACATTTTTTGTACTTTATACATATAGATGTTATTTTATATTTCCATTTCTGTGAAATAATATAAATGTGAATAACGTGGATACCACCGGATATTATTTTAAACAGTTTTAATACCTTTAATAATCTATCGGTATGTAGTTTTCTTCAATTTTTAATTAGGTGTTAGTTGATACATGTTTGAAACGTCACGTGGACGTCGCATACTAAATAATAGAGTAAATTATCTTAAATTTGACAGACTCGATATACATAAAGTAAAAGATATGATCATAGAATATACAAGACGTGGAATTTGTAAAGTGTAAATGGATAGATACGTTTACGACTGACCTTGAATGATGATTAAGATGATCAAACCATGGGGGCGACAACTGCCTAACATAAGGAGACGTAGCATTCATCTATTAAATGGTGTATTGCATTACCTACAAGTTTACGTGGCTTAATTGACAGAAATTTACCCAAATTATAAATCCACAATCTTCAACAATTCTTAATTCAATTACGAAACATTCAAACAGTTGAAAAAGTTGTTTGCATAAATAATTTGCAGGAAAAAACATTCTATTTGTTGCCTTGAAAAGTATTGAGAGTTCGCAAATTCTAAAATTTGGAAAAATAAGGGAGTGATCTCTTTTTAAACTATTTGATGCCAGCTAACAATTATTTCATGTTCATCCAAAACTGTTTTTTTTTTAGAAATTGGTCGATATCTCATTTATTCGAACAATTTGGAGATTTTATTAAATACGTTTAAAAACGTGAAATAAACACCGGAGTCATAAAAGCTGCATAGAATATCTTTGGCATAGAATGTTCGTGTAGACTACGTTTACTTCTGCATAAAATGTTCGCTTTAATTTAAAACCGATGTATTCTTAAAATTTGAGCTTCTGTTCTTAAAATTTATTTTTCTGTTTACAATTTTGATTTCTTAATATTTCGACGTCGCAAAATTCAGATTTTTGCAAATTTCAACTTCTTTCAATGTTGCTTTCTGCAAATTTCGACTATTTTCACAAAATCAGTCTTGAAAATTTGGTCGTTCTTCTAATGGAAGTATAAAAGGTAAAATTGTCAAGAGAAACAATTTTTAGAAAATTTGGGGAAAATATTTCGTTAAAAAATTTTAACTTTTTTTCTTTAAATTTTTGGGTTATATAAAAATTTTAATAGAAAGTCAAAAGGTTCGAAAACCGCATCTGTAAAATTTTCGATTTATTCTCTACATGTTGACTTTCTGAAAATTATTTCAATCTTTTTCCGAACAATTTACTTTTATTGAAAAATTTCGATTTTTTGAAAATTTTGGCTCAAAATTTACACATTTCACAATTTTTAATTATTGATTTTTTATGAAAATATCCACTTCAAAAATATCTACTTTTTCAAATTCTCACATTTGTCAAAATTTCGGCTTTTCCCAAAATTTTAACTTCGAAATTTCGACTTGGTTTGAAAATTTTGACTTTTGAAAATCTGGGCTCTTTGAAAATTTTGACTTAAAGTTTACACATTTTAAATTTTTGTAATTTTTGATTTTTGGTAAAATTTACACTTCGAAAATATCCACTTTTTCAAATTTTCAGGTTTATCAAAATTTCGACTTTTGTAATGTTTTTTAGACAAATTTTACTTACTATCAGTTTCGCCTTGCTTCTCAAAAATGACATTTTTTTACCTATGTTCTTGTAGAAGTCAAAATTTAAAGATAATTAATTTTTGGAGATTTTGGGAAAACTATTTCCTTGGAAATTTGTACTCTTTTCGCCAAATTTTTGTTATGGAAAAATTTTAATAAAAAAACAAAAATTTCGAAAAATATCGTATTCTCTCTGAAAATTTTGGCTTTTCTCAAGATTTGAAAATTTAAACGAAAAAGAAAAAATTCAAAAAATATTTGTGAAAACTTCGACTTTTTTTTATATCATCTCTATGAACAGTTCGACTTTTTTTAATATATCAAAAGTTATTTATACATTTAAATCAACAATTAAAAATTTCGAAACAATTTTTGAGATTTCAACATTTTGCGTTAAATTTAAAAAAAAAACTACCATATCAAAACAAAAGAATTCCATCAAAATTTTGACTTAATAAATGAAACCATACACCCAACAAACTTGAAATATCAAGAAAAACTTGCAATTAATTTATCTGGAAATGGAAAGGGAAGACTGTGCTTCTCTAGCTTTTATAGAACACGCCGCACGCCACTGCTGGCCATTCTGTATATTCGAAAGTCAAGTTCATAGAACTGCGTAGAATAAGATTCTACAATCCTTGGCTTCTGTTTGGCAACGAACTTTATAGAACTGCCTAGAATGAAATTCTATGGCCCTAAAGCCATTTTAGTTCAGTCGATAAATTAGCATGCGCAATAAAAGTACTGGCACTAAAATATTTGACTCATTATTTAACTTGTTGTCATTCCGGTGGTAAATCAGAATCGTTTGTCCTTCGTATTGTCTTTACGTAAACGTGTCAAATTGTCAAACAAAATGACGTTTACTTTCACCTGTGGTCATAAATATTTAAGCGTTTTTTCGCAGCCAGCCGTTATGTAACAAAGTTGAAACCAAGCTACATATGCGTACAGTTGAAGGCTTCGGGTTGTTATAGGCGGCATTTAAGTAGAAAGTTGTTGCGGAAACACAATAAAGCAACCATAGAAATGGGAGGCGATCGGGCCGAGTGGTAGCGCTGACGGCATTTCGTAAAAATCGAATGTTTTGTTATTTTGGTGTGTTTTGTGTTCGAGTGAAAAGAGAAATGCTCGCCGCTTCGCTGCCACCTCTTAATTTAGCTTTCACACGAGCTTGGTTGTTGTCATTGCGGGAAAGTAGGCTTTTGGAACATTGACGGAGGACTTTTACCCGTTTGCGTTAGGATCGTACCACGCTCTTGCGATGCCATCGCCCTCTAAAGATGAAAGTGTATTACGCAGATCCGATGATACGAAATTTCAGCCTTTCAACGTTAAAAGTAGAAGTAATTCGTTCTATTATGTTTTCTTGCTTACCGTGTAATCGGTAATTTCTACAGTTGACAACCCTGTAATTTTCCATTCGCGGAGATAAACTGCTGTCTGGCTCCTAACGATCGTTTAAAAGGATGCACTTCTGGCCAATTAGAGTGTTAATGATAATGTGCAACTATTTATTAATTGAGAGTGTGGTCCTGAGTTTCTTGGAACTTTGACAGTTGTTAACGATGCGCCAAATATCTAATTCTAGTATCCGGGGTTTAAAAATATTAGATGAATGAATAGTTGCTTTTATAGCTTATCGGAAGAACTGACCAAAATTAAGGAGCGCTTTTAAATTTGTTAAACTTAACGTTTATTAATCGATCAATTTCATTTATTTGTATAGTCCATTTAAGATGAATGTGCATAAGAGTATGTGGTGACGTATTAAATCAATCTTTGGAAAAGTTACTAAAAACATCACCAGAACGATAGCTGCCTTCAGGTGTAAACATTTTTATGATTAATGTGTTGCCTATATTTCAGGGATTGTTTGGCAGACATAATCTGATTAAATGTTTTCCATACTGTTTTTATTAACAATTTAATAATTTTCGGCAGAAATTGTTAAAAATTTTGAAAAAATACTTTCTTCAAATAATTGACAACAAATCGAAATATTTAATGGTATTTAGTTTAGGACTTTAAGAACACATAACACCATTAAGGAACGTCACAGTGGTGCCACACGTCTATGTCTAAATATTACTAGTTCTTGTGGTTGCCACTACAAAATTGGAAGCTTGATGCAGTCTCGGCACGTTTACCTGAAACGATTTTTCATTTTTCTTTAGGAAATTTTCTTTTTCTTCCACTTTTTCTAAATTCGTCTTTTTTCCCCAAATTGTCGACCTTTTTTTTTATTCAAATTTCTTGCCTTAAAATTCGTATTTTTTATTATACTGTCGGGTTTTTTTTCTTCCAAAATCCGTCCTTTTTGGAAGGTTTAAATTTATTATCAAAATTCAAGTTTTTTTCCTCAGAAGTTGACTTTGACTGCTTTGAACGCATAATGGGCTTTGCGAGTGGATTAAACCTAAAAAACATATATACATGTTGAACCAAATTTCATTTCCACTACAGGGAATTCTGAAACAATTAGAGATATATGAAAGTTTAAATGGACAAAGTAGTGCAGAATTTAATGCCTAACAATATTCCGCTAAGAAAACAATTGAATTCCAATTCGCCTTGATTTTATTTAAAAAGGACTGAAAATCGCCATTTTTAATAATCAGCTCTAACTTTTTTAAAGTCCGATCGAAAAAAATCAAATAATGTGATTAGTTGTTTTTCATTGGCGTACGTACGTTATATTTTTTGTAAATTTAACCGTTTCTGAGAATATTACACAAACTTTGCTATTTCTTATGGAAGCCATATTGAATTTTTTTATTTTCCAATTAGGCATATTTTTCTGATTAATTTGATGTATATCATGGCATACTTCAAATGTGGCAAAGTGAGTCAATTAAGGTAGTTTATTATTTGAAAAAAATAAATAAAAAAATACAGTCCTTAAAAATGCAATAGTTATTATTAATAAACCAAAATATTGTAACAAACTGTATAATATTGAAATATTTGTTAATACTCGTAATGTGCATGATTCCCTTTAAATGACGTAATTCTGAGAACATTCTAAGAATTTTATTATAAGCGACTTTCCCATGACTCATACCCAACTGTGCGTTCTAGACTTCTCTAGAAGTTATGTATTCTAAGACGGATAATGTGCATAAATATGAGAGTTATTTCTAATGTTAGTTCGTTAGATATTTCACGTTACACGAGTAAAAATTTGTTGTAAAAATTGCCGCCAAATTTTTTAGTGTTATTCAGTAATTATTGTTAGGTAATTAGGTACTGTATTTTTATTATTAAAAGTTACGGCACTGGCATCGCCTACTATAATTTTTTTGTTTAAAAATAATAAATATGGCATGTCATATATCAATTTAATCAGAAAAACATGCTGATTTCGAAAATAATAAAGTACAATATGGCGTCCATAAGAAATAACGAAGTTGACATAATTTTCTTGGAAACAGTTCGAAGTGAACGCTGTTATGTTAAATATCATGAAATTTAAATAAATTTGGATGATTTTTAACGCTTTGCTTTTTTTAAAATTGCCCACAGCACCGAGACGCCATGTAAGTCGTACAACATAATTAAAAGGAAAGATAGTTATTTCACCAGTTGTGATATAACATTGCACTATACACAACGATGTCTTCAAGAAAAAATCGAAATCGTTTTAAATCCCCTCCTACTACTACAAAATGCCAATATGCAGCACATTTTTAAATAAACAGGAAATGTCAAGTAAAATAGACAGTTTCTTTTGATAACATTTATCTTAAAAACACCGCATTGCTCACAATCACTTCTGAAAAATTTGGAATCGAACTTTTTATGCAAAACTTGACAATTAGTTTATTATCTGTAATAAGCATCTGGTTCTCGTTTTTGGAGCTTGAAACATGGTTGGATCAAATACTTATCGGACAAAAATGATAATAATATTTAAGTTAGATAATGGTTTAGAACAATTGATTTTAACGGTGATTTTTGTTTTCAGAATGGCGTCGTCAACCGCCACGATCCCCAAGGAACCAGCGCCCATCTGGCCGTCGGGTCGTCAGTACAACTAACGTTGTCCAGGATGGCGTCAACTCCTTCCGGCCAATCGGACCTCGCAGCACTCTTGGGCAACCTAACCCAGCAACACCGACGACTGGAACGCGCCCAATCCGCCCCAGCCCCATCAGTATCTCCCCCGGCCATCGGATCCTCAACCTCAGTCAACACCTCCCGATACAAAACCGAACTCTGCAGGCCGTTCGAGGAATTCGGAGTTTGCAAATACGGCGACAAATGTCAATTCGCCCACGGCTTGGCGGAGCTCCGAAGTCTGGCCCGCCACCCCAAGTACAAAACGGAGCTCTGCCGCACCTTTCACACGGTGGGTTTTTGTCCGTACGGCCCCAGGTGTCACTTCGTCCACAACCAAGACGAGGTGCTCCAGTGCAAACCGGCCATGCCTACTACCTTGCTTATGAACAGACCAACTGCCACCACGACGATACCTCCCAGGGCTTCGAGACCCGCGGCCTTGTCCCCCAGTTTGTCTTTAGACAGCCCCAGTCCGCCGTGTAGTCTAAGTCAGTCGCCGACCTCCTCGATGGGTTCGTTTTTTAGCAGCGAGCCCGAGTTGCACTCGCCTAGTGTGTTAGACGAACAGCGCCTGCCGGTTTTCAACAGATTATCCGCAGCACAATTATTGCAACTGTCCGAAATAATGCTCTAGTGCTGCCACCAAGCCCAAAAAAGCATTCTTTCTACTCAAGACTATTATTTAATTCACAGTGTTTTATTTATGTTACGTTACAATATAAATCTAGCCCGCAAAAATAGGGCTGGAGTGATTTTGATATTGTGTGATTTTTTTTTAATTATATTAATATATTACGAAAACGGACCCCGCAGTTTTAGAATGTCCATTTTTCACTTAAATTCATAACTCATAAAAACTAAATCGCTATATTTATTCTTCATTCTTCCCTCATGACCGCGGAAACCTTTTACAAATTGACTCCCCAATTGTTCCTCAGAAGAATTTCTCCATTCATTTAGTTACCCAAATGTTAATTTTTCGATAAAACTGAGGGGTCCGTTGCCTTAACCAGATGAAGTGTGTTTTTTACGAATGTTGATAGTTTTTTTTTTGTGAATGTGTATCTTAAGTTTAGGTTCTGATCGTCGGTCTCGATTATATTTGTAACATTCCGTGATCGAAGTTTATTTATTTTTTATATTACCGCTTCTCATTTTATATTTACCTTTATTTCGTGTGCCTTGTGGACCGATGAGAGAATTATACTTTTTTTTGTTATTTAAATCACTATTTAATTTGTGTGTTTCTCATTTTCAATAAGTTTATGTTATGTAGTTATAATTATTATAATTTATATGTAACTTATTATTTATACTTGAAATATTAGACAAATGCACTTCGGTTAACCTGTGCTGAAAGTGTCTACAGAGGTACGCTATGCAATATTTGTACATAATTTATATTTAGCTATAATGTATCTCTTATATCTTTATTATTAATAAATTATATTTTGTTCTGTAAAAATGACTTTTACTTCAAATTTGGCTCATCAATATATTCCAAATGCAGCTCAGTGTGCCACAAGAATAGCCCCTGGCAGTAAATGTTTTTGCCACAGTCCAGAAATTGTTACAAAATCTTTCTAAAATATTGGTGTATGCCATTTTCCATCGTATTTTAAATTTGCGTTAGACAATTAAAAAAGCTTAATATGTTACTGATGGTTGTTACAAAAAAAAATTATGAATCGCACATGAATTTCTATTTGCACTCAAGTTTAGTTGAAAATTGTATGCGTTCAGTTTCTTCACTGTTCAGTTGTAATTTATATCAAAATCTATAAGTAAAGAACATAATCACTTCAGGAGGAAGATTTTTAATTGCAAAATGCGAGACATTTGTTAAGAGGGATATAATAATTCTATCAAAGGAAGAGAGGATCAGCTGAGGACAAAGCCCCAAAAAAATTTCAACAGACACTTGACTGGAATCTCCGAATCTGATATACTATAACTTTGGCAGTTTCATTGAAGGTTATAATTTTATTTTAAATAATCTGAAGTGTAAATGAATTAGGATGGCGGTAAATGCATTTCCACATTTTAAAAGTAAAAAGCCCTGAAGAAAAACCAATCAACGCCAGTTGCGACACAGAATACATCAATATGCCATAAAATTTGTTGAGCCTGGAGAGGACATGACTAAATAATTTTTAAATTGCAGTACCTAATAGGTACTACCTATGGAGGTTTAGAGGTAAGGAGGACAGTCTCTTACGGACGTTGAGCTCGAAAAGCGGCGACCGAAAAGGATTAAATAAATGCCTGAAATGGCGCTAGTGGAGCATCAGGATGGTGGCATGAACTCAACTTCGCATGGCCTCTGTAGCATAGCATTTATACCGCAGCACTTGTTTGTGTTGTTAACATTTATTCTTCCAAGTTTAATTCTATCATATTCTCATATTTTGGCGCTTTATTTAATTAAAATTTATACCTTCCGCTACACTGGCGCCCTCTTAATTTACTGATGTTTTACGGACATACTTGAATACACTAAAACTTTCCTCCTTAGCTCTACCCTCCATGGTACTACCTATAGAGATAGGGGAAAGTAAAGCTATGGGTGGGAGAGTCAACCTTGGATAAGGAAAGAGAGAAGCTAGCGCCCGCCAAATTAAAACATGATCGAAAACTGTTACCACTTACAACTGACTTTGGTCCCAAACAAACGAATTTGAATCAATTTTATTTGTTTTTTTTTTAAGTTTAATCCACTCGCAAAGGGTAACCCCATTATGCTTTCAAAGCACTGCGAGTAGGATGCGGAAACAAGGATAGATGGCGATGAACCGCCTTCTTAAACAAGGATAGGTTGTAATTTTTGGGGAAAATTCCTTTCGGCAACAAGTTCCATAACTTGGAAGTTCTATAGAAAAAAGAGTCTCCGTAGACAGAAGTCCTCACTTTGTCAAGCTGGACCGCACAGGAATTTGCTGTCTCCGACTGTCTAGTACTAAAGAATCTTGTCCTCGGGGGGATTAATTCTATTAGTTTCTGCGAGCATCTTCCACGATAGTACTTGTAGAAAAGAGACAAGTCACCAACCATACGCCTGTGCTCTAGTGTTTCGAGAGAATCGATCAGACTCTCGTTATCAATTAATTGAATTGAATCCAAGAGAGCTAACGTGTGTTTTGGGGCTGAACTCCAAACATGAGAACAGTATTCTAGTGTTGGTCTAACTTGAGCTTTGTATACTGTTAATAGCTAATGAGATGTGAAGTACTTTTTAGCTCTAAAAAGAAAGCCTAGCTCCTGAGAGGCGGATTTGGAAATGGCGCGCACATGATCGTCCCAAGAGAAGATTAGATCCCATCGGAAGGATTTTACCATCCATTAGTATGTTTGTTGCATTATCCCTTGATGTTTTCTTAGAGAACAGCGGCCTGAGTTTTGGAAGCGTTGAAGTCGACCAAATTGTTCTTACCCCATTCCAGAATAATCTCGAAATCCCGATTAATCGTCTGTATCTGCTGTTCCCTCAGTGGATCTGAAGACGCGATAGATAATGGTTTGTCGGAGAAAAAAAATGACACAAGGTTACTATCATCTGCGTAGCTGTATATAGGATTGGAAGTTGAAGCTCAAAGATCGTTTATGTGTAACAGAAATAGAGTAGGAGACAGAATAGACCCCTGAGACACCCCTGAGTTAATAGCAAATGTCTCGGATGAGATGCCATCGACGACGACCTGAAGAGATCTGTCAGCGAGAAAATTGGATATCAAATGACAGAGTCCAGGAGGAAGACCATTAAATGTTAATTTGGCGAGAAGAGATCGTTGCCAGACTCTGACGAAGGCCTTTGAGATATCCAATGTCACAATCCTAGCCTCACCATGTTTTTCCATAGCTGAGTTACAGATATGAGTAACATATGCCAGTAGATCGCCAGTGGAACATTGTTGACTACAACCGTATTGCCTGTCGGAGATGATTCTATTTTTCTCCCGATATTTGAGAATCTCGATGTTGATAACCTTTTCCATCACTTTAGATATAACGCGTGACAAAAATATAGGGAGATAGTTGTTAACCAGATTCCTTTTCCCCTATTTAGGGACAGGCTGCACTCTAGCAGATTTCCAGATGTTAGGGAATACACCTTTGTTGTAAGAGAGTGTGAACAATTTGCTTAGGACAGGAGTCAATTCTGGGGCGCACTTCTTAAGAACAATAGCGGCAATACCATCAAGGCCAGAACCTTTCCAGGTGTCGAGCTCAAGAAGAATCTTCCTAATTGTGCGTTGTCTGAAAACAACTTCAGGCATCGAAGTGCCAACCTTAGGAAGAATAGGAGGTTCTGCGTTTCGAGAATCAAGATTGGAATTTTCAGCAAACATTAAGGCTAACATGTCGGCCTTTTCCTTGGAGGTAGTAACAATATTGCTTTTTTCATCGAGTAAAGGTGGAAAATTTGAAGATGTAAAATTCTTTCCAATTAACTTTGCAAATCCCCAAAAGGACCTGGACAGTTAATAAGCCTCTGGCGCATTTTGCCATAGGAATCACCTTTTGCCTCGTCAATAACTCGTTTACGAGAATTTCGTGCATCTACAAATATGGTCCGAGTCTCGACTGAGGGATTATTTCGCCAAGGACGATATGCGCGATTTTTGCAGGAGACAGCCCGAGCACATTTTTTACTGAACCAAGATTTACTGGAGGCAGACGTCTTTTGGGAGTGGGGAACTGAGCATTCCATACCAATTAGGATAGTTTCCGTGATGGATTCGGAGGCTAAGGAAGGGTTGTCTGAGTTAAAGCAGACTTCCTGCCATGGGAAAGATGCAAAGAAGTCTCTTAATTCTTCCCAGTTTGCAGAGTTGAAGTGCCAAACCTCACGGGACTGCGTCTGGGAAGGAGGTGGTATATGAAGCGAGCCGAGAGGCTGCTACAAGCTCGTGATCCGAATTTCCAAGCGGTAATGTCACAGAGATTTTATACGAATTTGGTGAATTTGTGAGGAAAAGGTCGAGTAGATTAGGTTGATGGGTATCTACATCAGGAGTTCTTGTGGGTTCCTCAACTAATTGCGATAATCCACAAGTGATGGCGAAAGCCTCTGCCCTTCCCGCGTCGTCAGTTCGGGAAGAAAACCTTAACCAGGGAATGTATACGTTGAAGTCACCGAGAAAGACAACCTCATCTTTTGGATAATTCGTCTGTAGGTGATCAAAGGTTACGGAGAGATAAGAGAAGAGCTGTCGGTATGAGGGATCGTTTGGAGACAAATAAAGTGAAGAAATGAATATTACTTCGTTTTTGGAGCAGATTTTCAGCCAAATTACATCATGATCAGCAGATTCCAGTGCTTCTTCTCGTTCGCTTTGCGTAAAAGCATAAATTCCCCTCTTGTGTCGAAATTTTGTGTGCAAGTCGTAGTTAGGGCAAAGCAAATGGACTGTATTGATGGATGGGGAGACTTGGGTTTCTGTCAGAGACAGCACATGGGATCTTTCATTTTAAAGGTGTTGATGAACCGAGTTTAGATTTAAGTTTAGATCCCGAATGTTACAGAATTGAATGAATTGTTTGAAAGAAACTTGGCCCGTGGTACGTTAAAATTTTCCGTCGATTTTGGATTCCCTCGTACACCCTCCATCCGGACATCCGAACGGGAGGATAGTTTACGTCCGGAATTTTTTGCACGAAGAGAATCCATTATCTTTGTTTTTAATAATTAGAAGAAAAAATTAGAGTAGAAGAAAAAAGGAAATAAGGAAAAGTACAGGATGAGGAAAGAAGAATAGCAGAAAGCGACTCACGTGTCAGAGACGGAAACATGATGTAAGCATCATTTCACCGCCTCCTAGTGATACGTGGGGTGGTACTACCTCGAACGACAGTCTACCACCTACATTTCGGCGAATTTACGTTAAAATTGAATTAAACGTAAGTGAAAGTGTATAAAAACAATGATGTATTGTGCAGCATAGCCTAGGTAAAAGCCACTCCAAAAAGAAAGAGTCTGGGGTAACATTTCACAGGTCTTTGCTTTGGTCCCAACGGTTTTACTGTCCTTATGAGTTGTCCTCTCTCTTTGCTTGCCTGAGGTGTCGACGTTGCTCTCTATTTTGACAGCAATCACCCTTCCTAGGTCCCCGAACTATTACAATAAAAATAGGCATCTGTATTATCAATTACAGCAATACTGGTTACCGGTTTGCAAATTGTATTGGAAATTAAATTCGCTTTTTTTAAAGTTCATTCTGTTGCGTTGAGATATTATTTTTAAACGTTAAAAAGTGCAAAATTAATGGAAACTTTAAAACAATTCCTAGTAGTAGGTGTAAAAAATAAATGGTCACTTGGATCGATATCTTTAGTATTAAATACAAACTGAATTCAAATCTCAGTTTAAAATATTAAAAATGAATAAATTAACTACGCCAAAGCTTGGGAAATCAGTCCAACAAGAAACAGTTAAATAAATTGAATTTTAAAATGAAAAATTTTAAAAATATGTGACATTTTGAAAGGTTAAGAACATTAGAGAAATTTCGGGTTAAAGGTCGAAATTTTGAAAGAAGAAATTTAAAAATTAAAGAAAAAGTCTACATTTCAAGTTTTAGAGCGAAATTTTGAAGAAAAAATTAAAAATGTAAAATTTAAACTCACAATTTGGCAAAGAAACTCAACTCATAATTTATGTGATAAAAAAATTCAATTTCCGCGATACTTATACCGATATGTTGAGATTTTGATGCAAACTTTTCCCGTGCGCGCAGGTTGACGTTAACTGCGAAGCAAATGCAGAACATCGTTAACATGCCTACATTTTGGCAAATATCTGTTATTTATCAACTGATTTTAAAAAACTTTTTTGTTGCGTACAGTATAAAAGGATCTGAGTACCAGAGATATCACAAGGGGTACTTTGCTATTAAAAAAAATTAAGATTCTAGCCCAAAATTTTGCTAAGGAACTCAATATTTTGAAAGAAATAACTCGTAATTTATGTATAATTTTTTTTTTATTTCGAGTTTATGCCCAAATGTAAGGTTCCTGGGCTATGAAGCTGCTTCTATCCTTTATTAGAAAAAAATAATTTATTGCAACTAAATCTAATTAACTGATATATTTAACAGATAGCGAAGTTTTAGCACAATTCCAATTAAACCTAACTAAATTATTAAGGTATAAATAACACAATTATACTTTACTAATTGTTTATTAAAGATTAGTTACACCTAGGTATATAATTAGTCAAAGAAGAAAATTGCAATAATTTACTTAGAAATTTATTTATAAAATTCATGTTCACTTTCATCCTTCTTTGTATTATTTTTATAACCCTTTTCGAAATCTTTAGGCAGAACTATGTATCGATTTTCTCTCACTGCGTGCATGCCAGCTTCTTGACATATAGCATTTATGTCAGCCCCAGAAATGCGATCGGGCCGCGCCACGAAATCTTCCAAATCCACCTGCAATGTTTATTAGCTACAAATTCGTCAAGTTACACAATTCCTTAATTAAAACACTGAATTACTTGTTGAGAAACTTTAAATCCAATTTAGACTTGAACATTTTACAAAATCATGACTCAATATCCTTAAACTAAATAAGCAACGTATTAGCTTAACTAACCTCTTCAGAAAGATTCATTTTCGATGTAATTGTGCTGAAAATCAAACGCTTCTGCCGACGATCCGGCAACGGAAACTCGATTTTCCTGTCCAATCTGCCAGGACGCAAGAGAGCTGGATCCAAAGTATCTGCTCGATTCGTAGCCATTATTACCTAAATCAAATTGGATAACTACACAGAATAAGCATAGAGAGCTTCAAATACCTTAACATTAGTAGTTTGATCAAAACCATCCATTTGGTTGAGCAGCTCGAGCAATATTCGCTGCACTTCCCTATCAGCGCCAGTTTGAGCATCGAAACGTTTTGTAGCGATGGCATCAATTTCATCAATGAAAATAATAGCGGGGGAGTTTTCCTTGGCCAAGCGAAACACATCTCTGACCATTCGGGGGCCCTCGCCTAGATATTTCTGAACAAATTCAGACCCGACAACTCTGATAAAAGCGGCAGTCGTGTGATGTGCTACAGCTTTCGCCAACATAGTTTTCCCACACCCTGGCGGGCCATACATCAACACACCTCTCGGAGGGTCAATGCCGATCTGTTTATACAACTCGAAATGAGTCAAGGGAAGTTCGACAGCTTCACGAATTTCCTGCTTTTGCATATCCATACCACCGATGTCACTGTACTGAACGTCGGGTTTCTCATCAGCTTGAAGCATACTAATTGAGGAATCAGCCTCAGGCGGAAGTACATCAACTAAGGCGTTACTATGTTTATGCAACGCTACACTCGCTGAGGGTTTCAGAAGCTCCCTATCAATAGTAGACAGGATGCGCACGTAATAATTCGAGCCAGTTGTAGATCCAACAATCCCAGTATTTTGATCGACGGCTTCCAAAAACTGCCCGATTACAAGCGGCACCGATTGGATCCGTTTCACTTCCTCCTGCGCGTGCAAATACTCCTTTTTCAGATTCCGCTGCTCATCCTTGATGTACTCCTCTTGCACCTCCAGAAATTCCAGCATCTGTTGCAATTTCTTGTATTTGGTGTAGAGATCTTCCACGTCCATGTCTTGCAAGTTTTGTTTGGCTTCGGCTGGACTGCCCTCGTCCTTCAAAAACATAATATGGGTAACAAATGCCATTTGGTGGCCGCGCAAAGTTGCTATAGAGAAAATCTTGAACAATTACTCACCTTTTCAGGTATAACAACTTCCATACTCTCCATTGTTTTCTAAATGACTTGGAAATTTTTTGACGTATATGAAATTTTGAGGTTAGGAGAACTGACAATTCATAGAACTTGCTCTATATTTGTGAATTCAGTGTTATGTGTCTGCAGCGTTGCCAGTTCTTTATATAATTATTTAAAACTAAGTACAATAAATAAAGGTATATCATGGCTGCTATTTTTTTGCGATTAGATCTTTCTAAGCAAAGGGAGTCCCACACGTAAAGTTCACGTGGACATTTCTCAAAAGATCTAAACCTTTACCGCATACGAATTTAATATCAACTATGTTTGTTTTGAGTTTAAGATTTTAACTTTTTTAGTAGTCATATTTTCGACCTGTATTTGATTCTACTAGAAAGTTTTACATATGCTGCAAAATAATGCTTTTCTTTTTATTACCTCTCATTATGAATTACGAATATGTTTTGGGGCACAATAATATTTTAAGAAAATTTTAAAAAATCTGATTCTGGCACAAGTCCTCTGCAAAAATGATTTCCCCCTAAGTTTCAATTAATGTGAAATTTATTAAAAAAAATCTATTTATAAGAAACTAAGTTTGTTGTTCTAACACGCGGGCTATCAGTCTGCTCTAGCAAATGAACTGTATTCAAGAAAGAAAACAGGAAATAAAACTAAATTCGCCTACCTTGTGTGTTGATTTGGCTCGCCTATGAACGAAATCTTAAAGGGCTCCAGTTCGCTCAGGTAATGTAAAAATTGATCGGTTTGCAAGAGCGGCGTAAATCGGACCGGCCACGAAAATCAAAGAAGATTCATAAACAACGCGTTTTTATCGTATAAAGACCGGCTAAAATGTAATTATGTGAGAAGTTTTTTATCGTCAGTTATATCTGGAAGCCACATTGCCTATGCAGAGCAAATTGCCGATTAAATTAAAAAATGAAACGACCTAATTACCGAACAGATATTAAACCCGAAATTTTGAGGCTTTCGAGATAAAATTGAAAAAATAAAATAATCTCGAGAAAATTTGAAGTTAAAGGCAAACATTTAGTAAATTTTTCAAATTCAAAGTTGTAATTTTGAGGAAAATTTGGGTTTAATCGCGAAGTTTCTAGAAAAAAGTTTTTCAGTTAAATTGAAAAAATAAATAAATTAATAAAATACGATCCCCATAAAAGCTCGAAAGGGTATAGCATGATAAGCATAAAAAATCTGCCCCCAGAGCCAAATGTGATGAATTGCAGAGGATTTTTAAAATTTTTTTTTCCCGTAAGTAATAAAGCTAGAAAGATGATTCAAAAACCAAATTGTAGACAATATTATGACAAATATTGTGAGTGTGTATCCAAATTATATTGCGCAATAATATATGTTTTTTTTTTATGGAAATATTTTTCCATTGCATTTTTTTTTCAGTTCCAGCAGAGTGTCCACTTAATTAAAATTATCAAAAATTGCTACTAGTATAAAGAATAACTGGTATAAGTTTCATTAAAATCGGACGGCTGCAACCTGAGTCCTGCTTGATCGCGTCTAATACCTTTGTTTTTAGGTTTCTGCAGAGTAACCATTTTCGTAAAATTACTGAAAATTTCTGTTAGTATAAAGATTGACTGGTATACGTTTTTTAAAAATAGGAAGGCTGAAACCTGCTGAAAAAAAAAAGTATTTTTACCTAGAGCCCTGGTTGATCTAAATTATAGGTTTCGAATAGAAATAAATAAAAAGTATATTAGGTTTGCAATAATCTTTATTTTAAATTATCTGAATTAATGACAACAAATATATTGTCTTTAGCGCATATTTTGCTTAATATTACTATCGTTCCATTGCCGTTTGAACAATCACAAGTATAGCGTTTGACGTCAGTGTAACTTTTTCCATTTGGAATATAATCAATTTAGCAATTATAAGTCTTGCTATTTTTATGCAGTGATTTCACTTCTGCTTTCAATATATTTGGTGATTCTTTTATACATTGTATTTTATTTGAGAAACTTTCTTGATTTCCAATTAGCCCGGTAGATATGAAGCTGCCTAAGATAATTGGTAGGAACTCGTGAATAATATTTTTAACTCATGTTCACCTAGTTCGGGGAAATCCATTATTTGCGATGCCCCTACTGTTTTAAGTTTTTTTTTTCTTCTGTTCCTGTGTTGATTTTCAATCTCCGTGCACAAAGTGTTTAATGTTGTCATTTTGGCATTCATATAAACGATGATTTCGTCAGCTAAATCAGTATCAGATTTAAATGATTCCCTAAGCTGTTGTGCAAAAATCCCTCATTCTTACAAAGCGGTTTTACTTTCGATAGCATTTTATTGCCCATTGTATGACGCAAAAATTTATGCTTTTGACCAATCGATCCGTCAACATTTTCGACGACCCATCTTAATCTTGGGAACTGTTATATTCTTTACTTGTTAACTGATTTCTTTTGCCTTTGAACGCTGGTATCAAGGGTAAATATCCTTCGTTTTTTATTTGATCTTCAACATCACGGAATCCGCGTGCAATTATAAATAGGAATGTCACCTCTTTACAATAACGTTTTTAGACCTTCCGAATTCTCTAAAACAGGTTTCATAATTGGGGCATCATTTTGTGCGCCATAAAACAGGTCCCTAAAATATCCGCAATGTTGCCACCAGAACAACAAATTGTAAATGGCTTACATATAGGTACCTTTTTCTGACCAGAATAAGATTTTCGCTAGTACTCATTATTGGAACTTTTCTGATGGCGAATATGTGTGCCATCGAAAATCAACATCAATTCTTGGGTAATGTGGTATAATTTTTTAACTGCAAAGATGGTATGATTATTGATAAGTTCCTGCCGAGATATAGGCTTAAAACCAAAATGGAATAGTAAAATATCTCGTTCGAAACAACTATTTGACTGCAAAAATTTGATACTATTTGTCTAGTGATAAGTAGTGATAGTAATATGTGGAAGCTTTCAAATAGGAATATAGGTAACATAAAACTATTATGTTGCAGCTGTTTGATTTTCACGAAATTTATATCATTTGATCTGTTTACTAATTAATATTTTTAAGAATTTTTATAAAGTGATTACTCTGCCGAAACCTAAAAAATATGTATTAGAAATACCTATAATTTGCGATCAACCAGGGCTCTAGGAAATAAAAAATATTTTTTTTAGCAGGCTGCAGCCATTCTATTTTAATAAATCTTATACCAGGTAATTTGTATACTAATAGCAATTGTTGGTAATTTTTAAAAAGTGGTTACTTACCGGAACCTAAAAAAAATTGCATTAGATTCCTATAATTTGCGATCAACTAGGGCTCTAGGTAACAAAAACAATTTTTTTTCAACAGGTTGCAGCCATCCGATTTCAATAAAATTTATACCAGTTATTCTTTATACTAATAGCAATCTTTGATAATTTTAAGAAAGACGGTCACTCTGCTCAAACTTAAAAAAAATTGCAATGGAAACATATTTCCATTAAAAAAATACACACGCACAATATTTGTCATAATATTGTTTACAATTTGGTTTTTGAATCATCTTTCTAGCTTTATTACTTACGGAGAAAACAAAGTTTAAAAAATGCTCTGCAAAAAGGGCATTTTTCAAAATTACTCAGACAGTAAGAGATAGGCGGCCAAAATTGGAAATATTATTACAGATAAGGTGACCTACTGATCGATATAACATTCATCACATTTGGCTCCTGGGGCAGATTTCCTATGCTTATCCTGCTATAGCACTTTATAGATTAAAGGTAAATATTCAGAAAAAAGTTACGTCATTTCAAGTTCACTCATAATTCTAAGGAAAATTTGGAAAAAAATCGAATTTCGAAAAGCTCTGAATTCAAATAATCTCGATATGTCAGATTTAAAGCCCAAATTTAAACAAAAATAGTCACAATTTTTGAGGAACAGCTTCGAAATTACAAGCTGAAGACTTAATTTTGCCCAATTCAAAATATTAGAAAAAGACATGAATATTCAATCAAGCTTGCATTGGCTAGCCATAAATACATATTCCCTGAATATAACATAATTATACTTCTCAGTGACTGAGGTGTGAAGGGGGATTAGGGAAGGGGATTACAAAAAAGATCCCTTAGGTAATAAATTTTATTAAAACTTGATACATATACCGCCTTCTAAAGGCATATAATTCAAATATGTAAATAAATAAAAGGCACAATCTATACAACATTAAAAGTAAAATATGTTTTTCATCTCTTTAATAAAATAAATCTTTTTCCCAGTCCATACACTTTACAAAAATAGTATCACATTCCTATAAAAATCACTTTCACACCAATCAATTCCGACATTTCTATTTTAAATATAATGGTAATTTATTGGTCAATGACTTGGTCATTTATACAATAACAATAAAATATATATTATATATTAATGGGCAATATAATAACGACTTATAGACTATCAACTATGTAAGGCTTAATATAAATTTTTTGGTCAATTTTTTATTAAGTTGTAGCACAATTATGCAAAAATGCATAATTTGACTAAGGAAGTATGTTTTTTTTTTGTACAAAAAAAAAGCAACTCATGGTAAAATCAGATCTAACACTAACGTTAACTCGTTAATTAAACTTTCTATATAATTAACACTTAATATAATTAGGATTTGGTGTAGATATGATTAGAGTTTTAAACGTAAAACAGTTAACATATATGCAGTTAGATAACGAACTATACAGAACAACATAAATAAAAAACAAAAACATTACATATACAGCCATCAAAATTGAGGATTAGTAGTTATAAAACAAAGTATTGCTTACTTTTCAATAGCTAAAAACTGTGTAAAAATTGTTAATGATGGATTCTTTTGTACTAATGATATATAAAATACCCATTTGTTTTATTACAATGCGGGTTATCTAATAATAAACTTTCTGTGTCCCAAACTCTATAAGTATACTATAGGTAATCACTAAGACTTTTTGGTGCATCTCCAACTATAATAACCGCAAAATAGTTTTTGTAAGATGTATTTTAAATCTTTTATTTATTTAATATGTTTGTTAGGCACCTAAATATTAAAATAAGTTCGTCAGGTGTGAATTCAAGAACCAACAATATTGAAACAGGAACTGCTCTTTATGCCACAAAGCACTGAGGGCGACCAGAGTCATCTATTACACAAACTTATGGAAACATATTTTTTATAAACAGTCGATTCGCACAAATTTCGACATTTTTGTCAAACTTAAATTTAACATTTTTTTTTCCGAAATTTTGACTTTTAAATACAAAAAATAACTTATGAAATTGTGACTTTCTCAAGATTTGGACGAACTTCTTTTGTCTTTCGTTTAGGCATATTGCCTGTTTACCATCTGTAAACCTCCTATGAATGCAGATTATCGATTTATCTTTTCCTTGGTCATCCCAAGATCCTTCTGAGATTCGGTGACTGCTATTCTAAACACTCTATTCTTATTCATTCTGTTGATTTGTTCGATCCACATTATTCTTCAATTTTGATGTTATTTATTTTGAAGGCCTCTTTTATGTTTTTACTTCTTACTCTATCTCTCGCTGTTTTCTTGTTTATTATTCTCAGGAGTTTCACCTTGGCAGTCTCTTAACATTCTCTACGTCATTTTAGTATCTTCTCTGGTTGCGGTCATATATGTCATAATAGGTCTGATTTATATACATATTCTGAATTTGGTATCTACTGATAGAAATTATTTCCAAATGGTGCCGCTTAGGGATTCACTTGCTCTACTTGCCTTGTTTACTTGCTTTTATACCTTTTCTTCCATTTTGCCATAGTCAGTTTGTTTGATTCCCAAGTACGCAGGCTCCATTACTTGCTCAATGATGTTATTTTCAACCACCAGTTTTCGTTTTGTTGGACTAACTCGAAAGTATATTTTTCTCAAAAGTTCTTATAAAACTCTAATTAATAAAGAAATGTTGATTTTTTTTGCAATTTGAATTTTTCTTAGAATTCGTCTAATTGTTACAGTATGTTACAGTTTGCACTACTCTGCATCACTTGTCATATTTATCATTGATGACAAATACTCGTGTAGGTCTCTCATGTATCTCATCATTGATGTTATAGTAATAACAAAAATCTAATTTTGACAACTAAAAAAATTTTTTAGTGCAATTACATGGTTCTCATAAATGAGTAAATTCACACCTTACGAACCGTGAAAAATCGAATATCATAAAGGAATAAAACGTTAGATTATATTACTTATCATCCTTCGTTTATTTTCTGAGTACTGGCAGCAACTTCAGCCAGCGTCGCCAAGCCGAGGAGGTCACTGTTAAAGCACGGGGGCGCCACGTCCTCATTCTGACTCAAATGCGTGATGCTCTTCTTATTTTTTCCGCTTTTTCGACCCGACCAACTCCGCCTGATGCACTTTGGGCTTCTTTGCCAAGATCTTCGATTCACTGGAGCTCCTATTTCGCTTGTGCTTCTTGCTTTCGCGCTTCTTCTGCGTGAAACTCTCAAAACTCAAACTCGGCAGGTTGTTTATCCGCAGGTCGAGGTTGAAGTTGTTGCATACGCCACTGGGTTCCGATATGCTGGAAGTTGATTCTTTGTGGTTCTCCCACGGCTCGAAGTCCAGTTTGACGTTGGTGCGCTCCGCCAAGCGCTTAATCGTGTTACTTAAATCTAACTTTGGTGTATGAGTTTCCTTTTCCGCGATGGCGTCCCCGTTGAATTTTTGGGGCATGTCGCCTTCGCAGAATTTGTGTTGGGTTAGCTTTGAGTCTCGTTTATTCCCAAGTAGTTTACCTTCAACCATGAATTTTTCGTACCGCTTTCCTTTGCACTGCCGGTCGGATTTTCGCGTTTCCCGAGAAGCTTCATACTCGGAATCGAACATTTTATCCACAGCCTTATCAAACAGTTCCTGATTTGTCATGTTTTGGGTGCTGTTATCGCTGCTACAATCCTCCATGATATTCCTAGCCACGTTAGCGTTCATGTTCGCGAATTGTTCAAAGATGCGCTTCTTTATCGGCTTCGGGGGTACCTCCGCGGTCTTTATTAAATTAACAGGACTAACCTCGAGATTGTTGTTGTTGTTGCTTTCGATTTTTTTGCAGCACTCGTCGAATTTGTTGGCGGAAGAGTAATTGTTGTTTAGGAGTGATGTCAGGCTACCCAACTGAGATTCATCGGCCAATTTCCCGGGGGTGAACTCCGCCTGCGTGGAAGATACGTGAGTAGGACTAGATACTGGGGACTGGATTTTTTGCACGCCTAAGGGACGAGTCGCCAAGGTGCGCAGTGGAGGCGCCGGCAGTTTATACCATTTGAAGTCGGGATTGGCCGACAAAAACGCATCCTTATACTGTAAAAAAATATTTATTTAATTTCGAGATAAAAACTCAAAATTTCGAAAAAAAACCTAAAATTCTTGAAAAAATTTCGAGTTGGACTTAAAATTTCAAAATTTCGACTTTTTCTGAGATTTTGATTAGTTTTTCCAAATTTTTAATTTCAACTCGATTTTTTTAGGGAAAATTTCCTAATAAATTACAGTTTCCTTTTATTGAAGTTTCGACTTTTTTTTGTTTTCATTTTTTTAGAAATATCCAATTTTATATGGAAATAGTATTTTCATTATGTCTTAAATATTTTCCCAAGATTGATTAGTTTTTGTTTTTCCTAACGTTTAAATTTTGCATTTGACACTTTCTAACATTAAAACGATAATTTATAACCCAATTTGGTCAGCAAATTCAAAATCTACACTTCAAAATTGAACAAATCAGATACATCTTTACATTAAATCTTAGTTGTTATAAGGTTATGAATACGAGAGACAATAAAAAAAAGACGCAAATTCGAACATTTGGTGGCTTCAAACTTTAAATCGATAAGTTATAATTCAATTTAGTTGGCAAATCTAAAATTTATACCTCAAAATTGATCAAATACGGCACATTTTCCAAACCTTTAGATCAAATCTCGATAGATTTAGAGAAGTTTGAGACGGGAGACACCCAGCAACGAGCAAAGACGCCAATTCGAACCTTTGATGCCTTCAAACATTAAAACGATAAGTTATAACTCCATTTAGTTAGCAAATTTAAAATCTATACCTCAAAATTGATCAAATACGAAATATTTTCCAAACCTTTAGGTCAAATCTTGACGGTTAGAGACGGGAGTGACACCCAACAACGAGCAAATAGTGCCAATTCGAACATTTGGTGGCTTCAAACTTTAAAACGATAAGCTATAACTCAATTTAGTTAGTAAATTTAAAATCTATATCTCAAAATTGACCAAATACGAAATATTTTCAAACCTTTAGGTCAAATCTTGAAGGTTAGAGACGGGAGAGACACCCAACAACGAAGCAAAGACGCCAATTCGAACATTTTATGGCTTCAAACTTTAAAATGTTAAGTTATAACTCAATTTAGTTAGCAAATTTAAAATCTGCACCTCAAAATTGATCAAATTTGATACATTTTTCAAATCTTTAGGTCAAATCTTGACGGTTAGAGACGGGAGAGACACTCAACAACGAGCAAAGACGCCAATTCGAAATTTGGTGGCTTCAAACTTTAAAACGATAAGTCATGATTCAATTTAGTTAGCAAATTTAAAATCTACACCTCAAAATTGATCAAATCAGACATATTTTTCAAATCTTTAGTTCCAATTAACGCATATGAACGGGAGAGACACCCAACAATGAGCAAAGACGCAAATTCAAACATTTGGTGGCTCTTAACTTTAAAGCGATAAGTTATATTTCAATGTGGTCACCAAATTCAAAACCTACATATCAAATTTGACCAAACCTAACACATTTTTCGAACCTCTACCTCAAATCTCGACTATTATGAACAGAAGAGACTACTCAAAATGAAGCGAAGAGGCAATTTCGAACATTTTATGGCCTCTAACTTTAAAACGATAAGTTTTAGCTCAATATGGTCGGTAAATATAAAATCTACACCTCAAAATTGACCAAATCGGACACATTTGCCGAATATTTGCTTTAAATGTCAATTGTTATGAATGGGAGAGACACTCAAAAAAGCAAAGAGATAAATTGGAACACTTGGTGGCTTTCAACTTTAAAACTGTAAGTTATAGCTCACTTTGGTCAACAAATTCAACATCTAGACCTTAAAATTGACGAAACCAGGCACATGTTCCAAAAACTGAGCTCAAATCTTGACTGCTATCAACAGGAGAGACATTAAAAAATAGGTAAAACGCTATTCAAGCTACGCCTAAGGTTATAAATGGGAGAGGCACTCAAAAAAACAGCAAAGACGCAAATTGGCTTCTAACTTTAAAGGCACAGTTGAATTCGGTTAGCAAATCGAAATTTACGTTTCATATTTGATGACTCTGAGCTTCTCTGAACTTCAAATCTTGACTATTATAAACGGGAGATCTAAAGGCACCAAATTCGAACATTTGGTTTTTTAAACTTTATAACGATAAATTTAATTTAATTAACCAAGGTGAAATATAAAAATAGAAAATAGAGGTCGCCTCAATGATGATGTCATATCTCTTCAAGCACTAGCGCAGATTTTGAGAACCCCTGATTTGATTTACGATTTACCGAATATTAACACAAAAATCCAGAAAAAAAATGAAAAAAGAAAAAAAGAAAAATAAAAAGAAAAAATGGGAAGTACAGTACGATGCCTACCTCGTTGGCCAAATCAGTGAATGGAGTTTTTTCTGATTTGTCCAGCCACGACCACCATTCCCCTAAAATCTTGGTAACTCCCCTGTTTTCCAAATTGGGAAACTTCTCCCTAACTATCGGCCGGTGCTTCTTGCAGAAAATCAGAAAGGCATTCATCGGCCTTCTGGCGTGGTGTGACGGCTGAATTCGGGGGTTCTTCTTTGTCGGAAGATGCATGTCTAGCGGCGGCAACATCATCGTCGTCCGCTTTTTGTTCGTCTTCGTTTGTCGGTTCGTCGACCTCCACTTTGTCGTTATCTGCCGTATCAGCGCTCGTGGTGTCATTACCGATCCAGCTCATTTTCAGCTTGTTCATGTCGAATGTCGTCTCCGAATTTTTGTTCGGTACGAAAGTGTGCATGTTCCATATTTCTTGGATTCTATCGGCGTTTTCGTTATCGGTCTTAATTGCTTTATTATCGGTTTGGGTATTAGGCTGTGATTCAGATGTACAGTTAGTTGAAGCAGCGAGAAAACTGTTATTGTCAAAAGACATAAAATTCATTTTTGATGTATTTTTTCCCGATATTTCATTTCAAGCTTCTTTGTTGCTGTTTCCTGAAACAAATTTTACATTAGAATGTTGTCCTGCGTTGAACAAGCGCTGTGGCCTTTTTTCTATTCTATATATAAGTACATTTATATATATGGCAATTCCATGCATTTTTTTTTCTATCATTTAAGTCAGCTTAGAAGTTTTCACTTCAATGATACATTTATTCAGAAAAATACAATTCAAAAATAACTTATTAAATAAACAATTATAAAAGATCAGTCATAATATTCTATTCATAAAGTCTATCTTGTTCATAAAGTATAATAAGGTGCCCAAAATTTCGCGCAGATTCAAAAATTCCACAAGAGGAGGAATTTCTCTTCCACCTGGCAACACTGAGTAAAAATTCAGATTAACAATTAACCACCGTGTGTACAAAAAGTTTTCTAATCTAGTGTGTTGCTGTCAGTTTTTTGTCAGTGTTAACGTATGTTCCTTACTTGATCGGTATCTTAAACAAACAGGTAAACAAACATAACCTTTAAAAAACATTTTATTGATTTGATGTTACAATAGAAGAAAAATCTTTTATTGCTGAATCCTACTTTCGAAAATCCCAAAAAAATCAACCGTGAATGGATCTCTTTTATTCCTGATAGGTACTGCAGAATTTTTATGTCAAGGTTAAATGTCAATTTGGTGAGTACGAATCAAGTAAGCAACATACTTGAACATGTTAAAAAATGATAGCAGCATACTAGATTAGAAAACTTTTAAAAAGCTTGATATTTAGCTATTTAACTATTTATTTCCATATGTACACTGCTGCCCTCTAGTAGACGATTGCCTTATCAAAGCTTTCTGAATTAAAACAAATCGCAATGCATTTGAGCAACAACGATGTTTTTTACGCGATTTAGTTCGCGAAATAAAACAAATTCTTTTCGATATTATCATGCCATAAGAGGGCATCATACAATACCAGTCTTATTTTAACTTCGACTTTAAAAATATTTTTAATAAAATGCAGATTTGAATCTTGGTTGTTTTCATTTATCATCATATAATAGGAGTTAATGTAATACATTATAATAGAACTGTTATACAGATATAGTTTACCAAGCCAACATATTTCAAGGTCATCATGCAAAATTTAGGTAAACAATCCAAATTCTCTGCATCGAACGCAAGCTACGCTTTTCGAAAAACATAAATCAAACATCGACTAATAAAGCGAAATATTGTAACATTATTATCGATAAACAGTATAAAAACATTTGTAATAAATAGCAATCTAAATTAAGCTAATTAATATTCAAAATAAGTAGGCATAGGAATCCTGCTTGATAATAGACTGTGCTATCCTGAAGATATTTGTTGTTTTCAGATTTAAAACGAGAAAAATATACATTTAGGCAGTAATTCGTCCTTTACTAATTGACTACATTCGCGAAGTGAATTAAGATTCCTAATACACGACAGCAAGAAGACATACTCGATTAAATAATTACCAATCCAATTCAATGTCATTCAATAATATAAAGAATTTGGTCACACAAAATATTTCATCTGAATATGTAATATTGCAAACACCTACGTCCTACTTAAAAGATGGATTGTTCCAAATGAAACAAGATGCAGAAAATGGAATTTATGTACTATTTTAAGTGAAAACGTAAACGAAAACACTATCTAGATGATTCAATAATGCTCTTTTTCGATATAAAAACAATATTAAACTATAATATCTGGACACATAAAACACAAAACTCGTCAAGGACGAATCATAGTTTTTCATGAACAACTTTAAAATGGTGAATTTTCAATGAAATTACCTAACATTTCAACATCAGTCACATAGACGAAGTAACCCCACAGCATCAACTGCGAATTTACAAAAAAATCTACGCAAACCGAGCGCATAATTCCTAAAAAAATAAATTATTTACCTTTAATCTAGCACTCCATGAAACGCAATCACATGACGTCACTCTAGTTAAAAAATACCCACAAATTGACAGTATTTCGCTTAATTGACGAATTGGAAACGAATTTACACTTATTTCTTTTGTATAAAAAGCACACGACGATCATGTTTCTGTCATTGTAATTTTGTACGTATTGTTTATGATCCACCGCTAGAAAATGCAAGATGTCTGTCACGAATGTATGTTTGGTTTGTCAGCTGTTCCCCACTTCATCCGACGTTGGCGCACAATTGGCCCGATTTGAAATTCGCTTTTTGTCCGCTGTAATCTATAAATAAAACTTCTACCTAACTCAGAACAATATAATTATGGTTTTAATTGTTTCTTAAATATTAAATAAAACGCTCGGCTCTTTGTCTCGAATTACAAAGTCGGAAAATATCGATGTTTGATTTCGAGTTTCATTATGCAAGTGCGATGTGGGCGTGTCCACATTTGACACTCATTTGTTTATTATTATTACCAAGGAGTAAAGCGAATGATGTACTTGTTATTACTATTCAGGACCCAATTTATCAAGGTCGAGCAAGAAAAAACCTGAAATTCTTAAATTTATATACATTATGCGTTACGAACCCGGGTGTTATAAATTAAATAGAACGATATGTTTATGATTGTAAAAGAAACAGTTTTAAATATACCGGATACTAGCTGCTGTATGGTATAATTTTTCTTGAAAAATGCTAGGCTTTGAAAAAAATAGAAATGCCACAGTAATATAAACGGTGCATTGTATTATTTTTTATCAAAGAGGTGATTTCCCCCGTTTAAGAAAGTCTGAAATATCCCGACGAAAATATTAGAGATTAAATTCATTTATTTCTTGGAAATTTTGATTTAAAATTGATACCTACACGGGAAAACGTCTAAATAAATAGGATTTCGAAAAAGCAGCTGTCCAAATATCTTCTGATATCTAAAAATTAACACAAAAACTTTCTGATAATTTCGACTCTTTCGTGATTCGATTTTAGTGAAATATTTAATAAAAGCTAGTATATCCAGGTTTAAGCTCAATATTTTTAAAGTAAAGTGGGTCTTTTTACATATATTTTAAGGTGTACTTTTCAGAATATTATGTTTTTTTGAAATCTTGATTTTACACTTTATTATTTTTTTAGTTTCGTGTTTTAACTAAAAATTCATAGAAAACAAGTCACGAGTTAAGGTCAAAAATAAAACTAAAAGTATTTTCAAAAAAGTGTTTCAAAATTTCAACACTAATTCCCAAATTTCGATTATTCTAACTTTCAAAAAGTCGAATATTTGAAATTCTAAATTTATGCTCGACATTTTTAAAGTTGAGGATTTGAAAATTCTCTAACACTAACAGACAACTCACAGCCTAAACGAGTGGGTCTAGGAGCATGAAATTTTACACAGGTGTTCCCTGTAATACGTAGATCAGCACTAAGAGGTAAGAGGTGATTTTTTTAATTCTGCCTTTAAGATGGTAAAAATGGGCATTGTCGGCTATGCTATTTTTATGTAATTAATAATACACAAGATTGCATTTAAAGTTGCCTATACCAGGATATTTGTGCGTAACTAATTATACACCAAAATTAAATTTAAAGTTGCCTATACTCATAATCACCTTGACTGTATTTTGTTTAGGATTTTGTTAATAATAAACTCAGTTATATAAGCGTTTTAAAAAATGTCTAAAATTTTGAAAAAGGTTTAAATTTCAAACAATTCAAAGAAGAAATTTTGATGTAAAACTTGTCAATAAAAATCCAAAATTTTATAGAAAATTGAAAATTCCAAAAAAGTTAAGAATTTCAAAAGTAAAATAAAAAAAATATTTTTAAAAAAGTTGTGATTTAAAAAAGTTTCAAAAATAATCAAAACTTTTAAAAAATATCGAGATTCAAAAAATTGAAACATTTTCACCCAATTCTCAAAAAAACTGAAATTTTCTTAGTTGAAAGACTGAAGAAAGCTAGTCAACAGAAAGAGTCGAAATTTTCAAAAAATGTCGAAATTTTAAAAAATGTGGAATTTTTAAAAAATGTCTAAATTTTCATAGAAAATCAAATTTCCAAAAAAAAAATTACGGTTTTGAGCAAAGAAGTCAATATTTTGAAAAAAAAATGTCAAAATTTTGAAATAATCAACATTTTTAATAATTTCGGGGATTTGAAATAAAAGCGATTTTTTGGAAAAATATCAGGCACTTGCAATAAATTGCAGAAATTTCTATTAAATTTGTAATTATAAAAAGTTGGAATTCTGAAAAGATAAAATTTTGGAAAAAGTTGAAATTTTGGGTAGTTCAAATTTAAAGTCATATTTTTTAAAAAGTTGAATATTTGGAAATTGAAAAAATATACATATATAGATGAATAAAATTTTGAAAATACATCGAACTTTTCAAAAAAGGCATGTTTTTAAAAAGGAGTCGAAATTAAAAAAAATGGCGATCTTTTGAAAAGGAGTCGAAATTTTGAGAAATAATTGAAAATGTTAAAAAAGGTTATAAAAAATGTCTGACTTAAAAAATTCAAAATCTTCAAATAAAGAATCGAAAGTATGCAAAAAAAGTCGAAATTTTAAAAATATGTAGTTGAAATTAAAAAGATAAGTTCAATTTTTTTAATTGTTTTCAAAATTTTAAATAATGGCTGAGATTTTGCAGAATTTCAACATTTAAAAGGGCCAAAATTTTCAATTCAATTAAAAATTTTAAAAGAAAAGTCGAACATTTAAAAATTCCAGATTTGAGAAAAGAGGTTGACCATAACATGTAAAACATTTTAGGCACTTGGAAGTACAACTTCAGAGCTGTGTGGTAGATATAATTAGCGAAAATTTATTAAACGCGGCAACGTCGTTTTTCCAACCATCGAATGAATCGCCATTGTTTATTTCTTATTTAAGGTTATGTGTCAATCTTTGTAGAACTGCCCGTTAATTAATTTGCTAATTCAAATTACTGAAGCTTGTTCTCCAACGTTTTTTAGGCAACTCTGTTACTTTCCCAATAAAATATTTCTATATTGTGACTAAATAATTTTCACCATGACATTGTTCGGTCATAGAAATTTCTCTCTTATTTCATTGCGACGTTGTCTAGTCTAAATACTACGTCAATTAAACGAGACAATGTGTACTTTTAATGTGATTTGACGCTTGTTCGAAAAATAGTCGAAAATTTCAAAGAAATCGACATTTTATAAAAATCTCTCACTTTCAACAAATCGAAACTTTGCAAAAAAAGTCGAAATTTTGAAAGAAATTCGAAAATTAAAAAATAGCGAAATTTTCATAAAGAAATCGAAACGCAATCGAAAATTTCAAAAAAGTCGACAGTGTCTCGATTTAAAAAAATCGAAACTGCAAAAAATCGAAATTTTTAAAAATGGTTGACATTAAAAAAATAGTCGAATTTATTAAGAACCAAAATTTTCAATAAAAAATTATAATTTTTCAGAAAAAATTCATAAAAAAGGTGAAATTTTGCAAAAAGTTGACTTTTTAAAAAGCTAAAATTTAAAAGAAAATCTACATTTTCAGAAAAAGTAAGAATTTTTAAAGAGTGGAAAATGTCGAAATTTTCATAAAAGATCAAATCGAAATTTTTTAAGAAACACGAAAATTAAAAAATAGCGAAATTTTCAACAAAAAAAAAATCAAAAAATAGTCGATAATTTCAAAAAAGTCGACATTTTATCAAAATGACTCGATTCAAAAAAATCGAAACTCTGCAAAAAAAGTCGAAATTTTGAAAAATGGTGACTTAAAAAATGTAGGTGAGTTTGAAATTTTCAATAAAATAATTTATAAAAATAGGTGAAATTTTGAAGTCGAAAATTTAAGAAGCAAAATTTTTAAAAATGTCCAGCTTTGAAAAATGCCACATTTTCAAAAAGAGTAAGAATTTTCAAATTGTGGAAAATGTCGAAATTTTCAAAATGATTACAAATAAAACAAAACACCGAAAAGTCGAAAAAAAATACATGGAAATTTTCAAAACAGTATCAACAGATCTTCGGAAAAGTCAATACTTAAAAATAACGGGAAAAGTAGATATTTTGAGAAAAAAAGTCTACGTCTGGTCACAAAACCAAAACTTGCAATAATTCAACCTTTCGTACAACAGGACAATATCAGAAAATTTCATTAAGTTTCAAAGAAATTTAAAAAATTCCAAAAGTAACATTTATGTCGAAATTATCAGAAAAATTGAAATTTTGGATAAAGTTGAAATTTTGTGAAGATCAAAATGTTGAGAGAAATTCAACCATTACTGAGTTAAAAAATTTTAAAATTCAAAATATTGAAAGAATAGTTTTTTTTTAAATTGAAAGTTTCGAAAGATGGGATCAAAAAAAAGGACAAAATATTCAGTAAAGGAGAGATTTTCAAAGTAGAACTTGTGAAAAGAGTCGACAGAAAATTTAAAAGGGCGAAAATTTTGAAAATAAATCAAAATTTTGGAAAAATTTAAAAAATTAACATGTTAAAAGAAAGCTCAGGCTCAATTTTTTTTAAGAATTTGGAATTTTTTTCTTAAAATTGGAAGTTTAAGCTGAAAATTTTTACAAAAATAAGATTAAATTAAAAATATGAAGGTTAAAATTTTGACTTTTTACGAAGTTTTCTTAAAATTGAGAGTCATGCTGAAAATTTTTACGAAAATAAGAATTTTCATAAATGTGAAAGTTAAAATTTCGACTTCACCTTCACATCTATGTATTAGTAATTTCAAGTAAAAAAAAATAGAATTTTAAAGAAAACTTTGGTGACAATTTTTTTCAAAATTTACATTGTCACTGTTTCTATAAAGTCGAAATGTTGACTGTACAGCAATCAGCAATTTATTCTCCTAAATTAATTTTCTCAGAATGTTCCCATGCAGATATGCCCTTCTTCGGGCTTTCCTAAATCCACCATAGCCCCTTACACTGTTTCACTACATAAGAGATTCTTTCTTCAGGTAGATCAGTTTTATTATTATAACAAATGTAAGAAGAAATGAGGCAATCATATATTCTATAAAGTTTATTATAGGAGAATTCTGCCACATTTTGTAACAAGTCAAAAATGAAACGATACTAAAGTAAATTATGCCATAAAACAAATTTATAGCTTACCTTATCGTTAATACATATATTTCACAAATCAGACTTTATTACATGAAAACCTTAAAACTTATATGACATTAAAAAATTATGAACATAAGCAGTTAATTATTTCAGAGATAAAAGGCTCCACTGCTATTAACATTCAAATAGATACAAAACTACCACTAGCCGTTTTTAACAGACCAACGTCATTTTCATGAATCAAAGTCATCTAATATCTGATAAATGCTTCCCAATATACAACAAAACAACAACACTAATATCAGTTACGTCCATCATTATATGCTCTTTCTTCCATACCGTCACTCTCTGTAACAAGAGCTCGTTCCAATATAACTCTTCCTTCTTTATACCTCTGATTGTCCTCTGTAGCAAATTCATACATCCACCCCAACTTGCAGTCACAAGATTTGCACGAGACGTCCCGCACCTTAAAATCCAAAACGAATCATCAGCATGTTAACATCTCAGATATCGAAACTTACCATATGCCTTCCAGTGAGCATAACTCTATCTTGGACTTCGCTAAAAGTGAGATTTACCACTTTATTAAACAAAAACGCACGTCCCGTGGCCCCCGTGAATCTGGTGCTGATCAGCTCTGACCTATTCGTGAGATTCGTGTCGCACCTAGCGCATGAGAACAGGCGGGTGCCCCCCATATGCTCCAGAAACACTTTCCCCATGACCGAAAATGTACTTAAAATTCCAGAATTGCGTCACGATGGTCGACTAGGTGATCGGGTAATGGAGGCGACTATCCTGTGAAAACTTATGGAATTAGGACAAAGACAATGTGCAATCAATCGCGTGTACAATTGTCCGTGCAGTTATTATTTTTTGGAAAATGTTGTCTTAGCGCGTTCGGAATTTGTAATGCAGATAACAGGTGTTAATCGGTGGAATCAAGAATTTGTCACTTGGAATGACGATGAAAACAAAGCACAGATATTGCGCACATTGACAAATAAAAACAAAGGTCAGCTGATTGCCAAACATTCCCAATAACGCGGTGTGGCGACATCTAGTCGTTATGAGTCAGACTATTTATAACAAATTTATGCATGTGAAACATCATTTGAAAAAGATGCATTAATGCTTAGGAACTTTTATTAGGGTACTTGGTTAGCTAAATAAAAATAGTATGAAAAAAAAACATGCTGGATATATAAAAACTGGCTAATGGTCATTGACAATATTGCTGCGACATCTAGCCAAAACTAAAACCAACTATTGTAGGCGCGGTATATGCATGGAGAAAACTGTAAGAATATTTTTTTTATTTGTTATTTTATTTTTAACTACATTGGTATAAAAAAAATTAAAAAGCACAAACAATTTATTTATAAACCAATAAAAGACATAAATCAGCTAATTGCAAAATATACCTTGTAAATACAGCGACTTCCTAGGATTCAAAAGCCATACTATTTTAAACAAGATTAATGTACATTGAAAATGACACAATTATTTTAAATTTATTTATTAACTTACTGGTTCAAATATATAATAAAAAAATTAAATAAATGAACAATGTTTTTGTTAGTATAAAAAATAAGAATTAATTGACTATTGAACATATAATTATTACGCTACAGCATCTAGTATTAAAAAGCCGAACTAAAAGGACAGGTACATAAAAAAAGGTAGTGGATATATCTGAACTTATATGTTTATTTATTGTTAAAATACTAGATTAGTATTAAAAAATTAAAGAAAGGCATATACAATGTACATATTGGTATTAAAGTGAAAATTAACCAATTGTCTATGTTTAATAATGACGCAGCCACATCTTGCACATAAAAGCCAAACTAACTAACTAGGGGATAAAAACGCTTTATATAAAAAAGCATAGAGAAAGGTTTAAAAAAGCAATGCAATTATTTAAACTTTTGTGTATTTTATTATAAATATATTTATAATTAAAATAAAAACAAAGCATTTTATAATATTTTATAAAAAAATTTCCCCTATGTTAAAAAACATTTTTGTTAACACAGGGGCATCTAGTATTTAAAAGCTAAACTAAGTAGGCAAAATCGCTTCATATAAAATGGATGCATGAATAGTCGCATTTTTATATTTCCTAATTGCATTTAAATTTGAAACTTATTTAAAAAACACAAACAATGCATTCATTAATAAATTAAAACAAAGATCAGCTAATTCCAAAACATTTTAGATAACGTGTCGACAAATAGATTTTGAAAGTCAGATTCATAGAGGTTAGATTACTTCGTTGATTGCGATTTGGCATTGATTGAATACATGAAATAAATCAAACGATCAATAAAAGCCTTCCAAAATAATGTCTACAAAATCGCCGTTCATTCTAAACAAGAAATGTATCACGCGACAGCTCTAGATTCTTTGTCTTCGCTCTGCTGGTACAGGGCCGGCGAGGCATCATCACATTTCTGTGACTTTTTCGTATATTTAGTATTGTATTAAATATAATCCATTTCAGATAAATATGCATAAGAGTAGGCTGTGAAGATTTAAATCAACGTTTAGATTAGTTACTAAAATAATCACAGAAACCAAAGGTGCCTTCACCGATTAAATATCTTGATGATTAATGTGTTGCCTATATTTCGGAGCTGTTTGGTTCAAATAATGGGACTAAATGTTGTTTTTAATTGTATTATTAACAATGTAATAATTTTAAGCAGAAACTGACACAAACTATAAAAGAATCACTTAGAACAATCGACAACAAATCAAAATATTTAATGATTTTTAGGTTAGGTGTTTAAGCAAACAGAACATAATTAAGAATTGTCACAGCGCAGTCCACACGATCATTTCTAAATATTACTAGTTCTTGGGCTTAACGCACGCTGAAAAGGCAAAACAGTTTTAGTCAAAAACGTTTGTGGCTAAATGTGTTTCATGTTGCTACCTCAATGTAAATTAAATGGGCTGACGCACACTGATTAATCACATGCCTTAAAGCACGTTTAGGTTTAGGCTCATTTAATCACACTTAGGCTATTTGACGTCGAGCGTTCTACAGTCGTTTTGGGCGTGACGCACACAGAAAGAGTAAAACGTTTTTGTTACAAACAAAACGTTTTTGACTAAAATTGTTTGGCTCTAACTTCATGCGTCAAGGCGTCAAGCCTTGCTGTTGCCTCTACCGTTGATTGAATACATTCAATCAACGCCTCTACAAAATTAGAAGTTCAGTGATTAGTGCCTACTCCGATGTAGATTTATTTGAAATGGACCATATATGGATTTCTCTCTATGATTATTGACGTTTTGCGTAGAGACTCTGTGGTTTTGCTGTCATTTTCGCGCTGTCGTTCTGTCATTGATCTGTCAGCTTCCAGCTAATTTTTTATGTCAGTTTTTTACAAAGCGAACGAGCGAAATTAGTCAGCCATAATTGTTGTAATTCCTGGACAAGTGTGCTGAATTAATTACGGTGGTAAATATCGAGCTCGAGCGATAAAGCGGTGTGTTGAAACCGTAGAAACTTACAGGAAGGTATGTGGCACTCGTCAGTTTTCCTTATAAGTTTTGTCGACCGAAAACGAAGTGTTGTCGAGGTTTTTTTTGTTGAAGAATCGCTTTTAAATAATATAGTTCGGGATATCGCATTTGATTAATAGTTTGGCAGGTCGAGGGATTGTTTTCATAGTTATTTTGTTCTCTTTTAGATTGCTATGGTTCACTGATCCTACAGCTTGAGAGTACTTATGGATGGCAGTAATAATACGTAAGTAGCACTTTTATTAGAATAATGACACTAGGCGTAAAAATATAACTGGTGTAATAAAGCTGTAGCTTCATTAAATTAGTCAGATTGGGTAGTACTTCTTTTTGTTGTGTAGGTTAGATCAAGTTTCATACACCAGCTCTTGGTTGGTTGGTGAAAGGATATTAATTGAATGTTGTGACTATTTGGTTGCTTTTGATTTCTAAATAGAAAGGGTGTCTTTTTACATCCCACGGATTCCAAAAAGGGTCATTAACCTATATAATTTCAAGTCTTATGTTTCCTGCATTATGTTGGTGAATTACTTTAATTTTTATTGTTACAAAACCAATATTAAATCTTGAGTGTTTTTCTAAGTAGTCGATGATTCCACTACGTAATGGACAAAGTTTGATATGTTGCAGATGTAATTTCTATGGTTAAAAATGAAATAAATTATCTTTTGCCTCTGAATTTCATCTTTTTTGAAATGCGTTATATTTAGAGGCTTTTATGTCTTGATTTGAATTATGTTGTGTATTTTCACAGGTGATAAAAATGTAGATTATTGTAGTATTGTATAGAAGTTGAATTATGCGGTGAATTTAAAACACATATTTTTAATTTTAACTCTGGATTCTCTGCTGAAGTTGTTGACCTCATTAACGCAATTTAAACCAATTAAAGCATTTCAAATATGCTGAGATTCATTTGGAATTCTGTCTGAAATCAAATTTTCACTTTTTATGAAAGAAATTGATAGATCAAGCCTGTAAGAGTTTATAAACCACATAAAATTTACAATTTTTGGCTTCGCTCTGATTTTCGATAAAAAAAGGCTTGAAATTGAAGTTTTACTTGCACATTTTTTTGGTTTTGTTGAATGAACATGAATTTTTTGAAACCAACGCATTTTTTCTGAAAGTTTTGATTTTTTTGGTCAAAATTTGCAGATAAAATTTGAAATTTCGATATTTTCTCGAATTTGTCCCAAATTACAACTTTGTCTTCAAATTGATGTTTTTACCAAAAAAATCTCGAAACCTCGAGTTTTTTTTTCGAATTTTTTTCGGAATTTGCAATTTGTTTCTAAATTTCAAGATCATATTTTAAATTTCCAATTTTTTGAAGTTTTTTAAAATTTTTCAATTTTTCTCCAAAATTTCTGGATAAAAGTTGAAATTTTGGATTTTTCTCGAAATTACCAATTTGTCTTGAAAGGGCTGTTTTTAACCAAAAAAATATTGACATTTCGAGTTTTTGTTGAAATTTCGAATTTTTTCGAAATTTTTAATTTATTTCGAAATTTCAAGACAAACTTTAAATTTTTAATTTTTCGTAATTTTTTAAAAATTATTAATTTTTTGTTGAAATTTTTAGGTTAAAACTTAATATTTCTAGAAAAATTTGAAATTGTCATTTTTTTTAGAACTTTCGAATTTTTCTCGAATTTTCTGGATAATATTTGACGTTGCTAATTTTCAGAAATGTTTTAGAACTTCGTATTTTTCTGAATTTTCCGAAATTGTCTCGAATTGCATTTTTTACCAAAAAAATCTCGAAATTTGGAATTTTTCTCGAAATTTCGTGCTAAAACTTGAAATTTCAAATTTTTCGAAATTTCAAAAACCTTCGAAATTTTTCAGGAATTTTCGAATGTCTCATGAAATTTTCAGTTTGTCCCGAAATTGCAGTTTCTGCCAAAAAAATTAGTTTTTCTTCTAAATTTTGATTTCTGACTAAAAATTTCAATTTTCATCTTGAAATATCGACTTATTTTTAATATTTCGAAATTTTCTCGAATATTCTAAATAAAACTTTCAATTTTTAGTTTAGTTTAGTTTGAAATTTCGAATTTGTTTCGAAATTTCAAGATGAAATTTTAAATTTCTAGTTTTTGAAATGTTTTAAAAATTCACGAATTTTTCTTGAAATTTCGTTGTTTTGTAGAAATTGCACATTCTGGAAAAAATCGAAATTGGGAGAAAACACTTGAAACCTTTGCAAATTTTCGAAAAAAATTTGAATTGTTTTTCAAAAATCTCGTTTCGTAGAAATGTTCGAGGACTTTTCGATCTTAAACTTAATCTTTTGGATCTTCTTTTCAAACTGGGACTACATACAGACATTGTTTTGTGATTAAAGTCGATATTTTGGGATAAAAATGGAAATTTTGGGATTAAAATTAAAACTTGAACAAAAGAAATTCAAATTTGCAACTTCGAGGAAAAACAAACGAAATTTGGAGAAAACAAACAGAAACTTTTAGAAAATTTCCGGAATAATTCGAGCTATAAAAGATTGAAATCAAAATTTGGAGGACAAACTCACATTTTTGGTAAAAATACGCAATTTTGAACCAAATTTGAAAGGAGAAAAAATGAAATTTGGAGAAAAAACTTAAAACTGAAAAATTTGTGGAAAAATTGAAAATATGTCTCTCGTAAATTCAAATATTGCAGCGAATTTTTCAGATCTTCTGAAACTGGAATTACATGAAGACAGAATATTGTGGTCGAACTTTCGAGATGAAGTTAAAATTTTGAGGATTGGAGTACAAAATTGGAGGGTAAACTCAAATTTTTGGTAAAAATATGCAATTTCGAATCGAATTCGAAATTTCGAGCAAAAAACCAAATTTCGAGAACTTAACATCTGGAAAATTTCGGAAAAAATCCAAAATGTTTTTCAAAAATCTCGTATAATTAAACATTTGCGAGGATTTTTCGGCTTAAAACTTTAGTCTCTGTTCCTCAAACTGGGTTTACATAAACAAAATAGTCAAATTAATAAAAAAAAGGGAGGGGGGAGGATTTCGCCAGAAATTTTGAGATGGAATTGAATTTTTTTAATAAAAACTGCAATTTGTAGACAATGGAAAGTTCGAGGAAAAAAACGAAATTAGAAAAAAAAAGTGGAACGTTTCGGAAAAATTCAAACATTTTTTTCAAAAATCTCCCAAAATTAGAAATTTTCGAGGATTTTTCGATTTACACTTTAAACCTCCGAAACTGGAAATATATACAGACAAAATGTTGTCGCTAATGTCGAAATTTCTAGAATAGAAAAGTTGATTTGTAGATATCAAAATAGAAATTTTGTGATTTTGATTAAAATTTGGAGAAAAAACTCAAAAATTTTTAGCAAAAACCGCCATTTCGAGATAAGTTGGAAATTTAAAAAAAAAACACGAAATTTCAAGGAAAAACTTAAAATTACGTTGAAATTTCGGGATTAATTCGAAATATTTTTCAAAAATTGTTCAACTCTGTTCGCAACACTGAGAATACAGAAATATTGTTGTGGTTTAAGTCGAAATCTCCGGAAAAAGCGAACAGTGAAAATTTCGAGATGAAAACACATTTTGAGATTTAAACTAAAATTTGCAGTAAAAAAGCCAGATTTTTTTTGACAAAAACCCCAAAATTACAACTTATCCTTGTTTAAGAAGGCGGTTTATCGACACCTATCCTTGTTTCCGCATCCTACTCAAGGTGCTTCGAAGGCATAGTTGGGTTGCCCTTTGCGAGTGGATTAAACCTAAAAAAAATTCTAGATAAGCTGGAAAATTAACAAAAAACTAGATTAAAAAAATTGAATCTTCTGGAAGATTTCGGAAAAAATTTGAAATATTTTTTGGAAATCACGAAAAATTGGAAATTTTCGAGATTTTTTTGATTCTTAACTCAAACCTTTCACTTTGCCCCTAAAATTGGGTCCATAAAGAAAAAATGTTGCTGCTAAAGTCCAAACGTCGAGAAAAAAGTTAAAATTTAGAGAAAAAGCCGAAATGAGAAAAAAAGTTGAAATTTCGAGGTAAAAATAAAACTTTTGGGACTAAAATCAGAATTTAGAGAAACAACTCCATTCTTTTGATAAAAACTGCGATTTCGAGGCAAGTTGGAAATTAACAAGAAACGAAAAAAACTTGAAAACTTGTGGAAAATTGTCAAAAAAGGATGAAATGTTTTTCAAAAATCTCGTTTTTTTAGAGAATTTCAAGTACTTTTTGTTTTTACACTTAATCTTTTGACTTTAAACCGAGACTACATAAAGAAAATGTTTTGTGATTAAAAGTCGAAACTGTAATATAAAAATGGAAATTTTGGAATTGAATTTAAAATTTGGATTAAAAACTCGAATTTGAAATTACTAAAAAAAAACAAAATTTGCAAAAGAAGATCTGAAACTTTAAGAAAATTCCAAATATTTTTGAGAAACTTTAAAAAATTAGAAATTTTCGAGGATTTTTGGACTCTGCTCCTCAAATTGGGATTATGTGAAGATAGAATGTTGTTACATGTGAAATTTCCAAATGGAAACAAAAGTTTGATTTTGAAATTAAAATTTTTGAAAGAAATATGCATTTTGGATTAGGTTTTAGTATTTATCTGCAGATGATAACTTCGCTATCGAAACGCATTAGATCAAATGTTATTGTGTGTTTTTAATTTTTTTTTTGCGGGGACAAGATTTGTATGTCAATTTTTAGAAATATGCAATTTCGAAACAAATTTGAAATTTCGAGTAAAACTAATTTGGGGAAAAGCTTAGAACTAGAATTTTCGGGAAAAATTCAAAACATTTTCCAAAAAACTCGTAATTACGAATTTTTGAGGATTATTTGGCGCTAAACTTAAACCTTCGACTGTGCTTCTCAAACTGACATGTAATTTCCAAAAAAGTTGAAATTTCCAGAAAAGTCGAAATTTCGAGGCGATAATAAAAATTTTGAATCTAAAAATCAAAATTTGGAGGAAAAACTCGATTTTTTGGGTAAAAACTGTGGCAAGCGCAAAAGTTCGAGAAATATTTGAAGATTTTATAGAAACCTGAAAAATTTAAAATTTTAAGTTTTATCTCGAAATTTCGAGACAAATTGAAAATTTCCAGATTTTTTTTCTATAAAAAATGCAACTTCGAGACACTTCTGAAATTTTTAAACGTTTGAATTTTAAATTTGGAGAAAGTAGTAGAAATTTCAGAAAATAATTTGAAATTTTTTATTTTTTGTTGAAATGTTGAGTGTTTCCTTGAACTTTTTATTTTTCTTTCGATATTTTCAGTTTAAGTTTGACATTTTTGATTACAATAATTTTTTTAAAACCAATTTTATCATTTTTCCCGAAATTTCTATTTCATTAAGTTTTCTTTAAGTTTCGGGTGTTTTGTACTTTTTGATGGTAGTTTCGAGTGAAATTTTTAGAAGAAAATGAATTCCATTTGAATTCGACTTTTTGAAATTCGATTTAAAGTTTAAAGTTGAAACTTTAAGTTAAAATACAAATCTTGTCCCCTGAAACCAAGAAAGATTAAAAAACACAACTAAGGTTGCTGTAACGCCTTTTCGATAGCCAAGCTATCATCTTCAGAGAGATATCTCTCTGGCTATCAAAACGCGTTAGAGCAACCTTTGTTGTATTTTTTAATCTTTCTTGGTTTCAGGGGACAAGATTTGTATTTCAATTTTTGAAGATAACCAAGGACCAGTCCGTTCTACCTAAACTTTAAGTTATAAAATAAATTTAAATTTTAAGATGAATATAGAAGATTCATAAATTAAAAAAGTCAGGTTTTTTTTACGAAATTTTGACTCTTTTTCGAAAATTCGGCTTGAAAACTTGGATTTAAAAAAATAGAAATTCCAAAAAAAAAATTGAAATTTCCTAAATATTCTATCGAATGTTGAGTCTTCTCGAGCTTCTAACTCTTTTTACGATGTTCCCATTTTAAACTGTTAACAGTTTTAAATTACAAAGAATCGTTGAAAACAAAGAAAAAAAATTATGAGAATTCCTTTTTACATTTCAAGCTTTCTATCGTTTTCTATTTTGATTTTAGTTTCGAGATTTGGATTTTCGCCTCAACATTTCGATTTATTTTGCGAAATTCAACTTGAGTTTAAAATTGACGTTTTATGTTATAAACAAAAATAAAAAATAAAATTGAAACTGAAATTTTCATAAAAAAATTTTGATTTTTGTTGACATTTTCGAAATCTCGATTTTCGTCTCGAAATGTCGAACTTTTTCTTGAAATTTTGACCCCAGATTCACAATTTCGCGAACAGAGTTGAAAATTTAAGTTTAAAATTGAAAAGTCCGCCTTTGAGGTCGAAAAATTTACCGTTGAAAAAAATCAACTTTTGAAAAAAGCCAAATTTTAGAAGAAAACTTTTAATCGTTAGTTTTTTTCCGAAATTTTAACATTTCTAGCGAGAGTTTCAGTTTAAACTTCAAATTTTGAGATTCATGAGTTCTGAACTTTCAACATTTTTTCACCAAATTTAGATTATAATCTCGAAGTTTCGGTTTTCTTTTCGATATCTCGGTTTCTTTTTCAAAGATTCGGTTTTAACTAGGAAGATTTTGTAAGTGCTATTTCTAGTATAAAAAATTGAGTTTCAAAATTTAAATTTCGGGATGGAGACAATTCTGAAAAAGCCTGAAGTTTCCAAAGAAATTTTTTTACAATTTTAAGTGTTTTAAAGATTTCATCTCAAAATTTCCAATTTAAAATGGACTGACTTTTAGAGAGTAGGAAAAATTCGCTTCTGAAATTTTGATATTTATCAAATGTGTACAGACGAAATTTTTAAAAAACCAAAATTAAAAAAAAAAGTAAATTTTAAAAATATCGATTTTTTTTTAAATTTTTGAGGCAACATGTAGAAAAACTAGGTCAGTATTTTATAAAAATTGGTGATGCTGGACGGTCGCGACTCGCATAGATGGGGAGTTGGATACTTAGGACAAAATTATTCGCTTGAATAATTTTTTCATAAGTTGTTTGGGTAATTTATATCGAGCTGCAAATTTGTCTGGACACAACGCGCTATGCCATCAAATTTTAAGTCCATGTATGATTTCCCGAGAGGGCAGTTAAAGCTTTTTGAATTAATATGCAAAATACCTTTTTGTTACAATTGAAAACGTTATTTTCCTTTTATCAATACCCTTTCTTCGGACGTTCGCCATTCGCGCATGCCCTCGAAACGACGCATTGACGTCCGATAACTACCCCTTGTGGATACAATACGCGACGCCGATCATGATAGTACGTCTTACCACGACGAAAATGGCACACCCTTATCGGGATTTTTGTTGATTATGTTTCAAAAACATTCGCTTAATTCGGTGCGTGTCACACTTTAATACGTCATTCCGTAAAAGGATAACTTTTTACGTTGAATAGATTTTTCGTTGTCGTTATAGATTAATAAGATAATGGAATCATTTTATTTCTCGTTGTTTATTGTTCGTTTTTCTTTCAGACAATAATTGTACTCGAGTGGGGCTTGTAAATGTTTGTAAATAATATTTTCGCATCCGTCTTGTAAAATTGCCTTAATCGTTAATCAAAAGCTAGTTTTTTTACAAACCAATCGCGCTCAAACGGCTGGATGTTGCTGAAGCTCTGCGAAAATGTCTAAAACAATCAACGCGTATAGGATGTAAGTTAATTTTTACATAAATGTTTTGTGATTGTGCTTTTCTATTTTCGCTTAGAATTTGCGTAATTAAATTATCCTTGCTTTATCATCATTCAACTAACAGAATATTAAAATAACCATCAATATTCAGTTTAAGTTCCGCTGAAGCCATATAATTCAGAGTTCGTTGCTTTCATAGGTTCGTGTTTGTATCGTTGTGTACTTCAATAAGGGCATTCGAATCTGCCTCAAGTTGTGCTTTTGTGAGTTTTTTTTTTCTTAATTAATTGCTCTTGACTAAGCTTTTTAGTTTTACTTCAAATTATTAGTAGCACTAGTTGTATTTCCTATCGAACTTGGTTTGCAGAAGTCTTACTTAATCTTTTTTTATAGCCCAGAGTTTGTCCAATTTCCGTTTCATAAAAAAATCTGGTTTTACTTATACAGTTCCAGCTACATATTTTTTTACTTCTGTATTTATCTATTTACCGGCATCTGTTTATTGTAAACTTGTTTCTGTCATTAGGGGCGAGGGTTCGATTCTACGAATGATGATGATGTTAATAAAAGGTCAATAAAATGAATTTATGCAATGGTCACTAATAGTGTAAAAAAATAATAATAAAGTCATCGTAGTAATCCAGCGTTTCCCAAACTTTTTTTGCCCTGGTCCGGTTGTTTTTAATACTTTCTTTTCGCGAACCACTAGAAGATTTTTTAAACAATTTTACTGTATAAATATTGACCATGTGCGAGTATGAAAACGGTTCTCTGACCCAGTATTTTATTTTCGTAGCCATGGTACCGGCTCTCTGTGGTCTAGATATGTAATGTTCCATATAAAATCAAAAACAAACATTTTTACAGAGAAATTTTGAATTCTGGAATTTATTTTAATACATTCACTGCGCGTATATCCCCGGGGTGCGTCGGTAAAAATTAACAATGGTTTCTCTTATCCGTTTTATTGTTAGATAGCACAATTTAACTATAAATCCACCCTTGCCTCCAGAGGCATGTAATAAACGCTCATGGTTCTATGGCTCCTCGGACAATAAATTAAAATCATATTTTGTTTCTTCGGAGTAAACGTGTTTAAAAAACAATATTTTTTTCTTCGGAGTGAACATGTTTTTAATTCGGATTTTTTTTGAAAGTTTTGACTTTTCCCCGATAATCGGAAAATTTCATTTTGGTATTAAAATTTCTTTTTACTTTTCGAATTTTCGACTTTGCTAAGTTGCAAATTTCGTATTCAAAATTTCGTTTTAATTCCGAAATTTCGTTTTCTGACGCAAAAACAAGTCAAACTTTTTTTTTAATTTGTGAACGATCTAAATGCTCGAATTTAGGAAAAAGTCTCTAAAGGTATTATGGAGTTGCCCTTTTTTTTTTTGTTTTTGTGCTCTAAAGGTATTAATGGAGTTGCCCTTTGCTTTTTCTGCTTCTGTTTCTTTTTTTAATAAGTTCCAAGTTTTTTCTTGAAAATTAAGCTTCTTGAATATTTCGAGCGTACAGTTGCAATGTTTTTTGGCGATATTACTTAAGCTTTGAAGTTTATCAAAATACTAGCTGATATACGCGCCTTAGTCTGCGTGAAAGGAGAGAAAGGATTCTTTGGTTACCTTTTTAAAAATTCCGTTTTTTTTGTATCGATTTTTATTAAAAATTTAGAATTTCGAATTTGTCTATTTTAAAATACCCACTTTTTTCATAATGTCGAGTTTTTCTCGTTCGACTCCCAAAATTTTAGATTTTTCTCGAAATTTTGACTTAATTTTGAAAATTTCGACTTTTTTCGAAGTTTTAACTTTCTCTGAAAATGCTAACTTTTTTAAAAATTCTTGCTTTTTTGTATCTTTTGATTATTTTGGAAATTATTTGATGATTTAATAGAAAATTCTTCTTTGGAAATTTCAACTTTTTTGAAAATTTCTTTTTTAATAATTCAAATTTTTATAATGTGGCTTTACATCGAAGTTTTCAATTTTGTTGTAAAATTTTGACTTTTTTCACATTTTTGATCTTATTTTCGAAAATGTTGACCATTTTTCAAAATTCCCATCTTAGTGAAATATGTAGCTTTTTCAAAATTTGGCTGGAAATTTCATCCTTTTTACAGATCTGACTGTTTTTAAATTCGGTTTTTTTAAAACATTACAATTCATTTTTGAAAATTCGAATATTTTGAAAGTTAGACTTTTCAAAATATAGACTCACTTGAAATGTTTGGTTTTTTAAATTCGACTTTTTTTCAAAATTTCCGCTTCATCAAAATTTTGACTTTCTGGAAATGACTATCTTTATTTAAAAAATCTGATTTTTCAATTCTTAATGAACATCTTGAAAATTTTCCATATTTTTAATTACCATTTTTTCCAAATTTCTCTCGAAATTTTGTCTTTCTGAAAATGAAAACTTTTCTGAAAAGTCTTAACTTCGACTTTTATTGAAAACTTTGACTTTTTTTTTAAACATTTATACTTTTTTTAACCTTTCAACTTATCAAATTTGTATAATTTGGCTTTACCTCGAAGTTTTGAATTTTTTGTTAAATTTTGACTTCACATTTATGATCTTATTTTCGAAAATGTTGACCCTTTTTCAAAATTCCCATCGTGTTATTGAAAATGTGTACCTGAAAATTCTGACTGAAAATTTCATCCTTTTTGTAAATCTGACTGTTTTTAAATTTGGTTTTTTAAAAACATTTCAATTCATTTTTAAAAATTTCAATTTTTTGAATTTCTGCCTTTGAAAACTGACTTGAAATGTTTGGTTTCCACCTTTTTTAAAAGTTTCGGCTTCTTCAAAATTTTGACTTTCTGAAAATGACTATTTTTTCCATTCTCATTAAAAATATCGAAAATTTTCTATTTTTTTAATTGTCATTTTTTTCAAATTTCTCTTGAAATTTTGACTTTCTAAAAATGATACCTTTTCTGAAAAGTCTTTAACTTCAACTTTTATTGAAAACCTTTACTTTCTTAAACATTTAGAATTTTTTTAACATTTTGACTTTTTTTTTAACATTTCGATTTTATGGAAACTTCGAATTTCCAATTTTTCATTTTTTTAAATTTGGTTTTTTCCAAATTTCGACCTATTTTGTAAACAACTCTTTTAAAGTTTCGCTTCTCTATAAGATTTTGATTTATTCTCATTTTTTTTAAATTTTAACAAATTTTGTATATTTTTCAAAAATTTTGACTTTTTGAATTTTGATTTTAAAAAAAAATCTGATCATGTTGAAGTTCTGTTTTTTTTGAAAACCTTTCCCTTTTTTCAAAACAACCCCTATTTTGAAAATTTCCACCTTTTGACTATTTTTTCGAAGTTTTGACTTTTCTTTTGAAAATTTCGCCTTTTTTTTTTTCTTTAAAATTCAATTCTTTTCTCAAAGTTTTCGTTTTTATGTAGTCAATTCGAATGTTATTTATTTCCACTTTTTTAAAGAATTGGATTTTTTTCAAATTTCGACCTATTTTGTAAACAACTCTTTTAAAGTTTCACTTCTCTATAAGATTTTGATTTATTCTCATTTTTTTTTAAATTTTAACAAATTTTGTATATTTTTCCAAAATTTTGACTTTTTGAATTTTGATTTTAAAAAAAAATCTGATCATGTTGAAGTTCTGTTTTTTTGAAAACAACCCCTATTTTGAAAATTTCCACCTTTTGACTATTTTTTCGAAGTTTTGACTATTTTTTCGAAGTATTGACTTTTCTTTTGAAAATTTCGCCTTTTTTTTTTCTTTAAAATTCAATTCTTTTCTCAAATTTATTTCCACTTTTTTAAAGAATTGGATTTTTTTCAAAATTTTGACCTAAAATTTTACGACTTTTTTCAGAATTTTTACTGTTTTTAAAAATTTGGACTTTATCGTCCAATTTCAAAAAAACCTCAAAATTTCCACTTTTTTGTTCAAAATTTTCTTGAAACTGTGCCTCGAAACTTGGAATTTTTGTATTTTCAAGTTTTTGAAAAATTCGTGTTTCTGAAAAGTTTAAATTTTTTAAAGAATCTAACTTTTGAAATTGTAAGTTTTTATAATTTTGAGCGAATTGTAGAAAACGAGTTCGAGATTCGACTAAATTTCGATTTTAAAGTTGACATTTTAAACAGGAGTATTTTTAAAGTTAAACTGAAAAGTTTCAACTAAATTTGAAATTTAGATGAGTTTTCGAGTTTAAAATTTAAATAGGAATTTCGAAAAGAAAGAACTGAATGCAGAATTTTGGTTTTGATTTAAAACTTTTGAGCTTCTACAAAACTAGAAAATTTCGACAAAATTTCGAGAAGAAATTTCAAATGTCTAAACAAAAAATGTTCCCCAACATTTCGATTCAAACATTGGAAGTGCCAAATTAAGACCAAAATTTCGAGATTAAAACTTAAATGTTTAAGAAGTTTATATTAAAAAAAATAACTCTTGAAAAGACCACAAAACAAAAATTTCGATAAATTCGTGTGGAGACACATTCATCAATGATGGCAGCTCTCAACGTGTACAGGCGACTTACTAAACAATCATGTGCAATACATAGCACACATTTTACATATTTTTAATGCCCATTTTTACCACTTTAGAGGCTAAATTTTAAAAAATTCTCTTATCACACCTACGTATTACATGGAACATTTGTCAGATTTCATGCTCCTAGACTCGTTTGTTTAGGCTGCGCGTTGTCTGCCAGTCAATTATTAAGCAGATATTCACAGTATCGATTTTTTTCTGTTTCTGTTACGAAATGTCGACGTATCTCTCAAAATATCGAGAGAATTTTTTGAATCTCCAATTTTTTTTGATACGTAGATTTACTCTTGTAATTTTGAATTTTTCTCATGATTTCGAACCTTAAAGATAAAAATCAAAACAAATAAGTTTAAGATCTAAGAACTGCAAATTTTGATGAACAAGAAATTTATGAAATAATTTGAAATTTCTATTTCTTTTTAAATTTTGGATGTCCGAAAGTTCAACGTTTTTTTCAACATTTCCAGTTTAATTCTGCAATGTTAAATTTTTCGAAGTTAGCAAAAAGTATAATCTTGTTCCAGAAAGAAGATAGAAAACCTAGGGAAAATGACTGCGATGACTCAAGACGAAATCGTGACCGCCGTCAAGACCGTTGCCCAGGGTTTGGAGGCTTTGCGATCCGAACATACGGGTATACTCCATGGGCTCCACGAAGCCCCGGACCCCGTGGCCAACGAAAGGGCCTCCTTGGTGCAACAAAGCGCCGACATGATCGAACTGGGCCTTGGCGAAGCGCAGGTAGGTCCCATTTTGCATCCTAAAGCTACACCTTCAGAACTTCAGTGCAACAAGCAGTTTGTTGAGTACTAAAAAATATTTTCAAAAGTAAACAATTTCGTTTATTTAGATAAATAATAATTTAAATATTTCTTAAGTGGACTCGGCTGAAGCTAAAATGAATTTAGTACACTTCATCAGACTTAGAGTTGAATAGAGTTGATTTCTACCTTATTTGAACCCACTAGTTTAATATCCAACAATATTTAAAACCACCATATCTACCAGATTTATGCCTCGCTTTTTGATTTTTTCTTGAAATTCGAACGTATTGGTCTTTTTTTTTCTAAAAATTAGGGTTGTTTCTATCATCTGAGCTATATATTGATTGAATATGCCTTACATTGTTTACTTATTCTTGTAAATCATGTATTTTTTAAATGGTGCTAATTTCAAGATATGTATCATATTGAAACGATGTACGTTGTAAGTTTTTACGCTTTTTGCGTTTGGTTCTGACCCAAATTCGCTACAAACTTTCATAAAGTAGTTGTTTATTTACCTAACTTTATAAACACACGATACTGATACCGGTTGTTATTAGACTATCGTAATTGAATACACTGTTATCAATGTCATTTTTTAAGATGATACTACGCGGGGTTATAAACAATAATCAGGCAATCAATAAAAACGCGATTAAATGTATTTTTATCGCAATAAAGTGCGCTAATTGTGATGTTTTAACAACCCTCAGGGTCATTTTCTATTTTATATAGTCTTTCCTTGGCTTCGCCAGCGCTAATAGAGGGGATCCCTTTTCATTGATCGAGAAGGTCGCGACTCCGGTGACTCATCGTGACGCAATAACCCACGTTGAACCGTTCCAAAGCGCCTAAAGCTTTATCCTCTGCTAAACTATACTTAACTTTCCTTAATTATTCACCATCCTTTATTATTAATTATACATGGTGTCTAAAAAGACTGAAATATGTTAGAAATATTCCAAAAATCTCTGGTAAAACCAAAATTGTTGAATAGCTTAAAATACTTTGAACAGTGGAGGATTAAATGTGACAGCGCCCTAGGACAAATATTGTACAGCGTCCCTCACAATACACTTTGACGACTAAAAAAAGGTGATGCACCCCCCATAACCAATCGATAAGGTACAGCTTGCAAAATGTATCATGTAAAGACAATATTATATTGCAAAAAGAAAATATTACTGATGAAATTTCCTTTTTCATTGACATTTTGACCAGCAAATGACTATTAAGATAGATCGACTTTATCCGAATATACGTATAATTATGACGACGATTCTGTTTAGATTCAGATGAAGCTTCTGATTAGTTTTTAAGGTTTCTGACATAAACCAATCGATAAGGTATAGCTTACAAAAATGCACCACATGAAGACAAAATTGGGATGGAAAAAGAAAACTTTCGTTTTTCATTGAAATTTTGAACACCAAATAATTATTGAGGTGGATCGATGGCATCCGAATACGTAAGATTATGAAGGCGACTGTTTACTTTAAGGTGAAGCTTCTGATTAGTTTCTAGGGTCTCTAACATAACCAATAGATAAGGTACAGTTGGTAAAAATGTAGCACATGAAGACAAAGTTACAGTGGAAAAAGAAAATATTACTGATGAACTTTCGTTTTTCATAGAAATTTTGAACACCAAATGATTATTAAGATGGATCGATAGTTTCAAGAGTCTTCAGCATAATCATTCGATAAGGTACAGCTTACAGGAAGGTGTTAAATGAAGACAAAATTGTGATGAAAAATCAAAATATTACTGATCAACTTTCGTTTTTCATTGAAATTTTGACCACCAAACGATTTCTAAGATCTAGGGTCTCTAACATAACCAATCGATAAGGTAGAGCTTAGAAAAATGTACCAAGAAGACAAAATTGTGGTGGAATAAGAAAATATTACTGATTAACTTTTGTTTTTCATAACATTTTTTAACACCAAATGGATTGATGGCACCCGAACACGTAAGAGTGTGAAGGCGATCTGCTACTTACTTTTAAATAAAACTTCTGATTAGTTTCTCCAACATAACCAATCAATAAGGTACAGCTTAAAAGATGATCTATAAGAAGGCAAAATTATAGTGGAAAAAGAAAATATTACTGATGAAGTTTTCTTTTTCATTATGGTTTTGACCACCAAAACCATCGGTGAGTACTAAGAATGGTGGGTTTTGATTGAAGGCAAACGATTACGATGAAGCGTCTCATCAGTTCTTAAGATCTGTAGCATAGTCCTTCAATTAAGTATATTTTCTCAACTATGAAGATAGGTGGAGAACTAAAATATTATTGATGACATTTACTTTGTCATCCAAATTTTATCTCGAAGAGCACTTTTAAGTATTTAAATTAAATTAAATTAAGCAAATACTGTTTGTCCATGTCCAAATTATTTTTGAAGAAAAAAAAAAGGGCGCTTCCTCTTGTAGTCTCGTACCACTAGGCACGTGCCTAGTTTGCCTTATGGATAATCCGCCACTGACTTGATTTTTTCCCTATATTTTAAGTCAACATTGAGCGATAATGTGCATCCATAGGAGGGATACTGATGATAAACAGGCAATCATGCCTAAATTAGAGACTGAAAAAGGAGAAGAAGAAAAAAAAGAAGAAGAGGAAGAAAAAAAGACACTAACTCTAAAAAAATTCAAATACAAAACTTGTCCCTTGAAACCAAGGAAGATTAAAAAACACAAGAAAGGTTGCTCTAACGACAACCAAGCTATCATCTTCAGTATCTTTCTGAAGACGATAGCTTGGCTGTCGAAACGCGTTAGAGCAACCTTTGTTGTGTTTTTTAATATTTCTTGGTTTCAGGGGACAAGTTTTGTATTTCAATTTTTGAAGATAACCAAGGACCAGTCCGTTCCAAACAAAAAACTAACTCTAAACTGAACATTTTTACTATAAATTTTAAACTTCCAGAAAGAAGCCAAAAGTTTGACTTTAAACTCGACATTTTATTTTTCTTTCAAAATTACGAATTTTCGGCTATCATTTTTAAAAAAATTTAAATTTTTTGTCGAAATTGGTCTTTTTCTCGAAATTTAGAGTTTTTTCGTACAGCTCGTGTACTTTTCTAAAATAAATACGAATGTTTACTTAAAAAAATAAACATTTTATTATTTCGGAATCGTAAAAAGAAAACGGTTTTTTTGGAAATATCATTTTCTTAACATTTCAGAATTATATTAGAATTTAAATAAAAATGACACATGTTTGCAAATTTCGTCCATTTATCCAAAATTCGCGACCTTTCAAAAGTGTTTCCTTTTTGTCAAAATTTCGGTTTTATTTTCAAAATTCTTTTTTTTTCGAAATTTCGACTTTATTCTCAAATTTTGATTTTCTGAGTTTAACTTTCTTTGGGAAGTTTCGTGTTCTTCCGAAATTTTTTCCCCACATTTGTATCTTTTTTTCTCGAAATTAATATTTCCAAAATTTACCTTTTTTTCAAAATTTGACTTGCCATAAGAAATTTCGATTTTTAATGTCAAAATTCAGTATCTTAATTGATGAAAATGTTGAATTCTTTTTTGATGAATTTCATCTTTTTCTCGACCTTTTTCGTTTATTTTCATTAAGTGAAGTGAAGACGAATTTTTAGTTAAAAATAGTAAACATTTCATTTTTTTTTGGAAACATCAATTAACATATTTTCTGTAGACATTTCATTTTCTCAAATTTTCGAGATTATGTCAAATTTAATTAAAAACAAGAGAATTTTTAATTAAAAACATAAAAATTACGACCAATTGTAGCTGTTTCCTCTAAAATTCGGTCTTTTTCCAAAAATGTTGACTTTTTCTAATGGTTTTTTAAGAATGTTTCAATTTCTCTAAAAATCTTAAAAATGATTCATTTCCTCGAAATTTCAATTCATTTTTAAAATTCATCTTTTCGAAATTGTGGCTTTATTTCCAAATTTCGATTTTCTCAAAGTTTGACTTTCTCTAGGAGATTTCGCGTTTATTTAAAGTTTGGCCCTTTGCTCGAAATGTTTTTTTTTTTGCAAATTCGTATTTTTTTTCTCGAACTTTCTATTCCCAAAATGTGCCTTTTTTCAAAATTTGGCTTGCTATAGGAAATTATGACTGCAATTTCAAAATTCAATATTTTAACTTTTTGAAACCAATTTTTTTCTGGAAATTCGTCTTTTTCTCGAAATTTCGATCCGTTTTCCACAATCCGTTTATTATTATTTTAAATATAAACGAATTTTTTTATTAAAAATAGTAAACATTTCAGAATTTTTTATAAGAAACGTTGTGAAAAATATGCTCTGGAAATTTGAACCCTTTTCTCAAAATTTCGAGAATGTCAAAATTCGAATAAAAACAGAAGAATTTGGAAATATTATCTATTTTCTTTAAATTCGATTTTTTTTTCAAATTCGGACTTCGTTTTTTTTTTTCAAAATTACGTCGAAATGTTAATAAAAGAAAAAGCGTGTTGAGAAAAGTTTTTCGTAATTTGGAGAAGAATACTTCTTGGAAATTTCAATATTTTTCCTTGAACTTTCAACATAATGTCAGAATTTAAATGCAGAAGTAAACATTTTTAAAAAGTTTAATTTTTTTTAGAACTTTTGGAAGAATAAATGATCAAAAAGTATCATTGTGTGGAGAAAGATTTTCTTTTTCTAAAACGTTGCAGTTTCATTGAGTAACTTTTTTTTTTGTTGTAGTTTACTTCTCAGATATAATAGGGTTGCTTTTTGCGAGCGGATTGAACTTAAAAAAAAGTTGCGAAATTTCTCACTTGTAAATTATTCGGTTGCCAACGATTCAACCTCTGTTGCAGGTTATAATGGCGCTAGCCTCCCACTTGCAACTAGTTGAGGCCGAAAAACAAAAGCTGCGCACGCAGGTGCGACGTTTATGTCAAGAGAATGCTTGGCTTCGTGACGAATTGGCCTCCACCCAACAAAGGCTCCAATCCAGCGAGCAAACGGTGGCCCAGCTCGAAGAGGAGAAGCGCCATCTAGAGTTCATGAGCTCCGTCGTTAAGTACGATCAGGATGTAAACGAGGATAACGCTTCCGAACATTCCAAGAGTGAAAAGCAGGATCCGGTGGTCGATTTGTTCCCAGATGACGATAATGACGATAGAAGTAAGTGGAACTTTGGATGTAGCATTTTCTGATTATGTCTCTAAATACAGTGTTGGTCCTGAATGGGTTTGGTTGATAAGCTAGGCTAAGCCTAGGTTGTTAAGTTATTAAAAATGATTCCACCAACCAAAGTAAATCTTCCATTCCCAAAATTGCATTAGGTGCATTACTTCGATCTATTTCTTCTGGTGTTGCTTCTATCACACTGTTTTACTTTATCTGGATGACTCTTCAGATAAAAATCGCATGGTCAAGATTTTTCTGTTCTGGTTTAAACCCACTGCGATCGTAATAGTAGATCGAATGTTGTTTCAGATGCATCTCCAACGCCTCCGAATCAGTTGACTCTTTCACAGCAAGTTAACGCCGGTTATGAAATTCCGGCTCGTCTCCGCACTTTACATAATTTGGTTATCCAGTACGCATCGCAGGGTCGCTACGAGGTGGCTGTACCTCTATGTAAACAGGCTTTGGAAGATTTGGAAAAAACGAGCGGACATGATCATCCAGATGTCGCCACTATGTTGAATATATTGGCTTTGGTATACAGGTTAGTTACCTCCTTTACATTTATTGTCATTAACATGCTTTCTCGAAAACATCGAAACAAAAATTGAAAGAAACAGTCGAACCCTAAGTAGACATTTTAGGAAATTTGTAAATTCAAGTCATTATTTCGATTTGAGGATCAAAATTTGGAGATTAATGTTTATGGTAGGAATTTGGCCATTTTTTATGTCAACGGTAATTTTGAAATTTTGATTTTAATTTTCTAGTTCGTTTTTAATAAAACTAAACCCAAAATTTAGACGAAAGCAGAAGTTTGAATATTTGGGGAGAACGCGTATTATTTTTTATCACGCTCAGCATTTTACCAAACAACGCAGCTTCAAAAATGTTCTTGTCATAATGGCTGCAGCTTTTTTGAAATTAAAATCCCTTTGTCGGCGTCAATTTATTCTACACATTGCACTTTTTCATTTAACACCTAACTTGGGCGGTAGAACCTCCACCACCCTGTGATGCCACTTTCGCTCCAGAATCGTGTCAAAAATCAGTCGTGGTAACGCAGTAAAAACATGTTTTTAGGGATCAAAACAAATACAAAGAGGCCGCGAACCTCCTGAACGATGCTCTGGCGATCAGGGAGAAAACTTTGGGCGAAAACCACCCGGCGGTGGCCGCTACTTTAAACAATTTGGCTGTGCTATACGGAAAAAGGGGCAAATATAAGGAAGCTGAGCCCCTGTGCAAGCGAGCCCTGGATATCAGGGAGAAGGTGCTAGGGCGCGAACACCCCGACGTTGCTAAACAACTTAACAATTTGGCCCTTCTTTGTCAGAATCAGGTAAGTTCTGCTTGTTTGTTTTTGGCGTTTTTTTTTGACCAAAGTTGAATCTCAGGGGAAATACGAGGAGGTGGAAAAGTACTATCAGAGGGCGCTCGAGATTTATGAAAAGCGGTTGGGCGCCGATGACCCGAATGTTAGCAAAACTATGAACAATTTGGCTTCTTGCTATTTGAAGCAAGGCAAATACAAGGAAGCGGAAGTTTTGTATAAGCAGATATTGAATAGGGCTCATGAACGCGAATTTGGAACTATTGACGGTGAGGAAAAATGATCTCTGTTAAGTTTCCTTAGTTTGGCTGTATATATTAAGTAGCGACTGTTTTAAGCAGCATGTTTTTTTATTGTTAGTTAAGCATTCGAGTGCTTTATTTCTCCGGTTCCTAGAAAGCAAACTTCAGTATTTTATTTTGATGTTGAAGAAGTATTTAACATTCCGCTGACTGAGCTTTCAGGTTATTTGTAAACTTAAAACGACTGAATGCTTGGTTCTATGTGGTGATTTCCTACTGCTTAAGTTTTGTAAAGTTGACGTTTTCCGCTTGGTTAACTTTATTCTACTTAGTTTTGTTATACAGAGTGTTTATATATTATTGTTTTTTTTCTATGTATATGTGTGCAATATATGTTTTGATTGCATGAATCAGTGTTTTATTTTGCATTATCAAACCCTTCCAAATTTAATTTGACTTTTATTAAACACACTGTATAACCTGCAGATTTACTAACAATCGAATCAGAATCAGGACAGAGCTTTTATTATTTTAGCTGACTCAGCATTTTTGGGTAATTTGAAAAATTAGCATGTTTTTGATTTTATACCATTCATCATTCAATGTTGATGTGACATTTTTTGGTATAATCTGCTTTGAAATAGTTGTAAATGCTGAATTCGAAATTTGTAGTAAAATCTAAAATTTCAAATAAGAGGGCGACTTATAAAACAGTTGACATTTTAGTTTTCAAGCCAAAATTTGAACAACCAAAATTTCGAATGTAAATCATGTATTCAATTTCTTAAAAAAAAACAAAAATTCAGGTTTGAAATAGAAATTTTTATGTTAACATGGTGTACATGGGCGTAGCTAGGATTTTTTTTGTAGGATGGGCAACCACATTGTCAAGTCTTTCATTTTTTGATAACCAAAAACCCCATTTCAATGTATTCTACTTCGACTTCGTAAATATTTTTGATGACCAAAAAAAAAGGGAGCTGAAATCAGTAGACAGCAAATATAAGGTGCTCACAAAATCTATCTAGAGCGGGCAAATTAACTCTGCATCTAATAATTACAACAATTGATGTATGACGATTTTGCTAGGGTGGTCATCTAGTAGGCCCTGGCCACCCCTCCCCCCCTCTCCAAGCTATGCTAATGGCGGTTAATTTCAAAATAAGGAAAATCGGAATCTGCGGAGATTTTCAGTTGAAATTCACTATTCGACGTTTTTCTGGAAGTAATTTCAGAAAAATTAAAAGAAAAATCAAGAAATGTCTTTAAAAACGAAAATTTTAAGGAAAAAATGGAAATTTTGAAAAAAGTTGAAATTGCATTTTTCCCGAAGATAATTCGAAAATGTCGAAAAAAAATCGATAATTCAGTTTTAAAACAGAAATTGCAAGAAAAAAAGGACAATTTCCAGATGATCATTAAAATTTTGGGTTTTTTCTGAAGCAAAAGAAAAAATGAAACAAGATTGAGACTTGAAAATAAGTTCTTTAAAAAAAATTAACATTTCTAGTTTTAAACCGAAATTTTGATTTTAAAGTTTAAATTCTTGACAAGTTTATACTCAACATTTTTAAATCCATTTGATTTTAAAGCCAAAATTTGAAGGATTAAATTGATGTTTAGTTAAAATTGAAGTATCGATTTTTTTTAAACTGAATTTCAGATTCTTAACTCGAAATTTTAAATATTTTTTCTTGAATTTTAGCTTCAAACTAAAAATTTGCTGATCTACTTAAAATTTTAGCTTTTTGAAATCGCAGCTTTTTTCTCAAAAAAAAGACTTTCGAAAATTTTGAATTTCAAACCAAAATTTCGGAAAGTCAGTTTACCAGCATACATTTTAAGAAAAAAATTAATGAGTTGTCAATTTAATATCAACATTTTGACCCTTTCCCAGAAAACGATTCGAAAAAAGTCTCAATTTTCATAAATACAAATCAGTGCCCGCTTGCATGAAAAATCATCACTTGAGAACGGTTCGACCTTTTTGCCGGATTATTTTTTATTGTGTTCGCAATTGCCAGGATAAGGTTTGTATTAAAGAACATTTTTGGAAAATTCGCCGTAAAATTCGCAATAATGTGACGTTTAGTTTGACTAATCTGCTGTCACATGCGTTATGTAATGTTCAATTTAATAGTTTTGCTACCACATGTTTTCATAACAATTTCCAATATTTTTCGAAAAAGAATTAAATTAAAAGCGATATTTTAGTCAGTTATTGTCTGTGCTGATCATTGGTGCATTCAAAACCAAGAACAATTTGGTGTGTTGCAAAAATTGAACAGTTCGTGGTTTATTTCTTCGGAAAAACGCCACCAGTGAAACGTCGAAATATCGGTTGTGCAACACAATTACATGGTCGTTGAAATTAACGAAGAGCGTAGACAACGTTTGGAGGCAGATTGGAAGGGTTTTTGCAGAAAGAAACCACGCCAGAAATTCTTAAAAATTAGATTTTTAGCACATAGTTCAGAAGTCATAACCTTTTCTGTAAAAAGTACCAGGTCTCATTTTAAAACCTAGCGTCATAAAAAACCTGTAGAAGGGACCCAAGTGCTTTGGTTCCTTTTTGCAAATCAAAAAGTTGGTCATTTCTTAATGTTTAAAAATTAAAAAACAAATCTTGTCCCCTGAAACCAAGAAAGATTTGTCCACAGAGATCTTAATGTTTTAATAGGTGTAGCTAGAATAGGACAGGGCACGACACCTGCCCCCCCCCTGGTTCGAGCAATCAAGTAGGGGGACTTTCCATTTTTTTCTTCAAAATTTGTTCTTATGTGAAATTTCAACATTTTCTCTAAATATCGACTTTTTTTTTCAAAATTTGTTTATTTTCACCAAATTTATCTTTCTTTTCTAATTTGGAATTTGTTTTTACAATTTTGAAATGTTATCTCATAATTCTTCGTAATTATTTTTTTTCGGAATTTCCCCAAATTTAGACTTTTTCTGAAAATTTCGATTTTTCTTAAGATCCGATATAAATTGTTGGTTGGTTTATCAAAATTTGCCTTTTTCAGAAAATCTGCCGAATCTTTTAATAAAAAAGTAAAGATGTTGAAAATAATTCGTTGAAACTTTTCAGTTTTTGTATAAGGCCAAAAATTGAAGCAAATATTTTTGGAAATCCCAACAGTCATCCAACGTACTGCAAATTACAACTAGTTTCTCAAAATTTTGACTCTGACTTAAACATTCAAATGAAAATAAATATTCAGTCAGAAAATACCGACTTTCTTAAAATTGACCTAGTTTTCGAAAGTTCAATAAAATTTGACTCTTAAGATATTTCAAATTTTTACTAAATTCGTCCTCGAAAATTTGATCTTTTTGTCGTCATTTCGATCTTTGTCTCAATATTTCGCTTTTTTTTCACAATTTTTTTTTGCTTTTTGAAAGTTCGACTCTTTTCTCGATGCTTTATTTCAACTTTTTCCTTGAAATTTGTCTTTTTTTAAAAATTTAGATTGATTTTAAAATTCGTCATTTTGATAACGAGTATTATCTAAATTTGACTATTTCTGAAAATTTTACTTTTAACACGAAATATATATTTTTTCTCAAAATTTGGTCTATTTTTTTTTGATTATTTTTTTCAAAATATACCTTTTTTTCGGAATTTAGACTTTATTTGGACAAATCGACTTTTTGGATTTTTTTGCAAAAATAATACTTTTTTCTTCTCGAAATTTGTTTTTTTCTCTCGGAATTTCGACTAGTTTTTAAAATTCATTTTTTTTATATGTCGACTTTATTCGCAAAATTCGACTTTCTTTTTTCTTAAAATTACCTTTCTTCGGAAAATTTCGAATTTTTCTCAATTTTTGAAGTTTTTCACAAAATTTCGATCGTTTTTTTTTGAGATTTCGCCTTTGTTTCTTACCATTGAGTTTTTTTTTTAAATGTAGATCTTTTAGAATCTGAATTTCCAGAAATTTTGACTGGGTTCTTAAAGTTTGTCTTTTTTAAAGTTTCTTTCTTAAAGTTTGGATTTTTATCTCAAATTTTGATATTCAACATTTTTAGAAGTTCTGACTTTTATGTCGAAATTTATCTTTTTCGCACTGATTCCCAAAGATTTACTTTTTGAAAGTAACTTTCAGAAATCGTCCATTTTCGAAATACGGCATTTTTTTTTATATTCATCTTTTTCTGAAAGACAACGTTTCAGAAATTACAACTTCGAAATTACAACTTTTATGTCATATCGGGTGTAACAGGATCATGGTATACCCTCCATTTTTTCTTAATTTATGAAGATCAAATTCTCGAATTTTCGCTATATTTGATGTATTTAGAAAATGTCAAATTTTGACATAAAAATGACAACCCAAAAATTGTTCAATCCTTTAAAAATCACTTATTTCAGAAAATTGTGCAGATTCTAAAAATGTAATAATATATAGGTGTTCCTTTTAAAAATCAAAAGTTGGCATCAGTTTGAGCGAAAGTGACAGTAAGTAAGAATGCCGTTTTTATGTCAAAATTTGACATTTCATCAGTACATCAAGGTGTAAAAAATTTGAAATTTTTATTTTCATAAATAAGGAAAAAATAGGGGGTGTACCATCATTCTGTTACAACTGATATGTACTGGTAAAACTTAAACTTTAACTATCGATTTCTCAATAGCTTTTTTGGGATTGGTTCCACTGTGCAAAAAAGGAGTCCAATTTCTCAAGCGCGATCCATTGGCTCCAGAACAATGGATACAGCCGAGTTCGACTCGTTCAGTTGGAGCTTAAGCACAACATGAATTTCAACGTCGACAAAACAGACGATAGTTTGAAATGATCGTTTGGCGTTCAGATGCGATTAAACCCATATGAAGCCTGGACTGGTGGCTAGTTTAAAGTAAAAAAAAAATAACTAAAAATCTAGACATGTAGAAGCAACTGGCAAAGAAAATGTCACAACTGGAATGGAAGAAAGCATAATTTCGATATTAGAGTTGAAATCTTTGATTCTTTGCTCGTCATCATAAATATGAATCTCAATTTTAAGTTACAATTCTAAGAAAATGAAAATTTCGGATTAAAAAATTCCAATTTTTAAATTGCAATAATAATATACACATTTGACGTTAAAAGAAGAAATGTTGATTAAATTGAGAATAAACCTCAGGAAACTAGAAATATATCAAGATTTAAACGGAAATTTCGAAATTAATAAAAATGGAAATTCTTAAGAACGATTTTTTTTCGATTAAAAACCGTGATTTAAATAATGAAGTACAAATTGACAGTTTTTGTTGCATTTAACAATTTATATATCTTTGCATAAAAGATAAGTTATTTAATCTCAGAAAATATTTTTAAAAAATACTTACGCATAGTTTAATTACCCTTTCGGAATTGGTTAAAAGAAAGTTGCTGTTAACGTAATATTTATATCCTTTCCTTTTTAATCAGGTGATAACAAACCAATTTGGCAAGTCGCCGAAGAAAGGGAAGAGAATAAGGCGCGCAATAAGGAGAACGCCCCCTATGGTGAATACGGAGGTTGGCATAAGGCGGCAAAAGTCGACTCCCCCACAGTTACTACTACTTTAAAAAATCTGGGCGCTTTGTACCGTCGCCAGGGTAAATACGAGGCGGCGGAGACTTTGGAGGATTGCGCTTTGAGGAGCAGAAGGGAGGTACGTAGCGAATTTTAATATAAAATCACTGACATGAGTAACAGCTTTCATGCTTATACGCCTTATGATGTACTTTTTGGTAAGCTTATTAACCCCGTTTGTTGTTTAATTTAACGCTGCAGCATGTGCAACAAGTAAGTTGGACTCTGTTTCTATTACTTTTTTGTAGATGGCGTTTTTATAATAAGCTGAATAGAGGCTCCCTGGTATGAATCTGGCACTTGAATGTACTTTTTGATCATAACATAAATATTAGAGATCGTCAGTATTCGAAACAATATTTAGTATCAATTCGAAATTGTGACTTGGCTCGATTTTTTGAGGAAAAACTCTGAAATTGCAGATAGGGTTGCGAATCCTGTCATAGAGCATAATAGTATGTTTGCAATCATTGAAACAAAAATCGTAAGTCCATAGTTTTTGTTTAAATCAATGACTAGTTGTGTCACTGATTTGATTACTTAAGAGACATTCACTCAGTACTGGAACACTTTAAGTCGCTTATTATAAACGTCATGTTAAGGGCTGATGAAATTAACCATTTGATATATTGCTTTGTCCTAGCAGGCTCTAGATATCGTAAAACACTCAAAAGTTAATATTCTTGGGGATGCCGAGCGCAGGAAATCCGGTACTAAAGATAAAACATCAAGGCGGGGTTCAAGGGAATCTTTAGAAATGCCGTATGAAGGGGAAGAGGTAAGTCCAAAATAATTAATGTGTATATAATTGGAAGAATCATGTAACAAAAAAAATATATTAGCTTTAAAATAGTCACAAAGTGAAAAACTAGTGAAAGGAGGATTATTTTTTCCTTCCATTTTCACACTTTTGAAGCCTGACAATTTTGTATCTGTGGATCACGACCATGTTTAACATTTGCTTTCACTTACTCAATATTGGTCCAACGAGTGAGGCAGAGGGGGGAGCTAGATACAGGAAGAAACAAGTAGAAAGGATCCATTCATAAATTCACATGAATTTCATGACTTTCTTGGAGCCCACCCCATCCTTGTAACAGGTAAAGAGAATATAGAAGGATATACAGAAATTAGAAGCGAAACATATAGAAATAAGAGGAGAAACAGGTGCATTTCGCACATGTAGTCGTCAATACTGAACAGAACAGAAGAAAATAAAATAATTTTTCTGACGAGCAATCAAGAATCTGCCCCAAATGTCAAGTATTCAAAAATTAACCATTACTCAAAATAGACCTTTGAGGTAGTTATTCGTGAATTCGAGGCTAAATTGTCAGGCTTCATAAGTCGAGTAGTATTTGAGGAATTCGGCGGGATTCCCCTAAAAGTCCATGTTGGTCTTAGTTGCTTTTTGGTGTAAGGTAAGTGTAGATTCTCGTTCACGACTAAGGGGTAACTGTTTCACTTGTTGTTACGCTTCTTGTATTTATTTACTGTTTTTTTGTAGCCACAATTTTTCTTTACCGCAATTTCGTTTAAAAAAAATGGCATTTATCAACTCCATTTCCTCTTTTACCGACTTGTTGTGGCGGCAAAAATTTTGGTATCAAGTAGATGAGATAAATAACTGACGCTTTAGCATATTTTGGAGAGAGCGCAATTCATTTTTTGTAAATTTACATAATTATAATGATTTTGAGTCCGATATAGCACTGTATAATAACAAGTAGTATCACATGTAAAATTTGATACATATTTCACCATCCTAGGGGTCGAATTTCGAAAAATTCCTTTTTAGTGGATGCTTACGTCGTAGAAGGAACCTATTTGCCAAATTTAGTTTGCAAGTTTAATAGTTTCAGACATTGTTTGATGAGTGAATGGTATTTGACTTTTATTTGCCTTATAAATTTGAATTTTTGATAAAATTTTGAAAAATCTCCAAATATTTAAAAATCTTGGGAAGAAATTCGTGATATCGAGTTTGAAAAAAACGAATTTAAGACGTCGAAGTTGGAGAGTCAAAATTTTGAAAATAGTTCGCCATTTTTAGAATTTGAGTTTACGATCAGAATTTTAAGAAAAAAATAAACAAATAGAACGAAACTTTAAAAAAATTTCTATAGTTAGGAAACTACAAATTAAGAATTATAAAAACTTGAAATTTTGAAAAAATATTTAGAATTTATCAAAAAGTTTGATTTTAAAGTCGAAATGTCCACAAAAATCTCGAAACTTTGAAAAAAAAGGTAAAACCATGAAAGCAAATCAGTATTTCGTGCTGGAGGTAGAAATTTTGATAAAAAACTTGGGTTCTCAAGTTTGCTTCCATTACTTTCGAAAAAAAAGTTGCACTTTCGAAAAAAGTTGCACTTTCGAAAAAATTGCACTTTCGAAAAAGAAGGTTGAAATTGCAGGATTAAGTTCGAAATTTCGAAAAAAACCAGATCATTTGCAGAAATAATCCAAATTATGAGTTTGCAACTGAAATGTTACCCAAGGACAATTAAAAACTGATAGTATAAACTCGAAATTTTGGGAAAAAATGAGGTTTGAAAAAATACTCGAACTTTATAAGCAAAAATCGAGTTGCTGATCGAAATTTTTGGAGAAATTGAAATCGCAAGTGAGAAATTATGAGAAAAAGGTAGAAACAGTTGAAAAAAGTCGTCCTCAAACTTAAAATCCTCAGAAAAATTTTGCATCCTCGAAAAGATAAAACTAATCAATATTTATGCTTTTAAGTGGAAATTTGGATTTTACAAGGTAACATTAACTTCCGCGAAAAAGTAACCGTTATGGAGAAAATAAAGTTTCCTAGAAAAAGTGGGATTTTTGAGTTTACAATTGGGATTAGTAAAGAGGATATACATTTCTTGTTTTAGGAAAAAAATCGAAATTTAGAAAAACATTCGAAGTGTATAAAAAATCATAAATTTTCGACTTCTTAATCGATGTGAAATTTGACAGCCTAAATGAGGAATTACATTAGAAAACGGTCGAAAATTCGGGAAAAATAGAGTTTCTGCAGAAAAATTGTATTAAAATTTTCAAAAAAAACTCCCAAGTTCTAAAATTAAAACTTGGAGTAAATGCTTCGGTTTTAAAATAGGCAATTTCGATAAAGTACACCTTGTCAAACGTAGCTTGAGCCGCGAAATATGTACTAGCGGGACGGAGCAAGTAGATGTTAGAAAGCAATGCATCGACTAGAAGGCCGTTTTTAGAGTCACGCGGGTGGCACCCGTCACCCGCGCGATTTTTTTCAAACCTGAGCACCCGCTAAAGTTTTCTCTGTTTTGCCTTTTAGGGCCACGCGGGTAACGGACGGGTGTTATGCAGATGTTATAAATATAAATGAAAACAATTATTATTGCCTTAATTAATTTAGAGTTTATCCATTGAGAGCCTCAATGTCTGTGTGTTAGGGTCTTTAAAAGTTTCAAGAAAATAAAAAAAAATGAGTACGTTACAATTAAACTTTTGATGAGATGGGTGTAGTTTCCCCAAGTGATCAGTTTTTTCATAATTAAAAAAGTACACCAATATTTCAGTACTTAATAAAAGTATTTTCACTTTGTCTGGGATCCTATGAGTTTTAAGCTCGAATTTCTGGCTACTTGCCCCAATTGTCCTTCCCATGCGCACAGCAAATCCGTCAATAACTACGCTTTCAATTTCGATATATTCAATATTTATGATTGTACATAGGAAAAAATGAACATATGACCCGCGTCACACTGAAAGACATAATATGTCCCAATGGCTCTCACGCGAGCGGGTGCCCGCGAGGCGTGAGAGTAGGCGCGGGTGCAAAAGACACCCGCGACGGGCGACGCACCCGCACGCGGGCACCCGTTCCACTCTAAATAACTTGCTCCAAACAAATGTATTCTGCCTACCCGCGCGCGGGTGACGGGTGCTACCCGCGTGACTCTAAAAACGGCCGAAATGTGGAAGGGCAGCGTGGTACATTCCGGAGAGAAAAACTATCTTACGCTGCACACAAAAATACCGAACTAAAGTAGGACTTAAAGTTAACAAGACGTGCTATCGCGGTATCAATATGATTTGTACCCGACAGTACTTGTATTGAGATCTCCGGAGAAGTGAGGTTTCACCTCCCACCAACCTCTCACCATAAACTTGTCTATTGCGCACGTTTTGGTCACGGTTCAAGCTACGTTTGACAAGCTGCTCGACTTCAGATTCATCGCCGTCTCTCTTTATTTTCACATTTTACTTGCAATATTGGAAAAAGGCATAATAGACGAATGGTTTGTAATTAAAAAAAACTCGGGAGAAAAATCCAAATTTTGAAAAACAAATTCAGAATTTTATATAAGTCAAAATATTTAGTTAACAACCGAAAAAAAAAACAGCAGAACAAAAATTCAAAGCATACACTGACAAATTTCAGAAAAAAAATGAAAACAGCAGTTGAAATTAAAAAATCTCAATATTTTGGATTTAACCTCTAGAATCCTCTGATCGACCGTTAGGTTGGGGTCTATATTAAATTCAAAGTTTGGGAAACAGAACTCTGAATGTAATAAATGTTCGATTTTTAGTGTTGAAGTTCTCTGGACATTTTCAGAGTGACCGTTCTGCCGCCAAACGCAAGCAGGTCGTTGATAGATCGGCCACCTAAATATCTAATATCTAATAATACGCGTTCATAGCTCATAGAGCCCTTTGCAGTCTAGGTCATATTCTATTTGCACATTATACCTCTCGATTAAATTCGAAATTTGGAAACATAAAAGTCAAAACTCGGGATATAAAAAAATTTAAATTGATAACCGTTTTACAGCTTCATAGCTACTAGCTTGGCGTTCGAGGCAAAGCGTGATCTCAGCACCCACTCAAATTAAACGTAATAATAATTTTAACTTTTGTTTGATAATGTAAATTATGAAAAACCCAACTGTGACGCAACTGGTCGGATACAGTGAACGGACTACAGTGCTATATCAGTCTCTTTTATCGTATGCGTAGTGTTCAAAGTTATCTTTATGACATATTGTTATTTTTGACAGCCCAACAGCGCGAGGACTCCTGACACTGAGAAAAGTGGATTAAAAACCAAGTTATTTAACGCATTGGGAATCAATTCCCCAGTTCTTAAGTAATCAGTTACATTTTAAGCTGTATTTAACTAAAACTGACAAATGCTAGGTCAGCTGTTAATAACCGAAATTATTTGTGAAAATTCACATTCCACCATCGAACTCGATAAAGAATTAGCAAAATTAGTTCCAAAATTATGATATTCGAAGCAAAGTCTGAATCGTTAACAGTATTGACGAGTACCGATTTTTTGGTATTGCAGATCAAGCTTAAAATGTAATAAACCGACTAATTAATGTGTGGTTGAGGGAGAATTTATTAGTTAATTAATTTAAAGTATTCACTGCTTCTCAGGTTAAGCTACTTTGACTCGATTTTTATGCTTTTAACGCATTTGTCTGCTTCCGACAGATATCAGTGTTACTGAAATGTCTAGGAGATCCAAAACATTTTTTATACGTCAATATACCCGTCTTCCTTTTTTTATTTTAATTTTGGATCTTCTCTGTAGGTCAATTAAATACGTAATAGTATTAGAATTTTACAACCCGATTATGAGTATTTTAACAAGTTTTTTCATATTTTTTTCTCTGTAATACTTTTGCACATATTATAGATTAATTATTGTATATTTATTATAAGCAAATTGTGTTACTTAAATTATATTTGTTAAATTGTTTATAATAAATTAATACGTTGATTCGTTGTTTTTGTCACCCTGTGGAAGAACGCTTTTCGTTTTTATTTTCTACTAACATGAGCATTGTACAATGGAGTTGATAAGAGCTAACAATTGCACCCGCACCTCTGTTCTGCTTTTTTTGTTCGTTTGTGTTTCGCCACAGAAGAGAAAACAGAAGAAATCCCACCACTGCTTGTGTCCACGTGAAACTTTGGGTTTTTTTTTTATTGAAGCACCTTTTTTGTTGAGTATTGCACATTTATGAATTTTTGGTATTGGTTTATTAAGTTTCCGCTAAATAAACCCCAGCATCCCGAGCAAGTGACCAAAATAGGGACGAAGAAACTGTTCCACAATTTCAAAGTTAATCAGAAAGGTAGGTCGCCTTAGTAACTAGCAAAACACACCATTTATTCAGCAAATATTTTGCTGAGGAGTTGTTGCTTGACTTAACAAAGAAATAGTACTTTTTGGATCTGTTAACACACAATAATTGAAATGTTATACGTTGCAGATGCCAAAGTCGTTTTTTGGTAGGATTTTTGCCAGTTGCTGGTTATCAAAATTTAAAAAAGAAATAAATTCGGGTTAATCCATTGCTGCCACTGTATTTTATTGTGATCAATGTAAAATCAATCAGGTTCAGAAACCATCGATTTTAGGAACAACACATCTACTTTCGGTGCTGACTAAAAAAACTGATTGATTTTTTTAAAATTTGAATTAAAACGTAGCATTGTTGGATTTTAGATAGTAGTACAAGAAATTCCTGAATTCATTTATGCAATCAAAAATTTTCCAGGTGAAAACTTTAAAAATATAGAATTCTAAAATCTATTTTAAATTTTGAAACTTTGACTTTAACAAAGACTGGTAGCTTAGAATTACGATCTGTAAACTGATTTTTATCAGTTTATTAGCGACTTGTCTCTGCTTCGCCCGAGTCGACAATGTCTAGACTACAACGTGATTTGATTTGATTTACTTGGATAAAATGTGATAAATAAATCCTCTGCAGATTTCTCAGTAGTATATCTACTACAGTTTTTGTAATTCTTTTTAATGGGTCAAAATGCATTGATTTTCAGCTTTCTTTAATCGCTTAAAACCCAACCAATTAGGAAACTACGAGGGCTGTCTTTTTAGTTTTGCTTATAGTCTTAATAAATTTCAGATTTCAAATATTTATTTTTTTAAAGTACGCTGGTAAATCAAATATGAACCGAAATTTGTTTTTAACAATTTATTGGTACCAGATCCATATATGAAAGTTTTGGTGTCCTTGGTTATCTTCAAAAATTGAAATATAAAACTTGTCCCCTGAAAGCAAGAAAGATTAAAAAACACAACAAATCTTCAGAGAGATACTACCATCTCTCTGTGTCGAAACGCGTTAGAGCAACCTTTGTTGTGTTTTTAAATCTTTCTTGATTTCAGGGGACAAGTTTTGTATTTCAATATGAAAGTTATTACCTATTTTTCTACATAATCTCCTGATTTTATTATGCATTTTTCCCAAAAGATTAGGAGTTTTTTAATGCCATCATCATAAAAAGAAGGAAGGCGTGTTTGCAGCCAGTTGCGCACAAATGTCTTAGCAGCATCATCATGGAATCGCTCACCTCCTAAAGCTTCTTTCAAACATATGATAATCGCATGCTGATAAGTCAGGAATATAAGGAGTGGGTTCTAATGTTGCCCAATGCATTTCCTCTAATTTTTGATGTGTCAAATTGGCTGATTGAGGGCGGGCATTGTCGTGAAGCAAAATCACTCGTCCGCCGATATGCACGCTTTGCTTCATCAATACCTGGCAGTTGTAGGCAGCATTAACCGTACGACGTGCACAACTCCTTTAAAATCCCGAAACTGTCGCAAGAACCTTTCCTGCTGAGATCCTGCCTTGACGGGTGCACCTTCCCACTTTCTTCTCCAGTTCATGCTTGTTTGTTTAGATTCAGGGGTGTAACGGTGGACCCAAGTCCCATCACACGTAACGATATGTTGCAAAAAAACCATCACCTTCACTTTAAAACGTCTAAGGTGGCGCTGACAAATCTCCAGACGTTGTTGTTTCTGTTCTTTAGTCAAAAGACGAGGTACCCATCTGGCAGAAATTTTTCGAAACCCCAGCTCGTTTGTAATGAACACTCCTAAAGCTTATCCCTATCTGAGCTGCAATTTCACCAACAGTTAAACGGCGATCACCTTCCAAAAGGCGTTAAACAGCGTTAATCTTGTCCGTAGTCACACTGGTCCGAGGACGAGGGGGCATGGGGTTCATTGTCAACTTGAGTTCGTCATTCCAAACATTTTTTGTGCCATTCATACACTTGAGTTTTCTTCAAACAAGTATCCCCAAACTGTGCTTCTAATCTACGAAGAATTTTGGCGGGCTTTACATCTTCAACGGCAAGAAATTTAATAATGCGATGCGCAACGTGCGGATGAACCTCTTGCTCACTCATTGTATTTACAATTGACGAACGGCCAGAACGGAATTCGCTTGAGCGCAGGAAGTCGCGTGATATCCCCACTTAAGATGTGTCTAAGAGTATGCGCACACTCGATGCCTTCATGGCGACATGATAGAAATTCCGGTTCATATTTGATTTACCCTCGTAAACGAGGGTGCCCAATTAGGGGCCAAAAATTAAAATCCAGGTTGTCAATAAAGAAAAAAACAGAAGATCGCTTTGAATTTGAATTGATGTAACGAAATATTTTCTTTATTGACTGTAAGCGAAATCGTTCAACATATTTGTTATAAAGCTGTGGAACCTTCATTTAGACTGTTTGTTACGAGGGCTGCACATTACATGTGCACCTAATTTTTAAATATTCCCACGAAGTTTATTTGTGTGTTTTAATTTTCAGCATGGCGACAGAAGATTGCGAACTTAAAATTTCTCTAAACTTATTTATTCCAGGGACGTTTTTTAAAACAGCATTTTTAATGGAACGGTTTTTATTTTTCGAATATCTACTTAACGCAGCGACTGTTAATCTTTGCAACTACATATACTCATTGGTGGTGATTCGTTACTGAAAGAGCTTAACGTTTTTTAGTTATTGAATGTTACACATTAAAGTAGGGTTAATATGCTAATGATTAGTTTTTTAAGCCAGCATACTAATCTACTAAATGTATTATTTCTGCTTTTGCTACTATTATAAATGACCAATAAATTTACGCAAATATAGTGTTTTATTTACCATTTCTTACAGTCTGACTAGCAGTGGCAACTCGTAATTTTTTGACAGGAGGACGCAGCTGCAAAAAATGTAATAAAATCTTACTTACCTTATTTCTTTTGAGGTCGGTTATCCCTGCAGCACTGAAACTTTCGCTTATTGTGCCTCCCACCATTAATTCACATTAGGCTCGTTCCTTTGAAGAATTCCAGAACCTCCTCTATGGGAGTTTTCACTATTATCCTTGGATCAGTCAGAGCGTTCCCAAAGCTGGAATGTCTATCCCTTGCCAGAGCCGGACATTCACATAATATGTGTAAACGAGTTTATTCTTCCTCTCCACACACATTTTGTTTTAGGCCAATTGTAAGATGTTTCATTAGGACACAGTGTCCCGTAAATAGTCTAACTCTCCACCTAAGCTGCTTAACTGGCTCTCTTTTTGTAAAAAAAATGTTGAAATTTGCCAAGAATTATTCTGAGAAAATAAAAAAAATTTGAGAAAAAAGAAAAATTTTGAGAAAAAGTCGAAATTTCTAAAATTATTTTTCTCACAATTCTTATTTATTTATAAATTTTGACACAAACTTGAAATTTCCCAAGACATATTACTGAAGTGAGAACTTCTTTAGGGGCTTTAAGCGACCAAAGATAGGGGACACATGGATGGTTTCGCTTTATCAAAAACCACTACTTTGATCTTTGATCAAATCACCATTTGAACTATCGACATGCTCTAGGTATCTGTATGTACCTATGAATAGATCTTGCAATAGAATTTAAAAAACCCGAAATAGACAGCGAGGTTTGAACCTCGGAGGACCCCGTCACCCACAGTCGGAATTTTAGACCACTCGATTATTGAATTGGGAAAGCAAAACTGGCCTAATAAGGTAAAATCTAACCATACTCCTGAAGTTAAAAAAATATATGTCAAAAGTATAGAAAATGCATTTAGCTTGGGGTCAAATGAGAAGATTTTTCACAGACTCGCCCTTTCCTAATTCTCCAACGCAGTAGTTTGGCTTCTGGTTTAATTTCCTTGGCTCCCGGAATCCCGGGAGGTGATACCGAATTTCCAAGACTCACTTCTTCAACATAAAGTTGAGAAACATTCACTTATCCTGGGTACAAATGTATCAAGTATTAGGCTCGGCGGTATCACTGGTCATTGATGGCTGTTAAACAGAATAAGACAAATTGCAAATACAACAATGGTAAATAGAAATAGTTTCAACAAAACCTCTTTTTACATTTAGCTATTGAAACTTTGATATGCCTTTAAGAGAGTGGCTACAATCTGATAAAAATATCGAAAATGGGAAAAATTAAAAAAACAAAGATGGATGTCAATGTACAAAAGTGTTAAAATAAAAATATAACATGTATTAGACACAAAAGAATAAGAAATCGATTTCGCATCCTGTTCAATAGTACAATAAAACAATAACAAACATTAAATAATAACTAATCATTTAAAGACTACTGTTTCTGACGAAACTATGAAATATACTTACAGACGAACAAAGTAATAGAAAATTAGAAAAAAATGAACTTTTACCAGAATTAAAATATTAATACATAATTACATAATGCTGAAAAACAGCAATAAAATAAAACGTGAATGTCATACGTTCTTAATTAAACAATCAATATATAAAGACAATAAATAAATCATTGATAGAATATACCAGCTTAAAGTAAATAATGAAATTAAAAAAAAAATTGGCTATTGTAAAACAATGTTAAATATAACCTGATTAAAAGAGAAGTTGATTATTAGAAAGCTGAAATAAACGAAATAAAATAACAAATTCTGTTCATATTACATTTTTCTGACATTGTGACACACCGCTAAATAACAATCTACAAACTAATAGTAAAAAATTAGAAACATACACAGCAGTGGCGGATTTACCAGTAGGCTGGAGCAGATTTTATGGGGCGGCAAATTTGGCCCAAATTTTTTTTTTACCTTACAGAAATAAAAAACATTATTATATTCACATCTAAAAGTGAGAAAATATATGCCGATCAGCGTCGTTTCTTGCCAGTGGGTATCTTCCAAAGAAAAATAAAAAATAATGAAGTCAAAGACCGAAATTGGCTTGTTTATTCTGAAAGTAAAAGATCTGTATATTGCGGACCCTGTTTGGCATTCGGTCCATTGGAGTATAAAACTCAGTTCGAGAACGAAGGATTTAATGACTGGAAAAACGCAGAACACCGAGTAGCTCAGTATGAAAACTTTGCACGTCATAAATCTAGTATTCTTAGTTTGAAACCTAGAAGTGCGATTGATGGCCGACTCGACAATTTACTACAGGTCCGAATTGATGAAGAAATTACTTATTGGAGAAATGTTCTGAAGAGAGTTGTTGTAGTGAAACGACTGTGTTCAAGAGGCCTTGCTTCCAGAGGGAAAAATGAAAAGTTCGGTGATCCACATAACGGGAATTATTGCATGATTTTGGAACTGTTAGCAGAATTCGATCCTTTTTTAGCCAGTCATATTGAACGATTTGGGAATCGAGGATCAGGCAGTACCAATTACCTATCAAAGACCGTTTGCGATGAGTTTATTCTCTTGATGGGTCATAAAGTCTTAAAACAGATTGGAGACAAGATAAGAATAGCGAAATATTTTTCTCTAATCATCGATTCAATACCAGATATAGCACACGTAGATCAACTTACCCTTGTCATTAAAAACGCTGAACGAGAGAATTTCAAGTATTTCGAAGAAAAGGCGGTGGAATTAAGCATATTGAAGCAATATACAACAGACATCGGAAAAAGACAACCGACAAGAAAAAAAAAGATTTGATGAAACATCTGAAGAAGTTATTACAATGACTGCGAGGGAAACTTTCAGGGTTAACACTTTTTTCGTTCTCATAGATAGACTCGTGTCCGAGTTAGAAAAACGGCAAAAGGCCTAAAACGGATTTAACGATAAGTTTTCATTTCTAACCAAAATGAGCGAGTTGTTACCATCGACTCTGACGGAAAAAGCCATTTCGTTGGAAAAAATGTATCCTAATGATTTAGAAACTGATTTAGTTCAGGAATGCGTACACTTTCAATGCCACCTTTCTTTTCAAAGAATTTTGATAAAACCAGATTCTGGATCATTAAAAAGCCTATCTTTGTTCCTGCGAAAACAGAATTTGGAGAACATTTATCTAAACTTGGATGTAGCACTTCGCATTGCTCTTTGTACACCAGTGACACATTGTTCAGTCAGGTGAGAGAAGCTTTTCTTGTTTAAAGCGGGTAAAACACTATCTACGATCTACTTTAAGTCAAGAAAAGCTTAACGCCTTATCTCTTTTGTGCATAGAGTCAGAACTAATGAAATAGATTTCATAATTAATGATTTTGCGAGTTTAAAATCTCGCAAAAAAGATAATGTAAAACTTAATTGATTTCATTGTCACCATTAACCGGATTGTTAATAGATTATTTAATAGAAATTGTTCCTATTGTTTTTAAACTGTAAGTGCAATAAAAAATGTTTAACAAAAATAACGTTTACCGACTACACATTATTTTGTATAAGCTGTGTTCATATGGTGTAAGTATTTTTAAGACATACTTTTCCCCACCTTATAATATGTACATGCAGCTGTTTTTAGGTCAACAGTATTCTTTTCACTAAATCGTGGGTTGCAAAAATAATCTAGAAATTGACACAACTATCCCCTGGTTCACAATCATACTAATAACGGGAAAAAGCCGACGTAATGAGGACGATCAAACACAAGTCATAAATTCTTCATGGTGGACCCTTACTGACCGGAAATATTATTTCTTCGGCCCAAACTGGGTTAAATAAATTGAAAAAAACAAGTCATAAAGTTGCAATTTCAGAAAAAATATGATTGTGAACTAAACTAGCGTATTGAATTTCAAAGGTCAGTAGGGGCGGCAAAAATTGGATAGCCTACTAGCGGCAAATTTGTAAATCCGCCATTGATACACAGGAAAACATCAATGTAAAGAAATATGGTTACAAAATGTCAAAATTATTTCCTACTGGTGGAAACTTTGAGCACAATCTGCAAATAAGGAAAAATTCAAACACAAAAGACAACAACACAGGCTATGATCTCTTCATATAACTAGCATGAGACTAGAAAACTGATAAATTGGTAAATTAAACAGCTGTCTGCACAATCATAAGAAAATAAAACCTGCGAATCAAAATTTAGTGTTAAGTAAATTAAAAAATAAAGGAATATTACAAATAGAAAACTTACCTATACATCTTCATGGCACTACGATTATTATTTGCGCGCGAGTTGAGTAAAGGTATGGTAGCAAAGGAGATGAGGTGTAAGCAGTTCTTTTATAGCTATCAGGCGACAAACTTCCACAGAAAAAAACGTTTTAGGTACATACCCCTTAAAGGTGCCAACCCCCTTTATTGAGAAGGAATTACCGCACACCAAGGACTGTACCCTCCCGCATGAAAGCGGTACCTGGCACATTAACTAATGAGGAAGAAAGTCGACCGCTCCCGTTTCGATCACTATCATCCGAACACCTCGATCGCCGATTAATAACTAAATAAATTGAATATAATTGATAAATTACATCATTAAAATGCGCATCGTTAATTGTGAATCCCCGAGTACTGGCTGTACCAGGCCTTATCAGCTTGTGCCACACATACACACACCAATATGCCGAGCTCACGCGTTCGATTAAACGGGTAAATTACAGGTTGCGCAACTCGTAATGCATGCATAGGGGTAAACTTATGGTTTCGTGCTACCATCATGCGTGACAATCACGCGTTACCAGCGTACTCTACTGTTTTTGTCAGTTTTATTAACTATTTCTTTAATGCAGGATTTTTTAACTAGAAGTTCACTTTGCTCTTGTAATTTTTCTGTAATTATTTATTTAGCTGATGTCACTCAAAGCCTCTTATTTCTTTCTTTGTCGTGTATAGATTTTTGAAGTGAAAACTTCTTTAAACTTGTTGGACGATTTTAGATAGGGGGGAAACTTATGGTTTTGCGTTACCATCACGATAATTTGCGCTATCAATATGCTCTAATATTAACAGCACTACGTAGTTATAAGTAAGATTTGTAATAAAATTAAAAAACTTGTTGACGACAGCGGAATGTGAACCGGCGACTTAGCAGACCATGAAACAAAATCTGCCGCCTTAACCACTGAACCACATGACCATTCACAATACGAATTTTAACTACATTTAAGTTTTTACTTTTGACAGCAGTTCGGAGACTGCCTAATTTTTTATTAGAATATCGATCTAATTGAAAAAAAAGATAAAATTTCTAGAAAATGATCAATTTGGGAGAGTCCCAATTCTTAAAATTGTTCTCATTTTTTTTCCTTTTTTAAAGTTGAAGAAAAATGTTTAATTTTCTACGAAAATATTTTTTATTACAATTGAGTAAACAAGCAAATTTCCAGAAACAGAAATTTTCAGGAAAAGTCAAAGTTTGAAAAAATGAAAACGTCTCAAAAAAAATGAATTATATAAAAGAAATTCGAAAGTTCTCCAAGGAAGTCAAATTTTAGTAAGGATTCCATATTTTTAAATATAGTCCTAATTATTGAAAATATTTCAAGTTGATTATAGCCAACATAACCTTAATAAGCGAGTAATGATGTATAAACAATTTTTAGGAAGGAATTCAAACAAAATAATTTTAAACATCTTTAATTTTGGTATATTTGAACCAGCTTACAATCAATGTGCCATTTCACCAATGATATAGTTTATCTCAAACATGCATCTAATAACATAAAGCTAGGATTCATACTTAAATATTTTCCTTAAATGTTCTGACAAGGGTATGGAAATATACATCACTAATACTTAAAGCATTTTCCTCATAACTGATAAATATAAAAAAATGGAATTTTTTCTAACCAAAGGGCATACAAAAACGCAACAAGCACCACAACATAATCCATATCCTTTGCGAAAAAAGTGCAAAAGTTTCAGGTGCAAAAGCCTTATTTGCTGTAAAAAAGTCTCAGCTATTTAACAGTGTGAGACGATTAGTTCTCATATCACAATAAGATGAATTTTTACAAAATTCAACGATGGGGTTAAGCAAAATTATGATTATCTGAAATTTAAATTAAAGGCGATATTACCCTTTGGATCCGATAATCTTACGATCTATGCACCAAATTACGCCTAAGATAAATGTAACAATGTTAAGAACCACTGAGTATTGTTTAATGTATATAGCTGTAACGAGGAGCCATTAAATGCCACTGGGAGCTTCATCACATTTTGGTAAACGCAAAACAATGAATATTTCTGCAATTGACAACATTTTCAAGAACTAAATTTAATTTGCTATAATAACGGTAAAAGGTTTACATACTGAACAATGATGAAGTCTAGGAGACTTAATGACATCCTGGACAAATAAAAAGTAAAAAAGTTGCACATTTATTCCTACATATCTTAGGTTTACGGTTTGTTTCCTATCGATACGAAATTATTGTTCCTCATCCCCTAGTTCGTGTTTAATTTTAGAAAAGTCGAATTCCTCGCCGGTACCCCTCTTGAAAATATCTAAAACGTCGAGACAGGTGCTCTCAAAGTGGCTGGTAGCATCATACGATTCAGATATAAAAATCTGAGATTCTAATCCGTCATCGGTCGGCACGTAATAGTCTGAAACTGAGACGAATTTCTGACGAATGGAACCTAGTAAATCCAACCCCGGCTTAATTTCGTTTTCGGGATTGTCGGTCTCGACGGTGGTGGAAACCATAGCCACGAACCAGCCCTTAGCCGCTACCTGATGCGTATAACTAACTAAAGATACATAAATGTCCGAATTGCGGCCTACTTGCTTCTGTGGAATGATTATTTGGGTCGAAAGGGCGTCTTTCGTGTTGGATATCGGATGGTCCAACAGGCAGATGCACCGTATCACCTGACCGGACTTCTTGACTTTGTCCGGAACGTAGCTGGGATCACAGTAGACTTGTTTGCACTTGGCAATTTCGTTGCCTGACCTGACCCCCACCACTTTGCCCCCTTCCCCTAATACTATTTCGTCTATTGGTTTGTCTAACATGTAAGTTCCTCCATAGATTGCAGATAATCTTGCAAAACCTAGAGGAGAAAAAATGGTAATTTAACGATAGTAGAGCAAATTGCGTCAGTAACAAATTTGATTTTTATCTCAGTATTTTGACCTTTTTCTCTTATTATCCTTTTTTTCTAATATTTTTTCTTTTCCGAAACTATTTTGTCTTTTTTTATTTTTCGTTTCGGTGTTGGGGAAGAGAAGAAAAGAGGAAGAGAAGAGGAGAGGAAGAGAAGAAGGAAAGAAGAAGAAGAAGACGCGTCTCTTCTTTTTCTTCAGCACAAGAACGGAAGAGCAGAAGGGAAGAGAAGAAGGAAAAAGAAAGCGAAGAGGAGAGGAGGAAAAGAGAAGCGAAGAAGAATAAAAGAGGGAAATAAAAGGGGAAGAGGAGAAAAGAGGGGAAGAAGAAGAAAGGAAGATCTGAAGAAGAAATAAAAGTAGCAGAAAAAGGGAAGAAGAGAAGAAAAAGAAGAATAAAGGAAAAAAAGAGGATGAAGAAGAGAAGAAGGAAAGGGAAGGAAAAAGGGGGAAGAGAAGAAAAGGTGGGGAGAAGAAGAGGAAGAGAAGAAAACGGGGGGAGAAAAAGAGGAAGAGAAGAAAAGAGACCACGAAGAGAAAGAGAAGGGAAGAGAAGATAAGACAAAGGGAAGGAACGAATAGGGAAAACAGAACAGAGAAGAGCACATTAGAAGGGAAACAGAAGGAAAGAGGAAAGAAGAAAAACATAGAAAAAAAAGAGAAATAAATGAGAAAAAGTAAATAGTTAAGAACCTCGCAACCTACTAGATTGGGACCGCATTAATACATTTTTTGCAAAACGAATAATACCTTGAGGAAGTTCTCCTAAGCCGTACATCGGATACAGATAAGGTGATTTGCCGTATCTCGCCAAAGAGTCCGAATAAAGTTTAATTCTTCTAATTGTCTCTAACGCGGGGCGATTCAAGTAATCGTCATCTCTGTACAAAGCTAGTGCGTGGCCGGTGAAATCTTGGGTGTTCTTGTCAAGACCGAATTTTTCGTAGAGAGCTTGCATGTTGCTGGTGCTCGGATCGAAGTCCTTCCACGTCTTGGGATCGTCCTGTTGGAAATCTTGGACGTATATGAGGAAGTTCCTGAAGCGTCTCTTTTCGAACATTCCCATTAGGTCCGATGCTAGGGCTTCTTTCTGATCCACTGGAACCTGTTATGAAAAAACGACAACTTTTTAAAACGAAACATGAAAAATGTTAAAAATTGATGCAAATGGAAAGTTTTAAATATTAATGCAAATACAATTGTCGAGATTTAAAAATAAAAAACTCACTGAAATTTTGGGGAAGACAGATACTTCAATTTTTTCTCTAAACCAATTTAAATTCCAAGTTTAAATTTCTCTAGTTTGAGATCAATAATTTCGAAAAAATACTCGAAGATTTTTAAAAAGGTGGCATCCGCATTTTAATCATGAAATTTCAACTTAACTTAATCCACAACTCCCTGCCTAATCGGACAGACAGGCTAAGACGGGTAGGAAGAAGAAGATCGTGCGTTTTGTTACCAAATCCCATTTATCTCGAAAGTGGGCGTTTTTCGCGCACATCTGGCAACACTGATGAGATTATGTTTTATGTCATAAATACCTATACTAGACCGAAAAACGCGCATACGCCTGTCAAATTATTTGCAAAATTAACACAAAACACAAAATTACGAAAGAATAAAATTTCGACAGAGATTTTACAATAAATTTGCAATCAACTTTTCTAAAAAATTTAACATCCTGGATTTATTTAGTTTGTCAAACCCAAAAAAAATAAACATATTATTGTAAAATATTTAATGGCTACTGAAATTGAATCATAACTACGAAGTTTCTGCGAAATATTTGACCTACGAATTGAAACTAGGGTAAATTTAGTAAAAAAAAGGACAAAAAGAAGTGTGTATCATTACGAACAAAATATAGAAATGAGTGGTAAATATCAGTTAGCATTTTATCTTTCAAATCAAAAGAGTTATCAAAGAGCTTATAATAAAAAACGAATAAATTAAAAAGAAAACAGTGATCTCTCTGACTTTTATAATAACTACTTTGTTCCCAGTTACTTACCTTGGATATTTTTCCGCCCTTGTAGACGTAGCTACCCTCGACAGATTTAAATTCTAGATACCTCGTAACCCCCGTATGTATCAGCAATTTGACAAGTTGACCGTTAGCCATCAGGAATTTGGGTATGAGGTCGACGTTCCAATCTCTTCCGCGACCGTATGACTCATCGGGGGCCGGTGCCCCGAATTTCGCAAAAAGTTCCTCCAAAGGACAGATGGATGCCGACTCCCCGCCGTAGTATTTGTTTCGATCAACGTGTAAAACCTTTTTCCCGGACACCGAGAGCATACCGCTGATAATGCACTCTTTGAGGCCGGTGCCCAACACGATCGCGTCATATTCTTCATCCATTTTATCGCGTTTTTAATTACTGGTTGAAAGGAGTAAATTTCTTCGGCGGACAACGAACAACTCAATCAGATCGAGAGATTACATACGTCACATCAGAAATGTCAATGTACCCACTCCAGCACTGACCAACTGTGACAACCGAAAGTTGATCTAATTCTGAATAAATAACAAGGTGTTGTTCCCATAAATATATTTTGACAATTACACTTCGACAAAATGTTGCATATAATTAACTTGTTTTTATTAACAGAGTTCGAATTTTGATAAAATTTTATCGAGTTTTAATTTAGGGAGTGGCAGTATTGAATTTTGACAGCGTCAGCTGTCATTGACGTTGCTCCATCGTGTGGGGATTGCGTGGGGTACCTTCTCGAGTCACTGGTTGGTTATGAAAGCAGATAGACGTATGTAAGCCAGTTTTGGAACACAATTGTTAACTGTTTTAGTGTATTAATGTAATTATAATTTTGCGGCAGTGTTTCGAGTGTTTTAGTTTGAGTGCTATAAAATTAGTTCGTCTAGAAAATACCCACTTATTGATGCCTTCTAGGAGTTATGAAAAAACAGGTAAAATATGTCTGATATTTAAAGAATGGGACGACGAAGTGCCTTATGCACGATTCTCCTCAGAAGATAAAGATTGTTGCTTCACCAATGGAAAAACCTAATAATTTAAAATTCCTCGACTTTAGTTCATTTGATAACAAATTCATCAACTTTTGATTTAGCTGATTGAACTATCTGGTTGAGATAATTTAAGGCAGTTTACTCTCAAATAATTATACTTAACTGTAATAATAAATTTATATATTTAATGTAAATATATCGAAAAGCTAATTGGATCATTCTATAGTTTATCTAAAAAAGCCAGTTCTGTCACGCATTTTGTACTTAATATCCTCTTCAACAAAGAAGTCAGCCTTTGTTTATATTATCTTTAAGGAAAAAATGCCGTAGAGTATCTCGTTCGTTATCAGTATCATTCCGGTTTAAAATTAAAATTTCGCGGAATATTCAATTTAAACAATGCGACATGCTGTATTATTTGTAGTTTAGATTTTTCTGTCAACTAAATCGGTAATTTAGCTGTAGCAATTACGGAAAATTTGCCCGATATTTTTATTTTTTATCACCTATTTAGTTACGTTGACGCAGAAATAGTTCTTTTGATAAGGCAAAGAACCCACTCTTTTACGAATTAACGGAATGTTTTTGATCATGTTTATTGAAGTGATCACGATCGTGAGTTAAATATAAAATTGTTGAACCGTCTCTGTGAATTATGCCATAAGTTCACGTAATTGACATAATAAGGATTTACTGAATATACGAGGTTTAATCGAATAATTCATAAATATTTTTGCATTTAAATGCGACTGATTGTCAGGAAATTATTTTTCTAACGTAGATGTTGCCAATATTTTCAGACAATGTTATTGTAGTCTATCATTATAACTTTAACATTACGTGGAACAGTTTGTTGATTATCTCACTGAATTTGGACTCACTTGGTGATTTTACTTTCGTAACCTTTTTCAAAATTTGAATTTGACGTCTTATTCCAAATTGGACAAAAAGAATTGAAAATTTCAATAAAACATTAATAATTTCAGCCAAAAACTCGGAATTTCTGGATGGATGATATTCCAAGTCAACATCAATAAAAATATTTTGAAAATTCGAAATTTCAATATTAAGGGAAGTTATTTCTTTTTAGAAATCCACGATTGTAAACTTTTTCAGCTTTATTACCGAAATTCGACTTTTAACTTTTATGAGGAGAAATGTAAAATTATAGAAAAAATACAGATTCCTGAAACGAGCTCGAAAATTCTGGACAAAATGTTTCTCGAAATTTCGGGTTTAATGTCTAATTTTCAACTTACGTTATGAAAATTCGCTTCAAATTTAAAGTTTCCCGAAAATAGTTGACATTTCGAAAATAAGGACAATTTTTTATGAAGATTTGATACCTTACGCAAACCAAATTTTCGAAAAATTCAAGATTTTAAAAAATCGAAATAATCAAAACCATTCAATTTTTGAATAGTCGAATTTTTTTAAAAATCGGTGTTAAAAGAATGAAATTTTTGAAAAAGTCGAATTTTTGAAAAAGTCAAAATTTTCAGAAAGTTTTAAAATTTCTGATAAATATCGAAATCCTAAAAAAAATTTGAAACAAGTCCATATATTTCCAAAAAGGTCAAGATTTTCAAAGGTCGATTTTTCAAAAGGATATTCTAAAAATTCGACATTTCGAGAAATGTGAAAACTTCGCGAAAATAAATTTTTGAAAAAAAAGGAATTTCAAAAAAATCAAAATTTCAAAAAATCAAAATTTTCAAAAAATTAGAATTTTTTAAAAGTCAATTTACTAAAAGGTGAAATTTCGAGAAAAAGACGTTTGAAAGTCAAAATTTAGAAAATCAACATTCTGAAGTCCCATTTTGAAAGTCGAAATTTTCAAAAGAAGTCTAGTTCTGTAACGTTTAAATTTTCAAAAAAAGTAGAAATTGTCAAAAAAAGGCGAAATTACAAAAAAAACTCGAAATTTCTAGAAAAAGTGCATATTTTAAAAAAGGGTCAAAATTTTGGGAAATACTCGAAATTAAAAAAAAAAGGTCATAACATTAAAAAAAGTTGAAATTCGTAGAAAACGTCAATTTTTTGAAATAAGGTTGAAATTAACAAAAAAATCGAAGTTTTCAAAAAATCAAAAAATGCAGAAAAATCTAACTTTTCAAAAAAAGTGGAATTTTTCATATAATTAGTCAAAATTTACAAAAAACTGAAAATTTGGAAAAAGTTTACATTTTGAAAAATCGACATTTTGAAAGTGAAAATTTTCAAAAACATCGAATTTTCAAAAAAGTTTAAAATTTTGTCTAAATTTTCAAAAAAAAAATTCAAAAAAGTCGAAATTTTCAAAAAATTGAAATTTCTAGAAAAATTGAAAATTTTGATATCAAATTTCGTGAAGCAGTCAAAATTATGAAAAAAGCTGGTCAAAATTCTCAGTAAAGTGAACACTTCGGTAAAATCGATTTCAAAAAATTGCATTCTCAAGAGGTAAAATTTCCAAGTCTAAATTATCAAATAATTTAAAAAGTCGAAATTTACAAAAAAAATTGAAATTTCTAGAAAAATTGAAAATTTCAAATAAAAGTCGAAATTTCGTGAAGCATTTAAAATTTTGGAAAAAGTCGGTCGAAGTTTTCAACAAAGTCAAAACTTCGAGAAAAAAAGTAAAATTTCGAAAAATGGCTGAAATTATCAAAAGTCGAAGTTAAAAAAATCAAAATTTTCGGAGAAATCGCTATTTTCAAAATAAAAGTGAAGGTTTTCATGTAAGGTAATAGTCAAATTTACAAAAAAAAGATAAAATTTCAAGAAAAAGACGAAATTTGGAAAAAAAACGAAATCTAAATTTTTCAACAAAAGTTTCCACATTTTGAAAAAAGCCGTGAAAGCTAAAAAGTCGAAATTTTCAATAACATTGATTGAATAGTCGAAATTTCCAGAAAAATTTAAAATTTTGAATTAAGTAGTTATTTCGTGGAGCCGTCAAAATAATGAAAAAAAGTGAAAACAAAATTATTAGGTCACTTTTCAAAAATAAATAAATAAATAAATAATATTTTCAAAATAGTGGACATTTTTTAAAAGGGGAAATTTTTCAAAAAAGACGAACTTTTGGGAGTCAAAATTTTTAAAAATGTCCAAATTTTTAAACAAGGGGATATTTTGAGAAGTCGAAATGTTTAATAATGTCGAAAAAAGTAGTTTTTATAAAAAAAGTATAAGTTTACAGAAAAAGTCAAAATTCCTAGAAAAAGTATAGATTTTGAAAAAAAAAACTCAATATTTCTATCCAAAATTTTTGAAAATAGGTGGTCGAAATTTTCAAAAAGGTCAAAGTTTTCAAAAAGTGGATGTTTTCAAAAAACCAACATTTTCGAAAATTTAACTTTCATGGGTTTTTTCCTTAAAATTTTACCTTTGGAAACAGTTTGTTTTTTCGAAATTTCAACTTTTTTTTTGAAGTTTTTTTGGAATTTCCATTTCAAACGCGAAATTTAAATTTCACAACTAACGAATTTGGTTTCCAAATTTGAATTTTTTGACAATTTCTACTATTTCCTCGAAATTTTGACTTTTTTAAAAAAGATTTTGGTTTGTTCGAAGTTTCGAGTTTAATTGCGGAATTAGGCGAAGTTTCGACATTTTTTTTGGAAATTTAACAATTTTTTTTAAAAATGGATCTAAAAAAATCATTAAATCAATAAATTCGCAATTTTCATTCTCATGAATTTTGGTGTTTGAGAAAATAAAAAATTAGGTTCTAACTTGAAAAGGCTTTGATTCCTAAAGGAGAGGATTTCGGATGAAATCTTGAAGGAACGATGATAATTTTCGAAGTGGAATCACCTGATTTTTTTCGTGTTTATTAACACAGTTTTGATGGATGAAATATGTTGTGATTATTATGGTTTTTGTGGCTTGTCCAGCAGGTTCATGATGCCAAACTCCTTGAAATCTTCAGACAAGGTTGCCTCAGACCCCCAAGTGGACGTGGGCGTTCAGACGGCAAGCCCCCAATGCTCCACGTACACCTTCCCCGACCCCCGATCTCCGGAATCGCGCGGCCATCTCCGCAGCGTAAGTCACGGAGGAGGCGTCTCTTTGAGTGGAAGCAACTCAGCAGGTATCGTCGGCCGGCCGTCAGCCCTCAAAGGCGGCCGAGGTCATCAGCGGGCCTTCTCGCAAGGTCAAATCACAGATTCCACAGTCGTTAAACACGGTCACAGTAGGGTGGGATCAAAAACTGACTTCATTTTACCACCAGGTTATTCCGAAACAGGCAACGCCAGCACGTCCAAGGTACCCTCCAAAGGCCACTCAAGGCAGGCGTCGAGGTCGGAGTCGATTTACACGCTTAGGAGGACCTCGCCACCGTCCATCTGGCGGCGGATGTTGTGCATAATTTTGCGGAGGAGCCCCAAGAACGAGCAGGAAGAGCGGTATAGGATCGTAGTGCCCAATCATACAGTGCCTCCGAAAACGCCCAAGAAAGAGCATCCTAACGGTAAAAGGATGAATAACAAAATTCGGACTACAAAGTACACCTTGTTGTCGTTTTTACCTCGGAACTTGTTAGAACAATTTCATCGTGTAGCTAATTTATATTTTATTTTTATCGTGCTTTTGAACTGGTTTCCCGCCTATAAACGCGTTCGGTAAAGAGGTGGCGATGATTCCGGTGATGTTCGTGTTGGGGGTGACGGCCGTCAAGGATCTGTTCGAGGACCGCAGGAGGAACGCCAGCGACAAGCGAATCAACAATTCCACTTGTAGGATATACCACAGGTGAGTACAAAGATCCTTGACTGTGAAGTAAAAGCTGGTTAGAATTTAGAATGATCTTACTTAATACGTCGAATTTAGAGCAAAATACCGTGACAATTTACCGCAAATGTTTTATGATATTCGAGTTTCTATTTTAACAAGAGACGAAGTAAGAGTGCAGTTATATAATCTCCACTGTACCGCAAATTATTACATTTTTATAAATTATTTACACCAAGAAAAATATCAGTTTCTTCAGCAGTTGTAATTTCAGCTATCGAATAGAATCATCGTTTTATGATAGATATTTCCCTTCTAAATCATACTTATACGGGCTGATTACTGTAAGTAGCTTCTTGGAATTAAAATTTGAATTCCTATTAATTTTAAAAATATTGCTTGTCCACCATGCAATCTTTTAACGAAACATTTTGACAAAATGAAGGAAATCTTGATCCAATCAAAATTTCGAGAAACAGTTGAAATTTTGAGAAAACTGACATTTTCAGTAAAAGACGATGTTTTCAGGAAAAGTCCAAATTTAAAAGGGAAAATTTTGACAAGAGTAGGAAAAAAATTTGAAGACGTTTATAGCATTTATTATAGAAGATTATTATTATAGAAGAGAATGGAACTTTAGCATTCTAAAGGTGTTGGGTCGTAAAAGTGCAGAAATAAAATAGAATAATGCGTATATTTAGGCAGGAAAATAAAATCATTTTATAGACACGATTATTCGAGATAAGCATAGGCACAGCAACTTAATTATTAATTATGAACGTGCAAGGCATCGCTAAATAATGCGGTAGATGCACATGATGTACAAACTGTATATGTTTTCACTGCATTTTGAAAACATGAAACAATCGACATTTTCAGAAAAATCTAAATTTCCAAAACATGTCGAGATTTTCAGAAAAAGCCAAAATTTCGAGTCTTACAAAAAAAATCGAAATTTTGAAAGTCGAAATTTTTAAAAAAGTCGAACATTTCGCAAAAAAAAAATCGAAATTTTGTAAGTCAAAATTTTCAAAAGAAGCCGAAATTTTCGTATCATCAAATTTACAAAAAGCACCAAGATTTTGAAAAAAAGCAAAGTTTTCAAGATCAAAACTCAAGAAAAACAAACATTTCAAAAAAATACGAAATTTTCAGATATTTGAACATAGGTTGAAAAATCGACAATTTAAAATGTTTATAAACTTTGAAATAAGTTATATTTTTCATAATAAATCAAAATCTTCGAAAAAGTAGATTTTTAAATAGTGACATTTGAAAAAGGTCAACTTCATCAAGAAGTCAAAATTTCGAGAAAGAAGTTACGAAATGTTGAAATTTTTAAAGAAAGTCAATATTTTGAAAAAGTTCGAAACTTTCAAAAACCTAAAATCTTCCAATCGAAAATTCATAAGTAAAATTTTTCAAAGAAATCGAAATTTATAACAAAAGTAAACATTTTGGCAAAGTCAAAATTTTGAAAAGTTGACGTTTTCAAAATCGAAATTTTGAAAGATTCAAGCTTTAAAAGTCGAAAAATTGAAAGAGTCTAAGTTTTCAAAATGTCAGCATTTATCGAAAAACGAGAAAATAGTTCTGATTTATTTTGTCGACCACATTCGCAAAAATTCAGTTTTTTCAAAAAAGGCGAAATTTTTATATTAACAATTTAAAAAAACTCGAATTTTCAAAAAGGTCGAATTCTTGAAGACATTGAAGTTTTTGAAAAATTGAAAATTTCAAAGAAAAGTCGAAATTTTCAAATAAGTCGAAATTTGCAAAAATATGAAATTTAAATGAAATCGAAATTTTTAAAAAATCGAATTTTTCTGCCAGGTTAGAAAAGGTAGAAAAATGGTAAAAATGTTTATAAAGTACCGACGATTTCAAAAAAAATTGAAATTTTGAAAAGTTGAAAAAACTCAAAACTTCGAGAAAAAGATAAAATATTTGAAATGTTAAGAAAAAGTTAAATTTTTCATAGTAATAATAATAATAATAATTAGTTGTTGTACAGTCGCCGTGTGGAGTCGTGGTCTACTAGCATATATTAGTGATGAACAAGAATTATTTTGTGCCTGCTAAAAAATTAAAACTAAAGAATTTTCAAAAAAAAAGTCTATAAAAGTAGAAATTATAATAAAACAATTTTTAGAATTTCACACAAAAAAATTTAAATTTCCAAGAGTTCAAATCTTAGGAAAAGTCCAACCGAATTTAGAAAAAGTCAATGTTTTCATAAACTCAAAAAGTCAAAATTTTCGAAAAAAGTAAAATTTAAAAGAAACTTTGAAAAGTAGAATTTTTGCAAAAGTGTTTTTAAAAAAGCTGAAGTTTTCTAAAACTCGGTGTTCAAAATTTTCAAAAAAATAGAATTTGCAGCAAAAAACAATCAAACTTGCAAAAAATTTCAAATTTGAAGAAAATGTGGAAATTTTAAAGAACAAAATTTAAAAGAAGTCAAAACTTTGAGTTAATGTTTCGATAAACTACAAAATTTTAAAAATTTGTTTTCTAAGTCAGAATTCTCAAAAAAATAGAATTTGCAGCAAAAAACAGTCAAGCTTGCAAACAATTTCAAATTTTAAGAAAATGTGGAAATTTTTAGGAACAGGATTTAAAAAAAGAGAAATTTTGAATTAATGTTTTCAAAAAAGTGGAAATTTTCAAAAATTCAAAATTTTTCATTAACATTTTCAAAAAATTAAGGCGTTTCCAAAAAAATACGACTTTAACGAACCAACTTTTTAAAAAAGAATTGATGTCGAAATTGCAAAAAAAAGTTGAAATTTTAAGAAAAACTGGGACTGTTTAAAAAGTCAGAAACAGAATTTAAGAGAAATCAGAACTTTGAGTTGTTTCGAAAAAGATACAAAATTTTAAAAATTTAAAATTTTTGTACGAAATTTTAAAAAGTTAAAAACAGAATTTGAAACAAGTTAATGCTTCAAAAAATGTGCAACTTTACAAAAATGCAAAATTTTTAAGTCGAAATTTTCAAAAAAAGAATTTTTCTAAAAAGGAAAACTTCGAAGAGTCGAACAAAGTTAAAAAATGTATGTATTTTAAAAAATATAGAAATGTTGAAAAATGATTGACATTTTTATAAAAAGTAGATATTTTAAAAGATTAGATTATATATTGTATTATTGTAGTGTTTCTCTTCGTCCACCCCGCACCTCGACGATATTTTGAAATGTTAAAGTTGTAAAAAAACCCAAAATTTCGAGAAATATTTAAAAAAACAGAAATTGTCAAAACCTTGGTTTTGAGTCAAGATTTTCAAATAGGATTTTTAAAAAAAATCATTCAAAATTGCAAGAAAACATTAGGAAAAAAAATAAAGAAAAAGAGTTTTGAATTATCTTTTCAAAAAGGTGAACATTTTCAAAAACGCTACAATTTTTAATTTAAATTTTCAAAAAAAAAGGTCTTTTAAAAAAAAAATAAACTTTTAAAAGTCGTAATTTTGAAAAAGAATTGATGTCGAAACTTTCAGAAAGAGTAGAATTTTCTCAAAAAATAAGGACAACGGAAATTTACAAAAACGTTTAAATTTCAAGAAAAAGTGAAAATTAAGTCCAAAAACAGAATTTCAAAGACCTTAAAACTTTGAGTTAATGTTTCGAAAAAAGTACATTGCAAAAATTCAAAATGTTTGGGTCGAAATTTCCAAGTGAACAATTTTTCAAAAAAAAGAAAATTTCGAAGAGTCGAAGTTTTGAAAAAATCGAACAAAGCTAGAAAATATACATATTTTTAAAAAATAGCAGAAATTTTAAAAAATGATCGACATTTTTATAAAAAGTGGAAGTTTTGAAAAGTTGAAGTTGTCAAAATTTCGAGAAAAAAGCAGACATTGTCAAAAACTCGGTTTTTGAGCCAAAATTTTCAAAAAAATCAATACTAACAAAAAGTCCATATTACAAGAAAATATTAGAAATAAATAGAAAAGGAGGTTTGGAATAATGTTTTGAAAAATGTGAAAATTTTCTAAAACTAAATTTTTAATTTAAATATTCAAAAAAATAAGACATTTTAAAAAAAAATTAAACTTGCAAGAGTCGTAATTTTAAAAATAAATTGATGTCGAAACTTTCAGAAAAAGTAGAATTTTCCAAAAAAAATCGAAATTTACAAAAAAGTTCAAATTTTAAAAAGTGGATTTTTTTTTAAAACAAAAATATAATTTAAAAGAAGTCAAAATTTTTAGTTAATGTTTTGAAACTTTCAGAGAAAGTAGAATTTTTCAAAAAAATTGATATTTACAAAAAGGTTTAAATGTTAAGAAAAAGTGGAAATTTTTGAAAAAGTCAAAAGCACATTTAAAAAAATTCAAAACGTTGAAATAATATTTTGAAGAAAGTACAAATTTTCAAAAATTTGTATTTTTTATGCTGAAACTTTCAAAAGAAGTTTTCCAAAAAAATAAAAAATAAAACACTGGATATCGAAATTTTGAAAAAATTTCAAGAGCGCATGATAACTCCAGCTATCCAGTCGAAATATTCAAAAAAGTAGAATTTTCCAAAAAAAAAAACGAAATTTGAGCTAACATTTTAGGAAAACGTTGTTTTTTTTAAAGTCGAAATTTTCGAGAACAGAATTGGAGTGTTTTCAAAAAAGTGGTAATTTTTAATAACTCGAAATTGTGGAGACAAAATTATTAAAAAAGTTAAATTTTACAAAAAAATTGTAATATTAAAATTGAATTTAACATTTCTGCGACTCAGTTTCGAAATACTTAAATTTTTAGTAAATAAAATTCTCAAACTTTATGTTTTCGACCAATAAGAGTCCAAAATGAAGAATAAATTAAATTAAAATTTTGGAAGATCAAAAGTTATAAATTTTCAAAAAGAGAATTTTGAAAAAAAGTCGGATCTTTGAATTGATGTTTATCAAAAATGCAGACATTTTTGAAGTGTTGGAAAATTGTTTGGGTTTATTTTATTTTTCAATTTAGAGAACCACGACCCATTTTGATTATTTCTGACGGACCACATTAACGATTCAAAGAACCAGTACTAGATTTACGTATATGCTATACAAGCTACAGATTAGGACCCCCACCATCTTAGGAGGCCTCCCAAAATAATCATATTTGGACATGCGATGTTGCCCAGAAGAAGTTGTGAGGAAAAATAGTGTTGATGTCCTTTTTTTTAGGTCGCCAAATTCTTGGGCCTAGTCGAAACGTGAACTTTTTTTTTGTGGGCAGAAGTTCTCGAGGCAATATGATGAGTTTTTTGTGCTTCTGTTTCTGGTAAATAAATTTTATAATTACTTGGCAACACTGGCCCCATATCTCAAATAGCTTAGGGCCTCCTCAAGTCTAGAGCCGGCCCCGCAAAGAACAAATGACACCAAAAAAGCATATCCTATTCTTTTAACAGAAGAATTTGACTAAACTCGCCCGCTACTGTCCAATGATTTTGCAGTAAAACTTCTAAGAAACTGGTACGAGAGCTCTCCAAAGTAACCAGGTAAAGATGGGAATTTATTCCAGATAAGATTGACTGATCTAATATCTTGTAACAGGATCAGTAAATTCCTGATTATTTTTCTAATATAAATGACAAACTGATAACAATTCTATTGTTTACAATTAAAAAAAATACGTTTAAAATATTGACCCAAATCCCACGGTGACGTATCCCCCTTGGTTAATCATGCGCTTTCTTAAATTGATTCACTCCGATTGGTTTACTATTATATAAATTCATTCAATTAATAAATCTACCGCCGAAGGATAACCCGGGCCGAAATTTCGAATTTATACTCTTGTCTTTTTTTAAAACATTTTCGATCCAAACGCGATGTTTATATTTTTATTAAAAGTTCAACTTTAAAACTCGAATTTTTTACTTTTTTTAATCCTTAAGTATGTTCCTTTGTTGGCAATCTTTTTTTTTTATAAATTTCTCAAAATTAGTGGTTTAAACTTTAAATTCAAATTTTATCTCGACATTTTGACCCAACGAGCATAGTTTTGTGTCAATTATCTAAATTATTTTTTTCTAAAATTTCGAGTATGCTATTTTTTTTTTGTCTAAAGTTTCTACCTTCAATTTGAAATTTCTACTTCTAGAAATGTTGACTTTCGAGGTTGACCTTGAAAAGTCGATGTTTTCATGTTTTAAAAATTTCTACTTTTTTTTCGATATTTCGAGTTTGACCTCAGTTTCGAAATTTTCTCCAAAATTTCAGATTCATAAATTGGAACGTCGACAATTTAAAATAATTTTATAAAAAAAAAAGGTCCAAGTGGCACTTGAAAAAGTCAATCTTTACAAAAAAAGTCAAAATTTAGAGAAATTGACGCAATTTCGAAAAGGCAAAATTTTCAAAGAAAGTCAATATTTTGAAAAAGCCCGAAACTGCCAAAAAGTCAAAATAAGTAAGTCAAAATTTATTTAAAAAAGTAGAAATTTTAGAAAAATCATAATCAAAAGTTGAAGCTTTCAAAATTTAAATTTTGAAAGAGTCGAAGGAAAACAAAAAACTGGATATTTTGTAATGTCGATATTCGCAAAAAGTCAATATTTTCAAAAAAGCATTGAATTTTTATATCAAAATTTTCAAAAAAATTCTAATTTTCTAAATGGTCGAATTCTTGAAGATATTGAAATTTTCAGAAAATTGAAAAAGAAAAAGTCGAAATTTTGAAATAAGTCAAAGTTTGAAAAAATTGAAACCCAAAATCGAAATCTCTAAAAAATCGAAATTTTCAACGAAGATAGAAAAAGTAGATATTTTTAAAAAGTAATAGAAATTTTGATAAATGATCGAGATTTTCAAAAATTTTGAAAAATTGAAACTCTTCTGAGTTTTGTGCATCAAAATTTCGATTATATTTCCTCCAAATTTCAGATAGCGGGCGCCGAAGAATACTTTTTTCGGGGCGCCCTCATTCTAAGGTCGGTCCTGATGTCCATGTCTTCTAAAATTAAAAGATTTTTTTCCTACAAATTAGACTAAACTATGCCATCGTTTGCAAAATACACTGAAACGCATAATCCTTCCCGTTATATTCCCACGTTTTTTTTTGCAACAATGGCGGAAAATAATCCCGCAAATTTGTGTCATTAATCAGCGTTTAAAGTGAAGGCTACCGCTTAAAATTTGTTTATACGGTTTGCAAAGGACCTCCATCTCTGAGAAAGGTAAATGTTGCAAATCTTATAAACAATGTCGAGTTTATATCATCCGGCGACCTCGAAAACTGACAGTTAAAGTATACTCGAGTCTAGACCTGGCAATTGGGTGATGATTGTTGGGCAGTTATCGTGGGCAAACGATATTGGTTCAGTGCGATGCTATGTAGGCATCTGCTGAATAATTAATGAAATTGAAATAAAGTCAGATCGTAAAAATATAATTGTTGCGGTCAACCTGCTTGTGTACGGCATAATAACGGTAAATCTAAGTATCCAATTACATTTTTGGAACAGCATACGGTTAACGTTTGTACGAATTTTAAAATAACATTTTCGGGACTAAGCGATACAATAACATAAAACAGAAATTATCGTGTGTGAAAAATCGAACGAAAATAAAGTCTGAAATAACGAATTCAGTAAATTCTTTCATTTTTCCTCATTGTTTATGTCAAAGAATCTAAGGTTTGATTTAATGGGTTTTCATTTGTAGTAAATATACAAAATCAGCCTTAAAAATTACGTCAAACAAGTTAATGTTTTACTATGTTATCGCTAAAACAAATTAAAATCGACTAAAGCTAATCTTTCAAAGCGACAAACTATACAAAACCTATGATTTGGAACGAAATGTTTGGCTTAGAGATGTTTTACTTATAGAAAATAATATCAGATTCCATGGTTTTGTACACGTGTAAACGAAAACTTATCTCTCAGAATTTGGGTAACTAACCGTCAAATCTTTTTACTTCCTAACCTTGAATCTTGAATGGTCAAATTTCCCTTTCCTCGATTAAAAAATGTACTTCGAGGCTATCTCGCTGACACTCGTTATCACTTAAATATTATCGAACGATTTTATAACATATGGTACGATTTTAACAAAATGTCGTCCTTTTTTTAAAAAGCTAACGTTTTGTCAAAATTTCGATCCCTTGAAAATTTCAACTTTTTCCGAAAATTTCTTTTGAAAATTACAACTTTCTGAAGGTGTCCACTTTTCAAAATTTCGACCTTTCGATTTTACAAAATTTGAATTTTTTTAAACTTACGACTTCTGAAAATTTCGATTTTTTCGAAAATTTCGACTTTCGAAAATTTCAACTTTTCAAAATTTTGACTTCCGAATTTTGACTTTTCAACATTTGAATTGTTTTAATCTTTCGACTTCTGAAAATTTAGGTATTTTTCGAAAAGTTCAACTTTCGAAAATATCAACTTTTCAAAATTTTGACTTTCGAATTTCGGCTTTTCAAAATTTGAATTTTTTAATCTTTCGACTTCTGAAAATTCAGATTTTTTTTGGAAAATTTCATGTAACAACTCCAAGAAATCGGAGGCAACAAAAGAAATGCCGAGGCGACGAAACGGAGCGTTTGTTTACACTTGGTTATGACTCGTATGTGGAACAAGGGATACACATCATCCAGCGTTCCTATTAAACGGTCGTGCTCGATTTCGATACCTTAAAGACTATGTATTTTTCAACTGATAGTATTAAAGTGTTTTTGATTTTCTTCTGAAAAGTTAGTCTTATTTTCGGCATCCTATCATTCAACTTTCGAAAATTTCCGCTTATAAAAATTTTGATTTTTCAAAATTTGAATTTCTTTAAGCTTTCAACTTTTGAACATTTCAACTTCTTCGAAATATCCAACTTTGTAAAATCTCGATTTTCTTCAAGATTCAACTTCCTAAATTTTCCCAAAATTTTCATGTTTTTCAAAATTTTACTTTCTTCAAGATTTGAACTCTTGAAAAATAGGGCTGAAAGAGCTTGTTATAAAAATTTCGATTTTCCTTCAATATTTTGAGTTTTCAAAATTTTGAACATTTCGAAAATTTTGAACATTTTAAAAATTTCGCCATTTTTCGAAAATTTCGTCGCTCCGAAAATTTGCGCCTTTACAAAATTTAAGCTTTTCTTTAAAAATTTCGAAAAGTTCAACTTTTAAAAATTACAACTTTCTCCAAAATGTCACATTTTTTTCAAAAATTTAAACATGAACAATTCTACTCCCTTAAATTTCCACTTTTTATAAAATTTCGATTTTTTAATAAATTTCATTTTTTTTCACATTTCAAATTGTGACTTCTGAACATTTTAACTTTCGAAAATTTGGGCTTTTTCGTAAAATTCGATTTTTCTCCAAAATGTAATTTTTTTTTATTTTAGTTTTTTTTGCAAAATTTTGACATTTCAAAATTTTTACTTTGGAAAAATTCGACTCTTCAAATACGACTTTTTAAGTTTCACTTTTTTCAAGTCTTCGCCTTTTTTGAAAATTTAAACTTTTGAAAGTTTCGACTTCAAAATTTGAATTTTTTTAAACTTTCGACTTTCGAAAATTTCGGCTTTTTCCAAGTATCCAACTTTCAAAAATTTCGATTTTTTTTTTCAAGATTCAACTTTTCTAACTTCTACATTTTCCCAAAATTTTCATGTTTTTCAAAATTTTGACCTCCCAGATTTCAACTCTTGCAAAATTCGACTGAAAGCGCTCATTTTTGTCAATATTTCGACTTTTCTTCAGTATTTTGAGTTTTAAAAATTTTGAACACTTTCGAAAATTACAACTTCCTCCAAAATGCCAACTTTTTTTCAAAAATTTAAACATGAAAAATTCTACTCTGAAATTTTCACTTTTTATAAAATTTCGACTTTTTCGAAAATATCATATGTTTCACATTTTGACTCTTTTAAATTGTGGCTGCTGAACATTTCAACGATTTTTTTTCATAATTTCAATTTTTTTTAAATTCCATTTTTTTGCAAAATTTTGACATTTTAAAATCTAGTTTTGAAAAATTCGATTCTTCAATAACAACTTCTTAAGTTTCACTCTTTTTCAAGACTTCAACTTTTTCGAAAATTTCATTCACCTTTCGAAAATTTTGGTACCTTCGAATTTTGTTCAACTTTTAACTTCAAATGAATGATTGAGATAATAAGCCTTGTATATACGAATATATACAAGTTTATTACGATGCAATTGAAATCTAATTTCATTAGAATCTAATGAAAATTAGACTGCAATTGCAAAGTTCACGTAGATGAGGCAAAGCTTGTATCACAGGTTGCATTGCAACACCCATAGATACAAACGTCCTCGGCGTGACTTTACTTTCATCTAGTTTTGACAAATGACCAATTAAATGTTCTGTAATTAAACAGTTAAACGTGCTTAAAATTGAAAATATGTACAACCGCAACCATAGACTAGTTTCGGCCTTCCTTGGCCTCGTCAGCATGGTACAAATGATGATATTTTCTAAGATTTAAATCTTTGAAAAATTCAACTCTTCGAAAGTTTCTAATTTTTCGAAATTTCAATTTTCTTGAAAATTTCAAAGGTTCTACTCTTTTCAAAATTTTGACTTCTGACATTTTCGGCTTTTTCCAAAAATGATGACTTCGTAAATTTCGACATTCCACGAAAATTTCGACTTTCCAAAAATTCATTTATTCAAGATTGTGTTATTTCAAAAATTTGAGCTTTATGTAAATTTCGTGTTTTCGAAGTTTCGAATTTTTCTCAAATTTTTAACTTTGTTCAAATTTATATTTTAAGACATACAACTCTGTACAGTTTTTCACTCTTTCAAAAATGTTAATATTTTTTGAAAATTTAAATTTTTTTCGAATTTTCGTTTTTTTTTTCAAAATTTTGACTTTAGAAAAGTTTGACTTTCGAAAACCTCAACTTTCGAACATTTCAATATTTTTTGTAATTTTCTATTTATTTTTCAGAATGGCGAAATTTTAAAATTTCGAATTTTTTCAAAATTTGCTGGGAAAATTTTTGTCTTTTCAAAATTTCGATATTCTTCAAAATTTTTGCTTCTAAAAGTTTTGGCTTTTTTCAAAATTTCGATTTTTCAGATTTTATATTTTCGAAATCTCGAGTTTTCATTTTTCAGAATTTTGCAGAATTTTAAAAATTTCGACTTCTGAAAATTTCCACTATTTTATTTTGACTTTTTGTCAATTTGTTTTTTTTTCGAAGTTTCAGTTTTTCCAAAATGTTGATTTCTTTCAGTTTGATTTCGAAAAATTTCCAAAACTTCGATTTTCTCTAAAATTTTGAAATGTTTGACTTTTTAGAAATTTCGTTTTTATGAAAAAAATCGAATTTTTGCAAAATTTGATCTTGTGGAATTCTCATTTTTTTTTCAATTTTCGAAAATTTCGTCTTTTTTTAAAAGATTTTGAATTTCTTAAAATGTAAAATTATTTTAAAATCTTTTTTGTTAAATTTCGACACAAATTCAACATTTCTGAAAATTATTTGAACCTTTTTTGAAAATTTTATCTCTTTCAAAAATCCCAACTCTTCTGAAAATTTCGGCTTTCTGAAAAGTTCCACTTTTATGGTACATTTCGAAAATTTAGAAATTTTTTCAAAATTTACTATTTTCCAAAATTTCAACGTTATCAAATTTACTTTTAAAAATTTTGAGTTTTTTTTTGCAAATTTAGACTGCTGAAAATTAGATTTTTCTGAAAATATCAATTTTTTTTGAATGTCAATTTTTTACTTCCAAAAATTTCAACTTTTGAAAATTTAGGCGCTTCCAAACGCAAATTTGGACTCGGCCTTTCTGAATTGTTTAGAAAAGCTCTTATTAAGCCAGTCATTTTCGCAACAGAATTTTTAACATGTAACCGTATTTCCGTTTTCTTTTACATTTTTTTTTGGAAAATTCCGATCTGTTTTTTGGAAATTTTGTTTCTTTTTGAAACCAAAAAGTAGAATTTTCAAAAAAGATCAGCTTGAAAAAAAAACAAGTTGAATTGTTTTTTTTTTTAAAAAAGTAGAATTTTCAAAAAAGATCAGCTTGAAAAAAACAAGTTGAATTGTTTTTTTTCAAGCTGATCTTTTTTGAAAATTCTACTTTTTTTTTGAACATTTGGTATTTCATGAAAATTAGGAATCAAAATTGTGGCTTCTTTCAAAATTTGATTTTCCCAAAATTTTCACTTTCTCCAGATTTTCATTTTATAGATTTTATCATTTTAATCACCATTTGCAGCCGATTAAAATGTGATACAGGGTGTTGAGTCAAAATTTTGTAGAAAATCGAAATTTTGAAAAAAAATTGGAATTTTTAAGTCGAAATTTTGAAGAAAGTTGAAATTTTCGAAAAAAAAGTCGAGATTTAAAACTTGCAAAATATAAAAAGTGTTTCTTTTTAAAAACACAACTTTATGCTCCACCCATTTTATGCGCGGGGGGAGGGGGTTTATAATAAGGACCCTTCTAGTAAAAAATAATTACAAAATTTGTATTTGATATTAGTGTACCTTTAAATGGTTACCCATGTTGCAAATGTTCAATTTTGTGAATTCCCGACCCCCGCACCTTTCTCGTACTTGCCCTAGATTTTCCTAATTAATTAATACTGTGGCCATAAATATTAATAGGGCGATAGGATTGATAAAATCAGCTGTGCAGGGGGAAATTAAGTGGAATTTTGTTGTGCTGGCGTTCAGGCATATCCGAGTATTGATCGTTTTTGTAGACGAACTTTTACTTTCCGCGTATGGAATTCAATCTAGGTGACTGAAAACCGTTATCATGTATCACGGCGTGACATTGTTCCACATACTAACATTGTTTTAGTTCACTTAAGGAGTGAAACATTGGAAAACACCACTGCTTACCTCATTGTCTTAGAAATTGTGTCTTCGACATAATAGTTAGCTCATTACAGATTGCTACTGAATTTCGTCGACTTGAGATATAAATCAAAGAATGCAGCAAAAAGTTCAAAACTGTGCCAAATGTTCCTTAAAAGTTCGCGACGAGAAGTGCTTGGCTCTAGCTTACAATTGGCACAAAACTTAAAAGTTTTGTTAATTACACCATAAAATGCACGCAACTACTTGCATTTATAAAAACTTTCGTCCCTTTTTTAATTTCGAGAATATCAAAGTAAAGTTTATGTAATAAAATTGTAAAATTGTTGAAATGAATCAGCATTATCTAATCAAGGGTTAAACAATACGTACCGTCCTTGAAACAGATCATAAAGTGATACCACCTGCAAGTTTAGTCATTTAAAATTGGTTACTGAACGTAGTTTCCCATATTTTTTTACGTTACACATTGTAAAAATTATTATCTCTCCTTTACAGTTTTGAAAAAAAATTATTTTGAAGTTAATAATAATTTTCGTAGGTCACATTTGGTAACTGTCATTGTATTTATGTAATTATTTTAGAAAGTATATACCGAAATTTTGGGACTAAAGTTGAAATTTTTGAAAAGAATATAAACCAGTTTCCAGAAGACTGAAAACCTGCATGCAAGACTAGAAAAATATTGCCATAGGAGCCACCGATGAGTTGAATTTTAGGTCCCCTGTCGATGTCGTAACAAAGCAAAGCAATAAACTGTCAATTTTTTATAACTTTTCAAATTGTTCATTAAAACATTTAGAGTCGTTATGAATAATCTATTAGCAAATGTGGAAAAATGCGAATCGCGTGTTGGAAAAGGTTTCCTATCAAATTACTTCCAGTAACAAAAAACTCGTCTCTTGGGGGAAATTGAAGAATTATTAAACAACCATTTCAAGGTTATTCGTTCTGATTAGATCGCATGAATTTACGAGAAGTTTTTTAAAGTAAATTATAACATTTGCAATTAGCAAATCGAGTGATGGTAATGCAAAAATAGAACGGCGAAATATTACATCGGAATAGGTATTGAATTGAGGAATATAAAGCATAATTTTAATAACCTTCGAGCGTGACTTTTACTATTAGGTCACCTAAGCGGAGTAAACCACTTTGGTTAGTCAGAGACAGATAGACGTAACTTTTAAATTTATCGAGCATGCATTTCTTGAGCAACTGCAAGTACTGAAGTGTAAAAAGCGGATGTTTAGAAGAAACCGATCTATTCAATGATCAGTACCCAATGTACATAAGAACTATTCTTTAGCCGTCAATGATTTTAATTGCCATTAATTAGAATTGACGCTCGGGTATATTGAACGAGGAACGTCTCGGTAATAAAAAGCGCTTGAATTGGGAGTATACGCTTTACATACAGTTCAATGTTATAACCTCTAATTGTCCATAGCATGAAATTAATCATACTCTGCCAAAGACATGATCAGAATTATGGCGTTTTTTTTAACATGAAACTAGCTAATGAAATTCAATGAGGCTAGTACAACATACTTTTATGAAATGACAAATTTGTATTTTTCGTGAGACTTATTAGGGGCTGCCCTACAATTAGTTTGGCAGTCTGGCAGTTTACCCAGGAATAGTAGATCTAGTAACTGATTGAACTGTCAGATTAAATCGTTTTGTAGGTGAAGTGCCTCATAAATAGAGTATTAATTTAGGAGCTAATTTAATTACGGATACAATTTTTCTTCCAGCAAAGCCGACTAATTGCTATCAAACTATATAGTTTAGTCAATACTAATAGCTGGTAGTAAATTATCTGAACAATTTTGTTTTATAGTGCGAGTCCAAATAAAAACGGTATTAAGAAGGCTTCATTCCTATTTTGCTCTTCGCTCTTCCTTGCATTCTTCTTTCGTTCTTTCTTCTTTCCTTATTTCTTTTCCTACCTTCCTTTCATTTTATTGGAAATGGGGTGTGTATGAACTATTTAGTTCAATGAAACACCACAGTTTAATTATCGAGACTTTATTTATTCAAGAGGTCTCGGAAGGTGTGTGTTGTCGCGACGAAATTATAATCTCAACTTCACAGTCGAAAAGGAATCTTTTCGTAATATTTCCAAATACATCTGGTCTATTTCATGATACACTGCTAATATACATGTCAACGTTAATCCCTTAAAACCTATATTCAGAAAAGGGACTGACCAGCGTTCTTAGAATTAATCATCCACCTAAAAGTGTTCCAAATAAGTTGAAGTACCCGTATCAGATTTCACTTCGTAAAAGATACAGCGAAACTCATAAAGCATTCGAGGGTGTCTAATATTTTACTTTAAAATATGCACCGATAGATTTTTGCTCTCACGTTTTGAACGTGATTTCCAACACTTTTCCTACCTTCCTTTCATTTCCTTCCTTTCTCTTTCTGCTTTCCCTCCTTTTCCATATATTTTTGGTTTCCTTTTCCTCTTCCTCTTCCACCTCTTTTCTTTCTCGTATTCCTCTTCTTCTTCTTACTCCTCCGATTCCTTTTCTTATTTCTCTTGATCTTTCTCATTTACTTATTTTTCCTTGTCTTCCCCCGTCTCTTCTTATTTCATCTCTAGATCCTTCTCTTCTTATTTCTTCTCGTCTTATTCTTCTTCTTCTTCTTCTTATTTTTCTTCTTCCTCTTTTTTCCCTTCTTCCTCTTCCTCTGCTTCCTCTTCGTCTACTTCCTCTTCCTTCTCATTTTTCCCTTCTTATTCTTCTTCCTCATCTTTCTGTTCTCCATCTTCCTCTTCCTCCATTCCCTCTTCTTCTTCCTGTCCTTCCTTTCACTCTAGTAATTCCTGATCTTTTCTTCCACCATCCCTTCCTTTTCCATTTTTATATTTCTTCTCTTTCTTCCCTTCCTTCCCTTTCTTCCCTTCTGCCCTTTTTTTTTCCCACCATCCCATTTTGTTGCTCAGAATGCCTTGCAAGTGCTACTTTTCTTACATTTTAAATAAATTTTGCGCTTGGAATATTAGGGTAACACAGCTATTCTGGTAACTAATTCTATCTTATTATTGTAAAATAACTCATTTGCAATATTCGAACCCGTGAAGTGATAAGAACTCGACCGCTCATGTAAATTATAAGAATAAGAAGATATTTTCATTTGCTTTACAAAACTATTGTAATTCGCTATAAATCGTACTATGATACGTTGCAGTTAAGTTAGTCATAAATTAATACAACATGCTCCTAGTTACAATCTTTGTCATGCCAAAGTCTTTTTTGGTTAAAACCTGCCAATAATGAGTAATGTTCATGTTTGCTTTTGTAAATTAGAATATTGCTTTTTCTTCTCTTATTTTGCTGTATGCAGACTGGTGTATGTTATTCCATAAAACGGTTTTTACTACAACATTCGAATGTCATTATTTCACGCAATGTCTTGAAAATACACCAATCAAGCGGCGAACTAAAAACGTTAGTAAATAACTAGTAAGTTGTGGCACCACACGATAGGAATTAAATTGACAATAAAATACCATTTGGGGGCAGACACATTAATAATTTATCGAATCAGATATGCATTGTGACATTCACAACGGAGTTTACATTGTGACTTTTTTTTTGCTGTCATATAATCGAACTCGACCCCGCTTTAGACGAAGCAGAGTCCGTCCCAGTGACCTATAAAATCCAACGTTGAAATATTAATGGGGCGGCTGTTAGATTGTTAAGGTTTGTTGTATCGTACACACGACGTTGTTGTTTATTCATCGGTCATTTCTAGACAATCATGTTCCCATCCAATATTTACCTAAGAGTTCGCCTTACACGAAAAGAAATAATAAATGGATCCCGTCATTGGTTTTAATACTGCACCATATAATCAACGCAGCTGTTTCCGATTTATAGAATTATTCATAAATTTGTATTTACAGAAAGAAAAGGAAATTTTTGTGAGGAAAATTTTCAAACTTGTTATGAGCCAATTCTTAAAATAATGATTTTAATAAAAAATCTTATTTATAATTGTAGATAATTTTCCTTTATATTTAGAAGAAAAAGTAATAAAAGTTCACGAATAGAAGCCAACTTATTCAAATTGGTTATTTTAGTCGAATTTTTATTTAGACGTGTGGCAGCCTCCATTCATGTGTGGAATAAGACAATTGTCGGGTTTTAAAATTGACTGTCGATGGTAAAGTTAGAAACTTCAAAATGTACGAAACATTATCTTATTAAATAAGTTCCGCTGGGAGTACTGTGGTTATCAAATGATTGAAATGTGACAAGTTTTTTCAAACAATGCTCACGTATGATCGATTTTTTTACGTGGGCTGCAATAAAAAGTCATTTTAATATATTTATCATTTATTTCAGCGAGGCCTTAAGATACAAAAAAGTCCTATGGAAAGACGTCCGGGTCGGTGATCTGATACACCTTTCGAACAATGAAGTCGTACCTGCTGATATTTTAGTCCTAAGATCTAGTGATCCTGGCGGCTGTTGCTTCATAGACACAGGCCACCTGGACGGCGAGACGAATCTGAAACAACGTCAGGTGGCCAGAGGTTTTGTAGAAAAGGTAAGAAATCTGATTTAGTAACCCTTCACCTATTTAAAAATCAAGCATTCCAGCTATTTGTCAGTTTGACATGTTAGTTTGGCTGACGAACTACATAGGAGGTCCCATTAGGCCCGCCTATTATATTGAAATTTGATTAAAGTTTTTATTTAAAATGTAAACCACAAAAAAATCTAATTACCTATTTATATTATATTATATTTCTATGAAATCTGATTTTTGAAATGAGCGATTTAGTAGAGAAATTGAACGTTTTTCGGGGACGTAATAATTCCAAAAAAACGACGCACCCGATAATGGATTAGAATTGCCAGGAAGTGAGTCAGTTGTTTTAGCGATTTGTTCGTAATATCGTGATTTGAGTAGCCAAATATTTAGCAATAAATAAACAGATAAAAAAGTTTCATAATTCGTGACGTATGGATTTTAGCAACCGGTCTTCGAGCCTAGTAAATTCAGGAGTAGGATAGAAGTCGACGCCCCGACGACGAAAATTTATAGGTTTCACGGAGCAATAATTCATCCCTCGGGAGAAAGGGTGCCTGTAGGGACGGAAAATTTGCTGTTGAGAGAATGCCTTCTGAAGAATACCGACTTCATCGAAGGAATCGTTGTTTATGCAGGTGGGTTGGCGAAATAATGTTATTCTGAATTTTTTAATTCACCTTCGATCATATGATGTTGAATATTTAAAAGTTCATGCAAATGATAGGATAGTGACATAAGTAATAAATCTATCTACAAGGCAAATTGGTGTGCTAAACCGGATTTGATTATATTATTATAAATCGTACGATTCTGATTCCTCGGAATATTTTCTTGATATAAGCATTTTATATGTTGTTTAATTGTTAATTAATTTTTATATTTTGTTTATGTTGCATATAAGCTATACATTTTTATCAAAGGACAATATTTATCGTTTTTATATCCCATTAATAGCTCTTGCCTTCCAAGTTGTATACTAAAAATTTCGTTCATAACATCAAATATTTATATAAAACTCAAAATTAAAATATTTCTCCTTATAATAGGGTATTCACCATGAAATTAATTAAAAATAAGTATTAAAATTATGAATATTGACGAATTCCCTATTATATAAAAAGCAAGAAATTACTTTACAGACAAAATCGGTCGAATTTCGATCACCTTCAAATTATTTATAAGTTGACGTGAGAAATGTTCCTATCCTGTTAAATTTAGGAAAGTAATCTTCATTGCAACAATCGTCTCACATCTGTTAGTTTTCTTAAATTGGAAATTATGTCAATTTTTCGCAGGTCACGAGACCAAAGCGATGCTCAATAATGGTGGTCCACGTTACAAACGATCAACCTTAGAAAGACAGATGAACCAAGACGTGATATGGTGCGTTATCATGTTGATATTCCTGTGTGTGATCGGTGCCATCGGCTGCAAATTATGGCTCAACGCTTACTACAAATTATCAGAGCCGTTCAAATCAGAAACCCTCAATACCAGTTCGGAGGCTTTTTTGGCCTTCTGGACCTATATCATCATCCTACAGGTATCCCTTGCTTGCTTCAATAATCATTTTTGCGTATTGTAAAAAATTGCGCACACTGAAAAATCACCACGTGTGTGTCTTCCATATAAAATGATTCATCAAGTTATCTCTTTCAGATTATGATACCCCTTTCGCTTTACGTCACGTTAGAACTCTGCAAAATAATTCAAGTGTATCACATCCACCACAACGTCGACTTGTATGATCCGATAGTCGATAGAAGAACCGAGTGCCGAGCGTTGAACATTACGGAAGAACTGGGCCAGATCCAGTATATATTTTCCGACAAGACTGGAACCCTTACAGAAAATCGTATGATTTTCCGGCGATGTGCCATAGCCGGCGTAGACTACAACCACCCCGAGCTCCAAGTCGAAGGGGGCAAGATGGGCAACCGACTGACTTCCCTAAGCGTAGTCCCTAACTCCAGACTGACCGCAGATCTCTATCAAACCGGCAACATGACTGAGCATATCTACTCTCTAAGACAAACACACTCCAGCAGGCTGCAGGAGTTCCTCCTGTTGCTAGCCGTGTGCAACACCGTGGTGTGCTCCGAGTACCCCCACCACGACCTGATGAACGCAAGCGGGATCATCGAGACGGTTCCGAACGTGTTCGAAAAAACCCAAGAAGAAGAAAGTGAAATTCTGGATAGTACCAGCGCACATTCGCTGGCTAGTACCAGCGATAAGTACACGCGATTGGAGGAGTCGCGGTCGGTCACGCCTTCGCCACCGATGAATGCGCACGCGTTCGAAGTCCAGGCCGTCGGATGTGTCCGAGTCCGGTTCGAAATATACGAGACCTAAGCTGCTGAGCCTGCCCGGTTTCTTGGGCAAGCGCAACTTAAGTAGTAGCAATTTAACTGATGAGCAGAAGGTGAAATTGAATCGTTCTTCGACGCCGTCCCCGTACACTTTGAAGCCGATATTTGAGGCGGAGAGTCCCGACGAGTTGGCTTTGGTGGATGCTGCCTACAATTATGGTTGTCGCTTTGACGAAGAGGACTCCAACTTACGTCAGTGTTGAGCTTCCATCAGAAGGTAGGATCTGACGATCAAAGTCCATGTTTCCTGAATTTCCTGATTTTTTAACTAATTCCGGTTATTGAAGATTTCAAATTTAATTCTGAAATTGGGGTTTTGATCGCTAAATTTTGAGATAAAAGTTGAAGTTTTGGGAATTAGACTTTGGTCTGATTTACAATTGGAGATTGTGTGATATTAAAATAAATTATTACATTACAGGTAGAATGCAATTCAAAATCTTGAATATATTACCATTCGATTCTACCCGTAAACGGATGTCAGTCATCATAAAACACCCCAGAACAAAAGAAATCATTCTGTATACTAAAGGAGCCGACAGCTCAGTTCTTTCAAATTTAAGTCCAGTTGAAGACGATTCTGAACAGAAACTCATCATTGACAAAACGCAACACCACCTCAATTCCTACGCAAGACAAGGCTTAAGAGTCCTCGTAATGGCCAAAAGGTACTCTAACGCTGCAAGAATACACCGAGTGGAACAAAAAACACCAAGAGATCGAAATGTCCTTCGATAACTTAGAGCGAAGAATACGCGAAAGTTACTCGACCATCGAAAACAATTTAACTTTACTCGGAGTCACCGGAATCGAGGACCGCTTGCAAGAAGGGGTCCCTGAAACGCTACAATCACTGATAGCCGCCGGCATAGTCGTCTGGGTCCTAACGGGGGACAAACCCGAAACCGCCATCAACATCGCGTACTCGGCCAAACTTTTCTCCCCGCAAATGGATCTGCTGAAGCTGATGGCGCGCTCTAAGGAAGCCGCGGAGAACACCATCTTGTATTATTTGAACGAAATCACTAAGAGTGGGAATTCTGGCGATTTGTCCCCGCAGTGTTCGCGCTCCATGACCCCGAGCACTAGTTCGTCGGTGAACAGGAGCGGGACTAAGAAGGGCCATGGTCGCGCTTTGATCGTAGATGGGAAAACGTTGACGTTTATTCTCGATCGCAGGTCGAATTTGACGAAGGAGTTTTCTAAAACTGACTACGTTATGTAATTCGGTGCTTTGTTGTCGGGCCACGCCGCTGCAGAAGGCTTATATCGTTAAAGTGGTGAAGGAAGAGTTGAAGATGAGGACGCTGGCTATCGGCGACGGAGCAAATGATGTGTCGATGATTCAGACCGCCGACGTGGGGAATCGGGATATCCGGTCAGGAGGGGATGCAGGCTGTCATGGCGGCGGATTTTGCCCTTTCTCGATTCAAGTATTTGGAGAGGTTTCTGCTGGTGCACGGGCATTGGAGCTACGATCGACTGGCCCGAATGGTGTTATATTTCTTCTACAAAAATGCCGTAAGTATTTTACTTAATTTAACCATTTTTTTCTCTTTTATTCTCTTCTTTTCTTTTCTGTTTCCTTTTTTCCCTTCTCTTCTATTTGCTTCTCTACCCTTCTCTTTCCTTCTGTTGTCTTCCTTTCGCTTCCCTGGTCTTCCCTTCTCTTCCCTTCTATTTCCTTCACTCCTTATCTCTTCTCGACCATACTTTCCTTTGATCTTTTCTCTCTTCCCCCGCTCTTCCCCATCTGTTCGTTCTCCCATGATCTCTGCCTCCCTCTATTGTTGCACTTTGAGCTTCGTCTTTTTTAAACTGCTGCATTGGTCCAATTTGTAATAAATCTAGTGATTTATTTTTATAATTTGTCTACTTTGCGTTTTTCCAAATTTCAGGCCTTTGTGTTCTTAATGTTTTGGTACCAACTATACTGCGGATTTTCTGGTGCCGTAATGATCGACCAAATGTATCTGATGCTTTACAATCTACTTTTTACATCTCTACCTCCCATCGCAATTGGTAAGTGGACCTATTTGTGTATATGACTTCATAAAATTTGAATTATTTTAGGTGTATATGACCAAGATGCCCCTGAGGAATTACTGCGGGAAAAACCTTATTTATATCGCAGAGGAAGACTGGGGAAAGTTTATAGAACATATTCTTTTTGGCTGACTGTTCTCGACGCGGTTTATCAGAGTATATGCATATTTTTTATATGTCAAGCAGTTTACGCTGATAGCGACATTGACATTTTCGAATTTGGAACAACGTGTACCACCGCTTGCATGTTTGTTATGTTACTACACGTTTCAATAGAAATTCGCTCATGGGTAAATATCGACCTTAAATTTTTTATTAATAATTTACATCGCAAAATTCATAAGGCATAAATAATTTTAAACGTTGTTTATTTATATACAATATTTTTCTTTTTCCTTAGACAATGCTACATGTAGGATCAGTCGTGTTTTCTATAGGACTTTTTTATTTGTACTCAGTTTTGTACAATTCGCTGTGTGTCAATTGCTTCGGCCTGCCCAGCACGTATTGGATTATACAATCCGCGATGTCCAAACCTACCTACTGGCTGGTAACTTTGTTAAGTTGCGTGGTGGCTATTCTCCCGAGGTAACAGACTACTTAGTTTACTTTTGTCACATGGTAATGTTCGCTTATAACAAACCTGTTCAACAAGAATTTTCGTTTATAACAAACTGATGTGTGAGGTACGGATTATGTCACTATTATACGTTTAATTAGCATTTATTATTTAGTACGAATTTCGTTTATAACAAATTCTGTCCCTTAATATTCATTTTAAGCGAACATTATGGTTTGATTCAAATGTGCTAAAATTCGGACACTAGTAAATGTATGAATTCAATTTATTGTAATTTTAGGTACCTCTTTGTAGTGATGAAAACGATGTTTGCTCCAGACGAAGTGACAAGAGCGCTCATGTCATATAGGAGGAACTACAGGAGAGGTGAGGGATTTCTTGTATCTTGGTCGCGCTCAACATCTGCCTCGTCAATATACAGGTAGTTTATCGAACTTTATTTTTGGTGCGAATTTAGCTTCTTTTTTAAAAGCGTTTCAGCCACACAGCTTTCTCTCCCGTCACGTCTGAACTTCTAAACTACCTTTCTTGTTAGATAGACGAGTAGTAGGAAACCGTTTCGCTTCGTAATATTGTGAAACTAACAAGAATGCACTTTTAAGTACACCGGTAACGCTTTATCATCTAGTTTCATTTTTTTTGTGACTCATTCATATCTATTTTTCTGTGTTTTCGTGTCATCAAATTTTGTATGTGTTTTTCTGTTATCAAGTTAACTTAGTTCTAGACCATTTAAGTTGTTACTAATTACATTTCGACGTTGGAAATATGATAATTTTTTTAAAAGTTTTTAAGCCATTTAGTTTATTAATGATCTAGGAAAGTTGAAGGTCCAGCTAACATTCTTAAATTTTTTATTTTGTCAGTTTTCAAGGTGCTGTTCAGTCAGATTTAAAGCAGACTGTAAATATCAGCGTGAATTTACCTGTTTACTGTCACTGGCGAATGAGTGGAAACTTGTCTTTTTTTATCAATCGTAAATATGAGGGTATACATTTACTGTCGTTGGGGAACATAGGCAATCCCCCTCCTACTCACAAGAGAGCATAATAGAATCACCCTATGCAAGTGTTTTAAAAAATTGATTTATATCGAATTCGGCCTCATATTAACATAAAATTTGGACACCAATGAAGTATTCCCTTCTGCCTGTTTAAACTTGACAGTTCGCCTTGGTTAGTTAGCCTACAAATGTCTCATTTTAGTTGTGTATTCAAAGTGTTCACTAACCGAATTTTTTTAAAATGTGCACCACAGATGATCTGACTAATTTTCACGCTCGATCAATCATGTGCTGTTTTATTTACTCACAAAATGTATTATGTTCAATTTAAACATATCATTCTATTTCAGCATAATGATATTTGTTTCTGTTTAGAACCGCCGATCAAAGGGCTCAGCATAATACTTTAACGGCGGTGGGATAAGATCAACAAAGTGACCTTAGTGTGGTTGTTTAGAAACTTTTGCATTTTAATAATGGCTGTGATCCATGTGTATATATTAAGGGACCAACGAATTTTGTTTACTCCCTCAATATTGACTTCTTTTTTATTAGTGTTCGTGCCATGGCGTGTTTTTTTATTTTCTAGTGTATATATGTATGTACTTAGAGTGTGAGACCAGTTACCAATTAAGTTTTTAAATATTGCCTTATATATCCTGGACCCCTAGTTATGTTATGTATATACCCAAGATGTTCCTTATATTTATTAGCAAATATTAACTTGCCAAATATAATTTCTTAGCACAATTATATTTATAAAGAGAATATAAAGTTTGCGAAAACTATTCAATTATCCATGACTGTGAAAATGACGTTGTTTTGAGGGGTGCTATAAAAAACATACAAGTGATTTTATAAATATGAAATATATTTTTATTATCATGTTATCATTTTGTATCGCATTTTATTTTTACTAAAACAAATCGTGTAAAAATGCCTTACTTTCCTCTCAATGTATAATAAAACCTATGATAACAAAAAAGGAAAAAACATTGTGATGAATAAATTCGTTTTATTTTTAAACTTTGAAACTGTTATTTTAGCCAATTCTAACAAAATTGGTTTATATTTATGTACAAACAACCAGAAAAGAATCCAGTATTAGTGAACCTTGTGTTTTATTTACTCCTTTCTGGCAGAACTAATCCCTTTGCCCACACAAAATTATTCTTCATTTTAGCTATAAACATTGACATAAGTACAAGTGCGAGTTTATGTTTGCCAATCGGAAAATTGACGATCCAAAATGGATTTTAATGGATTGGAAAAAATTCAACTTTCCTTCGACATAAAATAAGTCAGGAAAGGCATTGTAAATGAAAATAAAAAATAAAAATTTATTCAGTTTGACAACTATAACCTAAATTGACGAAATAACTATGAAATTATCGATTGCAGCTAATGGAGGCTCCTTAGGTAAACAAAAAAGATCTAAAAGCAATTAAAAGGATTAAATTCACCTTTATGAATGGGAAGAGTCCGAAAATGAAAGAAATTATCAAAAATAGTCAAAATTTTCAACTGGTAAAAACTTTCAAAGAAGTCAAAATTTTCAAGGAAATCGAAATTTGCAAAAGAAATCAATATTTTTCAAAGGAGTCCAAATATTCAGGAAAAGTAAAAATGTAGGCTTTTATATTTTGTTTGCATTTTTGCTTTGCAATATGTGATGTCTGTTGTATTCCAGGGGTACGTTTAAGGTTTCGAAGCCTCACCTATGAGTATGCCACTGAAGTATTAAAATAACTAACATTTTTTTTGTTTTTAACTTCAATTAACCCAGAATATTGAATAAGACATGAATGAAATAGGTAATTGTGAATATAGCTTTAGTTTTACTATCCGTGGATAAAGTCCAAAGAAGGTTTCATCCCTTTACTTCATCGGCAATTAATTAACAGTAACTATTTATTTAATTGCCGATGTGGTAAAGGGGTGAATCCTTCTTTGGATTTAATCACAAGCCACAGTGTTTAGTTTAGGGATGTCGATCTGAGATCGAAAAATCGATTTTTTCAAGCCTCAAAGTCGATTTTTTAGATCGATCTTAAGTATAAGATCGATCTAATGAACGATTCAAAAATCCTAAGAATCGGATCGATTTACTTAGATGCAAGCCCACTGTAAATTTAAGGACAAACATTTTTTATTTTTTACATAAGTGTATTTATGTCGTTATGTTATTTTCCACTTCCGTCTACTAGCAATAGCTACCTTAATAGGCCAACAGATGGCAGCATTAATATTTCTTTTCATTCATAATGTCGTTGACTGAATAGAAAAGATAACTGTGGTGCAGTGTTGCCATATATTTGAAGGTAAAATTCCGTGCATACGCGGTTAAAATTACCGTATATTCACAAAAATTACCTTACGTTATTTTATTACCTATAACCCGTCTTAAAAACTTCTATATAGTGGTTGAACACGTTACAGACGTTTTAATAAATACACTACAAAACTTGAAAAAAGTTTATTTACTTTCCTTTGAAGTAAAAGTTACAAGAGCGTAGAAAGGACGTTAATTTGAAAAAAAAAAAAATATCACGGAATGTTGACTTTTTCTCCTTTAAATCCCGAGGTTAAAGTCAAAATTTTGACTTTAATGTAAAAATTTCGAAAAACAGTCCAAATTTGGTCTTTAAAGTTGAAATTTCTAGAAGAAACTTGAAATTTCAATTTTTAAATCAAATTTTAACGAAATGTTACAAAGGCGTAGAAAAAACATCGATTAAAAAAAATGTTATTTGTAGAAATTTCGATCTTTTTCTCGAAATTTCGACCTTAATCTGAAAAGTTCGACTTTTTTCTCGAAATTTCGTTTTTTTCTTAATTTTCGACTTTTTTTCTGAAATATAGAGTTTTTTCTCGAAATTTTAACCTTAATATCAAAATTTTAACTTTAAACTCAAAATGTCGACTATTTTTCTAGAAATTTCGACTTTTTTCTCAAATTTCAACTTTTTTCTCGGGATTTTGACTTAGTTTTTCTTAAACTTCGACTTTTTTCTCTTAATCACGGAGTTTCGATTTACAACTCCAAATTTCGACTTTTTTCTCGAAATTTCAACCTTGATTAAAGTCGAAATTTCGACATTAGTCTCGGAATTTTAAGAAAAAAGTAGAAATGTCAAGAAAAAGTCGAATTTTTGGCAAAAAAGTCGAAATCTTTAAAAAAAAAATTTTTATAATCAGTGTCCTTTTTACGCTTTTGTAAAATGTCGAAATTTCTAAATATATTTTTTTTAATCAATGCCTTCCTGCGCTTTTTGTAAAATGTCGACTTTGAACTCAAAATTTCGACTTTTTGCTCGAAAATTCTACTTCATGCATACGTATGTCATAAAAGACAAAATTTTGGGTAATAAAAAATTGAAATTACTAAACGTACCCTACTGCTAAGTGTCAATATTAAATTGTAAAAGGGTTGGTGCTTAGAATCATATATGTAATACTTCTATATGGCGTGTTTTGTCCCTTTGTTTGTGTCAAAAGGGCGCGATGGATATATGTATTAACCAATCCCAAAGTTTATTTCAAATATCCCTTTTCTCCTCAGTATATGGTTCCGGCTCATCTTGTCATGTGTTCCCGCTATAAATGAATGAATGCTTGTCCATGAAAGAGTACGACATATACTTTCATCTCACTTTTTTGACAAAGCGTTTTGCAGTGGAGATTATACACAACACGCCATATAGAAGTATTACATATATGCTTAGAATATAGTCTTATATTCTAAGGGTTGGTGAGGCTAAACTGTCATCTGCCTAACCTAACCATAGAATAAGAAATTTCGACTTATCTCGAAATTTCGTAAAAAAAAAAGTTGAAATTTCAAGATTAAAGCCGAAATTTCGACCTTATGAAATTTCCTCAAAAAATTCGAAATTTGGAGAATAAAGAAGAAATTTCCACTTTAATCTCGTAATTTCCAGTTTAAACTTCATATTTCTAAATATATTTTTATAAATAAATGTATTTTCTACATCTTCGTAAAAAAAAACAAAAATACATAAATAAAAAACAAAGCAGAAAATAAATATGTATTGGATCTTTCTAATTAGAAATAAATAATTAAAATATAAATATTAGTGATAACGAAGGCTTCCACGGCCAGAGTCAGTACAGGATATACTTCTTCCGGGATTGGACCGTGTCAAAGAACTACTAAAAGTGTTCGACGTTTCGCCCACCATCGTAGGGGGCTTCTTCAGGAACAAAGAAAGAAAAATAGATGAAAAGAAGAGTTTCGCCTCTGGTATGGTGGACATACTGAGTTACCGTGCTCTTCTGCCTAAACTTTCCTTTGTACCAAGTTTCAATTCAGAAGAGTTTCGCCTCTGGTATGGTGGACATACTGAGTTACCGTGCTCTTCTGTCTAAACTTTCTTATCCTTTGTACCAATTTTCAATTCAGAAGAGTTTCGCCTCTGGTATGGTGGACATACTGATTTACCGTGCTCTGATGTTTTGAAATTGGCCTTTTATTTTTATTTTTCTTTTTTGCATATTCCCTAATTTCATCTATTTTTCTTTCTTTGTTCCTGAAGAAGCCCCCTACGATGGTGGGCGAAACGTCGAACACTTTTAGTAGTTCTTTGACACGGTCCAATCCCGGCAGAAGTATATCCTATAAATATTAGTGTTTAAAATCCAAGAAAAAACTTTCAAAATTAAATTAAATTTAAATTTGGACATAATGGTGGCGCCATTTTGTTTAAGTTTTGCGTTGCCTATAAATTATTGCCTAATTTCCATTTTTGAATGCTTTGTTACAATATTTTAACTTTTGTATCACTTACAGTTGATATTTTTGATATAGGAGATATGACACCAATTTATCATTATCATTCAATTTTTCTTTTATTAGAAATTTTTTAAAATTTCACCAACAAAGTGATTAATCGAAAATCGATCTTTCAGCACCCAATTTTATCGGGAATCGATTCCTTTGCTCACGAGTCGAATCGATCCAAAAATCGATTATTTCAAAAAGGAATCGACATCCCTAGTTTATTCTTCTCGTTGATTGAATACATATTTACTATACTACTTTACTATATTCAATCAACGTTCTTCTTGAAAAAAAACATCCCTAGTTTAGTTCAGTGCTTTAGTATCCGTGGATTGATCTAATAAACATTCTATGGTTAGTTTGCCAATGGCAGCGCTGCCTCTCAAAATAAACTTGTCACATCTGTCAAATAAACGTCATTTTGATAATCAGCTCTTATTTGATTATAAATTTGCAATATATGAAAAAACCGAAACAATGCCGTCAGTACGAATTTCAGACGTATTACTAAACGTAAGTATCAAAACTAAAGTTCGTTTTAAACGCCACGCAAATTACATACGTTCTCTTGTAGAAACTATTGTCCGCGAAAGAAAGCTGCTCCGGACGAATTTACGGCATATTTTCCAAGCAAACCCTCACAGTTCTCGCCTTAGAGGCCAACACGGATGACTCCATAGATTCTAACTTTTCAGTGCCCACGGAAGTAGATTTTTGTGGGCTGTTTGAAGTTGGCAGTGAGCATCCAGTCGAAGAGGTTTTACTCAATGAGTTACTGCAAATCGACGTAACCGACAACCCAATTTACATTTTCTGCGACTTGACGTCTCAAAAAATAGTCGTATATATTCTACGAGATGAACAACTGGAAAAAACTCAGTATAGCGCCATCGGTTTAAACGATGTCAACAAGCAGTTTTTTTACATTCGTTTGAAGGGGGCAGTTTGACTTTAGCGCCCCCAATAGCGAAAGCGCCATACAGGATGCGTTTCTCAATTTGAGGAAAATGATTTCATCTGGGAACTTGGTGTTTGGCGTCGAAAGTAGCCCAATTTGCTTGTTCCCGAATGCGGAAAATTGCATCGGGATTTCCGCCTCGGATTCCCTAGCGAAATTAATCGATGAACGGGCAAAAGACGGAAAAAATTCCAAACCACTCGTACTAAACATGAATATGTTTCAGAACAAGACTGATGTTTCGTTAAATAGGTTTCATCATGCACCGATTTGTATCATTAACAAGAGTAAAGTCTGGCTTGAAATTTGTAACTGTGGAGTTTAAATGTGAGTTTCAGGTGAAAGGAAGTTTTTAAGCATTCCAGTTTTTATTGATTCGCTTGCTATGGTTAGCAGGTCTGCAAAAATTGTTGAATTGTACGACGTTCTAATTGAAGCTACCAGTAGAAATGTCAGGGCTTTAAGCGAATGCAGTTGCTTCATGTTTAAACGAGGAAAAACTTCCCACAGAAATTAAAACATCTCATTTTTATTCCAAAGAGATTGGTCACTTCGTTTCAAGATTATTACCTGATAATAAAACTGATGCCAACTCTGGTAATGTTTGGTGCATTGAAGTGAAAACTTCTTTAGACATGATTGATATGTTTAACTTTGGACGGAATTGGTTAATATTCGTAACTCATAAACTGTATTTAACAATAAATATAACAAATATGGAAATTCTGTGCTGTTTGAATATAATTAGTTTTTATTGATCTGTTTCGATTTACAGTTTGATGGGACATAGATGGTCAGTTGTTTAAATTTCAAAAGTTAATTAGCTCGCCCACTCCCTTGTCTTAGAGGTTTTCACTTCTTTTGTGTGGTCTTATGTACATTCTGTCTTGTTTTTAATCAAACGTTCCACAACTTTTGACTTTGAGGTTTGTTTTTTAATTAAGGGCTGATTTCATTTCAGTGTCTGGAAGAAAGTTAATTCACCAGAAACTTCTGTTGCCCCTGAGCCGACCAATGTTCAGGCAGAGCAATCAGTTTAAATTCGATCACTATGACAACAACAAACAGTATACTAAATCCCCACGAGAATGTTAAAACCGTGGACAATGGTATATCTTGCAAAATGTTGAAACGAATATTTTAATATTTTGTTTATTAGGGGGCCAAGTAAGCTTGGTCAAAGGCCAATATCTGTACTACCACTACCGACAAGATAACATGGATGATAACGGGTGGGGTTGCGCCTACAGATCTTTGCAAACGTTGGCGTCTTGGTATCATCTTCAGGGCTACATAAACAAAAACGTGCCAACGTTTCAGGAAATTCAGCAGTGCCTGGTGGATATTGGAGACAAACCGAGCAACTTTGTTGGTTCTAAGCAGTGGATTGGATCCACAGAAGTCAGCTTCGTCTTGGAGAGTTTACTAGGAGTAAGCTCTAAAATTCTCTACGTGAGTTCTGGCGAGGAAATGGGTACCAAAGGCCCTGAATTGGTTTATCATTTTGAGCGCCATGGCTCACCAGTTATGATCGGTATTATTTTGATTCTTGATATGGTTTGGTGTTACATTTGGTTTGCTTTTTAGGAGGAGGTGTGCTGGCTCATACTATTTTGGGCGTTAATTACAATCAGCAAAGCGGAACGTTAAAATTCTTGATTTTGGATCCACATTATACAGGGAGTGAAGACATTCAAACTGTTGTGAATAAGGGTTGGTGCGGTTGGAAGGATGTCAGTTTTTGGGATAAAAACGCCTACTATAATATGTGTTTACCACAAGTGTCCCCTTTGTGTTTGAGATGATATTAAAAGAGATTTTTGGCTTAATTTTATTTCTCATTCTGTGTAATATTGAATTGTAATGTCAACTATATGATTTTTTTTTATTCCTTGGTTTAATTTTTGTTGAAAAAGAGGAAGACTTTGTCATTTACCATTCCAAGAATATTGAATTTTTCCATTTATGCTGTTAATTTGTGGAAAATAAACAATTTTATATATTTATTTATTGTTTTCAATGTATCGGGTGTTTAAATGAAAAAGCACACTTGGTGAGTGCTATGATTTTTTGTTATGGCTAGTACACAGTAGTAGACAAAATTGCGGAACTGGTGTCTATAAAGTTGAGCAACAAGAGGCTTGTTCCACAACTTCTTTGGGACAAATTCCAAGGGATTCTGTCTCCTTTGTGATGGTATCTTGGACACTAACTTGGCTTATTTGTCTAGACCTGAAGGCGTGACAAAGCCTCTAGAATTAAACCAGCTTGAAATTTGTTGTCTAAAGACAAAATCCTGAATTTTGTCTACTAGTGTGTACTAGCCTTTAGATTCAGGATATAGTATAGTTTTGGTTGACCTGTCCCTGATGTCTTATTTATGCAAAGCGGTTAGAATTTTCTAAGGCGAAAGAAAATTTTATTTGATGACATAAGATTTGAAAAATGAGGGCAACCAAGTGATTTTGTACAAAATCAATGTGGCTTTCCATGTCTAGATTTGTTGTGTATTAAACCTTGGAGTTGCCAATTACTGAGCTATTATAGAAATATACGTTAAAAGCATAAGACATTTTCACACCAAAATTGCTTTTTCATTTGAACGCCTTATATAACAACCAATATCTAGTAATATCAAAACAGACAACAGTCAAGAACGAAACTTTTAAGAAGAGACAAAATATTACTAACAATTACTATACTCTGTTCACCCAAGAGATATAGTTAGGCCACTGCTTAAAAAAGACAGGTTCACACAATATGAAGAAATAAACCAAGGCTACTAATTAAGAGATCAACCAAACTTTTTTGGTGTATGATAAGAGGATTTTTAGATTCAACCCATAGACATACTTCACTCAAATATCCCCCTTTGTTTAAGGGAGTCGCCCTAACTATATCTCTTGGGTTAACAGAGGATAAAAGTATTTCATTGTTCGACAGACAAACCAACCACAAATAACATTCCCTTCTTTGATAAGCTTAATTGCAGACTGATATATTTTAATATTAATTATTAGTAATCTTGTAATGATAACAACTACAACACTATAGTGCAGCTTGCCTTATTATTATTTTGCGTTTTAAAACCGATAACGTAACAATATTATTAGCAGTATGACGAATTCTTGAAACTTTAAAAAAGTGAAATTTTCGTTTAACAGTAGAGTGACCCAAAAAAAATGGCTGTAAAAATTCGGGAGATGTTCAGAGGAACTTTACCGCAGATGCTGGCCGCACTTGTTTGTTAGTAATGTTTTGATGGTTTACTTTCAGCTTTGTTTTCTGCTTGAGGCATTATCGATCACTCTAGTGGTGGTGGCAGCAAGTACTTGTTGTAGAGCTGCTAAGAGGATCCGTAGGTTGAGTGCCAGGTTTCACAGGTGGCATGCTTGACACGATAAGTTTTTTTTTTTGGATGTCTGAAGATTCTGTTGCCAGGATGAACTTTGTTTTAGTCATCGAACATATGGAAAGGGGAGTCCGTGGGATTTCAAAAATTTTGAACCTTGACTAGAGAAGAAACTCTTGTAGATAAAGTATTGAGTTGTTCGAAAAGTTTGTGTGGTACATTTCAGAAAAAAAAAGGAAACTTGCCATTTTAAATTTTTTTATCATGTTTATGTACAATGTGCTCGCCATTCTAGTGTAGAATCCTTCATCTTCTATTTTTTAAATTGTTTTTGAATTTGCTTAGAAAACGTTTAAGCTACAGTTTTCTGCATCTTCTGACGTAAGTTTGGCTATAAATCTGACAGTCCTATGCTAGTAAGTATAACGTATGAGGCGTACATCTTATCCAAACTCAATTAATTTTTGCCGAACCTGCAGAGACTTTAGCTGTAACCTGAGTGCTATCTTGCTGAAAGACTTGTTTTTCCGCTAATCCAAGTTCAGTGTTAGCAAATTGCTCAAGCTTTCCTATTGAATGATGCTCTAATTTCTACTAGAATGGGATAAATTATATAACATTCTACTAAATTATACGAGGGGAGTGCAGGCCCTAAGTTATTATAAAGATAGCGAAATAGTTTGTTAGTAACGGACTGGTCCTTGGTTATCTTCATATACAAATTTTGTCTCCTGAAACGAAGAAAGAGCAACTATTGCTGTGTTTTTAATTTTTCTTTGTTTCAGCGGATAAAATTTGTATATAAATGATCAAAATAGTGATCTGGCGCTCTCTTCAGATAAAGTGGCAGCATTCCAAAATTGTTGATGAGTGAAAAAAAAAGTGGGCAGAACTCGTTCTTACCTACCGATGATTGATCGTAAAAAATGTCGCGGTAGGAAGAAAATTGCCCAGATGTTTATGAGAGACCTGGAATTTAATATAAAAACCATAATTTTCATCCAATATTTTTTCTACTAAACAAATTCCCTTAATAAATTTTCTATTATATGACAAAAATCCTACAAAATCTAGTAGAAATTTTACTAATCTGATAACACAGTTCAATTTTCAATAAATGATCGTAAGCACTTGCTTTGAAAATTCTGCTAATTCTCCAACCCTATGCCGGGAATTTTAATTAATTTTAACTTTATTCACTCGCAGTCAGCTGACGTTCGTTCACAAATAGCGATACATGAGAGTTTAATGGATGTATTTACCAATGTTCATATTGGGCCAGCATTCCAATTGTTGAGCATTCATCGTTTAGGAACCTGTCAAATAAGGACTGATTCCATTCTAGATTGCATAACTTGCGTTCCAGCGCTTCACTACTAAAAAACTTACAGCCCGAAAACATACGTTAACATATTTTCTTTTAGGTACATTCAGTATCATCGCGGACGGTATGCAATACGGATGGAGCGCTCCAATCCTTCCGTTACTCCGGAAACAGAATCCACCAATCATTAGAGAAGACGACGCAGTTTGGATCGAAAGTCTTTACATGATAGGAGGCCTAGTTGGTTTACCAGTTACTATTTACTTAGTCGATAAATTTGGCCGAAAGAATTCAGTTGTGGCGTCTTCCTACATCAATTTATTAGGTTGGGTGCTGATAGGTGTGGCATACAGAAGAGAATATGTACTAGTAGGGAGATTCCTCACAGGAATGGCCGCCGATGTAGCCTTTAATGCCGCCCCGATTTATATAGCAGAAATAGCTCTTCAGAAAATTCGCGGCTTTTTATCTGGAATAGTATACGTGATGGTAGTGATGGGGATAATCATCGTATACGCTGTGGGTCCATTTATTCCAATATACGCATCCTCTTTAATCGGGGCACTGATTCTAGTTTTACAAGTGCTGGCTTTTCCTTTTCTTCCAGAAAGCCCTTACTATCTTCTTTACATCAACAGAGAAGTGGACTCCGCCAAGGCTTTGAAGGCGTTAAGAGGCGATGGAAATATCGAGCAAGAACTTCAGGAGATTGCTGCTGCTGTAGAGAGACAAAAGGGAGAAAGAGGGCGTTTTTTAGATTTGTTTCTCATACCTAGTAATCGAAAGGCGCTAATTATCGTTTGGTTTTTGACCGCTGCCCAACATTTTGGTGGAATATCCGTTATGCTTATGAATTTTCATGAAATTCTGGAAGCTGCCGGATCAATTTATATTCAACCGGAAGCTACAGGGATTATATTTTCGTGTTTGATGTTCATAGCTGTTGCGTTATCAATTTTAGTTGTCGATCAGTATGGACGCAAAATTTTGCTTCTTATCTCAGGTGTTCTATCAGGGATTACACTGCTCGTATTAGCTCTTTATTTTCATTTGAAAGAACTCCAATATGATCTGCAGGGTGTCAGCTGGATTCCGGTAGTTTCAGTTATGGTTTATGCTGTAGTTTTCAAGTTTGGTCTCGGTATTATTCCTGTTATCATTTTAGCTGAATTCTTCCCCGCTAAAGTAAAAGTTATGGGTATGGCGACAACAGACGGTATTTACGTGACATCTTCGGCGATTTCGATATATATCTTTCAGTTTTTCAAATCCAGTTTTGGCATATATGCACCGTTTTACATTTACACGTGTTGTGTTTTCATAACTATTTTGTTTATCATTTTTAAAGTACCAGAAACAAAGGGAAAATCGCTGGAAGAAATTCAGATGTTATTAAAGAAATTGTAAACCAGTGGTAAATTTTTTGAAAATTTCTATTATTAAAATGTATATACGACCTGTAATATATTCATACGATAGTTTATATATTTTTTCGAAAAATTATTTTAAATTGTTACTCATTTTTAGGGTAGCGTTCCTTAAAAGGAAAAAAACGGAACCTCATAATCTTACTCTCGTGTTTGTCCGATCGTCTGTCACAGAGAGGTTATTCTGAAATATTAAAAAAAAATAGAAATCTTGGGATTAAAATAATTTCACAAGCGTAGTTTGAAATCTGTTACAAAAATGTCTAGAAATTTTAAGAAAAAAAGACAATTCTAGTTAAAATTGGTTTTGAAACAATTATAAATATCCGGTAAATATTGTTAAGTGTTTATTAAAAATCTTTTAATAGCGCTTTTAAGGTTTTGTATATTTAGTCTCATGTCAGGATACATTATAGTTTAAAGATGATGAGTAATTTGATATTAACTTTTGGGCATCGTGCTTCTACCTGATCTCTGCTTGTAGTTTATTTTGCACCATTAAGCTCTGTAGCGCCAAAACAAGTGTTAAAATTCGGGCCATTTAATTGTACTATTCCTACCTTTGCGGATGCGTTTCCCATCTAAAATCTCAAGGCGAGGTAACATTTCGCTGATTTGGTTAATATAATGAGGATCCTTGATTAACTCCTGATTACCCTCAAGGGATAAATTCCGTAGGTGCTCGCAGAGATTGAGAAAGCTAATAGAACGCAAATTTTTCACGTTATTCCTACAAAACCTTACATAAAACAACAACCACTAATACCCAATCGCAAACACCTTCTAAAATCCAACGTCTTAATCTCATTTAGGAAAACGCAGGGGGTTATGTCTGTAATGAAATTATCGGCAGCGTACAGCTCGTCTATAGTTTCGAGGCCGAAAACTCCATCCAAGTACGTCAATTTGCAATTATTTCACTCTGAGTACCTTGAGATTTCTCAAGCCGTTGCCTAAATCTCTCAAAGAAGAGACGTGGCTTCCATCCAAAATCAACTCGGTTAAAGACGGCGTGTAAAAAGCGAGATGCTGAAGAGGTAAATCTCTGGATATTACTCTCAATTTTAGTTGGCTTAGCGAATAGCAAATTTTGCGTGCCAGAGGCTTGAACCTAAAAATAACTGGAGTAGACTTAGTTTTGACTATGAAGGGGATCGAAGTAATGCAAAATTGCTGCCTAATTTATTATCTTAGATTACCAGTATATCTTGAAGGCTGTTCTCCAAAGGGACATTGATTTGGGTCAGCATGAGATCGAAGTCGGCGTCTGATTCATCATAAATGTTAGTTGTAGGCTTCGATATTTATATTGGTTGCGTCTTCTTGTAACAGTGGGGTTAAATAAAGTATCGTTTCTTTGAACAATTGCACTTCTGAATCACTGGAATCGTCGATATTTGGGGTCATTTTTGCTAAATTACACGTCGTTTTTCATTGGTTTAGTTGCTATAACTACGTAAATAAATATTGATTGGGGTTGTGGGAAGGAAAGGGGTAAATAATGGAAGTATGTTAATATGATATATATTGTTATAACAATGATGTATACAATGCCAGTACAGTTAATATATTATATACTCATTTAATAATAAGCTGGTAGCAAACATGAATATGTATACAGTATCCATACACCATGTTAAACAGAATATTTTACAAGTATATAACAATAACGAACACTAATAAATTTATATCTGAGTAAACTGCAGTATGTTGAGCAACTATGAATAACATTTACGACATTTTCGATTCATTTGAGCAAGTCAAAAAAATCTGTTGCCATTTGTTTTATAATCTGGTTCACCCGCTACTTCGTCTCTGCAGATTTCAAATGGGGGTGGTTTTTTGAGTTATTATTTGTGATTTATCGACTGATGAAAGGAAATGTAGTCCATTTCAAATAAATGTGCATCAGAGTAGGACAGGAGTGGGCAACCCTTTTTCGTCAAAGGGTATTATGACGTGGGCCAGAATAGATTGAAAATTGCCAGTAAAAAAAAGTGCGCACCTTGCGAGATGGATTTATCGTTACAATTAAATTTCGACATTTTAACTTAAATTATCAAAGTTTACTAAAAAAGTTTCGTAACCAATAATTTACGAAACTTTTTTATCTCACGGTTTTCATTTTTATAAAAGTTTGGCCAAAAATCGACTATTTTAAATCACAATTTTTGAAAATTTCGTTTTGTTTCTCCAATTTCGTTATTTTTGAAAAATTTAGACTTTGCTTTCAAAAGTACTTCTAATGAAATTCATCTTTTTATCGATAATTCGACTTTTGCCTCAATTCTTTATTTTTAGGGGCAATTTTATCACCAAAATTGGAACTTTTTAAATTTCATTTCCTTTAGGAGATTTAATTTTTTTTAATTCGTTTTCCTTTAAATTCTACTTTTTTTTTAAATTGAGGCTTTTCTTGAAAATGCAAGTAATTCTCAAAATTCATCTTTATTCTCAAAATTTGACTTTTTCCCACAAATTGATTTTGTAATGTAAAATCCTACCCACATATTTCTCAAAATGATGACTTTTTACTAAAATTTATGTCTTGTTTAGAATTCGTCGTATTTTTCATTTTTCTCAAAGGTTGGCTTTTTTTAGAAATGCAGACTTTTATCGTAAAATTGAAAACTTCCTATTTATAGAAATTTCAGACTTTTTTCTGGAAAATTTATTTAGTAAAAAAAGGAACAATTTTTTCGAGATTTAAACTTTTTTCTTAAATTTTAACATATTCTGTCTACAAATCTCAACTGTTGCCTCGAAATTCGTCTTTTTTTCGACTTTTCTTTTAATTTGTCCATATTTTTAGCGAGTTTATTCTCAAAGCCGATTTTTCTCTCAAAACCTGATTATTTGTGGATATTACATTTATTATAAAGTTGTTTTTTTTCTAAAATTTGGAGTTTTTTCTCTAAATTTCGACTGTTTTAAATTGATCATTTTGTTAAAATGTCAATTAATTCCTCTTTTTTTTCTTTTTTTGTTAACTTTTTACTTCATTACCCAAAATTCAACTGTTTTCCCTCAAAGTTTAACTTGCTATTGGAAAATATGACTGTTTTTCTCAAAATGACCCTCTATCCCGTTATTTCGATTTCGATAAGATTTGTCTTATTTCTTTCCTAATTATTTTTATAAAACTTTGGCTTTTCCCTTTATAAAGGTTGGCTTTTATCCCAAAATTCGACTTTCTTTGTTTCTAAAAGCTTTGATTTTGATTCGAAATTCATCTTTTTTCGAAATTCCAACTGTTACGTGCCGAAATTAGAACGAAATTGTATTAATAAAAAGATTAAAAATATGTCGAGGTATTTCGGCTTTTCCCTTAAACCTCTTGTATTTCTCCACCTCGAAATTTGTCTATTTGCCGGAACTTTTGTTCTCAACATTCATCTTTTTTTAAGCTCGATTTTATTCTAAAAATTCGACATTTTTTTCTCCAAATTTCTACTTTAATCTCAAATTTTTTCCCAAGTCGTAATAATTTTGTCGTGAAATTTCGAGCTTGCAAATTGAAGTGATTTTTTTAAATCTCTACATTGTTCAAAATTACGAGTTTAACCTCGAAAGCTGAACATTTTTTTCGAAATTTCGAGTTATATCTTAAACAAGCTTCGATCTATTTTTTGTTAAATTCCTATTAAAATTCGATTTTTTTCTCAAAATTTCATTTTTCTTTCGACGTTTTCATTTTAGAATTAAATATTTTTACTTTTTTGGACTCAAAATGTCAATACTTTCCAAATTTTGACATTAATTTCGAAAGTTCGATTTTTTAATAGTAGGTTTCTTTTTAAAATTTTGTCATATTTTCCAAAATTTTAAGTTTACATTGTCAATTTATTTTTGGTGGAACGGACTGGTTCTTGGTTATCTTCAAAAATTGAAATACAAAGTTTGCCCGCTGAAATAAAGCAAGATTAAAAAACACAGCAAAGGTTGCTTTAATGCGATTCGATAGCCAAGCTAACATTTTTAGAGACATACGTTAGAGCAACCTTTGTTGTGTTTTTTTAATGTTTCTTGGTTCCAGGGGACAAGACTTGTATTTTATTTTTTGTCAATTTTTTTGTAAAATTTTATCTCTGAACTCAACGTTTTAAAGAGATTTAAGATGTTGTGTTTACTTTGATTCAACTTATCGATATTATTTTTTCAGTTTCTAGAAAATGTTTTCAATTTTTTATTAATTTTGTCCTTATCTTTTTTTCCAATATTTCGACTGTAAACTCAAAATGTCCCTTAATTTCGAAGTTTTGTGTCTCCTACAAAGTTTCTACGCCAGATTTAAGAAGTTCTTAAAATTTGAGTTTAAAATTATAACTTTGCTCTCCTTTCCTAAAAATTTTGATTCTCATTTTCAAATATGTGATTTAGGGAATGCAATCCGACAACAAAATTTCAATTCCAGAATTCGCGGGATTGATAATCCTTAATCCTGCGAAATCCAGGAATTTGAAGGATCCTGTAGAACGTCGAAAGATTTTCAAGAGAGCGTTATATCATCAAGTTTTTAAAAGGATTAAATGAAACTAAAAGTGATCATTTAACTAGAAATTTTACGGGAAAAGGCAAAAAGAGTTAGATGGCATATATAACAACAAACCTCAAAACCTGGTTACAACGACCGGCAATCTTATCAAAAATGACTTAGACAAACTGAAAAGATGGGAAGAATACATCGAAGATTTATTCCATGACGAGAGAGTAAGTAATGAAGTACTAACCTTGCACTACAGATCCTATGATAACATCAGACGAATTGGAGAATGCTCTAAGCTGAATTATATTAAGTGCCTTTATAGTAAAGGAAAACAGTCTCTCCTATTTAGTAAAATATATGAAACCAGCAGTATACCAACTGACTGGATAAAATCAACATTTGTGATGATTCCTCAGAAAGGAAATGCAAAGAAATGTTCCGAATACAGAACTATTAGCTTAATGAGCCTCGCTCTGAAAACCTTTCTTCGAATAATTCACTCCAGAATATTTACCAAGATTGAAGAACAAATGAGGGGGGCTCAATTTGGGTTCTGCAAGAATTTTGGAACCAGAGAAGCGCTATTTTGCATCCAGGCTCTCGTTCAAAGATGCAGAGATGTCGAACATCCTGTCTGTTCTTTATTAACTTTGAAAAGCGTTCGATAAAGTTAAACATGACAAACTTGGTCAAGATTTTAGAACCAACAGGCATTGACGATAAGGACCTCCGTATAATTAAAAACCTTTATTGGAACCAGGAAGCAAACTTCAAAATTGGTCGGAATATGTCAGAATCAGTGGCAATGTGTAGGGGTGTAAAACAAGACTGCATTATATCACCTCTGCTTTTACCCTATATTCCGAACATATCTTCAGAGAAGCACTTGATGAAGCTGATTGCGGTATCAAGGTAAATTGAGTTATCTTCAACAACCTCAGATATGCTGACGATACGATTCTGTTAGCCAGCAGACCGAAAGAATTGTAGTTGCTATTAGATAAAGCTACAAATGTATGCGCTGAATATGAATTAAGGATCAACACTGTAAAAACGAAATTTATGGTTGTTAGTAAACATCCTATAAATACCCCAGCAATAACAGCTAATTGTATGGACCTTGAGCAAGTTGATAATGTTACCTACCTTGGCTTCAACATTAATAGCAACTGGGATATGTTCAACGAGTTTAAAATCCGAATAGAGAAAGCTAGAACGGTGTACTTCCGGACGAAAAAAGTGTTATGTAGTCGAAATATTAACATAGAACTGAAGTTAAGACTCGCAAGATGCTACATATTCCTGACTTTACTGTATGGGGCAGAAAGCTGGACACTCACGGAGACATTATTAAAGAAACTCCAAGCTTTTGAGATGTGGGTGTACCGCAGATTGCTACGCATTGTATGGGCCGATAAGGTCCGTAATGAGGAGGTTCTACGTCGGATACATAGACAACCCGAGATAATTAAAACATGTAGTGCGACACCCTGAGCGCTACAATACCCTTTACTAAATTATGGAAGGTAAAATGGAGGGTAGGAGAGGACCTGGTCGCAGAATAACATCCTGGCTTCGAAACCTGCGAGAGTGGTTCCAAAAATCAAGTGCAACACTATTTAGAGATGCTGTGAACAAAGTCATAATAGTCAATATGATAGCTAATTTTCAGTGAGTACATGGCACATGAAGAAGAAGAAAAACTAATTTTGATATTAAGTCAACATTTAAGGAAAAATGAACATTTTTATGAAAAGACAAAATTTAGAATGAACATTTTCGATTTATAGAAAGTTTTTAAATCTAAATTCAGTTAAGAGAAATATATAAAAATTTCCATAAAGTGTAAGCTTGAAATTTTAAGGAAAAAGTTCGAAATTTTGTAGCTAAAAAACGAAATTAAAAAAAAGTAATAATCTGTAAAAAGTCTTAATTGCTAGCGAAATTTCTGAAAAAAAGTGAAAAGAAATTTTAAGCTTAAACTTAATTTAACTAAAATTTTGAATATGGTTATGTATATCTTACTAAATAAATTTAAGAACACGTTAATGTTCGGAATTTCAGAGAAAATTATATCTTGTAGAAGAGATTTTCTTTTGAGATTGGCAATAATCTGAAAAAATCAGTATCTTTAGAAAAAGCCAAAAAAAAGAATCTTTCAAAAAAAGTAGAAAACAGAAATCACAAATTTCAAAAAAGAAGTTTTATTCTAGGTCCCGAGTCGAATTAAAAAAAAAAAGAAATGTGATGTTACTGCATAATCCAGCAAGTCTCGCGGGATTCTGCAGGATTTATATGCGAGACCAGTCCTGTAAAAATATGCGGGATCCCGGTATTTCAGGATTCAAGTATTTTGATATTGCATTCCCTAATGGGATTAAATTTTGAAAGTTGGAATTTTTCTCAAAATTTCGAGTTCTATTTTAATTTTTCAAAAACTTTGAATAGTTTCTGCTAAAATTCAGGCTTAAAATTGAAATGTCAAGACAGGCTTATTCAATTAATTTTGATTTTTTTTTTAATTTAATTCTTTTCAAATATTTTCTTTTGAAATTGAAATTTTTTTCTTGTTTTCTAAGGTTTCCACTATAAATTGAAAACTTCCACATTTTTCAAACTCTTGTTTTTTAGTATGTTTTGAGCGCGCGATATTTACCAATTGTAGCGATTCGCCTCGCTTTGCGAATTGGAGCAGGTATCTGGGGAGGATTGGTGGAGCTTAGACGGCAACGGCAAATCAAAACAGAATGTTTAGTTGATCCCATTTGGACATTTAATGGACATAATTATTATATCCTGGTAGATAAAAGAATGTTAATTAAAAAAATATTAATATTTTGATTATTGTCGTAAATGTGATTCATGTTTAATGATTTTGAGCATGAACTTTCTTCGTGGTCTATGATAAACATAAAATATCACTTGTATCATTTGTGCTTTTGATTAGAAGTTCAGCAGAACGGAAAATGGATATGTAAATGGTTTTGAGAAGCTAATGATAAAAGAGAATGATTTAAGAAGTTAATGAATTTATCCAAGTTGTTTCTAACCTTGAAAAAATTGCCAAAAATTACTTATTATATATTATACATAATTAACAAAAAAATCCACATTGAAAGTAAAAATAATTGGGACACACATCTATTCTTATTAGTAATATAGTTAATTTATCCACTAAAACTTTGATTTCGATACAAATTTTAAACAAACTTACCTTTTTATAAAAGAAGTGTTTCATAGACACACATTTTTATAAAAATAATTTTCCTTAATAAGTACAACATTAGTAGAAAAAGAAATTAAGTTTAGCATATTATATCCACTAATGTGCATGCAGCACTTTGGGTAAGATAACGTTTTAGTTTTTTTTTTCGATAAAAATTCGCAGAATATCTATTTTTTTTCAAGGTTAAAATCTTCTTATAGTCAAATATCGATATTGTCGCCACAATTTTTTAGACATACTTTAAATTCTGTAACCTGTATTAGTATGTTTACACAAGGTTGAAAAATATAGAAGGATCTAATTCTATAACAGTCAATCTTAACGCCTAAAAGTGAAAAATCAGTTAATTTAGACGTAGTGAAACAGATCACCAATTCAGGTGATATTCAGAAGGAGTTGATATGCATTAATATTGTCTCCATTTAGCCAGTTCTGATGAATAACATTATACATCGAATTTTTATATGAAAATAAAGTCTCTTATATTTACCAATTATTTAGACACAAGGGTTACATTCTTCTGATAATTATCGCTGATAAGGAGGGTAGTCTACTAATAAGTAATAGCAGTAACGTTTTCTTCTTTTCCTCATCTAGAAGAGGAGGAAGAGTTTTCACAACACTCGAGCACCAACAGTTGATTTTTGTCTTCTTCTCAGGAATGATTTAGTTTGTGCTTCACCTGAAATTTCACATTTAAACGTAGATTGCTTGGGGTTTTACTACTAAATCTACTATTACCACTATTACTGTTACTAATACCACTATTCCCCCTGGGATGGCATTCTGAAAGAACTCAGACAAAAGCTCCATATCTTTATAATATACTGGCAAGTTATCTGGAAGACAGAACCCTATATGTGGAAAGCAATGCAAGTATGCGAGTAAGTTGCGGAGTGCCAGAAGGCTCGATATTTGGACCTACCCCGTGGAACATCTATTATGACGGGGTACTATAGGTGAAGGTTCCAAAAGGGGTTAAACTTATAGGATATGCCGACGATCTGGGTATTATTATAGTAGAAAAATCAAAAGAAGTAATGAAAACAGCAGCCAACGCAGCAAAACAAAATGTCATAAGATGGATAGAAAAAAGGAAACTGAGTATAGCTTCACAGAAGCGTTAAAAACAACGTTAGTAAAGGTACGAATTACATAAGTAGAAAGTACGGAACACCTCAAGTACCTAGGAATACGTATAGATAGAAATCTGAGGACGGGACATAATATCAAGATGATAACAGAAAAATGCATCAAAGCAACCAACAATATAAGTCGGATAATGCCTAACATTGGGGGTCCGAGAGAAACTATTAGGAGAGTACTATCCTTAGTCACGCAGTCCATAATGATGTACGGGTACAGCATATGGAAGCGTGCACTGATAAAGAAAGCTTGTAAGAACAGATTGATTTGCGTACAAAGGAAAACCCCTCTAAGAATAATAAGTGGATCTCATCAGAAGCAGCCTTAGTCATAGCAAGAATAACACCTATGGACCTAGTAGAAGAAAGAGATAGGATCAGAAACAGGGAAACTCGTGGCATGGCACATAATATAATAACAGAAAAGTGGCAAGAAAGATGGCAAGCTAATGCAGGGAAAGCAGAGTAGACAAAACGATTAATTCTCCATATCACCGTATGGATAACTAGACAATGGGGAGAAGTTAACAACTTTCTTACCCAGGTGTAATTAGGACATGGAAGCTTCCAGGCGTACTTAAAACGATTTAAACATAGTGACACATTTAGATGCATATACTGCGATAAAGAAGATAATGTGGAACACACAGTTTTTGAGTGAGAAATGTGGAAGAAAGAAACGGAGGAAGCTGAGAGAATAATTAGAATACTGACGCCGCAAAATCTGGTAAGCCAGATGCTACATTGCAAAGAATAATGGGACAAAATTGAAAAGTTTGTAACTGAGATAATACCTAAAAAACGAAAAGACATGGAGCAAAGAAGGTAAAGGGAACTAAGTAACCATCCAAAGGGAGGAGGGGTTTTGAATCAGTAAGAGTCTTACATTCCCCATCCACGTCGATGGGACTAATACCACTATTAATCTGCTACTACTATTATTACTATTTATACTACATAATTACTGATGGTACAACTAAATTATAATTACCTCGTATTTAGACAGCTAAAGCTGACAACGTTAGACTCGTTTTCAGTCTTAGGTATGTGACCAGGAATCGATTCTAGTAAAGGGTACCATTGGGCTACAGGACTTCTAGGATTATCCAACATTTCTAGCCAGTGATCTCGACCTACTCCTATGAAACTAGAGCCTATGGCTGTACAACCCATCAGTTCATTAGCGCCAATTCTGAAAATAAGTTTAAAAAAAGTGGATATTATGATACTTTCTCTCAAATCTTCTTTTATTTTCTCGAGTTGGCGAGGAAGTAAAGTTTTTTGTTGAGAAGTAAACAAGCTTTTAAATAATCATACTGTCGAAATATTCTAATATTTTTTAATTGGCGTAGAACGTTATTTTTTTTTCTTGTACTATGCTATGGTTCGAATTTTATTACTAGAGCCCGGATTTCAGGCATAATCAAATAAGGGGAAAAGGTGAGCAAAATGTTAAATTAGGCGAAAACGAACAGTTGAAAAAGGCACTAAGAAGGTAAAATTCTCTAAAATAGGCATTAAAAGGTCAAAACAAGCAATTAACAGAAAAAATATTTATTGACTAAAAAAGAACAATTGAAAGTGCAAAGTTTCAATTGTGGGAAAAAAGTCCAAATTTTGGAATAACCCAAAGTTTATAAAAAAAAGGAACGAAAAAATGTTGAGCTTTTTAGCGAACCACTAGGAAAAAAATTGAAAATTGAAATAGAAATTTTAACAAGAAAATTCGAAAGCTTACATTAAGATACAAATTTTCTTGAACTTTCGGGTTACGCAGTTTGCTACAAAAGTAAAAATAAGAATCTTGAAAAAAAGTCGTCAGGTATTTAAAAAAAACCGAAGTATTTATAACAGAACCTTCAGTTATTTAACCCAAAATTTGAATGGAAAAGTCAAAATTTCGGAATAAAATTAACATTTCACAAAAAAAGTGGTGTGTGCTGGGGGCCCGACTATCATTTTCTGGGGTATTTTTGCCCGCTGAATGCGAATCTGAACTCAAAAGTGGGGATCAATGAGCAAATAATTGAGAAAAACCCAAAAAAAAACCGATAAAATCACTTATCGGCTTCTGGGCTTTTCTCGATTATTTGCTCATTGACCCCTAACTTTGCCTTTAGATTCAAATTCAGCGGGAAAAAATACTCTAGAAAATCATAGTCCGGCTTCCAGCACACACCACTTTTTTTTGTGGAGCTGTATAATGTTCAATTTTTTAGTTAAAAAATTTCAAATTTTAACACCACGTTTCGAGAAATGCAGTTCACTTTAAAAAAATTCATATAAACAAAATTTGAATTTTAGCATGAAATTTCTAGAAAAAAACTGAGTTATGAGAAAAATTTGAAATTGATAAAAAAGGTTAAAAAATCCAAATTTTTAAACTTAAAATTTTAAAAACATTACTGGTATTCGATCTTTTGTTGAGAATGAAAAATTTCCACATTTTGAATTCGACCTTGGAAATCTTAAGAAGATATGCTGAAAACTGTAAAAGAAAAGTGGAAATTTCGGGCTGCAAGAAAGGTGAAATTCCGAAATTAAAGTTTTTAATATTTTTCCTTTCTTATTATTACGGTATCCCGTATTGAAAATTAGAATCTAATTATGTCAAAAAAAGGACAATAAGAAGATTATTCTGCGGAATTTAAAAAATTTTAAAACAAAACTCTTTATTCTCGGAACTTTGAATTTAATCTCAAAATTTCTACTCCCATCTTAAAATTTTGATCACGAATAACTCCGAATTTAAAGATAAAGATAAAACTTGGAAACTATTCGAAAATTCGACTTTTAAACTACATGTAATTATTTCCAAGTTTGAAATCAAAATGACGAGACAGATTTTAAGAAAGAAAAAGTTGAAATGTTTTGCAAAAAATCCCTTTTGACAGAAATCGAACATTTTAAAATACAGACTTTTTAAATTTAAGATTGTTTTCTTTTCCCTTTCGATTTTAGAAATTGAAACATCTATTTAGCTCTCGTAAATTTAAAGAAAAAGTATAGGATTGACTCGACATCTCAATGTTTTTGAAAATCTCAGATTTTTCTTCGAAATTCAGTTTCTTTGAAATTTTTAAATTCAGAAATCCGAAATTTTTTTGCAAATTTCTAGATTTTTTCTGAATTTTGACTTTTCTCAAACCAGTATAAATTTGAAATTCATATTTTTTTTCTCGTAATTTCCAATTTTTGTCGTAATTTTGTGATTTTAATTGGGTTTAAGAGGGCGTTATTTTAAAGTTTGCACAAGGGCGGCTGACTGGCGCGCAGCGGCCCTGAACGGGTACACTTTTTAATCAATCTTTTCGTCACGTTCACGAATGATATCTTTTGTGTCCTTCTGAGGTCAAAGTTCTGTAATTTCCTGCATACGTAAGTTAAATTTTCAGCGAACATCAAAGATAACCTACCTGTCGTAATCGATAACTTTAACAATAAGAGACACTTCTTCTATATTTTCCGAGGGCACGTCAAATACAAGGGCTTCGTTATAAATTGGAGATAGCGTGTTTTTCTTTACCGAGGTCTTTTTCTTCTTTATCCTCTTCCCTTGACAAAGTAAATACACTTTTACGTAAGGATCTGAAAGAATTCTCGTTATTGTATCACCTCAAATTATCATTTCACGTTTTACCTGATTTTCCCGTGATATCCATTGCTTTCAAATTTCTCCCTTTGATAACAGTCAGGGTCAATCGACCCGCCGTGGGCAAATAGCAAAGAGATAGCATCAGTTCTCCCAAGTTCACTTTATCCTGAAAAGTAAAACGTTATCGATGTTGACGGTTCATTAGTTTGAACAAGATATCAAAATACTAAGAAGCCAAATATTAATTAGGGAGCTGAAAAGCGCCAAAATCGATCTGAAAATTCCTTCCCTTTACTTTGTCGGTTTCCCTGCATTGTTCGCTTTGATTAAACTTTTAATGTCAACCTGTGCGTATAGTATTAGAACAAAGGAATGAAAAAGTTCATTTTAATTAAGCTGCTGAATGTGACTCTTTTGATTAAAGGGGGCATCTGCAACTGTAATATGTTGCGTTTCAGGATGAACTTTTTTTTCAGCGAGTCGACGTTCTAAATCGCAGGTTTTATGGTACTTAGGCCATTCTGTGTTCAGAAAAACTTTGTTCGAAAACCCAACAAATGTAGACGACATCATTGGGGAATTTAAGAGATGTCCGTCGTTAATAAAAAAGGTTTTATGTGGTTTTTTGTTATTAAGGTCTTTTGCGCAACAAAGGGACGGTTTAGGCTATATTGAATTATAAATTAGCAGAAGTATTTTGCCACCGGGCTTAATAAGGGGATTTACATCTCACTCTTTGTAAGCGCTGGTTAATTATAAACCTGAATGTCGTGAAAATTGGAGGTTGCAACTTGTGGCTTTAAATTGAATTTTACGCAGTAGCGTATGTTTAAGAATAGCACCACCCCCGAACTTAAGAGCCTCATACTTGGCGAAAACTGCGAAACATCAACTAAATAAGATCGTAGGTGGATGTTTGGGTAGGTTGGCAAATTATCAAGTGATATTTAAATCCCTGCGGATTTGTATAAGCATTATAGTACGCTCTGACGTAATTAGGGATGTTGTGTTTTAATCTTTCTTGATTTCAGGGGACAAGATTTGTATATCAATTTTTGAAGATAACCAAGGACCAGTCCGTTCTACAAATAAAACTTATGCACAAATAACACTTAAAATTTGGAGAAAAAATGTCTAAAAAAGTCTAATTTTTAGATTAATAAAGTCGAAATATTTGAAACAAAAATGGAAATTGTAAGCTCTTTTAAATTGTTGAGTAGAAAAGTCAATATTTCCAAAATTATTCGAACTTTTTAGTCAACATTTGGAGAAAAAATAAAAATTTCAAATCTGAAGTTAAACCTTTTACAAAAAAAATGAAAAGTTGAAAAAATAACTTTAGATTATTAATATTTAGTTGAAAAAAACTGAAACGTTGAAAAGCAAATAAGGTTTATGTTTTGTGTTTAGTTTTAGTATTAACATTTTGTGAAAAAAAGGTAAAAAATTCTACTGCGATTTGCAGAAAAGAAGGTAGCTTTAATTCGAAATGTTGGGGAAACTCGAAATTTTCAGAAAATTCGAACTTTTGAGAAAACTCCAAATTTTAAGTTTTATTTAAAACATATAAACTGAAAGTGTCATCTTATAACGTTGAGAAAAAATTGCAATTTTTAAAAGGTAACATTGAAAACCGAAAGTCTAAATTCGGAATCTTGCAAAAAACTAAAAAATCTTCGGGTATAGATAGGTAATAATTTTGGTACGCAAACAAATTTTTTCTCCAGTTTTCTATTTTAAAGATGACATTTTGCATTGAGTTGAAGTTTGATCACTACGATCAAAGGCGTCTCCGTAAAGAAAACCTTTTAAGCAAGAATTTGAAACGTGGATGTTTAAAAAAAATTTAATCAAAAAAAAATTAAAAATTCCAAATTTAAAGTCAACACGTCGAGATTAAAGTCGAAATGTGGGGAATGGAGTCCAAAGATTTTAAAATTTCGGAAAAAAACACTCGAAATTTTTAATTTCAAAAAAGATGTTGATATGAAGTAGAAACAAAATTAAACAACTTTGAGAATATTCAAGTAAATGTTGATATTTCATAAAAAAAGTCGAAATTTAGATATTAAAACTGTAGTTCTAGCTCTCCGAAACAAAACATGATTTGTTTGGAAATTTGAAGTTCTTTTTCAAAATTTTTCAAAAAAAAAGTAATAATTAAACTGGGAAATTGTACAAAATAAGTCAAAACCTAAAACAAACTTTTTACTTATAAAAAAGATCCAGAAAGTTAAAATTTCGGTAACAAAGTCGAAACATTGAGCTAACCGATAACTGCTATCAAACGTAATCGGATAGATGAGGCGTAAAAAATGAGAATTAAAGATCAAGTTGAGATATCAAGAGAACATTATTTTCTGTCAGAAATTTGAGACAAAACTTCAGTCTAAAAGAACATTTTGCCTCAGACAATTTTGTGTTTAGACGACCTTGAGTTGACGTGGCATTGAGTTCATATGGTATTGAGCTTACCTGACTTTAAGCTCTCATGATCATGAGATCACGCGACGTTCAATACATGACTTTGAACTCAAGAGACTTTACGCGACCTTGAGCTCTCATGTAAATTAGAGTTAACGTTACCTTAAATACATTGAGATAATGTAATTTTGAACTCAGATCACTTTTAGCTTACGTGATCTTGATTTCACATGACCTTGACTGCACGTGACCTTACTCGTAACATTGAGTTTACATAACCCTGATTTTTTTGGTGGAACGGACTGGTCCTTGCTTATCTTCAAAAACTAAAATACAGAACTTGTCCCCTGAAACCAAAAAAGATTAAAAAACACAACAAACGTTGCTCTAACGTGTTTCGACAGCCAAGCTGTCATCTTCAGAGAGATACTGAGATACAGTATATCTCTGAAGATGACAGCTTGGCTGTCGAAACGCGTTAGAGCAACGTTTGTTGTGTTTTTTAATCTTTCTTAGTTTCAGAGGCAAAGCTCTATATTTCAATAACCCTGATATCAAGCGTTCCAATCCATATGACTTTATGCTTATATGACCTTGAACTCCGGTGACCTCGAGTAACGTGACTTTGAACAGACAGGAACTTGAACTGATGTAATTCTGAACATAGGTGATCCTGATTTCATGTGACCTTGACTGTACGTGACCTTGACTCAACACAAGCTTGATATCACGAGACCTTCAATCCATATGACATTGCGACTACATGAGGTTGAATTTAGTTTAGATGATCTTAGGTTTAAATAACCTAGAACTGACGGGACCTCGAGCTAACGTGACTTTGAATAGAGCGGACCTTGAGTTAATGTAATTCTGAACACAGGTGACCTTGACCTCACGTGATCCCAACCCCACGCGACCTTGACCGCACGTGACTTTGAACTGGCGTAACCTTGAGCTTACGTGACTTTAAATTTACACGACCTTCAGACCATGGAAACTTGAGCTCAGGTGACCTTAAACCTAAGTCATCTTGACCTACGTTATTTTAAGATTATGTGGTCTTTATCTCCCGTGATCTTGAACTAACGTAATTTTGGGCACACGTGATCTTGGACTCGTTGGAGCTTGAACTCATGAGACCTTGAACTCCTGTGCCCTATTGAAGTAATTTTGTGACTTTGACCAGAGCGTCAGTTAACGTGACCTTAGATTCGCGTAACCTTGTCCTCCTAGATTTTTGAGATCCAGAAAGTAAAGAAGTTTCGTAATAAAGGTTGAAATTTAATCTTAGAGAAAATTGGTCTTTCAAATTTAAAAACTTTAGTTAGTTCAACAAATATTATTACAATTTCAGGTAAAAGATGGATATTTTTAGAATATTTAATATTTTTATTTTTGTTTACCTTGAGCCCAAGTGACCTTAGATTGGCGAGACTTCGTGCTTACGTGACTTTGATCACAAGCCACTTTGAATCTTGTCCTCAGGTGACCTTAAACGTATCATGTGATCTTGGCCTTTCGTCATTTTAATCTTGCAAATCAAATGTTTGAGAGTTTAATTTTTGATTTTTCTACTCAAACACTCAACCTTGTTCTTAAAATTGTGGACATACTATGGTCAAAATTTCGAACGTCGAACGTGTAAGTAGAGAAAAATAAAAAATTAAAACTGTAATCTTTGTTATTTGTTAAGTGTGTATCAGATTTTAGACATCACGAACAAATGTCTTACTATATTTTACGACGGACGAAATTTTACTAAAAGTTTTTTTACAAGTAATGTTCTGCTTACACTAAGGTTGCAACAGACATTCGCACAAATTTATTTAGCTTGTTTAGCATTCCAAATGTGAACGCCAACCCAAAAACTTTTGTTATAGTGTCTAATGGAAGACGTGTTCAATTAAATTCAACATTTTTCGTGCGACAAACGAGCTCCACAAACACTTCGAATAATATTTCATTCTTCCAGAAGCTCCCATATTAACGTCATTTGCAGCAGCTGAAATACGCCGGGCATTTTCAGGGGAGATGCTTAGCATAACCGATTGTTGCACAAGGTCAGGTTCTCCGGTGCAACCTACATTCAGCTCGAAAATACGGGCCAAGGTTAGACGGGAGAGCGCCCAGACGTGGGCAGTCCCTTTGAATTTGGAGAAAGTAAGCTCCTCGGGAAGGAAGTAGGGGAAAAACCGTCGACAGATCATCCCCCGACTGTGCTATATATAGAAATGCATTAGGGGTCGGGCCGATTGGATTTCTAAATATGGAGGACGAAAAATGTGACTTGATTTTCATTTCAGTGAAATTATTTTCGCGTGGGTGTTTGTAGTTTATTAATATTTTATAAAATTGACGAAATGTCAAATTATGTGCTTGATATGCTTTTGAATTACGAATGAATCCATATGATGTTGCGCACGAATAAAACATGCAAAATGAACAGCATCGTATTTTTGGATGCTGACGAGTTTCGTAGAGAGAAAACGAATTTATGCTTCAGTGAATCTTATTTTGGCTTCCCTCAATTTTATTAAACAATTTCAGGGTTTTCTTTTATTAAGTCGTAGAATCAGGATTTTCTTTTATTAAGTCATAGAAAATCCGTTAATTCTAAGGGTGCGTTTAGATTAAACACTTCATTCCGTACATTTCTCTCTGATATAATAATATATCAAGTGCAAACCATCCTGAGAGAAGCTATCTGAGACTAATCATACAGCTGAGATAAATTACTCGACACAAAATGTCAAGACAAATTTCAGCCAGTGTCTGACATATATCTCAGAAGTTGTAGACGTCCACTTTCTCTCGAGATATTTCATGGGATTAACTATTGTATATCACTTATAATACTGAGATCCTATTCCATATAAGTAATTTGCAAATTTAATTAGACAAAACCTGTTAATCATTTAAAGCAGCAAATTTTATGCCAATACTGTCTCAGCAAGAAGTGTCAGCAATTTTATTTAGCTACATTTGTGTCATGCTGTAAACGGGCAAGGAAATTTAGTTTCATACACCTGAGATCTCTACCATGAAACAAGTCTCTAATTTAAACGCACCCTAAGAGTTTTGGTACAACTTTCGACTTCTATAAAATATGGAGTTTTAGAAAGCCTTGTAACTGTAAACAACTGGAATATTCGGCATGCTTTGTAAAAAAAAGAGAAGGAAGTTACTTGCCTGTGGAGGACAAAGAATGTCCATTGTATACACAATCTCTTGTTGAAGGTCCGCGCAATCCAGTAATCCTTTGAGAACGACGTGTCCTATGAGATCAGTGTCGTGAAAATCTGTCAAAATCGTAAACGGAAAATTGAAGATACCTATGACGAAGTTCTTCATATGGAACACTAGAACAAAATGACGTCTGGTTAATTTTAAGTACTCTATTTCACAGACTGATAGGCTGGAACAATTATCGTACTTAATGTTGGGAAACCAGAAATCGGTGTTTATCTTATTAGATCTCGTCGGTCTGGAATACCCTACCGAAAATCCGATAAATGGAAAAGTCAGCTCAGAGTACTGTCATCCACTAATGCAGAGAACGGTAACCAACATTTTTAAATCTAAATCAATTTAATTTCAAGTTGGTTGTTAATGCATTATTGCTATTAATGTAACGAGATTATTATGCGATTTATAATAATCGAGGATGTTGCCAGGCGACGAGGCGTTAACCGAGTCGTCTGGCTACGTCCGAGATTGTTTAAATGGCTAATAATTGAGTTGCATTTAAAGCTTCATCGTATCATTGACAACGATGTACATAAAAAAATCAACAAACTTTTAAAATGAAATTTGAATTTCGGATATATGATACCTAACTAACGTATTATAATTGTAACCAACGTATTATGTTCTACTAAGTTATTATGAAGCTGCTAAATATTATGAGGTTAATAATTATTAGTAAAGATTTAATTTTAAGGACACTTAATTTTAAATGAAAGTTATGAATATTTAGGAATTGAAGAAAATAAAATAATAATTTCTAATCTTTTTAACAATTTAAACTTTTGTCATAGTTGCAAGTTTAAACTTGAAATTTTTCGAATAATCGAATGTATCGAACATTAGCAGAACGATGACATTTTTAACTTTCTTCCTAACGTCCTGACTTGGTTTCGACTTTTTTTTATAAAAATCAAAATTCCCAGATAGAAGTTTGATTTTTTAAACCAGTAAAATTGAAAAAGGCTGTTCCTAAATGAGCCATAAAAATGTGTTTAAAAGAATTTTAACGGGCAGTTAAAGCCAGGTGCCCTTAAAGATTCACGGGTTATTAAAATTTGCTTTTAAATTTATTTGAGAAAGAAGATGAAACTTTCTTATCTTAAATGATTCATGATATGAAAAATTTACATAATACAAAAGCAGCTTTTCTTTGTAACAGGCTCGTAAATCTTTAATGAATGATTTTTAAGAGCTAAGTTTTCCAAATGCTCTCGTAACATTGAAAGCGTCATAATTATTGTTTAATTGCTTGGCAATACTACAAGATTGCATTTAGAGGGCATTTCTTACTCAGTTATATATTGTCACTTGGACTAGTAAAAACGAGTTTATTTCTAGAAAAAAAATCAACTGTTGGAAAAAACTAATTTCGGTAACAAAGGTGGAAATCATAAAAATTTGCCAACGTTTCATAATTTTTAGAAAAATTACATAAAAAAAAGAATGACAAATTGAGAGATTAAAGTAAAAATTTAGCTCGAGGTTTCCAGGATATACTCGAAATTTGAAACTTATATTTGAAATTTAAAAAAAAATGCCAACATTTAAAAACCAAAATTTTAAAAAGGGGTCGATCATTTGGTAAATGTCTAAATTTTGATTTGGGTCAAATTTTAAGGAAAAAGTAAAAATTAGTTTACGACTAAAATTTTCATAGACACGTCATATTAAAAGAAAATAATTTTTTCATTGTCTTTTTAACTTCTAAATTAATTTATTAAATTTTCAAATTAAATTCGAATATTCAAACTTCTTTAGGATACTTCTCTATTCCTGGTTCAGTAGATAGACTAGTTGTTATTTTGCTGAAAATTTGTTATCTTGAAACATACTATTTTTTATTCGACACTACGCTTATACGTTGTATAAATACCACGACCAAATAAAATAAAATTGAATATAAACTTCAGCATAGTTAACCTTATATTAGGCCACATGTTTCTTAATGTAAAGAAGATAAAAGTTTTTATCAACAACTCCGATAGAATCCATTTAAAGGAAACTTTTTTTAAAGTAATTTTTTGCGCATCACTTCCCAACCAAATGGAAGGTATTGGTTATTGAAGCTGTCAAACAAATGAAATATTTTTCTTGCGCTCTATACATACCTACCTCCAACTTGTTTACGATGTAAATTTATTTTCCAAGGATCTCCCAAACAGGAAACGATATCCTTACTCATTTATCATGTTACATTTAAGTTTTTCCATGACATGAATACTTTCAATTTATCTCGCAAGGTAAGAAACTAAATTAGTTATTTTTTCAACACCATTTTTTTTTGTCAATACAAATTGCAATTCAACTGTTTTTGGGTTTTTAAAAACTTAATTTCTAATGATTTCGAGTTCAAATTTGAAGTCCCTTAACTGCAAATTCGAGAATGTTTTAAAAGAGATTTCAAATGTTTCCAGAAATTGTTAAATAAACTGAAAAGTTTTTTCAAATTTAGATTTTCCTAAAAAAATGGTTCTTTAAATTATCAGTCGCTCAATAAGCTACGTAGTACCGCTTAAACTTGGTACGAAACTTTTATTAATTCTGTACAGGGTTGGTCATCATTTACTTGGGTGGAATGGAAAAAACTACTAAAAGAAACGTTCCAGTGTACCCCAACATAAATTGTTCATGCAGGTTGCCAATCAAACACCCACAGACGGCGAATCTCTTTATGAATTTGCTTAAAATGTTATATTAAGCTTGGGATTTAAGGTTTTTTTTTTAGAAAATCACCTTGAGGTTTAAGTTTTTCAATAAATAAATTTTTATCGTAATTTAAATTTTTTCTTATTAACACTGGTGAACAAAATTGAAGTTTTGTATTTTTTAATAGTGTTAATTGTTGTCATATAAAATGATCAGTTTTAAAATTTTCATCACCCACGACATTTGTTTGTTAGATGTTTGAAAAATGATGGATCTCCAGAAATATAACATAAATAATGTACTTTAGGAACTTATAATCTTTGCTTTTCTAGATTATTTAGCTTTTAATTGGTCCCTCTTAATCAAGCAGTAGTAGTCAGTCAACACAACCTTCAGGTTAATCTGATCTGGCAAAGTTTTTCCATCATTGAAATGTCTGCATGAAACTTTTATCAGTTCTTATCACTTAGAGCCCCCCAGAGCCTCCTAGTTCGTAGGAATAAAGTCAAGATATGTGTCTAAAAAATGAACCTTGATTCCCATATTGCAACCCAAAGTTTTATACTCCAATAAAAGTTTTCTAATCAAATATCTTTAGATGTCACTCTTACGGTAAACCAAAAAATTTCCAATAACATTTTTAAAACATCTTCATGCTGATGCTTTTAATAATTTTCTTAATTTGAGGTTCTACTATTACTACTACTACTAACTTTTCTTTGAAATATAAAAATCCATTTTTATTGGGACCCATCTGCTCTAGAAAATTTTTGGTGAGCCTAACTTTATATGAAGTAGCGGTAGAAATATACCAGAGAGCTTTACAAGTTTAATGCTTTACAGTTTTCTATTTACAAATTAAAGATCTACGTACGTCTAGGACAAACTTTTTCCTAATTGTGATTTTTTCGATCCCTGGTCTCCCATTCACATAAGAAGTACCCAAATTTTAATGATAAAAAAGACTTCAAATGAAGAATTAATATGATCATGATATGTTTTATTTCTGATAAAATTTTTTAAGATGTAAATAATATATGAACCTAGATAAAAACGAACACTATTTGGAAAGACTGCATTTCCAAAAATGAATTTTACCTTGTCATAAGAAAAGTGGGGGTGATGGAAAAAATAAGCACGGTTTTATGATGAGGGCAGGTAGTCCAAACACAATTACCTACCAGAGTTCGTGTGACAAAATCAGTTGACCAAGGTAATTTTTATTGTTTTTATTCTAAAATTGTGATTCTAAATGCGACACATCGAATTTTCCTAAACAAATTATTTTTTATTTATGTATAGACTTTTGATGAAATTGAAGTCAAAATTTTATTATAAAAGTCAAAATTTCCATAGAAAAAGCAGCAATATCCAGAGTAATTGTAGATATGAAATATGAACCTTTTGCTTTTTTTCCATATTAGTTTAAATTAGAAATGTCATGACATTTTAACTGTTTCTCGAAATGTCGCGAATGTATCTGGATTTTTTTTAAAATTACGCTTTTGACGACTTATTTACTCATAATTTCGACTTCAAATTTAAGATTCTTAAATTGAAAATTGGGACATTTTTCAAAGTAAATTTTGAGTATTTTCATCAATTTTTAACGCAATGGAAATGTTTTTCAAATTTAGATACTTTCTAAAAATTTGAATTATTTTTTTATTTTAATTCATACTTCAAATTTTATATTTAAGCTCGAAATTAAGGTCTTTTTCAGAAAATTTGATTTTAGGCGAATTTTTGTACTTATGATCGGAGCTTAGAACTTCTTTTAGAAAATTCATCCTGAAGTTTAAATTTTTTGCAAACTAGTTTTTCTCGAAATTTCAATCTTCTTCTTTAAATTTCAAACTTGTAATATTTTTTGTTTTGCTCTAGAATTTTGACTCTAAATCTAGACTTTTTTTTAAACATTTTGTTTCTTTTTGTTTCAACTTCAATGGTAACATTTCTCCTATTTCGTCAATATTTTGACTTTAAATGAAGAATTTCAAGCTTCTTAAAGGTTCGAACTTAGACTTGATATATTTTTTATAAACTAGCTTTTCTGGTAATTTCAATTTTCACAAAATTTCCAATTAATATTTGAGATATTTGTACTTTTATTCACTAAAATTTCGACTAGGATAAATCTACACTTTTTCTAAAAATTGAACCAAACTTCAAATTAGACCCTGAAATTTTATCCTGTTTCTTTGTATTCAAACTGTGTTAAATTAAAATTTGAAATTATTTTATAAACCAAATTTTTTTCAAATTTTGACGTTGTTCTAAAAAGGTCTAGTTTAAACTATATACAGGTTGAACCGAATTTGATTTCCACTATAGGGATCTCGTGAACTATTAGAGATACAAGGAAGCTTAAATGGGCAAAGTAGTGCAGAATTTAATCAAATAAATTAATCAAAAAAATATGTTAAATTCGAAAATGATAAAATCCAATATAGCGTCCATAAAAAATAAAAAGTTGACATAATTTTCTCGGAACAGTTGAATTTAAAAAAAAATTATGTACACGAATGAAAAGACCTCAAAAAACGACTTATTACAGTTTTTGGATTTTTTCTATCGGGCTTCGAATAAACAAGTTACAGATGATTTTTAAAAATGGCCATTTTCAGTTTTTTCTAAATAAAATCAAGACGAATTGGAATTCAATTGTTTCTTCAGTGGAATAATATTAGGCATTAAATTCTGCACTACTTTTCCAATTTTAGCTTCCTTGTATCTCTAATGGTTTACGAGATCCCTGTAGTGCAAATCAAATTTTGTTTAATCTGTATATTTTTAATATTCTGTTTGAAATTTCGATTTTTTGACTTCTTCATTTTAATGAATTACGTATTCAAATCTTCCATTTTTTTACTTTCAGTGTATAAAAAATACAAACTCTTAATTTTAAACGTGTTTCAATTTCAAGGTCGAAATTTCAAAAATCTTTTTCTCTTCAAAATTCTAAAATTTTTCTTCAACTTTTTTGCTGAAATATCGACTTTTTAAATTTTCGATTTTAAAGTTGTAACTTTAATAAAATAATCAGAACATGCACTCGTAATGTAAGGAAAAAGTCGAGACTGGTAAAAATACTTATTACCCCAATCAGGACTTATTCTAGAAATATTGATTTAAAAAATTGGCTTTTCAATTTTGAAAGTTGAAAAAAAATAGCACATTAAACTTGACATCCTCTGAGGATAGTCGAATTTTTGAATTACAGACAATATATTTTAACTTGTGTCGAATTTCTTTCTCGAAATTTCCACTTTTACTGCAAACAACTTTTTTAAAAGTTGCTGAATTTAGACACCTTTTTCAAAATTTAAATGATAAGAAGATGAAAAGCAAAGACATTTTTAACTTACTTCTTACGAATTTCGATTTTTATTTTACAATTTTCACATTATTCTCGACATTTCGTTTTTAAAGTCAAAATTAAAGAAATATGTAGACATTTCTTTTTGAATTTAAAGCTGTAATAATCAAATGTTTGAAAAAATTCCGAACCATTTGCCATGAAAAACTATTTTTTTTTTAAATTTCGTTTGACCCGAACCTTGGACTAATTTTAAATTTTAAGGTTCATAATTTTTGGAAAATTTTGAATTAAAAAACGAGTATTCGAATTTAATTTAATAATTTTAAAGATTATGCAAAATACGAAAATTGAAATGTCGTTCGTGTCGTAGCAAACGTCTATAGACAATTTTAAATACATCCAATTGTTTTATTAATGGAGAATATCCTAAACTGAAGATTGATTGATCACATGGCAGATTTAATATATATTTTGACCTCTTAGGGATTGAATTTCGAGAAATTGGCCCTACTGTGTAACAAACCTATATGCCAAATTTCAAATTTATAAGTTTTAATGCTTTTTTGTATCTATTTTAATTACTTTAGATTTTAACGAATGAAAGATTGATAAAGATATGACTTTAATTTTCTTAGATGAAAAACATGGATAATTTTTCAGTCTGGATAATCCTCAACAGAATAATCTTCTATCTTAATTATGAGTTAATATATATTAATGATTAATTATAAACTACAGGCAATTGACAACTTTTTTTAACTTCTCTTACTTTTTTGATCTTTCACTTTGACTTCTTTAATTTTTCTTGATGACCTTTTTATTTACTTTAAGAGGTATAATATTAACAAGACAAAGAGAGCTGGAAATGAGTGACATTCTTTTTTATTTCTCCGACTACACGATAATACGATCCCCCACTTAAACGCCTCGGCGGACATAGACTTCAAAGTTATAAAATAATAAATTGAATTCCCAGGTGGAGCAACATTGCGAAATGATGTTTTTATTAAACGACGTTTCGGCGAAAAAAATGTAATTTAATCTGTTTTTATTTCATTTGTGAGATGAGACAGCGCAACGGGGAATATACATCCGAGAAAGAAGACGTACAAGGCCGATTGATATTTAAACTCATGAAAGGTGCTCACCTGAACAAGAAGGTTTCATTAAAGACGGGATTCAAATTTTTACGATGTACTTTCGTTTGGAACTTTTTCTTTCTGTCGGGCAAGAGGTAGACTTTCACGTAGGGATCGCTGCTGCCGGACGCGTCTTTCACAGGCAACTCTCTGGATTCTAAAACCTGAAAGAAAAATGTTCTGTAATTATTAAATGCTTAATGTGATGATGAGTTAGTAGCAATTATTAATGCATGTGGTTTTTAATAAAGTACAAAAAATATTTTACAGAACCTTTTTTGCACTCTAGCCTCAATAATGGACTGTGAAATTAAAGTGTATAGATAGTTAGTAGATGGTTATTAGAATGTATTACGGACATACGCAGCTGGAGAGATTACTTATCGGTTCTAAACGTCTATCGAATGTTTACAAGTAATTAGGGCTATAAACAAAATATGTGCTTATGCGTTTGATACTTCGAGATACTAAATATTCTTAGTATGCGTGGAATACCAATGTAAGCTATCAACCTCATCCTAAGTTAGTTGTAAATTTCGGTTTTACCAGTTATTGGGTTAAATACAAGTGTTTAGTTGTGTGAACTGATAACGCATAACAATAATGACTCACCTTTGACTTTAAAGTTTTAAAATTAAAGATTCAAAATGAAATTAAATGGAATGTAGGCTCACCTTTACCAGCAGAGCTTCCAAGTCGCCATCATATCGTAAAGCAAAGTGGAGTTTTCCGCAGTTCTGCATGCCCGAAGTACTCTCACTTGAAGTTTGTCGAATTAAATCTTTTTTGTAGAGTTCAGGCTGTAACAAACATAGGCTAAGTAAAATCCCCACGAAGTTTTGTTAAACATATTAGGCTTACTTTGATCAATCCTACTATGCTGGAATCGCTACGATGTTCCAAGCTGCATATGCTGAACTGGACATTGTTCGGCATATCCAGACGATGGGAAAGTTGCCTTTGAAAAGTCTGATGTCTAGTTGGTACGATTGGTAATGTGGTTTGTCTAAGAACCTACGGAATATGGCAAGACTAAATGTTGCGCAAGTTAGTTAAGACTGTGGAAGATATTAGATAAATAGTTATAAGACATTTTAATTGATCAAGAATACGCAAAAGATGTAATTTGATTCTATTAATGATTGAAATTCACTATAGGCACTCAACATGTACCATATTAAATTTGTTTTCTGCCTACATTTTGAACAAATTTTCACACCATTTCGACTTTTAATTTGAAGTTTTAATATTGTTGCGTGTTATCGGCTCGATAATTAAAACTTCGTGAATTGTAAACACTTTATTTCAAGCTTATTTCGGAACACTACGATTATGATTCATTAACTATCAGACTATCTAACTATCTGATTAACTAACGACTGACTATGGAGGGTAAGACGACCGCGTATTTATACCGTTCCGGTTTCTAGAACGGATCTCCGTACATATAGGGCTCGAGCGCGGAAAGGTCTAGAACTCTTAACTGCCGTATGATTATTCTCGCGGCCGCTTCCCATTATGAAATATTTCCAGAGAGTTCCTTAGACTACACAATTACTAATACAAATTTTACAACACTTCGTTGCAATATTTTTTTATAACATTGTGATTTTAACAGTAAAAGGTTTAGTTTAAAAGATCAAACTCGAAAAAAAATAGTGTTTTTGTTATTTTGGACTTCTTTCTCAACATTTCAACGTTAAACTTGTACTTAATACTTTTTTTGACATCATATAGATGTTTTTTTTCAAAAGATTGAATTTTAATTTCCAAGTATCTACCTTCTTTCAATATTTAAACCGGGTTCCCTTATTGCTTTCTCCAGAATTACATCTTAAAAAAATATTTTAAAAGCTTCGATTTTCCCTTGAATTTTGGATCGAATTTGAAGAAATTTTTAGTGGTTTTCGTAAAATTGTGATTTTAAATCTGATGCATTTTCTAGTGTACATAATAGAATTTTTAACTTTTTGCAAAAATTATGATTTTAACAAGACACTTTCCTTCTTAAAATAACACTATATTCATTATCTTCAACATTTCAGGTTCAAGTACCTAATAAAGTACAGTATTCATATACAAAAATTTATTTGAGCAGAGGTAACATTTTGAGGAGATAAAAGTAGAAATTTAAAGAAAGATTAATCTTTCTAAAAGATGTCAAAATTTTGAGTTAAAGATCAAAATTTCAAAAAAAAGCAAAATTTAGAACAAAATATTAAATATTAGCTCGAAACTTTGAGGAAAAAGCATAATGTTTTGGGATTAAGGCCAAATACAACATCGAAATTTATTAAATAATTGAATTTAAAAAAAGTCGAAATTTCAAAATAAATTCTGTGTTATAAAAAATATTGTGTTTTGTCTAACCCAAAATACAAAAAGGCTAAAAAACAAATTTCACAAATGTGGAAATTTCGAGCTAAAATTCGCTGTACCTGTAGGAATTTCAAAAAAATATAAAAAAAAATAACGGATTTCAAGGGTTACGGTTGAAATTTTAGGAAAAAGTAAAAATTGAAGCCTAAAGGCAAGTACACACTTCTAGACAAAATCGCATGATTGTTTATAGACAAATGGAGGATTTAGTCTATAAACAATCCCGAACAAATCTCAAAATGGTTAAGGGACTTTGTCAGGAGTTCACACCTGCCAATTCAGCTTAACTAGACTCCGAGACACCATAACAAGTGAGACAGCAACTTGTGGAATTGCTGCTTGTTCAGGGGGAGTTTCGGAACAAGTGATTTGTTTCTCGTTTGTTTATAGATAATCGCCGAACTTTGTCTATAGACATAAGTTCCGCAATTTTGTTCCGAGTGTACACTAAGCATTAGACTAAACAGCAATTTAGAGATCGCAATTGTTTATGATTGATTTTTAGTAAACTCAAATTTTCTAATTTTTGAAACTGTTCTATTCTGCGAGGGTGAAAAATAAGATTTATTATTTTTATTTTGAGTTTAATCTAATCGTAAAGGAGGCTTCTAATTATAAAGCAGAAATTAAAGTTATACAGACAGCTTTAGCAGATATTTTCTAGATGTATACCTAATAAATTACAAGCTCGAAACATCCTTAGGTTTCATGTGCACAGCAAAGATTTAAAATGGGACCGTAGACCAATATTCAAATCCAAAGACCCCGAGTAGAAATATTTTCAAATCAAAGCAACCTTATCTGAAATCTTTAAAAGATATTGCCAGGTTAACGTCAATGAATTGTTTCACAATAAGGATAAATAATAAAATATAGATCCAGAAATGTAAAAAAATTGCGATGAAGTAGATGTTAAATTTGTAGAGAAAGTAGGAGAGATATGTAAGAAGAAAAGACCTAGAAGAATACGTTAAAATGAGTCATTAACGAAGGAGAAATCTAAGACGGCCTGCTATCTCTAGGATTGGACAAGAGATCCAATCTAGCTCTTAAGAACTCCTTAGATTAAGCAACTTTGATTCAAAAAATCGACATTTTTGAACTAGATTAAAGTTTGTAGATTTACGTCTTAATACCAAATAAGCGATTTCTCTATCGATAGTTACTGAAGATATATAGACCAAATCTTGGGCAAAAAAGTTAGGCAGCGATTTTTAAATCAGTTTTGAATCTACTGGGGTCTGCCCCCACTTTATCTGGTGGTGGAGGCGGAGGCCCTGTCAGCCGCCTACAGGCTAAAAACAAACGGGTATGGAATGGAATGACCTAGATCAACATGCCATACAGAAATATTCGAACGTATCTGAGCGAACCATATGCTAAGTATGGCATCGGACAGAACAGAAAGTATCCCCAACTTTCACAAATCCTACCGGGTAGAAATACCGGAAAGGGGAGTGCAGTTAATAGAACCAAAATGAGAGAGTGGATCAGTCTGGTTCACAGATAGATCCAAAACAAGGATAAGTACTGGCGCGGGAATAACCGGTAAAGAACCAATTAATGAATTTTGCATAAACCTAGGATCTTTGGCAACCGTATTTTAGGCAGAAATTACTGCAATTACAGCCTGTGCTGAAGCAATGATCAGGAGGTCTTATGAAAACAAGGGAATCGTGATCTATAGTGACAGTCAAGCAACACTAAATGCACTGAGAGCTTATAAAATAAACCTCCAGAACGATCAGATTGTGTTAATAAGTTAAGCAACTTGGTACAGCACAATACAGTTATACTTCGATGGTCGAGACCCATCGGGGAATTGAAGAAAATGAAAGAGCAAATCTTCTAGCCAAAAGGGGAGCCGAGTTTCCCCTAGTAAAACCGGATCCTACTTGTCAGCTGCCTACAAAGCGACAAAAGAGGTAATAAAGTAACTACTAAGGAAAGCACAGAGCACTCACTGGAGGGGTTTTAATGTTCTGAGGTAATCGCGGATGTTCATCAGAAAAGAGAGCCAGAGAACTATTACAGTTAAGCAAAAATCAGCTCCGGCAGACTATTGGACTATTAATGGGACACTGTGCCCTAATGAAACATCTTACAACAGTAGGCGTAAAAGAAAATTCTACTTGTATAATGTGTGGAGAGGAAGAAGAAACACCTTTACACATATTACGTGAATGTCCGGCTCTGGCAAGGGATAGACATTCCAGCTTTGGGAATGCTCTGCCTGAAGCAAACACAATAGTGAAAACACCCATAAAGGAGGATTCTGGAATTATTTAAAAGTACGGGTCTATTATGAGATAATCCTGGGGGGCACAATAAGCGAAAGCTTCAGTGCTGCAGGGATAACCGACCCCATAAGAAATAATAATAAAATATACTGAGGTGTACTACAATAAGTATGGCCCCCTTTTCTTTGTTAATAGAAGGTATTTACAAAGACAAATCTAACGATGCAAACCATAGAGCTGGAGCTCAGTCCAGAATCCAAGATTGGTCACGATTTGGACTCATTTGTAAGTAATAAATCAATTATACAGGAATAGTAAACAGGTCAATACTTAACTCGATTTCTTTTAAACCAAACTGCACTATATTGTAGACCCATAAGTAACGAACGACTAAATTCAAATATGTTTTAATTGTTTTCGCTATCGTTGCATTACTATTTCCATCAAGTATGATAAAACTTAAAAAAAACATTTTATTTAATGAGAAATGAACTAACAATTGGTTTAACAAATGTAATAATTATAAATACCAACTAAGGGCATATTTTTAGTTTTTGAGTGATTGGTAAGAAAATGAATTAGATTTTTTGTACCAAGATATTTTCAGTCTTTATTGTTATCCATTATATTTCTCCTATTTGCTATCAAAATTCAAAATGTATACAAAGCTATTTATAAGAAACGCTAAAACTTACATAAGCCGATAATAAAAATCAGTTTAGTGATTCTAAAGTTTTTTTTGAGGGCGCTCAACCCCCTAAATATATTCGACCATTCAGGCCCACCTAGAGGAGGAGAAATGAAATCTCGTTTTTTTTGCCGTCAAAATTAAAAATATGAAGTCAAATTGTAATATGGAGCTCTTTTTTTAGTAGTCAAAAGTAAAATTGTACAGTAGACCGCCGTCATTTCTCACTTTTTTCTGTTCATTAACTTGTTTCCTCTCCATTCAATCTTATCGGGAGTCCGAACGAACAAAGAGGGACTTCATAATTGCCCCTTGGCCCGGAAATTCCTCTCTTCGGTCTTGCGGCCCTAGTACAATTCTTTTTTAAAGTCAGATGACTAGCAAGCGGAATTTTTATCCCAGTAATGTTATTTCACGAAATAAATAACAACCAGAAGGCTAACTTTCATCAAGTGATCGTTTGACTCCCGTGAGCTTCAAGCCTGTCTATGTTGAAAATCTATGTTAAAAGGGCCTGTGCAGTAGAGATGGCAAGGTCCGAGATTTTAAAGGTATCGGGCCCGGTTATATATCCAACCCTTCGACTCTTTTCTTTATTCTTTCGAATTAAAGGTATCCTCTTTCTTTCTACCAATGTTAGTGTAGGATTTAATTCTTGAAAGAAATTTCGAGAATTACTCGATTATCAAAACACAATAATTGAAATAATGTGCGGTAGGCCCTATGTAAAAAAGTTGTTTATAACAATTCGAGGTTACAGGTTGTAGGCATCGAACACAAAGAGATAAGACGAGAGTTAACCTTCTGGTGGTTACTTATTTTGTGGTTATTCTGTGAATAAATCTACAGTTGCAATTGAAATTCGAGTAAATCCAGCTTAATGGATTGTCGATAAAGAAACTAAATTGTGGAAAGTGGAAAGTTCAGACGACGAGACTGCGATCACTTAGGGAATTGGGACACCGATAAATAATGAACTGAAATCAAAACTGACAAGGATATCATGGGCCTCAAGTTAGACAACATTTTAGCGCAATGTTTTGAATTTAGAACACGCGGAAACACCATTTATCAATATATTGTTATTGGGTTTTGGATGAGATTAAGGAGACTTCAACAACTCGCAAGAGTTTGGAAGTAGCAAAATATTCCACATATTTACGACTAACACGATTTGAAAGATCGCTTAAAATGTTCAATCGCAACATCTGAGCTGATTGTGGTGTATTGTTTACCAATGACTACTCTTATTCCGACGTAATTACTGTGTTGCGGGTAATTAACAAATCTGTGGTGGTTCCTAAAATACTTGAAAAACAAATTTTGTTTTTTTTTAAATCTAAATGAAATAATGTAAAGCACAAAAATCTGCACTATACACTGGATAAAGGATTATTATTCTGCCGTATTACTATGTTGCGAGTAAATAAACCTGCGCTAACTCCTAAAATACTTGGAAAGCAAGTCTTGTTTTTGATTTGTTTTTCAATTTTTGAAGATAATCAAGAACCAGTCTGTTCCCCCAAAATCCTAAAATACTTATCTAAATGAAATAACGTAAAGAACAAAAATCTGCATTATAGGCTGAACAAAGAATTGATTTTTTGACCAAACTAAACTAGAAATTTCTCAGCACGGATCACTGGATCATTCCCTTGTTGATACTAACGTCGGGCAATGTACATTAAATATTATAATGGAAACATGATTTTAAGATCAATTACTTCGGTTTTTTGGTAGAAAAAGCGGTTACCTTTTTAACAATCGTCCCAGCAAGTTTTTAGCTTACCTAGTAATAAAGCGAAAGGACTCGCTTTTCAGTTTATTGAACCTAATCCTAATAAATTACGTTGATTTCCATCGGGGGTGCCCCTATCTATCTATCAAACCATGACAAGCACGAGTAATAAAGGTGGAACTTTATCTGTGATTGCGAAAAACATCCAACTCCTGATTGATTCAACTCCAGAGACATATAATGTTAAAATTGTAGTGAAAATCCCAGAGACGTATAACGTTAGAATCCCCCTACGAAGCTTTCATAAGCAGCTCACGCATTTTTTTCTTTAGTTTTAGAAGTCATCTGAATTCCACACTTCGCGAGTTTCGGATGAACTTCGACCATATCGGAGGCGTGCTCGGCATGTCTACGGTTTTGCAATAATGATACGGCGTCAAAGTTTCGAAAGACGTTGTCACTTTATTTTACGCTTATGGAGTATCCGAGAAAACAGTTTCCGCAAGTCGTTTAACCAAATCGACTTCCGACATTGAAAGCTCGAAACGGAAGAGGGATATATCCCAATTTGAATATTTCTTTTCAGCTTTAGCGTATTGTATATCGAGTTAATGAGGTTGTAAGGAAGTTGTGAGGGTGATTTTATTATCTAGATTTCGTAAGAGACGAAATAAGACTGAGATGTGGAAAAAACGACCTTGAAGGTATAATTAAGCTCATGTCCAATTAGGAGATAATGATCCGAAGTTTGGAACAACTGTGGTGAGATGCCAAACTTGTAGTAATAAAGTAAATTGATCGTCGAGACTAAATGTATGTTGTCGCGGAGTTTTAGGATAATTATTTTCTTGTAATCTGATACAGACACTTAGTAAAATAAATACTGAATTGCGAACTTAGTTTCATCTGAAATATAGAGTCAACTTCCTACTAAGCAAAATTTCGTTGACTAGGATTGTTCTTCTCTTCTGACACGGGTTGAACCACGTTAAAGTAACTTTGGAACTGCTCTTCTGTCTGAAAAGTTTTATATTTGGAGTGGTCAATATATGATTAACTGAATCTTATTTTAATTTTGCATTTGCAGGGGACTTTTTTGCAATCAAAATAAAATAGGGAAAATATTTGAAAGAGTAAGTTTAATTATTAAGTCAAGCACACCATTCGAAACAGGAGAGCACATTCAAAAATTTCTTAACATGGTCCAATCTTTATCTAACTCAACAAAGTCCTACTTACAAGCATAAAGAAGTGTCAGGTGTAACCAGTGGCGAATGTTGACAGCGCCCTAGGCAAATATTCTCTAACGAAACTCGCAATATTATTTGTAGATTCACCTCCCACCCCATCTCACAAATTTATTCGGCCCCCAATTCTCCTTGCGTCTCTAGACATCTGTCCGGTTTAACGAAATTTTGACCCCAACAACATCTACAAGTTTTAAAATGAATCGGTTTTAACTGAAAACGCAAATAATGCTGAAAATATAATGTTTTGTTCAAAACGAAGTTTCTAATCAGCTCTTAGTGTTGCTAGAATATCCAATCAATATGGTTTAAAAACTTAACTTTGTGAAGATAAAATTATAATGGAAAAAGAAAACATTGCTGATGAACTTTAGCTTATTACCAAAATGTTGATCACCAATAACATCCAAGTTTGTCTGAATGGATGACCAAGGACACCTCAATCACGGGGATAGCACAAAGGGTCCGGAAAGGGTGTAGGCAACCCTCCTCGAATCCAGAATTCAGAACAACCAAGTTTTAACGAAAAACACAAAATATAAAAACATTTTTGCTTCTTACGAAGGTTCTGTTCATCTCTTCGGTCCTCTGACATACCGAAGCGATGACGTATAACTTAGAAAATTGTGTATAATATGAAGATAGAATTATACCGGAAAAACAAAATGTTACTGATGACGTTTTTTTCCATTGAAATATTGATCACCAAATAATTATTAAGATGGATGGATTTTACTTGAACACATAAGAGGGCGATATGCTGTTTAGTTTCAGATAAAACTTAGTTTAGAAACTTAGTTTCTAGAGCCTCTAACTAATCTAACATAACCAATAGATAAGATACATGTTTGAAAAATGTACCACATGAAGCGAAAATTGTAGTGGAAAAAGAAAATATTATCGATGAACTTTCGTTTTTCAGTTGATTATTAACATTAATTGATTTTATCCAAATATGTAAGATTATGAAGGCTATCTGCTGTTTACTTTAAAATGGAGCTTCTGATTAGTTTCTATAGTCTCTAGTGCAACTATTTTATAACGTACAGCTTAGAAAAATGTTCCATATGAAAGCAAAATTATAGTGGAAAACAAAGTATTACTGATAAACTTTTTTTTTATTGAAATTTAGATCACCAAAAGTATCAGTAAGGATAGAGGATGATCGGTTTTGATTGAATAAAAAAGATTACAACGAAGATATCCTATTTACTTTTAGACGAAAGGCGTCTGGTCAGTTCTTAGGATCTGTAGCATATTCAATCGATTAGTTGTCCAAGTATAAAAATAAATTATTACTGATGAATTTTCGTTTCTCAATGAAATAGACCCCGCTATTGACTTAACCGAGAAGAGTATATTTGCTTAACGTTGAAGTTTTTTGTTTACGTACCTTTTTGGCCAAAATGTCCTTGTGCTCCTGTACGAGATCCGGTTTGATGGTGTCCGTTTGTAGGTCTGGCAATGAATGGCTGATTCTGATGGCAGCTTGTTGCTTCGCGATAGTTTCATTTTCGTTTTGATCCCAGCAGGCTTTGTCTCTTATCCACTTCCAAGTGGCGGCGCACTGGTAACTGACGGCAGCTATAAGAACTAATGCCATAATTGTTACCAGAAATCCAATTAATAACTGCAGGGGTATTATACCTGTCCAGTCCGATTCACCTGAAAAGAAAAACAGTGACAAAATTTATCATACGCATTGTTGAATGCTCGAACAAATAGTTTAAACATTTATTAGATTCAGAGAACTGTTGCCAGTTACAACTGTAAATTTATAGTTTTGTAAAAGTCTTCTTTGTTTTCAGTTTATATTAATATTAATCCCCAAAATCTATAGTTTTTACTTCTTTTATGACCAGAGAAAAATTAGGATTTGTTTCCCAGCTAGGTGTGTAAAATGAAAATTTTAACTTTTTTCCTAAAACTACGAGTTTATTCTCAAAATTGCGACCAAAGTGACGTCCTAATTTAGTTTTTTCTAGAATTGTGTAATTAAAAAATAATTAAATTTCAGATTTTTACAAGTTTCTCAAATTAAGTAAATTCCATTTCTCTAAGATGCTCGAATTTTTCTAAGGATTTCGACTTTTTTTTAATTCTCTCTAAGTTAAACTGTTTTACATCTTAAAATTTCCCTTTTTTAAAGAAATGTTTAACTCAAACTTATCTCGAAATTTCATTTTATTTCGAATTTAAATTTGCAATTTTTACATTTTTGGCCACATCAACTCTAAACTTGAAAATAATTTATAATTTGATTTTCTTATAATTTCTACTTCTCACACTTTCTCTTATTGTTTTGTCTAAAATTTTGACTATTCGAATTTTTCTAAAATTATTTTTTATAAAATTTAAGTTTTTTAAACGAAATTCATTTGTCTAAATTCTTAGTTAACGATTTTAGTTTTTTCTAGAGATTTTAAATTGTTTTTATAAATTTTGACTATTATCTCTGTTGAAATTTCCATCATAGAAAAATATTTTTTTGGAGAAGAGTTTCTGGAGAAGAGTTTTCCTCTGGTATGGTGGACATACTGAGTTACCGTGCTCTTCTGTCTAAACTTGCTTATCCTTTGTACCAATTTTCAACTCAGAAGAGTTTTGCCTCTGCTTTGGTGGACATACTGAGTTACCATGCTCTGATGTTTTGAAATTGGCCTTTTAATTCTTTCATTTTTTGCATATTCTCTCATACTCCTCTTTTCATTTTCTTTCTTTTCTTTGTTCCTGAAGAAGCTCCCTACGATGGTGGGCGAAACGTCGAACACTTTTAGTAGTTCTTTGACACGGTCCAATCCCGGAAGAAGTATATCCTGTATCTAAATCCATTTTTCAAAATTTCGGTTGTTTTCGAATTTAAAACTTTCAGCGTATAGGATCTACACTAATTTTGAACAAAAAAAAGGTTTGAGAAAAAATCAAAATTCATAAAATTTAATTCGAATTTTAATTTTTGAGTTTGGAGAAAAAAAGCTTGAAATTTATAAAAAAAACCTAGAAATTTTTGAGTCCATGTACAAATTGCAAAATTAATCTTGACATTTCTGCAAAGAGTTGAATATTCTACCTTTTGATCAGAAATTTAAAATATCTGGCAACATTTTTAAATAAATTTGTTTATTTTTAATTTTTTATGAACTTTGATTCCAAATTTGGAATACAGGTTTTTTTTTAGAAATGTTCTGCTCGTTTCTTAGATTTTTCTCTTAGAATAATGCTAAAAAAGCTAAGTTCAAATTTGGAATTTTGAGAAAAGAATAAAAGTTTCAAAGTAAAATTTCAAAATTCTTCTCCAAATTTTGATCGAAGTTCAAAATCTTGTTAAAAGATTTGTGTTTGTCTCGAAATTTTGCCCAAGATTTTTAATTTAAACTGGCCGTTTTCGCGGCATTTCCTAAAATTTCAACGTTAATCTTCTAGAAGAAGTTTAAATTTTGATTTTTTTTTCGTTTCGAATCGTTTGAAACTATTGTAAAAGATTTAATTTTTTTCCTAAGTTTTAACGTTTTCCTGTAAATTTCGATCAAAAATAAAAATTAAAATAAATAATGAAAAATTAAATTTTATAATTGAAATTTTGAGTACAGTCAAAGTTTCGAAGTTCTTATCAAAATTCGCAAAGTTTGTTTGTCGAATCTTTTATTCAAACTTCAAATTTTTGCCTTTTAACTCAAAATTTCGATATTTCTAAAAATGTTGACCCTTTTTCTCGACATTTGGATTTAAATCTCTACATTTTGACTTTATTTTACCGGTATTTGAGGTTTAAACTCCCAATTTAAAAACCTGGAATTGTACAGTTAGATTTCTAAAAAATATTAAATTTCAAAAAATAAATTTTTTACTACTGATATAATAGGACAGAATGTGAAGGGCCCAGATTTCATAATTGCCCATGACCCGAAATTCGTAAATTACACCAGAATAATTTGTGATTTATCGCCTTTTAAGAGTCATCTGGTTTCATCTAGAAATTTAAAAAAAAACTTTAAGATATGGATAGAGCTCGTTTAGCTTAATTTATCAAAGAAAACGACCAATATTGGGTATAAGTTTTGAGAGCTTAAGAAGTTTGTTCATTTATCGATACTTTGGAAAGTTGTGGTAAAATTTTATCAGAGAAACTTAGTTATTAAGGATATTGCAGTAAACTAGAAGGCCTAGAAGAGATGATTACGTACATCAGGCTTCTCCAAATTATTCGCAAGTGTTTCGAATAAAAAAGACGATGATTAGAAGATTGAGCAAAGTTCAATGCCTCCGGTATCGATTAAGTTATTTCGGAAAAGTTCATGATTTATTCAAGGTGTTTGAGCGAGAATATGATCATTTATCAGCGGACTAATTTGTTTGATAACAATTTGTGCCTAAGTATTTATTCGACTTATTAGCCTCGATTCAGAATGTAAACATATTCGTAATAGAGTACAAATTCAAGATGTTTATCCATCGGAGTGTTTGAGAAGTAGAAGTACGCAGATAAATAATAATGAGGCTCTTCTCCCTCTTGCACAATGCTCCCAGCCGCATGACCTGTTGCTGATGCTCCACGTACTTCACTCGAAAGCTGCTGTGGCGAATAAGCTAAAAGCAACAGTTGGATTATAAAGCTCCCAAGGTCGGCCGCCTCAAATTGATTTTACGCCGGCGAATTCGAAATGAGCCCTTTACTATCCAAATTATACGACTTCTCTTTTCTCCCGATCCCGACAATGGCATTGTCTTAAATTATTCCACTTCTTGCCGCACAAATATTTAAACTTTGCCGCGTTCCTGGGAAAATCGTAAATTTACTTCGGTGAATGGTGAAGGTTTTTCCTTTTCTCAACTTTGGACCTTGAAATCTTTTCGGGTTAGTCACCTGGTTTATTTTTTATGTCACCTTGGAGAAATTTCGAAAAGGTTCTTCGCCCTTTTTCTTTCATTTTATTTTCAGGGAGCACATTGTGTCAGACGGGATTAAAGTTCACGGTTTTCCCACGTGCATGATTTCTTAAGTAACGAACTAATTTCACATCTGGAAGATTACACGGAAGTTTGTTTGACAAGGTTTTCCACGTGTATGCTAAAATTGAGCAGATGGCTTGTCATTCTATGCATAAATGCTCATTATTCAGCCTGTTTAATAAAACATATTTTATGGAGGTTTCCTTTATTCTATTGAAGTTCTGGCCTTAAATTTGGAATTAAGACTTTTTTTCTAATATTTTATTAAAATTTCTACACTCTCTACTTTTTGTGACTATTTCCTTTGACTTTTATTTCAAATTATTTTCCGTTTGTAATCATTTGTAATTTAAACTCAAACTGTTGGATTATATCGAAGTTTAAAGTTATTTCCAGATTAAAATCGAAATAAGATAGTTAAACAAAAATTCCGAGATTATCCTCGTAACTAATTGTTAGACATAACATCTCAAAATTAGGATTATTAAATCTCAGCTTTAATCTCAATATAAGGAATATTTTTCTCAGTAATTTGGGATTTTGAAATTCGTTGTAGCTAGTTGGGACAAATCAAAATTTATATAAAAATAGTTAGAAGCCACTTTCATTTCTGAATTTTGACCTCGAATTTTAATACATAGTGTTTTTGCAAACAGAACACGACTTTGACTGTCGCAGCAGCTCGTTAAACATGTAGTAACGGTTCATGAGCAGCAACAATTAACGCAGTGATGTTTAGCAGAAACGGTCACTCTGAAAAAGTTTTTGATTGGCAGTTCCAGTTACCTATGATTCGCTCATATACTAGACTGCACTATTGAAGTCTAGGTTGTATTCTAAAACTATTGGCGTTATTCTACTCTTGCTTTACAGACTAATAGATGGCTCTATACTTCGAAATTACATTTGGTAATATTTGCAATTTCTTAGAATATTTTTGAAGCCGGAGGGTTTATCTTGTTGAGAATGCCAAACTGACAAGATCTAGCAAGAAACTTGTCTTTGATTCTCGAACTCTGGATCAGTGTTGTGCCTTTTGTAAATGGGGAAACTGATCGAAAAAAAGAGCAAATGATATTTTTTCAGAATTAAAACCCTTTTTTTTTTAAGTTGAATCCACTCGCAAAGGGTAACCATATTAGCCTTTCAAACCACTGCGAGTAGGATGCGGAAACAAGGATAGATGGCGATGAACCGTCTTCTTAAACAAGAATAGGTTGTAATTTTTGGGGAAAATTCCTTTCGCTAACAAGTTCCATAACTTGGAAGTTCTATAGAAAAAAGAGTCTCCGTAGACAGAAGTCCTAACTATGTCAAGCTGGACTGCACAGGAATTTGCTGTCTCCGACTGTCTAGAAGGCTTCAAGAACCTTGGTCTTGGGGGTATCAATCATATCAGTTCTTGCGAGCATCTTCCATGATAGTACTTGTAGAAAATAGACAAGTCACCAACCATACGCCTGTGCTCCAGTGTTTCGAGAGAATCGGTTAGACTCTCGTTATTAATTAGGCGAATCACTCTTCTTTGAATTGAATCCAAGAGAGCTAAAGTGTGTTTTGGGGCTGAACTCCAAACATGAGAACAGTATTCTAGTGTGAGCCTAACTTGAGCTTTGTATAGTGTTAATAGCTGATGAGATGTGGAGTACTTTTTAGCTCTAAAAAGAAAGCCTAGCTTCTGAGAGGCAGATTTGGCAATGGCGCGCACATGATCGTCCCAAGGGAAGTTAGTGCTCGCATTCACTTCTAGGATGGATAGATTAGATCCCATCGGAAGGATTTTACCGTCCATTAGTATGTTTGTTGCATTATCTCTTGATGTTTTCTTAGAGAAAACCGCAGCATGAGTTTTTGAAGCGTTGAAGTCGACCAAATTATTCTTACCCCATTCCAGAATAATCTCGAGATCCCGATTAATCATCTGTATCTGCTGTTCCCTTAGTCAATCTGAAGTAGCGATAATGGTTTGTCGGAGAAAAGAGATGGCACAAGGTTACTATCATCTGCGTAGCTGTATATAGGATTGGAAGTTGAAGCTAAGAGATCGTTTATGTGACACAGAAATAGAGTAGGAGACAGAACAGACCCCTGAGGCACCCCTGCGTTAATCGCAAATGTCTCGGATGAGATGCCATCGACGATGACCTGAAGAGATCTGTCAGCGAGAAAATTGGATATCAAATGACAGAGTCCATGAGGAAAACCATAAGATGGTAATTTGGCGAGAAGAGATTGGTGCCAGGCTCTGTCAAAAGCCTTTGAGATACCCAATGCCACAATCCTAGCCTCACCATGTTTTTCCATAGCTGAGTGACAGATATGAGTAACATATGCCAGTAGATCGCCAGTGGAACGTTGTTGTCTAAAACCGTATTGCCTGTCGGATATGATTCTATTTTCCTCCATATATTTGAGAATCTCGATGTTGATAACCTTTTCCATCACTTTAGACATAACGGGCAACAAAGATATAGGGCGATAGTTGTTAGCCAGATTTTTCCTTTTTAGGGACAGGTTGCACTCTAGCAGATTTCCAGATGTTAGGGAATTCACCTTTGTTGTAAGAGAGGGTAAAGAATTTGCTTAGGACAGGAGTCAACTCTTAAGAACAATAGCGGGAATACCATCAAGACCAGAAGCTTTCGAGGAGTCGAGCTCAAGGAGAATCTTCCTGATTGTGCGTTGTTTGAAAACAACTTCAGGCATTGAAGCATCAACCTTAGGGAGAATAGAAGGTTCTGCGTTTCAAGAATCAAGATTTGAATTTTCAGCAAACATTAAGGCTAACATGTCAGCCTTTTCCTTGAAAATAGTAGCAATATTGCTATTTTCATCGAGTAAAGGTGGAAAATTTGAATGTGTAAAATTCTTTCCAATCGACTTGGCAAATCCCCAACAGGAGCTGAGACCGTTCGGACAGTTGATAAGGCTCTGGCGCATTTTACGATCGAAATCACCTTTTGCTTCGTCAATAACCTGTTGACAAGAATTTCGTGCATCTACAAATATAATCCGAGTCTCGACTGAGGGATTATTTCGCCAACGACGATATGCGCGATTTTTGCAGGAGACAGCCCGAGCACATTTTTTACTGAACCTAGATTTACTGGAGGTAGACTTCTTTTGGTAGTGGGGAATTGATCATTCCATACCAATCAGGATAGTTTCCATGATGGATTCGGCGACTAAGGAAGGGTTGTCTGAGTTAAAGCAGACTTCCTGCCTTGGAAAAGATGCAAAGAAGTCTCTTAATTCTTCCCAGTTTGCAGAGTTAAAGTGCCAAACCCTACGGGACTGTGTCTGGGAAAGAGGTGGTATATGAAGCGAGCGAAAGGCTGCTACAAGCTTGTGATCCGAATTTCCAAGCGGTGATGTCACAGAGATTTTATACGAATTTGGTGAATTTGTAAGGAAAAGGTCGAGTAGATTAGGTTGATAGGTATCTACATCAGGAATTCTTGTGGGTTCCTCAACTAATTCCGATAGTCCACAAGTGATGACGAAAGCCTCTGCCACCCTTCAAGCGTCGTTAGTTCGGGAAGAAAACCTTAACCAGGGGATGTTGTGTACGTTAAAGTGACCGAGAAAGGTAACCTCAGCTTTTGGATAATTCGTCTGTAGGTGATCAAAGGTTACGGAGAGATAAAAGAAGAGCTGTCTGTATGAGAGATCGTTTGGAGACAAATAAAGTGAACAAATGAATATTACTGCGTTTTTGGAGCAGATTTTCAGCCAAATCACATCATGATCAGCAGACTCCAGTGCTTCTTCTCGTTGTCAGGACAGGTCACTTCGCGTAAAAGCAGAAATTCTCCTCTTATGTCGAAATTTTGTGTACAAGTGGCAGTTAGGGCAAAGCAAATGGACTGTATTGATGGATGGGGAGACTTGGGTTTCTGTCAGAGACAGCACATGGGGTCTTTACTTTTGAAGGTGTTGATGAACCGAGTTTATATTTGAGTTTAGACCCCGAATGTTACAGAATTAAATTTTGAATCAATTGTTTGAAAGAAAGAATTTTGGCCCATGGTACATTAAAATTTTCCGTCGATTTTGGATTCCCTCGTACACCCTCCACCCGGACATCCGAACGGGAGGGTAGTTTACGTCCGGTATTTTTTGCATGAAGAGAATCCATCATCTTTGTTTTTAATAATTAGAAGAAAAAATCAGAGTAGATGAAAAAAGGAAATAAGGAAAGGGACAGGATGAGGAAAGAATAATAGCAGAATCCTACTCACGCGTCAGAGACGGAAACATAATGTAAGCATCCTTTCACCGCATCCTAGTGATACGTGGGGTGGTACTACTGACGACTGAAAGTTCCAGTCTACCACCTACAACCCTAGCCATTTTAAATTTCTAGTCTTCTTTCGAGATAGTAATGCATTCAAAAAATATTATTTACAGCTACCCTACTAACTAAAGATTAAAATTAAGGTAATGGCCCTTCATTTAATAATTTCATGTTGTGATCAACTTTGTGGAACAACTCAAAATTTACAAAAAGCATTCAAGGTTTAATTCAATATTTTGATTTTACGGTTGACATTTCAGAGAGAAGTTTACTTTTCAGATATAAAGGGGACATTTTAAGAAAAATTCGAAATGTTGCGAAAAAATGCAAATTTTATAATAAAAGAACCTCGAGTTTAAAAATTTAAACACCAAATTTTGAGACGAAATTTCAGGAAAAAGAAAAAAATTCAATAGCAAAATTCAAACGATGGAATTAAGCTTGAAACATTGACCAGCAAAGTCAAAAGAAAAAAGTCCATATTTTAAGTTCTTAGGTGGACATTTTAAAGAAAGAAAATTGCAAATTTCAATTCATTACCTTGAGAAGAGACTCAACATTTGAAAAAAAATCGTTTACAATTCTTCAAATTAAAAAAAGTTTTTATTACCATTGTTGATTATCTACAAATTATGCTCCTTAACTGGCTCGAAGCTTAATTTTTTTTTAGAAAAAGTCAGGATTTTGAGATTTCAGTCATAAAATCCAGTACTTCGACGCCAATACTTCAACGTTAAACTCGAAACTTTGGGATTATTTTATTTAATAAATAGGGTTTGTTAACTTCGGTTTTAATTAATCTCAACATTTATGACAAATTCTTAAATTTTCAAGAACGAAATCAAAAATTTGAAAAAACCGAAATGTATGTAGAAAATATCTCACCATTTCTACCTTAATTTATAGAAATATTGATCTTAAATCCAAATACTCGTCTTCTCCTTGGAATGTTTTCTCAACATTCTTAGAAAAAGACGAGTTTTTTAGAGTTTGATTGATAATTTCAGGTTGTTTCAAAATTCTGGCTTTTTTCTCAAAATCTCTAATCTTATCTTGCAATTTTCTAATGCACAGACCAATAGGTTTAAACATTTATTAGATTCGAAGTTTGGAAACTAAAGACCAAACTTCGAATCTAATAAATATTCAAACCACTTGGTCTATGCATTAGAATCCTTGTCTTTTGGGGACTTTCCTAGAGAGCAACCGCTGCTAGGTGGCATTGCTTCAACCGTTGGTAGTTCAGCTGCCTATGATTCACTATACACGCCTGGAAAGCTCCATGAATTTGCAGTCTAGGTTGTATTCTACTTGTATGTTGCAATTTTCTGTTTAAAATTTCGACTTCGAAATCAACATTTATAATTTTTCTTGAAATGGTGACTTTTTTCTCGAAGTTTAAACTTTAGTCCATAATATGTCTTTTTGCTTAAAATTTTAACTTAGACTTAAACTTAAAAGTTCCAAATGTCTAGATAAAAGCGTAATTGAAAAATTAATAAATTCAGTTTATTTATTCGACTTTTTGACATACTTGAGATTTAAATTTTTTAACTAAAATGAGTCGACATTTTTGATAGAAAAAGGCAAAAGTTTTTCAAAAATAATTATCTTGTGAACTAAAATTTTGCAACATTTTTAGAAAAACATTTAAATTTTCATTTTAAGGTAGCTAAAATTTTAGGAACAAAACAAGAATTTCCCCATTCCACGATTTGCAGAGAAATTAATATTTTAAGGATAGTTTTATAAAAAAATTCTGTTTTAACATAAAAATTCCAGAAAAGTGTAGATTCAAAATGTTTGAAAAAAGTTCAATTTTAGAGGATAGGATGAAATCTTGACTAATAAAAATCAAGATTGCAGAGAAAAGTAAAAATCTTAACTTAAAGAAAAAACTATGAGAGAATTAAACAGTGGTCAGTATCGTGCTTCAGTTATCTTTTTGCACATTTTGAAAATTTAATATGGGTCATTTAATAGAAATGCATAAAATAATAATTTTACAAATGATTGGTTATGGAGGTAGAACAAGATCACAGACCGACAAAAATTTTTCTGATTTATCTCCTAAATCCCAAAGTACAATTAGTAAAATTCGAGAAGCATTTTCACGAACATGGATATGTACGAAAGCTAAGAAAAGAACCCTCCAATGCATTAACTAATGATAACAAATTGGAAATAATGAATGAGTTTTAAGAAAATCTACATTTTTTAAGTCGACAAGTAGCTGCAGCACTAAACGTTAGTCATTCCTCGAATATTTGTGTACTGAAAGAAAATAAAATGCATTCTTATAAACCGACATCATGTCAAGAGATCGGTGATGACGATTGTGATAGAAGAACTCATTTTTGTGACCAAATGATGCAAAGATTAGATAATAATGCAATCCAAATTTGTCAATTGTTATCTAATGAATCCACTTTTACTTTTCGCGATCATGTAAATCGTCAAAATTGTCGCTATTGGGCTAGTAAAAATCCCCACTGGAGGAGAGAACTGCATACACAGAACCCTGAAACAGTTAATGTTTGGGCAGGGATTATTGCAGATCATGTCATTGGTCCATTTTTCATTGATGGAAATTTAAATGGAGATAACTATTTAGCATTGCTCCAAAACAACATGGTATCAGCTTTGGAAAATAAATACCTTCCAGCTAATGTAATATGGTTTCGGGAAGATGGAGCACCACCACACTACCACCTCAATATCCTCTAATATCTCGATTTTACATTTCCAAATTGGTGGATAGGGAGAGGTACGGTAAAATAGCCACCACTATCACCAGACCTCACGCCTCTGGACTTTTTTATGGGGTTATATGAAAAGTACAGTGTATAAACCAAACCCCGCGACGTAGCTGACTTACGAGCAAGAATAATGCTTGCGATTGCGTCGGTGACACCCGAGATGTTGAATAATGTCAGGAGACATTTTTATTGACGATTAGGATGCTGATAAGTTATTGGAGGTGCCCATTTTGAACATATATATCTTTTGCTAGTGACAATTGAAATTAATTTTCTTACTGTTAATTTTTGAAATAAATATGGCAACCATGACATTTTTGAATAGAGAATAAAGGACCTTTCAAATGAAGAATAACAAGCCTCTACTTTTGGTTTAAAAATTTAGGGGTTGCAACTGTTACTCATAGAGGGTTGCATCTAGAGATAAAATTTTGCGGTGGAGGATGTCATGTTATAATCTAAAATTGACGTATTTCCAGATTTTTCATAAATTTGTAGAGGTAGATACGGAATTTATTCCATTTGTCTGTTCCACACTGTTTATTGGACTTGAAATAATGTTACTTCTGGTTTAGCATTGATGAGGGAGATCGAGCTTCGATTCAATTAGGTCCAGGATAGTTTATTCTATCAATTATTTTTTTATGGAGTTGTCTCAAATTAGCGTTATTATTTTGACGGAACCACGGAAATGATCTGTTATATCCTAGATATTATAAAGTAAGACATCGAAAGGAAGACAACGAACGAAAGATTCATCTAATATGCAAAAACTAGTCTGTCAAAATCGCAGGGATTTCCTAGTATAATAATAATGATAATAATAATAATAATAATAATAGTAATAATAGTAATAATAATATTAATAATAATAATAATAATAATAATAATAAAATATTATCTTTTGCACATCTGGAAACATAAATAAAGAAAGCTATTGAAAAAAGCTGTTGAAGTCAATGGAACGAATGATGGTAACAAAATATATATATATAAATGTCGTAGCATCGCGAGCCAAACTCCAGAAATCACAACCTTTGGAAGATAAGGGGCAAATATATTTTATATTTCGCGGTTATCGAAAGAAGCAAGCAGCAATAAATCTTGCGATATAATGGAGAAATATTTTATTGGTTTCCCAGAGATTAATGTCTTTATTGACTTTACTGAAGTTATTGCAATATATCAGTTTGATTTCCCACGTAACGTTCTTGGAAAATTGAATGAATCGGGTTCGAAACGACGTAGCGTTCCCTAGGAGTCGTTATTTTTTATTAAATAACTTTGAAGTAATATTTTTTGGATAGGTCACAGTATTGTGTGTGTACGAGTGTGGGGTAACTTTATCGATTGAATTGGGCGACCCTTTGTTTACGCTTGGGCTCTGTGCTAACAAATTTAATAATTTCTACTCAATTGTTTTTTGTGTGTAGACAAATTCAGATTAAAGGCTTCTTTAAGGTCGAACGAATAATAGATTTGGGTTTCAAAGAGAAAAACTTGGCGTGTGGTTACAGCCGCATGCATTACGAAAAGCCCGATTTCGTTTGTGTATTTTTAAATTTATGTGCAGTTCACTAGAGCTTATTCGAAATAAAATGATACAGTTTTTCAAATAAATCATTGGTATGAAATATATTGACATAAAAACATGCAACGATTGTTTTCTATGTCTTTTCCACGTGATCTACTTCGGTAGAGACGTGACGGAATAAAATTAAGTCACGTGTCGAAAGAACACTCGGGAAGTCACGCTTTTCGCAAGAAAATATTTACATCTGGAAGCTCCTGTATTTGAAAAGCGTGGGGGATGATAATTAACTTTTAATCTGGTCATCGGAGATAAAAGAGCGATATTACGCTTTGGAATATTCGATGCCTCATCTTACCAAAATAAACATTTAAAGCAATATCAGCTTCTCCCTTTGAAATCGCATTAATTTCTGAACCACTATCACTGCGTTTTGCAACTTCAGCTTCTAAACTAAGCAACTGCTTTTGATTTCTATCAAATCAAGAGTAGTTATTTTTGAAATCTACACTTTAAATTATGAAAAGAAAAATCGAAACTTCGAAAGGAGAATTATTGATTTGTAAAAAAAAACAATTTTAATCTCGAAATTTTAAAATAAGATGATTTTTGAAGAAAGTCAAAATGTTGAAAAAAAATTAGAAGTCTCTTAGAAAAAGTCTAATCTTTGAGTATAGAGTCAAAACTAAGAAAGCAATTATAAATTGAAAACTTTAAATTCGAAATTTTGGGAAAAGAATTGAAATTTCTAAAAAAAGAAACACAGTTTCTGTATAAAAAATCTTGAAATTTCAAGAAAATAAATCGTTTTGGAATAACATCCAACTTTTTGTCAAAGAAATCAACATTATTATATAAACACAGAAACATGAAGTTAACAATATTAAATAAAATGTATTTTTCAATCTAAAATTCAACTAAATAATCAAAATTTAAAGATGAAATTGGTAACTTTATGAAAAAAGCGTAGAAAAAGTTCAGTTTTTCTATGTAACAGTCAACATTTTTTGTATGGATATAATATAAAAATTTAATGCATAAAATCGAAATTTTAAGTTAAAAATCAAAATATTTGAATTTTAGAAAACAATTTCGACATTTTTGTCAAAATAGGCTTTTTTTTTAGAAAATATGGAAGTTTATTTTAAAAGTGGATTTTTTGAAAATTTCGATCTTATACTAAAATTGAGTTGTTCAGGATATAATAATCGACATTTAAAAAAATACGTCTAGTTTTGCCTTTGTTTTCCTCCTAGATCCGGGGCTGCAAGGAAAGTTTGCGAAAAATCTCGAATTAAAAAAGGAAAAGCCAGATTTCAAAACAGATTCTTACTATTTCGTTTGTATTCCGATATACCTAATATCGAAATTATTAGAGAGAAATGTGGAAAATTGAAATACAAATCTTGTTACCTAAAACCAAAAAAGATTAAAAAACACAACAAAGGTTGCTCTAACACGTTTCGATAGCCAAGCTATACAGTATCTCTCTGACGATGATAGCTTGGCTATCGAAACGGGTTAGAGCAACCTTTTTTTGTGTTTTTTAATCTTTCTTGCTTTCGGGGAACAATATTTGTATTTCAATTTTTGAAGATAAGCAAGGACTAGTCCGTTTCACAAAAACAGTGAAGAATGTAATTTCCAAGAAATATTTTTTTCCATATACGTCTACTATTATTTCAACTACTTCAAAAATTTACATACAAATTTTATTCCCTTAAACCATGAAAAATTAAAAAACACAATACTTGCTCTAACTCGGTTCGATAGCCAATCATATTCAGAGAAATACATCAATCAATTCAAAGAAATACTGATTGATGTATTTATTTCTCTGAAGATGATATGGCTACCGAAACGCGTTAGAGCAAGTGTTATTGTGTTTTTAATTTTTCTTGGTTTCAGAGGAAAAGATTTTTATATCAATTTTTGCAAATACTTCTCTTCTAAAAATTGAGAACTAACGAATTTAGAAAAAAGTCAACATTTCGAAAAAACAAGATTCTGGAAAAGAATTTAACAATTCCAGAAAGTGAGATTTAAGAAAAAAATTTGAAAAAAGCCAAGGTTTGAAAAATAAGAAAAATGAACTAAAAGACGAATTTTGGAAAAATAGCGAAAATTTTTAAAAAAGAAGAAATTTTTATAAAAAGCTAAATTTTGATATAAAAGTCGAAAGTAAGAAAATGAATCTTGAGAAACAGGTCGAAAATCCCAGAAAGTCAAATTTGAAAAAGTCGATATTTTCAGAAAAACATCATTTTTGAGAAATTTTACAAAAAATATATTTATTCATCAAAAAAAAAAAATCGAAGAAAAATTGCAACTTGAGACAGTTTTACTTTCGCAGATATTTCAACTGACAGCTTAAAAGCGATATCATGCGAGTACTACAAACTTATTTGGAACACTTTAGAAGAGTAGTAGAAAACACACTAGAAACCTGAAAATAACGATAACAAGACCGTCAACATCACGGATGAATTAAGAAAGATAATCAGATACCCCTAACTTTGGTGGTGACACAACCTTAAACAAAATGTTGAAGTTTTCAGAAATATAAGAATTTCGAAATACAATTTTTATTCTTGAATTGAATAAGCTAGGAGTCTTTTTTTTTCAATAATTAATATTTTACAATAAGTAAAATATTATTGTTAGGAAAACATTTTTAACGAAAAAAAAAAGAATAAAGAATGAAAAAAACATCTTTATATTGATTTTTTAAGCAAAATTTCTAAAAAGAAGATTCCGAAAAAGAATTCAGTAATTCCAGAGAGTGAGATTTAAGAAAAAATAAAATTTAAAAAAAGCTGAGGTTTAAAAAAGTTGGGAAATTAAAAAAAAGACGAATTTTGAAAAAATAGTGAAATTTTCCAAAAAAAGGAAAACATTTTTATAAAAAATCTAAATGACATAAAAGTCGAAAGTAAGAAAATTAATTTTGAAAAACAGATCGAAAATCCCAGAGAGTTAAATATAAAAAAGTCGATATTTTCAGAAAAAACATGCTATTTGAGGAGTACTATAAAAAACGTATTTAATTTCCAAAAATTGAAACTTTGAAGTAAAATTGGAGTTTGAAGAAGTTCTATTTTCCTAAAAAACGTGAAAAAAAAAATAAAACATAAATATACCGTTCTACTTTCACAGAAAACGTGAAATTTTGAAAAAATACATAAATATACCGTTTGGGTATAAAGTCAAAATTTCTTTAAAAAGACGATTTTGAAAAACAAGTGGTCTCCAGAAAGCGGTAAAAAGAAGGTCGAAATATAAACAACAAGCAGAATATAAAAAAAATGAGCAAATATTGAAAAAACGACGAATTTTGACAAAAAATTCAAAATTTCTTATTTCCGAAAAAAAAAAGGAATTTTAGGAACAAAGTCGAAATTTCGATAATATATACTGAAATAAAAGAATTGAATCTTAAGGCAGAAGTTGATACTTTAAGAAAATGGGGAATTTTCAAAATCAAACATGTCGAAATTTCTAAAAATTTGTACTTACAAAATGTGGAAATAATCAGAAAAAGCAAAATTTTTGAGAAATATCGCCAAATTTTGGAAAGGGAAGTCCTACTTAGAAACAGTCTTTAATATTCAAACTTTTAGAAAAAAAATCTAATTTTGAAGCGAAAACAAAAAATTTAAAAATGGCGAATTTTGAAAAAAAAAAACAAATCAAAATTTCCATAAAGTGGGATTATAAAAGGGGAAATTTTTTCTACATTATATGGACTTTGAAAAAATTTAAAAACTTTTCTTTAATAAGATGAATTTGAAAAAAAGTTCAAATTTCCCATAGAAAATTAATCTTCATAAAAAGAGGAATTTTCGGAACAAAGTAGTTTCGAAAAACAATGAATACTGAAATAAAAGGTTGAATTTTAAGACAGAATTTAAAATGTTTTTAAAGCGGCGAATTTTGAGAATTAAGTATGCTAAAATTTCTAAAACGTATTTAAAAGAATTATATCAAAAAAATGTCGAAATTTTCAGAAAAATGGGAATGTTTTAAATATATTACGAATTTTGGAAAGAAAAGATATGTTTAGAAAAAAGGTAATTTTTCAAACCTTTACAAACCTTCGAATGTTGGGAAAAAGTTTTGCTAAAAAATAACGAATTTTGAAAAAAAAAACATTAAATTTTAAAGAAAAATCTAAATTTCCATAAAACTGGATTAAAAAAGGAAATAATGAAAAATGAATTTCCTGAGTTTTAAAAATCTGGAAGTTTCGAAAAACCGAGTTAGAAAAAAAGTCAAAATTTTGAAAAAGAGTCGTTATTTTGACGAACAAATCTAAATATCCCAAATCAAGTCAGGTTTGTAAAAAGGTCGAATTTCGAAAATGGGTAAAGTTAACATTTCGAGAATAGGAATTTTGGAAAAAAAGGCCGAAATTTCAAGAAAAAAGAGGCAAATTGAAATAAATTAATTTCGGACCTAATTAGGAGAAAGAATTTTAAATTAACCAGACAAAGTGTAAGTTGGACAGAAACTCGAATTTGAAAGATGAGTAAAGTCGAAATTTTGAAAAGACTGATTTTGGAAAAAAAAACCGAAATTTCGAGAAAAAGACGCAAACTGAAAAATTCCAAAAAATAGTACTTCCAGCTATTTATATAGTTGTATTGGGGACAAACTCATAACCCAGTCTCCTCGTAGCCACACTCATATTAAAAGAGGTCGAATTTTGCGACAAAAGTAAAAATTTTTGAAAGAAAAGTCGAAATTAGAAACAAAATTTACCGAATTAAATAATAATGAAATAATAATAATAATAAAATTTCAGACAAAACAAAATTTTTGAGAAAATTTTCGAAATTTTGAAAAGATTTTTATTTTGAAATATTCGAAATTTTGAGAAAAGTTCGAAAATTAGCGAATAAATTGAGAATTTAGAAAAAGTTTTAATTTCTCATGAAGAGTCCAAATTAGTAAACCGGAAATAAAAAAAATAAGATACAAATTTAAGTTTCCAGAAAAAGTAGATTCTTGGAAAATACAAGAAATTTGTTTGATTAAAAAAACTCGAAATATTTGGAGAAGGGAAATATCGTACAATAAAAAAACACTCAAAATCTTGGGAAAAAAATTAAACACTCGAGAAAAGAATTCAAATTCACAAATAAGTCTTTCTTTATTGATGAAAGTTAAACTAAAAAAAATCACTATTGTGAATAAAGTCGAACTTAAAAAATTTCAATTCACAGCTCAAGAGCGATATGATGCGAGTACTTTGGAACACTTTAGAAAGCGTAGTAGGAACACTTTAGAAGCGTAGTAGGAACACTTTAGAAGCGTAGTAGGAACGCATTAGAAGCCCGAAAATAACGATAGCAAGACCGTCAACATCACGGATGAATGTAGGGAGAGATAATCAGATGCCCCAAACTTTGGTGGTGACTAAACAAAATGTTATAATTTTCAGAAATATAAGAATTTCGAAATAAAATTTTTATTTTTGAATTGAATAAGCTCGGAGTCTTTTTTCAATAATTGATATTTTTTAATAAGTAAAATATTGTTACCCAAAAAAACATGAATAAAGAATGAAAAAATCATTTTTATATTGATTTTTTTAGCAAAAACGATGAAATATATCATTAAAAGTGCAACGAAAAAAAAAAAAAAAAAAAAAAATACAAAAATCAAAACGCAGCATCTTGAAATTTTCAGGATTTAAATAGAACCTACTTTAGAGAATACTTTGCAGTTTTCTAAATCCTGGTCTCATTTACTGATACGATTACTATTTCCCGAGGTACCTTAACTCAGCAAAAAATTATGTTTACTGGGCTCGGAAGTCAGTCAAGTTAAAAAGGATTAAATTACTTAGAAGAGCCTTATAATACAAAAATTTCCAGAAAGCAATTGATTAAAAAACCCGAAACATTCGGAGAAGGGACAATTCTTGGGAAATATCGTACAATAAAAAACACTCAAAATGTTGGGGAAAAAATTAAACTTTCGAGAACAGAATTCAAATTCACAAATAAGTCTTTCTTCCTTGATGAAAGTCAAACTAAAAAAATCAGTATTGTGAGTAAATTAAAAAAAAAGATATTTTAATTGACAGCTCAAGAGCGATACCATGCGAGTACTACAGGCTTATTTGGAACACATAGTAGGAACGCATTAGAAGCCTGAAAATAATGATAACAAGACCGTCAACATCACGGATGAATGTAGGCAGATAATTGGATGTCCCTAACTTTGGTGGTGACACAACTTTAAACAAAAGGTTAAAATTTTCAGAAATATAAGAATTTCAAATACAGTTGTTATTATTGAATTGAATAAGCTAGGAGTCTTTTTTCAATAATCGATATTTTTTAGTAAGTAAAATATTATTACTATGAAAATATTTTTAACGAAAAAAATGAATCAAGGACGAAAAAATGATCTTTGTATTGATTTTTTAGCAAAGACGACAAACTATCATTACATTACTACAAACGCAACGAAAAAAAACACACTGCGTCGTGAAATTTTCAGAATTTCTTTGGGATGCTTTGATATTGAAAAATTACAGTCAATATATTCATTGTTTGAAAAGTTATGCAAGTTAAGCGAATATCTTTCATTACGCACATTTATTGCCTTTTTTCCAATCAATTTTCTCTTACTAACCAATTTTTCATCAAAAAGCAATAACTAGGATCTATTTTAGAGAATACTTTGCAGTTTTTAAAACCCTGGTGTCATTTACTGATGAGATTAGTTTTCCCTGCGGTATCTACTATTGACTACCAAAGTTTTTTGTTTAAATGACAATAACTAGCTGAACTTATTTTTACTGGAATCGAAATTCAATGGTTTTCTTACGATTTTTCAAAAACTGCTAATATTAAAAAAATTAAACTCAAGATTTGAAAAGTAAAAGTTTTGAGCTTTAATTTGTTTTTTATTTGACTTAGAAATGTTTCTTTTTAAGTTGCGGGTACAATGGTAGAATTGATTTTAATTTTTGAAACTGTGATATTTGAACTATCGTATAAAAGGTAGAATTAAAAAAAAACATTAAATATTAAATTCATAAACTAAATATTCAACAATTTTAACCACATTTTAGTTTAACTGAGAATTTTTAATATGAACAATTCTAAATTCACATTTGTTTACAATGCACTGTTCGTAATTATATAAAAAATTGTTGTATTAACAAAAAATGATGAATAAAACAACGACTGTTTCATGCATTAGAAACACTTCTCACCTGTATTTCTTGCAAAATCTGAGAAATTAGTCTCTTCGCTGGGAAGGACGGAGGGAACAACAGGTCTCACAAGACCCATGGTCGGCACCTAAATGTCTGGTAGTGTGATGGTCCAGCAGACGTGCACCTCGAGGATCTTGCTATACGCATCACCACGTCACTGCCGACCTAGGCACTCCATTGGCCAGGTTCAATGTCGCGCCTGGGTTAAGGGCATCTGGCTGAAAGTAGGGGAGGACGCGACGCCAGCGTCGCCGTTTCCCCAACTCCCCACCATCTAACACCAGTTGATGCAACAGCTACTGGATGCAAGACGGCTTTTAGAGTCTTCGTTATCGGGACATTTTCAAGGCTATCGATTAGTCCTGCAATTAATCGCATTCGACTCCGACGCCTTATGTTTGACAATAAGGTTCGCTCATTAATTCTAATTTCAAACGAAGTTATTACGTCCGTACGAAATTAAAACCGTACCGTTTTTTTTTAAGATTCCGACACTTTGTGATCTAGACTAAATTAAATCATTTAACAGCTAGAATTTATTATGCTAAGAAATACTCATTTTTGTGACGCCTGTCACTTTGTAATTTGATGTCTTTTTAAAAACTTAAAATATGTGGCTTTTTAAAAATATATTTTGGGAGTTTTCTTCATTTTGGATTTATCTCTTGGATATAATCTTTAGAAATACAGTTTTTTCGAAATTGAAAATTAAGCTTCAAATTGCAGAAAATTTTTCTTTGAAATTTTAACATTTTTTGGATTTATAATTTTGATCCTTTTCTACAAAATGCGTCTTTTTTGAAAAGATGCTTTTCGACATCTTGAGCCATGTTGAAATTTTACTTAAAAAATTCAAATTTCAGAATATATTTATTACTTAAATTTTTTTAAAATTTCGGATTTAGTCCCAAAATGTCACCTCCATGGTGAGGAATTCATTACCGAGCAGAATTTCCAAAAAAAAACAACTTATTTATATTTAAAAGTTTAAAAGTTTATCGTTATCTATATCTATTTCTGTTCGTAGTGTACAAAAAGCAGAATCATTTGTGAGTTAACGTATACTAAAAAAATTAGGCAGTCATTGGAACTGCTGGCAGAAGTGAAAGTTTCATACTAGGAAGTCAGAGTTTCGACATTAGAGCGTGTTGGTACCGCAAATAGCGTGATGGCGTTGCGAAAACTTAAGTTTTTTCGATATCAAACAACGATGAACGCGCCTAGATAAATATTTAGGTAAAAAAAGGTTTCATTGATTACAATTATTTCAAATCGGATGAAGATATGTTATAATATAATTATCAAGCTTCGATCATGTCCATAGTGTTAAAGGAAGCCGTTCATCGAATCACTCACGCCGCATTAATCGGATTTAGTCAGCGTAAGGATTAATTAAGAATTCGATTCGAGAAAGGTCCGCCTCTTCAACGGGGAAAAATTGGCACTTGGACAGCTCGTAATTTAGAAATAACGTGGGGCTAACTGCCGTAATCAGAGCGCTATGAACTGCAGGGTACCGAAAGATACGGAAAAAAGTGATCTCGGATAATCCGGACGATCCAACTCTCGGGATAATTTTCTTATTAAGCACCCTTCAACGTTTTCATTTGTACGGTTTTTTTTTGTCGTAAACGGAAAAGTTAATCTATCTCATGAATATCGTCCTAAATTACAAGTTACTTCAATTAAAAACGGCGCTTTGAAGGAGGAATTTATAATTTTCGACACTGCTTTTTAAAATTGAAACATTTCGTAAAAGTTAGGAGAAATTTAAATGAAATTGTTGAAGTGTATTGTTCTCCATTTTATACATAAAGAAATATGCCAAAGCTTTAAAATTTCAGGCGCCATACTGGAAAGTCTAAATTATTGGGGAAATACAACTAGGACCCCACATTTTTAAGAACAATCTAACTTTAAAAAAAAATTAACAACGGGCAGACTCGCTGCGTGCCCATCAGCTGCCCGTGACCAAACTTTAAAATAACGCCCCCGTTTAAATTAAACATATCTAAAATAACAAACTTTCTTTAAAAAATTATAAGAAAAAAATAATTTGAAATTTTAATGTTCTCGAAATATTTTGATTTTTCTTTAGAAACATTTCCATACGAAATTTTGACTTTTTTTTGAAATATCCTTCCAAATTTACGACTCTTTTTCTCGAAGTTATGCAGGAAAAGAAGAAAAAGAATTTTTTTTCTAAACTTCTATTTTAAGTTTGAAACCTTGGCTTTTCGCGTAGAGTTTCGATTTTATTCTCGAAATGTTTCTCAAAATTTGTTTTGTTTTGTTTCGTGGCTTTCTTTGAAACTCTGGTTTTTCTTTTCAAAATTCACATATTTAAATTTTTATTTCTTTCTCTAAAATCTCGACTTAAAAGTCGAAAATTTGACATTAATAGAATTTTTTATAGGTTTGGGTTTCTTCTTAAAATTTCATTTCTTGATTATTCCAGCTTTAAATCTCTAAAATTGTACGTTTATAAAATAAGATTGCAGATACTCTAGACTAAGGATGAGCAAGACGCGACCCGCCTAACATTTTTCTGCGGCCCCCTTAAGCTCTACTGCTTTACATAAAAATTTTTGGAAAGACATGTCAAACAATTTGGCAAAAATACTTACCATTTGAAAGAAATATATGTTGTTAAAAAACACGAAACATTTTCCATGCTTGAGAAAACAAACACCTTAAGATAGAAGTAATATGGCCAGGAAATTCAAAACTTAATAAACCAATTTGAATCGAGATTTAAAATATTTCGACCGAAGAAATTGCTAGTAGTTTTCCGTATTTTTTCTTAGCAATTTAATACAGGACACGGAAACAGTTCCAAATGAGCACAAATAAAATAATAGATTTACAAAAGAACACCAATTTGAGGATCAAATTTCACAATAAGCACATTCAAAAATTCCAGTAAAATAACCTACATGATTAGTCATGTATGCAATGCAGATCATGGAATATTTTGGACATGAGCGTAGGCAGGATTTTCTTTAAGAAAGGGGCAACAATCATTCCAAAAAATTCATGGACAAAAAAAAACCTTCTGGCTGAGTAATGAGTATTTTCACTAAAAACTACAGAACTGAGGAGATCGCATTTTCAGATTAAAGTCGAAATTTCAAAAAAAGCCCAATCTGAAGAAAAAACCCTTCAAAGAACTTTAAGAAATGTCAAAGACAAAAGTCTCCAAAACAACAAGTCGAATTAAGGTAAAAAAAAATTGCAACTTTTAAAAATATTCTCTCATAATTTATATTTTATTTCAATTTTGCCATATTCTTGAAAGTTTTCTAGAAATCTTTTTCTCAAAATTTCCTAAAAATATTGTTCTCAGATTTCTATTAAAATTTCAATCCAATTAAATAAATATAAACGAATTTTGTGAAAAAGTTTAAATCTTCAGAAAAAATTCAATTTTAGATGGAAATATCCGGAAACAGATAATATCGAATTTTGAGACAAAAGTCAAAATTTGGAAAATAAGATGAATTTTGGACAAGTTGAAATTACCAAGAATCAAATTAAAAAAAAATAAAAAACAAATACTACTACTTAAAGCATGGTATTTGGAAATTACGTTGCAATTTCCAGAAAAATAACGAACTTTCTAGGAAATATTTTAAATTTCCAAAAGAAAGTCCAATTTTAAAGGGAAGTTGAAAAAGTTAGAATTTTCAATAAATCATATTAAAAATAAAAACCTCACCTTTCTCAAGAACTCCAGAAATGTTTATAATTCGAAAAAGTTAAAAGTTTTAAAGGTCTGTATTTGTGAAAAGACGCAATCTTCAGAAAAAGTCGAATTTTGAGAAAGAAAATCGCTATTTTTAAAACATTGTCCGCAAAATTTACAATTCAGCAACGATGTTAAATTTACAAAAAATCTTTTTCTCGAAATCCCCAAATATATTTTTCACAACATTTTTATTAACGTTTCGATCTAATTTAGAGCACCAAAAAACCATTTGAGCTAAAAGTCGTAATTTGTCGAAAAATACAAATATTTAGAAAAGTGACAAAATTTGAAAATAAATAAACCATTTTTGAAAAAGTCCAAAAAGTAGGATCTTGAAAACAAAATCGAAATTTCAAAAAAAGACAAATTTTGAGGTACAAGCGAATTTTAGGTAAAGACTATTTTAGAAAAATTCAAAATTTTGAAAAAAAAGACGAATTTACAAGGAAAAAGAAAAAACTTATAAAAATATTAAATATCGGAAATTGAGATAAGAATCAAAATTTTCTGGAAAAGGCAAACTTTAGGAAAGCAGTCAAAATTTCTGAAACAATCAGAATATAAAAGATCGACATTTTCAGCCTAAATGTTTAGAAAAATATCGGATTATGAAAAAAAAGCAAAATTTCGAGAAAACTTTCAAATGGACCAAAAATTTCGCAAAGAAATTCAAATTTAAAAAAAAGTCGAAATTAGAAAAAAAAATAGTCAAAATTCGCAGAAACAGACGATATTACGAGAGAATTTTTGCGAAAAAATTCTAACTTTGGGAAAAAACGTTTAATTTTATTAAAATTTCGAAATTTCCCAGAAAAAATCAGATTTTATAGGAATTTAGAAAAAGCAAATTTTAAGAAAAAAATCGAACATTTATTTTCTCTTGACTCCTCAATTTAGAAGAAGTCAGGCGCCCTACTTTACCTCAGCGGGTGTCAGAAAATGTTAAATATTGTGATATACATCGAAATTTTGAGAAACAAGTTGAAATTTCCAGAAATTTGGATTAAAAAAAGAGTTGAAATTCACAAAGAAATTCTCTTCGTAAATTTTGTCCTTTCACAAAAATTACAAAAAATATTCTTTTTTATCAAAAGATTGACCAGATTTTGAGAAAAAGGCAAATTTTAATAAACAAGCCAAAATTTTGAAAATTAAAAAAAGTCAGAATTTTCAGAGAAGTTAAATTTCGAGAAATGGCGAAATTTCAGAAAAAAAACAAATTTTAAATTCGAAATTTTAACAGTCATGTTTGATAAAAGAAGTCAAATTTTATGAATAAATGCGAAATTTCAAAAGACGGAAGACAAATTTCAAAAAATTTTTTCAAGGCAAGGATGGATTCTGAAGAATTGGAATACATATAAATTTTCAGTTTGCTGCATGAACCTAGTTACGCCAATGATTTTGGAAAAACATATGTTTGCGTAATGGAAATAGTTAAAAGGGGTCACAGGTTCAGACTAAATAACGTACGACTAGTAAGTTCTGTGCGAGTTGCTGTGACAAATTTGGCAAAGAAGCAACTTCAAAATGCTCATTGGAGTTTGTTTAAAATTTTTTCCCATAATAACTTCCCTTTTTTCATTTCTATTATGTATTTTAATTACGTAATTCATTACAATATTTTTGTTATTTTTGTTTTGTTAATAGAAATTTAATAATTAGTGTTTTCCCACATGCGGCTGGGGAAATTTTTTAACTTTGTATTTAGCCCGCTGTTAAAAAAAGGTTGCTCATCCCTACTCTAGACAAAAGTTTGGTTTTTACCTTTTTCTTTGAGGGGGTAAAATTAAGATTTTGTTTCAAAACCTCTAAATTAAACTATTTGTTTTATAAATTTCCTTGAAAACCTACATTTTTTTGTTACAATTCTCAGTTTATTATACTGCGATTATAAACTCAAATTTTTCTTGAAATTTGGGTTATAATCAGAATTTTCAAAAATCTTCACTCTTTTAAAAATTTAATGTTCGACTTTTTTTTTCGTCATTTTGGCTTTAATCTCGAAATGTTGAAATTTTTCTCGAAATTAAAGTTTTCAGCTTTAATCTAGAAATGACGACTTATTTCTCTAAATTTCAATTTTAAAATAAAAAACTTACATATTGCGAATTTTTAGGAATACGTGATTTGTTTTGCAAATTTCGTCTTTAAACTGATAATTTTCTTTGACCTTACATTAAAAAGTGAACTTTTCTAGAAATTTTGATTCTTAGGTTCCTACTTTTCCAAATTTCAATTTTAATTTCTTGAGGTAAAACCAAATTATTTATTATTTTTATAAATTTGAAATATTTCCTCTAACCGCTTTGTTTTTTTTAAATCTTTTGTCTTATATAGCCAAATGATTAGGATTATGAAAAGAAAAATCAAAATTTCGATAAAACATAGAATTTTCAGCAAATGAAAGGCTATCGTGAAAGATCGAAATTTAAAATTTAACTCACAAGGATGAAAGTAAAAATTAAAAAACTTAACCTTATTCATAATCATCACAATCAAGTGAATTTCGACAGAAATTCGAAATTACAAAAAAAAATCGTAACTTATCGAGTTTAGATAAAAGCTTTCAAAAAGAAAATCATGTTTTCTAAAATGACAAAATTCTAAACTTCAAGTAGACAACTAAGAACTAAAAAAAGCAAAAATTGAAAGTGCAAACTCAGAATTCTGAGAAAAAGGTAAGAATTTTGATAATAAAATATTATATTTATAAAAAAAGTAAAAAGATACAATTAAATGTCAATATTGTTTTTAAAAATGTAGAAATTGAAAGTTTAAATTTAAAAAAGTCAAAATTTTCAAAAATTATTATGCGAGCAATACTGGAACACTTTAGAAGAGCGCACTAGAAACTCACCGGAAGCTTAAAAAATAACGAGAACACGACCGTCAACATCACGGACGAATGTAAGGAGATAAGTACTTGCCTCCAGATTTGGTGGTTTGCACAAATTGAAACAAAAACACTATAGCACAGGCGGATGATTGGTGACTTGTCTCTTTTCTACAAGTACGATTATGGAAGATACTCGCAGGAACTAATAGGATTGATCTCCCCAAAGGCAAGAATATTGAGTCATACAAGACAGTCGGAGACAGCAAATTTCTGTGCGGTCCAGCTTGACACAGTGAGGACTTCTGTCTACGTAGACTCTTTTTTCTATAGAATTTCCAAGCTATGGAACTCGTTATCGAAAGGAATTTTTCCCAAAAATTACAACCTATCCTTGTTTAAGAATGCGGTTCATCGCCATCTATTTTGGTTGCCGCATCCTACTCGCGAAGCTTTGAAGGCATGGTGGGGTTGCCCTTTGCGAGTGGATAAAACTTTAAAAAAATTCGAAAATTCAAGAAGTTATTGTAGATGAATTTAATAAGCTTGGAGATGGATGGATGATTGTTAAGAAAACAGTTTTAACATAAGACATTAATTATATAACTAAAGTGAAAAATTCATCTTTATATTAATATTTAAATAAACAAACAATCGACAACGAGAAAAAATAGAGTAATATAATAATGAAATTTTCAGGATTTCTTTAAGATCCTTTGACGTTTAATACGCTTAATCTCTTCATTATTTGCAAAGTTATGCAAGTTAACCAAATATCTCTAATTATGCAAATTTTTTGGCTTTCTATTAAAGAAATGTTTTATCAAAAATAAAAATTAGCACCTTTCAATTATGCGAAAAAACTCATAATTTCGATAAAACATGAATTTTTAAGCAAATTTCCTAGCTAAAACTGAAAATTTTGAAAAAAACTAGATTTTTTGAAAAATTGAAATCTATTGCAAAAGTGGAATTTAAAATTTAAGTCAAAAATTAAAATTAACCATAACAAAAAAGTAAATTTCGAAAGAAACTCGAAATTTATAGAATTTTGATTCAAAATTTCAAAAAAAAATCAAACTTTCTAAAAGGTCAAAACCTGAATTTCAAATAGATAATTGGGAAATAAAAAAGTAAAAAGTGAAATTGGAAACTCAGAATTGCTTGAAACAGGTGAACATTAACGGGCGAGATTTTAAAAAAGAAGTATAAACGTCGAGTTTAATGTCAAAACTTTCATGGGTAAAAGTATAAATTAAAGTCTAAATTTAAAAATGTTCAAGGAAAAATGTCGAACTTAAAACCGATATTATAACATTAAAAATGTATAACAAAATTTCAACTAGACAAACCTGAGAAAAAATAGTAATTTTTAATGAGTTCAAGAGAAGTTAAAATATGTCAAAATATAGGCAACCTAGAATTTAGAATTTATAAAAAAATCTGATAAAATTCAAAATCTCCTGAAAAAAGTCGAAAATTTGAAGTTTTGAATTGAAATTTTTGGAAAAAAGAGAAAACTTTTGTGTTTAAATCAATATTTTAGAAAAAAAGTACTTTTTACTTTTAAAATAAAAAAATAATAATTTAGGGTTTTCAAATGGAACCTATCAAGAAAAAAACTTTCAGGAAAAACGAGAGTTTTCAGTTTGTAATCAAATAGGAGGAGGAAAGTGGAAAACTAAAATTTAAATTTAATATTTTATGAAGACAAAGTGAAAGTTTCGAAAAAAAGACTCGAATTTCATAAAAATTATTCGAGTTTAAATTCATTTTCCCTAAATTTATTTATTTATCCTGTCTTTATTTATTATTTAGTCAGTCATTCTAGCACACAAAGAATGCTTATTTTCCCTTATGGTGGCAGTCAACCTGTTAATTTCTAAAAGTGCAAAAAAATGTAGAACCCGAAATTTTGAGAAAAGCGGCGAAATTTCGGGAAAAAATTTGAAATCACTGGAAACATTTTTTTGAAATTAGTTTAAGAAAGGAAAAATTGAAAACTTTGGCAAAAAATCAACAACAAAAAAAGACAGTATCCAGAAAATAAAATCGAAAAAGTAGAAACTGCACGTGTAAGGTCACAATTTTGAAAAAAATCGAAATTTCCATAAAAAGGGGTAGTTTTTATTAAATTGTCTACTTAAAAAACTCAAGAAAAAAGTAGGACTTTTGAAAAAAACGTTTTAAGTCTTAAGTCGATAAAAAACGTAAAGAATTAAAAATTTCGGAATTTTGCGATAAATATACTTGAACAAAAAAAAAAAATTTAAAGAATAAAGTTAAATTTTATGTAAAAGATGTCAACATAGCAAATTGAAGCTCATGATTTTGGAAGACTATTAATATTTTAGGCAACAGAAAATTTTAGCAAAAGTTGAAAGTCGGAAAAAGTAAACATTTTCATAAAAATTAAAAGCTTTTGCAGAATACGAAATGTTGAGGTTAATACAGTTCACCGATCAAATGTTGTTATATATATTTTATAGTTATAGTTGGTAAGAACACAAGGTAATTTGTATTTCAATTTTTACAACCTGTATTATCTAAGGTGACATTGTGACTAAAATAGTAAAATATGAGAATTTCCGGTGGTATGGTTTTTGCGTAATGACAATTTGAAATAACACATCTCGCGGAATTTCGATGCTTCATTGAGGACGTTAGGGAAACATCATGAAGTAATGGCAACATGGCAGCTTTACTATTTCTTCTAGATACCTTAGGCAAAAGATTCCTTGCATAAATATCGCATAACTAATGCAGTGTTGTCGGCTTAGAAATCTACTTGGAGATTTGTACTATTGTAACCACACGTATAGTCTATACTAAAAATCGAGTAGTGGTGGTAGTCTGGGGTTTATCTTCTCTTGAACTACCTTAAATCGAAAATTAAAGAAAAAGGAAAGAATATAAACGTAAACAAAGAATCTCAGAAAAAAGACTGAATTTCGAGGTTAAAGATGACAATTCGAATGACGAGTGGAACTTTTCTAGGTTTCCAAAAATATAAGAATTGGTGGAACACTTTTTAATTTAAAGTCAACATTTTAAAAATAAAAAAAATAATTCTGGAACGTCGAAAATAAAAAAATAAAAAAGCAATTTCGAATTTTGAGTAATAAGTTGCACTTTTTTTATTAAAAACATTTAAAAAATAAGCGAAATTATGTAGAAATAAATAAAATTTCCAGTTTAAATTTGAATTGTTATGGAACATACTCTATACCTACGACGAACAGTTTTCGAAAGAATTCAATTTTTAGCAGTCTGCCGACTAAATCAGGATCTCGCTCCCAACTGAGAGGGTATTAAGCAAAATCGCTTTTATTGGCGACATTCATCATGCGCCATTTACCCAACGGACGATTCTGTTGTTCTAGCGGTAATAATGTATGGCGCGTAATTCCATGTTTTGTGATTGCCGCAATTTATTGGAAAATGTGCAGTATCAGGGCGCAGAACAGATCGGCTCTTGCTTTTGCAGTCGGAAACGGGTCAAGGTTTCCGTATTTATTCGGCGTTTTGTTTGTTATTTCTCAATGAGGCAACCTGTAATCTCTTGCCAATGTCAGGAGTATTAAATGTTTCATTAAGCTTCGAATTAAGGTGCAACGAAATTTGAAACTGCTCTAAAGATTCGTTTCAACCACTCGAGGGCTATGTTGGAAACTTTAACCGAGCCTTTAAATGTTCCCAGTCATGCTATGCGTTCCCGAACTTGGAATGTCTTAGTTAATTTAGTTGTAACGTGTTCACGGAAGAATTAGTGCTTTAAGGAGAAATTAAGGGAGAAAAGTTCCGCCCTTTGTGAGCGGATTTTCTTAATCGACCAAAATAGACGAATAATTTTATTATTTTAATACAGTACACATCGATTGTTGTTTCAGTACATAATACATATCTGTATAAGTTGATAAAATTGGCAATAAAATCTACAAATATGTTAGGGTTTAAAATTTGGGTAATGGTTCAGTTTAACTGAACTTTTATGTTATTTGGTCCGATGCATGTATATATAAGGCACAAACACTGAAAGCAGTCTCTGTTTGGAAATTTCGCTAAAGATAATGTCAGCAGGCTGTACAGCGCACAAGACCAGCTTCATCACAGTTCATACACTTGAGGGCCACGAATTCGGTGGTAAAGTGGTTGCGATGGACGGACTTCTTGCTTCCATTGCAAACTGTACATGGAAGAAGGCGGTAACCACCGCAAACTTTACACGGGGTGCACGCATCCATACTCTGAAACAAAAGTGCAGACGTTTAAGAAATTTCATGTAAGAAACTATGAAAGGTTGAATTAGTTATCGCTAAATGTTGTAATTCTAGAATTTACCAACAGTCTACATGCTAGGGAGGTACAACTGACGAATGAATTATACGCAGGTGTGTGTTTCAGACTTTTCCAGAAGCCGAATATTTTAGGAATGTAACACCTAGATTAATAGGCGTCAGTCGCTTCTAAGACGTTAAGTACACTAAACAAAAAAGAATAGTGGAATAGAAAATTTATAAATGTTTTAAGGTTTTACTCCAATAGATGCATCCTTTGTGAAAAATAATCCTACCAAGATTTAAAAAAAGCATATTGAAGCTTCTAGATCTTTTGTCAAAAAATTTTTATCAGCTAACTGCCCAGTCATAACAAACATTTTTCAATTTCATGGGAACATGGAGTAGTAATATAGTAAGTTATCTTATTTATTTAACCTTAGTTTTCTTTTTTAGACTTTCTACGAGATTTTTTTTGGTGAGATATCCGGCTTTGAATGAAAAATCCTTTTGTCTTTGATGATCGATATTTAAGCAACCAAGCATGGCATAAACAATTTAAGGGTTTCGAAAATGCAAATAAACGCGCTGAAAAATCCCTTCAGGATTTTTTGAAAAAATTTGTTCACTTTCGATATTAATTTAAGAAATTATAATAAATGCCTTTTTCAGGTTATTTGGTACATTAATTGTTTAGAAATACTAATGGAAAATGTAACATTTCTTGTTTTTCTTACAGTTTGAGGTCCCAACACTCGGTATAATATTTTTAAACTTATAAAAGTTGTGCAAGATAGCTTCGCATGTGTTTTACTCATTTACTAAATATGAAATAAATATCTGGTTTCTGGAAAAAAGATTTCGAGGGACCTTGCATCTGTCAAATTTTTCATAATAATCCAATTATCTCAAAAACTATTAATTTTAGGAACAATATTTGTTATCCAAAATGACCTTAAAATATTAAATTAAATCCAAAAATGCAAAAATATATAGTGTGTCTCATATAAAATAGCGAAGTTGGTGTCAACTCGGTATAAGCGGAAGTATTAGAACTTTGCGAATATTTTAGCTTGTGTTGGCCTCATCGACCTTGCTAAGTTGCTTAAATTTTCAAATTTTTCAATATCAGTACTTTGTCAGGTTATCGATCGCAGGCGATTCCCAGTGGTACACTGTATATTAATACAAGCATCATCAAAATAACACCATAATTATTTCTCGAAATTCAAACATTCTGAAAATGTCTATACATTTTTAAAAATGTTGACTTTTTTGGTTGTATTTGTAACATTTGATTTTTTGTTGAAAATTTCGATAAAAACGATTTTTGAACAATTTTGGCAAACATGACTATTCAATAAATTTTATGAAAATTTAGATTTTTGGCCGAAAATTTAAACTTAAAATAGTTTTTTTTTGCAAATTTCTAATTCTTTTTAAAAGATAGTACTTTACTGTTTTGATTAATTAAACAATTTATTCTCTTTAGGATATTCTTAGCGTCCTCAAAATTTCGATTTTTTTTATCTCCACTTCTTTGTCTTGCATTTCTGAAAATTTTAATTTTTGTAAAAAGTTAACTTTTTTGAATATTTTGGCTTTTCCCAAAATTGAAATTTTTTGAAAATTTTAAATTTTTTAAGAAAAATTTGACTTTTTTCAAAATTTTGATCAATTTTTATGATTTAATGTATTTCAAAATTCATTGAAAATATTGACCAATTTCAAAATTTCAACTTCTTTCAAGTATTTTATTATTATCGAAATTTTGAAATTTTTTAGAGATTTTGTACTTAATGTGATTTAGCTACATATATCTTATAGCTAAACCGAGATACGGTATGTCAAAGATGAAAAAAAAATCTGATATTTTCGTAATAATTATTGAATAAACAGTAATATAGGCACGAAATTTGGTTTCAAAGGCCAACAAATCCTAATTTGCTAACATATTACCTAATAGCTAGTAGGGGGCGCTATTCCTATATGAATATATGACATACATTTATTTTAAATATGTGGTTTAATTTTTCTAGATTTTTTACGTAAAAAAGGTATATTTTCTAAAATTGATACGAGCAACCGTTTTATTTGCCTTTGAAATTTGAAGTGTCTTGGATATTTTTAAAACAGTTTTAATTTTTTGATAGTTTTACATTTTTTTGTTGTTAAAAATGTTGACTTTGTTGGACATTTCAACTCATTTAAAAATGTTTACTTTTTTCAAAGTTTCCGCTTCTTATCGAAATTGTGACTGTCTCGTAAATTTCTAAGTATTTTTATTTTTTAATGACAATTACGTTTGTTTTAAAAAATTTGTTTTTTTTTTCTGAAAAATTGTATATTTTTAAAAATTTCTGAAAATTTCGACGTTTCAAAATTTTTACCTTCAATTTTGATTTTTGTAAATTTCAAAATTTTAAAAAAATATTCGAGATTTCAAAATTAGCACTTATTTCCAATTCCCATGTTTACCAAAATTTTGTCTTGTCAAAATTTTTGTTTTTTTAATATGTTCGATTCTATTTCAAAATTTCAACTTTTTCTGGGTTTTGAGTGGTTTGAAAGGTTTCATTTGAAAATTTTGCCTTTTTCTTTAAATAACACTTCTCTAAAATTCTTCTTTGAAGTATTCTCCCTTTTTTAAATTTGGAATATTTTGAAATTTTTTTCTTTAAATATCGACTTTTTTTATATTTTGAATTTTTATTAATTTTGACTGTTTTTAAAAATGTCAACCTTTACTGAAAATATTTCGTCACTTCAAAAGCGTTAAACTTATTTCAAAATTTCAAATTTTCTCTCGAAATTTAGACTTTTCTGACAATTTCTATTTTTCTTGAAAACGTTTCAAAATTTTGATTTTTCTAACGTTTTCGCTTTTTTTTTGAAAATCTTGGACTTTTTCAAAATTTCGTTTCGCTCATAATTAAGAGCTTTCAAATTTTTGAGTGCTCCAAAGTTTCAACATTTTTTAAATTTTCTTTCTTGAAATGTTGATTTGTTTTTAACTTTGACTATGAAAAATTGATATATAAATCTTGTACCCCTGAAACCAAGAAGGATTAGAAAATACCACAGTTTTTGCTCTAAGGCTGTTTTGATAGTCCAAGCTTATCATTTTCAGAGAAATACTAAGACTATATAAATTTTAATTATTTTTATTTTCGTCCTTTTCCAAGCTTTCGACCTTTTCCAAAAATTTTAAAAGAAAAGCCAAAGTTTAAAAAAAAAAGTTCTCCATAGAAATTTATATAAAACTTTTTTCTTCAGTTGTTTCGAAAATAATTATAAACTTCTATAAAATCTAAATGTTATACAAAAGTACAAAATTTGGGGAAAAAATTGAAATTAAGAAAAAAATAAAAGACATTATTAGAAAGGATTCTTTTGACGAAAATAACTTTCTTTTAAGAAATTTTAAGAATGAAGAACAAGATTTTAGAAAAAACTCGAAATTTTGAGAAAACTTAAAAATTCAATAACGAAGTCTTTTAAAGAATGTTTGCGTCGAGAAAAAGCTCTAAATGTATGAAATTTAATATTTAGGGGAAAGTAAATTGACTAAAAAAACAAACATTTTAAATAAAAGGAAAACATTTTATTTAGAAACCGTCAAAACTTCTGGGCAAATTTCCAGATTACAAAAAAACAGAATTTTGGAAAACTTGTTTTAGGTAAAAATAGAAATTTTGAAAAATGATTGTGTTGAAATTTCCTGAAGAAAATAGAAATTTCTTATAAAAAGTAGTGATCGTTCCCAAAAAAAAATTTGAAAAATGATGAAAATCTATAAGTTTCTATTAGCAATTATGACTTCTTTTTTGAAAATTTCGACTTTTTGAATATTTCGTCTCTTTCAAATCCAGAGTATTTCAATTATTCAAAATTTATTGAAATATCAATTTTTTTTGTAAATTTAAAAATTATTTTAAATAGTTTTCGTTTTAAATTACGACTATAAAAATGTTGATTGTTAGTTTTGGCTTTTTTAAGAATTTTAGACTTCTGACTTTTTTAAAAAATTTTAGAGAAAAGTCAAAGTTTTTAGAAAAAAAGTGTTATGTCGGGTAAATTTTTATAAGAGAATTATTTTGGTTGTTTCGAGAAAAATTTATAAATTTCTATAAAATCAAATTTTCGGAGAGAAGTAAAACATTTAAAGAAAAAATGGAAATTAAAAAAAAAGAGAGAATGGCGCAAATTGTAAGAAAAATCTTAGATTTTGAAAAAAATTGAAATTACTTTAAAAATATCTTTTGAGAAAATAGTTGAAATTTCATGGATGTTTTTTTTAGAAAAACGTAAAATATTTAGAAAAAACTGAAACTTTGTGAAAAATTTAAAAAATGTTAAAAATTTTGACTTTTCCAATAGTTCGACTCTTTCAAAGTTTCACGTTTTCAAAATTTTTTCCAGATTTTGACTCTAGTAAGCTTGCTACATACTACATTTTTGTTTGCTTTTTGTATTTTTATTTTTTTTTTAAAAACCTGTTTTCTTGATTTCCTGCTTTCTTTAAATGTTTTTTTTTGAAAATTACGACTTTTCCAATTAATGTTTTAATTTTAATTTGAAATTTGAAAAAAACTACACAAATAATGGGTGAAAGTTGCTAATTATTAATAAGTGTAATTTTATTGTGCTTTAAGATAATAATTTTACGACTTTTTAAATTTCAGAAATATTTCGAAAAATCAAGGATTTCTGGTAATTCCTAGTCGAGAATTCTCAAGTTTAGAGAAAAAAATAAGATGAGAAGTAAGAAATCTTGGTCATTCTCAATGAAGGCTAGGAAAGGGCACCTTATTTTGCAAAGTAGTTTTTTTTGTAAAATTAAAACTTTGCTTTAAGTTAACAGCTTTACGCATTCTATTAAATAGCAGAAATTTTTCGAAAAATCGAGAACTTCTAGTAATTCCTAGTCGAATATTCTTGGGTTTCGAGAAAAAAATAAGGTGAGAGATGAGAAACTTTTCGCATTCTCGACGAAGGCTAGGAAAGGCAGCTTACTTGGCAAAGTAGATTTTTTCGAAAAAATTAAAATTTTTCTGGAAATTTTTACTTTTTTCCTAAACTGCTTGAATTAAACTCAAGATTTTTACTGAAATATGAGCAATGTTACATGCCTAAATACATAATAAGACAAATTCTCGAATAAAGAGAATTAAAAATCAAAATTAATGAAAATAAAATATAAATTTTGTTTTAAGATAATTTTAGGAAACGAGCTAATAATAAAACGTGTAAAGTCCAAATTTTGAGAGAAAAATAGTATTTAATTTGAGATTATTGGCGAAATAAAAAAATATCGGAATATGTAAAAAAGTAAGCTCGAAATTCGAGTAAAAAATTGTGTGAATTTTGACACCTTCTCTTAAAACGTCAGTGTCAACTTGAACTATTTCGAAGTTTGAGCTCAACAAAAATTCAACATTATTTATTTCTACATCACTTTTAAAGAGATATATTTTAGTTTTAAACTGGAAATTGAAATTCAGATCTATTTTATCCTCGTAAGTTAGACTTTTTGGCATTTTTACAAATTTGGAAATGTCTTTCAATATAATATTGAATTTCAGTTTCGTAAAATTGTAACCAAAAATCGTAATTAAGCAAAAATCTTTTTTTTTCTTTAGTTGAAAAACCTTTTATGGTTGGAAAAAGAGCTGTCACAAATTAACTAACCTTATAAGGTTTAAGTATGCGTCGTAACTCTCCAGTTTCATTTAGTCGTTCTATGGTTTCGGCATCCTGAAAAAAGAAAATGATATTAATAACAGTTATTTTGATTCACCACATTGACAGGCAATAAAATAATCCAGGAGCATTTCGAAGTATTATTTGATAGGTTATTATCTGTTTAAATGATGATTCAAAACATTAAATAATTTGAACACTTCAGTAGAATTCCTGGATTGTGAGCTTAAGAATGACGAAAGGTTCAGGCGGAAAATATTTTACTTCGTTTATTGGGATCCTAATGGTACAATTTATGCTACTTTTTGAAGAGTTATTTTGCAGAAAAAAGGAGAACTTTATTAATATTTACTGACAATTTAACAATAAACGTTCCAAAAGATTGAACAAAGATCACTTCTATAAGCGGCGACCCGGCACATCCGCCAAAAATTTCCGGGCGTCGTACGTAGCAATAATTAAGTTATGTTTATTTAGGTTCAGTAGAATACGCAAGAGTTTTTTCATAATTACACAAAGGTCTCTGTTAGCCAGTCTATTAAATAAAATAGGCACAGAAATTAGGAAGATAAAAAAATCTCAAATTTTTAGGTGGTTTTAAAAGGTTGCAACTCAAAGAAAAATAATCAAAGAAAAACATATGATAAAGCTTTATAGTTCTCAGATCTTGACCTCAGAATTTTCTAGCCTCAGCATTTTTTATTATTATCGGGTAATAAGGTTTCCAAATTTTTGCTTAGTTTTAAAAAGGTGCATGGATTTTACTAATTATGTTTTGATGATCTTATTATAAAACTATTGTAGTTTATTTAATATTTTTCAATTTGACTGATCTCCGAGATCTTTATGATGATTTTTCGCTTAGTTATTAACATATCAAAAAGACATTTTTGACTACAGTTATCAATAACTCTAACTCTAAAATGCGAGAAAAATTTTCAAACTGCAAAGCATTCTCTATAGGTCACCGTTAATGGTATTTAATTAAAAATGTGTTTGGCATGAAAAAGTAATTATCAAATTTTTTACCTCTTTGTCAATCAACTTTTTGTATTAAATGTTTTTATTGAAAATCAATAATAAGAACTTGCAGACGTAGTTTTTAAAACAACCTTAGTCGCATTTTCTGATCCTTACTTGTCTGTAAGTATTTTGATTTGAACGACCTAAACTCAGCGAAATATCACCGCTGAGGTCTCGGCGACCAGTCAATTAAAAGGAGATTAACTGATCTAAAAAGACTTCGCAGTGAGATCATTGTGAAGATTTGATTAAAGTTTGTGGAATTTTTAAAAGAAAGGCAAAAATTTTGAAACATTTTTGGTCTATGATTTTCTCATAATTACTCAAACACTGCTGGTGGTAAATAATTTTGAGCTTAATATCTAAAAACTTGAAGTTACGAGTTTTTATTTCATCTTTGCCATTTTTCTTTGTAATCATTTTTCTGTGAGTTACAGAGTTTTTAAAATCATCCTAAAACAATTTTACAACCCTTAATTTCTGTATCTAGTGTATATAATTTTCATGTAATTTACAGGTTTTTCAACCTTACAACGTATTGTTTCTTACGAAATGAGATGATTCTCTAGCTTAAAGGCTTTACTCTATTATCGGCCTCTCTTCTTTCCGACTTTCTTAAATTGGAGTGGTAAATTAATAAATCCAAATTTATTGCAAAATCTCATTACTTAAGCAATTATTGTCAACGAGATAAATTTATATATAAGCTCCACGTTCCACCCTTTCGAGCACGTGTTTTTCATTATGCCCCAATTAAGCTGGGAGGGCGGCAACGCGGCAAAAACACCGAACCGGCATTAAATTTCTGCTCCACATTTCGAATCCTTTATTTTAACTCGAAATTAGGTGTAATACCGCAGAATCGGGGGGCTAAAGTTCTCGAATGTATTTGACATCCGGTCGGCGACCTTCAACCGTTTCACGAACTTTTGAAAGTCCCCCCGATGTAGCAACTGGTGCCCCATTACAGTTATTATTTCGTCCCTTTTTTGTACGTCGTTCGCGGCGTCAGCAAACTCTTTGCGGATTGCAGGGGGATTAAGCGAGAGAATGTGCACTCGGTAAAAAGCGCAATTAAGATATTCGTGTACATTTTGGGTTTTATTTTGTTTTGTGGCTGCGCCAGACTGAGATTAATCAGCCCGTCGCTGGAAATTCTCTTGTTTACCGAGTTTTACGTAATAAGATTGTGCTCTGTATTTTGAACAACACTTTTAAAATGCAATATTAATTTAAACTACATAACCAGGAAAATTGTAACGGATTTTTAAAACTATGTTACACTTTCGATAATTTTATATAATGAGTCTTAATAACACCGATTATAATCGCTTATTTTTATGGAAGGTAAACAACAATTATCTTTAGAATGCAATAAGGAAGTTTCAAGCTCGTAAAACTCACAATAGATAATAAACCGGCCTGAATAATTTTAAATATTAATTCAGGAATACTGTTGCAGCACATTATTTAAAAAATAAGTTTAATTAGATACTTCTTAGTTAAAATAGTTAAATCACTAGATACACTTTTATGGATGTGTAATTTGCTTCAGAGAATTAATCCATTACCAATGACATTATCTTTGACTAGCGGATCCCTGCAATTTTATTTGTAGATTTTGTAAATAGCTCGATACTTTGACTGCATTATGGATGAAAAATTAAAAAAAGAACTGTTGACATCTTTAACACTGTAAATAAAATTACATAAATGGGAGACGTATTCATAGAAAACATTTTAGTTTTAGCCAAAAATGCTCCAATTCCACTAATTTGGGTTATCGTGAAGTTCAAATTAATCTTCGACAATATATGTTTTTAAAATGCTGCCAAAATATCAGGAGGTCATCGGCAGCATTACATATTTAAGACTACAGGAAAGAAAGTCACTTCAATTAAAATTCATTTCAAAAATATTGCACTACACACAATCGCTTTAAGAAAGAAATCGAAACCAAAAGCTTTATGAAGAGCTATATTCATTAGTATTTATTAGTTTAGTGATTTCAAAATAAATACGAGTTTAGTAAAAGATAATAAAAAAATGCAAATTAAAAAAAAATGGAAATCTTGAAAAAAGTAAATTTGAAGTAGGTAGGTATGTAATCATAACCTTCGAAAGTCGAAAATTCCTAAAAATTTATATTTGCCAAATAAAATTGAATGTACAAAACAGCTGAAAAAAATTTGAAAAAAAGATCGAATTTTTCAGAATAAATCAAAATTGAAATAGAAATTTGTCCCCTGAAACCAAGAAGATTAAACAACACAACAAAGATTGCTCTAACGCCTTTTGATAGCTATATTTCTATTTCAGTTTTTGAAGATAATCAAGGACCAGTCCGTGGCAACAAAAGTCAAAATTAAAAAAAAAATTAAAATTTTCAGATAATCCAAACTGTTGAAAGAGTGGAAATTTTTCAAAAAGACATATATTAAAAAAATATCAAGATTTGTGAATTTAAAATAAAGAAAACAAAACTACAAGTGAACGACGAAATTATGAAAAAGTTTTGAAATTTTCGCACTTTGTCAAAAATTTGAAAAAAATTCAAATTTTGAAAAAATAGGTAGCAATTTTCAAAAACAGGAAAAAAATACATTCTTTTAAAATAAGCTCCAATTTAAAAAAATTCAAATTATTAAAAATTTTTCAAAAAGTCTAGTTAAAACATAAAATTTTAAGATTAAAACTTCAACAAAAAGTCGAAATTATGAAAATTTGAAATTTTCAGTGAAACTTCGATAAAATTTTAAAGAAAGCTCGAAATAAAAAAAAAATATTGAAATTCTAAAAAAGTCAAAACTTTGAGAAAATTAGGTATGTTAAAACATGTGAAAGCATTCAGAACTTCAAAAAGTCTCAAGTCAAATTTTTGTAAAAACAAATCGAAAATTTTAATAAAACGCCAAAAAAAAAACCAAAATTCTGAAGAAAGATAAACATTTTCAACAAAGTGCGGATTTTCAAAAAGTGTCGATATTTTTAAAAAAGCCGAAATTTTTAAAAAGTCAAAATTTTGAGAAAATCAAATATTCAAAAAACCTTAAAATACCGAAAGCTTCCAAAAAATAGAAACTCTGAGGAAAAGTCAAATTTTTGAAAAAAAATCGACATATTTAAAAAACTTGGAGGAAAATTTAAAATTTTGAAAAAATTTCAAAGTCGGGACTTTGCAAAAAGTCATATAAAATAAGTCAACATTTCTAAAATAAATCGAAGAATTAAAAATTAAATAAAAACTTTGAGCAAAATTCAGAAAAAGTTTCGAAATTTTCAAAAGAAATGAAAATTTTTATATTTGTTGAAAATTTCAATGAATGTCAAACTATCAGAAACGCCAAAATGTTAAAAGAAAGTGTACATGTTGAAAAAAGATCGAATTTTTTAAAGAGGGTAGTTTTTAAAAATGTTCGAATTTTCAAAAAATGGCTCAAATTAAAAAAAGGAAATTTTTAAACAAGTCAAAAATTAAGAAAACAGAATTTCGGTAAAAGTCAAAATTTCGAAAGAAGGTGCAGATTTTCAAAAAAGGCGAAATTAAAATAAAAATCGAAAATTTTAATATGTCACAATTTAAAACATAAAATCAAAATATCGAAAAAAAGTTGTGAAAAACGATAAAAATAATCAAAAAAGGGAGATTTTGAAAATAGGCGGAGTCTGAAAAAATCTAAATTTTCAGTAAATGTCAAAATTTCGCAAATAACTCAAATATTTAAAAAAACATTTCTAAAAATAGTGGAAATTGTGAAAGGTCAAATTTTTTAAAATCAACATGTTTCCAAAAATTTAAAAAGTGAATTCCAAAAATTTTGGAGTTCTGTAAAAAAGTTTAAAATTGCAAAAAAGTCCAAATTTCAATAAATATCAAAAGTTTGAGAAAAAAGTCCATATAAGCACTCGTAGTGGGCACTGCTTCGTTAGTGGGCACTTTCAACATTGAAAGCTTATAATAATTATTTAATCCTATGCATAATACTTAAACCAACGCGATTTTGTTCAATAAATCCCCTAGTCTCAACGGGTTGAACTACAACTTCCACACTGAATCAGGGGCAGTTTGAGCAAACTTGAACTGTGGTAGTGCATAAAGTGCCTGACACACTGCGCTAATATTTCCTAGGCGCCTAAGCGCCTACATGCAAAGTTTTCATTATCAGCGGATTACATCACGCTCTATTTGGATCCATAAGCTTTTTACTTGAACAAGTAAGGCATAAAAAATACATTTTCGAAGCGCAAAATGTCATTTATTTTAATATTATTTAACGTGTGCCCATTACTAGTTCAGAAAATCTCGTGGTGTCTTGGTAGTGGACCCTTATGTCCACTACTGACACTTTTAGGGTTTTGCAAGAATACTTTTTTGCGAGAGGAGCAACTAATCACAATTTGTTATTTAGATTTACCCTCTTTCGGTCTTATTCGACTTTGAGAGCGGAAACTGTCTGCCTGTCTATGCAGACTCTTTTATCTATATAATTTCCAAGCTATGGAACTCTTTACGGAACGGACTTTTTCCCGAAAATTACAACCTATTCTTGTTTAAGAAGGCGGTTCATCACCATCTATCCTTGTTTCCCCATCCTACTCACACTACTTTTAAGGCATAATGGAGTTGCCCCTTTGCGAGTGGATTGAACTTAAAAAATAAACAGTAGTGGGTATGATGTTTTGCTCTTCACATTTGTCAAATATCTAACTGTTAACAAGGAGTGAAACCGTTGTAATCCGCTGAAATGCAAGTTGAATTAGTTTTTGTAGGCCGCTAAGGTCTGGTTCGTTTGTCTATTTATTTTTTTAGGAAATAATATAATACAGGAAAAAGGCCAACATTTTGGAATTATTCGCTGAAAACTATGGAAAGCAAAGCGCTCTACAAGGTGTTAGAAAGTAATTCCTTTAACAATTCCTGCTAAAAAAATTTGGCTAGTACTTCATTACAAAGGTTTAGAAAAATGATACCGAATTGAGAGGAAAGTGGGACCAACTTTGATACTTGGCGTGATTCAAGGGTATGGATTCTGTCATTGGCATAGACTGGGTTTTCTATAACTAAAGCGCAAATTTCAGACAGTTTTCAACATGTAGTCAATGATTAAAAATGAAAAATTCTTTCTTTAATGGTCATCCTGATTTAAGGAATTCTTGAAAATAAATCCGTCTATCTCGGAAAAGATTGCGCAAAATTAAACTATAACTTGATCTTCTGCCACAGGAAGCTCAGATATGTCGTTCAGGTGCAAGAAGTACAAGAGCCAATAGCAAAATAGGTAAATACGCCAACCAACCGCTTTATGGCGTCAACAGAAGTCTTCGAGAGCATTGAAAAGGATGTTGGTGTGACTGAAAAGTCCAATAAAAAAAAGAAAAGTTTACCAAAGGAAGTGATATCTAGTGTGCATTCATCGATATAGAGAGTGCCTTCGACAATACCCATACCAATCCATAAAAAGAGCTGCACAAAACAAGGGTTTTGAAACAACAATAACCGAGTGAATATAATCCATGCTTAGAGGAAGAAGAATCAAAGCAAACTTGGGAGGAGACTCAGCAACGGTGACTGCGGTAAAATACTGTCCTCAAGGAGGAGTATTATCGCCCTTACTATGGTCTCCTTCTAAAGCTGCACAACTCAGGCTTTAAAATGCAGGGATATGCAGATGACATCATCACTGTAAGGGGGAAGCATGACAGAGTTATATCAAACCTGATTCAAACTGCCCTAAATATCATCAACAATTGGTGCTGGAAGTAAGCCCTAAGAGTCAACCCAAGCAAAATAGTTATTATTCGATTCACTAAAAGAAGCAAGTTCTCATTAATAGCTCCCATCATGAACGGAGTACAACAAATTAACTTCTTAAGTAATGCTCGACCAGAAACTTACTTGGAACACGCACCTGGCAAAGGTAGTCGAACGTGCAACAGTAGTAAACTGGATCTGCTGTAGACTCTTTGGAAAAATCTGGGGACTGAACCTCACAATGATCTGCTGGTCTTATCTGATAGTTATCAGACCAATCGTTACGTACGCCTCGTTAGTATAGTGGCCAAAAGGAAAAAAAGGCAGCACAAGATAAACTTCCAAAGTACAATGTTTAGCATGTCTTGGAATTATAGGAGCAATGAAAATCTGTCCAACTGCAGCTCTGAAAGTCATGCTGAATTTTCCCCCTTTACATGTACAGGTAAAGGAGGCAATTCTGGGGCTTTAAGATTGGTTCAGACAGTAGATCTTATCTTATCGGACACATGAGTATTCTCAAAGAATTTGTGTCATCGGCAACGATAAAACCGGTTTATACAATACAAACCACCATAAATGATTGCCATATGAGTGGGATGGACCAAAAACCTAAACTACCCCAAGGATCACTTATCTGGTACACGGATGGATCAAAAACAGCCAGTACATGCCATAGAACTGTGCACCCAAAAATGTCTATCGAAGGATTTGTCGCTTCTGCAACGAAGCCAAGGAAACTGCAAAATACTTACTTTGCACATGTGAAGCATTGTTTTACAGGAGACTACTTCACCTGGAACAGGTACAAGTTACCCCTGCAGAAACAAGTGAAATTTCTCCTAGGAAAATCCTAGGCTTTTACAAAAGCTTGGGAATTTATAGGAGTTTATTACAATAGATCTTTAAGGTCGCAGTGATAAGAGGAATGTATATATCATATCTACTCTAACCTAATCTAATCAAGTAGAGTGACAGCAATAATGGTAATGGTACCACGAAGACAAAGCTCAAAAGAAAGCATAATTGTAGAATAAAAAAATCAGAATCGCTCATATTAGGTTGAAGAAACATGATGAAAAAGAACTGACCCAGAATAAGAATTTCCAAGAAAGAGAAAAACCCAAACACAACTTACGATATCAAGAAGAAAAAGCAGAAGACGAAGAAAGAACAAAATACTGAAAGAGCTGCAAATAAACGAAAACAAGTATGATGAATTGGAAAATGATTTAAAAAGAAAAGAGCAAGATAGGTGGTTCTCCGTAGATAGCTCAGATGAGTCTCTAGATCTAAATAGCAATTCTGAAAGGGACTAAGTTAAAGCTTTGTTTTTGTTTTGCTGCCAAAAGCTTTCAGGAAAAGCTGAAATTGGTAAAACAATCTTAAAATTGCAAAAAAGTAGGCATGCGAAAATTTCCCTTGGTATTTATCCTGTTAATTAGCTGTTTCTAAAAAAGTTTAGTGTGTTTGATGCATCGATAATATCAAAAGTTCATTATAAAATAACCTCGTTATTACAGAATAATCCTTAATTAATGTTTTTCAATTAAACATAATGTGCATACTACTGGAACAAACAAGTGCCCACTATTGAAAATTTCCTGCCCACTATATACATTTTTCGACCTTCAAAAATGATTTATTTTCCTATTTTTTTTATAAAACTAATTGAGTATTTTAACACAACAATGTGAGTAAATAAGACCAATAAAAGTCAGAAAATTTGAAGTTGAAACTTTTGAGTTATACACAAAACGAGTAAGATTTCGTCCTTAAATTGCCCACTATTGTTGCATTTACCTTAAGTGGAATTTGAAAAATGGAAATTTTCAATTAAAGTCAACAAAAAAAAAATTTAGAAAAAATCGAAATTTTGATAAAAAATTTAAATTTTCAAAGAAAAAATGTTTGAGAAAGTTCAAAACTTTAAACAAAAGACCAAATTTCCAAAAAATGAATAGCTTTCTTCTTCTTTTGGTGCCTATCCTTCCGGATGCTAGCGATCATTCTAGCTATTGTAATTTTGTTGATGGCTAAAGAGCTGGCTATTTGTTAACGAAAATCACGTTCTTAAGTTCTTTAAACAAGAAATTTCCTGTGGCCTGACCTCGTTTGCCTGGCATTTTTCCCTGTAGTATTTGCTGTAGTAAACCATATCTCCTTTTATTCCTCATTATGTAGCCCAGGCATTCTAACTTGCGTGTTTTTATGGTAGTTATTATTTTTGTGGATTTATGCGTTTTGTGAAGAACTTTCTCCTTGTTTACGTGATCCACCCAAGAGACCGGTAAGATTCTGCAATAAAGCCACATTTCGAACGGCTTCTAATTTTTTCCTGCTGGCTTCTGTTAAGAGTCGTGGCTTCTGTACCAAAAGGTGAAAATTGCCAACAATTTCGAGAACTTCAAAAAAATGTCAGAAAAGTATGAGTCTGAATATTTTAAAAACGAATTTCTTGAAAAATCTTGAAATTTATAAAGTCAAAAATCAAATCTTAGATAAATATCGATATGAAAAAAAATTAAAAAAAGATATTTTGAAGAATTCTTGAGTCAAGGTTGTTAAAGAAGTCAACATTTTTAAAAAACTTTGAAAAAGATACAAAATTTGTCGAAATTTATAAAAAAGTAGGAATTTGAAAAATGAACAATATTTTCAAAAGGTGGATATTTTCAAAAAAATCAAAATGTTCAGAAAATACACAGTTTCGAGAGTGAACCTTTGTTTAAGTTAAAATTTTCAAAAACAATGATATTTCCAAAATATAGTTAGATTCTTCAAAAACATAGAATTTATGGGAAGTGCGTAATTCACAGAAAGTCAAAATAAAAATAAGTGAAATAAAAGTAACAAAAAGAATAAATATGTTGAAGAAATTCGAATTTTGAAAGTCAAAATTATCAAAAAGACGAAATATTCGAAAGAGTAAAACTGTTCAGTAAAGTCCAATTTTCTTGAAAAATTCACTATTTTCCAAGGTCAAAGTTTCGAGAAAGAGTTTTAAAAAAGTCGAAATTTTTTAAGTCAAAATATGAACAAAGTCTAAAGTTCTTAAGTTTCAGAATAAACAAATAGACATTTTGAGAAAAGCACGAGATTTTGTGAATATTTAAGTAAAAGTAAAATTTTTGAGGTATCGAAATTTAAAAAAATATTAAATTGAAATTTTCATAAAAATCAGAATTTTTAAAAGTAAAAAATTTTACAAAAAAATTACTTTGAAGAAATTAGAAATTAAAAAGTTCAAAATTTCGAAAAAGAAAAAGTCGACATTTTCGAAATAAATATAAAATTTTTTAAAACAAATTAAAATATTAAGAAAGTCCAATATTTTATTCTGTTTGTCAAAATTCTCAAAAATTTAGGGAAAAGACGAAGTTTTGACAAAAGGTTGGACGTTTGAAAGAATACGGAAATGTTTTACTGTCAAAATTTTTTTAAAATGTCAAAATTCTTTTCCAATTTAAAGTAAAAAATCTCCAATTTCCAAAAATGGGCCAAGTTTTTTAACAATTTGAATATTTTGCATATTTGAGAAGAAAGTCGAAGTAAAAAAAATCGAAATATTCAACATAGGATAGTTTTCTAAAAATTCAAGAAAATATTTTGAAAAAGTCAAAATTTAAAAAGTCGAAACTTTGAAAAAACCATAGTTTAAAAAGCAGGATAAACAGGGTAAAGCGAACTTTCCATTTCAGCCTGCTGTTGCCGTCGACAGTCCATCTTTCTTCCCTTCGGAGGAGATAACTCCTTAGATTTTTGATATCGGAGGCTGTGAAAATGTTCTCTTTATTTACACATCTAAAACTACACTTCTGTTGGTACACTGTAACAAACCAATTAATAATATATCGATGTTGATGATGAATAAATTAGATATTCGTGGCTGCTTCTACAAATGTTTCGATTCTGTTAATTTCGCTTTGAAAGCGCTTTTGTTTGTATTTTCAATGTTGAAAGTCTGGAAAGAAAATATTGAAAAACTGAATAATGCAGTAAGCAATTTAGATGTTCCATAAAATTACAATACGTTGAAGATCGATTCATCATACAAATCACCTAGCTTTCAATTTGACTGCTTCCCTGTCACGATCTCTAATAATCAGATTAGTTCAAATTTTTCTAACCAGCTGCATATTTCGACTACAAAAATTTCGATTCCTTTTGCGACCTTGTCTTGTCTGAAGACGACCGACATTAGATCTCAGCCGGCGTACGAGTTCCATCAGTATTACGTGTAAGTTTTAAAATATGCTGACCCAAATGATTGTCCTCGATTGTTGACAATATTCCTTGATAGCGAGTCTGCCGCTTTCTACACATTTTTAGGATTACACGAACAACAGATATACAAAAGTCTTTCTAAAATCGAACGTTTATCAAGTTTTACGGCCATCGACTGACATCTGTACATAAATTTTAGATCCCGCATTTTCATTATGTAAATAACAATCTAATTATCAAGAAATAAGCACCTGCCATATATGCCGCAGTTTTTAGTTGTAACGCGATGCGTTGCAGTGGTGCTTTAGCTTGGTTTAGTTGGAAAACATCCCTCGGGATAAACTAGATATATCCATTAAAAGCACCAGGTGCAAAAGCGGTCGATATAGCTGGGTTTGAAGGCGCTCTCTCTGTTATTGCAACCACTTTAATACAATTAGCTGCGCGTTGAAAAAAAAATTCGAGAGTCGTCCAGAGTGAAAAATGTGGCTGGCACCTCCACCAATTAACCGAATAAACTTTTACTGGAATTAAAATTTAATTATTTCGAGGCTTCGGTCGTAAAGCATTTCGGCACGGCTTTGGCGCAGTTACGATGTTATTGACCTCGACCTTCAAAAATTTTATATTTTCGCATTATTCGAGATTAGAATGATGTGAAAACGGCCTTTGTACTTTCCCTCCGTTATTTTACGTCTTTCATGCATATTCAATTTCGAGTCGTTTATGAATTTTATTTTCAGAATTTATAAACGTCGCCCACGGTCGAAATTCAATTCATTCGGAATATGTAAATTGTTGAAATGACGAACGGTACCAGATGCAAATATATTTGAATATTTATGACCTCGGGAGGTGCATTCGAGCTTTCATTCTTACTAAACTTTCTTTGGAACCGTCCGATATTCAAATATCTGTTTATTTGCCTATTAAATTATTGATATAAAGTCGACAGTACTTTCTAAATATTTAATAGCTGAAATGCAACGCGGAATAAATCAATTCCACGAATTTAAAGCACTAGGAATTAGTCTAATCAGAAACTACTGAAAAGTATAACATGCACTGAAGGATATTTTTCTCGTTATTGTATTCATAATTAACGAGAGGTTTTCGTTGCATTTATGGCTAAGTGATTTCCTGAATTATAAATATTGAACAACTGCCATAATACATTATTTGGGGTTCTAATGATTTAAGAAACCACAGCACAAATAGATAAGCTATGGGATTGTAGTTCATTATATGTGCACGATATCATGGTGTTTTTCTCGTGATTGCATTCATAACCAATGAGAGGTTTTCATTGCATTTATGGTTAATTAATTTCTTGAATTATGAATATTGAATAATTCAAGCAGTAACTTATTTGAAGTTATAATACATCAACCACAAACATGATAAGTTGGTAGACTATGGGGATTCGAGTTCATCATCCCAACTATTAAAAATTCTTCCAGAATTCTCAGGTGACGAGAAAACATATTTAGAGCACTTGATTAACAAAAAAAGACTCCTTTAAAATCATACGAAATGAAGGATGATAATATATGGTGTTAACTGTAAACAACATTTTTTAGGGCTCTAAAGTATCAAGGTTATTCATCTGCAACTTTAAAATCCCAAGGAGAGTCACATAGAATTTTTTACAAAATCTGACATTTTCTTTTGAAATTTTACATTTATTCATAAAATTCGGTTCCTTTTATTCCAAAATGTCCTTTGATTCATATTAGATCAATTGCATTCTCTTGTGATAGACGTTCTAAAGCTAGGTGGCAGTTCCATACTAGCACTGAGTTTGTTTTCACATTCCTCACAGCCTTAAGGGGTGCCTGGCTGTCCGTCTTAATTTGGATATATTTTCCTCTAATGTTCAGTTGGGTCATTTGTTCGGCTCTATAAAATTCCCAACATCTCCGCTTGAAAGATTGTTGAGTATTTATCTAACTTAATACTTACATTTAGTTTCAGGTCTTCCTCTCGTTTTAGTACCCGTGTTTCTTTTCGATCCATCCGTGTATATACTTAGGTCTGATATCCTTGATGGTAGTTCATCTAGTCTAATGAGCATTTTGAAGTTGCTTCTTTGCCAAATTTGTCACAGCTATTTGCACAGAACTTTCTAGTCGTACGTTATTTGGTCTGGACCTGTGGTCCATTTTAACTCTTTCCATTACGCAAACAAAAGTTCTTCCAAAATCATAGGCGTAAATAGGTTCATGCAGCAAACTGAAAATTTATATGTATTCAAGTGGGAGAATTTCCAATTCCTCAGAATTCATCCTTATTTATTTATTTATATTTTTTGTAAATTTTAAGAAAAAGATTTCTTAAAAACTTTCAAGAATGTGGCAAAATTTAAATAAAATAAAAATTCTGAGAGAATATTTTTAAAAGTTGCAATTTTTTTTTACTGAATTCGACCTGCTCAGGAAATTACCACATTTCCAGTTCTTTGAAATTTCAACATTTCTTAAAGTTCTTCGAAAAGGTTTTTGCTTAAGATCGGGCTTTTTTCGAAATTTTGACTTTAATCCGAAAATGCGATCTCCAGAGTTCTGTAGTTTATATTGAAAATGCACATTACTCAGCCAGAAGGTTTTCTTTTTTGTCCAAGAATTTCTCAGAATGATTGTTGCCCCTTCCTTGAAGAAAATCCTGCCTACGCTCATGTTTAAAATATTTCATGATTTGCATTGCATACCTGACTAATCATGTAGGTTATTTTACTGGAATGTCCTTATTGTGAAATTCGATCCTTAAATTGGTGTTGTTTGTAAATCTGAGTTTCATGAGTGTTCTTCATGGTAGACCCATATTGACCGGAAATATTATGTTTTTTTTCAATTTGTTTAACATTTCTTCGGCCCAGAAATGTTAAACAAATTGAAAAAAACATTTCATGTGTGCTCATGATGCTATTTCTGTGTCCTGTATTAAATAACTAAGAAAAAATACGGAAACTACGAGCGATCACTTCGGATCGAAATATTTTAAATCTCAAATTAAATTGGTTTATTAAGTTTTGAATTTCCTGTTCATATTTACTTCTATCTGTTTTCTCAAGAATGGAAAATGTTTCGTGTTTTTTGACAACATATGTTTCTTTGAAATGGTAAGTTTTTTTTCGTCAAATTGTTTGACATTTTGTTTCCAAAATTCTTATGTAAAGCAGTAGAGCTTAGGCGCGCCGCACAAACATGTTAGGCAAGTCGCGTCTTGCTCATTCCTACTGTAAACCAAACTTTTTCAAAATTTTTTTAATATGCATGTACATTATATTTTTTGAAATTTTTGGATAGCTTAGCAAAATTAACACTTTCCCATTTTTGCTCATTTTTCTTCAATTTCTACTTCAAACTGAAAACGTTTCCTTTTTCTAGAGATTTTTGTTTCATATTTTAAAAATTTAGAAGTTATTTTAAAAATCTTGATTTTTTTTCTTAACATTTCTCCCGAAAATTCACGTTTTTTCCAATGATTTTGGTTTTTGTTGAACATTTTTTAATTTAACCCCCAAATGTCAAATTCCAATATTGCAACTTTTTTTAAATCACGAGTTTCCTTAAAATTACAAATTTCATTTTTAAAATTCATACGAGTAATTTTTCATTTTTTTCAATATTTCGACTTTAAGCTCGAAATTTCGACATCTTTTAACTTTCCTTTCTTCAAATGTTGCCTGAAGTTTTTATAACTCTTTAGGGTGTAATCTTGAAATTACTATCTTTCTTTTGAAAATTTAAAATAAATATCAAAATTTGAAATTCTCTTTTTAAATTTTAACTGTAAACATGAAAACTTAAGATTTTTTCTTAAAATTTTGACATCATGTTCGAAAAATCGATTACGTTCCCCAATATTTAGAAAAGATTTCGTGTTTTTCTTCTAAATTATAAAAAAAATTCTTTTTATAATGTTTGGTCTTCAGTCACGGAAAATTTACTTTTTGCTTTAACTTTGTTCTTTACCCTCAACATTTTGATGGAATCAACGATGCTTTGAGTCATAATTCGAGGGTAAATCAAATATGAACCGGAATTTCTGTCATGTCGTCATGAGGGCATCGGGAGTGTGCGCATACTCTTAGACATGTTGGGTGGGGATATCACGTGACTTCCTGCGCTCAAGCGAATTCCGTTCTCGCCGTTCGTCAGTTGTAAATACAATGAATGAGCAAGAGGCTCATCCGCACGTTGCGCAGCGCATTATTATTAAATTTCTTACCGTTGAGGGTCTAAAGCCCGCCAAAATTCTTAGCAGACTAGAAGCACAGTTGGAAGATACTTGTTTGAAGATCACTCAAGCGTATGAATGGCACAAACATTTTTTTTTGGAAGTACGAATTGGAGTTAAAAATGAACCCTATGCCCGTCATCCTCGGACCAGTGGGACTGCGGACATTATTAACGCCGTTAAACGCCTTTTGGAAGGTAATAGCCGTTTAACTCTTGGTGAAACTGCAGCTCAGATAGGGATAAGCTATTGAAAGCTCGAGCTCAAGTTAATGCTGCCTACTACTGCCAGCTATTGGATGAAGCAAAACGTGCATATCAGCACGAATTTTCGGTGTGATTTTGCTTCAGGACAAAGTCCGCCTCCACTCAGCTAATCTAATACATCATAAATTGGAGGAAATACATTGGGCAACATTAGGACACCCTCCTTATAGTCCCGACTTATCAGCATGCGATTATCATATGTTTGGGCCACTGAAAGAAGCTCTAGGAGGTGAGCGATTTCATGATGATGCTACTGTTTATAAGTTTGTAAGCATTGGCTGCAAACACGTCTCCCTTCTTTTTATGATGATGGCATTAAAAAACTCCCAATTCGTTGGGAAAAATGCATAACAAAATTAGGAGATTTTGTAGAAAAATAGTTAATAACATTCATATATGTATGTATCTCGTACCACCCTTTGGATGGAATGTCACTAAAGTAGTACCAGTTTCAAGTTTAGGGGATATTTGTGGCAAACTAGTTTTAGTGACTTTGGAACCGCTGGTTATTGTTCAGATCGATGAATTCTTTTGATATTCCATTTATGAATTTATAATGATTTTTTACAGCCTCAAAGAAGTTTGTATTTTAGACTTATTTTTCTGTTATTTGGGTTTTCGCTCTGTCTTGACCATACAGTTCTCTAGTTAGAGAAGGTGCTTTTAGTTGGAAATAAGAGTGATGTGTGTCGGAAATAATTAACTTACTTTGTAACCTCATGATTGGCTATGCTGATGACGAATTTATCCAGTGCGCTCTCGTTAATTAGTTCCTTTATAAACTAATAGGAAAATTAGCTAGTGAATCAAATAAATTAAGTAAATCAAATGAAGCGGCTGGAAACACGAATTAATTACCGGTCTAAGGTAGATAATATCAGGTTGTATTATACGGCTATAATTCAGCGAGATGCAGAGGTGCGGGAAATACCTTTGTAATGAATTAATGCACGCTAATTGTCTCGAGAGCATTGAATTACCTGGCGAAATGGTTCTATGTGTATAGTATGCGAGAATCGCAAGTTACGTACGCAGTGTGACCCGCTTTTACGTCCTAGCTTAGGTGTTTTTGTCTAAACGATGGAGTTGGAGAATATTTACGGTCATCTGTCCATCCTACTGGCCGTCTTCTATCCGGTTCCGATCCGTTCGACCGGAAACTTATTCGATATTCATGGCACGTTCCATATTCCTGCTGCTGCTACTGCCGCCGATTGCCGCAAATAGAATATTGATTCTGACCTATCTGTAATCTCGTGTATTAGTGTTTTTAATGGTTCGAACACTCTGTACAAGAAATATCAATCATGTAAAGGATGCAGATACTGTAAGCAGATTAATCGGAGAATGGCGGCTGGAACGAAATTAGATTCAATACAAACGTATTTGTTGATATTTGGTCAATTTGGTTATGTCAAATGTTGAGTGCCCAGAATTACTGATGCAACCAAAAATGATTTTCTTTAAAATATTTTTAGCGGAGTCGGCCGCGTCACAAATTAGAGTTTCGAAAACGTTCCAAAAATAAAAATCAAAATAAAGAGTTATATGTTTGACTTGATAGAAAGTAACTCTCAAATGGTGTTGAATAGATTAACATAGCTTCTTTTAGAAGTAATTTGAGCAAAAGCCATGAGATCCCCGTTTAGAATTCCAAAGGAATTGCCCCAACGGTTTTAAAAGTGTGTTAGAGTTCATCTTCAATTTGCTACGTTTACACCTTCCTCGATGAGCTGCCTTAGATTGTCAACATTGACCTCAGTCGGTTGTTTTTCGTATGGTATATCCTCACTTTCGTAGTCTTTGTATTCGAAAACAGTCAACAAATACGCGGTAGGTGAGGACGAGGTGAAAACAAATTGTTAGGAGTTTTCTGAGCACAAAGATTAACTTATTTTTTTGAAAGTTTTTTTGTTGGAAGTCTACCGCGGAGGTGCATTGAGGCATTGATTGTGTGGGATTTTAAACTAGAAATGAAATTTTTCATTCTTTTCTCAATGCAGTGACATTTCATATTACACGGACCAGTAACTTTTCAGTTAATTTAACTAAACCTAGCTCGTTTATAAAAATGTAGCATACTAAAACCAGTTTCAATTTCAAAACTTAAATAAGGGTGTGTAATATAACTTTATTAAGTTAGGAGCAGAAATCCGAGTTGCAATACTTTTAACGAATATAAATCGTGTAATATAGCCGAGTTAAGTGTTAGGAAACAGTTCAAGGCCTCCTGAAGCGTTTCTCCTGAAAAACGTAGTCCAAGGTCGGTAAATACAATGTAACGAAATACCTAGCAGAAGCAGTAGCAGTAATAAAACTTACCCCTATGTGTTGGCCGTCTACGTACACCTGTGGCACGAGAATGTAGTCGCAGCGCATGCGCTCCCTTATTTCCGTTTGATATTCGCCGCTCATGAAGACGTCCCTTTCTTCGAACTTGACGAGGAGCGTCCGCAGGATCTGTTTCACTTTCATGCAGGCCTGATACGTGTCTCGCAGGATGCCCATTGTTGTCGTGTAGACGACTACCTTCCCTGCGTCCTTTTCTTTGTAATTCTGTAATAATAATAAATGGGGCCTTTAGTGCTATTAAGCAGCGCCTGCCAACTGCTGGATCCGTATAACGACGACATTTCCGAGACGAAGGAGAAATTCGCGGTAACAAATTACGCGAAGGAATTCCGAGACGTTGAACTTTAAATAAGATTAATGATTCATGCAGTGGAACGGAGAAAAACGAGATGATGGGACTAATAATATTAACAGACAATCCATCGATATTGACAAAATAAATATTAATTTCAATTTCTCATTCTGGCAATTCCGATGGGACTAAGATACGTCGACTTATCATCTCAATCCTGAAGGAAACCTGAAAGGATCCTTGGACAATTAATGGTAAATAAATTCGTATAAATGAAGAAACTGATTGACTGACATATCAACGCACATCCCAATTCGCTTTATTCGAAACAGTGCTTCCATATTTTTTTATGCTTCTCCTTCATGACCCACTAGAAAAATGTTTACCTATTTTTCTTAAAACGTCGGTTTTGATCCCAAAATTTTGACCATAATTAATTTTTTTATAAGTTCTGAGGTTAGAAGACAAAGACAAAGTGTTTTTTATTTAGAATTTTTAAATTTTTTCTTAAATTTCAGCATTCATCCCAAAACGTTCTAAAAATTTCAAATTTAAACTCTAAAGTTCGACTCATTTCTCGAACTTTAGTCTTAAAAACTGGATCAATAACGGTGCGTTTACATTAGACTCTTTATTCCGTATATTTCTCTCTGACATAAAATATATTTTCTCTCTGACATAAGTGTCAACTATTCTGAGAGAAGCTATCTCGTTCCAACTATGTAGATAAGTCTCGGATAGCTTCTCTCGGGATTGTTGGCGCTTATGTCAGAGAGAAATATACGGAAAAAAGTATCTAATCTAAACGCACCCTAAGCAAATAAGTTTTGTAGATTTAATCATTTATTCTAAACGATTTTTAAATGCTGATTTCCAATATCATTTGACATCTCATTAGATCATCCCGCGAGTACTCTATTTCAATTAGTGTTAAACAGATGATCAAATGTTGTTCCCAAGCTCAAGAACGAGGTGAAATGACTTGAAAGCTCCGTTGATAGTGAATTCCGCAAGGCGAAGAAGCGTAATACAATAGCGTAGTTTAATTTCCAAATGAATAATTCATATTACTGGTTTACCGTTCATGACGTTTAGATTGCAGCCCATGAATAAATGGAGAAGAGTAAGGTTAGTTTTCTAGCGGAACGTCCCGTTACGCAATGCACAGCGGTATGGAATCTGTCAGCTCGATTTAAATTTGTTTATGTTTTTGTCGTGACTTGACAGAATGATGTCCTATTTCGAATCGCCTCAGTGTCGTGGGTGGAAATGTCGGCGGAAATGATTATTACGAAGTTCAATTTGCTCTGGAAGGTGTCTTTTATAAGGTGCATGTCTCGGCTACTCAAAATAATTTATTATTAACTGAATAATTTATACCCCTTTCCTTGCCAGCATAAATGTTTTCGATTTGGATCTTTTTTCTGCATCCACAGCTAGCTTGAGAAACAGTTTAATGTCTTTAGTTAGAGTTATTTCCCGTGACTTCGTCTTTTTCATTAATAAAATTAGTTTGAATGAACGTAATAAAACTAGTTTAATCAGTTATCCACAGCTTTTAAGAGTTCTTGCAGATTGCAGAATAGTTTTGTTCAAATTCGTTGATACTATCACGTGTGTATTTAGTTACCTAGCGAGTCTCCAGTGTAAGGAAAACAAACTCAGTGGTGGTATGGAACTGCCACCTAGCTTTAGAACGTCTATCACAGGAGAATGGAATTGATCTATCATGTATCAAAGGACATTTTGAAAAAGAAAGAAGAACGCGCTGACAAACTAGCGAGGAAGGGTTCGTAGGGACAATTCGTGGGACCAGAACCCCTGGCTAGATCAACCGTAAGATCCCTACTGAACAAAGAAATCCATCGTAAACACAAAGATCAAAGGGCATCAATAACAACATGCCGACAGACTCACGCATTCATTAGAATGCCGTGCAGGGAAAGGGCAAAACTATGCCTACAACTTTTAATAACCTCAGGAAACTTGTAGGGATTTGGACAGGTCACTGTCGATTAAACGAACACCCTCACAGAATGGGAATTTTAAACGACCAGAGTTGTAGGGGGTGTTTACGGCACTAGCATCAATCAGAGGATCCACGCTGGGGGACTTCTGGCCCAGTAAGGCCAGTTTGAGAGAGGCGCATCCAATGGACATTCTTCAGTTTCTCAACAAGGTTGGGTAACTGAATGAATAACTAAGGACACCTCAATCACGGGGATAGCACAATGGAAAGGGTGGCCTAAGTGCTGGCCTAAATTCTAGGAAACCCACCTTGAATCCAGAATCCAGAATCTCCAATTAAACGTATATTGGATACAGACAACACAGTCAGTTGTTCAGGTTTTATTGCAACTGAGACTGTATAAAATTGCTGTTATCGTAAAAAAACAAATTTTTAATTCAGAGAACCAAAAAGCAACTACGGTCGCAAATTAGCTTTGAAATTCTAGCAAGAAAGGTTCGTTATTTAGCAATTTGCTGTTGCATTCGCCTTTCCATTTACCTTTTCAGCCCCACCTTAAATACTTCAACATAATTTTATGAAAATTAGTTACACATTAGCTGTAATCATCCAGTCTGTGAATTTACCCAATAACTTGCGTGAGTACATATTCAAATATTTCGCTCTTTATCACATCCAGCGCTAATGCAACATGAAGAACAAACAAAACGCAGAATATTCTCATAGAATACGACTCACCATTGCATAATTCATAAAACAAGAATATTATCCGTCTTTAATAATCATATTTATTAGGAAAATTGATAGTCACAATCTCACGATCTCCACCGAGTTAAAAGTTCAAGGCTGACGTTCTCGTCTTTGCCTCTCTTTTTTTTTAAAGTTCGAGTTTGGATTGTTCTACAAACGTATAAGAGCGTGTAGAATTACACTTGATGGTTTTAAATAAAAGACGCTTTAAAGCAAAACAAACAGGCTGGCGAGCGTAGTTTTTACACTTCCAAGGTTTCAGGCGAATGTGGACCTAGTACCGTCCCGTTTAATAAGAATTCCAGGAGGAAATTTACTGCGAAGTTATGAAACGACTTTTTGCAACAAATAAAAGAGGGAAAGTTAAATGACAAGAAACTCGATAAAGAAGTTTGAGTTTAGTTAAAATTGGGGAAGTAGCATTTTATATTCGCCAAGATAATTATTTAGAACGGGTATCACTGGCGTTTAGTGAAAATGCTTTATATCGTAGCACAGAAAAAAAATTAGACTGACACTCTAAAACATGTTCGACTGCCTTTAAATGAAATACCAATTTAATATTTTTTTACGTTTGAATTTTGAAAAAAAAGACGAAATTTTAGCAAACTTGGAATCTGTTAAAAATTCTAGAACATTCTTCTTTATACCAGGAAAAATGGGGTGAATTTCTGAGGTACCGCATGTTTGTTGGACTGCTTGCATGATTTAATTCATGTTTTTGAGAACAAAAACTTTTCTAACATTTAAACTTTTTTAGAATTTCAAACTCGAAATTTCAGTTCCTTTGTAAATGAATGCTTTGCAATGTCACATTCACAAAACATTTAATTGACATTATTTGATAAATTGAACATACCTAAATACATGTCACGCCGAGGGCCGAGGGTGTTTGTATTTAAGAGTTTTAAAAGTACATAATACAACAACCATATCTGGCATAAATTTTAAAGATGTATTTTCGTCGTTTATTTTTTTATTAAGGATTTTTCCGAAAATTACCCTCGGTAACTCTAAAGTCGATTTTTCCTGACCATCCAGCGTCTCTAACTTTTAAATAATTTTTTCGAATTGCGACACTTTCATCACACCTATCAAATGCAAAATTTTGTAATTTTTTCGACACCTTTATTGATTTTCGAACCTCTCGAGCCTTACCTGGCTGGCGAAAGGGTAATTTTTTTCTCCATCGATCTGCCCCTTTTTTCTTTTTCAAAGTCTTCAGCTCTACCTTTAATGTTAAAAATTTTAAAAAAGATCGCTACGCACATTTTTATTAAAAAATGTCATACACATTTGAGGGCTTAATATAATATCGATTAAGAGTTATCTCACACGGTGACCTTTGCAATATTTAGGTCGCATCGTTTAGCTCGTTTAGTTTCTCTCTTGAAGCTGCAAAAACTTAATTTTTTAGAAACAATGTCGAAGTTTTCTCAAAATTTAATTTTTTTTCCATATTATTGTCTCTAGGGTAGACATTTTTGAACTGGAATGTTTGAGAAAATATTTTTTTACGAATTCCGAATTTGTTTTAAATTTCAAATTTCCTGTCGATCTTGCATTGATGATGAATTCATCTAATTAATTTAAATTCAAAATAAATAAAACAATCTGCTAAGTAATATTTTCACTATTTAAAGAAACAAAATTTGTCCACCATCGCTCTTCAGCTTCTTTTCAATTGAAATTTTCTCTTCGCGGTAAGAGAGAGAGTTCCAACGGTATAACACCTCATCTGATATGTATCTAATTCACGCCTCAACGCCCGACAAATGATGAATCTTCACTTTTATCATAAGCGTTTGCCAATAATTTAGGAGCGTCCCAGAGAAAGCGGGTCAAAGATGGAGTTGCACCGAAATATACGAACGTTTCTGGAATCCGACGAATTTCGTGACAGGTGACGAAACTTATTCCCAACACAATTCACATGCATCATGAGGCAACAGCATAATATGTAATTCTGTGTGTGTTCGATGAGGAAATAGCGAGAAGTAATTGCAAGAGAACCATCAACTTGTAAAATTTATGGTGTTTGTTCATCAACGTACGCAGGCAGATGTGAGGGAATTTGTCGATTGATCTATTAATACGTGGATATAGAAAATTTGCAGCATTTGTATTTATTATAAAAGAAGAGAAGTGAAATTTATTTGCAAGGTACTGAGTCACAGATAAACACAACAAAAAAATTATGCCGGTATCTTGCCATTAAGTGGGGCTGTCAGATTTCTAAGAGCAAAAAACGGAACAACATGCTCCAAAATAGTTTTTGACAGCAAAAACATCTAAATTATCGAAAATCAGGACTTTTTGTGTCCTGCGCAAGGATTAAGCAGGATCAGAGGAAAATAATATAAAATCGGAACAGTCTGACTTAAATTGAAACATCTGATAACCTACCGTTGAGGCCGTTTTTAGACTTACCAGATGGCACCACTCGAGAGTGAAATAGGTGTCAAAAGTTAGTATTAGATCTGTTCCATGACTAATATTAATTTGGAGCAAGTTTTTAGTCTGGATCTTACTGAAGAGTGTCAGATCTTTTTAAAGACTTTCTCTAGCAATTTATATAGACTTTCTGGTATGAGCTTCGACATTTTCTTGAAATTGTAATTTTAAAACTGAAACTTTAAAGATTGAAAGAAAACTTCTAAATTTTTTAAAATTTAAATTTTTTTTAGATAGTTTAAGGTAATTTAGGATATAAATGATGGAAATTAAATCTTGAAACGATATCTTGCCAAAATTTCGACTTTAAATTCAAAGAAATGTATAGAACTATCCATTATTTATAAAGTCATATAAGTTAAGCGAATTTGCCTTCAAGCAATTTTTTTTTTAGTCGAAAACCACTAACTGGGATTTTTAGAGAATGTTTTGCAGCTTTCAAAACTCTGTTTGCATTTTCTGGACGATCATTATTTCTTGAGTTAATACCCGCCCATACACCAGCGGATTACTCGACGAATTGGATATGGCGTAATCAGCAGAATTAACTTTGCGTTAATGGGCAGGGCCGAGCCACTGACTAATGGATAGACTTTATCTTGCGCAGACTAAATATTAGTTAGTGGCAGACTCACTCAAAAATGCCAGATAACATCAGCTAAATCTTGGGTGCATGCAAACATACCTCGAGCCGAGTCCAATTCGTACAAAAAAGACGAATATTAACTCACTAACGGGAAGATTTTAACCATTTAATTGGAGGTTATAATATGTGTACAGATATGTACCTTTATGGAAAGCATCTTATTTGATATGTAGCGAGCCAAGTACGCAGATATATCTGAAAGGACTAAATCCACAGATCCGATTTGTTCGTGCATGGCCGGCTATTGACTACCAAAAACAAAAATTACGTTTCTGCTTTAAAAAACCACAACTCAGTTCAAAATCATTGCACATGCTCAAAAATTAGTCAAATTAATAAAAATTGAATTACCCAGAAAACTTTTATTCTGGGATCACTGAACAAAATATTGAAACCCATGGAAAAGTTAAAAATATTTTTGACCAACGGATTCTTAAGACTACTCGAAACTGCCAACGCTAAAAAATTTCAACTCCAGCTCTAAAATCTAGAAACTTAATGCTTTAATTTGCTTTTTATTATTTTTCTCTACAACTATTTTTCTCTACAACAATTTTTCTCCAAGTTACATCTATTTCAAAATCTAAAAAACTGGAATTGTCTTATATCTCTTAACTTTTGAGACTAGTTTGTTTTTCAAAATACGCAGATAATATTTTAAACGAATTTTAATGGGGTGCCGAAAAAGTTTGGGGGCCACATCTATGACTAACTAAAAGGTAGCCAAGGATTTTCCCACAGATTTGAGTCAAGCTCGTTTGGGTTATCAAACAAATAATTGCAAAAGTGAAAGGTGGGTTGAACTGTGTCATAGTGAATTTTTGTTTATACGCACCGTAATAACATATACATATGTTATTACACGTGTTCCACTTCTCCATTAAAAATAAGTCCAACGTGAGGCCACTTAATTTTTAACAATAAAATGCAATTATGTGTAATATGTAATTAAGCTCTGGCTGACTTTTTAACTAATAAAAAAGTCTAATTTAATTTACAACAAATTCTATGAAATGCCATAGTTATTTCATCATATTTTAAAGTCTTAAGTATCCAGATGATGTTTCCAATTTAATAAGTTCGCAATATATTTTGCTCTTACGTAAACCTTATGTATTATAGATGTTATTAGAGACTATTAATTTTCAACTAGTCCACATATAAAGGCACTTTTTATTACGTATTAGATAACTTGGATAATATAATCTTTTTGAACGAGACAGATTAGGTAACTGCATCTTCCATATGTTGCGAAAATATTGGCAACTATCCGTCCCCATTAGATGCCATTCACCTGATGATGTCTTCGCTGCTTCTTCAACACAGAACGATTGGCATGTGGCCGTTCATTACATTTAACGAGGCTTTGCAGGACATTTAAAAAACGAGTCAAATCATTCTCCAGCATTTCGTAATAGAATTGCATTACACACCGTGACCCAACAATCGAAGAGAAATATCGAAATTTTGAAAAATAAACCTAAATCTATGAATGAAAATTTGGAAAGTTCGAGCTTCAAGTCAAAATCATAGAAAAAACAAAAAATTCTTGGTCTAATCTTTGAGTTTTGAAGAAATTTTCTCGAGAAAAAATTGAGTATCAGAGCAGAGGTCAATTTAAAAATTTGAGATACTTAATGCTTAATGGATGTTTAAGTCTTGAGTTTAGAATAAAGATTTGAAGAAAACAAAAGTAAAAATTTTAAATATTAGCGCGTAATTCTGGTAAAGCAATGATTAACAAAATCTCGTAAAGGAAAACTGAACATCTCGATTTTAAAGAAGAAAATTTAATTTTCACGGAAAAATTTTAGAAAAGAGTTTCAATAATTTTAATTGCAAAAGATAATATTATATTGTGTCAATTTCCCACAATTTGTTACGAGCGTCGTAAAAACGGATCGTTGCAGGAGACACTCAAAGGAAAATTTGATGTAAATGGAGCTTAAGTAGACGTTATTTTGGTAAGACATCGTAAAATATTTAACACATTGTTGAAGCTGCAGGATTTTAACATCCATTAAAGTGTTATTTAACGTACTAACGGATATACATTTTTTATGGTAGCTGGGTATGAAATAATTACGCGAAAAAATATGTCTTTCTCAACATCTAGATAATAAATGAATGTTTAACATTGTAACTATGTACTAATGTAAAAACATTACACATTCACCGAATTCATTCGCTTTTTTTCTTTTTGTTAGAACACGTAGTTTAAAATGTTAACAAAGAGTATGTTATCGTACTTAGATATTTCTTATTGCAAATTAGATATTTTTGTTAAGGTCAAAAATGTTCATAAATATTTGTTATCACACGTTAGATGTTTTTGTTTAAGGTTAATAGTGGTTCTCTTTGTCGTATTTGTTGGTTATCGTCTAAGACAATTAGATTCTGACTATTATTTTCTACCTAAACCCAATGCAAGTACTCCAGATTGTTCCGAAAAATCGCTTTCTAAAATAGCTTTTTATACAAGTGAATTGTTATCAAAACTTTTCTTTTAGAAATTTTGTTTTATTTTTAAAACTTCATTTTCTTCAGGAAATTTTGACAAATTTTCATCTTTATATCGAAATTTCGACTTTTTTCTTAAAATTTTTAGATATTTTTTAAAATGTTTATTTTTTAAAAATTTCATTAGTTAGACTTTCCTTTAAATAGACTTGTTTCTCAGAATCCTAATGTTTCTCGAGATTTCAACTTTTATTCAAACTTCGACTTTTTTCTTTCTGGAAATTTCGATTTCTTCTCAAAATGGGACTTCAAAACTCTTAAAATATGAAATTTTTTTCAAATTTAATTTTGTGCGGGATATTTTGAAGTTATCTCGAAATATGCACGTTTTATTTATAATTTTACCATGCCATTTTACCCAAAATTTTGGTATAAAATGTCGACTTTTTCAAATTCGATATTCTGAAAATTTTGTTTTGTTTCTCAAATTCCCATATTTATTGAAATTTCGATTTTGTCTCAAAATTCGCCCATTTCTATCTCCGGAAATTTCAACTTTTTGTCTTTTTTCCCGAAATATAGAGTTTATTTTCGAAAGTCGATTTTTTTCAAAATTTGATTTTCTTCGAGCAATGTCGACTTTTTAAAAAAAATTTGAGCAATTTTAAAAATATTTGGATAATTTTAATAAATCTCGCATGTTTTCTAAAAATTTGACCGTTTTCGAAAATTTTGATGTTTTTTATAAATTTGATTTTCTGAAAATATCAAGTTTATCTACCATTAATTCGAATTTCATTCTTTTGGAAAATTCGCCTTTTTGCTTGAAGTTCATTCCATCTTAGAAAGTTTGTTTTTTTTAAATTCGATTTTTTTTTGACGCTTTGATTTAGCTTCTGATTTTTCAGAAAATGTCGACTTTTTGTGAAAATTTGGCTTTTCTTCGAATTTCATCTCAAAATCCGATTTCATCCGGTAAGTTTTTGCAAGATGCGTAGAATTTCTTAAAAAAATTTGCCAAAAAGTCGAAATTTTGGGAACAAAACCAAAATTTTGATCAAATAATGAAAATGTCTGGAAAAGTAAAAATTGAAAGAAAACGGGAATTTTGAGAAAGTCCCAATTTTTATAATGACTGGTAACAAAAATTTAAACTTTCGGAAATAGCTGAGTTTTAAGAAACAAGGAAAACGAAAAAAGACGATTTTTTTTTCAAAAAATGTAGAAATTTTTAGAAAAAAGTAGAGGTTCTGAGAAATTATACAAAAAAATGTTAAAATTTGGAGGGAAAGTCAAATGTTAATACAATTGTTGGAATAAATTTGCTATTTCGAAAAAAGGCGAATTCTGAGCAAAAAGTTATTATCTTCAGGAACAACAAAGTCTGCTTTGAAATAAACACAAAATTGCGTAAAAAATGAGAATTTTCAAAATTGCAATATAAATCTTGTCCCCTGAAACCAAGAAAGATTAAAAAACACAACAGAGGTTGCTTTAACGCGTTTCGATAACCAAGCTATTATCTTCTGAGAGTTAAGAATCTCGCTGAAGATGACAGCTTGGCTATCGAAACGCGTTACCAATCTTGTTCTCTGAAACCAAGAAAGCTTAAAATACATAAGAAAGGTTGCTCTAACGCGTGTTGATAGCGCAGCTATCATCTTAAGAGAAATACGAATATAAGATTTGTATTTCAATTTTTGAAGATAACCAAGAACCCGTCCGTTCCTCCAAAAAAGAAAATTTTGGAAAAAATTATCTAAATTTTCAGTATTTAAATTTAAAAAGAAATATAGCTTTTCAGAAATTATGTCTTAAAAAAGATCTTCGAAATTTTGCAAAATGATAGAAATTTGAAGTAAATTTAAAAATTGAGAAACGTGCAAATTCCTCTCTTCCCTTAAAAAAAAAGCGTGAAATTGATAAAAGATGAATAAAAACGTCCAAATTTCAGGAAAAATATTCAAGTCTTGAGAAAAAGAATGACATTTTGAGAAAAAAGTAAAAACCTTTAAGAAAAACATGTAAAACTAGATAAATTTTTTGAAGAAAGTAAAATTTCAAGAGAAATAAAGCTAACTTTTAAAAATGTCAGATAAAGGACCAATATTGATAAAAAAAGGAAATTTCTGATAAAGAATAAATTTGCAATTAATGAGTAAAGCAAAAAATTAAAATTTTAAATTCAATATTCACATTTTACACAAAATTTAACTTGCGAATTTTTGAAAGAGAAAAAAAATGGGAATTTGAAGTGTAAACCTTAAATTTCGATTTTCTCTGGAAATGTTAAATTTTTTCTCGAGATGTTAACTTCATTCTTCATATTTTAACTGTCAGGTCTTTCAGTTGAGATTTCGAGAAAAAATTTATAATTTAAATAAGCTGAAAATGTCAAGGTTAAATCTGAAGTTTTAATCCATTTCTTGAAATTTAGATGTTACTTACAAATTATACTTGCTTTAATAAAAAAATTTTGATTCTAAATCTTGAACTTTTGAAATTTAAGCAGGAAATTGCTCTGAATTCAAAATTTAGTTTTTTTTTAAAGTTTTGTCTTTTTTTTTCAAACTGCCAAGTTTAAGGACATTTTAAGCAAAGAATAATAAATTTCTTCTGTTAAATTAAAATTTTGACATTTTATTAAATAATACTCCGACTGTAACGTCTTTTAGATAAAATTTAGCAAAAATTAGATACTTCAAGTTTAAAGTTAATGTTTCGAACTTTTTCCCAAAATTCTCAAAATTTCTTCGTTGTTTCTCGGAAAGAAGCTTCAAAATTAAAACAAAAATCCATCAAAAATGTTTAAACTTTAAGATTTACGTTTAAAATACTTAAATTTAAAATTAAAAATAATAATACTAAAACCAAATTTGAAATTTTCACTTTTTTTTTCCATAATGCTTATTTTAAGTCCATAGTTCTATACTTTAAATTAGTATTTAGGGCGAAAACTCAAAAAATTGGAATTCAGTGGGAATATCTTTTTGGTTGAAATAAAAATTTGAATTTTTTTTCAGAACCTCGAGTTTATCTCAAGAATTCAATAATTTTAGGATGAAATATTCTTGGCGAATGTTAAGAAAAAATATCAAAAATTTCAAGAGTAAACTTTGGATATTTTCTTTCCGAAATTTCGCCTTTAAAATTAGTTGAAACTGTTAAAACAAAAATTGTAAATTTGATGTTTAGATTTGAAATAAGAATGTTTTTCGAAATTTTCATTTTTTACCTGATAACTTTAAAATTGAAATTTAAGGACCAAGTTTATATTTTTTTTTTGAAAGATTTGAGTTATATTAAATACAACATCAAATTTCGACTTCAAGTCATATTTGGCTGAATATTTTGGATTTAAAATTGATCTATCTACAATTCCAATTTTCTCCCTTTAAATTTTGACACCCAGTTTTGTACACCCTCGCGAGGGAAAAAAAAGAGTTTTTAACATAAAAGGCATGCAAGTTAATCAATTTTATAATTCTACCAAGCGTTATCATTGATAATTTCCTAGACAATTCGCTGCGTCAGACCGACAGACAGATAGAGACACGAGAGATGATTTCGTTTTTCTGTTAATGGTATGGAACCCAGTAGTACCATTAATACATCCAGAAGAAGATTTCGTATTACATCTTCATAAAAGAGTGGCACAAGTAATTCGTAATGGTCAATCCAGTAACATGTTTTCCCAAAGGCAAAAAAATTATATCAAAGAAATTAAAAGCCAGCAAGTTAAGAGGGAATAATTTTAAATCGGGGGGCTTACCTTGACATTTGAGTTGATCTGTAGGAACGTGGCGATGCCAGCGCGCACTCTATTTTTAACACCTCTCACTGTACCTTTGGCGCTTCTAATGGTGGAAGCTCCATCACCTAACAAGTCCTTGTAACCGGCGAAGGTTTCATCCTCAACAACAGTCTTAATAGGCACTACTTGATTCTCCAAAACGTTCTCGTGCAAATGAAAATTATAAAACATGTCCGTATCTAACTGAGCACAATCTTCAACTTTCTTATCATCTTCCTCCTGTCGTTCCTGATAAGATTTCTCATCCACCAAGCCGCCTTTGCTTTGGGCGATTTCCGTGGTCGACAATTTAGCGTTTCTGTCTCTGATGTCGCGTAACAACGTCTGCGGCAGACAACTGGATTTAGCGCTCGCGACGAAGGGCGAATTTGTGCCGCTGTTGAGGGAATCGCAGCTTAGGCTCTCGTTGTCGTCGCTGTCGCCGTTGCTGCTGCTCGCCAAACTCGACGCTCTTTTGTGCTGGCCGCCGATTATGGTCACACTCACGCCCGAGCTCTTCTTTTTGGAGACGGGCGGCGAGGTGCCGTCCAGATCGCTGCAAGTGCCAGAATCTAGGGTGTCGCTGGGAGATACCTGCCCACTGGACATGACAGCATTGTAACTGTCGAAAAAATAATAGCCGTTGTTGGTTGCGACGGGTTCCACGATCGCGGTACCGTGCCGATGCATCAATTCCGGTTCTGCGTTCACACTTATCCTTATGCAAGGTTGTATGTCACATATTACACTGCTGTTCTTGAGCGAGTTGTCTTGAGGATTGATTTGGATTTTTACGACGTGACCTTGGGATTTGCTCTTGGCGACTTCTGAAAATCTGCACGTGAATATGTCGGAGTCTTCTGGCTGGGTTTTCAGTACCGTTGTCGGCGAGTTCGTGGTGGATGGAGGGGACTTTCGTGACTTAGGAGGCAGAGGTGGCGGTTGTGTCGAAATATGTTCCATAGCTGGCACTATATCTGGAATAATCGATTGATAAGATTATCGTTCATTATGTGAACGAGGTGACAACAAAATTGTTTATTAGGAAAAGCAGAATTCGCGTTGATTTACGATAACCTATGAAGTAATGCAAATAAAAATGTTTTGTTTATTTTCATTGACGTTGCTGATTTATCAACATTTAATCTGAAGTTAGTTTCTAATAATAAAAGTAACTAATCATGGCAATCATCGAATACATACGAATTTTAGAAAAATTAAAAGCAATAATTATGAAGGTTGATTATTATCTTAGATTTTGAATAGATCTAGATATATTAAACAAAACTGAAAATTACAAAATTATTTAATTAAGAAACTTCCTGGGGTAAGCCGCTATTTCAAGATTTATCTAATTTTTTACCTTTTATCATATTTCCTAATACCTCATGTATTGTTTCCTATCATGATCTGTTGATTATACATTCAGAACGGTAATTTTAGAAAATATTTTAGATAGGCTGCCACTTAAAACGAGGTCAGTTTTGAATTTACAATTTATTTAGTTATCAAAATTATCAAATTTTTTTAGAAACCTTAACTTTATTTTATAATCTTCCTTTAGCAGCTACAATTAAATTTGAATCAAAACATATGAGTTGGAATTATAATGGTGTCTACTATAGATTATGTTGGTTTTTATCAAAAATTGTTTCAAATACACTACAATAAAATATATCGTGCATGAAATATGATGCATTTGCAGCTGACAACAGATATACGTTTGATCAATCAACCAAAAACTCGCTACAATTAGACTTATTATCTCTCATATGATCAAAATCCAATAATAAACATTCATATATCAGACGTCGCTCTAGCGGCAATAATCAGTGAAATCATTCAAAAATGATAATATGCTCTCAACTCCATAAAATGCAACTACAAGTTATAGATATAAAATCAATCTCGTTTTAAATCATTGGTGTGTAAAATTGCACCTGTTCAACGTTCGTATAACTTCATTATTGGCTCGTATGGAAAACATTTCGAATAATTACAAGGTTGGTTTGTGTTAAATGTCGATTTGTATATTAAATATAGCTTGGCATTTAGTGCTACATCGCCAGTGGTTTGACCTGAGGTGGATCCAATCAGAAAGCTTGTGAACTCTTTATTAGCACTACCTGAGCCAAAAAAAAAAATCAAACTGAAATATAAATGTTATATTATAAATTGCTTGGGAAACGCTGATGAGGTGCAACTGAATTCATAAAGTAAATATTTTTCGCATTTGGTGGTCATTCTGGGAAATTCACAATCATTAGAAATGTAATATATAATTACATTTCCAATAATTGTTTTTTATTTTATTTTCATTTTTTGAAATCTCGATATCTCTCGCAAACTATCACTCACAGAAAAAAGTATAAAGACATTCTTTTAGAGAGTTATACGGTCTATAAGTTGTGTAATAACTATTTTTGCGATAACAATTACTGTTTAGAATATATTTCCAATAGAATAAGTTTTAGATTTAAACAACTTAGCAGATTTTATGTCAAGAAAAAAGTTACCCTTAATTATACCGAAGGAAATGTCCTTTGTTCTGGTAAAAGTCACATCAAAATCGATTTAGCCATTCCTGAGTTATCTCTGGACAAATAAACAGACAAATATACTGACAGAAAAATTGTAGGAACAATTGTATCGGCTTTTACATCGTGTAAATAACTATGAGCTTGTAATGAGAATGAGCTTATAAAAAAACAATTATTTTAAATTCTAGTCATTTTTCTTTTAATGAATATAGCTGATAGAGTATGCTTGTCTGTTTGTTTGATGACTCTTCACATTTTAACTACTGAAACCGATCTTTTTGAAAATTGGTTGATAGGGTTTTTGAGACTAGACAAGAGAGATAGAACTAGGCAAGAGAGATAAGATTAGTTGTTATTATGACAAAGTATCATATATTAAGGATTTATCAATATTTGATGTTATTATTTAGTTGACAGCAGATGGTTTTTCTATCTGGTTTGTCTCGTATTTCAAATTTTATTTCAGATTATGTCTTGTACATTTCATAACAAAGTTTCATTTTATTAACATGGATGGGATAATGAGGTTCTCGGTTTATGTGTTTCTTATTTATTCTGTAATTTATTTTCTGGTCGATTTCGACAAAAGTTCCTACAACGATTTCGTGGAATCAAATGCTTTATATACCTAATAATATTATAAATGCGAAAGTATGTCGTCTGTCAGTTACAAATTCACAGTCGCGACGAAAATTAGGAAGAAGGTTTCTTGAAGCTTGACAGACGTATTATCAGTTAAATAATATTTACTAAATTTTGACTGCGAATAATCACAGTTTAGATGGAATAAAAAATAGTCCGAACTAAGCTGAAAACAATACTGTTCTTTTCAATAAGAGTAACAACTCCGCCTGTGTTGGCTCTGGGGTGAATTGAGTAGCTCCAGAGTCATCATTTTCGGTCCCAAGTCCAGATAAAGGAGAAGGGTTGGTTGTGGGGCTAACAACATTACTGTAAAAAAAAATTGTTAAAAACTCAAGCGATGAGCCTCGGAACTTGGATGGAATTAAACGACGACGATATAGCTCACGAAAAAGGACAATAAATTTTGGAACCTAGAACATTCAAGATATCGCGACTAAACCTGAAGAATTCAAAGAATTGAACCGTTGCAACTTAGATATAGTCACCTTAACAGAAACAAAAAAGAAAGTTACGGGAATATAGGAAGTTTAAGATTACATTCACATATACAGCGGAGTAGACAAACAAAATAAAGCCAAAAATGGTGTCGTCATTGTTCACAAAAATTAAGGCGATGCATTAAAATGTGGGATTGTTATAACGAACACTTAATCTGAGTCGACTTGCAACTCAAAGGTTATGACGTAGTTTTTTATTGCTTGCTATGGATCTACAGACAATGCTTCAGATGCAGAAAAAATGGAGGTTTTTGGAAATTTGACGAACCTTCTAGATTAAATTGGTAATAGGAAGGAGCTTTATTTTTTAGGGAATTTTAATGGAAAAGTAAGAAGCAGGAAAACGGAAGAGCTGTAGGAAAATTCGAAGAGATTAAAAATAATAATGGAGAGCGACTGATAGAAATGTGTGAACAATATGATCTTAAAATATGGAATGGTTTTTTCGGACACAAAAATATACATAAATATACCTGAGCCCAACAGACCCGAAAATTACAATCTGTTATTGATTATTTGATAAGAAAAATAGAAAATATTACTAAAATTAACGATTGTAGAGAATATCGAGGAAGCCAAATGGGGATCCTGACCATTTCCTTCTAAAAGCAAAGGTAACATTTCCATTTAGTAAACCAAAGTCTAAGATTCAAGAATGTACAAATAAAGATGAAGCAGATAAAGAAAAGTTTCTTAGATACAAGTTACACCTCCTCCAAGATACATCGGTTTTATTCTTATACAAACTAAGACTAAATGAGACACTAAGGCATGTTGAGGAAACTACAACGCAAAAAACGTACACGAATATAATAAAAGCAATATATGAAAGTTTGGGAAATGTAGAAAAGAAAATTTGCGAAAACAAAACATACTCGTGGAATAACAAAATAGAAATGAAAATTAAGGAAAAAAAGAGGACCTATCAAAAATTGCTGGGAACATAAAACACGAAAGACCGAAAGTATTATGCAAAGATAAGTAGGAAAGTAAAAAAGGACATAATTAAAGCAAAAAATGAAACCTGGGAGCAAAAGTGCAAACAAATTAATAACTACATGGGCAGCACAAAGTTGAGAGAAGCTTGGAAAGTAATAAAAAACTTCAAATGAAAATAATAGGTTAAATCTACATCTTATACCACTTCACAATGGAAGGATTACTATGAAAAATTGCTGCAAGAAGACAAAGTAGAGTTTAAAGAAGAAAGAGGATGTACAATAAATGTCCCAGACAATCAAGAGATAGAGCATATGACACCTGAAGAGGTGCAAAAAGTGGTTATGTCGTGTAAAAATGGAAAAGCTCCAAGCCCTGGAGCAGTACCTATTGAGTTAATAAAAGCCGCACCTACAGTTCTTTTTCAATTTCTCTATAATTTGTTCAACTTATGTCATTCTGGACAGCAAGTACCAGCGCATTTTAAAGAAGGTATTATCAACAACATCTATAAAAAAGGTGTACGAACAGAATGTTCTAACCACCGAGGAATCACTGTCCTAAGCTCCATTCGCCGCACATATGGCAAGATTCTGAAAAATAGAATCGAATATGAAATGTATGAATCTGAAGACTATATCGGTTTTAGGGCGGGCAGGTCATGCCTGTCTATATCTTTAGTATTAGACAGGTCACGATACATAATCTAGAAACACATCTTATTTACATAGATCTGCGGAAAGCATATGCCAGTGTTCCTCTATCGAAATTGTGATAGGTGATGGAAAACCAGCAAATAAAGAGAACCTACATTAACGACATAAAAAAATTTTATAGAGGAAGCTTAAATAGGGTCAAAATTGGAAAGATAGTGTCATCAGAATTTAGGGTAAATAAAGGACTAAGGCAAGGGTGTTATATAGCACCTATGCTTTTAAAAATATACCTTAAATCATGTACTTAAAAATTGGAGAAAAAATGCCATGCCATGGGAATACCGATAAATGGCGATACCCTGTATACTATGAGTTTGGGCGACGATCAGGTTATATTCGCCGAAGTTGAAGACGACGCATTTTACATGCTAAGGAAACTGAACGAGGAATATGCGAAATGGAGCTTGCAAATAAACTTTGATAAAACCGAGTATATGGTAGTCGGAGGAACAGGAAAAAATTTGAAGATGGATGACGAAAGTGTAATAAAGAGCTGTACAAGATACAAATATCTAGGAACAAATATTTCTAGTAAAGGAGGAAGTGGGGAGGAAATTACAGTTAGTATAGTATGGAATAAAGATATAACAAAAAATCATGAAAAGAAGAATAGTCGAGAGTATTGCACTATATGGTTCAGAGGTCTGGGAAATAACAAAGAAGAATGAAGGACAGATAAATGCCATATGGATGGACTTTTGGAGAGGCAGATGTGGTGTGACAAAAACAGAAAGGATAAGAAATGAATACATTCGGGAAAAAATGGGGGTTACATCAATGAATATTTTGGATGCAGTAGAAGGAAGGAGATTAAATTGGTACGGACATGTAAGAAGAATGCCAGGTGAACGGTGGCCGTGAAAAATATTTCATTTGAAACCCCATACACGGAAAAAAAGAGGAAGAACGAAACTCACATGGAACGAAGGAGTGACTCAAACAATACAGGACAGGTATATGAGAGACGACGATTGGCAAGATAGAAGGAGGTGGAAGCTTTGGTGCGAGAGACGCCGTATGGTGAAGTTCCCATTCGCATTTAATAATAAAAAAATAATAATTATAATAGAAGTCCTCTCAAAATTATTATAAGTAGATGTTACAGAGTTAATTTACGATACACAGAAAACAAAAAATTGTAAAAGCTGTGATGCTGCATGATATAGGTAAACTTAACGAAATTGCAGTTATATGGTCCAATTTAATTAATAATATAGATACAAACGTGTTTTATCTTTTTGTTGCGTGTTTACGATTTAAGTATTGAATAGTGGTCGATGAAAACTGGCCACAGTTTTCTTGAAGTCTGAAGAATTTTTTCTTTGGAATAATATTTTTATTCTTTAAATCTGAACAAAAGTTTTAGCTTTGTGGAACGATAAAGGTTGATTTATGTCTAAAAAGGGTATTCCACTTTTTGGTGAAAGTATTACCAAAATCGAGTCATTTCCAGACAAACAGATAGATAAAAATGATAAAAATTATTGTCTGGAATATTAAAAATTGATCTACGAGATACTCTCATTTTTAGTGGAAGTCCTATCAAAATTAGTTTAGCTGTTCCTGAGTTATTTCTGGAGAAACATAATTTTGGTGGAACGGATTGGTCCTTGGTTATCTTCCAAAATTGAAATACAAATCTTGTCCCCCGAAAATCTCTCTAAAGATGATAGCTTGGCTATCGAAACGCGTTAGAGCAACCTTTGTTGCTTTTTTGATCTTCTTAGGTTTCAGAGGAGAAGATTTGTGTTTCGATTTCTGGGGAAACAGACAAGCATTGTAAAAACAATTGTAAGGATTTTGTATCTTTCCAACAACTTTATAAACTTATAACAAGGCTTTTATTTTGAAATCACATACAATTATACTACCATTTTACTAGTAAAAATGGAAGAGTGATTGTCATACTTCTTCACTGATTAATTACTCAAATGATTTGAAGAAAAATTCATATAATGAAAATGTACGTTGACGAAATTGCAGGCGACCGCTAGTACCTTGATAAGCATTTTTATCAATATATTTTTGGGTATAATTGCAAATATTTTTAACCTATAAAACGTCTTTTGATTGAGTAAACAGCTTGAATTAAGCTCAACGCAATGGTCTGCCTTTTGGTGAAAGACCCATCAAAATCGGTTTAGTTGTTCTCAAATTATTTTAAGACAGAGAGACAAACGTTGCAAAAAGTTGATGAACTTATAAAAAGGCAGGTATTTTGAAATCACAAACACTTTTAATTACTATTGTTGACAGAGAGTGTGTTAGTCTGTTTGTATGTTGCGTATTACCACTTTAACTACTGGACCAATCTCGATGAAATTTGGCTCAGACATTCCTTGAAACCAGGCGCGAGATATAGGATAATTTCTATCACTCTATTTTTTAATTAAATAGACTAACATTCTAAAAACAGTCCGGTATATTCTTATGTAATAACTTTGGGAGCTTATAAAGATGGTAAGTTTAAAGTCGGACAAATTATTACCATAAATTAATCCACAGGCAATAACCTTCCTCCATCAAAATTGCTTTAGTTGTTTGTTTGTCTGTTTGAGTGTTTGACTAAAAATAAAAGTGTTCAAAGAGATAGACAAACATTGTAGAAATAATTGTATGTGTTCTTATATTATTTATACAACTGTTCGAGCTTATTATAAGAAGACAATCAGTTTGAAATTATAGACATTTTTCATTCCTGCAGGTGGGAGTGTGTTTGTCTGACTGTTTGTTGCTGCCCCCCACCGCTTTAACTACTCGCTGAAAATTGGTTGAGAAATTTTATGGAACCAGAGTAAAGTTAGTTGTTATCACGAAAAAGTATCCCTAAAAGACTTATGTGAAGTATTTGTCTAAATTTAATGTTATTATTGAGTTAACCACAATATTAGTGTTCACTAAACATCGATAGGAACTATCGATAATATCAATAGTTTTGTCTATCGGAAGCTATCGATAGTAATGTTTCACGGTATCGATAGTTCTTAACAAGCAACGTTCTTCTTTTAATAAAGATGTTTAATGTTACGTGAAAAACCTTAAAAACTTCTATTTTCAATTCGAGGTTTAAGCTTGAAATTTTCACACTCGAAAATTCCAAAAACATTTAAAGTTTAATGCTAAAAATTTTCAGTAAAATAAAACAAATTTAAATTAAAGTTTCTTGTATTAAAAAAAATCTCGCTAATTCTCGAAAGTTCACAATAAATCTTTTTCTTAAAGTTTCCTAAAAATTTGGTAAAAAAAGAATTCGAATGTCCTTTTTCTATCCCGTAGGGTCAAATCGCTTTATAAAATTCTCTCAGGGGACGTAGGAAATTTCAAATTATTGTTACCGTCTACCGTCCACCGATCGTCAGGAGAAAGCTACCAAAAAAATCGATCCTTTTGTTAAAACTTAAATTACATTTCCCAAGTTTCCTAAAGTTTCAGCATATTTAGATTTTTATTGAAATATCAATCCAATTTTGGAAAAATAAAGAATTTTGAAAAAAGTAGAAATTTTGAGTAAATTATGAGTAGACATTTCCAGAAACATCACATTTGGATGGATAAGAAACATGAAATATTCGGACATTTTAATTAAAAAAAAACAGAAAAAGCCAGAGCATGGATTTAAAAAAAAAATTTTTTTGACACTTTATTTGAAAAATACTGTCAAAGTGTCAAGAAAAGTTGAAATGTTTAAAAGATAATTCATAATTTCCAAGAGAAAGTTTTATTTTGAGACAAAAAAGATGAATTTTTAAAAATAAATTCCTAAGTTCGAAAACGACGAACTTCGAGAAAAAAATCTAAATTTGAGAAAGTCGCAATTTTCAGAAAAGCAAAAAAAAACCCAACCCTTCGAAAAGAATCGAAAAATGCCAAAATATTTTTAAAGATGTGAAAAAAGTTGCAATTTTTATTTCTTTATTCCAGTTTTAATATAATATTTAAATCTTAGTAAAGAATTAAATGTTTTCCTCGAATTTCCCCAAATATATTTTTCTCAACATTTTTGATAACATGCCGAAAAACCAGACGAATTTCGAGAAAACCGAATTTTAAGAAAAATTTCGAAGAAAAAAATCGACATTTGAAAAAATATTGAAATTTCGTGAAATAACTGATTTAAGGCGAATTTTAAGATACAGTTGAAATTACCGGAGTAAAATTTTAAAAAATCGAAATAAAAAAAAGTGACAGAATTTTGACAGAAAAAATAATTTAAAGAAAGGAGCCCAAAAAGTAGATTTTTTTGAGAATAAAATCGAAATTTTGAAATAACTAATTTTAAGAGAAAAAGTCGAAATTTCCAGAAAAGTTAAATAGCGAATTTTGAGATAAAAATAATAGGCAAACTTTAAAAAGCACTCAAAATTTCTAAATAGTTAAATAAAAAAAAAATCAAAATCTTCAGAAAAACTCGATGTTAATAAAGATAATGGAATTTCGAAAAAAAAACGAAATTTTGAGAAAACAGTCAAAATTTCGAGTACCAAATGAAGAAAAAGATCGAAATTTTTTAAAGAAAGTCAAATTTTAAGATAAGGATACAATTTTGAGAATAGTCATTTACAAAAAAAAGAAACTTGAACAAAAAAAATCGAAATTTTAAGAAAAAGACGAATTTCGAGGAAAATATTTAGATTTCCAGGAATATTCCTGATCGGATTTTGTGATAAATTTCAAATTTTCGAAGAAGACTGATTTTGAGAAAAATATCGAAATTCCGATTTTTTAAATTAGTTTTTATTTCGATTTTGTTCTCGGAATTTTAAAAAAGAAAAGAATTTGAAAAAGAAAAATTCGAAATTTGAAGAAAAAGATTGAAATTTGGAGAAAAAGGGCGAAGTTTAGTAAACATTCGAAATTGCCCAAAGAGTCTCGTTTTACTGATATTTTGGGAAAAAAAAAACGAATTTTGAGAAAAATTAAATTTCCAGAATTTTCTTTTGACTGCTTTAATCGCAGGCAGACAACAATTTGCGCCCCAATTTGCCCTACCCTAAGATTTCCAAAAAAATCATCATAAACATTTCCAGATAAAAGACGAATTTTGAAAAATAAATAGAAATTTTTTAAAAGGCCTCCTTATCTGAATATACATTTTCGCCATACCCTGCCCTATTCTAGCCATGTCTATGACTCCAAAAAATATGACATTCTTAAATAATTATGTATAATTATTTAAAAACAAGCTTGTTTTTCCTCAATTATATTCGATGGTCAAGTGTATGTTACATTTTCCAATAGACATAGAATAAATCGACCAATGAGAAAATTTATTGCGGCTTACACCTACGATATTTACCACTGTTGTGAAAATTCGGATCGGTTCTCGACGCATCGCGAATTGGGCAGCCATCTACCCAGCGGGGACGATCGTTGGAACTTGGATGGCAACGGCAGGTTAAATTGGAAGGTTCATTTTAGTAAATAAAATTGTAATCTAAAACTATGAATATTTTTGTAAAAATCTATCGATACTATCGATGGTAGAAACTATCGATGTATAGTGAACACTACAAAGTATGTTTGTTCTATATTTCTATTTCATATTAGTTTTTAATAGTTTATTTATTTCATTGCATTAAATATTTTAGTTGTTAAAAATGCTTATAACGACCGATAATAACTCGATACACACCTTCATCAACACAGTCTTGGATATAACGTATTTTCAAGTTTTAAAAAGACATTAACATCCAGCGAACTAATAACCCAAATTAAGCCGAAGGCAATTTTTAAATTTCAGTAAAAATTTGTTGACAGCTTTCTTGGAACAGAACAAAAGAGATAAGCCAGCTTTTATCACAAATAGCTATTTCTAAAATACTGATTCAAATATTTGGCAAACATTGGTATTATTATTTGTACGTGATCACAAGACAGTTTGAAATCACAGATATCTTTATTGCTATTAGTAAGAGAGTGTGTTTGTCTCACCGTTTGTTATCTCTTTGCCCTTCGACTACTGAACCAATTTTGGTGAAAATTGAGTAAGAAGTTTTTGGAATCGAGATAAGTCAGTTTTTATTCCAAAAAAAGTGTTTCTAAAACAGTAACTGATTTAATTTTTTTTCTATTTAATTTAAATATCATGGTTTTATTACTGAATAATTAACCAGCTAATTCAGAGAGTTATTATTAAAAGTAGCACTTTCGTTAAAAATATAGTTTTCCAACCGGTTTTCATTGTACTGTCAGATTTTTTATTTTGCTTGTTTTTAATCTTTCTTGGTTTCAAGAGACATATTTGTATAACTCTTTTTGAATCATCATCATTTTTGAATATTAGTTTTTGAAGACAACCAAGGACGTGTCCGTTCCACCAAAAAAAGATTAGTTCAAAAAGGAAAAATAATCATTAATTTTCCTTTTCCAAAGAGGTAATTCTTTTTGAAAACTGAAATCTTTAAGTCGGCTGATTTATATTCACTCTCTGTAATTATGATTACAGGAAATCATTAATATTGGAAAATTTTTGTAGCCCCTTGTAGCAAAAGTGGGGCTTTCCTAGGTTCAGCCGTGCAGATTCTAAATCATTGGCAATGTTTTAAATAATGCTAAAGATAAGTTTAATAAGCATGAAGTTCGAGAAATCCATGAAAACAACTGCAATAAATCTAATTTGTTTTACATGGGACAGACTAACAGGTCCATTTAGAACAAGCTTCAGGAACAGTGCTTAAATATACAGAGATGAGAAATCAAGTGTCTTGCAACAAGCAGCTGTGTGCTAAACCTAGGAGACAAATTTTTTCTCAAAATGTTCACTAGAAAATAGACATTTCAGGTTTTTCCTGAAATGTAGACCCTTCCAAAAATATCAATTTTTTTCTCAGGATATTTATTTCTTTCCAGAAAAGTTGGGTTGAAATTTGAAATATTTTTAGATTTCCAGTTATATCTTGACATTTCAACACACCGCTTTAGCTAGCTTCATAATTAAAATTTATGGAGATTTTTATTTTGAATTTCTACGAAATTTTAAAAATAAAAATATTTCTTCCAAATGTTAACTTTCTTATAATTTTCATTTTAAACTTAATATTTCCCAAAATTAAAACTAAATTTAAAATTGCATTTTTTTCTAAAATTGCACGTCAATTCCGAATTTACAGTGGGTTGCCTGGAATTTAGGACACCACTTAGGTCACCATTTTTGGACCCATTGTGCTGTCCTACTGATTGGGACATCCTTGGTCAATGGTCATTCATTTAGCCTAATTAGAATTTGAATCAATCTCAAGTTTCTACTGAAACCTCACAGCTTCACTTCTTTGTCAAAATTTAGACCGTTTTCCTATACTTGAAATTGATATCAAATTTGAATTTTTTCTAAAATTTCCGATTTTTTCTCAAAATCAGAAGTTCAACCTTGACCTCATTTCCACCTTTCTTACTAAATAAACAGCTTTAAATTTAAAATCTCTAGAGATTATTATTATTATTATTGCTCAATTTTGATTCTGAAAATTTTACTTTAGAAAAAATTTAGAAAATTTCGACAAATAATTTCCAAATCCACATTTTTTCTAAAGAATTTGACATTTTCCTCCACTTTAATCCAGTATAAACAGTTCATTTCCTAAAATTTCAATTTATACTCGACATCTAAACTGTCTTCTAAAAAAATCGATCTAATTGCAAAATTTAAATTAAGGAAACAAAATAAGGTTTGTTAACCAGCTGGATTTTAGGACGCGCATTAGTAAACGCCTGCTTTATGTTCATTACGACTTCTTCATCGGATTCACTTATGTCTCTGTCGTTTGTCATTTCCGGATCTTGAAAGTTATTTTTAATTCGTTAAGTTATTTCATCGTTGACGAACAAGTGTTATTGTTTTTTAACTTTTGACCGATGCCACATAAAGTGTAATTAACAGTAAAGTGCTGCTTTTATCACAGGAGCCTCCAACATACACGGTTAATTTGGTGTAATTACATATCTACTTTATTATCAACAGAGTAAAGTACAAAGTAAGGGTTTGTGAAGTTAGTTTAAAATACGTACGATGATGAATCTGCACGTGAATCATTTTATTATTAATATATATATATATATATATATATATATATATATATATATATATATATATATATATATATATATATATATTATTAAAATTGTGCAAACATTACTTTAAGGTCCCATTTATTGTGTAGATAATGTAGCATGACAAATGTTGCGATGGCAGCCTGTACGACAAAGAAGCAAAAAGCATTGAATCCAAATGTTTTGTTTCAGCAAAACCATAGAGTTCATAAAATTTCAGTTTTAGTAACTACCAGACCAGACTTTTTAAGTTTAAAATTTTCATTATTGTCTTTCTTACCAATATATACAATCCTTATAAAATTTGTTGCATGAAATTAGCGCTATACACTATTAACGTTTTGGGACATCAGGTAGGAAAATAAGTCATTTGAAGCATTCTAATAAGTGTTATATTGCAAGTCAGAAAGCATTCGTAAACTTTCTTCATATTCCATGTCAGATAAGTGAGAATCCACTTATTTACGAGGAGTTAACTTCGTTGAATTATTTCGGTAAAATAACTCACCTTTCAGTAATAAAAATCCGAATAATTCTTAAGCCATTATCTCAAACAGCTTTCCTACTGGCTGGCTCATTTAACGGCATCTAAATTAATCCACACCGGTGTTGGGAACAACAGCTGTTAAGCGCGGCTCTCTTAGTACACACAAGTACAACAACAGGTACAATTCAGTCACAACCACTAATCACGACTGAGTGAAGAAGGAAGCGATTTTTAGTCTTCGATGTCGTCGATCTTAATTTTATTAACGGTTAGCGCGAACTAACTGTCTTAAGCTGTTGGACGTCGAAGGAGAACTGTTGGGTTGTGTGTGCCGCTTGTGCGAGCGTTGTAGTCTCCAAGAACGGCTGCCGCCGATCGCTCACCAGCTTTCCCAATGACATTGGTGTGTGTGTTGTGTGTCTCACACTCTCTCTCGCTAATGAGATCCGAGAAAACAACGGCGTGCCTCAGATAACCCAAATCGTCGCAGGTTCGCACACAATTGCACAAATGCTCAGCAGAAGATACGTCTCACGCATCACACACCGTCGCTATTTCGATGTAACTATTGGAAATACTAAACTGACGATAGCCACTAGTCATTGGATGCTAATTTTAATGTTTTTTCAAAAAAAGGCGTCCACAATCGGAATCAGTAAAAGACAGATTCTTCCAGTATTGGACCATGTCAAGGAACTATTAACAGTATTCGATATTTTATCCGCCATAGTAGGGAGTTTTTTTTTAGGAACAAGGCAAAACCAAATTTAATACAGAAGAACATGGTAACTCGGTATGTCAATCAGAAATGAAATACTAAATTGACAAGAGTCACTAGTTTATTGGTTACTAACTTTAAAGATTTTCCAAAAAAATACGTCCACGATCAGAGTCAGTAAATGACAGATTCTTCCGATATTGGATCGTGTCACGGAACAGAATTCGATATTTTATCCTCCATAGAAGGGAGCTTCTTTAGGAACAAGAAGAATTCAAATTTAATACAGAAGAATATGGTAACTCGGTATGTCAATCAGAGACGAAACACTTAATTGACAATAGTCACTAGTTTATTGGTTGCTAACTTTAAAGTTTTTCCAAAAAAAGACATCCACGATCGAAGTCAGTAAAAGACAGATTCTTCCGGTATTGGACCGTGTCAAAAAACAAAATTCGGAATTTCATCGACCATTGAAGAGAGCTTCTTTAGGAACAAGAAGAGACGAAACCGAAGTTAATACAGAAGAACATGGTAACTCAGTATGTCAATCAGAGACGAAACTTGTTTGATCAGATAACAGTTCAGAAGAGTTTAACCTCTGGTGTCGACATAAGATGTTAGCTTAATTTTTCTGTTTTTGTTATTTTTTCTTTTGTGACATTTTTATTTTGAAATAGTTTCGTCCTTATATAGTCGAAATTAGTGATGTTCTTCTATTGATTTTTCTAGGAAAGCTTGCAAAAACGATTTTCGCCTCTGGTACAATTGACATACTAAGTTACCGTGCGTTTCTGCATTGACTGCACAGAGGTGCAGTTGGGTAACTTACACTTCGGAAGAGGGAAGAATTTCGACTGAAGTATGAATACCTATTTGGATTTCTCTTCTTTTCTGCGTAGAACCTTGGTTTTGCATTCCTCAATTTCTGCAAAGGAGTTTTTCCTTTGTTATGGATGATACATTATCGTGATTGACTGGATTTCTAAGCTGTGTATTAATTTTTCGTGCAACTTTCATTTCAAAAGGGTGTCGTCTTTTGTATAAATGACATATTGGGTTTCCGTGCTCTTCTGTCTTAAATCTTGGTATTGGTTTTTACGATTTTGGTAAAGAAGTCCTCTTTTTTGGGCTACTTTTACTTCGGAAGAGGGAAGAATTTCGACTGTAGTATGAATGCCTTAACTGGATGTCTCTTCTTCTCCGCGCAGAAGTTTGGTTTTGCATTTCACAATTTCTGAAAAGGAGTTTTTTCTTTGGTACGGATAATACATTATCGTGCTAGACTGGATTCCTAAGCTGTGTCCTCATTTTTTGTGCAATTTTCACTTTAAAAGGGTTTCGTTTTCTGAATAATTGGGTTTCTGCGCTCTTCTGTCTTTAAATCTTGGTTTTGGTTTCCACGATTTGGGTAGAGAAGTTTTGCATTTGATATGGATGATATACTATATTGTCGTGCTTTTCTGTAGTGAGTGCATCCTAACGCTTCGCCTTCATTTGAATTTTGAATTTTGAATCTTGGTTTTGTATTTCACAATTTCTGCAGAGGAGTTTTGTTGTTTGTTTGTATCTTGAGCTGCTGTGCTCTTCTGTTTTGACTACCCATCTTTTTAATGTTTTGTACCATTTATCATTTTAAAAAAATTTCTGCTGAAGTTCCGTGCTCTTTTGTCTTGAACTTGGTTTGTTCTTGTTTCTTGCGGTGACGGACCGAACAGTTTTAATTGTTCCTTAACACAGTCTAATCCCGGGAGAAGTTTGTATATCTCTTGTTGAGTATCACAATTTGATATTTTAAAAAAATCTGCTAGTAGCTTTCAAATATTATAAAAAATTATTTGTGAAAACTTTATCTTGTTATAGAACAGATAGTACCAGGTGTGTAAGCTTAAATCCGCTGTTTTTTAGATAGAAAAATACATTTTTTTTGTGGAAACCAGAAACAAATTTATTTAAACTATTTGCCTTCATTGGCTATACATTTTTCCCACCTCTCGGGCAGTTGATGGTCTAACTTTCTAGGGAAAGCACTCATTAGGCCATTTTCGGACGTCTTTATAAGAATCAAAGTGCTGCTCAGCAAACGCGTGACTCATCGATGAAAACAGGTGGTAGTCTGAAGGGACCAGCTATGTTGAGCAGCACCTCCCACTGAAGTGTCTCCAAATAGTTTAAAACCATTGATGACGTATGTGATAAGGCGTTATCGTGAAGAAAAATGTTTGTGTTGGTAATCCGGTCTTTTTTCACGTAGAGCACGGTGCAATTTAATCAGCTGTTGTTGGTGGTAGCGGTGGGCACCAGATTTTAACAATTTAGGGTAGATGATAGCCTGCTGATCCTACCAAACGCACAGCATCGTCTTTCGTCCAAAGCCATCTGGTTTTGCGGCAGACGTTGACGGTTGGCCGGGATCAACCCACGATTTCTTGCGTTTAGGATTTTTGAAGTAAATCCATTTTTCATCCTTGGTTACAATCTAATGTTGAAACGAGTTTAATTTTTGGCGAGTAAGATTTTGCATGTCTTTTGGCGTCACTCCATCTGCCTATCGGTCAATCCATGCGGCACCCATTTTCCGATTTTTTAAACTTTCATATAGCACGTAGAAGCATTGAAATGGCCGCCCGAGTAACACCTAATTGCTTCGCAAGTTTTTTCTGTCATTGGGTATCGTCTTCGTCCAAAAAAGATTGCAATTCATGATCCTCAGCTTTCCTAGGCACATTTTTACGTTTCTTGTCACTTATTGTTAGATCAAACGTCTTTGAACCAATGAAACCAATCTCTGCATGTTGTATCCAATAAAGCATTGCCACTATAGGCCTCTGCGAACATTCCATGAGATTTGGCAGCCGATTTTTTCAAATTGAAGCAGAAAAGCAGAGCTTCCCGCATGTGCTCTTTTTCTGGCACAAATTTAAACATGATTACCGAAGTAAAACTTATGTTGTCGTATGAAATTGCTGAAGATGTACTCTGGTTGATGTTCATAGAAGATAAATTCACAAAGAATTATATGGCGTGCTCATAGTAGCTCACTAGGCTCACTAACGCCAGTTACGAGCAAAGAGCGGATTTAAGGCTGGCATCAACAAATTAATAATAAATGTCTTTTACATAAAAAAAGAGTCCAAATCAGAATTAACAAACGTTAGTGTCAACGTAATGTATTTCTTCATCTTTGGGTTTATGTATCGCTGGGACCATAATCTTTAACCGTTCAAAACAATTAAGGTTACTCCCATAAATTCAATTTTTTAAAGATTCAATTTTTTAGCCAACACGGTAATTAATCGCTACTTAATCCAATGATGTAATTGCACCATAAGAAAGTCGAAATGATTTGGAACAAATTTCAGTTGTCGAAGGTGATATTTACCACCTTCGGCTGACAAATTACTTTCATTGAGCAGATTTAGTTCCTCTTCCTTCCTTTTTTGAATGCTTCTTTCTTGTGGGCACCGATTGAAATTAATCGGACGCACGTGATATTTGTATCGAAACCATTTTTCGTAAATAATAAAAGTGATACGGTTACAACTGCGTCACTTCAAACGTGATCGTGCTTTCATTAAGCAATTAATAATTGGCTTATTGGAGGCGGAGATTGCGAGAAAATTCCTCGCTGCGGGATTTTAATGTTCCAAAGAAAATTATGTGTTTGTCCGTGGTTATTGATCATAGATGGAATTCCTCGCCGATCAAGGACATTCGCCGCTTACAGTTATTTAACCTAGTGCGTTAATCCATGGGTATTTACCATTCCTTAGCCATGCAGCTTCTGAAATTTGCTAAAATTTCATCTATGATAAGAAATCTATATTTTAACTTTTTTTCTCAAAATTCGAAGATAAAACTTGGAATGCTTATACTCTTTTTTGCTTGAGGTATTAATATATATTTTCTTACAATAGAAAGTAATTGCTGAAATTTTGCGAAAACATTTCCAAAACTAGTTTAAAAATTACAAGGTATTTCAGAAAATAGCTTAAAAGTAATGTTGATTTAAAGATTATACGACTTCGCAAGGGAAAATGAAACTTTCAGAGACATATTCCTAATACATAGAAAGGACAAAGAGAAATTGTTTATAATTTTGTTACGTATTAATAATATACTAAGGAAGCTTACCAGAGATTTTTATAAAGATTCACTGTACCCTGGAAATAAAATAAATTAAAAAAAGCTCATTGGGAAATTAGTTTAAAATCGATTGTTTTACTCCTGTTTTACCACACAGTGATTCAACAACTAAACAATTAAAATATTACTGAAATTAAAACACAATTTAAACAATGCACAGTATACACACATTCCACTTGGTTAGATTAACCTATATATTGTATTCGTAGAGATATGGTAAAAGCAAGTTCAAATTGTCAACAGACTGTATGACGATGGCGCAATGAGGATTGCTTCTTACCTGTTAGGTCACGAGTTCAAACCCTGATTCCGATCACGCAGTTTTTTAATGCTATTACTTGCCTTACTCGCAGCTACATAATACTATTAAGACTGGAGCCTATTATTAACGAGAATTAGCGTGATAGTGACGAAAATAATAATTTTTCCCCCCAGCGAGAATCGTATAACGCGCTAAAGAAGTTTTCACATGAAAAGTATGTGTCCACACCAAATCATTCGTTTTTGAAACAAAAAACAAGTTGGTGATTAGTTCTTATCTCCCTGTAGTAAGAAAAATCCAAAAAAAATACCTTAAAATGTAGCAAAACTGAAACAAAAATCGATCTGTTTTCAAAAAAATAGTTGTCCAGTTTTATTTATTTCAGTTAAACATTTCACGTCGTACGTAAAATGTTTGAAAGTTACTGGACAAAAACTTCTCTTCTTATTGTTAGAAATAAATAATAAAATTAAATGAAGCAACACACGAGCGAGTACATAATACGATTAAAAAAAACTCAAACCAAGCTCGTTTTCTTTTGATATGCAATAAATTAAACTCATTTAAAACCGTAAAGGCTGCGGTTTTGCTCGCAACTGATCATCATGAGTGTGTCACACAAAAAATAATGTGAATATTCTAATCCAGCCGCAAAGTCAAGCATGAGAAACTTTTTTTCTATTTGTTTTCGAACATTCATAACGTGGAATGCTGTTGAAATCAATGAGAAGAGAAAGAAATGTTTATGATAGCAGAAAAACGTACGACCAGAACAAATTTATGTTCCTGGTAAAAATAAATATCGTTATTACCACTTTTAAGTCTGAATATTATACCGCTTTCGAATCAATGTTCCATGTAATAGTGAAATTTATAATCAGGCGCAGATATCATTAGCAGGAAGCAGAAAAATCCCGAAGCCATCAAATCCTGATCGTTTCAAATTTTACACTATTTAAATCGCGATTAGGTGAGGTCTTCACCTTTACGGGATAATTAAATTTGAATTTAAAAATGTATTTTTTAAAGCGTTTTGTTATTATAACCAATTAGTCACATGTCATATAACATTGATTGCAGAATTAACATTAGGTCAAGAAGCAAATAAAATTCGTCGATATAATAATTGAATATGTAAAGGCAGCAAACAATAATTACAGTCATTGCAAAACAATTCAAAGTGTGACAAAATAACTTAAAACCAATAATACAACTTTCACTAGCTAGAATAATATGTCTTTTAACATTAAAATCTGTAGTTACGTACACGAGTAAAACCATTTTATTGCGCTGTAATCAAATCATGTGGATTACATGATTTCAAAACTAATTAAAGTTATTGCATTTCGTTGTCTCACGTACTTCATGAGAACCAAGCTGCGGAGGTTGCAGGTGCTTTTAGCTAATTTATTTTTAATTTTAAAATTGAAAAATCTTCAACAGGTAATTTTTTTAGATTTTGTTAAATAAAAACTTGTCTGTGTTTTTGAGAAACGAATGTCACTATAAAATGTATTGAATTTATATTTCAGAGATCAACTTTTCCACTTAAAATATAATTATGTGTACCAAATCCTATTTACATAATTTTCAAAGTTTTTTCGACAAATTTTTTTGGAAGGAATCTTATTATTTAATAGAGGGTTAAGTAATTGCTTATATTTTTTTATCTTAGTCTCTTGACCTTAAGCTTTTGGCTTCATTCTGTTGGTCTCAGCCTCTTAAGCTCAGTTTTCTGGCTTCAGTTTCTCTGCGTCAGTCCCCTACCCTCAGTTTCGGTACTCTGACCTCAGTCTTCTGGCTTCAGTCTGCTGATCTCAGTCCTCTGGAAAGTAATGGAGAACTCCCAGGGTAACATTTACTGTAGTTACAGATACTATGTTATTGAAAGACTACAATGTTTTTTCGCGCTAAGAATGCGTCAGAGAAATCAGCAAGCACCTAAGTTTAGAATTTCTAGGAAATATTTCATTTTCTCGAACGTTAATTAAGAACTGAACGATCACGCTCAAGTGCCCCGAAGCCTGAAATGCACCTTTTAGCATCTCCTTTGATATTTCGGTGTGGTCGACGAGATTTGTGCAAAACACAAGTTGCCGGGGGCGCAGAAGTACCTCGTCGGCAAGGTGAACCGCCTCGTTCCTCGGCAACAAGTCACTTCTACTTCTGCAGCCCCTTTTTCAGCGCCGGAGACAGCTAAACATAATATTACTAAATATTCACACCGGAATGTCGAAGTATCCTTAGGTATTTAAAAGAAAATCAGACTTTCAATTCAAAGAAAGCGAATGAATTAATTCATTTAACACTATATGGCAACGGATTCCTAATTAATGAAAGGACATGTCGCTAGAGAAAGTATCGATTTCGATCAAAAACAAAATTGTAAAATGAAATATTCAACATTTCCTCTCTATATGTATTTAGAAATATTAGAATGGCGAGCCATTCTCCAAAATTTGAATAATATCGATTGCTTCGACAGATACGGTTTTGCATTTTTTATTTATTATCGAATCTAACGCTGCCGAAAGGCACACGAACAACAAAAATTTTACGCAGATACTTTTTAATCTATTTGACAATATAATCGGTTCGAACAAGTGTTTAAATCGTCTACGTTGAAATGCACAGGACATGAAAATATTTACTAGCGTTCGCTGTTGCCCCCACAAAACGTGTCAATAAACGTGCCAAGTACCTGCACGTTGTTATGTTTAAACGCGACAAAGTGCATATTTGTTCATTTAATTTCCACATATTTAACAAAGAGTTTTTATACTGTTATGCAAATTATTTGGGAACGTGGTGGACTTCGTTATTCTCATTATATGTTTCGCACAAAATTCTAAAGAAAACAGAGAACCTGGTCGTTTTATCTTTGAATATTTTCAGTATGTTTTGATAATGTCCAGGAATCGATTTCAACAAAAATTCACATAAGAAGGATTACAATTGAGGCATTTAGTACAAAAGTGACCTAACCATAACCAACATGTTTAGACATTTCTTGATTTTCAATTTATTCTACTAAGAACATTGATATGTGTAAATGCAATCGCTGATGGTACAACACAAACCCATGTTCAATACTTGTACTATTTAACAGATGGCAGCAATATTTCATATTTACATTAAATATTAGAAATTGGACTCTTATTTATTAACTTTCAGTGTATATCCATGGATTCACTTGGGCCACTATTGCACAAAACGCCTCAATTATCTTTCACTTCTGGAAAGTTCTGGATCACTTTGGCGCAAAATATAAATCATTATAAATCACTAGACTAAGACAGGGACATAGCGAGAAATAAGTCATTGATAAAATCAAAAATGCAACCGTGGACTTGATCTTACGGTTAAAGTTCTGACTTTTTCCATATTTTAACCGTAAATTGAAAATTTTGAATTTGAACTAAAAACTTCCCCAAAAAAGGCAGAATGTTCGTCTTGAAGACCAACATGAAAATCTACTGCGTTTATTTTATAAATAAAATTCTCAGAATTACGCATTAACAATCGAAATCGAATAAAAAATGAAACATTTAAATACTTAACCTGATTTATAAAAAAAAATGAATTTTTTTAAAAAAAAGGTGAAATTTTCTATATTCAATATTAAAAAAACCAAAATTTTCAGAATTCGAAATTTTCAATTTATTTCGAAGTTTGGAGAAACAACGTAAAAAATGGAAATATAAAATTGGAAGCAATTTTCGAAAAGAAGAAACCATACTTTAGTAAAGGATAATTTCAAGAAAAGCAACTCGACATTTTATGACTATTAATATTTCTAAAAAAGGTCGAATTCATCCCAAAACTTTGAAATTTTGACTTAAAACTTCTAAAAAAATGAGAAAACTCTATTTAGAGCCAAAATTTCGAAAAAAAGACCGAAATTTGCTGATCAAAAATTTTGCATTTGAAGAAAACAAGTGGAAGTTTCAAAAGATATTTGCACTCTTTATAAAAGTGTCTCAAAATTTCGAGGAATTTAATCGACTTTTTAAGATTTAAATCACGAAGAAAAAAATACATTAAAAAAATAAAAAAATAAAATTTTTAGTTTAAGCTCCAACTATTGACAAAAACTAGAGATTTGGAATTTATTAGAATTTATCACATTTACTGTAACATATTTTAATTGTTACCCATTCTAACCTCAGGTTGAGATATAACAGATACCTCAATCAAAAAATTTACATTTTCAAGCAAAACACTCGAAATTTCGAGTTAATTTTGAAATTTTAATAAAAAGGCCAAATTTCAGGAAAAAGTGACATATTTTAAGTTCAAATTGAAGAGCTGAAAACAAAGTTGAAAGTCCAAGCAAACATTGAAATTTCAATAAAAAAAATTCTTAAATTCTCGAGTTGGAAAATTTTTAAACCCAGAATTATGAGAAATTACATTTCAAAACAAAAAAAAAAATAGGAGGAAACCGCCAAAAACTTTGACTTTACAATCCGAATTTCCAAAGACCGTAGCATTTGGATTAAGAGAGAAATTTCGATAAAAAAAATTAGTGCGAATAGTAAAGTTTGTTATTTGGAGCTATTCCACAATTTATTTCACAGACCAATAGGGGCACTATATTTAAGAATCACCTAGAGGAAGTCCATTAATTTGTAAGGGTATACTCGCCGAACTGACGAGATTTAATAAAATCGAAACCGACCTTTGATTTGCAAACTCTGAATCTGCTAAATGTTCAACTCTCTTGGTTTGTGCATTAGAATAATGTTTCTGACTTGAGGCAATCTATAATCAGCCACTACGCATTCTTGCCACAGAGTAGTACTCTGTGTTATGCGCAGTCTAAGTCTCACCCTGTTTGCAGAATAGAAGCTTATTAATTTTGAATAAGATTAGTCAGATAGTTTAATTTTTGTGACATCTAGTTCGATGTTTTGGTTCAAGTCTTGGTTCTAGCAGTAATCTTTTAACTATCTCCATCTCTTTCCGTTATTACATAGTTCTGTTTGTATCTAGTGGTTGCCTCCAGAACAATTTGTAACGTTTGGAACTTTGGTTGTACCAACGATTTGTTCCATATTTTGTTGACCAATATGAGTAAACTGATTGTTAATCCGGTGTAGTTTAATAGTCTATTAAGCATGAAATAGAAGCTATTAATAATCGAGCATTTTTTCTGATAATGACGGCTACTGCTACCTTAAATAGAGCAACACATACGATGACGAAACACCTTTATTATAACTGTAACAAATATTCAACAAAAACAAGTAGTATAGAATTTACCAAGCCATACATTCTAATTTAACTAATTACTTCTATATGAAGGACAAGTGACACATTTTTATGTACATTTGCCTCGTAACGGTAATGTTGCAATATAATTATAATAAATGATCAATATTCAATAATATTCTTCTTCCACGGCATCCAGTGTAACGGAATAAAACCATGAACAGTATCGGAATAACAGGAAAACCAGTCTAATATTGGTCGACTACTCGCATTCCTGAAAAGAAAAATTTATCAGTTAATTCCTCTTTAACAGGACGTTACACGCGTTATCGAGATTTGTTACTATCTTGACTGCGAATTGCAGTATTTTACCTATAGACAGAAGTACATTGTATTAATATGTAGGGAATATTATAAATAGCAGTTTTAATATATTTATTTCATATCTACATAAGATTAGTAGAGAAAATTGAAAGTTCCCTTGAATAATTCATAATAAAAATTTGCAACCTTAAGCAAACTTGGAAATAACATGTAAAGTGATTTTATTAACATATTACTCGTAATTGTATTACATATTTACTAGTTGATACATATGCATATTACTTTTGCTCTTATACGTTTCGCAATTCGTAAATTATGATGTAGAAATATTTTTGATCTTGCCTAACACATAATCTATGAACGAATTTGAACAAAGCATCATTCTGCAATCTACACGAACTCTTAAAAACTGTGCATAGCCGTTTAAGTTAGTGTTATTACGCTTATTCAAACTAATTTAATAAATGAGAAAGTATGTTTGTTAGACTTGCATTTATAGCTCCTTTTATGGCTTTTTTTTAAATATTGCCATTAACCACCTCTTTTAATTCAGGATATAAATTGTCATGTAAGTTCAAGGTCTCGTACGCTCAAGATCACGTTCGCTCAAGATCACGTGCGCTCAAGATCACGCAAGCTTAAAGTCAGGTAAGTTCAAGATCTGGAGTGGTCAAGCTCACATATCTTCACGTTTGCTTAAAATCACGTAAGTTCAAGGTCGCATATACTCAAGATCAGATGAGTTCAAGGTCATGCCAGCTCTACGTCAGATGAGTTCAGCGTCACTTGATCGCAAGGTTATGTGAGCTCCAGATTACATAAGTACGAGGTCACACGACCTTAAGGCCACGTGCACTTAGAGTTACGTGGGTTCAAGGTCATGTGAGTTTAAAGCCGCATAAGTCCAAGTTCACACAAGTTTAAGGTCACGTGCGGTTAAGGTCTGAGTTCAACATCAAGCTGCTCGAGACCACGTGAGTTTAAGGCCGCGTTAACTCAAGGTTACTTGAGTTCAAGGATATGCTAGCTCAAGGCCATGTGAATTAAAAATCACGTGATCTTTTCCAATGATCTACTACATCTGGTTCGTAATTAAAATCAGAGATAATCTACAACCTTTAAAAAAATTGATTATAACCGTCTGATAGCGTCATTTAACGCGATAGAACGAAACTTTGCTGTCCAATAAATGGAAACTTGCTGGACAGCTAAATATACACATGATCGTATTAACAAATTTTAAGGAAACATCATTCTGCAATATGAACGAATTTGTTAGAGCTGTGCATAGTTGACTAAGTTTTATTACGTTTGTCAAAACTAATTTTATAAATGAGCTATCTTACATCATTTTAGTAGGTATATCTGGTCCTTAATTATCTGGTCTCAAATTAAAACATTAAAACAAAACAAATTGATTGGTCAATTTAACAAATTTAAAGACTCTCTGTTGGATAATTTTTCCAATGAGCCTTTAATTTGTCTAATTTGGCAGACGACGTCCCGGATAAATAACTAGATATTTCAGTATATTTGCATTTCAAAATAGTGGAAAAATGTTTTTCGATAAATATCTCAAAAACCTTTCCAGCGTCCCGTGTTAAATTTATTCGGTTGCATTGCTCCTTAAAATGCCACTCAAAAAATCTACACACAGGAAGATGGCGTGTTATTTATCCATTATTCAAGTCGGGGTTTTAAAATAAATTTCTTCGTACTTTATGGCATCCTGTTATAAGTGCGCTTTGGTGATATATCGCAAACACGTTCATGAGAAATTATTTGCGTTCGTTAGATTTTTATAAAACGCATAATAATTAAAAGAAAGTCGTAAATTTAGAAAATCTCACATCGTAATACGTTAAGTAAACACTTTGCATTCTATTTGTTTAGCAAAAGCATGTAAATTTAATTTAAACGAATTGACACATACTTGAATAGTCTCGAATACAGAATATTGCATTAGAGGTAAACATGAACGATATTTTGTTATTCACAGTTTGACTCTTCAGCATGTAATGTGCTTAGACCTCAGACAAGGTTAATACTTGCTGCAGGATTCAGTTGTCCTTAAAAATTTCATTTTTTTAAATGGAATTTCTTGTAAATGCAATAATTGAACTTTACAATAAAAGAAGTAACAGTAATAGTAACAATAACAATAAAAATAACGGTATAATGTTAACGATAACGGTAACAGTAGGGCGGATAAGGGTGGAATAAATGATATGGAAGAATTTTCCAAGGCCATAATAGATTGGAAAAGCACCGTCCCTGAACAAAAGAGAAACTCAGTCGCATTTGCTACACCGGAGGGGTTAGACAAAACATACGTCCGAAAAATAGTGGAATATGTGTTTAGAGGTTGCAACATTAAAGTGCGGCATCTAGTCCCAGAAAATAAAATTGGAGACCCCGAAGCGGGAAGAAAGTCGAACCAAAACAGAACCAAGGGAAGACAGCACCATGAAGAAACAGTTGCAGTCAGAAGAAGTGGGAAGACCTATGGTGAATTGCTAAAGAAAATAAAAGAGAATATTGATATTAAAAAAATTGGAGTTGAGGTAAAGCGAATTAGAAAAACAGCTTGAGATGAACTAGTCCTCACTGTTGAGGGATGAGATAAAGCTACAGCATTAAGCAACGAGATCAGAACGAACCTTCGAGAGGTAAAGGTTAGCGCAAAGAAACGCGAAACTACTCTCATGATATATGGAATGGAGACAACGACAACAGAAGACGAGCTGAAAACTACTGTTGAAAAAATCGAACGATTTTCAGAATCGAATACATTGAATTCGAATACTTTTGAGAATCGAATAAGTATTCGAATACAAAGAATCGAATTATGGGATAATAAAATACCTACTAGAAAAATTGTCTCGGCGGCCTATTCGTGGTATGTGGTGGCGAGATACGACTTTCGATTTCAGTACTTCCGTACCTATGCCCGTAATTGGTAATCCCCTAATTGAATATATATAAATTTCTTAATATACGTATCTTTAACTTTGATTGGATTCGCTATATAAGATCGCTCGATAAGACAAATGCTTGTCTAAACTATGGACAAGAGGGACATCAAACTAAAGCGTGCAATAATAACCCGTATTGCGGTAAATGTCAGAAGGAAGGCCATATGGAGGACCAGACGAGGTGCCCTTATTTTGGAAGCATGAAGAGGAGGTTCGAAGGACGAAGCTGAAGCACATTTAAATATGACCTTTCGAATACTACAGACAAACCTAATGAGGTCTCACAACTGTCACGACCTAGCTGAGGAAGTAGCAAGAATAAAGGAGGTAGACAGAGTGGTAGCCAGCGAACTAAATAAGAAGCGAGTAGCAAATAGTGAATGGGTCAAGGATAGAAGGGTGAATGTAGCGGTAAAATTCCTAAATAAACAACTAGAAGGTATAAAATTAGGGGTGGCAAACGGATATGTAGGCATCCATTTAAGGGGGACTCGGATATTCTGCTGCTATAGTTCGCACAATATCACCTTGGACGATTTTAGGGCGAGATAATGAACGACAGTGACCAGAAAGCAAACGATACTATTATCCTAGGGGAACTCAATGCAAAATCGCCACAGTGGAGTTCCGAATGTCTGGCATCCCGAGATATGGTAGGCCATAACATGAAAGAAGCACCCACTTTCTCCAGAGGCGGCACGGAATCATACATAAATGTGACTTTCTAGACACAGAATATCGCAGGCAGAATCAGAAACTGGCAGGTGGTAGAAAACGAAATATTAAGCGAGCACTATTTTATATACTTCGAAATCAGTGAGATAAAACAAAGTAGAGGCAAAATGGATATGGAGTGAATGGTAACTATAAATGATTGGGACGACTTCGAAACAATGCTGCAGTGGAGGCTAGACGACGGTGACGATAATGCGAATGATCCTGTCAAATGTGAAGAACTGCTGCGGAAAATATGGCCAGCCAAGTTGGTGGTAAGAGAAACCGAAAACGAGCGCCCTACTGGTGGAAGGAGGAAGTGCATACAAGCTAGATGCAAAGAAACCAGAATGAAAAAAAGAGGAACCAGGAAGTGGCTATAGAAGAATGTAAAGGGCAAAAACGTGATCTGAGCAAAGCAATAAAACAGTCTAAGAAGGAACACGGGGAAAAGCCATGTGATGAACTAAACAACGACATCTAGGACGCAGGTTATAAGATAGTTATCGGAAAATTAACAAACCAAATTGTCGGTAGAGCTCACTATGGATAAGAAGAAAAAAATAATAAATCAACTGTTCCCGATAGAAAGGGAACACAATCGAGCAAGGATCAACAATGAAGCACTAGAACCGTTTACGAAGGAGGAATTGAAGGAAGCGGTAGGCCAAATGAAATCTGGTAAGGCTTCAAGGGTAGACGGAATCCCGCCAAAAGCCATTAATAAAGCGATAGAGGTCGCACCCGGCTGGATACTAAATGTCCTTAATGGGGTACCAAGAGAGCAGGTATTTCCAACTGAGTGGAAGGTAGCTAAAATAATCCTAATATTAAAAGGAGGAAAGTCACCACGGGATCCGGGAGATTACAGACCCATGTCTGCTGAACGCTATTAGTAAATTATACGAAGCCCTGAGACTGGTGAAGGAGATTGATGAAGGACTCTCCCCAAATCAGCATAGATTCAAAAAGGGAAGAGCGATCATAAAAACCATCCAGATGGTCACCAGATTGAGGGAGCAGGCAAGGAAAATGTGGTGTGCTCTGATCACGTTGGACGTGATAAATGCCTTCAACACGGCGTCATAGGGCTTAATAATGAACGAGTTAAGAAGAAAAAAGAGGTATCGCCCTATTTAGCAAACATCGTGGGAAGTTACCTCAAAGAACAATAACAGTAACAGTAAGAGTAACAGTAACGGTAACGGTAACGGTAACGGTAACGGTAACGGTAACGGTATCGGTAACGGCAACGGTAACTGTAACGGTAACGGCAATGGTAATGTTAATAGACGGTAACAGTAACGGTAACAGAAACAGAAACCGTAACAGTTTATAAAGGCGACGAATTTGGAAACTAAAGTCGAAATTTCAAATTTAGAATTTATAGTCGATATTTATGGAAAAAATTAAAAAGTAACTTTCAATTTGTTAAAGATCTAAATTTCGAAAATAAAGTTAAAATCTAGCTAAGCTGGTTAACCAGCAAACTTGCGATGAAAGTGGAAATTTATAAAAAATCAAATTTTAATAAAAATTTGTATGAAAATTTGAAACGAGTTTAAAGTTGGGATTTTAAGAAAAAGTTAGCCATTTTTAAAAATAAAATAATGGGTAAAATGTCGAAATTTGAAAAGAAAAATCAAAATTGGTGACAAATAAAATCCTTGAATTTACAAATTTAAAATTTTTTGGTTTAAATTCCAAATCTTTTTTATGAAACACACAAAATCTATTTCAAAAATGAGTTTTAATTTGGAAAATAGTAAAATTTTGAGATTAGATTCGAAATTTTTAAAATGTGTAAATAAGGTTTGTATTATTACTAAAAAGTGTAAGTTATTGAAAAAATAGGAAATTTTAAGAAAAAAAGATTAAACTACACATAATTAAAAAAATTGTCTTTGATTTTAAAATGTTGACTTTCTTCTCGAATTATATTATCATCATCGAAATATATTAATAAAACATTTCCGATAAAGATTGAAAATTTTAAGAAAAGAGTTCTAAAATTTTGAAAAACTAGGAATGTATTGTTGCGCGTTATCGGTTCGAAAATTAAAACTTCGTGAATTTTAACCAGCTTTATTTCCTAACTGATTTCTGAACACTACGATTATAATTCACTGACCAACTGACTAACCAACTAACTAAATCACTGTTTAATTAAGGGACTTAGGGAAAGACAATCGCGTATTTATAGGCGTACTTTTAGGCTAACGGAATTCCGTACAGATATGGCTTATCGCTTATGGAAACATCTAGAGCTCTTATCTGCCCTATGATTCATTATCCAGCCGCTTCCCATTATCGAATTTTTTTAGAGAATTCCTTACTAATACAAACTTCTATAACTACATTTTGTTACAGTGTAAAAACAAGTTAAATTAAATATTTTGATAAAAAATTAGAGGTTTCCAAAAAAAACTATAATATATGTAAAAAAAAATTCTGGGTTGAAACTCAAAATTTGAAAAAACTTTTTGTTAATGGCAAAATTTGAAAAAATAGTCCAACTTTTAACAAAATTCTGGAATGCTCAATTTTTCTTGTGTTTCGGTAAAAAGTGTACACCGAAAATGCAAGTTGAAACTATAAGAAAGAGCCGACATTTCCAAAAAATCTCGTAATTTATAAACAAAAATTTAAACCCTAGATTTTGAGAAAAAATTAGAAATTTTGAAATTAAACTTGCAATTTTAAGAAAAACCTTCAAGATATTGAATTTGTTGGAGAAAACAAATGAAAAATTGAAGGTATTAATCTGAAATATAGCGACAATATTGAGAGCTTTCAAAGAATTACCTATAATTTTCTAATAATGAGTTTAAACTTAAAATTTCGAGTAAAATTTTGCATTGGAATTTAAAAAAAAAGTGACAGCTGAAAGTGCAACTACTTTACTGTTATTTTGTGATCATATTGCTTTTTTCAGAATTTCATATGTTTTCTAGGTGATGCGACTTGACAGCAGATGTGGTAATGTTATTTTTTTGGGCAATAGTGAAGAAATTTAATTAGATAATTTCAAATTACGGTTGATTGAACACTGTTTGTTTGAATACAATCTGTTCTATACAGGTTGTTTGGGTCAGTGGCTTAGCTAATGAGTCCTCTCGAAAGATTTTTATCGCATAAGTGGACTAAAACCATGATTCATTCAGTATAATGTTCCATTGCAGATGCCGCCCAAAAGATAACTCTTTAGATAATTTATTTTGACAAAAGCACAGTTTTTACTTAAGATGAAATTGTAACGCTTCTTTACCATTTAATATGAAAAGAATGTAATTGCCCATTTTATGACACAAAACTGGACGAATTAGTAAAATTGTCTCACGAATAAGCAGAGAGAACACACAAAAACTGAATTCATTTTTATTCTAATTACCATACTGACCTAGATAACAGATAATTGTGTGTTGTGCACGACGTATCTTCTTAATTATCCAACTTAGCTGCGTACGAGATTCGCTAGATTTTGTCGTGACAAAAAGTAGACGTTCATCGGCTCGGACTTGCCCTTCATAATCACCGGACCTCGATATTCGAAATGGAACTGCTCGTCGAAATTATCATCCTTGCATAAAAATCTGAAATGGAAACGGAGAGTGTAAAAACGCTAATTGCAGCTCGAGAACATCGAACAGTTGAGAAACCTTATAATTTATAATCCAATCTAGGTGTAGACAAATAATTAGATTTGGGCAGGTGTGTTCGGCTGACGCGCCATTTGTCATTGAAATTGTCAAATAGTGCGTGTCATTTTTTCTCAGAAGATGGATTTGGCTATTGAGTATTATTTTGACGAATTAGAAAAATTACCTCGTAGTTGTTTATTTGATAGGAGAAAACGGCAGGAAGTTGTTGAATATCTTAGTGTACTGATTCAAGGATGCAGCATTGGTAATAAATCAGATTGTATTTTTACTTCTATTAGTATGTTTTTGCAATTTAGTTGTAAGTTGCCGTTTATTAATATATTGTATATGATTAGGGTAATGTGCCTAATAATTTGATCCAAAAGTAAGCGCAACAACCACCGACTTAAAGCCGTTCATTATGTGATTTTCCGAAACTTTTTCCTTTAGCAGATTATGATAATCTAACACAGTGGTTCTTAACCTTTTTTGGGACGGGACCCCATCAAAAGGCTAAATTTAAACGTGTTTGGTATCGCGACTCCTCTAAAAATCCAAACTGATTAAATATTCCCAGAATCCTAACTGATTTTTGTGTCGACCAAAGTTCTATTTATCCAAGAATTTGTCGACCAAGAAGAGATGCAAAATATAGAAATAAATCCAGTTAACAATAGGGACAGTTGATGACAAAACGATTAAACATGCCATGGGTTATTTAGTTTATAGTCTATCATCTTAAAAAGATAAAATTTTAGGTGATGACGTACCTAAAGAAGAGGCCGTCAGGCAAACAATAGAAGAAATAATTAAGTATCATCGTGAGAAGAAAACGCTCTATGATACTTCCTCTGAAAACAAACGAAAGAAATCCTCAAGCAAGCCGAGCAAATGCATGACAGAAAACGAACATTACCTGCTCTACGTCGCCTTAAAATTAGCCTTCAATTTCGAAGTTGAAGATTCCCAAATCATTGGAAAACTAATACGCGCCATTTATAATTGTGAGAGAAATTTCGATCGCCTTTTCTCTGGTGCCCTTTTCTATTCTAAAGCCTCCCACTTCTTGTCGGCTTGGAAAAGCGACTTTGAAAACCAAGAGGAAAATTTCAACGCCCTTGTGTTCTTCATGGATCACGCCACGAGGGCCAAATTGGATTTCCAGGTGACGGGACGACATTTGCGATTTATAGACATTCCAATGCAGTCATGCAAAAATTGCACGCCATTAATTACGTATCTTCAAATGGCACTTCCCAACCAGCTGTTTTTGCTACTTCGGTATGGTGCCGCTGTACCTCATACCATCAACTTGAAGAACGTCAACGCCTTGGAAAGTATACTCCAACGGCTTGTGCAGTGTAAAGAAGTTTATCCTGGAAGGTTGGTGAGTTGTCTGAAGTTGCTTTTGAGGTGTATTCCGAGCATTGGCATCGAATTCAAGGATGCCAAATTTAGGAATGTGCAGAGAGATGTCATCGTTTTGCGTTACGAGAAATTAGTCAGGGATGAGCTACTGCCCACGAACAGATGTGGGTTTGAACCCCCTGAATTGAAGCATTTGTGTAGGTGTGTTATTCGGAAAAAGTTGTATCAAAATTTCCAGTTGCCGTATGGCATTTCCAAATTGCCAGTTCCTGAACACCTTCGGAGTTATCTTGATATTATGGAAGATTGAATAAAACGTGAATGTGAAGTGATGACCCTTTGTAATAACAATAAATAGTTCTAATTTTATGCTTTGTTTAACATATTTGGTGAAAAACCATTTTTTTGCAATATTCCCGAGACTTTCACTTTAAACGCGAAATTTGAACTTTTTCTGAATTACTAAAGCAGGGATGGCGAACCTATGACCCGTGGGTTAGACAGTGACCCACGCAAGATTTTTAACTGACACGTGATTGCTAAGCAACCATTTGTTTGTTTACGTGGGTTTATTTAGATTTTTTAATTTGTGTAGATAATGTATTTTTTTTATTTACACCACTCGCAATAAGTAAACCCATTATGCTTACAAAGTACTGCGAGTAGGATGCGGAAACAAGCATAGATATCGATGAACCGCCTTCTTAAACAAGGATAGGTTGAAATTTTTGGGAAAAATTCCCTTTGGTAACAAGTTCCATAACTTGGAAGTTCTGTAGAAAAAAAGAGTCTCCATAGACAGAAGTCCTCACTGTGTCAAGCTGGACCGCTCAGGAATTTGCTGTCTCCGACTGTCTAGTATGCCTCAAGAACCTTGCCCTTGGAGGGATCAATCCTATTAGTTCCAGCGAGCATCTTCAGTGATAGTACTTGTAGAAAAGAGACAAGTCACCAACCATTTGTATTTTTTCAAGCCCTGCGTTGACACAAAAGCAATTTAAATGCTATCTATAAACTTCAGTTGGATCATTACAGTTCTTAAGTTACACAAATGACGACAAATGCGTTTGTAGTATTTGAAATAAAGCAAAAGTGTTTACAAAATATCAAATAAAGTGTTTAGTTTTACTAACATTTTGTTTGTGAAAAAAAACAAAAAACCGACAAACCAACGCAAATGGCTAGGTATTGATAACTTAGAAATGGAATTAGTTGAATTACGAAGCACAAACTTGAAATTGTCTATTTTTTTAATTGAATTTTAAAGTGAATCTTCCAGAAAGTCCAAATAGAAAACATTTTTAAAAATTGTTTAATTTTGAGGAGAAATGAAAAAAGGTGGAATTTATAAGAAAATGCAAAAACTGAGATTTGGCTATGAGAGACTAAATTTGAGAACAAAATAGACAATTCAAAAAAAAGACGAATATAGAGAACAGTTAAAAAGGTCGAAACTTCGAGAGTCTAAAGTCTAAATTTTAAGATAAAAAAGTCGTCTCAATTAAATAACCTATATAATTTCGTATGACTGCATGAGTCAAAGAAGGGTAATGGCCCCTCCCTGCCCCATTATCACTACATCTATATTGTAAACACGGATTATAAAATAAGGATAGTGCACACCCTATATTGGCGATGTATAAAAATTTGACCGAAATACGTCTAGAAAGTGGAATAGCTCCTATTATTTCTCTTCTCTATTTTTCTTTCTCCGTCTCTCTCTCTCTCTCTCTCTCTCTCTCTCTCTCTCTCTATCTCTCTCTCTCTCTTTCAACAGTTGTTTAATAGCCATATTCATTTACTTAGTTCGTCATTGGTAGTAGAAATCCATCACTCCTGATATCACGATAGCGTACTACCTACTCGCTAGACGCTTTTTCGACACCGTTTTCTACTTTCGTGCACTATCCTACTTCTATCATCCGTGATTATAAACTAATATTATATCCAAACAGAGTAAACAAGCTTTTTCATTCTTATGTAAATAAATAATCCGACGGCGACGACAGCGATATCTAACGGTAGGGCACAAACTTACCGTAATTTTGTACGTAGGATTATTTTAATATTATGGTTTTATAGTGTCATTTAACTCCATAGGACGCAACTTGACTGCCCAAAAAATGGAAATTTGCTCGCCATCTAACTATACACCTGATCGTATTAACGAATTTGAACAAAACATCATTCTGCAATTTGCATGAATTTTCAAAAGCTGTGCATGGTTAGTTTTATTAGGTTTATCTGAACTAATTTTATAAATGAATAAGAAAGAATGTTTGATCGATCGCCATCTTGTAGCAATCTAGTTTATCTGGTTCTTAATTAAAACCACAGACAAATTAATACCTTAAAACAAAAACAAATCGATCAGTCAATTTAACAAATTTAAAAACTCTAATTTTGGACAGTTTTTTGGTTAAGTTCTAAAAGCAATTATTTATTTCATTCGCAGAGAAAGTCGCGTCAGGAGTCAGGAATCAGGAATCAATAATATGATTCTTAAGGCATTTTAGATTAAAACCAGCAATGATTATTTTATATACTTGTGCTTTGGTAAAATAAGGTAATAATTTTCGTAGAGCCTGGTCCTTGGTTATCTTCAAAAATTGATACCTGAAACCAAGTTTCGATAGCCAAGCTATCATCTTCAATGATATACTAAATCTTAGCTCTAAAATTAATCCTTACATACTGAGACAGAGCAACTGTTGGGTTGTTGTGTTTTTTACTCTTTCTTGGTTTCAGGGGACAAGATTTGTATATCAATCTTTAAGGTAATAAGATAAAAAAAATTGTATCAATGTGCCGCAATTCGAAATTTTTAATTGAAATGCACCGACTGCTATGATATTTGCAAAAGTAATTTATCTGTTTTTTCAACTTAATCCAGGGTACAAAATCTGAAGTATTATCAAACTGCTGTTTCAGGACAAGAACTTGATGAACAAATAGTACTTAATCAAGCCATTGAGTCCATAATACACTACCACCAAAGAAAGTGCAATAACAACAACGGAGTTTGCCTAATGGGCAAATACCACAACATCCTCTACGTCGCTCTAAAGTTATGCTTTGACTGGAACCTCAAAAAAACCGACACAGTGACTAAATTACTGAAAGAGATTTATCTTTGTGAAAAAACCTTCGAACGTCTTCTAGTTGGAGCCATTTTCGGCTTTAGGGCTCCGCATTACATCGCAGGATGGAAGAGTGATTTTATAAGCCCGGAGGAGAACTTTAGGGCTGTCATATACTTTCTTCATCACGCGACTGCGGGAAAATTGAAACTGGATGATGATGGGCCGTTACGTTTTGTTGATGTGCCGATAGAGAGCTGCGGAAGATCATCGCCCTTGATTCTTTGCGTGCAATTGGGACTTCCTGATAAACTACACTTTTTCTTGCGATTTGGGGCTACTATACAGATGTGTAGTACCCCAGAAAATGGAATAAGTGTCGTGGAACATTTACTGATACGTTTAACGGAGTTTTTGCGCTGTTACCCATATAATTTGGTATGCTGTCTACAACTTTTGTTGCGTTGTATACCTAGTATTCAGCTGCAAAAATACAAAGTAGCTCATGATGAAGAAAACGCCCAAAAGAACGTCGTGACCGAGTACTACGCAGAATTAGTTGAAGACGGCCTAATACCTTTGGGTAGGAGTGGATTTAGACCTCCTGAGTTGAAGCATCTAAGTAGATGCGTGATTCGTGACAAGCTTTATCAAAATTTTAAATTACCCACTGGTATATCTGAGCTGCCTATTCCATTGAGCTTGCGCAAATATGTGGACATTTTAGAGGATTAATAAATGGATTCAAATTAATCGTACCTGTAAGCTTCCTCTGAAACATTGATTTTTCCTGGAGATCCCGTTGTTTCTGTTCTACTGGTTAGGTTCACCGTGTTCCCAAAAAGGCAGTACCTAGGCATTCTGTGTCCGATAACCCCTGTAACTACTTCTCCTGAGTGAATGCCGATAGTTATCCTCTAAAAATATATTTTTTAACGTTAATAGCAGTTTTATTTGGTAGTGTAGCAATACGTAGCAATGCTTCAATACGTAATAAGATAAACTATGATTAAATATTAAACATAATCGATTTTGAGGTATAAATCATCTACCTTTGATGTTGACAGAAAAGAAGTCTCATTTGCAGACTTTAATAATTTTTTTAGTTGTAAAGTTCGCATTTGTTGCTTGCATTTACCCAAAATTAGGGCCCAACCTTACCGCAACTTAACACATACTAACAGTCTGAACGACTTTGCTAATCAGTATATACTGGCTGGAGACTTACTAAGCAGTTAAATGTACACACGATTGTATGAACGAATTTAACCAAAACATTATTCTGCAATCTGCACGAACTCTTTAAAGCCATGCACAGCTGATTAAGTTAGTTTTATTACGCTGATAAATGGGCATTTGTCAGCATTCTAGACCTTTTTTAATCTCAGATTACCTACCACCGGCTGACCGTCGACAATAACGCTCTTCACTAAGTCCATCATATCTAGAGCCAGTCTAGCAATATTCCTAGCGTGCGAAGTGCAAGGTTCCGGTAGCCCACTGACCGCCATATATTTATCCCCCACCGTCTCCACCTAAAACCGAAATTTAATTTATCCCAAATTTCAGAACCTTCATCTCACTTTATAAATATCGGGGTTTTTCTTGGGGTCCGTCAGGGTGTCGAAATTGGTGTAGAGCTGATTCAGCATGTTCACGATTTTCATGACGCCTTTGGAGTCGGTGTTGGCGGCGCAATATTCGGTGAAGCCGACAATGCCTGAAAACAGCAAAGTGACACAATCGTATCTCCTGGCGGGCACCGGCCTTTTGTGTCGCAATTCATTGGCCACAGTTATCGGCAGCACTGAGTATAATAACCTGCGGGAAAAAAATGTTATTTACATCACAGTTATTTATTACGAAATTCCGGCGTGCGTATTGGAAAGTGAGGTGAAATAGAAAGGGACACTTTGTGTCAAACGCCTTTCGGTTTTTAATCAATCGTTCACTAATATTTCGGTGAATGTGGTAATGCTCGAGTCTTCGCCATTAATTACCTTAATACGGTTGTTTATTGTTTGATCGTTAGAAAAAAATAACTTACCGATCTGTTTTTTGCTTTTCCCTTTCGAGTTCCCGATAGGTTTGTTGTAATTTATCGGTGAGCAATTCCAAATTTCTTGTTAATTTATAATCAGCTTCGAATTGCTCTGACATTAAAACTAAATCTCTTGTAGCATCATGAAGAGGAATGTCACTTATATACAGACCTCGCCTGGAACGATAAAAAAATTATAAACTTATTCATGTTGGTCATTTGAGACAGAAATGCAATGCTTGCAAATAAAAAATTAATAAGTGATCTGTAATGTACACTGGAATCATGTGTATTGTGTATAATTTTCAAAGTTTTTTTTTCCAATTTATTCACTCTTCATTAAAAATTCAGTCTTTAGTTTTATTTATTTAATTGGTTTTCACTGGTCGACCTGCATTATGAGGATTTTGCTCAAGCCTGTAGCCAAGTATTTAGCTTTAAGGGGATAATTTAAATTTTAGGAAGGGGGAAGGCAAGTCTATTTTAATTTACGAAACAAAAGTTAAAAAAGTGCCCCAAAACTATGTAAAATAATCAAAGGCGATAATTTTGTAGAAATTTCAAAATTTATATAGGAAAAAGCTGGAAGTTTAGAGCTTTTTCCAGAAGAAATTTCAATTGATTTTTGAAAGTTGTGATTTTGATTTCAAATTTTTAAATTAGAGTAAATCTAGGAAAGATTGTCATAGAATAGAGATGGCCCAAGGAATTAATTGCCCGTATTTTTTGCTTTGAGCGTGTAAATTAATATGATGTAAATTACCAGTGCCAAAGAGCAACTCCCCAAGTTTTTCTCTTGTAAACTGCTATAAAAGGTTGGTTTTTTAATAATTATTTTTTGTCACATGCAAATATTCTTGTTGATTATTTTCAGTCTTTTGAGTTTTAGATAATTGATGGTTCTAAATAAATTAGTAAATATTTCATATAATTGCCTTAGTGCGCAATGACGTCCATAAAGATTTCATGAAAATTAAATACATAGCATGGGATCTGAAATAGTGATGTGACCATCTTACCTCCATAAAAAGGGGAGAGGGCCTTTTTTTTTTGAAGTGATGACCATAGTAGCGAATGTTGCATTTTATTTCACATTGTAAACATTTATAAAAAAAAGTTTTTTAGAGAGGAAAACGAGTTGAAAGATGTTAAAAATAACAAAATGCCCATACGTGAGGCCGCAAGGGGTTTTAATATACCGAAAAAAAAAACATTAGAATGGCTACCGAAAAAAAAACTATGACAAAAACCATACGTTTGGTCCGAGTATCATATTTGGACGCAATAATTTATCACCAGACATTCTGATATCCACGTGGAAAGGTAGAGGTGTAATAGTCATCTCGTCAAATAGTAGCAAAAATAATTCTTAGTTTTGCAACGTAGTATCTGTGAAAAGAAACAAGCAAGAAACGTTTTACCATGGATGAGAATGGGCTAGAGCTTTTTAATGGCGTCAAAAAACTCATTAATTTTATTTGTGGCTTAAGTTTATTAAAGAATAAAGAAACAGCTTTTCTAAAACAAAAATAAGTTTTCTTTTATGTAAAAACTTTTTGTTTCTAAACGAATTGTATGGCTTTTTTATGCTAACCTAAAATATAAATCTGTTTATTTTGCTCTAAGATTATTTTATTTTTTGTTCACCCTATTATGACCAACTCTCCTAGATATACTTGGGAAAGATGGCTCATACACTAAATTTTATTTTTTGACCTCAGTGATAAATACTTATTAAATGAGCAATTATTTCACTGAAGATGTTAAGTACTTAGGGTAGCACACTAAAATATATATTTATATAAAATCGTACTTAATTATTTATGAAGTTAGAGGGCACCAAAAAAATTATGGCCATCTTCCCTAGATTTATCCTATGTTTTTATTGCTTTAATTGGGATAGAAAAAAAATGAGATAAAAATTGAAATTTCGGTACTAAAACAAGCATTTTTTCAAATAATCTCTTTACTTTTAATTGCTGATTTATTCTTTAAATCTGAAGTTAAAATTTTAAATATTAGTTTTTTTTATTTTAATTTTGGTTCTGGAATTTTTCGACTTACTGGAGGATTTTTTAATCAAAAAAATTTGAGAAATTAAAACTCTTGAGAAAAAACTCAAATTTACAATTTATTCTTAGAAATGTATACTATTTTCTCCAACATTTATTTTAGGTCTAAGATTTTCATTTCAAGGTCGAATTTTTTGACTCTACACTCAGCCTTGATTAGGAAGGCTAGAGGCTTAGATTGTTTATCTTAGATTTTCGATTTAGTTCCTGAAAAATGGTGATAGTGGGGTAATAGTATTTAATTGGAAAGTAATTAGCATTTGCAGAATAAACTCGTCATTTTGGTAGAACGGACTAGTCCTTGGTTATCTTTAAAAACTGAAATACAAAACTTGTCCCCTGAAACCAAGAAAGATTAAGAAACACAACAAAGGTTGCTCAGTATCTCTCTGAAGATGATAGCTTGGCTGTCGAAACGCGTTAGAGCAAAGTTTTTTCTTGGATTTTTTTAAACTCTTCATATTAAAAAAAATCGAAACTTTGGGGAAAAATTGATATTTCATGAAAAAATGTCGATATTTTTCAGAAAGTTTAGTTGTACTTGTTTTCAGACTTTTCCTAGAATGTCTACTTTCTTCTCGAAATTTTAGGATTCATTATAAATAGTTTTATTCTTCACTTTTTTGATTTTGTTCTTAAAATTGCGATGATAAAGTTGGTTAGGTCAAAGTTCTGAAAAGAAAAATGATTTTGAGACAAAAATAATTTTTTTTATCATCATTTAGAGAAAAAATTTGTCATATACAGAAAAATTATAAAAACTTTGGAATGATTCCAAAAAATCTGAAAAAGTAGAAATTAAACTTTTTATGGAATTCTTTTTCCGAAAATCTATAAATTTAAAACGTTAAATGAAATTTCCCCTTTTGCCCAAATTTTTAATTTCCAGAAATTTTCGGTTTCCGAAATTGTACAGTTAATTAAAAAGATAAAATTTTGAAAAAAAAAATTAATTTCGAAACTTAGATAAAGCATCAGAATTTGGAGACATAACACAAAATATGTGGAGAATACTATTTTTTGAGAAAAATGTGAAATATGTCAAAAAATTTTGGATAATTAGAAATTTCGGGTTAAAATTGGAATTTTAGAAAATAAATGGATTTAAAACAAACAATATTATAGTTTTTCCAGACATTTCTATTTTTTACGAATTTCTGAATTTTTTACATAAAATTTTGACTTCAAAGGAGAATTTTTCGATTTAATTAAAGAAAATATTTCCCAAATGATGAGTTTATAGAACATTTGAAAATATGGCCGAAGATTTAAGAATAAATCAAAATGTTCAGATACAATTTCTAGACTTTTACGAAAAATTTAAAATTTACAAAAAATTAGAAATTTTGCCATGACACTCAACATTTAGAATCTATATTTTGAAATTTGGCACTTTTCCTGGAATATCTATTTATTTTCTCAATATGTTCAGACTGAATTTAAAATGTTTGATGTCTACTTAAAATTTCGACATCGAATCGATTTTAAACTGGAATTTTTGATTTGCTGCCTGAGATTGCCAAAGAAAAGTGAAAATGTTAAAATCAAAATTTCGAGATAATAATTGAAATTAAATTAACATAAAAAAATCATCAGGGTATCGAGAAAGGACTCGTTTGTTGAAAAACATACATTTTTTTGTAAAATGTAAAGTGTTCGAAAAATTAGAATTTTCAAGTCGAAACTGAGAATTTTGAGAAATAATTGACATTTCGAAAAAAATATCGATTTTTTTAGGAATTCGTGCTTTTTGTAGAATTCCGAATTTACAGACCCTAAATTTATTGTTTTACTTAAATTTTCGATTATAAAGCTGAACTAGCAGACTTCAAATTTAAGGTTTCGACTTTGTTTCTGAAATACCTTACAACAATTTTTCCGAAACTTTACTTTACATTCGGGTTTGAAGTCGAACTTTTGAGTACAGAACAAAATTTTGCCTTAAAAGTTCAAATTTTGAAACTAAACTTGAAATTTCGTGTATAATGTGAATGAATTTATTAATTTATTATTAGTGACGAGCAAATCTTTAATTGGCAAAAATTTTAGAAATAGAATAATTGTAAATTTTTAAAATCATTTTCTCAAACTTTTGAGTGTTAAAGTCAAAATGTTAGAAAAGGGATAACGATTCGGAATTTAAAACCTCGGAAGAAAAGTGGTTATTTCCTAAAAGAAATCTCAATTTTTTAAATAACCTTTTCATCCTTCAAATTGAAATTTCGAAAAAAAAAAAATAGAGACATGTTGAATTAAAACCCAAAATGGTAAGATAACTTGAAGAATAAAATCTAAATTTTAAGTAGGTTAACATTTTAGTTAAAGAAGGCAAAATTGATAGGAAAAACTAGAAGTTTTGCGAAAAAGTTCAAATCTTCAAAATGAATGTCTATTTCTAAAATAGAGTCAAACTCAAAAAATACGAACTTCGAGTGATCTTTCGAAACCTATGAGAAAAACGAAAGCTTGAAACTTTAAACTTGGGATCTTGAGAAGAAGAATCAATTTATGAGAAAAGAAATGGAATTTTTAGCAAAATTTCTTATCTTAAATTGCGGATCGGAAAATTTCGAACAAAAATTTGAAACTTGCCAAAAGGTCAATTTTACAAAAAGTCGAAAAAAAGATTAAAGATTTAATAAATGTAAAAATTGAAGTTATAAATTTATAACCTTAGCAAAAGGTCAATATTCCAGAAAATAAATAAACATTAAAAAAAATCAAAATAAAAGAAATACAACATTATTGAATTTAAGCTCGAGTTTTTAGAAAGATGATTAAAATATATAGAGAGTCAGAATTCTGTGTTAAAAGTAGAAAATTAAGAAAAAAAGTAAATAATCAAAGTGAGTTTAAAGGACAAAGTGGAAATTACCATTTTTAAAAGCATGTCGAAAAAAAATTGAAAAGTTTGAATTTTGAAAAGATTTTTTGGAAAAAGTAGCACCTAAAAGTTTAGATCTAAATTTAAAAAAAAAATCCAATTCAAAACCGATATTCTGACTGAAATTGATAAAAATAGATTCCGAATTTAAACATGAAATTTTGAGAAAAATGTTTGTCGATATTTTTAGGAAAAATCGATTTCCCGAATTTTCAAAAGACAAGTAAAAACCGTTAAGTTATAAACTTAAAATTGTATAATAAAAGTCTAATTTTGGAAAACAACCCAGAATTAATAAAAACAAATGGAATTAAAATTCAAAAATTTGGAAAAATTCTAAATTTTCGGTAAAAATTTCAGGAAAAAGGAAATGTTTGAATTTCAAAAGACACTTAAATTTGGGACCATTCGCGGCAATTCGTCATTTTGTGTTTGTCATTGCAGAGTCCACTTGTCTGACTTAACTTTTTTCGAATTTTACCTTGTTAAGTCGTCTAAGTTCATGACGCTTGGGTAACACAAAAATATGACCAAATTCGTCTCGGGCACGTATAGCATCTGGCCTTTGAGTCTCAACGATCGGTATTCGGGGGGCGCGTTGACCTCCATGACATCAGCTTTGGTTTTTAGCACATATATTGTATTAATATGCGACAGAATATTTTGAAACGTCAGCTCGAGGTGTGGGCGAACCTACAACACATAAATTCGTCGTTTATCAAAAATTTTTGTAACAGTTCTGAAAGGTTATTAGGGGAATTTGCTTAGTAATCGGCTTGATCAATTAATCAATGCATGCACACGTTTAATCACATAGCAGATATCATTTATAATTGCGCACCTACTTAATTACACAACTTTTATTTTATTTGAACATTTTTATTTCTGATGATTATAACAACCAGTCGACCTACTCAGATATTTTAATTATTGTGAAGGTAGTTGAGCTGGATTTAATTTATCTATGGTACAATTCCATTTTAATAGGTAAAAATAAGCCACAGCAAGGCTTAATCTAGTCATTTTTTTGTAAATAAATCTATACCGACTAGAAACTAATAATAATTGTTGAATTTGCGTCATATTGTTAATGGGAGTGCCGATGTGTTGAAATATGCATATCGCAGCGGGCAAATATTTAGTCAAGGCCGAGCGATGTCGTTTTGCATTTTAATTGCCCTAATGGCCCTAACTCGATTGGTCGATTACCGGGTCCAAAATATCCGTGACTCTGCAGTCCGGCGATGTGACTTTGGGTATAACCCGCGCCACTGTCGAACCAGTTTGGATGAGTTTGAGATCTTTATCGAACATCAGGTGAAACGGGAATACCTTGCAGAACGTAGATGGACTAATCCTCGGTTCTAAAAAACATAAAGAAAACAGTTTTTCAGAATACTTCAAGACAAAGAGCGATCGATGGTCCGTAAATTATCTCTTCTCGCAACTTTGCCACCACATTTTTGACAAATCATAAACAATCGTAGCAGCTACATTTCAGGAATTTTTGGGTAGTACTTTGTCTTTTTTATCAAAAAAAAACGCTACAAAAATTGAAAGAAAAGAAAAGTCTAAGAACACGTAGCGACTTCGTCTACGGAATTACAACTTGACAGAAAATTGTCCAAAAAGAAAGTTTTTCTTGTAAGATAAAAAAAGATGGTGCTGTCGATCAAAGCTACATTCCCAGTTATAAAATTAGTTTGAATAAACGCGACAAAACTAATTTAATCAGCATGCTGCGCATAGCTTTAAAGAGTTCAAGCATATTGCAGGATACTGTTTTGTTCAAATTAGTTAATACGATCATGCATATATTTAACTGCCTAGCATGTCTCTAGCTTTATAGTGAGTAGCAAAGTTCAGCTCTATCCCATCAGGTGACATTGACAGACCATTCTTCGTGCAAATTTGGGCAAAGTTGTGCCCTACCGTTAGAGACTCAATCGTCGCTATTAGATTATCTATTTACATAGAAAATGGGAAAGGTTATTTACTCTTTCTGGATATAATATTACTTTGAGAGTATCTGAAACAGTTTTCGATGATAAAATGTGTCCTAATAAAGATCCCGCCTGGCAAAGTATGTCTATATTATATATCTTCAGTAATTAAGCCGTGAAAAGCGGACAAACAAACAGACAAACTCACTTTCGCATTTATGTATTAATTAGGTTTCAATATTCAGATTACGGTGTCTTTACCTAAGTATAGAGCTTCGGTTTCCACAATATCTAAGTGTTGAATTTTTCTAGGACCTGACTTTTCTGTAATCAAAAATTGAACGTGGTCGCTCTCTTCTTTGGTCTTTATAATTTTCACTTCAACTTCAGTTCCGTGCAGTTTACTTGCAACAGTCTGAAAAAAAATGTAAGGAACTTATAGTATTTCAAATTAATTTCGACAGGAAGAATCCAAATCCCCAACCGCATTGCAAATCCTTACAAACTCGCAATTTTAAACTCAGATTTTTAGGAACAAATACACAGGTTTCGAAAACAAACTTTTAAGAAGAAATTCTCAAATAATCTCGAGAGAAAATGTAAAAAATAATTCCAATAATAAGTAATACAATCTTAACACGAATTTCGAAAAAATATTTAAGTTCCCAAAAAACCTGAACTTTATGGTTTTACGGCAGAAGTTTTTCAAAAAAAAAAGAATAAACAAACATCTGCGTACAAATTTATTTATTGATAATTTGAAATACAATTCTTGTCCCCTGAAACCAAGTAAGATTAAAAAACACAACAAAGGTTTCTCTAACTTGTTTCGATAGCCAAGCTGTCACCTTCAGAGAGATACTGAATATGATAGCTTGGCTATCAAAAAGAGTCAGAATAACCTTTGTTGAGTTTTTTAAGCTTTCTTGGTTTCAGGAGACAATATTTGTATTTCAATTTTTGAAAATAATCAAGGACCAGTCCGTTTCACCAAAATTGATAATTTATGTTCTATCGAAATCGGTTTAGGGGCGCATAAAACTAAAATGTTAATAATTTTCAATTTTCAATCTTTCATCTATACGGAGACAAATTTTACACCCATCAAAACTCACCTTAACAATTCCAATGACAATGTGTTCGAGTCCGGGTCTATCAGAATAATAATGGAGTACAAGTGCTCCATCCTCTGGCCGTTCAGTACATCGGAAAGATGGGGCTTTCATACCGGGGTATAGGGTGCCCAAATGATCATGTAGGGCGTCCAAATTCTACAAAAAAAAAAACTCTTATCCGGCAGCAGTTGCAGAAATATTTCACAGAATTAAAAATTAATTTCGCATTTTATAGTGCGAGAGTAAATCAAATATGAACCGGAATTTTTATCATGTTGCCATGAGTGTGCGCATATACTCTTAGACATGTTAGGTGAAGATATCACGTGACTGCCTGCGCTCAAGCGAAATCCGTTCTCGCCGTTCGTCAGTTGTAAATACAATGAGTCAGCAAAAGTTTCTTCCGCACGTTGCGCAGCGCATTATTATTAAATTTCTTGTCGTTGAAGGTGTAAAGCTAGCCAAAATTCTTCGTAGACTAGAAGCACAGTTTGGGGATACTCGTTTGAAGAAAACTCAAGTGTATGAATGGCACAAAAAATTTTTGGAAGGACGAACTCAAGTTGAAAATGAACCCCATGCCCCTCGTCCTCGGATCAGTGTGACTGCGGACAAGATTAACGCTGTTGAATCCCTTTTGGAAGGTGATCACCGTTTAACCGTTGGTGAAATTGCAGTTCAGATAGGGATAAGCTTTGGGAGTGCTCAATTTATCATTACAGATGAGCTAGGGTTTCTAAAAATTTCTGCCAGATGGGTACTTCGTCTTTTGACTGAAGAAGAGAAACAACCACGTCTGGCGATTTGTCAGCGCCATCTTGGACGTATTCAACGTATACGTTTTCAACGTATCGTTACGTGTGATGAGTATTTTCAAAAGTTTTAACTTAATTATACCAAACTCTTCTACTAACAAATTTCTTTACGAAAGGGCGAGACTTCTACTAAAGTTAATAGAAATTCTTTCAATCTGGAAACACTATTTTTTTGTAAAATTTCTTTGACTTTTTTCATTTGATTTGTGACGTTTGAATTGATGAATTGATTTTTCATTTTACTGCAACTCTTCAAACAAGAAAACAAAGCAAAAACTCTTATTGGTCAGTTCAAACTCAGTAAACGAAATGAGAAATGCTAACATATCTTGAAAGAGAAGAATCGCCCAGTTGTCTTCTTTATATCGAATAATAGTAAAAGTTTTCTAGTCTTGCTTGCTCTCATTTTTTCACTTCACATGTAAACGATTGCAAGTCAATATGACTTCGGAAGTTTGACTTTTGAACGTATCTGGAACAATTTCCTAGTGATAAAATATTAAATATTTTGAGTTTCAAGGAACTTTTAATGAAATTTTCGTCAAGTCCATACAATGCTCGTAGTTAGAACATTTAACAATGGCCATGGGCGTAAGCCTTTAAAGGTCATAGTGAGCCATTTTCGTCAAGACCGATTTAGTAATCGAGCCGAGAAAAACTAACAAACAGACAGAGAGACAAACACATTTTCGCATTACACGTTGAAAACTTCCAAGACGGCGCTGACGAACCTCCAGACCTTGCTGTTTCTGTTCTTCAGTCAAAAGACGAGGTACCCTACCCACCTGGCAGAAATGTTTCGAAACCCCAGCTCATCTGTAATGATTGATTGAGCACTCCCAAAGTTTATCCCTATCTGAGCTGCAATTTCACCAACAGTTAAAGGATCATCACCTTCCAAAAGACCTTGAACAGCGTTACTCTTGCCCACAGTCACACTGGTCGAAGTACGACGGGCATGGGGTTCATTTTCAACTTGAATTCGTGCTTTCAAAAATGTTTTGTGTCATTTTCTTCTAAACAGATAAATATACACATGATAGTATCAACAAATTTAAACAAACATCATTCTGCAAGCTGCACGAACTCGTTAAAGTGTATAACTGATCAAGTTAGTTGTGTTACGTTTATTCAAACTAATTTTATAAAGAAGAAAATATTTTTGATCGACATCATCATATACCGCTATTTTACAGTGCTAATCTACTATATCTGATTCTTTATTAACACCAGGGTGCAATTAAAATATTAAAATAAAACTAAATAATTAATTAGAACTTGGACAGTTTTTCCATTAATATTTTAAGTTAGTTATTCACTTAAATCCACAGGTGAGACTTAAATCTGCAAAAGAAGTCGCTGCCAACATCTAGTTGTATATAGATTAGATTATTGGAAGTCACAAGAACAAATTATTATTTATTTTTGCGGTATGATCCATAAAATGCAATCTCCTGTTTCAATTTTTATTGAATAAAATACCACAAGCTATTCACACACAATAAATCCAAAGCGATTACCTGCTGCACCATTTTTGTTCCAGAAATTCAAAAGAAAAAACCTATAATTAGTGTTCGATTTTTAGAAATTGTGAATTAAAATTGTTAAAGTTTTACAAAAGGAAGATGAAGATAAAGATCACTTACATTAATTAGAATTTATTAAATTAATATTAATGAGACAATTTCATAACTTTCACCACGCAAAAACGAATTTTATCGCTCGGATATTCATAACCAAAGCGCATTCTGATCATCGTTAATGTTTTTTCAACATCCTTAGGTCCGTTTATAATGAAGTAAAAAGCTAATGATCTACTACTTTAGATTTCATGAATTGCAACCAGGTGAGAGATTGGAAAAGGTTCCATTAAGTTTTAACGAATTATACTTTAGTTTTTGCAGTCTAAACAAACCCCATTTAAATACGTGCGAGAGAAATCTATAGAGCTCAACGAACTAATCATGTATTCATATTTATTTATTATATTAGTTGTCATTAATTGCTATGGTCATGGATTATAGCTGGAGTATAGTGCACGATCGTGGAAAACGGTGTCCACAAAGCGTCTAGAGAGTAGGTAGTACGTTCTCATGATATAAGCAAAGATGGGCTTCTACTACCAATGAGAAACAAAGTATGACTATTAAACAGCTGTTGAGACAGACAGACAGACAGACAGACAGACAGACAGACAGACGGACGGACGGACGGACGGACGGACGGACAGACAGACAGACAGACAGAGACACAGAGAGAAAAGACGGGCGTGCACTATCCTTATTCTATATTTCGTGGTCTTAGTTTAAATCAGGGGTAGTCAAACTTTTGTTGTTTTCGTCCATTTTTGTTGCCTTAGTAGTTGAGACCAGGAAACTGATGCTGTGATACTAAAATGATAAGATCAAGATACTAAAAGCAGAACACTAAAACAAACCATAAAACTGTGACCAGAAACCAGGAGGCTGAGACCAAGATATAGAAAAAGTCTAAATCTTCTGCTCGCAGAATCATGGCCTCAGGTCCCTTGTCTCAGTCTCTTGGTTCCAGTAACATGGTTTCAGTAACCTCGTTTTATTGTTGGTCTAAATGTCTTGATCTCAGTTTCCTGGTCTTAGTTTCTGGACTCAGTCGTCTGGTTTTAATTTTCTGGATTAAGTATCCTGGTTTCAATCTACGAATTTCAGGAGACTGATGCCAGGAGACTAGGATTCCTTTCAATTACTCATCAAAATAGTGCACCTAGTCATTATAGTCATATATTAAAAAGTACAAATTTCAATCTCAGAATTAACTTCCTAAACGGTTCTAGGAAAAAATTACAACTGTGACCTGCACATCAGTTGAACAAATATGTATATCTAGCCAGCTATTATAAAAATATCCTCAAATTGCTAAAATTCGACAGCATACCTGTAAAAAGTCGCGGGGCGTAGCTCCGAGTACTTGCAGTATTTTGTCATAACCGGAATCCTGACAAAATTCGAAGAAAGTCTTACCGAACATCTCCAGAATTGTATTGGCGGGTATCTCTAGAATGCAATTTTATGTGCTGCAGATTTTTTGAATATTTCAACTTACTTAAGATGTCTACAGCTGCGCCAATCAGGTTGTAAGTCAACTCGTCCTCGTAAATCTGCCTGACCAAAAACTGTCCTTCCATTTGGACCTCCGCGTTTTGCCTAAGAAAAATTTTGAATTTAAACTTGTATTTAAAATTATTCTGAATTTAAACCTACTTTATGGTTTCCCATGTTTCCTGATCAAACGTCTTCACTACCAGAAGTTCCAAAGCGTAATTCACAAAACCATACTGAAAAGAGTTTTCCATCAGAACTAACCGAATTATTACACAATACAATTCTAATTATAAGTAATTATAATGGTTAGATGGTAATTTTGTAATAATTGTTCTCAGTGGCAGTGATTTTCTAGAAAATTTTATTTACTCGCCAAATTCCGGTGCTTCAGTAAAAAACTAACAGTATTTTCAAAATTTCGACCTTTTTCTCGAAACTTCAAAGAACGGATAGTTCTCGGGTTTTCTTAAAAGTAACATTTTTGACTTTTTTTTCGATCATCTAACCTTTTGCGATATTTAGATTTTGTTTACATTTACAAAAGGTTCTTAAGGATATTTTTGGATTCTTTCTGAACAGTTCGCAAACATCGAAATTTCGATACTCTAAAAAAATGTTTGTTATAAAAATTTGGAGTCTCCAGTTTTCAAATTTGTTCGCAAGATTTCTGTTATCCTTTAAAAAAGGTTTATAAAGAAGCACGTATGACATATTTCTCGATATTTTTAAGACATCTAAATTTTGATCTTGATCGTGAGTTCTTTTCTGAAATTTCATTTTTTCTTCAAAAGTAATATTAAGAAATATTTCAAATTTTTTCTTAAAATTTTGGACTTTTCATAAAAACTTCGATATTTTCTAAAAAATTAATTTTTCTCTCTTTCGATTTTCGAACTTTTATTTTAGTGTTCACCACATCTCGATTATTCTTTAAAACATCCTTTAGAAAATCACCTTTGTCTTCTAATAAAGTTTTATTATATGGAATATGTGAAAATGTTTATAAATATTTTGAGTTTTTTAATAAAAAATGTCCACTTTTATTGAAATTTTGACTTCTCTTGCGAAATTTTGACTATTTTCTAACAACACTATTGTAGAGATTTCAAGGTTTTCCTTAAAATTTCCACTTGTTTCGTTCAAATTTCGAGTTTTTTCACATTGATTTTTCAATCTTTTCTTTCTGTTTTCAACTTATTTTCTCAAAAATGTCGATTTTTCTCGATATTACAAAAATCTTTTTAAACTTTCTATAAAAAAAATTAATATTTAATTGTTCTCTAAATATGAACATTTTTGAATTCGAATTTTCGACTTAATTTTTTATTAAAATTTTAAGGTTCCTCTCAAAATTATTTTTTTTTCAAACTTTTAGTTTTATTTCTATTTATTTTATAGAAATTTCGAGTTTTTCTCGAGTGTTAGATCAACCACAGATTTTTCTGAAAAACATTATTTCCAAATATCGACTTTTTTTATCAAGTTTAAGATTTTTTCTGTGGAATCGATTTATCTTATAAAATTGTTTTTCGTAGAAATTTTAAAATTCTTTTAAAAATTTTCAATTTGGTTCCCTAATTTTCATAAATTGAAATACAAATCTTGTCCCCTGAAACCAAGAAAGATTAAAAAACACAACAAAGGTTGCTCTAACGCTCACTGAATATGACAGCAATTTTTGAAGATAACCAAGGACCACCAGTTCCACCAAAACCCTAATTTCCACTTTTCTTCAAATTAATTTTTTAGAAATTCGACCTTTCCTCTGAAATTTTATTGTTTCTCTCGAAGTTTCAAATTTTTCTCGGTTAGAATAAGTAAATTTATGTCAAGTTGTTGTTATTTAAGTTTTTTGATTTTTGGAATATTTTCTTGAAATTCCTATTGTCTTCTTAACAAATTATTTAGATCAATTTTATTTCGGACTTTTTTTCGAAGATTTCGAAGACTGTCGAACATTTGATTATTCTAAAACATTTCAGAAGAATCAAATTTTTGATTTAAAGTCTTCGAAATATCAAGAAAAGAATTCGAAATTGTTTTAAAAAATTTATTAGAGGGAAAGATTTAGTCTTGCTTCTTGCTGTTTTTTTATATATAAATTAGGTGTTTTTCTCAAAGTTTTCATTTTCCTGAAAATGTTTATTGAAAACAATTTATGAATTTTCTAGTTTTTCCTGACATTTGGATATTCTAAATTCTTTCTCAACATCTCAGTCTATTTTTTAAATTTATTTCGAGTTCTTTTAAAAATGTTAAGTTTTATCTCAGTTTTCTTCAACGTTTTTCGATGTAATCTTTTCTAATTTCGAGTTTTTTTCTTCATCTTACTCAAACTGTATGAAAGCTTTGACTTCCCGGAAACATTTTTTATGGAAATTTGGATTTCGTCAAAGTGTAGAATTTTCTTTAAAAAAGTACAGAAGTCTTGGGTTGTTCCCAAGTGTTTAGTCACAGAATTTCAATTATTTTCCGGAATTAAAAAAAAATCTGTTAGCTTTTCCGGAAAATATAGAAATATAAAGGTTTTTCGAACTTCTCACTGTTCTTTAGAATTTCTCTTTTTTTCTATAAATAGAAAATTCTTACAGGTATTTTGATTTTTTTTATTCTGAAGGCCTTTCAGTTTTCCTCCAGAAAAAATTTTAGAGCAAGTTCGAGTTGTTTTTGAAGTTTCGGTTCCCTTCGTGAATCACGACTTTTGCCTAAATTTTTTATAGAAAATTATAATAATTCCGGATTTTTTATTGTTTTTTGTGAAAATAATTAATTTCAATTAGTTTTAATTGAGCTATAAATAGTTTTAAGATTTTCTTAAAAGTTTGACCGTTAAAACCGTTAATTTTTTCTCGAAAATCATTTTTTTATAAACATCTTATGTTTTTGCTTAAAGTTCTCTTGTTTCCCAAAATATTATTTTATTAAACAAATTACACATTTTGAGGTTTTTCTCTGCTTTTCAATCACTTTAGCCGAATGATATTTCAATTTTTTTAAATATTTTTTTTACAGTTTCAGATTTTGTACGTATTCAAATTTTTTTGCAAATTTTTATTATCCGCTTAGAATTATTTTTTTAAGTTTCTAATTGTTTTCTCAATATTTCTAAGATAATATCGAACTTTTGGTTTTTTCAAAAAATATAGAAATTTAGGGTCTTTCTTCGAAATTTTTAAAGAAATTTTCTGTTGTTTCTCAAAGCTTCGATCTTTTTTCTCGAAATTTCGAAATTTTGACTCAAAAAATCATAGAAATTTCATTTTTTCTTGACATTTAGATTTTCCTTTAAATGAAATATTTCTTAGAAATTTTTTTTACAGAAAATTTGAGTTTTTTCTGCTAGTTTTGATATTTTCTAGCATAAGTAGAATAATTCTCTAAAAAACATTTCTAAAAAAATTTGAAATATTTTTTGAAATTTTGACTTTTATACAAAATACAAAAATGCTGACGATTTCCGAAAAAAATATTTTTTATGACAATTTAAAGTGTTCTGAACGATTTAGACTTGACTCAAAAATAAGTTCAATATCTCTCTGAAGATGATAGCTTGGCTATCGAAACGCGTTTGACCAACCTTTGTTGTGTTTTTAATCTTTCTTGGTTTCAAGGAACAAGATTTGTTTTTTTGTATTTAAAAAGAAATGTAGAGATTTTTACCCTTTCTGCAGAAAGTTTATTTACCAATCAACTTTTGTAAATTTTTTCGTCGTTTTTCTGGGAATATCATTTTTTCTTTAAAAAGCTCTTTTCAGTATTTTTGACCTTTTTTTCATTTTGGATCCTTATTGATTGGCTATATGAAATATTATCTAATTTATTTTAGCTTTACTGAGCCCAGTTTGAAAAATATTTAAATTAGAATTTAATCAAACGAAACTGTTGATTTTTAAAATAGTTTCGACAATTTCATTTATTTAAATAATAATTTTCCAAAATGGTTTATCGAAGTTAAAATCAATTTAGAATATTTCGACTTTTTTCCTCGAAATTTTGCTATTGTAAATCCAAATTCTGAATTCTTTATCAATCAATTTTTGTAAAGAAATTTTTAAATTTTTCCCAAAATTTCGACTTTTTCTTGATATTTCTAGAATTGCAAATCTAATTTAGAATGATTATAAATTCGACTTGGCAGTATTGTAAATGGAAGTTTTTGTAAGTCGAACCTATATTATTATGAGTCGATCTACAATCGTTTACTTAAATTTCAACAATCGTGTAAAAATTGTTGTCGATTCCTCTTTCTTTCGCAACTGAACAATTCAACTGCAGCGCTAAAAGGCAAAATTCGAATAATTAATATATGTTAACTCGCAAAAAGTGCTTAAATAGCGCATGTTTACCTAATCTGAACAGGCCAAGTTGAGATTTGATTAAAAAAATTCTAGATTCGACCCCCACGAAGTTATGTGCAAAAATGTTAAATCATGAAAAAACTTAGGACAAAAACGGCGTATAAGCTGAAATTGTTTCACTTTGACATTATTTTTCGAAAATTACTCAAATTAATGGAAAATTTTACGCTAACTTTTATCAGCAATTAGAAAATTACGATATACATGTATTCTTACCATATTCACGGTCGTTCTGTGTTTACCATTTAAACATCAGTGCGTTATGTGTTGCCGTCACAACAAACAAGGATCCACTGACTTCTAAATGTTATTAAGGGTGGATCGATCGTTAAGGGATGTGAGCGCTTGCGTCCGTAGTGTCATCCTGAAACCGCTAGATGCCGCCACCGTTGGGCATTTCATTTCCTCTTTTTTACTACCTTATATGTGTTACATTTTACGACACCTATAAAATAAGATTAAAAAATAGGTATTCCATATTCGATAACGCAAAAAAGGGCTATAAAATTTTATTCGCTTTTCGATACATCAGAACGGTATAATAAGCTGGGCGATACGAGCGGAAAATTTTTCAGCCGCAACACAATTTTGACGTTTAAATAGAATTGTTACTCTGGAAATATTAATCAGTGTGATAGGACGACTGGGGGAAATCACAACGGATTCCATTACTAATTAATAACGTTTACGTGCCACATATTTCATCAGTGTGAATTCAATTATTATTAATGGATGTATCTGTTGCATTTATATTATCCTGTAAAAGCAAAAATACAAAAGCTACAAATAAATTTAAGAGCAAAATTTCTAAGGTACTATTCATACTGATTAATATTTTCGAAGTTTGGTCTTTTTTCAAAATATAGGTCTTTCAAAATTTGGAGTTTTCACTAAGGTTTCTAAATCAAAATTTAAAAAGTTGAAATTTTTTGAAATTTTTCGACTCATATTTTTCAAAATGTTGGCATTTTTTTCAAACATTTGGACTGCTTGAACATCCCGAATTTATGAAAATTTCGAGATGTTTTTCTATATTTTAATTGCTTCTAGAAATGTCCAATTCTAAAATTCGACTTTTTAAAGAAATATTCTAGTTTTTTTTTACTCTCAAATACCCAGAATTTCAAAATTTTGTATTTCCAATATTCCGACTTTTTTTAAGCTAATTCATAATTCTGACTGTTCAAAGTTTAGGCTTTTCGAAAATTTTGACTATTTTTAAAATTTTAGACTACTTTTCAAAATTTTTATTTTTTTTTACTGTTCATAGTGAATTACTGATTAATATTTTCGAAGTTTGGTCTTTTTTCAAAATATGGGTCTTTCAAGATTTGGAGTTTTCTTTAAGATTTCTGAATCAAAATTTAGAAATTTAAAATTTTGGAAATTTGTCTACTATTATTTCCCAAAATGTCAGGCATCTTTTCAAACATTTCGACTGCTTGAACATCATGACTTTATGAACATTTCGAGATCTTTTTTCCTAGATTTTAATTTCTTTTAGAAATGTCCAATTCTAAAATTCGACTTTTTAAAGAAATATTCAAGTTTTGTTTTTACATTCCACTACCCAGAATTTCAAAACTTTGTCTTTTCAATACATTTGCTTTTTTTAAAAGTATTTTCACTCTTCAAAATTTAGGCTTTACAAAAATTGTGACTATTTTTTTTATTTTAGATTACTTTTCAAAATTTTAATATTCTAAAAAATTGTTTTTTTCTCAAACTCCCGATTATTTTTTAAATTACAATTTTTTTTGATGTCTTACTATTTTTGGAAATTTCCAAAAAAATTTCTAAATTTTCCAAATTTTTTTTTAAATTTTGATTTAAACATTGACTTCTTAAAATTTGACGTCTTTTAAATAATTTTAGATTTATTCAAAATTTTTCGACTTTTTTGAAAATTTTTACTTTTTTCTAGTTGGAAATTTCAAATCCTTAAAATGTCTAATATTTTCAAATTGCCGACACTTTTTTTAAAATTTCGTTCAATCTTCAAAATTTTGACTCTTTCAAAAATTTTGGGTTTTTTGGGAAAATTTTGCCTTATTTTCAAATTTTTTTGAAAATTTTGTTTTATTTTCTAAATTTAAGTTTTTTTTTTTATTTTAAATATTTTTCAGAATTCGAAGTTTTTCAAAATTTTGGCTAATTTTGAAGACTTGGGCGTTTAATTGAAAAACTCTAATTAACAATCATAAATAAACAATAATAAAATAATAAATAATACAGGTGCACAAAAAAAGTGGTGTGCGCTGAGGACCGAACCATGATTTTCTAGGGTATTTTTTTTCTGCTGAACACGAATCTGAAGTCAAAATTGGGGGTCAATAAGCAAATAATCGAGGAAAAGTGAAAAAAAAAAGATAAAAGTAACGTGAATTATCGGTTTTTTGGTTTTTATCCATTATTTGCTCATTGACCCCCAATTTTGACTATAGATAACCTACAAAATCATAGTCCAGCCATCAGCACACACCACTTTTTTTTTGTGTATCTGTGTAATTGGTGTTATTTCCAAACGCAGGCTTAAAAAACTTCTAAAATTTGAAAAAGCCGAATTTTTAAATAGTGAATATTATGATAAAAAGATAAAAATTTCGGGAAAAATCCACTCACTTCCATTTTCAGCAAAAGTCAAAATTGTAAAAAAGTTGAAATTTCCAAAAAAATCGAAATTTTTAAATTACTTTTATTTAAGAGAGAAAATTTCAATAAGTTGAAATTTTCAGAAAAAAATTGAAAATTTTATGTTTAAAATTTTGAAAAAGTCAATTTTTAAGTCAAAATTTTGAAAAAAAAAATTCGAAATTTAAAAAAATCAAAAATTTAAGAAGTCAACATTTAAAAAAATAAAAATTTTCAATATTTTCCTATGGAACTGTAAGAATTTCAAGTTTATTTTCGATATTTTAATGTACAATTGTAACATTGTTAGATTAGTCGAGATTAAAAAATTGATAATTAAATAATTAATTAATTTCGATTTTATAAATAAATTTAAATTTAGTGAATAGTAGAAATTTTAAATTAAAAGCCGACTCTTCAGGAAACAGCTGTATAAGTATCCAATTTATACAGACATTTTGCTCAGCATTTCTACATTTTAAGAAAAAATTGTTATTTATAAAATGACAATTTTTTGAAGCTGCGAGTTTAAAATTCAAATTTAAGGGAAATAATCATAACTTTTCAAAAAAAAAGCTGAAATTTTGTAATTACATTAAACATTTCAAGATTTTGTGTTTAAAGTAGAACTTTCTATAAAAAAAACGAAAAAGTCATTAAATAAAAGAAGATGAGGAATTTATAATAAATTTTCTTGAAATTTCGAGTTGTGCATTGCAGTTAGCATTTGAAGATTTAAAAATAAAGATTTCCATAAAAAGAAAATAAAACCTTTTAAATTAACACCAAATAAAAAATATAAGATATTTGTAATAAATTTTTTGGAAATTTCTAGTAGAATCTTCAAAATCTGACCTCAAACTCAAATATTTTGATCCGTAATAAAAAAAAATCAAGAATTACCAAATTGAACCGAAGATTTCTTACAAAAAAGTCGAAATTATCCGATGGAAATCAAAACTTCATATAAAAATTTGTAAAAATAGTCCAACAATTTGAGTTTAAAGTCCAAATATTAGGGAAAAAGTGATAGTTTTGATTATTCTTCAATAAAATTAATAAACATGGCAGTTTTGATATTAAAATCAAGATTTGTAGATGGAATGCTTTAGAAAAGGATCAAATATTTATTTAAATTTGTAATGCAAAAAATTTTAAAAATAGAATTTTTTTAAAATTATTATTTGGATGTATTTTATTAAAGTTAAAACTTTCAATTATTTGTATATTTAAATTTCAATCTAAGATTTGAAATTTGGCGCATTTGTAACATACAACTTATTCTTATTTACAAAGAGGCATAGGAAGGTGCTAATTTATTCTGCTCTAAAGCGTTAATGTTAGCTTACACAGATTTTGAGTTATGATTAAAATTGTGCAAAAAGTAATCAATCCCTCGCTGCCCCCAACATATTCAGGCTGAAAAATCTGAAATAATTTATACTAATAAATATTCATTGATGAATATATTTTGCTCTATCTGCCAAATAATTACACTCATTTAATATTTTAAGTTTAATATCTGCCAAGTAGACTGCAATTAAATAACTTGGTAATAGTACATACTCACAGAAGCAGTTAGTTAACACCCTTTTTCTTATTTAAAACAGCTACGAGATTCAATTTGAAGCTTCATAGACAGTGCACAAGTTTAATTTTAAACTTTTCAAAGAGATACGTCATATTATTGGAAAATTAATTATATTTTATAACTTCCTGTATAGTCCTTTGTCATCAACTCAGTTTTAGAACTTTAGATGAACATTTATATGCACAACATTTACTCGGGCTAATTAAAACGCATTTCCTCTGTAAGAAACAACAAACTAGTATCAACAAAGAATTAATTATATGGAGTTAATTACCAATTGGAAAATACGTACATGGGGCTTGTGCATAAAAAAATTCACTAAAAGTTAGTTGGTCTCGCACAATTCGGTCTTCGTAGCAATACTGCAGTGAACTGTCCATAGATCAAATTAAAGTATTTTATATTGTTGCACGTTATCGGTTCGAATGATTAACACTTCGTGAATTGTAACCACTTTACTTCCAAATTGATTCCGGAACACCTTAGTTGAAACTTACTTAACTAATTAACTCATTTTAATTAGCTAACTTATTCCTTGACTAACTAACTAACTGAGGGAGCGACCGCGTTTATATAGTTTCTGTTCCGTTTTCCAGAAAGAATGTACCGATAAGACTTATCGTTTGCGGAAATTTCTTGAGCGCTTATCTGTGGTTTGATTCATTACCGCGGCCGCTACATTTAAGTATATTAAAATGTTATTCAAATTTTTTTGCATGATAATTGAAAGATAATTGTCTGTTTTCAAGCAGACACTTTTTTATACAGTCGTTGGTAATATTTATGGACTACTTCCAAGGAAAAGTCTGACCTGCTAGCCTTGATGTTTGCTGAAAATTCCAATCTTGATTCTCGAAACGCAGAACCTCGTATTCTTTCTAAGGTTGGCACTTCGATGTCTGAAGTTGTTTTCAGACAACCCACAGACAGGAAGATTCTCCTCGAGCTCGACACATCGAAAGCTTCTGGGCTTGATGGTATCCCTGCTATTGTTCTTAAGAGGTGCGCTCCAGAGTTGACTCCTGTATTAGGTAAATTGTTCACACTCTCTTACAACAAAGGTATATTTCCTAACACCTGGAAGCCTGCTAGGGTGCAGCCTGTCTCCAAAAAGGGAAAAAGGAATCTTGCTAACAACTATTGCACTATACCTCTGTTGCTCGTTATATCTAAAGTGATGGAAAAGGTTATCAACATCGAGATTCTCAAATATCTGAAGGAGAATAGAATCATCTCAGACAGGCAAAACGGTTTCAGATAACAATGCTCAACTGTTGATTTACTGGCATGTGTTACTCATATCTGTAACTCAGCTATGGAAAAACATGGTAAAGCTAGGATTCATTGGATATTTCAAAAGCCTTCGACAGAGTCTGGAATCTTTTCTCGCCCAATTAACATCTTATGGTTTTCCTCCTGGACTCTGTCATTTGTTATCCACCGTCAGATCTCTTCAGGTCGTCGTCGATGGCATCTCATCCGAAACATTTGCGATTAATGTAGGGGTCTGTCCTGTCTCCTACACTGCTCCTGTTACATATAAACGATTTCTTTGCTTTAACTTCCAATCCGATATACAGCTACGCAGATGATAGTAGCCTGGGGTCACCTTTTCTCTCCGACAAACCATTATCCGTCACTGCTTCAGATCGACTAAGGGAACAGTAGATCCCGATTAATCATCTGTATCTACTGTGGGGTAAGAAAAATCTAGTTGACTTCAATGCCTCAAAAACTGAAGCCGCGGTTTTTTCTAATAAAATATCAAAGGATAATGCAACAAACATACTTATAGACGGTAAAATCCTGCCGATAGGATCTAATCTGTCTATCCTAGGAGTGAATGCAAGCACTAACTTCTCTTGAGACGACCATGTGCGCGCCATTGCCAAATTCGTCTCTCAGAAGCTAGGCTTTCTTTTTAGAGCTAAAACGTACTTCACCTCACATCAGCTACTCACACTATACAAACTCAAGATAGGCCAATATTAGAATACTGTTCTTATGTTTGGAGCTCAGCTCCAAAGCACACTTTAGTTCTTTTGGAGAGTTTGACCGATTCTCTCGAAACACTAGAGCACAGACGGATGGTTGGTGATTTATCTTTTTTCTACAAGTACTTTCATGGGAGATGCTCACAGAAACTAATAGGATTGATCCCCCCAAGGGCAAGTTTTTTGAGGCATCCAAGACAGTCAAAGACAGCAAATTCCTCTGCGGTCCAGCTTGACACAGTGAGGACTTCTTTCTATGGAGACTCTTTTTTTTTGTAGAACTTCCAAGCCATGAAATTCGTTACCGAAATTTCACCAAAAATTACAACCTATCCTTGTTTAAGAAAGCGGTTCATCGCTATCTATCCTTGTTTTTTGCATTCTAAAGCATAATAGGGCTATCCTTTGCGAGTCGATTGAACATAAAAAAAAACTGGCGACTGTCATAATACCACAAAATATCTGAAGTAAAAACAATTCACATTAACACAGGGTTTATGAGATTGCGCTAAAATATTCGGTCCCAACAGCTCAGCTAGCCATGGTGTCTTGTGTCTTGTATACTGATGGCGACGCCGAGCCGTAATTACTGTGTTGCGTCTAATTAGTTAGCTTGCATTAGCTCCTAAAATATTCATCTAAATTAAATAATGTATGCGACTTTAATCTGTTCCGCAGCCTTCAGTTAACTAAGGTTATTTCTTCAAAATATAACTTTAATTTGGATATTTCAATTGTCATCTGGGAATTTCGACTTTTGTCAATTTTGTCCTGGAGTTTTCAGTTTAAATTTAAAATTTCGAAATTTTTAAAGTGTTACTAATTTTTTAATTTATTTTGATAAATGGCAATTTTATCCTAATTTCTTTAAAATGGTATTTACCATTTACTGGCGATAACTGACAATATTGATGAAAAATAATGCACACTGGATTTATATTAGCTACGTAAATTATTACAGTATTTGAATTTGGTAAATTTACAGCTAAATACATTACAAATGCACGCGAGCACATTTTCCAATTTCGCCGGAGTGTCATAAAAGTTGATCAATAAATGTCCGAGTCATGTGTTAACTCGGAAATTTAATCAAACATTTCAACCTTCCGAAGGCCCCGAGTTTAATTTCAAACAAATTAAATCATAATTGGGATACCTGATATTCCTTCTCTCGCCTAAAATCGAATCCCAGAACGTTGATAGGTCATGCAGGGATATCTCTCTTGGAATTCGCATCAGGAGCGTCTGTTGAATTCTTAATGAAATATTGATTACTACATTTAGCGGGGCATCGGGACATCGGGACAATGTTGCCTAAAATCGTCCTGTGTTGTGTGCCGAGGGAGTCAGAAAATTACCCGGAAGAGACGATTCGACTGTCGCACGACAAATATTAAATCCCGATTGGATAGTGTTGTTGGCAAACATATACCACAGCTAATTGGTGTATCGCCAATTCACCCATTTGTCTCTGGACAAGTACGAAATTCTAACTAAATGGAAATTGATAAAGATTTATTTCAGATAACACTGGTCAACAAAATTGAAGTTTTGTCATGTCACATAAATTCCTCTTGTAATTTTTAATAGTGTTAGTTGTTGTCATTTAAAATAAGCAGTTTTGAAATTTTCATCACTCACGACATTTGTTTGTTAAATGTTTGAAAAATGAGGGATCTTCAGAAATATAGCATAAAAAAATGTATATTAGGAATTTATAATCTTTAATTTTTTAGATTATTTAATTGGTCCCTCTTGATCCCCATATTGCAACCCAAAGTTTTATACTCCAATAAAAGTTTTTTAACCAAATATCTTTAGATGTCACTCTTAGTGGTAAACCACAAAATTTTTAATTAAATTTTTGGAGCATCTTTATGCTATTTTTTTCTAATTTTTCTTTAAACAACGAGTCTTTCATTAATTTTCTTAATTTGGGGTTCTACTAGTAGTAGTACTTCACTCATTCTGGCTAATTTCTCTTTGTAATATAAAAATCCATTGTTATTGAGACCTATCCTCGCTAGAAAATTTTTGGTAAGCCTAATTTGATATAAAGTTGTGGTAGAAATAAACCAAAGAACTTAACAAGTGTAAATGCTTTACAGTTTTCTATTTACAAATTAAAAATCTACGTGTATGAGAAACTTTTTTCTAATTGTGATTTTTTCGATCCTTGATGTCTAATTCACATAAAAAGTGCCCAAATTTTAATGATAAAAAAGACTTCAAATGAAGAATTAATGTAATTATGATATTATGTTTTATTTCTGATAAAATGTTTTAAGGTATAAACAATATATGGACCTAAATAAAACGAATAGTGTTTGGGAAGACTACATTTCCAAAAATAAATTTTACCTTGTCACAAGAAAACTGGGTAAGATAAAAAACAAGTACGGTTTCATGATGGGGATAGGTAATCCAAACACAATTACCTATCAGAGTTCGTGTGACAAAATCAGTGTTGACCAGTGTAATTATTATTTTCCATTATTTGCAGTAGGACAGACAATCAAACCATAAAAAGGTAACAAAATCACGATTATTAGAAGACTATCGTCACCCGAAACTTCATCTGCGTGGATTTCTAACAGAGGAATATGTTTTCAGTTATAAGATTTTTTTTACAAGATAATCAACTGATGGAAGCAAAAAAATAAAATTAATCATCAGAATATTATTATACATAATCGCTTCCAGAAAAAAAAATTAAAATTACTGGAGCTTATGTCAAAATTCTCAAGTGAAGCACATTCTTACATTGACATAAAAGACGATCACACAGAAATGGAAAAAATGTATCGTGAAAACAGCTCGCTGCACATAATCACTTCACAGAGAATAGAAATCAGCTGTTATATTCTTAATATTGTGACAGTTGCCACTTCCATAAATGTTACGGTCGACTGTATAAAGAAGTGTTTATTTAACAATAGACAATTTTAAAAATATAGCTTAATTTTTTCTATGATTGCTCACTGTAGTTTTGTTACGAAACCTTAATTATGCGAGACCGACTCGCTCTTGTCTGATTTTTTTTTAATTATAAAAAGTTACTCTAGTTACTGTAGGCTACCATTCACTATATTCCCAGGAATATTGATTTGAGTTTAGCTTGTTAACTTGCATAGGTCCTTCTAATTAGCTATGCAACGCTTCGGTTTATTTTTCCTCGTCTTTCTTGTTACTTGTTAGTATTTTTAGGAACGTCAGGTGAAAAATTATTACAGTAATGATACGACTACATGGCAAATAGTGTTAAATAAATTTACTAGAATTTCCAAGCATTCCTGAACAATTTTCATAAAAATGTTGAGTTCCTGGCCACGGTTCAGACATTTCTTTTACAAAATAAGTTACCGTCTCAAACCAGCTATATTTTATAGCTATACCAATTTATGTTTTCTTAGAGGGGTAGGAATTAAATTATAATAGTATGGCAAGCCTGAAATAAACTCTGCGAGATCCAGTGCAGTTTACTAGACCTCACTAAATGGAATTGGGTTAAGTTTATTTGCAATCTGCCATTAAAGCGAATTTATCTGCTACGTAATCCTTGTAAGTTTATCGTAAGCTAGGGCTTTTGTGCCGGTAATAAATTTATATCGTGAAATATTAGAGGAGCACAGGATCTAACAATATTAGGTTTGGCATAATTGAAACAAAGCCTATGGCTGTAGTAGCTCATGTTTGGCATTAATTTGAAACAACTTAAATTTAATTGATTTAGTTTAAAAATCGTTAATTAAAACATCACGCAATTTGATTTTACAGCATGCACTTGAATTTTCAACATTTTAAACCTGAATTGAAAATTTTTATTTTAAAATGCGAACTTGGAATAAGTTGGAATTTCAAGTTAAGTCATCTTGAAGTATAAAATTACTTAAGAGCTTTGTTTTTTTTAGTTTTGTGTCACCAACATGCTAATGTGTGTTACCACGTGCTCCAACGTTAACAGTATACATTGTGGAGCAGCCAAATGCAATAAATTTCGTATCTTAATTATTCTACAAATTTATGAAAAATCTCAAGACCTGTCAATTTTAGATTATAAAATGACATCCTCTAAGGTAAAAATTTCATCCTTAGATGCAACCCTCTTTGAGTGACAGGTGCAACTCCTAAATTTTTGAACCGAATGTAGGGACTTGTTAGGCCATTTTAAAGGTGTTTTTATTCTCTATTTAAAAATGTCATGATTATCAGTAAAAAGAAAATTAATTTCAATTTTTAATAAAATAAAAAGCAAACCATACTAAATGTAGGACCTCTCCCCGAGTCACCACCTTGTCATAGTGGAGAGGCTTAGCTTAAGATGTAATCCTAGGAGCAATCAAAGGTAAACATCGACAGTGACCAAGGATAACTCAACTCTGATCAACTGTCGTATCGTGGCTAAGAGTCTTGAACAAAGGGTAACGATGTCCTGTCTCGTTTGGCTTTGAAACCATCGAACAGGATAAATCGTCAATCTATGATTGGTGAGGGGATTGGCTTAACCGCTTGGCCCAAGTAGAGTAGTGAGCCATAATAAAAACTCCCCCCAAGCTAAGGTGGAACAGCATACGCCGATAGCTGCCTGGTTAAGGGGAAGCTCAACCGTTAGTATGCGAACTCTGGAGACCAGGCGCCCTCCAGTTTCAATTTAGCTTTGCTGCATTAATGCGGGGCTCTGATGCAATTCGACTGAATATTTCCCTAGCTACTCATGAGAACCTTATTGAACACAGTAACTTAAACCTAAAGGCTGGTGATACGCCTTAAGAATCGCAAAACATTGAAGGGATGGATACAAGCTCATAACTAAGCTCGGAAGTCCTTAAAACCGTCAAAGATGCCCTTTTAGCCTCAAGCGACAGTGACGTCTCGGTATACGAAAGGCTTTCAAAGTCGGTAAACGACTTAAAGCTCAAGAAACGCCCTTAAGAACTCTCTGAAGTGACGAAAAAAAGATTTAAATGGCTCCTCAAAAAGAGACACTTCACAGAGAAGCTAAGAAATTGGCAAAAGAGCCAATGGAGAAAAAGGAGACGAGTAAGGGGTCAAAAAGGCTCCACTCTGATGGCTTTACTCCAACAACGGAGTCCGAGAGACAAAAACAAAGGGAAGAGAAAGGAGCTCAACCAAGGCCCTTCACTGAGACACCATAGGCGGGTATGTCAGCTGGCTGGAAGCGTTAAAGTAGGTATTCTTCCTGAAGACTCTCCAGTCGGACATTCTGGGGGTAATTCGGAGAGACCGAAAGGAGCAAACCAAGCCACAGTTCTTAGGAGTTACCTTCAAGCCAGGTTTCTGATTCTCGCCTGTGCGAATAAAGCCACTCCAGAGTGGCTCTTTCGCATGGTGGGAACTCTGAAACCCTGGGAAGGGGCTATGTTAAGGGCAGTAGAGGAAAACAAGATTCCTCGCCCACAAATCATGGTGGGAAACTTTCCTAATAGTGCGGAAAGCTTCAGCGACCAAATTCTGGAACAGATAATGGGACAGAACAAAAATTTTAGCACAGAGGACTGGAAAATACTTCATCAAGTAAACGTACAGACCTCTGATCAAATTACAATTTCAGTGTCTTATAAAACTATGGAAAAGGCTAATTTCTGAATCTTTTTCCAGTTTGATTAGCTTAGGCTAAGTGCGTCTGGAAAAGCAAAGAAGGAAAGCCTGCCGAAAGAAGAGGGCAGCTCGCGGGATGTCGTGTGGGGGGCTCTGACCTACAGGTAGCAAGTTCCTCAAGGGCCGTAATTGTCGAAGCAGCACCTGCAAAAGCCGCCACAAGTTCTGGGAACACGAATCACTTCAAACCTCAGTCCCAGAAAGTGTCTTTGAGCAAAGGCTTAAAACAGCCTAGCAAAAAGTCATTGAAGGGAACAAAAGAAAAAAAGGACCCTCAGGACGCGGGACGGAGGCCCGTAAACAAATAAAGAAGCGAGCAAAATACGATGCTTACAAACGTCATCATCATGCAAAAGCAGCCTCCAATGTCCTTAGCCGTAGGTTTATATGTCAACAAATGGACATAGCGCTCCTCAAAGAGTCTTGGTCATATAGAGGACAAATCCAAGGACTCCCAAGCAAATCATGTAAGGTAATATTTAATAACCTCCATGAATATCCACGCTCCGCTATATTAATAAGCGGAAAAATCTCATTTGTTCCTTTTCCAGAGTTCATTACCAGGACTTAGTTGCAGGATCTATCGTGGTGCTCACTATGAGAAGTGTGCAGGAGGTAGTTATTGCCGCAACATACTTACCGGAAGACGAAGTAGTGACACCACCAGAGAACGTCAAACGACTCATTAACTACTGCAAAATGAGGAACAAATAACTCATAATTGGATGTAATGCCTACTCCCACCATATTTTATGGGGCAGCACAAACACAAACAAAAGAGGTCAGTATCTTGTTGAATATTTGTTCATTAGCGACATATACATTATTAACACTGGCAATACTCCCACCTTTGCTAACATCGTCCGTCAAGAGGTACTAGACCTAACCCTAGCGAGCACGACAATTATTAGACACGTAAAGAACGTTTCAGATGACACCCCTTAATGTAGGACCATAGACACATTCGGTTTGATATAGAGGCTGAAATAAATGCCTTCAGTGAATACAGAAACCCCAAATTAACGGATTGAAATCTATATAGAACCAAACTTAAATCGGAAATTAATAATCACAACTACTCAATTGAAACGGTTGATGATTTAGAATTGTATGCTAACGAAGTGAGAGCTCTCATAATAAGCAGTTATAAGCACAACTGTCCAGTTAAATGAAGGGTTGTAAATAAATCAACACCCTGGTGGAACAGGATGCTCAGCAAATTAAGAGCTGAAACGAGAAAACTAATTCAATAAGGCTAAACGCATCAATAACTGGGGCAAATACAAAAAAGCCTTAACAGAATACAACAAAGAGCTTAGAAGATATAAAGAAAATCATGAAGGAGCTTTTGTGAGAGGATTAAACATGTGCCCTAGTCAATGCAACTCCAGAAAATCCTATCCAAAGATCACTCGAACGGAATAGGACTTCTCCAACACCAAGACGGAAGTTACACCAAGAACCGCCTGGAAAGTGTAAGGTTGCTTATGCGAACTTAGTTTCCAGGATCTACAAAAACTGAAAATACCCACAACAGTGCTGCTTTTGGCTGGGGTCCATTTACGCCCCCACAATCGAGTAAAAAGCCTGGCGGGGAAAATATTTACAAAAAACAAGATAAAATGGGCGGTAAATTCCCTTGAGCCTTATAAAACACCAGGAGAAGATAAACTCTGTCAGTTCTACTACAACACGACATAATGGAACTTATAAACCATTAGCTACAATTTTCAAAGACAGCACAAAACCAACTGAACATAGTTCAAAGGTATGCAAGTTTGGGCATAAAAGGCGCAATGAACACTTGCCCAAAAGCAGCAATGAAGGTAATGCTAGATCTAACTCCTCTTCACATTTTAGTGAAGAGGAAGGCAATCAAAGGAGCCTCAATATTACTGCAATTAAAACAATTTTAAGAAGATGACTTTGACGGTCACATGGGAATCCTCAAGGAATGTAGTCCGGTGATTTTAGCAAGATCGGTTAGTTATATGCAACCCAGGTACGAATTTGATCATTCCTTTGAAGTGAACTTAGATAGCCACACTGACGCTCAATCAGTACCTGAAGAACAAAATATCCATCTGGTTTACAGATGGATCAGAGACGATACATGGGACTGGAGTGGGAATTTATAACCCTAACTAAAGCCTTGCGAAAAGACCCAACTGTCTTTCAAACTGAAATACATGCAATAGAACCCTGTGCCTACAAGTGTCTTCGAAGAAACCTAAAAGGAATATAGATCTACATTAACTCTGACAACCAAGCTTTAATAAAGGCTCTCAGCAACTGCCTTGTCAAATCAAAACTAGTTTGGGACTGTCAACAAACTCTAAAGCAACTGGCTCAACACAACAGAATCAGCCTTAAGTGAGTGCCAGAGCACAAAGGAATACAAGGAAATGAAGCTGCGGACCAACTCGCTAGAGAAGGATCTGCATCGTCATTTCTTGGACCTGAACTGGCTTTGGGTTTTTCGAAAAGTTAAATTAACAATGAAATCAAAAAATGAAAAGCAAAGTCAAGAATTTCCCATTGGATATCATATCCAGGACTACGACAGGAAAGAAAAGATTCATATCTGAAACGTTTGAAAAGACAAAGATCTACTTAGAATTCAGCAAATCGGAATTGAGGATCATAACTGGCCTTTTAACACGGCATTGCCCTATGAGGTACTACCTCAAGAAAATGGGTCAGGTTAAAACAGACCTATGTCGCTTTTGCGCAGAAGCTGTGGAGACTGCAGAACATGTGCTATGCAAGTGCAATGCGCTTGCACGCAAAAGGCACGTCCAGCTCGGATGGGCGTCCTTAGACTTCTCAGATGTGGAAAAACTCAATCCCAGGTCCACAATAAACTTCTAAAAGAGTTTGAACCTGGGAACTACATAAATCAGGGTATGCACAAAAGATCTCCTTAGGTCGAGGTGCGGGGTGGACGAAGAGAAACACGAAACGACCCATATATAATCTAATCTATAATCTAAAAATGTAGAAGATGTTCAAAATGGGCACTTCCAACATATTGGTAGCATCCTAATTGTGAACAAAAATGTCTCGTGACATTATTCAAGATCTCTGGTGCCACCGACACAATCACAAGCGTTATTCTTGCTCGTAAGTCAGCTACGTCGCGGGGTTTGGCTTTATACACTGTATATTTCACTTAAGCCCATAAAAAAAGTCTAGAGGCGTCAGGTCTGGTAATCGTGGTAGCCATTCTACCGTACCTCGTCTCCCTATCCACCGATTTGGAAATGTAAAATCGGGATATTACCGGACATTGACTTGGTAGTGTGATGAAGCTCCATCTTGCTGGAACCATATTACATTAGCTGACGAGTGGATTTTCTTGAGCTGGATATCAGGTTACCAAAGTTGGTACAATGTTGTTTTGGAGCAATGCTAAATAATTATCTCTATTTAAATTGCTATCAATGAAAAATGAACCAATGACATGATCTCCAATAATCCCTGCCCAAATATTAACTTTTTCAGGGTTCTGTGTATGCAATTCTCTCATCCAGTGGGGATTTTCACTAGTCCAGTAGCGACAATTTTGACGATTTACATGACCGTGAAGAGAAAACAATATGTTTTCTATTTGGATGACATTATTATCTAATCTTTGGATTATTTGGTCACAAAAAAGAGTTTTTCTATCAAGAACATCATCACTGAGCCCTTAACATAGTGTCAGTTTATAAGAATGCATTTTATTTTCTTTCAGTACACCAATAATCGAGAAATTCAGTGCTGCAGCTACTTGTCGACTTAAACAATGCGGATTTTCTTGGAACTCATTCTTTATTTCCAATTTGGTATTATTAGTTAATGCATTGGAGGATTCTTTTTGTAGCTTTCATACATGTTCATGTTCGTGAAAATGCTTCTCGATTTTACTAATTTTACCGTGGGATATAGGCGGTAAATTAGGAAATTTTTGTTGAAATAGACAAGCGACTTCGGTCTGTGACCTTGATATATCTCGATACCCGATCATTTGTAAAATTATGATTTTATGCATTTCTGTTAAATGACCCATATTAAATTTTCAAAATTTTTTATCTTGTTAATTTTATATTTGTATGTGATTTAATAATTATTTATCATGTATTTGTCTGTTGACTGTGTGACATTGTGAGAATGAGATTTTTGTTTTAATATCGCACGCTGCATAATCAAATTAAAACAGAATTTAAACAATGCATGGTATACACACACTTTGCACCCAGTCAATTTAAATTATATACGGTAGGCGCAAAAATAGGTTATCAAACGAGTTAAACCTTTAATTCAACAAGTATGGTGCAATGAATAGAACGATTGCTTCTTGCGTCGTCGTGAGTTCAAATCCCGCTGCCAACAACGCGTTTTTTAATTCTATTGCGCATCTTACTTATAGCTGCATAATACCGTTAACGATAGATAATCTTGGTAATCAGAATTAGCGCGATGGTGCCGCGAATTAGTGTGATGGTCACGCGAAACCATAAGTTTTCACCCTACTAAAAGTCGTTTAGCGCGTCTTAAAAAGTTACTTAAAGAAAAAACCAGTGTTATTTCCAAGTTTTTAATTTTCACTCCTATCGACAGTCCCCATGGCTAAAATTTTTTATTTCTTAATTTTTCAAAATAAATATTGGCTGCGACATATTAAATTTTCCCTTGTTTATATTTACAGAAATTTCTTACTTCGCGTGAGACGTTTAAATACAATGTTGGGACTACGAGGGAAAATTTTGTAATTTATGCTTTCGTCGGAAATTCCTAAGCGCCTCCAATTTTAATAACAAGTCAGATGAAGCGAGTTTTATTTTCCGATTTTATTTATCTGGTGTATCTCGACTTTGATGTAATATCGCCAGACGTTCAAACCATTTATTATAACTTGCTTCTGCTCTGCTTGATGCTCAAAATGAGAGATGTAAGGAGAGATCAAAGTTAAAATAATTAAATTTACTTTGGAGATCCGTCGTAGCGGCAGCGAGCACTCAACATATATATTCTGGTGATATTAATGCATATCACTTTCAATCAACTAAAGCCAAAACAAAGACGAAAAGGAAGAAGTTAGGGAACAAACTTGATTGTCAACGACAGAAAGCTGCTTAATTATTCATAAACCAAATATATACTTGCACTTTGTTGATACATCTAATGCGAAAGCGTAATATTTAACACAAAATTAAACAAAAGGGTGGTTCTAGAAGTTAAATGGCGAGAGCTCTCATGAATATCGCAGTTCAGTGCGTCAATAGAAGGCCAAACGACTTCTACTAAGGCCCTAGATTGTGGGGCCAAAATCAAATAAATAGAATAGAAATAAAATTCATATTAAAATAAGAAAATATTTTTTGTACATGGTATCTTGGTTATTATGTTAATAATTTTAATTTTGTAACAACCGTTTATTACAAAAATATAAAACTGTAACATTTGAAAAGACAAAGTAAAATCTATACATTAAACAATCCATGTTAACGTTAGCTAGCTGCGCCCATACATCTCCATCAATGGCCCCGAATGAATTCCTAATCCCAGCAGTCGCATTTCGGTTCCTTGCGAGAAATTGTCCTGTCAGCGATCCCGAAATTACGACTTCTGAGATCATCGTTGACCTTGTGCGAGAACTCCAAAACCCTCGGTTGCCATGATTGATAACAATTTTATATTCCAGAGGCTTAGTAAAGACATAAAAAAATATGATATTTTAAAAAACCTTTAAACTCCTTCCAGCAGGGCACTCCTGGTTTGTAACAATTTTGCTCAATCAATATGGTTTATAATTTTATAGCTCGACAGATGCTTATTATCTTGATGCAGTTAATAAGGCAGAATTACGAGATCGAATATTCGCTAATGCCCAACAAATTTTTATGTTTTATTTGTATAAGTATATTCCCATATAGTTGAAACTAGTACAAACATAATTGCACCTATGTTAAATTTTGGTTTTTCTAATTAGCTGGTTTGACGAAAAATAAAAGAAGAATTCTAAAGCGGGATGCACACCAATAAAAATTTGTTTATGCGTTTATTTTGAAATTGAAAAACAAAGCATGCAAGATCATTTATTTTGTGGTGTAAATGGTGCGTGTGTCTACGCCTTAACTCTTCAATTACAGGGTAAATACTGTAAGCATAACCTAATTTTACGACAAATGCAACGCACAATCAAATTTTTATTGACGTGGATCGAGTTTAGTAAATAAATGTTGACAATAGCATGTACGAAAATAATTCACTGATATAATAAAATTAAATTAGAAATGTTAAGAAAAATAAATAACGACACTTCGAAAAATTTATGTTCAGTACCCAAACAGCCAGATTATTTTCTTTCCGAGCATATTAATCGATTTGTTGATATTGAGGATTTTGTTTATGAAAAAAACGTACCAACGAGGGAATTCCTAACACAACTCAAACGTTTAAATTGTCAGAGTAGGTACAATGGACTTATAAGTGCCCAATTTTCTAAACTATTTGAGAATTGTGGCGTCTATAAAAAATAAAAATACAGTTCGTTGGTAAACAGCACGTTGTTTCAAAAATTTCCATTACCATTACCAGTATTTCTCACAGATTGGTAAAACTCAAAGAGTTAACGGTCATGGGAAAATATCTTTTAAATGTTATTCACTTTAGAACTTACATCAATTTCTTTTTAAAATACTTCACACTGTTCACCATTTCGGATTAACTTTCTTCTAAAATAAGGGCTACCGTTTTTAAACTCATCAGATGGTTCCATTGGCGAGTGAAGCTGTCGAAAGTTAGTGTTAAATTGGAACAAAATAAGCTTTTTCTTAATAAAGAGTGTTATGCTCTCATTAGTAAGATAGAAGATACCTTCCAGTACGACATTCGATATTTTCTTGGAATTTCAATTTTAAAACTAAAAATTTCAAAATAGAAATCAAAATTTTCAAATTTATTAAGATATAATTAAAGAGATAACAAACTTGATTGAAATTTGAAATGAAAAGTGGAACTTTAATAAATTAGAAACTTCTAAAATAATCCCAATATTTTCAACACTTTTTTAAATTCTAACTAAAAGATAAATTCAAAATTCAAAAATGTCAAATTTTTTCCAAATTTTTGAGATTAAATATAATACCTAGAGAAAAAACTAGAACTTTGCAAGTAATTTATAAACAAAACACTTAATTGCAATATCTTGTTTACGAAGTTTAGTTAATTTCAATGTCAATCTGGAAATTTTGTTTTTAATCTTGCAGTTTAAATACGATACAAAATTAAACTTTAAATTTCGATCATAACTAGGAAAAATTTATAGAATTTGGAACTGATATTCTTTTAACTTCAAATTTGTGGCCATTTCGAAAAAAAAACCTGTTGAAGTATCAAGATTTTGACTATAAATTCAAGCTTTCTCGAAAAAAGTCTTAATTAATCATAATTTTTTGGAATTTAATTTTTTTTTATTGTTTTTTTTAATTACTATTGATTCTTTTTGCTGAAAATTTCCTATTATATCAAGTTCTAGAAGTTTTAACTTTTTCCTCCAAATTTTGAGTTTAAAATTAAACTCATGTATGGAAATGTCGAGTTTATTCTAGAAATTTCTGAAACATATTAAGAAAATTTCGAGAATAGACATTTGTCTTTAAATGAGAAAAAAGTGGATTAATTTTCAATGTGATTTCAGGATCTACTGAAACTGAAAAGTGACGTAATTTTCAGGGCAATTTAATTAATTTTCGAAAATTTTGTATTTTTTCTTAGAAATTTCCAGCAATTGTGTAATAAACTCGGAATTTAGAAAGACATATATGAGATTAAATTTGAAACCTTAACATTAAAATCAAAATGTTTTAGAAAGTAACTTTTTTTGCAATTTTTGTCATTTTAAGTTATTTTCGTAATCTCTAAATTGCAGCCTTTTTCTCTAAACTGTATTTTTTTCCGAATTTGCAATTTAAAACTTGCAATGTCAAAAAAAAAGTGAATTTTCGAATTTGCATTAGAAATACCTGAATTTTTGAACCTTCAAATTTAACCCGAACTACAACCACAAGTAAAACTAGAACTGGAACTAGAATTATAACTGGAACCGGATCCAGAACCAAAACTACAGTGACTCACAGTTTAAATGATGGAGGGAGTATACAACAGATAAAACTATTGGCACAAACATACAGAAAGAATTAAACACAAAGAGTTACTATTAGTTATAAACCTTTGCAAATATGGTTTAAACTTTATTGTATGTCAAGCTCTAAAAGTAATGCACCTGACAAAAAAAATGCAAACAAACGGATGCTCCTACAAAATAGAACTCACAGCTAAAATGATGCAGTCATTATATTAACCATAAAATAGCATAAATTTGTACTTTATTAGTAATCTAAAGGTCTCTCTTTGTTATCAATAATTGCATGTAATCTTTTACGCATTGTCTCTCCTTAGATTTGGGTGTATTGAGAAGAAATTGCCTTTCGTTCTTCAATGATCATCTTTAAATCATTTTTATTGTTTACGTTATGTTTAGCGACTTTTTTCTTTTATATTGACAGTACATTTCCTATTATATTAACGTTAAATGATAGTACACTCTGAAAGTTTTGGGTTCTTGTGGTAAAAAAGTTGAAAATTCTGTTGAATGTTTTTCAGCACTGTATTGTACGAACTGCTTTAAAATATTGAAACAGTAATACTAACCCATTCTACCATCACTAAAGTGTATTTTGCCGACCCTGACAAAAGACATACAATCCCAAAGCATCACGTGTTGACCATCCTATTAAAATTTCAAATTCTTAAATTTGAATCCTTCTTTAGGTTTTCTCCTAAAGTTATCTTCCCATTTGATGATAAAAGGTTAAATTTCGTTTCATCAGCCAATAATACTGACTTAATGCAGATCATTCATTTATTAAGATGCTTCTGAGTGAATTCCATTCTTAGCTTTCTTTTGGGGGGTATATTCCGAGATATTCTCCCGTGTAAATTAACTCCTATTAAAACAGGTGGTATTATTTGTGTGCAACGTTGTTTTTTGATGTCTTATGAACTTCTACTGTTAACTTTGAGGCACTTAATTTGGGTTTTTTGGTGCTTGTTCTTACATCTGCTCCTTGTCGTATTGAGTAAAAATTTTGTTATAAGCTTTTGTTAATTTATTTAAGGTCCTATTTTGTTTTAGTATAATGTTTTATAATATGTTAAACGGTTCCTTGACCTTTTTGACCATTTTAGCAATTTTCTATAGTTGTAACTATTATTAAAATGGTTAATCATCATCTGTGACTTCTCAATTGTGGTATGACGGCCCGCACACCTATTTGTGTCTGTTTTACAAATATTTGGCATAAATAATATGGCACAAAATTAGGATTAACTATTATAAACATCTAATAATTAGCTAAATTAGTAAAATCTTCCGTAATTCTGATGATATGGGCAAGTGGTGCAGCCTCCATCTTTTAAGCTGTGATGCTGAATTTACCGGTTTCCATAAATTTTTATTTATATTTTGGTTATTGTCAGCATTGTATTCATATTATTCTAGGGGTAAATTACATATACATATCCCTATTTACTACAACCAACATTTTTCCCAGTTTTCATTTGCTTATTTTTATATGCTCTTTTATTATAAAATATGATAACTGCATCATTTAAGCTGTGAGTGAGTGTAGAACTAAAACTAGAACTACAACTGGAAGTGGAAACAGAATTGAAATTATAACTCAAGGTTGAAATAAAAATTTCAAATATTTTAAACAATTTTCTAATATGGTATTCTTCGGAATGTCATCTTTTTTTTTCAAAATTTTAAGACCAATTTTATAAATATTGAAACTTTGTTGTTAAAACTTAAGTTTAAAAAAAATGGAATATTATTAGAAATACCGACATTGGAAAAAAAATTGAAATTTTCGACATTTTATTTTAATTCTTCAAATTTATAGTTCGAGATACATTCAAAATTATTAAATTAAAATACTGAAACTTCAACTTTGATTGATTAAATTTCCATTAATAAATTATAACAATGTATACTGATAAAAATCGAATCATTAGCTGACACTAAAATTTGCTTACCCAATGGATTTGATTAAGATCCCCAGATTTGCTAATCAAGGATAACCCGATGTGGACCAGCCTTATTATTTTTGACAAAAAAACCTAAACAATCATCTCGCAGCAAAATATTATTGTATACGTTCTCGGGGATCCCTGGGCCAATGCGCGGGCGTCAGGGCACTTTTGCTACAAAACGACACGACGCCTATCAGTTGGTCGAGCGTCGTGCATAGGGCATGTCGACGTCAGAAAATCGAAAGATCGCGTATATGGGACCGTTGTACGCGCACGTGAACCCCAATCAACTTTTATCGTTATTCGGTTATTGTTAAATAGAGGAATCTATCAACAAAAGCGGGGAAGTTTTGGAAAGTTCACAGTCGTGCCAACTTCATGCAACTCAGTAAGGAAAAATAGATTCTAAGTTGACAGGAACACAAATCGTGCGAAATTTACATCGCATTTGACTTTATGATTACTTTTAAAATACTCTGGTCGGCCGAGGTGGATTTACATAATTTCGTGTAAAAAATAGAACTGTTTATACAACAATAACACGGCTTTATTTTTATTACGAAATTCGTCCACGGCATTTCGGGGCGAATTCGTATATTTGTATCGAAAACATTGCGGAATTATCTTGGGAATTCAAGAGAGTAAACCACCTGTAAAACTTCCGTACGTCTTCGAAATGGCTCATTTATAAAGCTGTTTATTTAGTCGAGGGTTTTTCTGAAAGATAAATCGCTCGGCCGCGTTATGCAGCTCAGTTTCTTTTCCGATGTGTCATAATTTTATTTTTCAGACGTTGCTTCAATCTGGTGGCGCAAGTATGGCAATAAAAGTAGAAGGCGCTACGGCGTCGTAGGGCTTTGTTGTCCGACAGACATTAAACTTTATAATTTACAGGAGCAATCAATATCGTCGAGTATATTGACTTGCACATATGCATGAGACAATGGCTTGGTGTAATTCTATGAACACACAATTTCTGTGAAGTTTGATGCCAACCATTTGGTGGTATTCAATCTTTTTTTGCCAATCGGAAATCCTGAAAGTTTTTCGAATGTTGCTAGCGGTAACCGCCATCAAAAAATTAGGTTAGAAAGAGAGTAGAGCAGAAAAGAAATGTTAATCCATATAAATTGTTTAAAATGTAATTTGTACGCTTGTACTTGTAATTTGTAATATCTACGTTCCCGAAAAATCTAGAATTTATAAAAAGAATTGAATATATTTTAAAAATAAAGACCACATTTTAAGTTTGTTATCAAACCTTTTTGAAAACAGCAAAAATTGGAAGCACAAAGCAGGAATTTTGAATAAAAGGCTTCAAAAATTTCCTACAGATTGAGAGGAGCATGTAACTGCCATTTAATGTTTTTTTGGAAATTTTAAATTTTAATAGCTTCACATAAAGTGTGGTTCATCTAAAACGTATCGTAGGGCATAATTACCAAGAACAGATCTTGTCAAAAAATGCTGCAACATCAGTTTTGATTGTGACTTTTAACTTAAAAATCATAACACTCTTCCCTCAATTTTTGGGGAACAGGAGGTGGCACCCCCAAAATATTTACAAATGGGAATAGGAGGCAAATGATACGTCATTAAAAAGGGTTTTTGATTCCCTATATTCTAGTTTTCCGATTTGACTTGAAGAGAAGCAGTTTTTTGTCGCTGCTACAATTAATTGATTAATTGTTGAGTAGTTCAGTCACGATATAAACATTCAACAGATGCAACTAGATATTACTTGTGGAAAGGGTCAAAACGGCCCCCGCGGCTAATACAATTTCGTTGTCATTAAGCTACGAATTAAACAATATTGTTCCATTCGCGTTAATTTGCGCACTACTGCAACTCCATCGGGACATAATTGTCCCGAATTTGCGCCTAGAAAACATCTATCTTATTTAGCCACCAACTAGTTTGTGCTAGTGTACACGACATAAGCTTTCAGATTAGGGCTAAGTGAAAGCCGTGGGCCTTTAAATTATTTATTAAGTGTTACATTATACATTCTGCTATGGTACTTTGAAAGTAAATTTTCCTCGGACCGATAAGAAACTTTCCTAATTAATTCGTAAGGAAGGATGTGCATACTTAACTCGAATTTCAGCGGTAAAACTTTATGAATGTTATTAAGAGATTCGCCGCAGTTTTGGAGTGCACACGGAGAAGTAATTTTATACAATAACCTTATTTGTTTTAGGGAGAAGAGTTCCTTCAACGATGAAATACAAAAAAGTCGTATAAATGCAATAAGGGAGGTAACTATGGCCTCTTGTCCGTTCAGGCGTTCGTCTACGCACGCCATTTCAAACGGGGCGCTCAAGAGGTCTTTTACATCTCGCCAATCTTCTGTTCACATTCCCAACGAGGATCAGGAGGACGAGGACAGAAATACACTTAATCTCAAGCACTTGAATGCAGCCATTCTTATCTTAACTGCTCCTCCGGTAAGTAGTCTCATCTTCCATATGCGATAGGTGCTTTACATTCAGTTTTTCATTTTTTTATGGCACTACCTGACGCAAAAACTTCCAAGGCTGAAAACGACAGCTTAACTTTTTTATGTTAAATTTGTTTTATACCGACTGTCGGAACTGAAAATTCATCTTGCGTCCCCTCGATTGGGTTCGGTATTTTCGCGGCGATTTAAAATTCTCTCACGGACGACTTAAATTTAAAATGATGCGTTTTGTTCCCGAAGTTTTAATCGTTGGTATATAGTCTGCTCGCAGCTCAGCATATAGATTTACAGGCTCCGTGTAATGCGCAAATAATGCCTTTGTGTGTATGTGTGCACTTTCCGACTTTTAACCGAAAACGCCAACTTTGTGTTTAATTTGATGCTGCGAAATTTATTTTGGCGAAATGAACAAAGCTCGGGAAAATTAATTTTCGTCAGAAGTTGTCGTGTTCAAGTTCTTTGTGATGGGGATATTATTGGGAAGTTGGAAGGTTTAGATTCCAATTTACTTTGTATTTTTATTGAAGCTTAATATTCGCATATTTTGAAGCAATTACATGAGAAATTATTAAATATCAAGCTTTTAAAATGTCAACTTTCTGTTTGAATTGATCATTTTCGATTTTATGAAACGAAACGTTTCGACTTCTGGCTTTAGTGATATTTCGAACAGTAGTTCAAAGAGTAGAATTAAGGAAGTTATGATTTTTCACTTTTTTGTAGCGAATCTTTTGTACTGCATGGTTTTTCTGACTATCCTTTGGCAGTTTCGATTTTTTCTTGAAATTTTCATTTTACGATTCCAATCTAGGGGTGAGCAAATAAGGCCCTTCGTTGAGTTAAAAATTCATTTTTTTTTCATTACTTCTGAATTGTTTTCCTAATATTTGTTAAACTGCTAAGTAAGTAAAAATGTCAAAAGTAAAAGAATCCTCCAAATCACAAGATTGGTAGCACGATTTTTAGACAGACGAAATATTCGGGACGAAATATCCCGGAAATAATATCGGCAAATAAAATATCCAACAGACACAATATCCGCAGGCAAAATATCCGCTGGCAAAATACTAGAACAAAATACCCAAGAGATAAATTATCCTACGACGGAATAACTGACAGACACAATATCCAGTTTATAAATCAGGTGCGTTAATTTCTTTTGAACAAACTACTAAACTATTGTCAAATGTCAATAATGATATATTTTTGAAAAGAGAAAAAAAAAAGATATTTCAGTTTGACATGTAATATTCATAAAAAAACTGCTTAACTTTTGTATTTAAAGTTTTTTTTCAGCTCCTCAAACGAAGTCCCCAGGTAGGGTGCAAAATATGAAAAAAAGATCCTGTACATATGTATATTGTTTGTCTGCATCGTACAGGTAAACATTCCTGATTCCATTTTTTCTGAAAAGTTTCCCAAACTAAGTTTTACAGTTTATATTGTGGCAAAAATTCTATGAACCGTAGGAATTAATAATAATTTAGGACAGCTTCTGCAGAAAGTTAAAATTGGTGCAAGAAATCAAATTTTCCAGAAAATTTAAAAATTTTGGAAACAAAAGTAAGAATTGAAAGTAATCGAAACCTTAAAATAAAGTCCTAATTTTGGAGTAAAGTAAAAATTTAAAAGTTAAAATGTTAAATTAAATTTTAAAAATAATAGGTAAAGCAACAGTGAATCAGAAACTGAAAAAAAGTAATATATTTTAAAAAGAATAGAAAATTAAACAATATTTTCGAAATTTTGAAAAAAAAAATTTGCACTTCAAAGTTGAAGTTTTGATTTTTAAAATAGAAGGAGAAGAAAAAAGGACGTCGAAGTTTTGATTTTAGAGGTCAAAATAAAAAAAAAAGTAAAATTTTGAAAACGTAAATACAAAATATTGAAAAAAGCGATATTTTAAGAATAAACTCGAAATTTGGGATAAAGAGAAATAAAGAAAACCTTTTATATTTTTTTATTTTCGATTTTTTCTCGAATTTTTCGTTTTTAATTCTTCTAATTGTATTTAGGTAAAACTAAACTCAAAATAAATTTCCAAAAAAAAATTGATTTGTAACAAAGATATTAAGAAAACCGAATTTCAAAAATGTTTTAAAAATTTCGAAATAAATAGAGGTGAGATTAAAGTCTAAATTTTCTTCAAAAAAACTGATCATTTCTAGAAAAAGTCAAAATGTTATGGTGGAACGGACTGGTCATTGGTTATCTTTAAAAATTGAAATACAAATCGTGTTCCCTGAAATTAAAAAAGGTTAAAAAACACAACAAACGCTGCCCTCGGTAAAATGTTAGGCAAAACCTCCTAATTTGAAGAAAACATTAGGGCACTGAACTAAACACTTTGGCTTATGATTAATTGCATAGCAGGTTTTACTCCTTTACCACATCGGCAATTAAACAAATAATTACGCGAATTATTTGTTTAATTGACGTGTTATAGGAGTTAAAATATCTGTAGCCTAAAGAAAGCAGTTGAAATTTAGAAAAAAACTTATTGTTGTCATTTTTCGAGATAAGTGTTGACATTTAAAAAAAAGCAAACTGGCTACTACAATTCGGATAAAAAATTTACTTTTTGATGTTAAAGTGAAAATCAAAAAATACGTGTGTAAACACCAAAAGTAGGATTTATCAATTTTGAGGTAATGTCGAAATTTCTAGAAAAATTAAATTCATAACAAAATGTAACAGAACCAAATTAAAAAATTTTTCTTAATTTCATGATTTTGGGTTTATTTTTCTCAAAATTTCTAGGATCTCTATTTTACCTTTTCACCAAAATTATGTTTTCTGAACTTTGAGGTTAAATTTTAAATTTTCAGAAAAACCCTTTAAATATATCGTTTTTTGAGAAGTAAAAAATTCAATTCAAAGTCAAAATTTTAAAATGTAAATTTGAGACCCACTAAAATTGGATACAAAATTCAACATTTTTTAAGACATTGATTAAACTTTCGGGTTTAAATTCGAGATAGAGAATTGAAATAATTATTAATATTATATTTTGTAACGCATATTTTACATTCATACTATTCAAAAATTTTAAAACACACGTAATCATGAAGAAACATAACCTACAGGTAAGCAAGACTGCTGATCGAAAAACTCTTGCAATCAAGGGCTGAAGCACTTATTACAATGAATAAAAGCAGACTAAGCAAACCACTAGGTCTGCTCACTGGAAACGGGAAGTTTAAAGGACACCTGGTTAAACTAAACCTAGCAGAAAACGATCGATGTCGACTGTATGGGACTGAAAAGGAAACAAGTTTACACATTGGGTGTGCTTGTCCAAACCTTGCCAAATACAGATATAATTTGACTGGCAGAGAAACATTAAGACCAGAAGATCTGGAAGGAATGAGTATAGGTCAGATGCTGAGCCTGGCTGTAAAGGCAGAAAAAACAGAAAAAACTCAAAAATTAAAAATACTTTATTAGTAATTTCGTGTTCTTTCCTGAAATATCCAGGTGCCTTATTCCCGAAATCTGAAATTTAAATTTCAAAATTTTGGTTCTTACTTAAAATTTTGATTATAAAGCCAAAATGTTCGACTTTTCCAAAAACTTCATAATTTTTTTTTAAAAAATTGGAAAATTTACAAATTGTGAAGAAACCCTCAACATTTAAACATTTATTTGAAAAGTTTAATTTTTCCCGTAGTTCTAAATTTTCTTTTTGAAATTGGATGTATAAATTTACAAATTAATTTTGACTCATATTTTTTGAATTTAAGATCGAATTTTTCGTTCTAAATGTCAAATTTTAGATTTTTTTACTTCAAGTACAATTAATATTTTTATTTTAATAAAAATGTTGCTGACTCGAACAAAATTGTGGAAGTTACAAACAATTTGGAATCTAGGTGACAGGGTCTATAACGGCCCCCACAAAAGGAAAAAAACCATTATGAATTTCAAAGAATATTTATTTAGGACTAAAATTATAACGACCTTGTAGAAATTTAAAGAACTGATAGTAGGAGACCGAGACTAGGAGACAGAAACCAGGAGACTGGTACCAAAATACTGGGGGCAGGAGACTGAGATCAGAAGATTGAGATTGGAAAACTGATACTAGAAGACTGAGCTCAGAAAGCTAAGAACAGGAAACTGATTTTTTTTTATTTATTTCTAAAAAACTAAAACAATATATAATATTTCACAAAGAAACTAACCGATTCTGAAACATAACCTTTATTGCTAAAGAATTATGTGGTAATAAAATTTGATTAAGCTAAACCCCTACACAATTCCTCTCTAATATTGACAAGTGACATTGAAGGGTCAAGAGTGTAGGTTTCTGTTAACTTTAATCGAGTACTACAATAAAACAGCAAGTCGCCTGGCTTAGCCATCACCAATATTTTTGAGGCGTTTTGATTTAATCAAACACTGAGTGGAAAAATTCAATTCAAGAAAGTTTTTTTTTTACAAAATTGTTTAAAAATTTGAAAAAAAGTTATGAATTGGGTTTCTTTCAAACCTTGAACTTTCCGGTTTTTTTCTCCAAAGTTGAATCACAAATTTTGATTTTTGTGTATAAATTTTTCTGTTTTAACTTTGGACTTTTTTGACATTTGAACTTTTTTTCTACAATTTCATGTTCAAATAAATATTTTTCATAAATGATGCATTTTTTTTACAAAATTTAATTTTTTTCTCGTAATTCCAAATTAACACCTAATTTTTATTCTTTTTTTTTAGAATTTTAATTCCAACATTTTAATTTTAGTATCAACATTTCCACTTTTATCTAAAAATATTACGTTCAACCTCAATTTAAAAATAAATCTAAGGTCTTTCTTAAAATTTTAAATTTATTTTGACATGTTTTAAAATCTTAATTTTTGCCAAAAATTTTGAGAAAAATTTTTATCCATTCGAAACTGTTCTTTTAATTTCGCCTTCTTCACAAAGAGTAGTTTTAAATTTTTTTCATTAATGTTGAGTATTTTTAAAATTTTGAATTTAAACACTAAATTTTGATTGTTTTTAAACATTGCGACGGTTGAAGCTCATCAAAAAAACATGCGCACTCGCTTTCGAGATGCATCATGAATGCATTAGAAAAGCATTAGGTGTACATTTATGAGCTTGAAAATAAGTAGAGCATGATCGCCAGACTAAAATCCAAGAAAATCACGTGCCCCTACCGTTGGTGCTGTGCAGCTCAATAGTGATACCGGAACACTGTCTCCATAACCCTGGTCTATCCAGACCATTCACTAGTCGACAACAATTCATTTAAAAATCCTGAAAACATTTTCCAGGATTTTCCTACACAAACGTGCAAAATGCGATGGCTAGCCAACAAAAATTGTAAAATTATTTTTAAATATGAAGCCGAAATGTAAAAAATTCGACATTTAACTATGAAATTTCAAATTCAGCTTTGAAATTTTTACCAAAATCTTCTTAGATTTAGAAATTAGTGGTGCACAAAGCAAGATTTCTTGTCTTTCTTGCCAACTTTTTGTCTTACCTTGCTACGCAAGGCAAAAAGTTGTTTGTCAATTCCTTGCTGCGTTAATTCTTGTCCTGCTTTTTATTGCTCTTGCTGGCTTGTTTTGCGAATGAGCAACAATAGCAAATGAGGCTCGGAAGTTATTGGGACCCAGTCGGTAGTTTAAACTCCGCATTATCTATAAAAGATGTAAAAACAAAATAAAATGAAAAATTGGAGACTTGGACTTTCCAAACGAAAATCCACCCATTTATAATTAAAAATCCAAGGTTTCAAGTGAAAACCGGAAAAAAAATTGAAAATTGAAAAATTAATATTTAAATTTAAAGTTTCTTATCCACACTGGACATTTGGAAAAAAAAGTTGGCAAATTGCAGAAAAAACTCAAAAATGAAAAACATTTTTTTTAGTAATTTTGTGTTCTTTCCTAAAATATTTAACTTTTTTGTGAAATCTAAAGTTTACATTTCAAAATTTTGGTTCTTACTTAACATTTCGAAATTTCAAAATTTCTTTAATAAAAATTGGAAAAATTACAAATTTCGAGGAAACCCCCAACAGTTAAACATTTTATTTAAACATTGTAATTTTTTCTCTATTTCTCAATTTTCTTTTCGAAATTTGATAAATAAATTTAAAAATAAATTTTTCACTAATATTTGTTGAATTTAAGATCTAATTTTTCGCTCTTAATCTCAAATTTTAGATGTTCTACTTCAAGTATAACAAACATTTTTATTTTAGTAAAAATGTTAATTTCTAAATTCCGGAAAAATCAAAATACAAAAATATGAGCGAAAACTCAGGACTTCTAGAAAAAAAATTAAACATTGAGCGGCAATTTGACACGATTTCAAAACATTCAAAAACGTAGAATCAGTAATTTTAAGTTAAAGCTGGAAATTTCAACAGTTTCGAGGTTTTTCAAAAAATGATAGCTCTTTCTGAGATTGTTAAAATGTATTTTATTAAATTTTCCACTTCAAAGTTAAATTTACTTCCGACTTCGCTTCCAAAGTTTTTCAAACAAAAATATTTTTCCAAATTTTGGGTTCAAATTTGAACTCTCCAGATTTAAGTTCGAAGTTTCAAGAATGAATTAAAATTTTGAGTTAAGTTTAGTGGATAAATTTCGTAATTAAAATCGAAATGTTTGGAAAAAATTGAGATTACCAATTTTAAGAAAAAGTCCACATTTTTTATAAAAATTCCAATTTTTAAATCTTAGGTCAAAAATTTGTGGTTAAAATTATAAAATAATAAAAAAAGTCGAAATATTAAGAAAAAAATTGAAATTTCGAAAATGACAATAAAAATTTGAGAAAAATTCGGAATTGCTAAAGAAATCCAAAACTTAGGCACAAATTAAATTTCTCTAAATTAATTGAATTTTTAAAAGTCAATATTCAGTCTTGTAATTCTGAGGTTTTGTGGAATTTTATCTCTTTTGTGGAAATTTTAGGGGTCGCCTAAATGTTTTATTAGTAGGGGGGTTGTTTGCTTAAAAAAATATTCCAGAGCTTCGCTTATTATAAGAAAATGGAAAACGCAAGAAATATTGCTTCTTGTCATTTTGTTAATAAAAAATCTTGCTCTTGTTAAAAGAATTTCTTGTCTTGCAAGAACAAGACAAGAGCAAGAAAAAGCAAGACAAGAACAAGAAATTCGTGAAACACTATTCGAAATTTTGGATTTTAATATAAAAAGTAGTAACAAACATTAACAATTTAAATGTTTAGCTTCTAAAAAAATTAAAATATTTTAGAAATTAAACCACTAATAACGGAAAGAATTTGGGTTTGAAATTTTGACAAAAAAGTCAGAATTTTCAAAACGAAATCAGAGTTTCGATAAAATAAATTGATTAACAAAATGTTTCTCAAAATGTTACGATTTTTAAGTAATATTAATTACGAGAGAAATTTAAAAAAAACACTCGACTTTAACCATAAATATTGTAACAAAATGTAGTTATAAATTTTGTATAAGTAAGAAATTCTCTAGAAAAATTTGATAATGGGAAGCGGTCGCGACAATGAATCATACAGCAGATAAGCGCTCTAGATGTTTCCGCAAACGATAAACCTTATCTGTACGGATTATGTTCTAGAAAACGGATGCGCGATCATCTTTCCCTCAGTCAGTTAATTAAACAGTGAGTTTTGGTGGAACAGACTGGTCCTTGGTTATCTTTAAAAATTGAAATACAAATCTTGTCCCATTAAACTAAGAAATATCTTTCTTAGTTTCAGGGGACAAGATTTGTATTTCAATTTTTTTTTAAACAGTGAGTTAGTTAGTTGGTTAGTCATTTAATTTGTCAGTTGGTCAGGATAAGTGAATTATAATTAAAGTGTTTCGAAATCAGTTTGGAGATAAAGTGGTTACAATTCACGAAGTTTTAATTTTCGAACCCATAACGCGCAACAATATTATTTTTTAATTCTCAATGACGATTTTTTTTCTTTTATTCGTTAGAATAATTTTGTTTGCTTTTTTGTACTTTCATAATCTGTTTAGTTAATCATTTAGAGAAAATCACTCCGAAATGTTGATTCCTATTTTTAAAATCTTATCTTCTGACATTTAAAAATTGATAATGACGTAAGCGTTTAAGAATTTCAACCTGTAGCCTGATAACTTACATGCACACAGAAGTTAACGAAATGGTTTTTTAGTGGCATAGTTCAAAGTTAATAACAATTTTAATTAATAACAAATGATATCATTATTTAGCGAAAGATATCTTTATTCCAAAACACTTTTGGTGGAACGGACTGGTCCTTGGTTATCTTCAAAAATTGAAATACAGAACTTGTCCCCTGAAACCAAGAAAGATTAAAAAACACAACAAAGGTTTCTCTAACGCTTTTCGACATCCAAGCTGTCATCTTCTCTCTGAAGATGGTTTCAGGGAACAAGTTCTGTATTTCAATTTTCCAAAACACTAACTTGCAATTAATTTGTTGTAAAATTACTCAAAATATAATTAGCTTTTGCGCAAGAAGTCAATTTTTTCCGCGTTATAGATGCAATCGTTGAGTGATAAATATTTATCACTTAGAGTGCACAAAATTTCATCATGATTGGCATGTAGCAAAACATTGTGAATGAACAGATAAAATAATGAAAATTTTCGTTCTAAATTAGGCACACTTTTATTTAGCATGGTGTAGCTCGTCGTGATATTTTTGCAGATCAATTTAGTGGAAACCCTGATAAGATATGACATCCTGGAATTAGCCCGGCGAAGGGTTAGACGCCTCCGCAATCTCCTGGGTATTAACATGTTGTAGACAGCGCTATTTGATAAATTGTGAATTCTAGGGTAAAATTATAATTTTACTCGCGCCCTATAACACTCAAAATCTCTTCGACATTTACGAAATATTGAACACACTTACTGTGTACGTCTTACAGTCGATCCAGTGAAAAAAATTAACAGTAATTTAGGGAAAAAAAGGAAATAGGACTCATTAAGACGGCAGTCCATCATTAAAATTGATAAAAAGAGGGTTAGTTAGGGAGCTTTATGAATTCAAAAGAAAAGGACTGCTGCTAATGTATATCATTTTATTCTAAAGTAGGTTACTTTTTGTCAAAGAAATTAATCCCGGCTTTTCTCTTGGAAACGGGGATGGTAAAAAAGACAGCTGTCCCTTCTCCATTTCATAATGATACGGTCTTTATTTAAAAATTGGCGTCGCAATTAAATGACGAAGCTAATTGACGATATAATTAAATTTCGCTTCTTCTGAACCATCATTTAGTAGATGTTGCTATTAGATTAATGATACGGATGTTAGTTCTGTTCGAGGGATATTCGATATCATAATTTTACTGCATTTAGTACCTTTATTAAATATGCAAATCACATAATTTAAAAAAGTTCTATTGCGGGGTTTTCTAAACTTTTCTCTGCGATGAATTATTTCGTGTTAATTAAATTTTAACATTTTGTTATTCAATTAATTTAAAAAATGTTTTAACTCCTAATTCTTTCTTGCAGTTTCGACGTTTTAAGTAGGGATTACAGCCAGATTACGTATGAATTAACCAAAGTCACAAAGGTTACTAATAATAATTATCCTGTATTATGGGTCGCATAGCGATATACATTAAATACAAGCATCCTCGGCATGAAATTTAAATCTCAGGTTTTCAGAAAAAGAATCAATTTCTAATTTATTTGAACTGCTGTTCGTGTACATTATACTTTTTTCTAAAAATCTTCAACCTAAGCAAATTTTTCAAAACTGTTGTTTTAATTTAAAAAAATATATATCTTTCATAAAATTTTCATTTTTTTTTATTTTGAACTCTTCTTTCCAAATTTTGATTATACCCATGAGACTTCGATTATGTTATAATGTTGATTTTTCTCTTTCAAATTTGACCGGATTTTAGGCACAATCAAATAAGGTAAAAAGGTGAATAAAACCTTAAATTAGGCAAAACCAAGTGGCTAAAAAGGGCATTAAAAAGGCACTAAAAGGTCAAGATCACAATTACCAAGAAAAGGTAGTCAGAAATCTTACAGTCAGAATATAACAAACACTACTCGAAAAAAAAAAGCAATATTGAAAGTGCAAACTTTGAATTGTGAGAAAAAAGTTAAAATTTCGAAATAACTTAAAGTGTATAAAAATTTGAAAAGTTGAAATTTCAAAAAAACATACAAGACCAAAAGTTCCACCAAAGGAAAATATTTTGAGTTCTTAAGCGAACAACTAATAAATGAAGGTGAAAATTAAAATCGAATTTTTGACAAAAAAAGTCGAAACTATATTAAAATACAAATTTTCCTTGAACTTTCGAGTTTACAATCGAAACTTGTTAGAAAAGTGAAAATAAGAATTACCAAAGGAAAGTCGTCATTTAAATGAAAAAGAAGAAAATTTCGGTATTAGGATCGAGATTTCAAAATAAAATCAAAATCCCTGAATCAAAATTAAGAGTTTGAAGTAATAATTTTAAGAAAAGAGAGTGACGTATTGAATTTGGCATTTTGAAAAAAAATCGACACAAAACAATAATAAAAGCTGCCTCGAAATTTCAATAAAAAAAGACATTTCGGATTGAAATTTGAAAATAAATGAACATGTCTAGCATAAACCTAAAATTTGAAGTTTTAAATTGAAGTTTTAACAACATTTTTAATAAAAGACATTTCAAAGGAATCTACAATTTCAAAATTATTTTTATTATTAGATTTTTTGATTTCAGGTCAAAATGAAAAAAAAACAGTTTTCTTGTATAGAATCAAATATTTCGACAAAAAGTCAAAAATCTCAAGTTTAAGTTCAAAATTTTGCGACAGAAGTCTAAAGTTTGCGATTAAAGCCGAAACTTTGAGAAACCGATCAAAATTAAGAAGTGTTCACTCGAAATTTTGAGAAAAATTTATAATTTCGGTAATAGTTACTCAGGATATTTCCAAACAAACAAATTTTTAAAATTTTGAGTTTATTTTTAAATTTTTCCCATAAATCTTTTAATTTTTATTTTAAACTGCAATATTCGGTTTTCCTTGAAATTCTGAGTTTTAAATTTAAGATTTCATATGAAGCTTAACACTTTCTAGAAAAAGATTTTTTTTTTGAGATTTTGTTAATTAAAGTCAAAAATTTGGGAAAAAGGCTAGTATTTCAAAGTTAAGCTTGAATTTTTAAAAACTTTTTAAAAATAATTTCAACTTTTATAAATATTTCTTTTTCTTTTATGCGAAACTTTATCAAACATTCTGAATTTTTCAGTCTAAAAATTTAAAGCTTTAACTCCGTCTTTGAAAAAAACAATCTATTATAAATTCGGAGTTTTACACAAAATCTGAGAATTTTTAAATTGCAGGATTTTTTTCACAACTTTTAACTAACCATTTTAGCTCGAAGTTGGGTTTGATATTTTGCTTTTGATTCCGAAAACTCGACTTTTTTCTCGAAAGTTCGACTTCAAAGTAAAAACTTCGGAAAAAAGTTGGATGTTTCAAATTCAATATTGAAATTTGGATCTTACAATTAGTTACCAAATCTCGACTTTTTTTTAATCACGACATTAGGACTTATATTTTGAGAAAAACTTTATTTATGAAATTTTTACAAATTTTCTAATTTAAAAATACCAAATTTAAAGTCGAAATCATGAAAAAGAAACTGATTTTAATAACTTTGTTTTATTTTCAAATTCGCCACATTGGCAGTGGCGAAAAATTTAGACTTTTTCAAAATATTTTGACTTTTCTCTCTCGACATTTAAACTCTTTTCAAAACAATTTCACTGGGAATTTTAAAAAGACCATAAAGGGTTTAACAAACTTCAAAATTTCTTTTCTAAATTTTGTTTCAAATATTAAATTTTGATAGTTTTTAATTGATTTAATCTTTTTAAAATTTAGAGATCTTTTTCTAAATTTCCTAATTTAAATTTGCCTTGCAGGTTTTATAGTTTAGCTTTTTTTTGAAAATTTTAACTATCTTTCATAAATTATGGCTTTTTTTTCGAGATTTAGGAAGTAATTCTAAAGCTCAAGGTAATTTAAAGGTAAAAAAACCGAAAGTTTCTCCAATTGACTTTAAACTTGTGTTTAAGTATAGAACTTTGTCCTTCTGGAGGCATTTTTCACACCCAAGTGCACTTTGCAGGAGACAGTTTACAGATAATTTTTTAAATTGTAGAAAGGTGATATCCTTTAGGAAATTTTATCATTTTACCTGTACACCTGTACTCAAAAATTAAGATAAGTAAGTAGCGTAGTTCAATTTTCCTATCAATAGCACGCAACACTTACAAGGGACAGAGTGGGTCAAAGAGTAATTGTTATAAAATTACATTTCTTAGAAATTTATGCTTGAAGTTTCTTGTTGTTAATAGGATGAATTAATTTCTATATTATTGCTTTATTTTATTATGTAGGTATACATACATAGTTTCTGCTTAAAATCTTCAGAAGTGTAAATGTATTCGGGAAAACCCACAAAAAAGGATAAATAGACACCAAACTTTTTGAAAATAGGTCTAGAATCATATATGAAAAAGCAAAAAAAAAAACAAACGAAATCGAAATTTAGGCAATAACGCACGAAAAACGCTGAAAAAAGGTGAAAAGGTAGGATCATAGGATTTTACCTAAATTCCGGTATCTAAATATCAGTTTCAAAACTTAAAATTTCAAAAAAAAATCCTAGAACTGATTCAAAATTTCTGCTTTTTAATGAGAATTTCATTTGAAATCAAATTGAAATTTGTGTGAAAATTTTGACATACCAGTTTTTTCAAAAGAATCATTTTTTTCCAAATTTGGGGATTGATTTCGAAATTTCGATTTTCTTATGGAAATTTTGATATAATTTCTCTGAAATGTCAGCTCTTTATTTTAAATTTTCTAATTTTTTTTAATTCTTGATGTTTTCTTAAAACGTTGGTTCTGAAACTGCATTATTTCTGGTTTTTTCTTTTAATTGCGATTTTTGTTTGCAGAAATTTGAACTTGTTATCAAAATTTCATTTTTTTTTCATAGAAATGTTACCTATATATCTATTCCAGTCTCCTAATATTGACCGTTTTCTCGAAATTTCCACTATAAACGAAAATAGAAAAAGTTTATATTTTACGTTTTACAAATTTTCACTTTAAATATGAAATTCGGCGTCAACTCGAACAATTTAATTAAGTTTAGACACCAAACTGTGCGACGAGTTCAAAATCTAGCTTTAATTAAGCAATTGGAAAGAAAAAATGGATCTGTTTGAAATATCTATTCATATTGCCCACAAAATACCCACTTTAATAAAGGGGCGAAGGATAAACAACGAAATCTGTGAAATGGCATGTGAAAGAGAATCGATTTATTTAAGCATTGGGGTCCCCTTTTGCTTAGATCACTTCAAGCGGATGATTATGCCGCGCAATATTTCTTCTGCGCCTTTTTTTTTCGCAATTTTTAATATTCCCAACTTTAATCAGAATTCAATTCATTACAAAATTGAATATCGCAGTAAGGTCGATCGATAAGACTTTTACATGGAATTTTTAATTGACGAAATTTGAAATTATTAATCCGGCGAGGCTTATAGTTTCAACCCTTGGGCGCTTAATGAAATCCCACTTTGGATAACTTTCGAGAATCTACATTCAACAGAGATGGGCGAATTCCGTAGAAAAAATAAAGAGTTTCTTTATCTGTTATAACAAAAGATTTCGAATTTTCGAGAAAATCGAAATGAACGTTCATTCTTAGCAAATTGTTAACTGTACTAATAAGACACTGAACAGGAAATCACTAAAAAAATAGCTTTAGAATTATTAGTGGTGGCTGTTTCAAATGATACCCAGCGCGATATATTAAGTAACACTTTTAATTTAAAATATATTTTTCCCCCCTTCATCAACTGCCAACCAATGTGGGCATTATCTAAACCTAACACTGTGCCAAATTTCGGATTCCTACGTTACATAGTTTTTGAGGAAAGCCTCTGTGATAAACGAAGGGACCTAGGGACGGACCTATAGACGGTCATCAGAATGAAACGTAATAATTCCAAAACTAGGCACATCAAAGAGTTTTGGACAGGGAAGAAGATATAACCATCTTCTCGTCAGTAATAACATTTTAGCAAATATGGAACAATAGATTGCGACTAATTCACTAAGTTCAACACAATGGAGTGGTTGTATTCTCAATTAGCGAAGAGCGTAATTACATTTTACCATGACTAGAGTAGAAACAATTGCATTAAAATAGCATTAATTGTTTGATAATTAGATTCCCGTACTACCAAGACAATTTGACGAATTTCGAGTAATTAGATCCTCAAGGGCTCATAGGAATTTAATTTTCTTACTTTGAAGTGGATCCCGACGCGTAATAACTACGTTTTCTGTTATGGTTTTGATGATGTCGAAAGGAGACGATATTGTCTGCCTGGAAGGGCGAAAACGTAAGTTTACACCGATATTGCTTCAATAAAAGGAGAATTTATATTTGCCTTCGCAATAAGTTGGAAAATTTGTCGGCCTCCGGAGAGCTATGATTTTACTTCCCATTTATTCATAAATCCAATCCGTGGTATATATAAAGTGATTTATACTCTGTGTGCAACAATATTTTTATCTTTCGGGTACCCGAGCCCACATATGCAACCCAAAACTGCTTGGAAAACTTCGAATAAACACAAAAAGACCAATTGATTTCTATTTTTATATTGGACAAACGTCTCGCGTATTCGTTAGCAGTTAATGTGAACTCTGCTTTGTAAGTGTAATTGAAATTCAAGGACCTAGAATTAAATGTACCATTTATTAAAACAAACACAGAATAATTTACGAGAATTACTACCAGATAACTTCTATTTTTACTTAAATTCACAAACTCTTATAGTTTGAATGATATTTATAAATTTAATATTTTTTTAAGTATCAGCTTAAAATTAGAATTTGTTTTTACGTGTCCAGTTTGAACTTGACATGTTTAAAGTTAGGACTTTTATAATTATTTATTTTTTTAAAGTTTTATCCACTCGCAAAGGGCAACCCCATTATACCTTCAAAGCACTGTGATTAGGATGCGGAAACAAGAATAAATGGCGATGAACTGCCTTCTTAAACAAGCATAGGTTGTAATACTTCGGGAAAATTCCTTTCGGTAACAAGTTCTATAGCTTGGAAGTTCTATAGAAAAAAGAGTCTCCGTAGACAGAAATCCTCACTGTGTCAAGCTGGATCGCATAAAAATTTGCTGTCTCCAACTATCTTGTATGCCCCAAAAATTTAGCCCTTGGGGGGATCAATCCTATTAGTTCCTACGAGCATTTCCCATGATAGTACTTCCTCTTCTTTGAATTGAGTCCAAAAGATCTAAAGTGTGCTTTGCGGCTGAACTCCAAACATGAGAACAATATTCTAGTGTTGTCCTAACTTGAGTTTTGTATAGTGTGAGTAGTTGATGAGATGTGAAATACTTTTTAGCTCTAAAAAGAAAGCCTAGCTTCTAAGAGGAGAAATTGGCAATGGCGCGCACATAATGGTCCGAGAGAAGTTAGTGCTCGCATTCACTCCTAAGATTGACAGATTAGATCTCATCGGGAGGATTGTGCCGTCGATTAGTATGTTTGTTGCATTATCTTAGAGAAAACCGCGGCCTGCGTTTTTGAAGCGTTGAAGTCGACCAGATTTTTCTTACCTCATTCCAGAATAATTTCGAGATCCTGATTAATGATCTTATCTGCTGTTCCCTTAGTCGATCTAAAGCAGCGACGGAGAATGGTTTATATGAGAAAAAAGGTGACACCAGGCTGCTATCATCTGCGTAGCTATATATCGGATTGGAAATTGAAGCTAAGAGATTGTTTATGTGTAAAAAACAGATTAGAAGACAGGACAGACCTCCCTGAGGCACCTTTGCATTAATAGCAAATGTCTCGGATGGGATGCCATTGACGATGACCTGCGAGAAAATTAGTAATCAAATGACAGAGTCTAGGAGAAAGACCATAAGATATTAATTTGGCGAGAAGAAATCGGTGCCAGATTCTATCGAAGGTCTTTGAGATATCCAATGCCAAAATCCTAGCCTTACCATAGCTGAGTAACATAGGAAAGAGGATTGCCAGTTGAGATTTGTTGTCTGAAACCGTATTGCCTGTCCTCCTTTAGATATTTGAGAACCTTGATATTGATAACCTTTTCCATTTCTTTAGATATAACGGGCAACAAAGATATAGGGCGATAGTTGTTGGCCAGATTACTGTTTCCCTTTTTAGAGACAGGCTGTACCCTAGCAGATTTCCAGATGTTAGGGAATACACCATTGTTGTAAGAGAGAGTGAACAATTTGCTTAGGACAGGAGTCAACTCTGTAGCACACTTCTTAAGAACAATAGCAGGGATACCATCAAGGCCTGAAGCCTTCGAGGTGTCGAGCTCGACGAGAATCTTCCTGATTGTGCGTTGTCTGAAAACAACTTCAGGCATCAAAGTGCCAACCTTAGGAAGAAAAGGAGGTTCTGCGTTTTGAGAATCAAAGTTGGAATTTTCAGCAAACATTAGGGCTAGCAGGTCCAGCCTTTTCCTAGAAAGTAGTGGCAATATTATTATTGTCATCGAGTAAAGGTGGAAAATTTGAAGATGTAAAATTCTTTCTAATCGACTTTGTAAATTTCCAAAAGGACCTGGAACCGTTCGGACAGTTGATAAATAAGCCTTTAGCGCATTTTACGATCGATCATTTTTTTAGAAATTTAAATGAATCAATATCGCAAAATTTAATCCAATAAAAAAAATTTTATAGCTGAGAAATTCATCCCAAAATTTTGTATTTGAAAGTATACATTTTGGGAAAAATGCCGAATATTCGATTTGAAAGTAAAAATTTAAAAAATAGAATTGTTAGTAAATTAAAAATTTTTCCTCATAAATATTTTTAACTTTTTTTTGCTAATGTGCCTTTTTCCATGCTTTCTACTTTAAATTTGTAATTTTTAATATTCATCGATTATATTGACATAAATGTTAGCATCGATAGCTTAACTTCAATGATCGATAATAACACTGGTCAACAAAATTGAAGTTTTGTCATGTCACATGAACTTCTTTTGTATTTTTTAATAGTATTAGTTGCTGCCATTTTAAATAAGCAGTTTTAAAATTTTCATCACCCATGACATTTGTTTATTAAATGTTTGAAAAATGATGGATCTCTAGAAATATAACATAAAAAATGTACAGTAGAAACATATAATCTTTGTTTTTCTAGCTTATGTAGCTTTTAATTGATCCCTCTTGATCAAGCAGTAGTAGTCAGTCAACTTCCCTTGAGCTTTATCTGCCCTGATAAAGTTTTTCCATCATTGGATTGTCAGCAGGAAACTTTTATAAGTTCTTATCATTTAGAGCCCCCAAATTCGTAGGAATAAAGTCAAGATATGTGTCTAAAAAATGAATCTTGATCCTCATATTGCAACTCAAAGTTTTATACTCCAATAAAAGTTTTGTAACCAAATATCGATAGATGTCACTCTTATGGTAGATCAAAAAATTTCCAATTAAATTTTTGAAAGATCATCATGCTGATTTTTTTAAAACATTTAATTTTTCTGTAAACAACGAGTCTTTTACTAATTTTTTTAATTTGGTGCTCTACTACTACTTCACTCATTCCGAGGAATTTCTTTTTGAAATATAAAAATCCATTTTTATTGGGACCCATCCCCTCTAGAAAATTTTTGGTAAGCTTAATTTGATATAAAGTGGTGATTGAAATATACCAGAGAGCTTTACAAGTCTAAATGCTTTTATAGTTTTGTGTTTACAAATTAAAAATCTACGTGTAGGACAAACTTTTTTCTAATTGTGATTTTTTCGATCCCTGGTGTCCCATTTACATAAAAAGTAACCAAATTTTAATGATAAAAAATACTTCAAATGAAGAATTAATATGATCATCATATTATGTTTTATTTCTGATAAAATTTTTACGATGTAAATAATATATGGACCTAAATAAAAACGAACAGTATTTGGGAAGACTACATTTCCAAAAATAAATTTTACCTTGTCACAAGAAAACTGAGGGTGATGGAAAAAATAAGTATGGTTTTACGATGGGGGTAGGTAGTCCAAATAAAGTACGGTTTTATGATGGGGGTAGGTAGTCCAAACACAATTACCTACCAGAGTTCCTGTGACAAAATCAGTGTTGATCAGTGTAATTAGATTCAACAAAGTTCTCAGTGAACATGGAATACATACATAAAGTCTGTAATAATTATTGTATTAGACATGATAACGTATCTGAATTGTTTACTACGTATTATTTACCTTACAAACAAAAATTCCTTCATTTCAAAGTCTTCCTAAGCACGTAAGACCTTTGATGTTTTTAATCAGATCAAATTTACTGAAAGAGAAATAACAAAGAAGTGATATTAGTGGAAAGCCTATTTCGCAAATAAAGGATATTCTAATTCAATGGGCAACAACGAACACAAAAGCCGAACTAAATCAAGCGAAACAAAAGCTAATTGCGGATAATTGGTGTTCTAATATATTCAGAGATTTAATATAGCGGCCTAATTTGTTTATTCATTCATATTGCGATATTTAATTATCTTCATAAAGCATTTCGCAGAATGAAAATTAATAAGTTCAATGCCGATTTAATTGCTTTAGGTTACGAAAATTGGAGCTTCCCGCAGTTTGATGCCGTTGTTAAAATATGTTTAGGGAGTTTTACCTTAACTTGTTAGATAACACAGGTGCTTTTGTATAAAATATATACACTAAAGACGTTAATGTTACCAATCTGAAACCAGCTGTTTTGGTGAAATAATTGTGGACGCGCGTTACCTATTTTTGTAAAGTTTTTTTGTAAAATGTATAATTCCAAAATCCAAAACCTGGTGACACCCTGCAGTCCTTGTAACAAAAAAAACCTCTAAGCTTGTTTGTTTTTCGATAATTTCCGTCCCTAGGCAAACGGACATCTCCCATAACAAGCATGCCTTTGTTTCACTGAAAACGCCCAGCCTACGTATGCGTTCATAATTCGTTAACTTAATTTCGCCGAAGTAGCATATTTCCCCACCGACGATTCAGCATTTCCACAAAAAAGTGTGTCAGAGACGCGAAAAGCGTACAAAAGGGGTTTGTTATTTTAAACGTTCGCATCAGATAGACGTCCTTTTTCCAGCCGCTCTCCTAACAGATTACTTTATTTCTATCGAAATCCCTCGCATAAGAAAAAGCAACAGCCCGACCAACACAGTATTGATATAGTCGATATTTATTTGCTCGCGTGAAATATAAAGATATAAAACTGCGAAATACAAACATCGGCCTCGAAGAAACTCTCACAAGATAATCTAAATTTTATGCGAAACGTTAGGAATCGAAACTATTGCTGTTGACACGTTGCTTTAAGAATTCATAAGAGCAGTTTCGGGGCTTATATCGTTTCCTCTTTTTCATTTGGGATCTCTCGGTGGAAAAATTGGAATAAATTTATTTGATGTATTTATTTATTTTACGGAATACTGAATAGTCACTTTCTTCGAAACTAACTTACACCGGAATATGCACAATCCGGTTAAGAAAATGTCGACATCGTTATGTCAAAATATCAATGCCACACATTTTTAAATTAACAAGAAATATGATACTGCAAATGAAGCAATAATTGAAGTTGGAATTTATCGTGAAAACATTGTAGTACCGCTCACAGGAAATTCTTTATGAAAAGCTTTCGATATTTATTAGTTTATTTGCCAACGTCTAAGTAAGTGTCTGGTTCTCGTTTCTCAAGCTTAAACATGATTGACGATAGAAGGGAAATACGCTTAATAGGTACCAAAACCTAGTAAGGATTTCCAGTGCGAGATTTTTTTTGCATTTTAAAATCTCGTTATTTTACAAGCTGTCCATCTTTAACCGTATCCCTATTTTTACTTCCACCATATTTTAATCATCTTCTCATCTCTTTTTCTAATCACTTAATTTTCTACCCCGTTTCTCTTTTTTTTGAACCTCAAACCAAAATTCGCTGTTTTCGAACGATTTTGCATGTGAGTGATGTGTAATATTCTTCACGAATGATAAAGTTATCGTATCTTGGGCTGAGAAATATTTGTAGCTCGCTTTGTTTACATATTTTAACCATCTTCCAGCCCAGCTCTATTTTAACCCTCTTCAACCCTTATCTCTTTTTCTCACCACTTAAACTTCTAGTTCGTTTCAGTTTTCTTTAACCTCAAACCGAAATTCACTGTCTTAGAACGATTTTGTATGCGAATGATGCGTAATATTCTTCACAAATGATAGTCATCGTAACCTGGGCTGAGAAATATTTGTAGCTCGCTTTGTTTAACATGGCAATTCTGAGAATGAAGAAATATGTAGTTTTTAAAGGAATTTTAATAATTTTATTAAATAGTAAAAATAGTAGAACAATTTTACTGAAACAATTCTAACAATAATTTACTCTTCTCTAAAATTTACTTATTCCAAGGTTTGATTGACAAAGCCTTATGTAATATTTGTGATTCTTCTTCTTCTTCTTTACTTCAGGTTTTAGCCATTATTGCCTATTACGATACCCATCTTTTTCTTGGCCTACCAATACTTCTTCTTCTGATACATCTATAAAATCTTCTTTGGCAGTCAACCTTTTTTCATTCATTCGTTTTACATGTTCTTTCCACTTAATTTTATTTTCTGTTATTTTATCGTTTATATCAAAAATGTTTAAATCTATTCTTATATCTCTATTTCTCATTCTATCCAATTTTGTGCAACCTTTCACTCTCCTAAGAAATTTCATCTCTTATGATTGTATTCTGCTGTCTTTTTTTTTGTCGTTGTCCATGTTTCGCTACCATATAACAGGGTTGGGACAGCTATCGTCTTATAAAATTTTCTTTGCGTATCTTTTGTTGTTTTTTTTTTTTAGTGTTCTACTAATAGTTCCGTAAATATAAGTGAATTTCTTAGGTTTTCCTTCTACGATCATATGATACATCGCAACCTAAATATCTAAAATGTTTAATCCGCTCCAATACTGTATTATTTACAACTATTTTTGTTCTGACTGGGTATTTACCTGAGAAAGCCACAGTCTTAGTATAATTTGTTGATATTTTCATGTCGTATTCTTGGCAGTGATTTTGTAAGGTATACATGTGTCTTTGTAGATCGTCCTCTAGTTCTGCAAAAAGTACTAGGTCATCGGCATACAAAAGGGAGTTTAAGATGGTATGCTGATGTAGGTATATTCCTGTAGAACGTTTCATTTTCCATTCTTTTATAATGTTGTCTATGTATATGTTGAAGAGAATTGGCGATATGCCTGACACCTTTATTTGTTGTTATTTCTTTACTTAGTTTTCCGTCTCTATCTACTAGGATTGAGGTGTTAATTTATAGACTTTGTATCGTACGTATTAAGTTTCTTAAATATCCCTGATAGCTTCATAATGCTTCCATAATTTGCACCTGTTTACGTTGTCAAAAGCTTTCTTAAAGTCCATAAGACTTATATGGGTTTCTCTGTTGTATTCTCTGTATTTTTCTATGATTTGTTGTATCGTGAATATTCCATCTATTTTTAATCTGCCTTTTCTAAAACCTATTTTTTCTTCCTCTATTAACTCTTGTGAAATTACTGTCAATCTGTTATTTAGTATTCTGGCTAGAGGATTTGACCGCATTTCAATCCCGAAATTTTCGGGATTAACAACATTTTAAAAAAATGTAAAATAGTCTGCATAGGGTGAAAGGTTCAGTGCCAGTGCTCTCAATAAAATTGCTTTCTTAATCTTTTTAATATAAAATAGAAAATTTTATTCGAAGCAAGTACCGTAAATTAACCCACCGAGGTTGCCATGCATGGTTGAAATAATTATTTTTGTTTAACTAAAATGTTTGGTAATTAACGTGTTGTTATTTCCCAGATCATATTTTTGTAGTTCTAATTACAATGTTCCTATTAACTTAGTTTCATTTAGTTAATAAAAATGTGACGACTTGTCTTTGTTTGCTCTTTGTTAGCTAATGACTAGAGAGTTACATGAAAGTCATCGGTTTACGTTGAGAGAATTTTGTTAATTTTCACACTTTATTTCCATAGCTGGTTACATACTTAAAGAGCTTTTTTAATTTGCAAAACTTTAAAGAGATGTCGAAAAAGAATTTTACATGACTAGTTAGAAAAGCTGACTTTTATAATATTTTCCTCTCTTTTGTTCGTAACCCTCAATACCGAAATAATCCCGGCATCCCAGGATTGACAAAATATAATCCCGAAATCCCGGGATTAGAGATAATGACCGGGATCGAATTCCCTAATTCTGACATAAATTTTATAACCCGCGTCTAATATACTAATTCCACGATAGTTTTGAGAATTGTTCTTGTCGCCTTTTTTAAAGAATGCGATGACGTATTGCCCTTCTTTGGTTGTCAGGAATAACATTATTTTTCCAACGTTAGTTATATCCGTAGGTGTAATAGTCTCAGGTGCAACATTAGTCCGCCCTGTTTCCATAACTCAGTATTTATGCCATCTATGCCTGTCGCTTTTCTGTTTTGTGGTAAATTTAAGAGCTTCTGTCAGTTGAGCTAAGTCTATGTCATCCAGACCTTTTACGTTTTCTTCTTGAATGATTGTTTCGTCTACGTTTTCATCATACCAGAGTTGTCTATAGTGCTCCACCCATTCTTCTTCATTTATGTTGTTTATGTAATATTTGTGATAAAATTTTAATTGAAGTAGATGAATTAAATTAGCTTATCAATTTTACAACCGTGATTGACCAATAAACTAAACTAATTGTTATAATAAGCGCTCGATATTAATATACCAAATTCACATCGTGTTAAATTTTATTAACTGGAAAAGCAACTTATGTAATTTTCCGGACTTCAAAACTTCTCTTTGTAAATCCAAAATCCAATACTTGTTCGAAATATATCGTAGATATTCACTATAAAATTCACACTTAAGTTTTGTTATTTACTTTTAAGGATAAATGCTCACCTTCAAGGGATTTATGTAAATAAGATTCAATGTCAGATAACTCCTACACTACAGTTGGAATGATAATAAATTATAACATTTTTACTGTCTCGATTTTTCACGAAGTGTATTTATTCGTTTTTTTTTCAATGTTGAGAATACTGGTATGAAAGTCGATCAAAGCTACAGCGTATATAATTTTCTTTTGGATTTTATGCTATCGATGGATAGAAATCAACTAAAAGGCAACTTGTTGAACTTCCTAGTGTAAAGGTTCTGGACGCGAATGACAGATTTTAATCAGAAGCAGCCTTTTTGCATTAATATTTTGAATCAAAATTGATATAGACGTTTTCTCACTCCCACCCGTATATTCACTGTTTTCTTTATATCTTGCGAGGAGAATAGAAAGATGATATCAGTCTAGTGAACGGATATAACGAAAGTCGCGCCGTGATTGGTCGATTTCATATCCACACTTGTGTGGATATACCAAAGAAAATATTTAAAATGAGTGCTTTTAGTGCAGAATTAGTAAACCTTTATCCCAGCGGACATTTCTGAGGCTGCAAGTGAAATATTTAAGATATTATTACCTTAGAAATCAAATAGTAAATATGAACTTTGTTGCGATTAATTTATGACGTTTCATTGTCACATGGACACTATATAAAACATTGTTACGGGCTTTATCGGTTCGAATAGATTACCACGTGTGAATTACACCACTTTATTACCAAATTAACTCGGCACACTTCAACTGAACAGTAACTCACTACTTATTTACTAATTGCTAACCCACTAACTACACTGACTTCTAACTGACTGACTCGAGGGAAAGCTGACCGCCTTTTATAGTTTTGGCCCCCGGCTTCTAGAACTTTTCGGTAGATAAGGCTTATCGTATGCCAAAATTTCTGGAACGCTTATCTGCCATTTGTTTTGTTATCGCGGCCGCTTTCCCCTTATCAGAAACTTTTTTTATTTACTAAATTCTACAATTTTATTCTAACTATTTACATTGCGTTACAATATATTAGAAACTACAAATGTCACATGAAAAATTATTAATTTGCTTAATCGTATCGTCTTTGATGGATCGTAGTCGTAGGAAAAATAGACTGTACAACTCGATCGGATAGTCCATATTGCCCTCGAACGTTCTGGTGCGATATGGACATCATATCCGCTCTTGTTGTATCAACTACTATTTTGAGATAACTTAAACAAATAGACACAGGCAGGCAAAAATTCTAAAATTATATAAGATAGCAGATTTAAAAATAGGATATAAACTGAGTAACAGGACTGTAGGCATGATCTGCTATGCGGACGACGCTACTATTGTAGCCGAGACAGGAAATGACTTACAAAGACAACTATTTGTTTTTTATAAAGTAGCAAAAATTTTAACATGTCCATATCCGTCGACAAAACAAAATGTATAACCTTCGCTAAGGAATTAATCAGACGTAAACTAGTAATTCAAGACAAACCTATCGAACAGGTAATGCAACTCAAATACCTAGGAGTAAACATATCCAACCACCAGAATCTAGAAAAAGACCTAACAAATCAAATTAATAAAGCAGCCACAATTTCTGGCGGTCAACGTTACGTTAAATGGAAAAACAAACACATGCGAATGGAAAGCAAAACCCGCATTTACAAAACATGTGTAAGACCAGTACTAACCTATGGCATAGCGGACACCATGAAGACCAAGAATATGATACGATTGTCCAAAATGAACACTTTGAGAATAATAGGCAAGACTCTCTGGAATCGAGTAAAAAAACGATGACATTAGAAGAACATGTGCACTTCAAGACATAGTAAGATGAGAAAGACAGAGAATAAGACTCTGCCACCAACACGTAAAAAGAATAGACCCAAACAGAATAGTTTCGCATTGCACTGAAAGGAAAACCGGAATGACAGCGCTTCCCTGGAAGACCACCCAAAAGATGGCGAGTCAGCTGGGACTCGATATCACAAGATAACCATAGAATACGTTTAAAGAACAGATCAGCAAGATCTTCTAGAAGAAAAAGAAGAGAATAAAAAGGTATAACATTTCAAAAGATGATCTAAATGTCAGTCAGTCGGACGAACAAATACCTGAGGTAATGACTTACGTTAAGCATTTAGAAAATTTGGGCACGGCACGGAATACAGTAAATATATCAATTTTTAACACCTAATGTGTATAAATGTGCAAAACGAAGAAAGAAACTTCTCTTCTTATAAAGCAGCTCAAAATTTTAGGTTTACTTCAACATTTTTGTGCAAAAAGTCTCGTATTTTCAAAGGTTTTCTTCGAGCAACTTTATTTCTCTCACCCTTGATAAACTTACAAGAAACGTCTTCAAATAACGTGAAAGTAGGTATGTAGAGCTAAACTGTATTTAATGAGAGCGTACGTGCCTTTGTGACAGGAGAATTCCGAGTCAAATAATCTGCACATTTTCCTTCACAAAAGGCCCTTCTGTTCAAGGCAAGTATTGAGGCATAAATTTCGCTAAACATGACACAAACTGGAATCACGACTCTCGCTGACGCACCCGGCTTTGTCCCTAAAAGACACGACCAACATCTCTCGCCACTTCTGACACATACGCGTAGGGGTGTGACAACATTGATCACATCCAGGCTAATCTTATAATGGCGTGGAATAAAACCATTAGCCTTTAGTGACTAATTTTCGCAGCGAAAATTCATCATTTCCTGGGTTATTATTCTTTTAGACAAATGGAGTTCCGACTCTTTTTTGCAAGCAAGTTCATTAAGAGCGGATGTATTTCGATGATAAATTTGGAGAGCCGACAAAAGGGAGCGAAAAGCTAACCCCAATTCAGTTAGCTAGAGGGCGACTTATGAACATCGAGCCTTTGGGCAAACACAGTACGATTATTCACTGTTCGATGCACTTGATATTTTACATATACATACATAGGGAGGATTTTGAATTATATTAATCAGTAATTAGCTCTTAAAGAGCCCGCTAATAAATGTTAAGTTCTGGGTTTAAAATTATAACCATTAACTAATCTATAAATGTAAATGTGTGTTGTCCATCTATTTGTATGTTTTTCGCGACTGAATTACTGAAGCTATTTTGAGGAGAATTGGTGTAGACGTCCCTTGCAAAGCGAAATCGTTTTTGTTTTAAGTTCAACCCACTCGCAAAGGGCAACCCCATTATGCCTTCAGAGCACCGCGAAGTAGAATGCGGAAACAAGGCAAGATGGCGATGAACCGCTTTCTTAAACAGGGATAGGTTGTCATTTTTGGGGAAATTTTGGTAACGAATTTCATAGCTTGGAAGTTCTACAGAAAAGAAAAGCCTCCATAGAAAGAAGTGTGTCAAGTTGGACCCCACAGGAATTTGCTTTCTCTGACTCTCTTGTATTCCTTTAACTTTTTACCCTTGGAAGGATTAATCCTTTTAGTTCCCGCGAGCTTTTTCTTTCGGTGCCCTGCTTGTCTTCAAGCGTGGGCTATCTCCATGACAACTTTGTTGAATCGTTCTCTATCTTTCGTAACTCGAAACAATTTCTCTACTCCGAGTCCGGTCCAATTTCTGATGTTTCGTAACTACGATAGCTTTTTGCGGCCTATCCATCTTCTGCCCTCAATTTTTCCCTGGATGATGTGGGGAATGTGGTATTTGATTCCTCATTTTATATGACCAAAATAGCTAACCTTTTTTGTTTTTATGGTGCTCAGGTGGTGCGAGCATCTTCCATGAAAGTATTTGTAAAAAAGAGATAAGTCACCAACCGTCCGCCTGTGTTCTGGTGTTTAGAGATAATCGGTTACACTCTTGTCATCAGTTAGGCGAATCGCGCTTCTTTGAATTAAATCAAAAAGAGCTAAAGTGTGCTCTGAAGCTGAACTCCAAATATGAAAACAGTATTCTAGTATTGGCTAACTTGAGCTTTGTATAGAGAAGAGATGTGAAGTACTTTTTAGCTCTAAAAAGATAACCTAGCTTCTGAGCAGAAGATTTGGCAATGGCGCGCACATTTTTATTTAGTAAGATACTTTTATCCAGGAAAACTATTCGCGATTCTCCGAAACGAATATAATATTTAGAAAGATTAAATAACCTCTTCCCCATTTTCTATAAATTTAAAAATATTAAAACAATTTTAGCGTTATTTATGTATCAAGAAGGGCTTCATAGGCAGCTTTCCACGCCACTTGTATCTTATAAAGAAATAGTTCGCTCAGCAACACAAAAAGGATACATTAAACTTCAATCATAAAAAATAAAAAATCTTCAATGTGTTACTAATTATTGATACCCCTTGAAACTCAATGTAATTTTAGGGCATTTTCTTTTGGCTTCCATTAAATTGAGTAAAAGTTTTAAACATTTTTTGTCCATTCTTAAAAACGTTCACTGCCTTTTCTATAATCGAGGTCTCGCTCACGTCTAATTATATAAATAAACAGCTACTGCTACATAATATAAAGTTGTTTATCGTTTCTTTGTAATTGTCACCTATACGAGATTCCAATCTCAAAGATAAATCAATTTCGTAATAAAGCAAATAACCTCCAAAATTGACAGCATTTCAGGCGTGTCTTTATTGCCATTGTCTCACTTATCTCGCACGACACATTTTGAATTGACGCAACCTGACTACCAGAATGTTGCCCGCGTTTTTTATTTTCTAATATAGGCAGTTTTCGCTTACAGAGATTATAGGAATAATAATAATTAAATTAAAACACAATTTAAACAACTGTAGTATACACATTTTTGCACATTCAATTTAAATTCAGGAGTAGGGGTAAATTAAAGCAAGTAGTTTAAAGAGACGTTTTTTGGTAACGCGAAACCATACGTTTGTCTCCTATCGCTTAACAGCATCTAAGAAGTTTTCACTTTTAAAATGAGGATCAAAAAACCCTAATATTTGCATTATGGATGGAAATAAACCTGATTGTTCAAAAAAGAAAACCATCCACCTTACCTGGACCCCTAAGGCCGCGTACAGACTTGAACCACGTCGCGAACTGAACCTCGTCGCGAACCGCGTCGTGTCTAGTTTCGACGTTTATGCGAACCTGATAAGCTGCTGATAAGAAGGCGTGTCGAGTCCCACGTGTTATCGGTCTTTCAGCCATCGCATTAAAGCATGGTAATACATCATATGCATCTTAATAAAAATAAAACGCGTTGCGGTTGCAGAACGAGGTTTGGTACGAGACTCGCGACGTGGTTCGCAACGAGGATTCGGTTCGCGACGCGGCTCAAGTCTGTACGCGGCTTTATATCGCAATTTTGAAGTGATTTATCAGAAAAGAAAAGTTGTATTTATATTGATTGGCACATTACTTACTTAATTCATTTCATTACAAGTTCAGTCAATAAACTTGGCAAAGAAAATAAAGAGAATACCCCAAAAAAAAGTTGGTAATATTTAATATTCATTGGGATCTATCTACTTCTAATTGGGCTATTTTGTGTCTAAATTGCCAATCAGCTTCCGTATTTTTCCCCATCGAGAAGGCATCATAAATTTACCAGTCTTCTTCACAGGACCCGCATAAATTTCGAGCGGAAAAAATAATAAAGCCATGGTTTGCGCTCTGATGAAAAAAAATCTGCCATTTTATCATTTAATGGCGTTGAAACGTAATTTATCAAATGGCGTGAGGCGACTGCTGCTTGCACATTTAACAAATGAATATATTTTTTCCGTCGCTGAAAACGTGAGCTGAAATCGCAACGAATCAGGTGGAATCCGTTCGATGCCGCAGCAAATCCACGTCCAAATAAATTGTTGAGCCCGACCTAGTGCGCTATGGACCTAATCACGAACGACAATCATATTATCTGTTTTGAAGCGCCATTTGCTTTGACACATTGTCGGGACTGAAAGGCCGAAATCAATTTTTAAACTTGTTCCGGCTTACTGCAAAACCAGGTACTGTGGGTTTTATTTGGCTCTTTTCCCGATGTCGACATGCGAATATCAATCTGTTTTATCTCTGAGACTCTGGAAGAGTGTTTTGTAACCTTTTTCATTACAAACCAAAGGTGTAGTTCGTTAAATGCAGATTTCCTTCTAAATTATAAAGTAACGATAGGAACGAGACCAAAATTGATCAAATTTTTGTCTATGTAGTTTACTACGTGTCACTGAATAAAGTGAAAATGTTTAACAAAACTGTGACTTTTGAAATCCACTTAAAAGTATCGCAATTTTCACCTTAAATTCGAAATTTTCAAGTTAGAGGCTTAATCTTCGAGAAAAAATCAAAATTGTGTTTTTAATTGCAAAATATTACGGAGAAATCTATATATTTTGAAATTACATATGCTTTATAGCGGAGCTGAATTAGTGAAATTCAAGAAAATGAACTGAAATTTTGGGGAAATGTTATAAATTGAATTTCAATCTGAGTTAGGGGATAGAACCAGCCGATACTAGCTACTTAAGATTTCTGGAAAAAATCAAAATTTGTGCTTTTAAGGTGAAAGTGGCAGAAAAAATAAGAGAAAGTAAGTATGTAGAATTGAAACAAATTGAAAATTAATCCATTAAGTGGCATGATAGCCATTTGGAGATTTTGATGTTTTAGGCAGACTTCTTGAGCGAAAAATGTACAAGTTGCCTTAACTTCATCCGATATCACTAAATCCTGCGTACACTTATAACTAGAATAGTAAAACCGGTTTAAGATTTTAAAAAGTCCTAGATATCCCCAAATAACGATGTAGAAAATACTTTCACTTGATGTATCTCCATAAGTAATATAATAAATATCTTAATACCTTCAAAAACAATGTGGTTGATCAGTCGCGTATGTGGTTTCATTGTCTACATAAATTTCAGCATTTCAGCCAGAATGTACTAGGAATAGTAAGCACCTTTGTACATCGTTGTTTATCTTCTATTAAGTCGTCAATGTAAATGCATCAGTGCATTCCAGTTCTCTATCGATTTGCTTTCGAAATTGGAACATAAAGAGGCATCGAACAATGAGTATTACTGGTCGATTGTCATCGTTTGAATTCCAGCGGGAAATTGTGTGATAACCCAGAATAAAGCCTGGCCTTGTCTTCTTTTATGAGGCGTAGAGGTTGCACGGCTTGTTCCTCGTCGAAATAAGATCGACTGCATTTGTTATGTAGATGAAGTTCTATGTATGAGGCGTCTAAAGCTTGGCAATGGTTTATTGAATATTCTGGAAGTTGGGTTAATCCTCCGCACGACGTAATTTAATCAAGTAACAAAAGTTGGGGGCTATAAATACCGTTGGTACTAAACAATCAATACAACAGAAGCTTTTAAAGCAAAGTTACGGGTTTAACATATCTGTTCGGTTCGAGGACGCAACACAAATATTATGTCAAAAAAAAAACAAAGCTAAAAGTGACTAACTTTGAACACAATTTTTGCGAAGAGCTGCGTCTTGCTGTTTAAAATTGATTGTTGTGCACCATTGGTCATAGTGATTTAAAAATTTAGATATTTTTTTTAAGCACCATTTTCTTATCAACTGTGAGGTGATGTTTTGTACAAAGATCTGTTTCTAAATAATCGGGGGTGGCCATGTGCACCCGTAAGCGATTTTTTATGAGCCCACGGTCATGAGGGCTTAAGCCCTTCTTACTAAATTGCGACCAGTTCCTTTTATTTTACTAAATATTTCTTTAATGCGGAATTTTCTAGTATAAAATTCTCTTCGTTCTTGGATTTTGTTTAACCTGTTTATTTAGAAATTTCAACCTATTTCTTCAAATTCCAACTTTTTTGTCAAAATTCCGAGTTTTCATAGTGATTTTTCTCTTTTTCTCTAAATTACTATTACTTTAAAATGCAAACTTTCGTTCTGTTAAAATTTTTTAAATATTTTTCTAGAAATAATGATTTTATTTTATATTTTAATTAATATAGGAATATTTTTCATGAAATTTCCATTTTAAACTCTCATATTTCTTCTATAAATATAAAGTTTTCCTTAAAATGTCCTTTAAAATATATTGTTAAATTGATACTGGTTGAAAATAGCAGTCTTAATCAATCCAGTTGAAACTTACAATTTTCTCATTTTTTTTTCGAAAATTTCGGGGTAAACTCGACATTTTAACTTCTAAAGATTTTCAATTTCTCGTTTTGTATTTTATTGTCGAGATTTAGACCATTTTCCTAAATCTTCTAATTGAGATATTAATGTTTTCTTTTTAATTTGCTAATTGTCGGCTTAAACCGAAAATTTTCACTTGAGAAGTTTTGATCATTTACACAAATTGAGTTTATATTTGAAAACATTTTATAAACTGCGGTTTTTTTACGAAGTTTGACTTCCGCTTTAACTCGGTAATTTTGACCCTATAATACATATATTTTTTAATTCTTAACATATACGCAAAATTCGGTTTTTGTCAAGGAATAATTAATTTTTTTTTTCGATTTCCGACTCTCAATTTTTACCTTTTACTCCAAAAATTCCACACTTTACTTAACATTTTCTCTTTTTCGAAGTTTTACTTTATTTTTGAAACGCTGATTTTAATTTTTCTTAGCTTAAATTCTTTTTAGGATTTAATATTTTCTTGTCAACATTTCGACTTTAATTTCAAAATTCTTTCATTTTATTAACATTTCAAACTTAAAGTTGTAAACATTTTTCATAAATTTCAGTTTTTTTCTCGAAATTTTGATTCTTTCCCTGAACTTGAAATTTTATATTTTTTTGTTTTACCATTTCGATTTTGAACTCGAAAATAATTTTAAAATTTCCTGTATTTCGAACTTTTATTTAAAATTTTAACTTCAAACTCGAAATTTCGTATTTTTCTCAATATTTTAGAGATTTTTTGGTCAAAAGTTTGATTTTTTTTTGTCTAAACATTTTATTGCTTACACTTTCAAGATAAAATTGCGACTTTTTCTAAAAGTGTTAATTTGTTTTTCGAAATGTCTATTCAAAATGTTATTTTTCCGATAAAATGTTTTTCATAAATTTAATGTTTCCTGGAAATATTGATCATGGATTTAAACTTGAGATGTTTAGCTTCTTTTGCTAAAATATCGACTTTAACCTCAAAGATGTAGGAATTTTTTATAAATTACGATGGTTTTTTCCTTACAAATCTCGATTCAAAGAGTTTAGAACAGAGATTCAAAATCTTTTTTGCGTTGCCGAATTATGAAAAATATATCTATGTCCCCTTTAATTTTTTCCTAACTACAATAAAAAATTACAACATTTCATTAACAGGTTATAAACATTATCAACTCAATTAATGTTCAAAATTAGGTATAAATAATTAAAAAGTCTTTTTTTGGTGGAACGGACTGGTCCTTGTCCCCTGAAACCACAAAAGATTAAAAAACACAACAAAGGTCGCTCTAACGCGTTTCGATAGCCAAGCTATCATCTTCAGAGAGATACTGCATCTCTCTGAAGATGATAGCTTGGCTAACGCCAAAGTTTGCGCTAGAGCAACCTTTGTTGTATTTTTTTAATCTTTCTTGATTTCAGGGAACAAGATTTGTATTTCAGTTGTATTTTAATTAAAAAGTCAACAAAATTTTCGACGAAAGTCTAAATCCTGGACAAATTCCTACTGTTGTAAGGAATTTAAAAAAGTGCGAAATTTTGAAAAATGTTATAGTTGTAAAATAGATAATTTTCAAAGAAATTTGGAAATTAAAAATATGCATAATTTGAAAAATAATTTAATATCTTTTAATAAATCAAAATTTCAAAACATTAGAAATATTCAAAAAAGTCTAAATTTTGAAAAATAGGCAGGATTTACAAAAATGTCGACATATTTTAAAAGTCAAATTTTAGAAATGATGGAATTTTCATAAAAAATTAAAATCATTTAAAAAAGTCAAGTTTTTCAAGTAAAATAAAATTTTGAAAAAATTCGATATTTCTAGAAAATTAAAATTTTTAAGAACACATCTCAAAATTTATAATAAAAAACAGAATTTTTAAATGATTTAAAACTTTATAAAAAGCGAAAGTTTGAAATTGGTCGTTAAAATAGTCGAAAATTTAAAAAAAAATTCAAATTTTCTGGAATTAAGAAAAGGGAAAATTTTGAGAGAAAATAGAACTTTCAAAAAACGCTAATTTTAAAAAATATTTAAAAATTCTAAAAGAAATTAAATTTTCAAAAATAAAGCGTAGATATTCGGAGAAATGTCAAGATTTGCAAAATTTAAAATTTTCAAAAAAGAGTCGAAAGTTTTGAAATGAATATTTTAATTTAAAAGAATTGTAATTTTGGTCGTCAAGATTGTCAAAAAGATCTAGAATTTGAAAAATAGTAAAAAATTTCAAAAGCAGATGGAATTTAGTGTTTTCCTAAAACTTGATTTTCTAAATTTTAAAAAATGGAAAAAATTAACCAAATTCGAACTCTTTTTATTAAAATACAAACATTTTTAAAAAAATTACAAATTTTCAAAATAAAAATCGAAATTTTAAAAAAAGGTCGATTTTCAATAAAATCGAGATGTTCAAAGGAGCAAAGTATTGGAAAAATATAGAATTTTGGAAAAAGAAAGAGTCAAAATTTTTGGAGCTGTACTAATTCTCAAAAATTCATAATTCTGAAATGTTCGGAATTTCCCAGAAAATTAAAAATTCAAAAAAAACTATTTTTTCAATTAAAATCTTTGAACGGTTGTAAATTTTGGAAAAATCGAACTTTTGAAAAACGGACGAATTTTTAAAATAAATGTGACATTTTCAAAAAAAGTTAAAATAATTTTTAATAAAGTTTATAATTAAAAAAATATTCAAAATTTAAGAAATTGGGAAAATTTGAAATTTTTTATAAAAATACAAAATTTTCAGATAATTAAAAATTTTCAAAAAATCTTAGTCTTAAAAGGGAAGACGATTTTAATTTTCAAAAAAGTAAGGTTTTTTAAATATTCAAAATTTTGAAAAACTAAACTTTTGAAAACGTCCGAAATTTTTAAAAAATATCGAATTTTGAAAAAATCAGAAATTTTAGAAGGTCGAAATTTTTGGAGTACTAATTTTCAAAAATCTTGAAAAGCTACGTTCCACAAGAATATTAAAAATTAAAAAAAATGCGATATTTTCAGAAAAAAATCTAATTTTTTTAAAAATCGAAATTTTTAAACTGTTCTAAAATTTTGAAAGATAGGAATTTAAAAACAGATGAAAAAATATGTCGAATTTTTTAATAGAAGGGGTGGAAATTTGAAGGATTTGCAACTATGAAAAAGAAAATTAAAGCTTTGAAAAAATTCAAACCTCCAAAATCGGAAATTTTGGAATTTTCGATATTTTGATAAAATAAAATTTTACAAAAAAAAAACAAATTGACTATATTCAATAAAAGGTGAATTATTTAAAAAAACATTGAAAATTTAAAGAGCTAATAAAATTGGAATTTTGAAAAAATTTGGACCATTCAGAAAAGGTCTACATTTTCAAAGTCAAATGGTCTATGTATACGTATGTGGTCACGCTACACTTTAGAATTCTGAGAAAGTAAGGCAGAAGCTGAGGCAGAAAATTAAATCGAGGAAGCGAAGGTTAACTATTTTCATAAATTTGATTTCCATATTTTTTTTTAATGGAACCAAAGGGACTTACAAGCAGCCATTGTTATCTAAATAGTCATAATTTAAAATAATCTGCTCGCTTACTCTGTCCAAAGTTTCTAAAGAGCTATAAATTTTATAAATAAAATCCCGACGAATGTGATCACTAGCAGATAATTGCGCCAAAAAAAAATATAGATTTCCAGCGATAGATTCGTTTATTTTTCTTGAGAACATCCGAGCGAATATTCGCCGTTTATCCCCTGGTGAGTCGCTAACTGTTGGAAAACACACTGAAGTTTTCAGGTGATTTCTCTTTAATAAGGACGGGCCCGCTTTCGATAATGCCCCGCGTCTTACATGCTGTGCGATTTTCATCAATAAAATTCCATGTCTTAAATCTTTTTGTGGGAAAACTTCTCCCGCTGTATATTCTCCGTTCTCCGTTTTCCAACTTAAACCTACACGTTTCTTTTTATCTGTGTGATTTATTGTAGTCTGATATGTTTTCTTCGGCATACAAAGCGATGTTGCGTTCATTCCGTCAATGAAGATATATTTTTGGCATTGATTCAAGTAAAGTGGTCTAGAAGTACTGTTCTGAAATTCACGATGTGCTAAATCAAACTCAACGTAGCTAAATGTAATCTTCAGAAAAATTACACCAAATGCATCATTGACGGTCGATGTTTCGATATTTGACATTGATGCTGAAGTTGTCAAGTATCGCATACTCGATGTTGAGAAGAGAACATGCTGACAAGAAAGAGCTGTTTTTGAATTCAAGATTTTTTAATATTTTCCTTAATCTTGGCACTTGACGCAGACTTTTAAAAATACATGCCAGCATGTAGGAAATATTTTCTGCATGTAACATAGCCGTAAATTTTTAAAAATGCAATTAAAAGCTGTTAAAAAAAATAATAAAATCCTTTGAAAGTTGTTGCTTATTTAAGCATTGATGAACATTATTTTCAAATGGTTAAACAAACTGTTCATGTGCATACATTTTGATCAAAGGCGGAGGTCTCAAGTAAATGAAAACTCAACAATCTCTGCTAAAGTTTGGATGAAATTTATTGATTGCGGAAGTAATTTAAACGTTTGTTGCCACAGTGCCCTACAACTTTATTAAGGTTCTATTAATGTAGAGGCCTGAAAAGGACTCATTTCGAAATGTTATGTTTATATCCCGCGACATTTAACGTCCGGATGACGCTTGTTTCCCAAACATCCACCCCTTTCCATTGTCTGACCGGGCCTTATCAAAATATGTTTTCTGATTAAGGTGTGGGATAATTGGACGAAGCTGCAACTTCGAATAAATGGGGAGATATGTGAGCCTCAAAAGCCTTTGAGGTTAAATGGAGCAAACCGAGCGAGTCTATATATAATGATGCATTGCTTGTATAATACATCTGGAGCCGGGGGTTTCTTTTAGTGACTTGACAGCTTCCAAGATGGATTGGGAAATGGTCAACCGCATATTATCGGTGGCCATCCCTGCGAACGCGGAAAAAGCTATGAAGGAATCGATCCATGTCCGGCGTACGTTAACTTAATAACATCCCCTTTATTACGTCCTTTGACTGCCGCCCTAGATTTATTCATAAAGTTTTATGAAGTTTTTACGGACAGCAAGAATATCGTAATGAGAATCTTGTCCATATATCATGCCGCAAAATGTTATGGCTTAAACTTTGATACGTTGTATAGTTCGGCGAAATTCCTGGAGAAACGTTCGCAGATTTAATACAATGTAAACGTTTAAAACAACTTAAATTGTTTTTACCACCTCTAACAGTGGCAGGGGGCCATCTATTAATTATATCATATGAATTTAATGACTTTATGAACCCCCTTCATTCCTCCTTGTTAAGGTGATCACATTCGTATGACCTCCTCTCACCTGCTGTGACGTGAGTGATTTGTAATTTTCAATTCAGAAATTATTAAGTTAATACAGCACTTAAAAGATTATTTATATTTTTCGCATTTATGAGTCAAATTGTGTTTTCGAAATTTTGAGAACATTTTTTTTTCACAAAATTGTTATTTATTTTTTCAATTTTATTTGGAAATTTCGATTTAATCCTGAATTTTTTTATCGAACTTTACAAAGGCCATAAACTTCCTACGATGGTCTAAAACTATAAAAGTAATCTACGAAAAATAAAAATATTCAGAGCGGTGGAGGAACCAATATTATTATGGTGCTGAATACTGGCAGTTAATGAAGAAGGATATGAGAAACATAGACACTATAGAAATGGATTTCTTGAGAAAGGCATACAGAATATCAAAACTGGCCACACAAGAAATGAAGGAGATACAAACGTGAAGAGAAAGAATCATCGCCAGCGAAGACAGAATCGAAACAAGACAACTGTTGTGGTATGGTCACGTAAGGAGATGTGGCCAAAAATGGTGCTAAACTATGTACCGCCACAGAGAAGAAAGAGGGAAAGCCAATGATCTCATGGAAGGACGACATAGAGAAATATATAAAAGACACAGCTATCGACGAAGAGTCATGGAGAAATAGAGAGGAATGGCGGTCAAAATGTGGGATGCGGCAGAGGCCTAGAAACCCCACCCCATACATACATAAAGGTTTAAAGAGAGATTCTAATATAAATTCTCGAGATATTTTTCCTAATTTTCTTTTGCTACTTAAAATTTTATTTATATGAAAGGGTTCGATTATGAAGTAGAAAATTAAAAAATTTGTTGGTATGAATTATATATATTTTTTTTGAGAAAATTCGACTTTTATGCTCGAAAGTGGGATTTTAGTTCCTACTTTTTTCCTAAATGTTCGATTATAAGCCCATAATTTTAATTTTTTACATACATTTGGGCTTGGTTTTCGAAATGTTTACCTCTCTTTTTTAAAATTTCAACTTCAATACTCTTTTCGAGTTTTTTTTTCACTTCCACTTGAAGCTCTAAATTTTCAAATTTTCTAGACATTCTAATTTTTTTAAATCATTACTTTTATCTCGAAATGTCTTTTTTTCTGGAAATATTTATTTCTAATTTAAAGCTGCGTTTTTGAATTTTCATGATGTTTATTAATTTTTTTTAAATTCTGAATTAAAAATTGTAATTTCAAGTTTTTCTCGAGCTGAATTTTGAGTAGTTAATCATAGACAGATTTGCCTAAGGCGGGGGTAATAATTTTAGTCAAAAAATTAATGGCCAAAAAAAGTCGACATTTTTAAAAATTTTTTTGGATTGTTGAAATTTCGATAAAATGTAATTTCAAAATAATATTCTTCTTAAAGCTGTGAAAAACTTTTATCAAAAATGTTATATATAGGGTAATTCAATCTTAATGACTTTAATTTTAAGGAAGATAGAGAAAAAATGAGTATGATACGAATACGTGATTGAAACATTTTTTTTTTCAGATATAATTAGGATGTAAAAAAAATTATTTTAAAATCATAATTGAAACCCCTTTTTGAGCTGTCACTGACTCCAAAGCTCGAAGGCCCAGATTAATAGAAAGAAGAAGAATTTAATTTAAAAGTCGTTGAGTGATTTGCCTTTTTATATGAAAATCGGGTAACAACTAATTGCAGAAGAAAGTTACGCGAAAATAAAAAAAAAATGTGAAATTGTGAGGTGGATGTAAACGTTAATATCAATGCTGGCCCGTAATAAATTAAATTTGCTGTTACAGGTGCAAGTATTAAAATTGGTTAATACTCGAGAGTTATTTCCCGACATTTTATTTTTTCTGACCCTCTGTGATAAGATGGAAATTTTTTAAACCATGTGTAGTTTACCCACGAATCATCACTATTTTCATGCACCCGACTAGATCTAAAATAGTTGCTTAAAAGAGGCACTCGAGTATTAATGTAAGTAGACTGCACTTATTCTGACTGTGGGCTATCGTTAACATATTTTTTATAAATAACAACCTATCTGATAACTTACGTTAATATGCTTCAAAATTAAATAAACCAGTGCGTCGTTATTTATTTTGAAGAATTAATATTCTAGTTTGTGTCGTTTGTGTTTGTTTATTTATTGAATTAGCGTTTTACTTTTCATCAGATTGATTGATTCACGAAACAAAAAAATGTAAAAAGTTTTAAATGTATGAAAATACAAATACTTATTCGTCAAAATAACTAATAGAGATTTGTTGCCCATTAATTAGCCATGCTTCGCCCTCGCCAATCTGGCTTATCATTGCAGCTGGTGACTTGATGATAACGTGATCAGCGTCTGTTGTCGTAAAACATTTAGGCCGTTTTTAGAGTCACGCGGGTGGCACCCGTAGGTAGGATACATTTGTTTGCAGCGACGCATCCGCGTGCGGCCACCCGTTCCATTCGAAATAACTTGCTGCAAACAAATGTATCCTACCTACCCGCGCGCGGGTGACGGGTGCTACCCGCGCGATGTTTTTCAAACCTGAGCACTCGTTAAAGTTTTCTCTGTTTTGCCTTTTAGGCCGTTTTTAGAGTCACGCGGGTAGTACCCGTCACCCGCGCGCGGGTAGGTAGGATACATTTGTTTGCACCAAGTTATTTAGAATGGAACAGGGTGGCCGCACGCATGTATCCTACCTACCCGCGCGCGGGTGATGGGTGCCACCCGCGTGACTCTAAAAACGGCCTTAGAGTCACGCGGGTAACGGACGGGTGTTATACAGATATTATAAGTATAAATGAAAATAATTATTATTGCCTTAATTAATTTAGAGTTTATCCATTGATAGCCTCAATGTCTGTGTGTTGGGGTCTTAAAAAGTTTCAAGAAAATTTTGAAAAAAATGAGTAAGTTACGATTAAGCTTTTGATGAGATGGGTGTAGTTTCCTCAAGTGATCAGTTTTTTTAAAAAAGCACACCAACATTTCAGTACTTAATAAAAATATTTTTACTTTGTCTGGGATCCTATGAGTTTTAAGCTTGAATGTCTGACTACTTGCCCCAAGTGTCCTCCCCATGCGCACAGCAAATCCGTCAATAACTAAGCTTTTAGTTTCGAAATATTCAATATTCATGATTGTACACCACAGGAAAAAATGAACAAATGGCCCGTGTCACACTGAAAGACATAATATGTCCCAATGGCTCTCACGCGAGCGAGTGCCCGCGAGGCGTGAGAGTAGGCGCGGGTGCAAAAGACACCCGCGACGGATGACGCACCCGCACGCGGTCACCCGTTCCACTCTAAATAACTTGCTGCAAATAAATGTATTCTGCCTACCCGCGCGCGGGTGACGGGTGCTACCCGCGTGACTCTAAAAACGGCCTTAATGTGATCAGTAGCGCCGGGCTTTTACTGGTCAATGGGTTGATTTGGGTCTATTTGAAAAACTCGAATAAACTTTTTTTTTTATTTTCTGTCTTTACTAAGCCTTCTGAACACGTAGTTAAAATTAATGCCATTATGACTGAATCACCCTGTATAAGGTTCCATAATGCCCTAAAGGAACATAGAGCTCCCACAAATTGTCTACATTGTTGTCTGTTGGCGACTAGGTTAACAACTTTTTTCCAAGATTTCCCCATTTGTCGTACCTCTCCAATGATGTTCCCCTTCCAGGTTTGTTTGGGTCTACCCACTTTTCGTTGTCCTTGCTGGTTCCAGTCGAGTGCTTGGCGCGTGATGTCTTCTCGACTATCTTGTAGCGATCCATTTCCTTTCTAATCTGTAATTGTGCAAGGCGAGATGCCTCATACATCGTTCGAATATTACAGAACCCGACTCTGGTTCGCTCTCTTGAATTGAAAATAATTTTTTTTTAATAAGTTAGTGACATTCATGGGAGTTTCAAAGATCGACAAATTTGATGGAATGATGGATAGGTGAACAACCCTTCACGCCCGAGAGTCCTTCTAATTCTGAGTTCCTTAGTCCGCCTCTTCATTTGTTTCAAAAACATTGCCCCTCTCCCACCTTTGTGTGATATTTATTTTGTTCTCTGTTTTTTTTTTCTCCGTTCCGGTCCCATGTCATTGGGATCCAGTTTCTGATTATTTTTTGATATCCCACTTTGACCGTTTTCCCTCTTGCCCTTTCCGATCTCGCCACATCTCGGATTTGCTTTTGAATTCCTCTTTTCTTTCTGGTTAACTCTGGTTTAATGAATATATCCCTTCCTTTCAAGACGTCTTTCTCTGCTAGGATCCTTAGCATATCTGACCAATGTCTTGTTTCTACAATAAACTTATTTTCCCCGATTTTAAGCATTTTGCTTACTTTCATTGTAAGTTTGGGTTCTTTTTCTAGCATGCCCTCTAGATGTTCGTTAAGCTGTTTTTCATTTGTTGTGTAAATGGGAATCCCTGTAACGAATTTATTCCCTTTCTAACTTCTTCATTCTTTTTTGTGCCTTTTGGAGTCTGCCCACTAGATCCTCCCTGTCTTTATTCTGTCTTTCTCTAATGTTTTCAACCTCGTCCTTAATTCCATGTATTTTTTTAGCGTTTTGTTGCATTTCCGCTCCTCAGCTGGCAATGTTTTTCTTATATTCTCTACATTATTCTTCATTTTCTTGCTCAGGTTAGCTATGTCTTCTTTAATTAATCTCTTTTCTTATATTATTTAGCAAATTTTTAATTTCCTCCATTTCCAGTTGCTCGATTTTGTCTGTTGGTTTTACTGCTGGAGGTGTCCTAGCTGTTAGTTTGCTTCTTCTAAAGGATTGTTATTGATCTGTTGGTGAAAAGTCGTGCTCTAGTTTGACCCTTTTTTGACCCTTACAGGTTTCACTGTTCATTTCCTTTCTCTTGTCTCCTCTGATTTCTTCCTTTTTCACTCCCTTGTATTTAAAATAATCTCCCAGTCAGTCAGCTCCAAGTCCCGAGTACGGATAAATGCCCGGAACTTACTTGGTTCGGCTTCGGACCCGCACACGGGCTGGTGGTGCCCATGAGCTACGTTATTTGGTTCCAATCTGCTATGTTTTCGTAGGTCAGCACCAACAGTTACTGTACATAATTTTTAATTGTTATAAGTAGATAATTTTTGTATCACTTGGTCCATCTCTCTGTTTGTTCGACATTCCGAGAGCATGGATGTGAGACACAGCTGCTTATCTATTATCTCCAAAATTCTGGGAAAAGACCTATTTAGACAATATATTAATTTAGACAATTTAAAAAGTTTTATTATATATAATTTTTACGTTTTTATTTAAATTTGACATAATTTTCACATTTCTAGAAAAAAAAGTTGGAATTTTCAGGAAATCTATTTTTTGAGGTTTAAAAAGAACTGCGACAAAAAAGGCGAATTTCAAGAAAAAAATTGAAAATTTCCAGAAATAAAAAAATCAAATTCCCCATAAGAACCCAAATTTTAGAAAAAACTAAATGAATTGTAGCAATAAAGTCAAAAATATTGTTACAGGCTTATCGGTTTGAATTTATTATTAAACACGTGCTGAATAATACTCACTTTATTATTAAACTTAACTCGGATCACCACAACTGAACAATTAACTCACTTATTATTGACTTCTACTAACTCACTACTACACTGACTTTGACTGACTCGAGGGAGAGCTGGCCACTTTTTATAGTTTTGGCTTCCACGTTCTAGAAAAATCTCGCAGATAAGGTCTATGGTTTGTCGAAATTTCTGGAACGCTTATCGGCCGTTTGCTTTGTTATCGCGGCCGCCTTCCCCTTAGCAGATCATTCTAGAAACTTTTCTTACCTACTAAATTCTACAATTCTATTCTAAATTCTATTCTATCTATTTACATTGCGTTATAATATCAATAAATGATCAATTTTGAGAACAAAACTAAATTTCGTGAAAATAAAAATATATTTGCAAAACCTCTCGCAATATCGAGGAAAAGCACTAACTTGAAAAAAACGAGAAATTTCCCAGAGATAGCCAAATTTTATAAAAGTCGACATTTGGGATTTAAGTCGAAATTTCGAAAAAAAAGAGGAAGTTTGAGAATAGGTCCAAGTTTCGAAAAAAAGACAAATGGAATAATAAGTCGAAATTTGAGAATAATAGCAACATTTTGAAGCAAAATAGATGAATTTGAAGAAAAGCTTAAAATTTTGAGGAAAGGCCGAATTACAAAAAAAAAACGCTAAATTTTTCTCAGAAAATCAAATTTTGAAAACAAAAATTTTTTAAAATACGTCAAAGTTACCAAAAACTTATAAATTTTGAGAGTAATTCAAAATTTCCAGAGAAAGGTAGGAAAGTCAATACATTTCTTGAGAAAGTCTAATTTTAAGAAAATTAAGTGGTATACTAAATGCAAAGTCGAACTTTGGAGAAAAGTACGAAGTTCAGAATGTGCAGAAACATGGAGGATTATATTTTTAAATTTAAAATTTAAATTTTGAGATGAATTTAGAAAAAAGTCGAAATTGTCAGAAAACTTGAGATCTGAGAAAATGGAGGAATATAAAAGAAAGTCAAACAAATGTCAAGATTTGGAGAAATTAATTTAAATCCGAAACAAAACGAAAAAAATCCAAAAAAATTCCATTTTTGAGAAAAATATCGAAATATTATTTAACAAACCATTTAAATTTCAAGGAAAAACTGAATTTTGTCAAACAAATCAAAACTTTCGAAGAGTGAAATTTAAAAAAAAACATAAATTTTCAGCAAAAGCAGAATGTTGAAAAAATAACATAATTTAGAAAGATATGAGGAATTTCGAAGGAAATATCGTAATCTGAAAAGAATTCGAGTTTTCAGAAAAAGTCAAATTTTCAGCAAAAAGTTAAACTTTGAAAATAGTGCCATTTGAAAAAATTAATTTAAAAAAATCAAAATTGCCAGGAAAAGTCTAAATATCGAGAAAAATTTAAATTTTGAAAAAAAGTTGAAATTTTGAATCAAAAAGTTGAAATTTTGAATCAAAAAGTTGTTCCAGTTAAATGAATATTTTGGCTTCACTGCTGATAAAGAGAAACAATGACCCTGCTCTGCCTACACCCATGCGAGCGACTACATAATGTGATAAAATCAGTATTTTGGTTCCTAGCTATGTCACTGGAAAGCGCAGAAAGTTAAAGTTAAAAGATGTAATATTTTCGATTTATACATTTCACGTCATGAAGTTTATGACTCGTCTGACCCTTTGTCACATTTTGTTGACCCCTTCCTCCCCTTAATGTCTGACGTAATTTATGGATGACTCTTAGTGGTTCACAAACTTTTATATGAAAGCTTATGAAAGACTAAATATTTCCGATTGATTTGGTCAGGTTGCAGGGAGTTGATAGAGAGAATGTTGAACCTACTTTCTAAAATTTCTTAAAAATTGTTTTCGAAATTTTTAGTTTAAATTCAAACTTTAGAGATTGAAGTTGAAATTTTTAGAACAAATTAAAACTTTGAGTTGTTCGACATTAAATCTGAAATCTCGAGTTTAAGGTCCAAACGGGATTAAAATCGAAAATTCGAGATTAAAGACGAAATTTTGAAAAAAAAGTCCAGATAACCAGAAAAAAGTCTGTTTTCAGTTTAAAGTAATAATTTTAAGAAAATATCGAAATTTTGAATAGATAATCGTTTTTTAATAACACAAGCTGTAATAGAATTAAAAATGTTTCAAGAAAATACCAAAATTTTATTCTGCATATAAATTACATTGCACGAATTGCGAGAAGTAGAAATCGCATTTTCTTATTACGTAGAATTTCGTCTTGTTCCCTGTGACAGCCATGAAACTTTTATTTTTCTTTTGAAAAGTATAAATAAGCTGCTCGAGTATTCCATCTGTGGTTGTCGTATCCTTTTGCGAGCCCCAATATTAAATATTAAAACTTTTGCAAGGTATACAGGCCTCTCAGAAGGGGCTTTCTCAAATTCGCTTTATTTCTGCTGTTTAAACCGCAATCTCTTTTGCAGAACGAGGATCTACAAATCGCCCTGACGGCCCTCCTTCAAAAAGAAAACGAAACGAATTGTCGACGTTACGCCTGCCTGTGAGTATATTTTGTTATAGCCGACGAAACACGGTTTTATTACATGGTGCATCAGCCTGATTCGATATTCGTTGCTTCCAGGTTATTGATTGCCTCGCTTTTAGTTCATTATGTTTATTGAAAATTCAATTTGTTTCGTACAAGAAGAAATAAAGTTGAGAGAAAAAAAACCGAATTGATGTTGATCGAAATACGTTCCTAGGTTAAATTGAGCTGAGCTGGGGCACAGCCGGGGCCCCAGGCAATATTCATTTGCTTATTGCAAAATTGCATCGACCTATGTAAGTGAACATAACATGCATTTGTCAACATTGCGAGTTTTTGTAATTTGTTTGATGGGGCGAAACAATGTAGACGACGGCCATTCTGCAAAGAAAGCCATAAAAGTAGATTAACCGACAAAGTCATAAATATTTTATGCTTTTCCAGTCATGGCTTTTGGTTTCACTTTTCGTTCAAGATAATTTGGAGCACGAACGCTAATAAACAACGTCTAGGTCTAGAAGCACAAAATTTCATTCTTCGCGGACAATATAAAAATCGTTGCTAAAATAAAGTGTACATCATGCCAGTTGACTGCAGATAGGAGAGTAAGCCCATAAGCACAGACAGAAGGTCGAAATTTTCAAAAAAGCAATTTATAAACATTAAAATTTTGAGAAATCAAAATTTTGATAAAATGGGATACTCAAAAAAGTGGACCTTTTGAAATGTCGAAATTTTTGAATAGTCAAAATTCTTAGAAAAAGTCGAAATTTTTAAAAAGGTGGAAATTTTGAAATATCGACATTGATAACGAAGGCTTCCACGGCCAGAGTCAGTAGAGGATATACTTCTTCCGGGATTGGACCGTGTCAAAGAACTACTAAAAGTGTTCGACGTTTCTCCCACCATCGTAGGGGCTTCTTCAGGAACAAAGAAAAGAAAAATAAATTAAAAGAGAAATATGAGGGAATGTGCAAAAATGAAAGAATGAAAAGTGCAATTTCAACACATCAGAGCACGGTAACTCAGTATGTCCACCATACCAGAGGCGAAAATCTTGTGAGAGGAAAATAAGAAAGGGAAACTTTATATACCATTCGTCACTCCCGAAGATTTCCGATGGTTGGTTTCCAGATGGAGGAAAGCATGTAACCGCCGTCTCTGTTGATGTTTTTGGGGAATTTCTGGATTTCAATGTCCTTGCGTATCTTCCTATTATAGTAATTGGCAATATTGAATATAATTGAAATATTATCAAAGAAAATCTTATGTCCGGTGTCATGTTGATGTTTCGCAATGGCTGACTGCGAAAATAAACCAGATCTCAGACAACTTTGGTGCTCGGATATTCGCGTCTTAAATGATCGCCCCGTTTCTCCGATGTACACTGAACCATAAAAACAAGGAATTCTGTACACACCATTAGAACAAAAGGATGAAATTTTATCTTTGGGAGATGGGAGGAGCTGTTGGATTTTTGAGGATAATGAAAAAATGGCTTTAATGTTGTGTTTTCTCAATAATTTTCCGATGTGATCTGTTACTCCGTGAACATAGGGAAGAAAGGCATTAGAAAAAATTATTGAATTTTGTGAAGGACGAGCGATAGGGTGAAGATTGTAATTTACAACAAAATTTAAATAACGAAAAACGTTGAAATTTTAAAATCAAAATTTTTACAAAAAAGTGAAAACAGAGATTTTTAAAATGTTAAAATTTTCAAAGTCGAAAATTTCGGAAAAAAATCGATACTTTCAGATAAGTCGAATTCTTTAAAATAAATTTGAAACAATTGTTAGAAAAGTCAACAATTCGAGAAAAAGTCGAAATAGGTAAAAAAGTCCAATTAAAAAAAAAGGAAAACATTCATAAAAAAACCGAATTTGTCATAAATTACGTAAAGTGCAAAAAAATATCATAAAAAGTCGTAATTGTAAAATAGACGAAAATATACATAAAATTTGGAGAAAAAGTCTAAGTTTTGAAATACTCAAAATAAATTAAAATTTTGAGATGGACTTGAAATTTGGGAAAACTATACCAATTTTCATATTAAGTAGAATTTTAAAAAAAGTTAAAATTTTGAAAAACATTCAGAATTTTGATAAAAATGAAAAGTTTGAAGATTACGGAAATTTGTGTCGAAGTTTCAAAAAAAAAATCAAAATTTTCAACAAAAAACTAGGAATTTTGTAAAAATTTAAATATTTAAAAAAATACGGAGTTTTTAAAAATAAAGTCGAATTCTTCAAAAAAAAGTGGACATTTTTAAAAAATGTCAAAATTTTCGAATAAAGTCTAAATATTTACAAAATTCATCGAAAGATTTTAAAAAAATAATATTTTTAGGAAAATTGAAATTTCTAAATTTAAAAGATGTGCATTTTGACAAAAGTCGAAATTTTGAAAACATCAATTTTTTTAAATAAAGAAGAAATTTTTAAAAGATCGTGCACTAGAGTCTTAGACTTCTGCGCAGAGGAGCAGGTCAATCATACCATAGACGAAACTCATCCGAAATGAAAATGACACAAGAGGTAAAATAGCCAAGACAGGAAGAAAACGATAAATCGCTATGACAACCATACCAAAGGCGAAACTTTTCTTATCAAAATCTCCCAACGAAAGTAAGCAAAACTTCGGACACTGTTAACGGTAAAAAAATTTAAATTTAAATTGGAAATTTTTGAAGAAATATTGACACAAACTCAAAATATATGAAAAGAAAATAGATAATTCGAACGTAACAAAAAAAAACAAAAATTAACAAGAATAAGTAAAAAGTAAAATTTTGAAAGAAAACCATCTTCTCAATCTTCTCGTCTTTTAAAATAATTCTTTACAAATTTCGAGGTCATAATTTCAGATGTGAAGACGGAATTTCGAGTTAAAAAATCTAAATTTTAAGAAAAATAAAAAATTTTTTTAGAACTTTATTCGAAAACATCAAAATACGAGGGTGATCTTCTTCTCAGGTGCTAGATGGAGTCTTCTATCTTCCAGCCTTTTTTCAATTTTAATTATAGCCCTATTTGCTGTGGCCATTAGTATTTCCTCATTCATTTCAATTACCACTTAGGCTTTATCGTCTGCAATTCCTACAAGCCTTGCTCCATTGGGTTGTTTCATTTTTACTTGATCGTCATATAGTACGTTTCGACTCTTTGGAACTTTGGCCCTTGTGGCAGGCCGCTATTTATCTCTTATGACTATCGTACTTTCAGCCTCGAAAATTATTTCTCGTTCTGACAAGTAAGATGATATCAGAGTAATGAGACTTTCTTCGATCCTTTTTTTCTTAGTTGTTCGAGGATGACTTGCCAGGATGCGCTGTTGAAAACCTTTCTAACGTCCAGTGTAATCATTGTGCATAGCCTTTTATGTCGTGGTGAGCAGGCTGTTGCTTTTTTCACTTCTTGTAGAATTTCTTTTATAGCATCTGCTGTCTGCCTTCCTTCTCTAAATTCGTATTGTTCTTGTAAGAGGTCTCCATTTCTTTTTAGTTCTTGTTTTAGTCTTATTAGGATTAATTGCTCGTACAGCTTACCTTCCATGGCTACCAGGCATATTGGTCTATAAGAGGGTGTATCTTCCACCAATTTACTTTCTTTCGGCAATAGTACTAATGTTCACTTTTTCCATTTTTTTTGGCAATTTTCCTTGGGCTTCAAATTCTTTAAAAGTTTTTAGCACATATTCTGGTTTATGTTTTGCAAGCTCTTTTATTACCTCGGGAGGAATAAGTTCTGGACTTGGTGCTTTGCGATTTTTGATTTTCCTGTATACTTCTTCTAGTTCTTCTTTATTAAATTTTGTAAAGCATTAAGTTTTCTCTGCATTCGAATGTTACAGGTCCGTATTTTGAAAAAAAACTCTTCAGTCACTTCTTTTACCTTTTCCATTGTCATCTGGGGTCTTGATGGAAGACCGTTAATCTTTATCATGACTATCGTATGTCTTTGTCTAGTTCCTCACATAGTTTGTCATAGCTGTCCCTTTTTGCCTTTTTGATGTCATTTCTCAATCTTATTTTACTCTTCCTGTTTTCTTTTCATAAAATTGTTCTTTGCGCTGGTTGGTTATATATGCCGCTTTTTTTGTATAATCTTCTTTTCTTTATACATTCTTTCCTCAGCTCTGCATTTTCCTCGTATCCACGAGTATACTGACTGCCCCCTCTTAGCTCTCTTTCTTTTCGGCATGGATGCATTACATGCCTTCTTGAGAGTTAACGAAAACTTTTCTTATGTTGCTCCTTGTTCGATCTCTCCTTCTCGTATATCTTCTATGAACCTTTGTAACTTTTGTCTGTCAAGTTTATTGACATTCCACCCACGGATTCTTTGTTTTCTTGCCTCAGACATTTGAGGTTTTTCTCGAATATTATATAGTTGTGGTCGCTTAGTGTTTCTTTAGTGCTTTGCTTACTTCCCACTTCCTAATTTGGTTGTCTATATTTGCTGTCATTAGGGTTAATTCCAAGATAGAACCATACTCTCGTCTTTGAAATGTGGGAGCGTTTCCCTCATTTTTATTATGAGGTCATATTGTGCAATCCATACTGTGACTATTGTTCCCCTATTGTCGCTGATGCTCATTCCCCATTGTGGAGGCTTGGCGTTAAAATGCCCGATTATCACAGCATTTTCCCCAGTTTTTCTTATTTGATTGTTTATGGTTTGTAGCATTATCTCTAGGTCTTCTATGTCTTGGTTTGGTAAGGCATAGCAGCTGTATAAAGTAAAGTTTACCATTGCAGCGTAAACGAAGCAATATCCTCTTTCTTTTCTTATGGGGACGACGTATTTAGGTCTTCATCAGATAACCAATCTCTCCTGTTTCCAACGGCTTTTTTGTTTAGCTCGCTTATTGCTATTATTCTTGCTTCTATCTCATTGACTGTGGCGAGGGCCAAGTCATTGGGCGGGTCTACTTCTGTTTCTGCAACATTATTTACCATAGTGAAATTTCGGCAGCTGAATTTAAACGTGGATGTACTACCTTGAGAAACCATGAACGTTCGGGAGGTCCAAAAACTGCAACCACTGACGATAACATCGCTAAAGTTCACCAAATAGTGCTGAAGGACCATGCAATTAAAGTGAGAGAGATAGCATAGGCTATGAATATGTCCAAAAAACATGTTTGTTACATATTGAATCAAAATTTAGGCATGAGAAAGCTATCCGCTGCTGCCGCCTTTGCCCACGTTAGTCTAAAAACGTGTTCATCAAATGAACATTTTTAACGCTCTGTTGGTGCAGTTTAGGTGCAATAAATCAGAGTTTTGGCGCCGATTAATTACTGTAGATGAAACTTCGATACACCATTATACGCCCTGCTTTTTCGACTGGGAAAGTGATGACAACTGTTTTTTGGGATAGTCATGGAGTTATCCTAATCGATTATCTTCAAATATAAAAAAAACCATTACAGGAGCATACTACGCATCACAAGCTGTAGACAGAAATTGAGGAAAAACGGCCACATTTGAAGAAAAAAAGATCCTGTTTCTCCAAAACAAAGCGCCATCTTATAGCTCCGCGGTTGCCATGGCGCAATTCTGCAAATTACGGTTTGAATTACTTAACCATTCTTCTTACTCACCAGATCTAGCCCCAAGCGACTTCTTTTTATTCCCTCATCTAAAAATTGCGCTCGGATGACAGAGAATTTTTTCAAATGAGGAGGCAATCATCTTCGTGAACAATTATTTTGCAAAGAAAAACGCCGAATACTAGTTGGACGGGTTAAAGAGACGGAAGCATCGCTGGGAAACGTATGTGGACTTACAAGGAGATTATATAGAAAAATATAAAAAATTTAAACAAAAAATGTCTGGTATCCTTTTTAGGTCAAAAACTTAAAGGCCATCCTCGCATACAAAAAAAATTAAAATTTGGAGTTTAAAATATCAAATTTATGAACTATTTTTTGAGAAGAAACATGAAAACTTTTTTAATAAATGTAGTGTTTCCTGAAATATTGACTTTGTTCAGCAAATTGCAAGTGAAGTGAATTGAAGGAATACTTCTTAAGACACGTTGAGAGACTTTGGATTAGAGGTAAACTTGTGGATTCGCGTGAATCACCATGTATCACCATCGTGCCTTCACCAACATGCCTAACGTTAAAACGCAGAGCATATTAAAGTGTACTTCATTATCAATAAATATTAGATTCGTTTTTAAACTATACAAACATCCAAACCACAAATAATTCCAATATTCTGAATAATTTATTAATGTGGGTACAAACTACACTAGATATTTCCTTGTTTTAAGTTTTCATTTCTGTCGGCAGTCTCCAAGACTTGCCTGTTCTTTTGCAAAGAATTTGATTTCAAGCTTAGACTTACTATAGAAATTTGAAATCTTTTAAAAAGCGGACTAAAAATTTAAAAACTACAAGTTTAAATTGGTATTTTTGAGAACTCAAAATTTTAGGACAAAAATAAACATTTTATCAAGAAAGAAGCCCAAATTTCGAGAAAAAACAAGAAATATCATAAAAAATATTCCCAGACTTTTCAGTTTGTCGTTACAATTTTCAGGAAAGAGTCTTTTTAAAACGAGCTTAAATTGTTATAAAAGATTTTCAAGTTTTAACATAAAATTTGGAGAAATGGGCTGGAATTTCATGTTTAAATTCGAAATTGGTGTATAGATTTTGAAATAAAATTAGATATTACTAGAAAAAAAGCTAACATTTTCCAAAAATATCTAAATTTTGAGTGTAGAACAAAATTTGGGAAAGGAAATAAAACATGCCAACTTGGATGCGAAATTATAAGAATAATTTAAAATGTAAAAAGTAACCATCCATCCAGCTTTAATTCCGGACGGTTTCCAACGAAGAAACAACGGTTTGAGGTTGTGGTTTCGGTCAAAAATAGTGTTCGGCCGGTCCTTAAAAATAACTCGTTAAAGAACTATCTAAATATTGAGTTAGACCTCGAATTTTTCAATTGATTTAAAAGTTTTCGGTCCAATTTTCAGTTTTCGACTTTTTCTCAAAAATTAGAAAATGGTGACTTTAGTATTAAAATTTCGGTTTTTTAAATTTCGAATTAAATGCAAAGTTAAAATTAAAAATCTAAAATAAAAACTTGAAATTTTGAAGAAAGTGTCATGAGGTTATTGAGAAATTCAAAAAAAAGTTTCATAAATTATAAGGTTCGTTCTAGAAGTTTTCCGTTAAAATTTTATAATTTTCAATGTGTTGCATCGCTGAAATAGCTTGGACCACCCTGAAATTATTTTCAGCCGTCAGGACCTCCGCTGTTTACTATAAATAACTTCGCTGTATATTTTTCCGACTGCTTAAATTGCGTTAGTGATTTAACGTCCGTACCTCGTTCCGCATACATTTTAAAAATTGCACGCCACCCGTAAAAGGGCTTTATATTAATTTTAACGAAAGCCGACTTCTCTTATTTCAAAAGAATATATGAGCCAGTTAAAATGAGAAAATTGAATTTTTATAATTCCATTAAAAAGAAAACGGAGGAATATTACGAAGATGGTCTCTCTTTCATGAATATTCGACGGGAATGCGAAAAGAGGACGCAAAATGGGAGCCTTCGGCTATTCGAGGGTGTAATTTCATAAGCTGCCGGTGTCTATTTTTTTAATTAATTGCTTGGTGGATGATACGCATTTTCTTACCATTGAGTTTTAGAGTGGCCCTTCAACCCTTTTAACATCCCTCAAAAATTATTTTAAAATACACAAAATGTAACACATTTCAACGTTTCCATTCATGGAAAGAGTGCTACCAATGTGACGGAGGTGAGATTCCTGCTTTTATCGATTCAAAATTCATTAGGAGTGAGAATTATTAATTTAGAAATGATTGATCGGTACCATCACCATGGATTGGTAAATCTTGAGTGGCATGTGTCAGAGGTGGTATATTAATTCAATCATTTTGGTATTTCTTAAGAATAGGAACCTGGAAAGTTTAAAATTTTTTATAATTTTTTTTTAAATATAAAGTACGAGGTTTTTTGAAATGTTACACTGTCACCTTTTCTCAAAATTTAAGGTCAAAAGTACTACTCTATTAATTTATTTAATTTAAACTCAACATTTAAAAAATGTTTTTCTACTTAGCTTAACTTTTCTTTCAAGTGCGTGAATATAAAAGGCAAATACTGTTCACTCGTCACAAAATTTCAGAAACTATTAAAATTATAAACCAGAAATTTTGTAGATAGCTTCCTTATACGACGTAGACGTCCGTTAAGAAAGGATTTTTCGAAACCGTAAAGGGTGAAAATGTGTATCAAATTTTACATGTAATGAATAGTCTTTGTTTTGCATGCTGCGAGTGATGCGATTCCTTTTTTTTTTCTATAGATACAAATAAGAAGAAGAATAAATCCTGTTTTACTTTGCTATGTTTCATAAGTTTTAACAAATTTAATTATCTTCTTATTTACAGGGACAAATTACCCAAGGATGTTGGCAATTGCAGCCACTATGCCTACCTTGAAGACCTTTATGATCTCGTGGTTAATAACGAAGGTAAGCAACGTTTGTTGATTCAACGGTTACCTAATAGAAATATATGTAGAACTTTTTGAAAACAAAGAGCCTGGAAAGGCTGTGTATCCATTCAGCATAGTTATTGGAAAAAATATTTTTTTCCATATTTCCTCTAAAAGATTATCTTTTCAACTTACTTTGCTAATATCGTTATATGAAATAATTATAAAACTTTTTAAATCTAAAATATATACTAAAATATATACTAATAAGTGAGGTTAAATAATACGTTATTAAATTCGATGTCTCATTGTTTATATATTATACCCTATGTTTGTATTTGGAATTTAAAAAAAAATGCTTGGAATATATCGAGTTGAAATACAAATCTTGTCCCCTGAAACCAAGAAAGATTAAAAAACACAACAAAGGTTGTTCTAACGCGTTTTGAGAACAACCTCTGTTATGTTTTTTAATCTTTCTTGGTTTAAGGGAACAAGGTTTGTATTACAATTTTTAAAGATAATCAAGGGTCCAGGAACGTGTGTGAATGGTAGCAAAGTAGCTTCAAACGTTCTGCCACAAAGTATTCTCAAATATAGTGTTGCTTTAATTTCGTTTCTCTTTGTGCTACTTCCCGGAATGAGTCCTGATGCAATGCTATGAAACCTTTACAACGCCTTAAGCATTTATTTCAAGAGTGTATGACAACTAGAAAGCATAGTCTTATTTTGTAATGAAATGTAAAATTGAAAATTGTCTACCAGATGTTTAGTAGAAGCAAATAGATACATATGCAGTGTGATGAATTACTCGTAGATTCGAGACGTTGTTTACAAGTAATTAGGGTTTTTACGAAGATACGTAAGTTTTTCTTTAAAATTTAAACTTTTTCTAGAAATTCAGACATTTTTTCATGAAATTTCGATTTTCCTATAAAAATTGTTTTAAACAAATTTCGGCTTCTTGTAAATTCGAAGATATGACTTTTTTTAGGAAATTTCGATTTTCTTGTAAAGAATGTTTTAAAGAAATCTCGAATTTTTTGTAAATCGTGTTTTATAAAAAAAATTTCATTTTTTTGGTTAAAATTTTAAATTTGTGAGTTTTTTCCTCTCAAATTATTTTTATGCAAAAAATAACTTTTTAGAATTTGGATTCTGAACAGAGAATTCCTCAATTTTTTCACAAAATCTCAATTTTTCTATAAAACATATTTTCAAGTTTGGAGTTTTATTCAAAATTTTGACTTTTTATTAGAAAAAATTACAAATATCCATTATTCCCCAAATTAAAAAAAAGTGTAAAGCTTTTCTTTTAGATTTCATTTTTTTGTGAAATTTCGTCCTTTTGGTGTTGCACAGATTTCGAGTATTTTCTCAAAATTTTATTTCCCTCCAAGAACTTTTTTATAGATGATTATTTTTTGATTTTTTTCTTAAAATTTCGACTTTTTCTCTCAGTTCTTGTTACTTTTTTGTCTATTTTAAAATTTTTCTCAACTTTCGCCTTTTCGCTAAATTCTTTTTAGGGTGCGATACCTTAAAAGAAAAAACAGAACATTTATAATCTCACTTTCGTGTCCGTCTATGACAAAGAGGTTTTCCACGAAAACTTAGAAATTAAAAATTTTGCCCAGCGTTAGTTTTCGATGACACGTTAATAACGTCAAAGAAAATATTTTGTAATGACATGGGCAAGCTAGGGTTGCCCTTGCAAAGATGAAAAAGATTCTATTTGGACATTGTAAACATTGATCTTAGAATGAGAATCAGGTGTTATGTCTTTTCTGTTCTCTTATATGGAGACATGGACCCTGACAGGGGATACCTTGAAGCATTTGAAATGTGGTAATAAGACGCATGCTGAGAATAAGCCGGATGGACCATGTCTCTAACGTAGAGGTCCTGAACAGGATGAAGAAGGATAAAGAAAATGTAAACATAGTGAAAGCTATCTTATTTAGGCCATGCCATGAGACATCCAGAGGTATATGACATATTGCATTTGATCATGCAGGAAAAAGTTGATGGAAGGCGTGGACCTGGTAGACGAAGATTATCCTGGCTTAGAAAGCTAAGACAATGGTTCGGACAGACAACAAGTCAGCTTTTCTGAACAGCTGTAGATAAAATAATGATAGTCATCATAATTGCTAACATCCGTTAAGCGGATATAGCACACCAAAAACGAGAAAAAATGAGGGGTTAATTTGGTCTTCGAAAAATAATTTTTCGTTAATATATCGTGTGAGGTATCATTTAAAAAAACTACCTCTGAGGATCTTTAAATATTTTTCTGTAATTTTCGGTTCAATAGTCTTAAAGATAGAGCTCAAAATATGCCAGAAATGACCACCCCCCGTTCTCCTAAGTTTCTAAAAATAACATTTAGATTTTTATAGGATTAGTAGATATTGGACCATAGATTATCGAAAAACTGCAGATTTTTTTGATATCATAATAGTTTCTGAGAAAAAAATATTTTATGGAGAAATAGATGCTTGCACTCCAAGGATTTTTTAACCATATAGTATTATTTTTTTTTAAATAAGAAACTTGATTTAGCTGAACTATAGAATGCGGATCAAATTTGCTTTTCACATTATTTCATTTAGTACTTTTTAGAGCTTAAAAGTACTTCACATCTCATCACCTACTTACACTATACAAGGCTCAAGTTAGGCCAACACTAGAATACGGTTCTCATGTTTGAAGTTCAGCCCCAAAGCACACTTTAGCTCTTTTGGATTAATGACGAGAGTTTGACCGATTCTTTCGAAAGGCAGATGGTTGGTGACTGGTTTCTTTTCTACAAGTACTATCATAGGAGATGCTCGCAGGAACTAAAGGCAGAATTCTTGAGGCATACAAGACAGTCGAAGACAGCAAATTCCTGTGTGGTCCAGCTTGACATAGTGAAGACTTCGTCTACGGAGACTCTTTTTTTCTATAGAACTTCCAAGCTATGAAACTCGAACCGAAAGGAATTTTCCCCAAAAATGTCACCTATCCTTGTTTAAGAAGGCGGTTCATCGCCATCTATCTTTGTTTCCACATCCTACTCGCAGTGCTTTGGAGGCATAATGGGGTTGCCCTTTGCGAGTGGATTAAACTTTAAAAAAATGAATATTTTCGGAGTTAGTACTAGTTTACGCAACGCAGTAATTGCGGTTGGAATCGAACATTTTAGCAAGATCCGAGGCAATCTCCTAAACTGTGTTAGTCATCGACTTATTGCGAATGAATGTATTTTGTCTGAGACATTATCAATAAAGTTATAAGTTCCATAAATATTTGGATTGGATACGTGAAAATAGACAATTTTTCATTTTTCAATTATAACACAGGAAAATTTGGATAAAAAGTCATACATAAAAAAAGTCATACATAAGTAGAAATGATTTAATTTGGTCTATTGATTGTTCATTGTAATAATTGGTACGAAACCCTAATTATGCGAGCTCAACTCGCTCTTGGCTGAATTTTCTATGGATCAAATGTTTTCCAAGTTTCTAGCTTCCGAATCTTTAAATTAACATTTTTTATTATCAACAGTTTTTGAGAACTTATAAGATAACCATTATACAAAAACTGTGGTTTATTAAAAAATATATATTAATTTGCATCGTCCTTAAAATCCATTTAATTTTATATTGAGCAAAGCAATCTCCCTTACCACAACTATCTTAATTAAACTAAAACACATTCTCAATGGAGGGTCTCCAAACAATCAAAGAAATTATTTAATGCTGCCGGCGTTGATTGAATTTTTGATAAATTCCCATCTGAATTCGATACACTTGGGGTAAGTTTTGAATAATTCGCAAAGCCGGCAAAACTCTCGACCTTTTAGAGCGTTTGTAGCATTTCGCATCTAAATGAAATGTGCTTTCCGCAGATAGACTCTGAAAGCTCCGATGAGTTTGTAGTTTTACTGGCGAGTCGCGATGAAAATTCATTTGGCTGAAATTTGTTTTAAAATCCCCTCATTTCCTCGTTGCCTCCAGTTTTAAAATATATTAAATAATAAATTCGAAGGTTTAGATAAACGTCTGAATTAATTAAACAATTTGGGAGAGGAAAATTACGATTGATACTGGGGAATTTAATGTTATGCATTCTTGATAAGATAAAACATCAATTACTAATGAGTATCTGTTTGCTTTTGTAATGTATGTCATCAGTGGGCCATTAAGATTAAAACAATAGATTATTATTGCAACAGTTAAAGAGTTGTTTACTATTATCGATTGTTAAATAATCCACCATCCCGACTTTTTGCCCTGGGAGGATACTGGGAGTTTAGGGACTCGACACAGGACATTTTTTGCAAAATATACTTCCAAATTTTATCAAAATGTATCGAATCCATCATGTTCATTACATGTTTTCCACTTTTTATTTTACTTTTTTAGCAAAGTGTTTTAAATCTTTAATGACTTTAGAAGTTCAAGTAAAGTCGCTTTGTGGAGAATTCCTAATTAAGCACACAAAACAAAAAAAAAAAGCATTTTACACATTCCACCCGCTTAATCAGCCTGTTTACCAATTAAACTTTCTTGACATGATTTTATTAGTCTTAGAATTGTTTTCTGGTTCTTTAATCAATAAATCTGATATAAAGGGATATTGACCTTAAAATCATGAACCAGTGTCTAATATTTCATCAGTTCGATTATGTTACTAATCATCATCATCATCGTCATCATCATCATCATCATCATCATCATCATCATCATCATCATCATCATCATCGTGTGTCTTATCCGTTATGGGCGTTGGCTACCATCATAGCAATTCCGATTTTGCTTGCGACGCTTTTCAATAGTTGGACAAATCAAAGTCCAAACCATTGGCGCAAGTTTTGTAGTCATAAATATCTTCTTCTGCCTGGGCCCCTTCTGCCGAATACTTTTCCCTGGACTATTAACTGACTATTAATTTTTTGATTATGAGAAAAATTTCTTTATTACGCCCTATTCGACGTAACCCTTCTTCGATGGTAATATGGTCCATCCAGGATATACAGCCACATCTCGAAAGCCTCCAGCTTCCGTATCATTGGTCAGTGTCTAAGCTTCCACACTGTACAGCAAGATTGGGAATATATGGCATCTGGTCAGTCTTATCTTCAGGGGGAGAAACAAATCTTTATTTACAAATAAACTCCTCATGTTATCAAATGCTGCTGTTGATCTCTCAATTCTAGTTCAGATTTCCGTGGCCTGATCACATCTTCTATTCACGGTCGTCCAGAGATATGAGTCTACGTGATCGACTGACTGATTGTCTAACAATATTTGTCTGACGGGTTAATGGTTCCTACTAATCAGCATCCACTTGGTTTTATTTGTATTAAGACTCAAACCGTGATCTTGCTTTTTTCACCCTTTCGAGGAGGCGCTGCAATTCTTCAATACTGCTAGCGATAACTACTGTGTCGTCGGCGTATCTTATGTTATTAATTAATAACATGATACTAATAGAAGTCATAATTGCAATGTCACTAAAAGTACAAAAATATCTCGCGTACGCAAGAACTAATTTTATCCGCTTCAGACTGTCGAGAATCAATAAATCCGTGGTAGCGGCAGATTTTCCCGCTCACACACAATAGCCGCTTGCGAAATGCCCGATTGCCCTTCCTATACCAGCCGCCAATAAATTTGACTATTTTTTGTTATCTCTAGTGCCTTTCTTAAAACTCGTTAACATGCAAAAGCTAGCTACTAAAAAGGGCTTCGGTTTTGATGAAAACATCGTCAAAGCAATCAAGTAAATCGAATGGTACCCTAGTATCAGAACGAATAATTTAAAGCGTTTTTGACGAAAACAAGGGCGACTCGAAAGCTAGACAGAGGAAACCATTCGTAGAGAATAAATATGTTATGAGGTTACATTTTATAATAAAACTTTCCGACTTTTTCGCCTTAATTATCAGCTAGTCAAGTAGAAAGACAAAACTTTTTTATGATCTTTCTCAACCATAGCGTTTTCTTTCTCCTCAGATATCGACGAGTTGGAATTCTTGGATAAATTGGGTCAGGAACTGATCGAGACGGCTTGCACCAATGGCCTAGACCGAGCGTTTATGTGTTTAGGAGGCGATTTAAAGGAATTCCTCACGACGCTTGATGGCGTCCATGACGTGCTGAAGTATCAGGAGGACGACTATCAAGTGGACCACGAGGCTGAAGCCTTCATATGCTCGACCGACGACGATAATTTGCAATTGGAATTTTCGACCGAACGACCAGCTGTAGCTTATCTTCTGGTTGGATGTTTAAAAGCAATTGCTCGAATACTCTACGCCACGGAAGCCGAAGTTAGCATCAAGGAAAGTCCGACAGATAATCGAAATTACCGGTGAGCATCATACATTTTTATATGCACATATTTTTTTAATAATCATATTATTTAGATGTGAATTGAACAAAATAAAACTTGTTCAAGGATTAAATAAAATTAGTACGGAGTATTCAACGTTTTTGTATACTTATAGCTTTTTATGGTATAACAAATCTAAAATTCAATTTTCTACTCTTTATTGGCGTATATTTATTTATTGCTCATATGAAGAGTCGTTTTCCTAATTATCGAAAGTGACATTTCGGCTTGGGTGTAAACGTTGCAGAAAGTTAACAAGCATCTCGTATTTTGCCAAAGTATTTGACAGCTTTCCAAGCTGGACGAGTTATAATCACCCCATTTCTAAAAACGGCCATCTCCTGCTAGAGATTAAGCTCGAAGTGTCTCCTCGTTTCAGATTTATAATTACGCCGACTAGAGAGAGCTTCGACGACAGACGGAGTAATCTCGAACAAAGAGCTCCTAGTTCGGATCCAAAGGACCTCCAGATGAATGTATCGACTTTCTGCAAAGCGTTTCCTTGGCACTTCGTGATGGATAGGCATTTGGAAATTGTTCAAATGGGCAGCGGTTTCGTGCGATTATTTGGACCATTACTTCCTACGTTGGGTAGCGCGGCTGCCACATATTTCCAGTTTCATCGACCGCGAAGCATCACTCTTTCTTTCGTCGAGATCATCAAGAGGGCCAATACCCCTTTTGTGCTGGCGATACGAAAATTGCCGAGAGTGGAGTCTTTCTCAGCTGAGGTAAGTAATAATATTTTTAAGCTTGAACGTAATAGAAGGATAACGTTTAAATAGGCTTCAACACCAAGGAAGCTTCTATGTACGATCGGAAGTCAATTTAAATTTCATTAAATTTTATTGTTTAATTCCCAAAAATTTGTTTTTTATCTTCTAAAATATCTATATCACGATATCTCAGGAACAATCACTCGTACGAAAAAAAAAGTATAAATACTTTTTTATCATAATTAATATCTTTTAGTGTGGAAAATGTATATTATTGCTAAAAAAATATTTTCAACATTAAAAAAATAGTAGAGTGAAAATTTACACTTAAGTTGATTTTTAGCAAAATGAGCAAAATGAGTTTTAAGATTTTCAGAATTGCCTTGGTATTTTTTGATTGAAAATATACACGAAATAACCTTAGTCTATTTATTATTTGCAAAGTTACGCCAAGTTAAGCGAATAACCTTAATTAGCTAATTGTTTACCTTTCTTTTCAATCAACTTTCTTGTACTACAACTATCTATCAAAAACCAATAACTCGAGCTTATATGATGCTTTGTAGTTTTCAAAACCATAGTCCCATTTTTTGCGATTATTATTTCTCGAGTTATTGATTGGCAAATTCAAAAATTATTTTTTTGTTTTGAAGACAATAATTTAATTAAAAGGTATCCTAAATAAATCAAATTAAATATAATTAAATTATACAGGAAAAGCTTAATGAAGGAATTACTAAAAAAAAATTATTGAAGTTCGTGAAACTTTTTGAAAATAAACAAAATTTTAGAAAAACTTTCTATTAATGGTTTTCTTATGGTTAGTGAAAAACGGTTAAAAGTAAAACAAAATGAGCTTAAGATCTAAAATATACAAACGTGAAGCTTAAACTTGCTTTTTCTTACTTTTCTTTGAGTTGCAGCCTTTTGAAAATCAACTAAACATTTGAGATGATTCCCTAATTTCTGTAGTTTTGAAAAATTTGACAAAATAAAAAATAAGTGTTAGGAGATACTTTCTATGATATTTCTGATGTCACAAGATCTTAATAGGAGCTCAACTGATGGAATTCTTAGCGCGTCATTTTAGTACCCATTAATTAAATGATAGAATTATTTTATTTGGATTTTGCAGATCGTCATAATTTTATTTCAGTCACACTTTTTTATCAAGTGACTAAGTGTTAGTTCCCTGAAGTAGAAGACTAGATCTTTAAAAGAAAAAATACAATATAATATTCAGTAGGGCAAGCGAAAAGTTTGTAGAGGGCGGAATTATCCCAATTTTATATATATAAAAGTTGTAACTGTAAATAATGGAGGAGCAGTCCCTAAGCTAAAGCGGAATTATTTATAGATTCTATTTAAGACCTTTTTGTTTCATGTGAGAAATTTTTCCACGTAACGGAATCGGAAGCTTTCTGGCTAAGGTCGTTCCTAACGGAAGTAAATTCATCTAATTTATTATCCTAGAGATCTTTGGGGAATTGTGGCGGTTCTTTTAGGAATTGTACATCGCATACATACACAGTTTTTGTTTATTATTTCTGATGCATTAAGGGCATTATTACGGAGCACTTTTGACATATAAATTGTATACTTGCTCGGAAGGAAGTTGAATTAACATGCAATGAAAATGTATAAGGAAGTCTTTATAAATACACAGACCAAACGTATTGCCAAGTGTGTTTACTAGATAAGACTCTTATATTAATAATCAATGGAGCACAAGTTTTTAAGGTTCAGCAGATCATTGTGAATCTGAATTAAATCTCGAAGAAATAGAAAAATTCGCAGCGAAATAAAGGTGTCTTTGTAGATAGATAAACCTTCAATTTTGAATTAGTCAGAAACAAAGAAAAACAGTAATGAACGAGGCTCCGCACAAAGATTATATACCGAGAACAGAGGATAATCGCTAAGCCGAAACGAGTTTATAACAAAAAATGAAATGACATAATCAATTGATGCTTTTTTTAAATGTTTGTGTCTTCCAATGAGAAGTACGATGCAATCCTTAATCCTTTAGGATTGCATCGTACTTCTAATTAGTAATTAGTGTATTTATATTTTTTGTTCTATCTATGATCCACGACTTAAAAAAAATACCAACACACGTCTTTGCGTAATTAACTTTCTTAACAAGACCGCGTATGGTAAAAACTAGGAAAATGAGTTTAATTAACTATGAAATAGTGGTACACAGATCAGAAGTGGATTTGTTGTATAAAAATAATGCAATTTGACTAAATTTGCCTTACATCTAAAATTAATACTAGCCAAAATATAGTCAAAGTTAAAAAAAAAAAAATTCAGAAATATTGCATTTTAAGATATGCTTAAAATTTCACTTATTTATTTACACTTATATGTTGCATAGGACTGAAATCAAAATATGTTGGAAAATTTAATGCAGGCGATAAGATTTAAATCTTACTTCCTAGATAGTCAGGAGTTCGTCGCCATTTTACTTTATTTGTGCCTTTCACTTGCAGGGCACCAAGAACAGCAGAGTAATATTCTACTTAAAAAAATTTTAATGCCAATGACCCAACTTCAATAAATTGTTCAATTAGTTGCTGTGCTACAGCAGCAGTAGAGAATCATAACAGAATAATTATCTGTTTGTTTACGTTTCCTTTGGTCACTGCAAATAGAGTTGCGAAACAATATTCTATTTACTTGGGAAGTAGTGGTAGTGGACCTATCAAGTTTCTCGTTTATTCCTAATTGTCCCAATTAACGCTGAGTCCTTGGCAAGGCTTCAACTTTGCAATCGGCTTTTCTGATAAAGCCTTTCAACTTCCAAGACTGCTATTGTTAGACGCTTTGATGAAACTTAAATAACACTCGCTAATACTGTAAACAGCGAAGTAGATCAAAATGAGCACGACGGCTGAAACTTTATGTTCAATAACGACGAGATGCCTGAGGTTATATCGGTTGCATTCAGTCTTCTATATTGTTCGTTTGTAGAGCGTTTGGGCATCGCAACCGTCTTATCTATTGTAAGGTTTGAGTGCAAAGAGCAACATTGATAAATTAATAGAAGAGCATCATGCGAATTTTCCCGGAGAATAATTTAATCCTACCGATATCTAATTTCGTGTTTCTATTGTCCGGGAGATTTACGTTATCTCAACTCTACACCCTGTCGGTTATGAAATATGAACTAAGCTTAACTGGGGCAGTTTAACTGGCAGATAAATGAAATGCTTGATATGTGCAAGTCCGTTTCGAAAAGTTTACAAAACTGATTTAGCAACAAGACATAAAATAATTGCACATCACCTCATTCGTTATTCGATCATGGTTGGGCTATTATTGAGAAAGGCCAAAAAGTCGACTTTTGTCTTTTTTTTTGTGAAACGAACTGGTCCTTGGTTATCTTCAAAAATTAAAATACAAATCTTGTCCCCCGAGAAAGATTAAAAGACATAACAAAGAGCATCCTTGTGTTTTTTAATTTTTCTTGGCTTTAGGGGACAAGATTTGTAGTTCAATTTTCGACCTTCGTTATAAAACCAGTTATATCTCGGATAATTTTGAACCAAAGAAGTTGTAATACTACTTTTTGATAGACTTCTATCTTCTCCTAGGTACATTATACATCACAAGTTAGTAAAAAGGTGGCAAATGTTTCTAGAGGTACCAAAATTTAACTGAGTGTGTATGCACTGAATCTTTTAGTTATTTGAATTCATTTCATATTAAAAAAAAATTTTCACATGATGCATTTGGCAATACAAATTTCTTTGTGTTTGATTTTACGGCAGCTCCAAACGCAAAATTAAGGAATAAACACATTCCCTTTCATAACATAAAATGTTCGTCAAAATTTAATCAATATGCTTTCCGTGTGGGTAGATTAAAGATAATAATTTTAGTCGCATCGAAAGCTTTTTAAAGTGTCAGTTGTATAACCTCATAAAAGCGGCTTTCCATTTCCAATGAGGGCACCTAAGGCCGCCTGAATTTCATGGAAGCTCTTACTAGAAATTACTTCAACTAGACGAATTCATCTCGTTGAATAGGTAAAAGGGATAACGTCTATGCGTAAATGGTTTTTTAATACCCTTTTAAGAAACTTGATGTATCATTTGAAACGGAATACAATTTCCTGTCAATAATTAGAAAGACAAACCCATTGGGGGCATTAAAAGTTATTTAAGCATAGACAAAATCGTGTTTACTTTTAGTACTTCTTTTTGCTGTTGATTCAATGAGATTCGAGTTTTCATTAACCAAATGAAAAATAGGCAAACTCATTTAGAGTTGACAAAGATAACTCACATATTACTTGATGAAACATTTTGGGACAACCTTACTGAAGAGATTGTCAATCTTTAACAAAAAATAACTGAAAAAAAAAACTAGTAAAGGAAACAGCTATTGAATAGAATACCCAATCAATACAAACGTTTTTTTATATGATCAGTTTACCATGATTATCTAGTGTATTATCAAAGATAAAATTATTGCAAACATTAATATAATTTGTTGTTAGGAATAACCAACTGTTTGTCTTTTACATAATTTAGTTATGTAAGATTAACGCGAGGAGAAAAACATTTTCAGTCGTTTGTAATTTCATGAACATTTTGCATCGTCCTGTGCAAAACTCTATTAAATGCGAACGTCGTTTTTTGCCAGTACAATTTTATCCTCGTCGACTTTTACCGAGAGAAAATAGGCGACAAAAGCATTTTCACCTTAAAATCTGCTTTCAGCAGACACAAAACACAATTGCCTGTTTCATTTTTCTTTATTGCCGCCCATCTGGCATATTCTACTTGAAAGACACAACATGGAAATATTACCTATTATTTGTATAAAACACTGTTTCGCTCAAGGCTCTCGAAATGGCGCACTGTTTGCTCGTAATTCGATATAACGCGCTCCCATATCGGCTCCAAATGTAAACCGAAAGCTTCTGAAAATCTTGTTTCGAAAGAGTAGGCAGCCAACTAATGGATTTTTATCCTCTATTCTTTCCGACTTATGGATTCTGCCAGTGCTTGTGATGTATTAATCCGACGAGGTTTGATACTGAAATTGTCAACTGTACCGATTGCGCTTCAACGCTCTCTCAAAACTGAAAAAAAGATCGTCTGGTTCTTTGTAATGCAAATTTGGGGAATCCTGCATTCACATCTGAAGTAATTTTGCATTTGTCACAAACTAATTTTAAATAAAGTTTTGAGCAAAGTTGAGTTTGACCAAAGAAATAGCCTTAAAATTGACCGACAAACACTATAAACTTTATTGAAAGTTTTATTAAAATCGGCTTAGCTGTTTTCGAGGTTAGCTCGGACAGACAGACAAAAAGTGTAACAATATTTGTACACATAACTATTAAACTTTATTAACGATTAAAAAGCAACAGACATAAAAAAATTCCACAAATATATTAAAAATTCCACGAAGGATTGGAAATATGAAGTATACATTATATGGGCCTATAAAAGATAGTTATTTTAAATCACAGATATTTGAACTCACATTTATAAATAATGTCATCAGTTAAGTTTTAATGATAAATACAAATTAGCATCTTTGTAATTAAAAAATGTATCAAAAACATCGAAATAATTGGTGATATTTGACATCCCTGTAATGTGCAAAATCAAAGCACGCTCGAAGCTTAACACCTAATATGTGTGGGGATAATTGGAATTAAACGATCATTAGCGAATTTCCTATTTTCCGTTCCATTTCCGAGCGATTTTGAGCGCATAAATCGATGAGTTTTTATGATCTGCTAAATATCTTTACAGGGATTGGAGCTAAAAGGACAGATGCTTTACTGTTCGGAATCCGATACGATTTTATTTATCAGTTCCCCATTCCTGGACGGCTTGGAAGGACTCACCGGAAGTGGACTTTTCATATCGGATATTCCCCTTCACGACGCCACTAGAGACGTAATTCTAGTTGGGGAGCAGGCGAGAGCTCAGGTAAGCGATTTATTTATTCACCTGCTGATTCTTTTATCTTCGAAGATTTGTCAAGGATTTTAACGTTGTCCAAACCGATCCACCGCCGAAGACTTGACGAATTGGGTCGCGCTAAGTGTCAGAGACTTTATCGTAAGTTTCGTCGGATGAAATTATACATGAGCCTCTAATAACGTCGGGAGATAGTTTCAGCGTGGAGATGTAGTCGACGTAAAGTTTAGAGAGCTCTTGTTGAAATGTATGCTGAGCTTACCTCGCTTTTAAATCTTACATAAGAGCAAGAAAAGCACAAGGCGGTATTTTTTTTCTTCTACAGGCTTAAATATATGGCTTTCGAAGAGAAGGAAGCTAAAAAATTAGATGAATATAACATGTTGTACGTTAGGTCTTGAACTGAATTCCAAATACCCCTACCATTAACCCCACTGATTTTAAGGATAAATCCTTGAATTCCTGTTATTTTTATATGAAGAATGTTAAAGAAATAACTAGCAAAACACAGTCTTCATTGCCTGAAATAACCCTTTTCAATAAACAAATAGAAATTGTAATCTCGAATAAAAGTCGTATCTGTTGTTTCACTACAATACGTCATGACGAATCTTAAATTACAAATGATCCTGGGAAATTGTCATTTGAAACGCTAGGTTGGGATAACTTTGAGCACACAATCTGAAACCGATGCGGGAAATTCTGTTAGTTCGTTACAAAGGAATTGTTCATCCCTTAGTAAACTTCTCTCAACTGCCCGCGGTCTTATAAATAGGGCCTTAAAATGGTAATGCGTTGTTGGAATTAGTGAAAGCGTTTTCGCATTATACATATAAAATGTTTCGAAAGTCCCCCGGATTGCTCCCCGTTAATTTGATCGAACGCATTCTCCCCATTTTTGCCATATACAGCGTTGTTAAGCTACAAATGCAGTGCTAATTGACAGTAATATTAAAAAAAAAAGATAATGCATATTCATAATGAAAATGGATTCTAAAAACACCATTAAGTATTTTAGGTAATTTTCAAATGGCTGTAACTCTAGAAAAAATAGTCATGAAGAAAAAAAATTGAGCAGCTGTGGGGACTGCCGACAGAAGTACATTCCTAAAATTTAATATTACTCAAATGATATGGAACTAATACTAACTAATTTTCATCCTGGTGTTACCCGACCTTTACATTTATCCATCGTGATATTATCCAATGTATTCATTACATTTTTTTCGTAATACGAGCCCAGGCTCATAATAGTTCGGCCGGTAATAATTTGTAACTATATTTTTGAAGATAATATTAAACTTAAAACAAAGGTGCAAAATTTAATCAAAACTATTACAACTATATTCAAATTTATACTTTTAAGTAGCTGAAACTGAAAATTATAATTAAATTACGTAAAGAAACAAATCAGTATAACAAAAAATGTATTTCACGTGGTGGGTCATAATAGTTCGGCCAAAACCTAATATTGCGTTACGTCGCCTTTATTAGCAATAACCGCTTTAATTCTACTGGGCATTGTATCCACAAGTCGTGCACACTCTTCTGGTGGAATATTATTCCATACATTTTGCAAAGTAGCTTTTAATTCGGGTACTGTCCGCGCTGGATTTTTCCGAAGTTGCTTCTTCATATTGTGCCAAAGTGTCTCGATTGGAGACAAATCTGGACTAGAAGACGTCCATTTTAGAACAGGAATGTTATGCTCTTGAAACCACGTCTTCACAGTTTTCGCAGTATGGCAAGGTGCACCATCCTGTTGGAACATAAAGTCACCGTCATCGGCTGCACATTGTGCGATAGACGGTAAAAAACTTGCTTCCAATATCTCCTTATATTTTTGGGCGTTAACAATTCCATCGATGAAGTGTAATTTGCCCACTCCTTTTGCAGACATGCAACCCCATACCATAACTGATGCTGGGAACTTTACTTTTTTTACTAGACAGTCATTATGGAATGCTTCGTTGGATGTTCGTAACACCCTTTTACGGGAGTCGCCCACACAAACATCAAATTTGGACTCATCACTCCAAATTATATTGTACCACTGTCGTTGAGTCCAGTTCTGATGTTCCCGAGCCCACTTTAGTCTATTGCGTTTTTGTAAAGTTGTCAATAGTGGCTTTTCTTTTGCCTGTTAAAAAAAATTGGATGCCAACAGTTTCTACCAAAAAAAAACGAATAAATTTTACCTTATAAAATTTATATCCTATTTTTCTAATGGTCTTTTTTGTTGTAGACAACGAAAAATCCTTGGCTGTACTTTCTCTCCATAAAACAGTAATCTCTTTAGTGTTAGATCTCCGATTTGTTTTCACAATTCTCCGTAAAGCTCTTTTATTTGCTTCTGTAATTGTAGATGGTCGGCCGGTTTTAATTTTTTGATCAACTCCATTAGTAAGTAGTTTTATATAAATTGATAATGTCTTGAACGGTAGAACGCGGCACAGAATGAGAAACTGAAATTTGACGTGCCGAAATACCCTTTTTATGGGCATTAATGATGGACAAACGAAAATCTTTACTTAAAGGCTTACCGCGAGGCATTATGCTTTAAAAATGATTTAGAACTAATGCTGACAGCTGTCTTGTTGATATATTTCATAATTGCTTTGTTTTAACTAGTCAGCTCGATTTCATCGCAACTACGATAAGCGGCCGAACTATTATGATCCACCACGTGAAATACATTTTTTGTTATACTGATTTGTTTCTTTACGTAATTTAATTATAATTTTCAGTCTCAGCTACTTAAAAGTATAAATTTGAATATAGTTGTAATAGTTTTGATTAAATTTTGCACCTTTGTTTTAAGTTTAATATTATCTTGAAAAATATAGTTACAAATTATTACCGGCCGAACTATTATGAGCCTGGGCTCGTAAAATCTCTCATTTTACGATAGCAAAAATATGCTTTACTATTTCATATTTTACAAGAAATAACTGGGTCACAAAAGCACAAAATTCAAAATATTTAACTGTAAGCGTTATAATATTACTCAAATCAAAATATTTAATGAAGGTTTTAAGAAATGTTATTAAATGTGCGGAATTATTTGCAATGCGTGGGCGAAATTATATGCGTCGTGTAAAACATATATTTATTACGCCTATTTTAATCTCGCACGTCGCATCCGTCTTTTGAAATGACGCCTGCCCCTAATTTGCCAGCGTTTTTTCTTCTCTAATTTAGTCAGCCTTCGTTTACGGAGAGAATAGGAATACTAATATTCAAATTAATTTAAACAATTATAATATACACATTTTCGCCTATTCAATTTAAATTCTGAGATAGGGCTAGATTACAAGTTTAGGTTCCGGTTTAACCAAGGCCCGTTGCGCAGTAGTAGAGCAAGATGTGGGTACTTCAAATCGGCGTTTTTCGGTAACGCGAAATCATTCTTTTGTCTCCTATCTTTGGTTACGTAACGCGCCTAAAGAAGTTTTCATTTCAAATAAAGTATGTTTAAGTTCTAAATTTCTAGTTTTCTTATTTTGAGCACATATCTTAGCCCCAGCAATTTTTAATAAATTACAATACACCATTGACCAAAAATATTTCCAAATTTTACTTTCCACGGGGTTCAATAATATTATCCAGTGATCCCATTATAAAGCTTTTCTAGCTTAATTAATTCTTTCTAATTTACATGCTCTCCGATGATTTTTCGTTGAGTTATCGTTGTTCAAAATAAAAGGCTTATTTTTGATTCTGGTAATCAATAACTCGAGGAATAATGATTGTAAACAAAGCGAGTAGGATTTTGAAAACTGTAAAGCATTCTCTACAAATCCTTTTGTTGGTTTTTAATTAAATAAAAATTAATACAGGAAAGTTGATTATGCAAGCGGTAAAAATGTTTAAATAGTTATATTGCTTAATTTGGCGAAACCTTGCAAATAATGACCGATGGTTTTCTTATTATTATTTAAATGCTATTAAATATTTTTTAAACTCAAGATCTAAAAACTAGAAACTTTGAGCTTTAATTTGTTTTTTTATTTTTCTTTATGGCCACTTTTCTTTAAGTTGCAACTTTTTGAAAATCACCTAAAAATTTGGGATTTTTTCATATTCCCTAATTTCTGCATCACTGCATTTTTAAAAAATCATTATTTACCATGTTAAATCAAAAATACTTAATGCGAACCTTTTTAGATTTGCCCAAGGCAGCGATTGTACTTAATGAAAAGAAAAAAACAAATGCTTGTGAAATTTCATTTTCAATAAAGTCACGCGCTTCTAGAAAGATCATCAAAGTGGCTTCACTTTATATCCAAATTTTCAACTTATTTCTCCCTACCTTGTCACGAAATGTAATATTTGTAAACGTTAAAACGAAAGTCCTTCATAAAATTCAACCCGTAACACTCGACGTCAAGTTTCACGTTATTTAGACGAAGAAAAAGTGTTCCATCTAACGAAAATGTTGAATATTTAAGGGGGCCGAAAGCGCGGCCTTCGCATAAGACTGATTTACTGCCGCAAGCTCAGAAATTAAAGCTGTTAGCTCTCTCGACGGGGGTAGTGGGTCTACGATCTAACAGCTGCCGACGCTTTATCTCAGAAATTGAATGGTTTTTGTTGGAAGAGGATTATTTACTTAGAATTACACGTTGTTGTTACACGCCCTTAGAACCGGCAAAAGCTATTTATCAAACTTTGCGCCAAAGCATTAAAAATGTTCGTTAATTAACCCTCAAAATACTAGCGAGCGTAAACATCCCTTTGTAAGTTTTACAAGTAATCCTTATGACGAGAAGCGCGTCTCGTTTTAAATTATCAATTTATGTTGTAATACGGTAAGAAGTGTAAGCTACTAAATGTTAACCATCATAACAATAGCATTAAGTATTCTACTAATTATCAGAAAAAAATGGTCTTTAATACGCAATATTAAGTCTGACAAGGAAGTAGTTCTGGTAGTGGAGAGTCATGCCTTTTAGAACTGGGAAAACTGATCGAAAAAAGACATGAGGTCAAAACACTAAATGCCTTCGATCGTAAAATATTTAAAAAATATGCTATTTTAGGATTTCTTTAAAGAGAAATTGTATGAAAAAAGAAATAATAAATAAAATAAAATAAAACTTTTAAGTCTGAACTTAGATTTTCTAGAATAGTAAAAAAACTTGAAATTATGAACTCAAATTACGAATTGATAAGCCGTGGATTCGTTTCGTAATATGATCTAATACGAAGTACTACTTTAAATTCCTCCTCGAGGGCAGTGTTGCCCCTTTTAAGGAAACGATTTCGTTATTCTCTCAAACGAATTGAATTTAAGGCACAAGATAAAAAGAAAAAGGGGTTCAAAAGCGACCTCGACTAATACAAAACCGAAGACTCAATAAAACAAGAACAGTATTCCTGCCAGCGGAGTTTCCCAATTATTTCGTACTAATGCGATCGATATTTCGGCCCTTTTTAAACAATGTCCCCAGCTTTTTGCAGATTAATAGCTTTTAAAAGCATTCGAGAAATTTTATGTGGAATGGCAGCTGTTAAATTCTCCAAAGCAGTCGTTGTAATAAGAGGAAAAGGAACATAGAATACAATGGGTCATTATGAGGGATGGCAAGTGAAATGTTTTTTACGGCGGAAATTTTGACTTTTGACTGTCATAAAACGACTTAATTGTCCATCAAGTAAACGTTACAGCGAGATTAATTGCCGCTTAAGAGTTTTATGTTTCTCTCAAAGCGAAACCATAGGATGCATTTAAGAAAGATTTTTTAGGCCTTTCCTTGAGGGATATTAGTTTTGCACATAAGGGACCAAAATGTTAGTTGTCAAATTCCACGTAGGAACACGCTTTTATTTAAAATCAGTACTAATTGCCTGCTAAATCGTGTATACAAAATCAATAAGGTCCAGTTTAAAAGTTACATTTCATAACCACTGATTCTTAATAAAGTCGATAAGTTAAATTTTTAAAATTTTTAAATTCTATCTTTTTAACGCTTTGACCCAGGAACATTTTGATTGCCAAATTAGTTTTATTGCATTAAATATGCCAATAAAAACCGGTTAATAAATCGTAATTTTTGAGCACTGACATTTGGAAAAAGTTCAAAATTTTTGAAATATTTAAAATTTTTGGATACCTCTGATTGCGGAAATGCCAACTGATATCAAAAAAGTATTCAATCTTAATTACGTAAGACAAATTTGAAAAAGTCTCTTTGTTACGCTTCCAGATACTTCCACTTCTTAAGTTACAAAAAAAATAGGCAATATTTTTCCTTAAAATTTCTTTTCTTCATATTTCAAAGACAATCTCTTTAAAAGTTGTTAACATACGCTCGATAATTATAATTATCTATTATTACGTCTATTTGTAAAACGATATCTAACAGTTGTCCATAATTTTGGTGAAACGGACTGTTTAACAAAAGTTACTCTAACGTATTAGAGCAACCTTTCTTCTGTTTTTTAATTTTTCTTGGTTTCGGGGGACAAGAATTGTATTTCAGTTGTCCATAGTTGAAAATTTGTTGACTAATAATTTCGTTTACACCAAATAGGGCCATTGGCGTTTTAAAGTTCACAAATAGATTTCTTCTGCGGGTACAGGAATGATAAAGTTCTATCGATTTCGACCATTTCCAGGACGGCTTGCGGCGTCGAATGGATAAATTGAAAAGTTCAATAGAAGAGGGAAACAGAGCGGTCGACAAAGAGCGGGAAAAGAACGTCAGCCTACTCCATCTAATTTTTCCGCCCGATATAGCCAAACGATTGTGGCTCGGTGAGTAGGCGGAAGGATGGCACTTGGCGGCATATTTTTATTTTTAAATTACATTTTTTCCTCGCAGGCGAGACAATAGAGGCCAAAACGCATGAGGACGTTACGATGCTTTTCAGCGATATTGTCGGCTTCACTTCGATTTGCTCAACAACGACACCGATGATGGTCATCAACATGCTGCAGATTCTCTACAATCAGTTTGATGTGTTCTGCGGTCAACTTGATGTATACAAGGTAAACCCTCTCTTTCCCTTTTGTAAACATGCACTTAATAAAATTAGCACCCTTCAATTTCAATTGAGCAATTTTATATGCTCCCCTAAAGAAAGATTTTATAAAATCTGGGAAAAAATATAAAATTGGAACCGACGTGTGAGTAGATTCTTTATGGGATTTAGGTACCTAGCCTATTTTATATTTAAAACTGTATAAAGCAAGTATCGCAGGAAATGCTATTTTCTACAAAAATATTTTACAATAGGTAATTTCCGCAAAAAAAATATTAAACAGTTTTTTTTGAAGCTAAAAATTACAGAAATATTTCTACAAAATTAAAGAATTTTTTAAATTTTAATCTTAACATAATTTCAACAATCACCTCGTAAAGTTTTTTAAAGTTCTATCGAATCACCTAGTTAATCCAGTTTATTCTTCTAAGTTTAGCCATAGACGTGTTATTAAGCATTTTATTTAAACTACCCTAGTTTGTACTTTTTATGCAACCTCTATATAAATACAAAGTAAATATTGGGTCAGAAACTAAAGTTGAAGTTACTCATTATCCACTTATTTCAAAGGTGGTCGAATTGAAGGCAAAGTTATAAGCGTTAATTTCGATTACAATTTCGTAATTGCAGCAGCAGCTGCTCGAAATGGAAAATAAGGTGAAACGAGAAGCTGCATTTCCCGTTTAATTAAAATGATAAGGTATTCGATTGTTTCTGATGTTCTCAGAATAATTTAATTTAAAACACACTTCCCGCAGCAACAACTAACAATAAGAAGGCGCAGGAACACTTCCCCATTTTCGGCGAAATTTCATCCCCAAAACAGATTCCCCTCGTCAAATATTTGCTTACAAAACACCCTTAGAAGTTATCGTTTGCATATCAAGTAACCCGATTCTGCCGCTATAGGTACTAAATTAACTCAACATTACGATTTTTCCCTTATTGGATCACATTAGGGCGGTTGTATTAATAAGATTTAAAGATCAACAAGTTCGCGAATTCGGTGGGAGTGAATCTCCAAACCGTTAAATTTCCGGGAAGCGTCGAAAGATCCTTGTGGCGAAAATGAATTACCGATGCTATAGATCTCGTTCACTTGGAAAATGGCCGCATTAGAGGGATTTATGGGGGAAACTGTTCGGGCCCGTTTCCTACATAAGCTCGCTGTAAACAATGAAATGTGTACTAATTTAACTTCCATTCTTTGGAATTTTTCGCTCCAGTGGAGAACTTGAAGTACACAAAGATTTACGGTTAATCAATTTTAAATTTTTACGTGTTTACGTTTCTCGCATCAGGGGATAACTTTTCAATGGGAGATACGTCTGAAATAACAAAAAATTACAAAATTGGTGCTATTTGAACAAAATTTTTGTACGTTTTAAATTTATGAGGTGCGAACCTCAGGAACATTTTTAATAATGTCTTTATTATTAAACTTGGACGAAGTTTTTCACCTATAAAAAGTCAAAGTAAATCTCCCCAGTTATGAAATTGAGAATCTAATTAAAAAACGATTTCATCGAAGTTTTCCAAGTATAATGAGTTTCCTTTTAATTTATAATTAAAATCAATGTCTGTAGCTGTTACTTATTACCGCAATTTAAACCATAAATGTGATGAGCATTTTGATGGGGGCTCACGGTAGGGGTGAACGATGTTGACAAAAAATCAATTATGACATTCGTGTTAATAACAATAATCGATCTTAAAACATGGAGATTTTTGAACATCTACGTTACAGAATAAAAATGTCAGAAACACATTAAAATTTCCAATTTATACTTGTAAATACTAATTTTCTAGATTTTTTTAGGTCAAAATTTCTAGAATAGGCTAGAAAATTTTAATGCAAAAAAATACATTTTTTTTAAATGTCAACACTTTTTCTAAAAAAGAGTTAACTTATTTTGAAAATTTTGACTTTTAGCTCGAACATTGATTTTGAAGCTAAAATCTCAACGAAAGTTGCAGAACTTTAACTTCAAAATTTAATAAGATTAATAATAATTTGGATAAAAATAAGAATAAATTTAAAAAAATATTCTCTACTTTCACTGCATTTTGAATTTGAGTGTTTCAAGAAAAAAACTTGGAATTTGATTCAAATCTTTTTTATTTTACTTATTCAAAATGATTTTTTTTAAATTAGAGTTGAAGCTTTAATAAAAAAACCAAATTAACTGTTTAATATTTTTTTTACATAATTTTGTGAAAATTTTAAATTAACCTTACCTCAAATTGTTGTAAATTAAAATTACGTGAAACAATAAAAATTTCAAGTATAAAAGATAAAATTTTAATTGTAAAGTAAAAATTTTAGCACAACTCTGAGAATTCGAGAAAATATTATTTTTTAAACTGATAATAACCTAAAGTAAAATTTTTGAAATTCAAAGTTAAAATTTTGAAAAAGAATCTTCAAAATTTCAATCTAATAAAAAGATCTTTTTTAGTTCCGACATTTTTTTTAGGAATCTACTTGAATTAAAACATTTTAACTTATATTACATATTTTTAACTACTTTATTTTCTAAATTCTATGAAAAAAGTCATAATTACGAAAAAAATAAAAAATTTCTAATAAAAAATAGTTGATCATAAATCCGAAATTTCGAGAAGCTTTCAAGAATTCAAAGAAGATTATTCTCTTAATTTCAAGTTTAAAGTAAAATGTTTTAATCTAAATCAAAATTTTGAGAAACAACCTTGAAACTTCGATCTAAAGAGTTCGATTTTTAATTAAAGTACTTTTTTTCAAAATTCAAATTTAAATATCGAAATATCGACTTTTAAGTCAGAACCACGATAAATTTTAAAATTAACGTAAACATTGAGAGAAAACGTAAAACTCCGCTACAAAAAATTTAAATCTAAAGTCAAAAACACCTTTGGAATTAAAAAAATGTTTTCTCAAAATTTCAAATTTTGAAGTAGAGAATACGATTTGATAGTCCAAATTTCGATTTTAAAGTAAACATTTTCTAGAAAAAGTCTTAAATTTTGCTAATTTTGTTAATGCAGCACTGAACTAAACACTGTGGCTGATGATCAATAAAAGGTTTTACCCCTTTACCACATCGACAATTAAACAAATAATTAGGCGATACGTACTTCGCCAGCAGAACGGGATTAATGCGCTTGAAAATGCCAGTTCTGCTAGCGAAATACTTATTGCGTAATTATTTGTTTAATTGCCGATGTGGTAAAGGGGTAAGACCTTCTATTCATTTTAAATGTTGCGTAATAGGACATTCCTACATTTTTAGTTAAAAATTAAAACTGAAGTATAGAAATGTCAAAAAAAATTGAAATTTTATTTTTTCCAGAAAAAATTTCAAATTTCATAAATGGTGTACAAATTTTCAGAAAAAATTTTAATTTGTTACACAACATTCCAAATCTAAAATCGAAATGTGTTTGAACTTTGAGAAATAAACTATTTTCTCGAAATTTCAAGTTTCAAACTCAAAAATCCGAGATGAAAGTTTAAACTTCGATAATAAAGTCAAAATCTCAAGTTTGTGGTTTAAATTTTTAATTTAATGAGGGATATTCTAAATAAAAGTTTAGAATAAACATCGTAATTTCAATTTAATAAAAACCATTTTCTAATTTTTGATAAATTAGTCTTTAACCTAAAAATGTTTTATAAAATTTTAACTTACTCGTAAACAGGTTACTTTAAAATTAAAATTTCAGGAAAAAGAAGAAAATTCCAAGAAAAAATTAAAAATTTTGGATAAAAAAATCAAATAAAAGTAATAAAGTTAAATATTCGAGAAAAACCTTCAAGAATTCAAAAAGGTGTACATTTCCATTTTAAGGCAGAAATTTGTATAGATAAAATCAAAATTTTAGAAAAAAATTCCGAAACTTTAAATAAAAAATTATTTTTAGGGTTCTTTACTTTACCCAAACTTTTGACTTTAAATATCGACTTTAAGCTCGAAGTCGACAAAAGATTCTAAATTTAAGGAAGAAAATAGTATTTAAAAAAAATTCAGATTTATGTAGGGGAAAACTGGGTAAAGTGGATATACCAGGTAAAGTGGCCACTACCAATTTGGAACTGTTTGGGGTTTTTACCTATCGACGAGGTCCAGAATTTCTCCTGAGACTGTTTGGAATTATCCCTAATGATATAGCGGTGGAAACAAACGGACTAAATGATTAGAACATTACTTGAACAAAATAAACGAGTTGCTAGAAAAAAGTGGCTAAAGGATTTCAGATTTTATGCATCCTAATCTGATTTTTAAAAAGTTTGAGGCCATATATACTGAAAGAGAAACAGGATACAATAAATTTAATGTAATGAAGATTTTTACAATGCAAGCCGATTCCTGGTCACCTTACCCACCAGGTCGAGTAAAGTAATCAATAAAAAAAAATTGCATCTACTACAGCTTCCAATACATTGACCTCCAATAAATTTTTTTTAATCATCATTTATTAAACTGTTTCTGCCACTTGAATTTTTAATTTTAAATTATTTTTTTGCATCACAAAAAAAAATTGTTTGTAGTTGAGGTGGCCACTTATTTACCCTTCCCCTACAACGTTTTAAGTTTTAATGTCAAAAATTCGAAATCAAAACCAACATTTTAGCAGGAAGACCGAAATTTCCAAAAAAATCTTCAAGATTTCGCGATAAGAGTTTTCCGAATTTTTTAATCCTCAAAATTAGGCTTTAAACTTGCGAGCTTAACCAAATCTAGGCAATTCATTTAAAATCCATAAGAAAACTTAAATTACGTGAAAAAACATTTTGAATAAAGTTTAAATTTAGTGAAACAACTTCGAAAATTCAAAAAAAAATAATTCTTAAATTTCCAGTTATAAGCGATTTTATTTTATTAATAACAAACTAAACTTCAATTTAACAAACACCTTTTTTGAAAATTCAAAAAGAAAATAAATAGAGAAAAAAGACAAATCTCTCGACAGGCCTAAGGTCAAAAAATTTTGGAATTTAATAAATATGCTTTTTAAATTCTAAGTTCTAAAGCAAAAAAAAATTAGTAAATCATAATTAAAAAAACAAAAAATTCAACATTTCTATGTAATGCAATTTTTTCTATGAAATAATAAATAAATTTTAACTTATTTTTGAAATATTTAACTCTAAGCACTTAAAATGTGAGATTTTTAAGTCAGGTCTGCAAAATTCTACCTTACAATCAACATTTACTTTAAAAAAGCCAAAATTACATGTGAAAATAAAAATGGGAATAAGAGACAAAGTTTTGATGGTAAAGCGGAAATTTCAAGAAAACTTTAAAATATTTATTTAAATTTCGAGGTCGAAATAAAATTTTGGAAATTAAAAGTGATTTTTTAATAGAAATTATGAAATTTAAATTACAGAAAGTATTAAATATAATCTTTTTTCGAAAGTTTCAAATTTATCATCAGAATGTTGAAATTTCGAGAAAATATTAGACATTATTAAATGTGTTAGTTTCGAAAAAAAGAAACTTTATATTTTTAGACAAAACTTTTAGGAGTTTTGCTTTTAAAATCAAAACATGCTTAAGATTCATATAGAGAAAATTAACTCCAGACTTTTTTTGAAATGTGGTGATTGAAGTCCAAAAAATTTGGAATTGAAAAAATATTTTCTCGATGTTTCCACTCTTAAAGTCAAAATTATTTCGAGAGAAATGTAAATTTAGAGAAAAATGTTTAGGATTTCGATTTAAGACTGCTCTAAATTCTAAGTTTTAAGAAAAATTAAAATTTATAAAAAGAAGTATAAAAGTCGGGACAAAACTATAATTTCTACGAATAGTGTCAGGTCAAAACTTGAAAAAATTTGAATTTTTTTTATTCCAAACTTGCTTTGTCAAAATGTTACTTACGTTCGTGGTAAATTCGAGCTGAAGGTTAAAATTTTGACATTACAGTCGAAATTTTAGCAAAAATTTTCGAGATTTCGTAATGGAATAGTTTTCCGATTTTTTAGATTAGAATTTTCGACATTAAAATCGAAATTTTTAGAGCTTTAAATTTCAATTTCGGCAAGAGAAACCAGTTTTTTTAGAATTAGTTTTGACTTTTTTAAAGAAATTTTCGCCTTATTCTGGAAATTTCGACTTTATATTCGAAATTTTCATTTTAGTCTTGAAAACTCAACTCAAATGCTACTAACAAGAATTATAATTTTTAATTTTAATGTCATCAAGTTAACTGTAAAACGCAATTTTTTTTTTCAATTATCGCCCTTGATTTATAATACACGCAATAGCATAATTTTATGAATTCAGCAAACACAGTATCTCTAAGAAAAGATTTACGTCCATATAATACAAGAAAAGCTTTACGACGAAATACATAAACTCCCAAATTCCCAGGGAGTCTCTCCCTCTGATTAAACTTTAATTGTGTATCCAAATCCGCCAGTCAAATTTCGTCTAACAAAACTGACGTTATTCCCATTTTATGGCACACTAAAGAGTTTTATTTGTCACGATATACGTTCCCGCTGTGTTTATTTCATAATTAATTGTCGGCTGCAGGTCGAAACCATCGGGGACGCCTACTGCGTCGCGGGGGGACTCCACAAAGAAACGAAAACTCATGCCGAACAAATCGCTTGGATGGCGCTCAAGATGATCAGCACTTGTTCGTCGCACCACACGCACCAGGGGCAACCGATAAGGGTAAGTTTCGAACTGGGAACAAAAAAATGATTTCCTAAAGAGGTCTCGCTTGTGGGCTAATCGGAGGGAACTCTGATTGCATCTCGATATTCCACGAAGTATCTTTAATTACAGAAAATCTTTACACTTCAAAATTTACTAACTGAAAATACTCTCAACTTCGAATGTAAGGTACTTCGCATATAACGAAGGACAGCTTATAATTAACAACATTATGTCCAAAGCTCCATAGGAAAGTATGTATTTCTTTTTCGACAGTGTGTCCCAACCTTTTTCTGTTACTAACACACTGATTTAGTTAAAATTTTGCGACACATGAAAACTATTGCCTTTTATTATTATTATTATTATTATTATTATTATTATTATTATTATTATTATTATTATTATTATTATTATTTGGTGGAACGGACTGGTCCTTGGTTATCTTCAAAAATTGAAATACAAATCTGGTCCCCTGAAACCAAGAATGATTAAAAAACACACCAAAAGTTGCTCTGATGCGTTTCGATAGCTAAGCTATTGTAATGCAATGCAAATAGATAGAATGGAATTTAGAATACAATTTAGTGCGTTCCAGAAATTTCGGCAAATGATAAGCGTTATCTGTGTGATTTTTCTAGAACCTGAAGCCAAAACTATATAAGGCGGTCAGCTTTCCCTCGAAATCAGTTAGTTAGAGTCGGTGTAGTTAAGTAGTGAGTTAGCAGTTAGAAATCAATAAGTGAGTTAATTGTTCAGTTGTAGTGATCCGAGTTGAGTTTGAAAATAAAGTGAGTATTATTCAATTCACGTGTTAATCAATTCGAACCGATAAAGCTCGTAACACTATCACTATCAGAGAGATACTATCAAGGGGACAAGATTTATATTTCAATTTTTGTTGTCTTTTAATTAGGTAATTTAAAACCATTCCAACCTAATAATAAAAGTAGGAAAAATGCATTTCTTTTTAATTCGAAACTAAATGCATTTTCACATCAATAGCATTTTCTTGCATTTTTTGTTTAAAAATTCCCTAATTCCTTTAAAATTTTTTCAGCAACATTCGAAACTGTTTTACAAAGTTTGAGCTTTTTTCTTGATATTCTTAAAATTTTCAGTATTATAAATAGGTTCGGGTTTAAACTTCAATTTTCGAAAAAAAGTCAAAAAATAGAAATAGTAATTTTATTATCAAAATTATCGAAAATTAAACTTAACAAAAACGTTCCCAAAATTTCAACTTTTTATTAAGCTGCAAAGGTTTGAGTGACATTTCGAATAGACATTTGAATAGCTGCTTTAGTCAAAATTTCGATATTGAAAAGAACATTTTTACTTAAACCTAAGGTTGATTTTCGGAATTTTGATTTTTATCTCAAAAAATCAGAATCCAGATTTTTTAATTCAATTCTAATAAAAATTTCGCAATTTTGTTATTAAACGTAATTTTATTGTCAACTTTTGCATTTTATAGTGAAATTTTGAAGAGAAATTCGAATACGAGTTCAAAGACGAAATTATGAGATTGGGGTTTATTTTTATATGAATTTCGATATTTTTTTTTCGAAATTTTGACTTTCGTACTTCCAATTAAAGTCAAAACTTACAAAATATTTAATATGTTTTATAATAATCTTAAAATTTCAATTCCTTATTCTAGAATAGTCAAGTTCCTATCAAAATACTTACGTATCTAATATAAATTTTAAATTAAAAAATCAGAAATTTTTCTATAATCTCAAGATTGCGTCTAATTTTTTGGCTGTTATCATAACATGTTGTATTAAAACTTAAATTTATTTTTATAAATTCCAGCTTTAAGTTAAAAAATCTAGAAAAAAATTAGAAAACCATAAAAGGTAATTTTAGAAAAAAATCTGAAAAATTCTATTTTAATCCCGACTTATTCTAAAAAAAGTTTAAGTTTATATGTGAAAATTTAAAATTACTAGTTTCATTTCAAAAAAGTGTTTAGGAAGATTCGTCTTTTTGCTTTTTTCGCTTTTTATTTTATGTAGAAATTTCGACACTTTTCCTCAAAATTTCTGGTTTTCTCTAAAAATTACTTTTACAGCAATTTCAAGTTTTTTCTTGAAATTTCTAGTTTTTGTCAAAATTCGACATCCACATGTCTTACAGAAATTTTACGTTTTTTTCTAAAAATTTAGTCCTGACCTCAAATTTTAATTTAGACATTTGAAATTTCTCGAAATTTTACCTGGTTTATAATAACAAATATCTGGCTACAACGAATTATTAAAAGATCTCTTGATGGCATGTTATATCCGAAGTTGACTGTACATTTAAAATACGAACGAAAAAGTGTTTACTTTTAGGCTGGCTCTAAAAAATTTTAAGAGAAATTGAGAGTTATCAAAGTTTCAATTCTTTTCTTGAAATATGGACTTTTTTCTCTAATCGTAAAATTTTTTTAAACATTCTGAGATTTTGCTCTAAAATTTGATATTTCAAACCTTTCGAATTTGCTTAAAATTTCGATTTTTCTTCTTTAAATTCGATTTTTTCTATTTTCCCTATATTTCTTTTACTAAGTTTCTCCAGATCTATTTCATTTTTTAATATGCAAGCTACTTATAACCTCGAAATAATGCATTTTAAATTTTGTAAAAAAAAACAGAAAACAGTTTTCCGCAAAATTTATAGAAATTTTGATTTTTTTTTATCGAAATCACGAAAATTTCCCAAAAGTTCGACTTTTAAAAAAAATCATTAGTATTGCTTCAAAAATCTTTTTATTAGCTACCACAATGGATAACTCCCTCCGAAGTAATAATTTTTAACTAAAAAAAATGTACCACTACAGTTAATTCTCAATAATTCCTCCTTCTATATTTTGACGACTAAATACAAAAAAAGGGGCTTATTTAACTCGCCCATTCTAACAACATACTTGTGACTCGCGACACACTGGTTGCAAAACACTGGTTTATAACAACAAATGTCCGGCTACAACGAATTATTTAAAGATCCCTTGATGGCATGTTATATCCGAAGTTGACTGTATATTTAAAGTACGAACGAAACAGTGTTTACTTTTAGGCTGGGTTTGTTTAAATATAGAAACTCAAATGACTTGTTACACCTAGAATTTCATTAACCAGAAATGCGAGAACAAATTTTTAGGCTGTAACTCAAAAAGAAATATTCATAAAGAAAAGTAGAAAAAAACTAATTAAAACTCCAAGTTTAGTAGTAGTTTTCTTAATTTGTTCAAGACCTACATATAACTGAGTTTTAAAGGGAATGCTTTTCAGCTATTAAAACCCTATTCGGGTTTTTTCTAGGATCACTATTTCCCGACTTGTTGATTACCAAAGTCAAAATTGTTCTGAACGCGGATAACTCAACGAAAAATTATTGTTTAAAACTGGAGAACTATCAAATTTAATGGTCTGTAGAAGCTTTACAACGGAAACCAATTTGAAAAAAAGAAACTGAAATTCTGTAAAATTAAATTTCTTAAATTTTTTCCGAACAATTTCACTCCGAAAAATTTGCAACTAGATATTGAAATTTGTCAAAAAATAAAATTAATGTTAATATTTTTACGTAAAATATATCAAAGAAATGCAAATTTGCCCTTGCTGTGTTTAAAAACTGAACACCATCCAAAGTTTTATGTGTTTTTTCATAATATTCATGCTTCATTTAATCCCCTTTTACACGATCATTAAAGGAAATGTAATGCCCTAATGTACCTAATTAGATCTCTCGTTTTTCCTCTGCGATTCTTTTACGAGAATTTCTAATTAGCGGCTCAACAACTTTATTAATGTCCATAAACTTTTTGCAAGGATGATTTATCTGAAAAGATTTATATTCGGGGGAAAACTTTGGTCGTTCCCTGGGGCTCACAATGTATTTACGAGACTAGATATCGCCGGGAGATACGAACGCGGAAAAACTTGGCCAAAAACCTTCGTTTACAACTTGTAATGCCCTTTTGTTGTACTGCAACGTTATTGAGTTCATGTGATTCGCCTTGGGCGTTTCGTATCATAAGAATTTTAACACGAGTGGTTTATCTTTATTTAAAAAAATGAATCCTAACTAGTATTCGCTAAATACATCCGTTATTTTACAGATGCGTATAGGAATTCACACGGGATCAGTTCTGGCTGGAGTGGTGGGCGTCAAGATGCCTCGTTATTGCATGTTCGGCTACAACGTCACTATAGCGAATAAATTCGAATCGGGAAGCGAACCTCTGAGGATAAATATAAGCCCTACGACGTATGAGTAAGTATCGATCCATTGTTTCGGAAAATACATTTTTCACGGATGACAGGGTGCAATAAAATTCACTTCACCGGAAAAATATCAGCTCTATGTGTGTGACTCTTAATCTTTACCTTTCCAACGACGATTTCTTTACGACATTCCGGTTGAGTTGGCGTTATTTTGAATTTTACCATCACAAGAGAGGATATCGATCGAATTCGAAGTTTGAAAGGGCTAATGAATATCAAAAGAATGAAATATGAGCTTGTTTTCGCAAATACTTTTCGGGCACAAAACAAACTTAACTTTACCTGTGGCAAGACCTGATTTGTTTGTAAATAACCCGTCCGACATGGAAACAGGCAATTTTTCACTCGTTAAATTCAACCTCGTTTCCCCCAAAGGATTTGCATTCGAAATAAAAATGCGCGACACATATTTTATTGTCCTATTATAATTTTGATACGTCGCTTGCTATTTATAAACGAAATTTCAAGCATCATTTTTTAAGGTTTTACCTTGTCGCATTCTAAGCCCCTTAAAGTAAATTAAAGACGAAAACAAATTTTCATACTTAAAAATTCCATCAATCAGCGATAATGGTGCCCAAGAAATATAAACAAAGATTATCCAGATTTTTTTTCGTCGCAAATAACAGGAGCTTGATCTATATTCATATCATTTGTTACAGTCGACTGAAGGAAACACCTGGTTTTTCTTACGAGGCCAGAGATCGCAGCTATCTCCCTAAGGATTTTCCTGCTCACATAAAAGGCACCTGTCACTTTTTGAACGATTACAAGCACGCGGAAGTACCGCCCCAGGCCGATCTGGGTCAGCACGTAGCGAGGGGCCTCCTCGACATTGGTCTTTTCAGCGACAATTCTTCATAAAGACTGCTCTAGCAATAATATACCGGGCGATTCTCGAAAGCGTCGTCTTTCATTCTGGCTGGAGATCGCAGGTTTTGGTTTTTGCTAATCGCGCGGTATATGTCGCCTTCTAATATCGTGGCTTCTTTATCATTGTCATCTATCATTCCGTCACGTAATGTATAAAAAAGCTTTGTATCACAAATATGACGCGGCTGTTACACTTCTTTCTCTTGAGCTTTAAACTTTAATGAGTATTGTGCTTTTCACATTGATTTTTTGTTATGGACGCTTACATCTGAATTTTATTTCTATTATTTGGCTTCTTATCTTTGACCAAAGTAGCTGATAGCAACGACTTACAAAAGCTAGAAGGATTTTAAAGATTTCATTCAGACTTCAAGGTATCAAATAGTTTAGACGAAACATCGCTGTGACTTTTTTCAAAATTTTCATTTTTTCTTTTTCATTTTGTTGGACAAATGCTGCAAAATATAGTTAGTCAAAGTCATCCATGCTTTCTTTGAAACTTCAGGCAACAAGAAAAATAAAGGAATAAAAACGGAATCTGAAAAAACAAACACTTTATGATACATGTCATACTGATGATGCTGCAACGAGTTAATGGTTGTTGATCGTAAATATTTTCAACTGTAGCACGTTTGACTATTTCATTGCAGAACGTTTGATTGAAACTTTATGGACGTTTGGAAAAAAATTCAAAGATGAGATACGTTAAAAGACTTTCGATACTCATTCTGGATTCAGACTATTTGTTTCGTAAAATTCGATAAATGCTTCCTCATTTTAATTTAATTCTCTGTTACCTTTTGTCACTTTGTCTGGGTCAAAAAAAACGTCCACATTTTATTGTTTTCGCCCAACGGGTAGTTTTTTAATGACATTTTCACCAAATATATAATAATGTATTGGCTTTTAGATAATCAAGTCAAAAGTATCACAGCTAAAATCGATTTTTATACAGAGGCTTTCAAAAATATTTGCCACTTTGAGTGTTTCTCAAAAAAATTAGGTATTTACATAAAATTAATTTAGTTATGTGTTAGATAGCATTTTCTGAGTATAATATTTTTTATTTTCAAATACCTTGCTTTTTGCCAGTTTTATGAAAATTGTCTAGATGTTGTGGGCAATAATTCTACTAGAAGGAGCAATATTTTGTGAACAGGCAACGACGAAGATTAACGAATAAAAAAAGAAGTACATGACAAAAATCTGTAAGAGTAGAAGAAAATATCCTAATTGTACAGCAAAATGTGCGAAGTCAGCTTAATTTTTCAGGCTCTGGCAAAAATCCACGAATTATTATTTAGTATTAAACGATCGTGTATTACACGTATTACTAAATGTAGTCTGTGATTTCGAAGCATTTAAAAGTGTTCACGAGATTTTCAGTAAAATGTTGTTATTGTGCACGACTTCACTAAAAGGGTCATAAAATTGACTAGAATTAAAGTATTTCAAAAAATAAAAAAATTCACTTGGAAAATGTTAGTCTTTTTAATTTACAACTAAACTATAATTCTTTTTCTCGTCCCTCTTTATTATCTGCTAATTTATTCTTCTTCATTCATTTTTCGATTTTGCCTCTACTCTTGCCTTATATTCTTATATTGTGTGTGTGTCCTATCTATCTCTCTCTCTCTCTCTCTCTCTCTCTCTCTCTCTCTCTCTCTCTCTCTCTCTCTCTCTCTCTCTCTCTCTCTCTTTTCTCTTCTCCTTCTCTCCTGCCTCATATTCTACTGTTCCCTTTTTAAAAGATATTAGAATTGATCAATGTGATTGGCACAACCTAATTTATTGTCGTGTTTAATTTGACAATAATATTTATTCCGTATTATATTCATGTTGATAAAAATGTAAATTTTAAACATCGTTTTCTACTGTGCATTTTCCATACGCTAATGTTGTTAAATTTAATTATACCGTATTTGCAGGATGTTTGCAGAACGATTGTCGATAATGGCATCCAGAATTATCTATTAAATTTCAATACTATTCTACTCTTTGTTTAATAGATACGATCTTAATAGGACATTTGAAAGTTAAATAAAACTGGAAATTTTTGAATACTTAAGGTGCAACTTTACCATTAATAAGTACTTAGGTTATATTAAGTTTCTGTTAACATAATCAGAAATTTGTCGACGTTTTTTACAATATGTCCTCGTTTTGCAAACATTCCGTAAAATTCAAACTGTAGTTTCACGAATTAGAAATTTTCCTTTATTTATTTTTGTACGCTAGTATTCGTTATATCTTAAAACTCTACTGCAAAAGTGGGATCTCTCTTTAGCAATATACCACGAATTAGGTGTATACTATTTTTGTACATAATCCTGTAAAATTACTGTGTATTACCTGACATAATTAATGTTATTTCACCTTTTGTTTTTCGTTTAATGTCTACCATTGTTATTGTTAACTTTAACCCAGATCAATGCGATAGGATGTCGAATTTACTAATTAATAATATCAGGGAATGTGGATCAAACGGACCTTGCAGAGAGAAGCTAAATCGGAACTCAGAAATCGAACGTTTGATCTCCCAAATTATATTTGCTTGGGGTTATTAATACAGTCGATCCAAAAATTTTTACTAAAACGCAGAGCCTTCACAAACTTGTTCTTTAATAAATGGTCACACTTCAAAAAACGATCAAGGAGTGACCAGGGAGCAAATGATTAGCAATTTGTGCATTTCCAGAATTATCCATGCATTTTTATCAAGGAAAATAATTTCGTGCTTGGCAGAGAACTTGCTGCACGTCAGTTTTCACAAATTCGTAATAGAAAGACCCGAGTACCAAAAGTTCCGAGAAACAAGGATTCGTGTGAATAAATTTCGGATTTTTATTTTTTGAAAGAAAGTCAAAGTTATAAAAGTGATTGACTATCAAAGTTATAGAAGTGATTGGCTTTGATTCTAAAATGCTTGAGACTTTTCGAAAGAATTGTGTCCGAAGATGATAAGTTCCAAAAGTAATTTATAGTTTATAATTTTACAAAATTTTTCAAAAACCACAAATTCATTTTATTAATGGACTAATTTTACTCGCCACTTCGTCTGAGTAAATTTCAAATATGATAAACCTTTTTTAATTTTAAAAATTTTCGATAATTTCGACTAATGAAAACAAATAGATAACTACAGAAATCATAAAAATTATATTTTGCAATAAAAAATAAATGTTCTTCATCCATCATTTAAGAATATTTACGAGACTCTTTAATATCGACATCGTATCGCCATTTACACAACGTTCAACTGAGCTTTTTCCGTTGACCATTATTATTTTAAATGCAATTTTACATCGATGTTACGACGTTACAAAAAATAAAAATCAATTGTACCATTCCATTGCGTTATTGATCCAACCCAATGCTCCTTCACGACGATTACCCAGGAAACTACAGCGATCGCCAAGGAGATAATAAACTATTGAATTTTTTTCCAGTTGTAGGTACACTGAAAAATCAACATTTACACGTCACTTTTGAAGTTTAGCTTAGGTATCTTTTACAACAGTAGCAAAATGTTAAATTTCATATTAATGACGGACAAGGACCGTAAGGAGGCCGCCGCCATCGAGCGGCGGCGTATGAAAGAGGAGGAAAGGAAGAAACGGATATTCAATCCTAGGACACGACTATTCGGGGTAAGTTTGGACTTCCTTTTTCCTCCAGGTGAAGCAGGTGATGCAGTAACCTATATAGACCCAAAAATCGAAGGCATATACTTTTTAAAACAACAATTTTCTTCCATTCGTATTGGCTGAAATTTTCTTCGTTATAATTTCATTATACATAACGCCACTTATTTATTTAAATGTATTATTGGTTCGAAAGCATTTTTTTAAATTATAAGGATACCGTAGTAAATAAAAACCGCTTAACGACCGGCCGAGTTATCAAATGGTGGGTTTTCAGATAGACCAGGAAGGACTCGATAGGCAAATAATGGAGAAACAAAAACGTGACAGCGAAGAGAAAAGGGTGAAGGATTTATACGATGAACAGATGGTGAAAAACGACAAAATCGCCTTAGCGTACGAACAAAAAGAAAAAGAAGTATTATTTTGCCGCCTTAATGCATTTTATACGCATTAATTTGTTTTTACTTTGAAGGAAAGGGCAAAATATTTAAAAGAAATTGATGATTTTCGCCTACACTATCAAAGACCCGAAGATAGAAGAGAATTCGACTTGAATGATCCTAATTGGAAGAAGAAATCTTTACCCGCAAGACTTGGAGATAATGATCCCAGGCTGGGACCTTCCTCAGTTCAAAAGTGCGTCTGAAGTTCTATTTCTCTGGTCGAGGCGCGACTTAAAGTTCAACTGTTTTTCCTCATTTCTCTAGTCAAGTCGTGAATCGTGGTTGAATCGTGACTTGAAATTCAATTTTTTTAGGAATTTGGATATTTTTAATTCGAACCTTAATTTTGAAATCTCATTTTTTCTCGAGATTTTAAAGTTAAAGTTTTAATTTATACTTTTGTTCCCACTTTTCTCAAAGTTTAATACTTGAAGAAATTGTTCTCTAAATTTAGAGTTTAAATTCAAAGGGCAATTTTGTTAACGTAAATTGTTAATTCTTCTTCTTCTTAACTAAAAAATCGACAAACCCAAAACAATTTTTATTAGAAACTTTGAAAAAAAGAATAGACCTTTCTGTCTCAATTTCGAAATGCCGTCTTTTTTCTCGAAACAACTTTGAACTAAATTTTTTTATAAATTCAAACTTTTTGAAATATTGACTTTTTATAATAGATCCAACCTTTCCAAATATTTCCATGGTAAGCTCGAGACATTTTTATTGAAAGTGTAAATGTTGATGTTGTTATTTCTCATGCTATTAATTTATAATAAAAATTCTCAAAACTGCAACAAAAAAGTCAACATTTGGAGATGAATGCCTAATTTTCTGATAATTGAAAATTCAAACTATTTACTAAAAATAATTTCACGTTCCAAATCTAAAGTGATAGTTAGAAATTTTATGCTTGAAATTTAGAGAACATGACCAAATTTATAAATTAAGATTGAAATTACAAAAAAATTTTTTGAGAATTTATCAAACATTTTAGTTTAAGGTTGGAGGTTAGAGAACCAAGTAAAATTTGAATTTTGAAAAGTTCCTAAAAATTATGTTATTTTGATAAAAATCGTGAAGTGTTAATAAATTCGAAATAAATCAAAACTATTCGATATCAAGTTTAAAACTAAAATTTCGAAAAAAATTGAGTTTTCGAGTAAATATTCGAAATTTCAACAACATTTTTTATAAGAGTCGAATGGCAAAAAAGATGGATTTTCATGATTTGTTTCAACAAATAGTTCTGGTAGAGCACAGATCACAAGGTACCAAAATCGACCTTAAAATCTAACAACACATCTGTAGGTTCGAAGGTGAGGACCTCATGAGCGAGGCCCGCCTAAAAGTACAAAGGGAGCAAATAAGGGCGTGGCTGGACCAACAAATGCAGGAGAGGGACGCAGCTGAAAAGGAACAAAAGGACGCCGATGAAGCTTATAAAGCGGCTGTCATGGCGAGAGATAAAAGGGCCATCGAACTGGACGAGATGGAGAAAGAATGCAGGAAGCGACTGCAAGAGGCCAACAGAAGGTTCAACCTCGCTCTGGCGGCGGAGAAGGAGTTCGAAAAGCGCGTCAAGAACAAACAGAACACGGAGGATAATTTGGCCGAAATATACAACACGTTGATGAGCGATATGATGACTGAAAACCCGGAAGTTGCTCAGAGTAACTTGGGTCCAAGCAGACAAATTGGGTTCATGTATAAAGGAATGACGCCACAGCAAAGAGAAGAAATACGTAACTACCAGTTAGCTCAAATAGAGGAAAAGAAGGTAAAAACTAGAAATATTGATTTCTCTCCTAACGCTTTTTTCCAGGCACGGGATGAATTAGAGAAAAGAAGAAACCAGGAATATGATGATTACTTCAATGGTACCCAGATGACCATATCTTTAATGGACCTGGACCTAAAGCGAAAAGAACGGTACCGTGGAAGGTAAGAACACTACAGATTGACACGTTATTTTGCTTTTTGTTCAGGGCTCGTCTAAAGCAGATGGCCGAAGAAAATCAAAAGATGGCGGAAGAGCATAAGAACCACGAGATGTACATGAAGAAAATTGTCTTCACTAATCGTCCCACGGCCGCTTACTACGATCAGTTTAATAGATCTACCAGATAGATCTGACACATTTTTTTCTTCACATTTTTAAATTTTTACAAAACATATTGCATAATTCCTTATTGATGTACATATAGCGGGCAAAGAGCAATTAAATTCTACATTGTATAATTAAATATAATCTACAATGTCATATATCTTGTTTTTTATAAAAAAAATAGGGCAATATTTCGAAATTGTTGGGATTTTTAGAACAAATGCTTTTTACATGGATGTTCTTTTTATGTTATAAATGTCAAATAATGATCCAATCAAAATAAATTGTGATATATTTCCACATTGAAGTTATTCTCTTTCTTCCACAGATGAAACTATTGCAGATGATAATAGGGTTGCCCTTTGCGAGTGGATTGGAATAAAAAAAAAGATCAAGATCAACATTTTAGGAAAAAAAAGTTATAACTATTAAACTTTATTAACAATCAAAAACAATATAGATATTAAAAATTGCACAATATTTCTATAAATGTTTGCTACGATCGGACCAAGTTTCGCTTTACAGCATCATCGGCGATTATACCAGCAATTTATTTAGCCGTCGTTATGCTAAAAAGCTCCATGGATCACAGACTAATTCCAAAAAGTAAGGATGAGAAATGTCAATTATTTTAATAAAAGTTTGTCTAAAAACTTCTTTTATAAAGCTTGGGGAGCCGTAACAATATTTTCATTAATGGTACTGTATCAATGCAGAAACAAATTAAATTACATAACTCTGTAAAACCACAACACTATCAGTGAAAAGTCAACAAACAGATCGACAGACAGTCAGACAAAAGGACTTCTGTATTGTTGCGGACTTATCGGTTCGATTGATTACCACGTGTGAATTACACCACTTTATTACCAAATTAACTCTGCACTTCAACTGAACAGTAACTCACTACTTATTTACTAATTGCTAATCCACCAACTACACTGACTTCTAACTGACTGACTCGAGGGAAAGCTGACCGCCTTTTTATAGTTTTGGCCCTCGGCTTGCAGAATTTTCGGCAGATAAAGACTTATCGAATGCCGAAATTTCTGGAATGCTTATCTGCCGTTTGTTTCGTTATCGCGGCCGCTTTTCCCTTATCAGAACCTTCTAGAAACTTTTTTTATTTACTAAATTCTACAATTCTATTCTAAATTCTATTTCATCTATTTACATTGCATTACAGTATTTATATATTATTATTTTCAATTGGATTTGAATTAACTAAACTTACATTTACTTACCTTTATTGTCGTTATATTGACAGTAAGAAAAGAAAATACAAAATTAACAAAGAATATTTTATTTATTTTTACATAAAATGACATGGTGCGGCACATAATTTGGCATCATGTGCGCTCTCCTTCCGCATTGATTGCTAAACTTAGGCATATTTGCCAGATACATTTCGATGGTTTTAGATGTAACCATTTCCCGCCTAGACTGCTCTTCCAAAATCTTCTGAAGCTTTTTCTCCAACTTCTTATTTACCTTTGTAGCTTTCGCCAACGCAGAATGCTGATGCCTAATCTGTTTCTCCAACTTTTCAATAATCTGTTTACTCGTAGTCCGCCACTTCTGATTTAAGTTTACCTGATCTTCCAATTGCTGCTCCAATTCAAATTTATCCTTCTGCAACGCCTCCACATCCTCCAAATACGAAGTGCGCAAGTTACTGAAACAACGACAAATAGTTACAGAAGTTTTAAGTCAGACTATACAAGAAAGTTAGAAACAATAATTTCCTGTGCTGTCCAACTTGACACAGTGAGAACTTCTATTTATGGCGACTCTTTTTCTAGAGAACGTCCAAACTGACTGACGTCGTCAAGCAGAATTGGAGCTTTTCCTCGTTTGACACAATTCGTTTTCACTTTCTACTCAAGCTGCTCCAATGGTATGATAGGGCGCCAGTCGATTGGATTTAAAAAAATTGTAACTACCTTTCTTTCTCCGTCAGTTTGTCCTTGAAATCCTTCTCGAAATTCAGGATTTTGCCCTTGTTCTCCTCCAAAAGCTTAAGGATTTTGAGGTAATCTTCAGCTTTCTCATTCAGATCTCGCTCCAATTTGGCTACCTTATTAAGCAGACTCATCTTTTCGATCTCCCGCGCTTTGACGTCGCGCTCGAAATGCTTCGACATCTGCTCGATGTCCGACTGAAGCGACTCCTTTTCAGAATTCAAAACGACGTTCAGCCTTTCTGAAACAAGCTACAACTTGGATGAGTACCAATAGGTGGAAGATGAATACCAAAACATGGCAAAATGTACTGACCAGTTTTTGGAACGTCGACTCTAGGTTCTTCTCCAAAATTAGTAGTTTAGAAGTGGCGCTTTCATCGGTGAACATTGGACCGAATCGACGGATTTGATGAATTTCGTCCTCTACTTGCAAGCATTTTTTAGAGTATTCCTCGAGATCGGCGTTCTTTTTGGCAATTTCTTCGTTCGCCTTCAGTAACTGACTTGATAAGCTCGAAAGCTTGTCTTCGTAGCTCTCTCTTCAGATTCCCCACTTCCTGTTTGTATTTACTATCCTTTTCCTCTATTACTTCAATAATAGATTTTGACAATTTCATCATTTCATCTAGAATGCGTAAATATAAAACACAAATATGTAAATCACCGTCAAACTTCACATGTTTAATACAATTTAGTTAAGAACGTTGTAGTAAAAATGTAAATCTCATCTAGACTTGTTTTTAATTTGACCACAACAAGTATTTTAGTAAAAATTACAATCTTATTACATCATCCCTAACAATGTGAGGTTAAAAATGTTGCTCAATGCAATCAATTTTAAGTTATAAAAATTTACTAAAGCAGCTTTTAAATCCAAATACATAAGAATAAGTAAACAAATTACCTTTTGCTGTTTTCTCTTCGACCAAGGACTGATCTCGCTCCCTAAAGAGATATTCTAAAATTTCAACAGCTTCTGCCACTTTCAAAGTGGAATCTCTATGTAAAATTCGAAGGGAATTCAGTTCCGCATTCTGCTTTTGAATTGTTTCTTCCAGTTGTTTTCTTTTGCTGTTTAATACGTTAATTTTCTTTTGCAATATCGAGGTATTCTTATTTGTATCACCTGAAGCCATCAGGCGATTTTGTGTTTGGGATGAAGCCTCTTTCAACTGCGAGTTTTTCCTGATTAAGTGTGTCTTTTAATTTTTCATTATATATTGCGCACTTTTTGTTCAACGCTTCACGCATTTTTTCAGCATTCAATTCCATTTCTTTAATTTTGTGTTCATAGTGCTGCTTAAGCTACAAACAGCAAAAATTCTGTATTTAATTTTATAAAGGTGGATATTTTAAGAAGAAACATTTGAAATTTTGGATTCTAACTACAATTTTACAAAAATTTTTATTTTGAAGTTTGGCCTTCTTTTTTGGTTTTATATCCAGCACCTCAGGAAAAGGCTGAAATTTGAAGAAACACTCAAAATTTCTTCTTTCGGCTTTAGATAGATAATTCTAAACATAATATGGTAAATATTTCTGGGAAACTTATGAGTTTAAACCAGAAATTTCAAGAAACAAGCAACCATTTCACAGAAGGAATCAAAATTTCAAGAAAAAAAGAACCCAATTTATTTTATATGTTACGGCTAAAATGGATACTTGGTTAGTTTTGAAAATAACTAGTTTGTTTTCAAAATAACTAACGAAGCTGCTATTTTGAAGGAATCAGCCGTTTCCAGCAAACTAGCAGATAATCAGTAGCTAGTCAATATGCAAACTATCTACTTATTATGGCTAAAATGGGGATTTTGAGTAAGTTTAATATAACAGCGGTTAGTTTTGATACCAAATGAAAATTTAGAAAGTTTATTTTAGTCTCTATTAATTTGAGTGCTTTGGTATTTTAAATAGGCGAATTCATGAGCTAATTTCATTTCATTATAAATGTAAGACAAATCCTCATTCTAAATATTCTAATTTATCATAAAAACAACAAATAAGTAATTATATTCTTTGCTTTGGACAGCATTTACTGTTTGTTGTATTTTAATGTAGAATAGAATTGTCGAGTTTCCAAATTAAAGCAAGGGGTACACTAATAAATAACTCTTATCCACTAAAAAAATGTTGCTCAAAGTGTACTTTCCATATCTTTCACAGTTTCAACTGACAGCAATTTTTGAATATAAACGAAATAATTCTTAACTAACTTACACATAACCTCACTTCATTTTGTGATTCTAGTTTCCAGGTTATTGCTTATCTGTTTAATTAGTTTATGAACTAACCAGTAAACTTGCTATTTTGGGCAACTAAAATGATTGCAGTAACCATATTGGCTAATAGTATGAACTGTTAGTATACAAAGTTAACAAAATATTTGGTTAACGTGAAAACAATCACATAAAATATACAAATAAACCAAAGCAAATAATTAGTTTGCATACTAACCAGGTAGTTTCAAAACTCCCAATTTAGCATCTGCAATTTTGTTGGAAATGGCTGATTTCTTTAAAATAGCAGCTAATTTAGTATGTTTACAAACTAACTGGTTAGTTTTAAAACTAACAAAGTATTCATTTTAGCCACAACATATACACAAATTGTTCAGTGCCAATACTAGATTTTTAGAAATTACTCGAAAATTTAATTTCTCTTTCAAGATTTGAATTTTTTGCCATCAACAATGACAAAATTACCTTAGTCAGTTCTCTTCTAGGCACCAAATTGGGCACAGAGCTCTGGTATGTTCTCAGCTTCTCTTCCAGCTGATCAATCGTCATAACAGCATTTTTCCATATCTGTGTTGAGCACTCTTTCTCCTTATTAAGATTAGCCAGCTGCTGCTTTAAATTTTCTACGATTTCGGTTTCCCGACTTGTGCTCATACTCGCGCATTTTTCCTGCAGTAAACTTGATACTTTCCTGGAAAGATCCTGATTTTCCGTCACGACGGCGACGATGTTGGATTTTAAACTGTAATAATCGCCCTGGATTATTTGTAGTAATATCTAAGTGGTTAATCAGGGATACCTTCAGGTTTTCCAGCTCTTGAACGAGATCCGTAATTACAGATTCATAGTCCTGCACTTCCCCTGGGAGCCTCAAATTTCTATTATTATTTTCACGGTTATGTACAGCAGATAAACTTACCCATATGTATAGTTAGATTCTAAAGATTTCTCCATTTCTAAAAAGTAATTATTTGGATTTCTGTTAAATACGATGAAAAATTAAAAGAATTCAAAACTGTTTGTATTCATTCCTGACGTTTAATCCAAAGACAAGGTTTAATCTAACCAATAATCAGTTCATATTATCTACAAGCATATATGTAATACTTCTCTATGGCCAACTCCGCATTTTATTTGGGAAAGACTGCTCTTTCTCGCTGACCTTCACACTAGTTGATGAGTCGCAATGCGCATATGTTGAAATCTACTGCGCACGGTAGGGATGCGTATCGATTAGCTAAACATCCATGTTGTGACATCGATGGTCAAATCCAAAGATCAATCGATGTTAACGATATATCGTAATGAAAACATCGATATTTTTATAACATTGATACTCTATACGTATGCCTATGCAAAGGGCAATAAATCTAAAATTCGTACAAAATAGCGATTATTTCTATATTTATGGTTACAATGTTTCATCATGCTATCTATTCATGTAAACTATTAATTTAAGAATATAAGCGAATTACAAAAGTTATTTCCTCGAATATGTGGTAATAATAACCTAAGTAAATCAATTAGTTCTCAGTTTACATAATAATGTACAGTCAAAGGTCCCAGGTAAATTAAAAAAATACCGTTTTTTTAGTGCTAATAGTTTATTTTCATAAGAGTGTTTTCAAAAATAGAAAAAAACATTAAAAAAATCGATTGGAACAACGTCGATTTTATGAAAACATCGATGTTTTTGCGTAACATCGATGCTTTCAAAACATCGACATTCGATGTACATCTCTAGCGCACGATGCACAGCCAAATGTAAATTCCGATCTGCATTGTAAAAAAATTTTGAGTCAGTTATTCGATTGCCTTTAGAAAATTTGATTAATCCAGAAATGGCGGTTGAACTTGTACAGAAAACCAAAAGTGTAGGAGCAAAACTTGTTGCGAGGTTTGTATTTTTGAAGTGAAAACTACTTTAGGAGCGTTAGACAATTTTAGATAGGAATAAAACTTTTGGTTTTGCGCTGATTTGAGTTACCAACTGCTCTAATGTTAACAGTACTACTATGTAGCTATAAGACGTGTAATCGCGTTGTTGACAGTAGGCTTTGAACCCCAAATTCTCTTGATTTTTCTTGCAAGTTATTTTTGTCGTTATTATTTATTATTGAAAAATAAAGCTGATGTGGTATACAACCAGCTCCTACTTTTGAAAATGTTGATTTTTTGAAGTGAATTCTTTGGGCGCCTTGAGCGATTTTGAATAGGGGTAAACTTGTGGTTTCGCGTGATAATCACGTGCGTCACCTTCACGCTTTGCCAACATGCCCTAATATAATCTTCTGTTAATATTAAAGTATATCAAAGTGTATTTCATTATCAATGAATATTAGCTTCGTTTCCACATGATACAAGCATCTAAACCACAAATATAAGAAAGTAGGTCAGTATGACAGAATTTATTTTAAAATATTTCTAATATTCTAACTATAGTCTGCTTTTTCGTTCAATTTTTCAAGTTCTTTTTTTAATTTTTGCCTGTAAAAGTGTCGGGTTTTTTTAATGGTTGCAGTTTTCTCAAAATTTCATTTTCAACTCAACGAGTTTTTTTGTTCTTCATGGTAGACCCTTATTGACCGGAAATATTATGTTTTTTTCAATTTATTTAACATTTCTTCGGCCCAGTTTGGAAATACTTAAATTTTTATGGTTTGTTGACAATTTTTGAAATGCGACTACGTGATATTTAAATTTATCGAAAACGTCACTTCATGACAGTTTACAAATTAAGAGGTTAGTTTATTTTACATAGAATAGGAATAATGAAAAATAGGATACAAAAAATTAGATATGGAAAAAATATATCAAAAAAACAAAATTTTCATTTTTATCATATCTAATTTTTTGTATCCTATTCTATGTAAAATAAACTAACCTCTTAGTTTGTAAACTGTCATGAAGTGACGTTTTCGATAAATTTAAATATCACGTAGTCGCATTTCAAAAATTGTTTAGAAAATTGTCAACAAACCATAAAAATTTAAATATTTCCAAACTGGGCCGAAGAAATGTTAAATAAATTGAAAAAAACAGAGTTTTTTTGTATCAAAATCTCAACTTTTTATAATAGCTTTTTAAAATTTCGAACTTTTTTTCACGATTTTGACTTTTTTTTTGGTAATTTCCATTTGTTCAAAATATCTGCTTTCCGAAAATTTAGGTTTTTTATGAAAATATGACACCGAAATTTTTTCCCCCAAGTTTCGACTTTCCCAAAAATTGCACTTTTTTTGAAAATTTTAATTTTTTGAAAATTTCGATCTTCAAAGTTTGTTTTTTTTAAATCCTGACTTTAAACTTTCGACATTTTTTTAGTATTTCCACTCTTTGAAAAATTTTACTTTTTATTGAAAATTTCGACTTTTTCTACATTTCTTCAGTTTCGATTTTTCAAAATTTAAATTCTTTCAGAACTGTAGCTTTTTAAAAATACTGATTCTTAAACATTTTTTTTAATTTGTCTGTAAACAGCATGTTTAAATTTTTTCGTTTTATTCATGTATTTTTACTTTCCTTCCATATTAAATGTGTTGAACGTGTGATATTGCCAGGAATTTGTCACAGATCATCAATGATAGATCAATAATGACAGAATTATATGATATTAGTTCTAATAACGGCTTCTGTTATCTATCTAAATCTAGCCTAACTAAAACGTGAAATTTCAGAAAGGAGTAATGTGGAAATTCAATTTTTAAGCAAACCTGATGTCTTTTCCTACTCACTCAGTATATCTGTTTAAATAGGAAGGTATTACTTTTACTTCCTAAAATTTCGACTTTAAATTAGAAACTTCCTGAAATTTTGTTATAACTGGAATTTTTTTTTCCAATTTCAATGCCAATTTTTTTTTTAAATTTTAAGTTAAGAGATCAAAATATCAGACTTTGAATTTTATATTATAATTACCACCTTATAAATTTCACCACGTTTTGCCATGTATTAAATTAATGAGATTGATTAGTAGTTTTTTTGTTGGAGGAGCAACAATTAAAACAAAGTTAATAGAATGAAATATATTTGTAAATTCATAATTCAACATTATTAAAACATTTGACTATGACCTAACAATTACAATATAGTATAAGAATAAGACATTAATAAAAATATCGATCGGATATAAATTTGATATGGATCTTAGAATGGCCACTTAATTTTAAAGCTTTTTGTATAACATTACCATTATCTCTACAATAAAAAAGTATAAAACCATAACAAAATCCTCTAGTTCCTATCAAAAGTAATAAATACTATTAAGTGAATACCCAAAATAAATTGCACAAGCTGCTAAGTATATTCTGTGATAAAATATCTATTTCTTATGGAATACCAACGGTTCCTGTCGTTCTTTCTCCAAATTATTCCTTGTGATATTGAACGCCTGCGTTTTGATAAAATCAACCTGCTTATAAACCGTGTTGCCGCCCTCGGAGACACCAGAAGCAGGCGCCGGATTACACGAAATATTACAATCCAAATCCAAATCTAAGTACTGCATTTTCCCAGTAACGTGGCGGACAGTCTCATCGTTTGAATACAAATTTTCAAAGGAATGATTCACCCCAGGTGTCGGACTCGGCGCCGCCCTAATCCTTTTGGACTCCTCATCAGTACTGAAGGTTTTTCTTAAGTGCGCATCCTGGAAAGAATTTCATAAATAAAACCGACTTGGGGGACATTAATTGGGATATTTACCTGTGGTTTTAGTTTTCTGTCGATCGACGGGGCGCCTCTCGGGGACGGCGGCTCAGGGTTGGAAGACAGCGAGTGCGAATCTGAGAGTTTTCTCCTCGGCTTAAGGTCCCTATGGACCGCCGGGGGCGGCATCAGTTGCGTTTCGGCTAGCAACGGACTAGGGAAGGTTCGAGTAACCCGTTGTGGAGGAGCTCTGGGAATGGGGGGAGGCTGGCTCATCTTGGGTGTCTTCGGAATCGTACCTAAACATCTGCAGAAACTTGAAAGTTGGAGGGCAAGTCATAAGGCGGTTTGCACTTACTTGTGTTGCACTAGTGCTAGGTTTAGGTGATATATCATATCGAAATATTTGCCCTTCGATTTTAACAGGCGCCGCGTTGTTGTAACAGTGACGCTTAGCTAAAGCTTGCCTTAGGACTGCATCGTTATCTATTTGGTGAGATCTTGGGAAATCGTACATGTCATCGGACATGATCTGCAACAAAACTCAATTTGAGTTGACTAAGCAAATTTGGACAAATATAAAATATTCAGATTTTGTTTGTAATTTTTATTCTTCCACCTATAACCGTACCTGTTGGTCCCCGGAGCCTCTCGCAACTTTGCTCTCTCCATTACTAGAAACCAGTTAAAATATCAAGTTAAAAACTACAACAGCAAAACCAACTTACTTGTCTTTCACTGGAGTCGACGTCGGTAGGGTCAAATTGAGATGATTCGGGGAATTCCCAATCTTGCTCGGTTTCGGAGGCCGAGGAGGGGCGTTCGCCCCTCTTGTGAACCTTTGTGTTGCGACGAGGTCCAAATCCGCCGAACTGTCAGACAAACGGGTAACTTTTTTGTCCGCGGACGTGTTAATCACCCAATCCTCGTCCGTGAACACGTTTTCGGAATCCGTAGGACTTTGCATGGGCGAGGCGTTTTTTGTGGGGTGGGTGTTTGGCCGGGGTATCAGTTGTCTAGGTGAATCGTAGAATCTAGGGTCGAATATATCGTTGACGTAATTCAGATGTGGTTTGTGCGATAATTCGTAGGTTTCGTCGTTTTGTAGTTGTAGGTGCTGTTTGTAGATTGAATTTTTCATGTTGTGCTCTAATAAGGACTTGAAATCCTAAAATAATGGAAAAAATATAATATTTTTTTACTCATATTTGGTTAGCTGAATTGTTTCTAACCAGAATGAACAAAAAAATTAAATAAAAAACTGTTAATTTTGTAACTTTCACATATTTACAGCTACAGTCCCGAGTTCTCTTAAGCTTTAACTTCAATTTGGAGACTTGGAGTTTTTTAACAGAAGTTTTGAAATTAATCTTCAAGTTTCTCTTAAAAGAGTTTTTTTTTAATTTGTAGATTTTCTCCCAAGAAAGGGAATTTTCAGTATTTTCTGAATATGTGCATGTTTTCTTGACTTTTTTAAGAAAAAAAAAAATAAAAATTTGAAAACTTTTACACAATTTCAACACTTCTTTAAGACGGCGGTCTGGTACTCTTAAAACATCGAAATTCTTCTCTTCCCATTTTACAAACTACATCAAACTATCAATGAAAATTGGTAATAATGTTTAGAAATGTTAGCCAATTCGGGCTTTGGAAGTAGATTCTTGATTTTTTTTCTTAATATACCCACAAATGGGCATAAAATTTATCCCTTTTTTATTTTCCCAAAATTTCTAATTTCAATCTGAAGTTGTTTTTTTTTTTTTATTTGGAATTGTAATTCTAGAAAGATAAATTAAACTGCAAAAGAAAAACTAAATAGTCGAACTTTGGGAAAAAAATATTTGGAAAAAATTCATGAAATGTTGCTTTTAATTTGGCTATTTTTGATTTTTTTTTTAACAATACATATTTTTTTAAGTTTGGAATTTTCGCTCATTTCTCGAAATTTTGTTGTTAAAAGTCGAAATTTTAACAAAAATGTTAAATAACATGAAATTTTGACATTTTAGTCGAAGTCTACAATTTTTTCTCAAACTGACATCTTCATAATCTCAACTTTTTGAAATTCGTTCTTGGAATTTCGATTTTAGTCTAAAAATTTTACTTTATTCTTGATATTTCGTTTCTAAAGTTGGAATTAAAAAAACCATTTTTTCTTTTTGAAAAATTAAAACATTTCTAAAAAAATTTCTGACTTTCTTCACAGAAATTTAGACTTAATTCGAAAAAGTTTAAAAATATTAAAGTTGATTATTGCAATTGCAATTTCGACTTTAATAATGAAATCTCAATTGTAATGCCTAAAATTAAAAAAAAATTGTATTTACAACTTAAAACTCTGTCGACTCATTTCGAAAAAGTTTCCAATTTTTAAAAATGCAACAGTTTTTCAATTATTTTGTAAATCTTGATGTTTCACTTTCTTTCAATTTTTAAGTTTAATCCCTAAAATTAAATCTTAAGTTTCACCTTATTCTAAAATTTCCTTATTTAATAAAAACAAATAAATAAAATTCCAATTTTAAACTTGACATTTTCTAACGAAGTCGGAAGAGCTATTAAATGGATCAAGTTACACAGTATCATATATCACTAAAGTGAGGATATGAATGATTGCGAATTCGAACGACATAAACTGAACTTCTTAATTAATTCCCCTCCGAAACCTCTTCCATCTGTTCTCGTAACCCCCCTTAACAGGGCATTTAAATCCAAGAGTCAAATCGTACATAGCAATTTATCAAACCCCAGCCTTAAAAAATTTGTAAATTGAACATTGAATTTCTTCAAATTTTTGATTTTCTCTAAAAAAATTAAATATTTTATTTCCTAAACTGCTCCTCTCACCTGCTTATCAAATACTGGCGATTTACCAGTAATGCATTCCGATATCGGTATATAAAGACTAGAACTGGCAGGAGATTTAGGTGAATTCGATATGTTTCGTTGTAAAGATATTTCCGTAGATTCCTCCTCAATTACTTCTATATCTGGAGTATCTGAACTGGTTCCATAATCTAAACATACAAATTATTGGCTTTGCAACAATTTAACGCATTCTTAAAGGTTGAACAAGCATTAAAACTTCAATGTTGATGATAAGATTGTACCAATGCACCATATCAGTAAATAATTGCTAATAATTAAGTGATATGCAGCTCACCTGCACAAATGGCATTGTCAACAGTAAATACCAACTAATTAACTAGTTCAATGGCATTAACAAACTAATCCTGTAACTACCATAAAAAAATAATAACTTACAGTTGTCGTCCCCAGTACAAGAAGTCAAGCCGCAAACCGTACAAATGGTTTTAACCCAACTCTTCATCTCCGTATCAGTATCAGCAGCTAAATAATAAGTACGTGTTGGCGTCTGTATATTAAATACATGATCGAACTTCAATTTCCTCTTCTCCAATTTGAGCCCCAAATCGACTTGTTCACAATGATCCAAATTAATTGTGCCCTTTAAATGTCTACAGTTCTTGTCCGTATAATAAGTTAAAACGAATTGACCCGGAATATCTCCGGAGCTCATTAAAGAAAACCATCTTCGCCTCCACCTCTGAAAAATTTAATCGTCTTGATGAAAATTACTAATAGCTGAGCAATGAATCACTCTTACACTAATTGTGTTTATGTTCAGTTTAAATTGACTTACCGATCTCCATATTCGCTTAGTCGGTGGTGATTTTGTCAGCCAGCCGGACAGCACCACCTCCTGGTTTCTCTTAGCCATTTATCCGCCTCAGTTTTTTTCACCATGTAGAAAAAATTGTCGGTTTACCCCAACTACCAACTCTTTAACGCCATGACTAATAATTGTTACTTTCCAAAGATAAGAAATGTCATTTGATTACGAACTGTCAAAACAATGCAACAATGTAATCAATTCTATGATATCGTAATTGTGCGTCTATTGATGTGCTACATTTATATAGACTGATAGCTCTATCTGCAAATAGACGTTCGTTCCTAAGTCGAAACTTCGAACTGGATGATTGGATTTATGGTGGGTTATGGTGGATAACATTTTTCTGTCTAATTCATTTTTACTTATTTACATCTATCGGATGTGCAAATCAAAAATCATCAAATGTATTGTGATTATTTACAAGACGTAGCGAAAAGCCGACAAGGGCATGTGATTACTTATTAATTCTTTTGACAAATGACCAATTAAATGTTCTGTAATTAAATAGTTAAACGTGCTCAAAATTGAAAATATGTACAACCGCAACCATAGACTAGTTTCGGCCTTCCTTGGCCTCGTCAGCATGGTACGGTGGTTGTATACACTTCCAATTTAAAGCCGTTAGTCAGTCGTATAAGTATCCAAGAGAGCAAACCTCCATTGGGTGACTTGTAACTGACTTTTAACTGTTTATTACGCAAACATTTTCGCTACATGCTAATTGAAGCATTACTCTCTGCTGAGATAATAAGCCTTGTATATACGAATATATACAAGTTTATTACGATGCAATTGAAATCCAATTTCATTAGAATCTAATGAAAATTAGACTGCAATCGCAAAGTTCACGTAGATGAGGCAAAGCTTGTATCACGGGTTGCATCGCAACATCCATAGATACAAACGTCCTCGGCGTGACTTTACTTTCATCTAGTTTTGACAAATGACCAATTAAATGTTCTGTAATTAAATAGTTAAACGTGCTCACGTGATGCAACCCGTGATACAAGCTTTGCCTCATCTACGTGAACTTTGCAATTGCAGTCTAATTTTCATTAGATTCCAATGAAATTGGATTTCAATTGCATCGTAATAAACTTGTATATATTCGTATATACAAGGCTTATTATCTCAGCAGAGATTAATTCTTTTATTGATTTTTCAAGTGTCACCTTGACGTCTTATTTATACAAAGAAGTTAGAATGTGTGTGCCGTGCAAAATTTTGGACTAAAAGTTTTTCTCTCGAACTTCAATTGTGTCTCAAAATTTTAAGTTTAAATTTATTTATTATGATTTTTTAAATAACTTTTACATCTCTACAATGCCGGTTTTAAAGTTACAACTTTTGCTTTTTTGATATAGTTTTAACTTTAAAATTGCAATTGTCTAAAATAAGTTACATAAAGTAAAGATGAAACTGAAAATGCTTAGAAAGTAGTGGACATTCGTTAAAGAATAATTTCAAAATGTATAAAATATAAATGAAATTTTGAGAAAGGATGAAATTTCGAGGATAAACTAGATATTCCATATCTTAAAAAAAATCAAAGTATTCAGTCTTTTTCTAAAAAACTTGAAATTTTCAAGAATAAAATTCTTTAAAAAAGTCGACATTTTTAGAAAAGGTTAACATTTCTAGGAAAACTGGAAATGGTGAAAAAAGTCAAATGGTCAAAATTTTTCTCCTAAACTCTGGAATTGATTACCAGGCAGTTTTTTTTTGATAATTACCATTAATCCTCATTTAAAAGGGCATTTCATTGCTACAGATCTTTATTTCCGCATCCTACGTGCTCCAAAGCACAATAGGGTTATCCTTTGCAAGTGGGATACCTAAAATAAATTACATAAAAATAAATTCTAAATTATTTTGGGAAAAACAAGTCAAATTTTGTTACTTTATGGCTCAATTGGTGGAATTTCGACGAAAAACGGTAATTACTGATTTTCTTTACTTTGATCTTCGATCCATCTTACTTATCACTCGGTGGTATTAATTCTATGATTTACTCTATGCACTTGTTAATGTTTAGTGATTGTCAATCTGACAGTTGACTAACCTCAAAATCTGACGTTTCGAAATCCACCTAATTTGTTATTATTTTGTTTTGTATGACATAATTCAGCTGGAAAGATGAGACGAAGGGCCGGTGTGGGCGCCATACAGAAGCAGAAGCTCGAACAGGAAAAATACAAGGACAAAGGCAACGAAATACAAGAAGGCCAATTCGAACAAATGACCAAGCAGTTGGAAGTGTTCAGGGTTAATTTAGAAGAATTCGCCTCGAAGCACAAAAACGAAATAAAAAAGAACCCCGAATTTAGGAAACAGTTTCAAGAAATGTGCGCCAGCATCGGCGTGGACCCCCTATCCTCAGGCAAAGGCTTTTGGTCCATATTGGGAATCGGGGACTTTTACTATGAGTTGGCGGTGCAAATTGTGGAAGTGTGTATGGCGACAACTAGTAAGAATGGTGGGCTTATAAGCTTGGATGAATTAAGGGATAGATTGGTGAAAGCACGAGGGCAGAGCAAGCAGCATCAGGAGATATCAAAAGATGATTTGTTGCGCGCTGCGAATAAGTTAAAGATATTCGGGAATGGTTTTTCGATTGTGCCACTGGGGCACGGACAGTATATGGTTTATTCGGTGCCTGGGGAACTCAGTATGGACCATACTTCAGTTTTACAGCAAGCTACCTCCAGTAATCAGTCTTATGTGTCTGTTTCTTATATATGCAATGAGTTAAAATGGGAGAGGACTAGAGCTGAACGAGCCCTGGAACACATGATGAATCAGGGTTTAGCTTGGATCGATTTGCAGGATCCAATTGAGAAATTATATTACTTTCCAAGTCTTTTTAATGCTTGTATAAATTCGACATCTGATTAAGACAAAGGTGTTATTTGGAAACAAGATATTTATTAAATATTAATATTTTGGTTATTAATAACAAATTTAAGTGATAATTTTGATTAGCAAATTTATATAATGAATGAAATTATGTTAACTATTAATATAGCTTGGATTTTATGTTGTTTTTAATTCAACTTGATTTTTTATGTTTGTAACTAGGTGTCCCTAGAGAAGATCGTACTGCCTCAGAATTAATAAATAGTTGTGTTAACTGATTAGCTGAATTAAATCTTACATTAAAATATATAATACGCTCGCACATAGGCTTTGTCAGTTCATGACAAGGCTCTGTGCCCATTTCCTAGTGAATCCTACGCGAAAAACCGCTAAAAACGGACCGAAACCAAAGAGATACAGTGCCACTACTGGAAACTGGTGCGATACATTTCTGTCACGTTTCTATTACGAATCAGAGATGGCGCTAGACACGGATTCCTTATAAAAAAATTTTTCGTGCATGTTGTCTGTATTTTAGTCGGTTATTCTGCTATTCAAGGTTGAAACAAATCCAACAAAGCAAAGATGACAAAAATACGCCAAGCCGTTCTGGAGTTTTAAATAGTGTAACTAACATTACTTTGTTTTTAATTTAAATAGATATTAAGGGTATATATTTAAAAAGGCGATTTTTTGAGATACAACCGTAAATTTGAAAATAAGGCCGGCATCTTAAGAACGCAGGATTATGAAGCAGAGTTTTTTAATAAAAAAGAATTAAAATCTGACATTTTCAAGTTAAAAATTTCAAATTTAACTACAGAATTTTGATATAAAATTCCAAGTATTTTTTGACTTTGACTCGAAAATTGAAAACTGTTAGACTATTTAAATTTTGGAGATTAAAATAAAAATGTTGGAAGTAATTTTCTTTTAGTAATTTTGGTATTTTCAGCATTTTGACTTCATTTCGAAAATTAGACCTCTTAAAATTTTAATTTCTTTCTCTTAAAATTCGAATTAGGTTCTAGAAACCTAAAATATAATTTTAAGCAGAAACTGGGAATTTCGAGAGTCGAAATTAAAAAAAAAAGATGAGAAATTATAATGTGACAATGTTTTAAAAATTTCTACATTCAATTATAATCGAGCTTTAAATCCCAACACTACACAATTCCTAAAAAAAATCAAATTTTTAAAATCATTCTGATAATAGTTTTTTTAAATTTAATCTTTAAAAGTCCTAATTTGAACAAATTAAACATTTTTGTCCAAAATTTTGATTTAGAATTAAAAATTTAGACCTTTTGTACGAATTGTAGCAATTGTGACTCATTTTTATCAAAATTTAGAGTTCATTCCCTAAATTTCGACTGTTTCTGCAAATTTTAAGCTTGAAGAGCTCAGAAGAGTTTTGCCTCTGGTATGGTGGACAGAGTGAGTTGCCGTGCTCTTCTGTCTAAACTTTCTTATCCTTTGTACCAATTTTGAATTCAGAAGAGTTTCGCCTCTGGTATGGTGGACATACTGAGTTATCGTGCTCTGATGTTTTGAAATTGGCCTTTTCATTCTTTCATTTTTGCGTATTCCGTCATATTCCTCTTTTCATTTATTGTGTCTTTTCTTTGTTCCCGAAGAAGCCCCCTACGATGGTGGGCGAAATGTCGAATACTTTTAGTAGTTCTTTGACACTGTCCAATCCCGGAAGAAGTATATCCTGTACTGACTCTGGCCGTGGAAGCCTTCGTTATCATATTGTCAGATTAAAGCTAAAATTTTCAACAATTCATATTAATAAATTTAGTTTAATTTTTCGAAGTTCAGACTCACTGGAGTTTTTTAAATTTTGCATTTCTTTAACATTTGGGCATTTTTCTCAAGATTTCGAATTAAAAGGTAGAAATAGAAAACTAAACTAAAACTATATTATATTTGAAGTGAAATTTCGAAATTTTCAATTATCAATAATGGAAATTTTGAGGGAAGAAATGAAAAATTCTTTTAAATAAATCTAAACTTGACTTCTAAATTCAATTTTTTCGAGAAAAAAAAATGCTATTTCGGGATGAACGAGAGCATTATGAGAAAATATATAAAATTCCCAACTTAAAGTCAACATTTTAGGAAAAAACTATCCAGTTTAGCTAAAAATTCGTTTGAGAAACTTTTAATTTCATTAAAAAAATGAATTTTAGGACAAAGATCGAGGAATTTTTTTAAAAGTATAATACACTTTAAAAACTTTCGAGATCAAAATGTGAGTTTCAAGTGAAAAAGGTCTGTTAACTGTTTTATTAGAGAATAACCTCACATTAACATTCTGGACAACATTTCCATTTTTTAAACAAACATTGTTTTTGAAGCCTTAATAGTGTACGTGTATAGACCTTCTACTGCATAATAATGAAATGATAGCTAAATATTATTCTTGTGCATAATCAGTTATTAAAAAAATAGAGTTGAAAGAAATTTCAATATTGCATTAATACGTTATCCGTATTTATAATAAATATAATTGAACAAAAACTGTTTCGTTTTTATGTAACCGATATAATTCAGTTAAACCATTATACAACAGCTTTGTTATTTTATTATAATAATTTTCATGGAATCTTGAGATTAGAGACAAAAAAGTAATTTCCTTTTGTTTAAAAATCGGATGCTGCGCTATTTGTTCCTTTTGAGATTCTTTCCGTCACAATTACGCAATTCTTGCATACTGCAGTTAATAAAACTAACCAGACTAAATTAGAGAAAGCTACCGTTTTTTAAACATAATTCTACAACATAATACAAATGAAGCATGTTATCCTGTGAACCACGTCTACTTAGAAAGCATAAAAAAGATCATTCCGTAATAAAGAGTAACACTTCGGCCGCTGAATATTAGATTATTCGATTGATTAGGAATTAGATTTATATGCATCAATGGCCTGTTGCATTTGTACAAATATTACATGCCTCTTTTGACCACTTGCACTATATAAAACGCCCGCCGTTTTGCAACGCCCAGTCGCGTTTATTTCTTTCTTGCCGCTGTACCTGTTTCAATCCATCGCCCGTGATTCCACTAAATGGTGCTTACTCCAAATCGCAGCCCTCAGCTGCTACCCCTCGTCCTGATATGTGTTCCAATCTTTTCGAATTGTGCCGCCGTTCCGATGATGGTGGACGATATGGACACGGCCGCCGCTGAGCCGCGTCCCGTCGTCATGGAAGCGACGAAAGCACCCCGTCGGGGAACAATGGCCTTTGGTCTTGGAAGTGGGTGGGCCTATAGCCGGTGAAGCTAGTGAAAAAATTGAAAAAGTTTTACAAAAACCGCTTGCTTTTGCCTACAATGAAGAGAAACCAAGCGAAGAAGCTGTTGCGGTTGCAGAGGCTAAGATACCCCAGTACTACATAAGAGGTAATTTGTTAAATCAGAAGAATTTATATGAAGACCACACGCTTGTGGCAAATTCTAAAATATCCGACAGAACCACCAGCGATTCAAATATTGTACCAAGAAAGGCCGAAGTACCAACAACCGAGAGTGCTTATGAAGTTTTAAGACGTAAGGCTAATCGTTACCAAGACGTAGTAAACGACCAGAGAGGTTATTACGATAACGTAAGAGATTTAGATAACAATTCCTATAAACAACAGCGTCAGGGAAACAAAGAAGGCCGCGTGGGCGTAATTCAACCGAACACCAAAGACCAAAAATCTTCAGCTACCATCGTTAAGTACTACGATCGAGAAAACTACGACCTTGCCCAAAATTCCCAAGACGGCGAAAGCGATGAAGAATCCGAGGAGAAACCCCAAGAGCAAAACGCGAGTCAATCTGAGGATTATTCCGAAGAAGCCGAGCCTCCGGAAGATTCTCAAGAGGTGGAACAACCCCAGCAAAAGCAGGAACTCGTCGAAGAAACAAGCAAGGAAGAGTTCGTGGAACATCCTCAACAGGTTAATGATGAAAGCAAAGATAAAGCTGCGGAGGAATCTGTGAAGGAAGTTGATACAGTTTCTTCCAGTTCTCATGCACATCATAAGCATAAGCATGGTGGTGGAGATAAGAAGTATGAAGAAGGTGGTGGAAAAAAGCATCATGCTGATCATCACGCCTGTTCATGGGAAGAAGGGCAGTAAGGGGTACAAAGGACACCATGATTACGATAAGTCGGAGAAAGGTCATCACGATAAGGAAGATCATAAGAAGGACTATAAGGATCAGGGAGGGTATGAAAAGAAGCATCATGAAGAAGGGGGGCATTACGGAGAGCACCACAAAGGGACAAAAAGGGAGAAAAAGGGTCAAAGGTAATAGTATTGAAATAGTTGATATTTCGAGGAAAAAATTAAGTTTCCTTCGGAATTTCTTTTTTTGTTTCTCGAATTCTGAATTAGACACGCCGCATACGTACAGAATTGTAGTTCGGTTTCCGATACAGCAATTCAGTTTCGAGCACGGAAAGGAACGAATTTTTAGGAAACGAATTCTGATTCTGAAATTTGATCTGAATTCCGTATGAGGCCGGCTTTATAATTCAAATTTTTGATCTTTTTACTTATTTTCGATTTCAAAATCGACATTATTGACTTTAAATTTAATCTTAGTTTCTGAAATGTTTGTAAACAAGTTTCCCAAAAGATTGAGTTTAGATTCAAATTTTCGATGTTAAAGTCAACATTTTAAGGATAAACCCAATTTTTTATTTGAAATGTAAAGTTTCAAAATGAAAGTTCCGAGAAAACCAGATTAAAATCGAAATGTCGGGATTAAAGTTGAACTTTACATTTTTTATGATATAGTGGTCTTTTATCTCAAAATTTCGATCGTAAATTGACAGAAATTAAAAAATCAAGTGTATACTCGGAATTTTGAGAAAAAAAGTAAAAATTTTGCTTCAAAATTCAAATTTCTCCAAAACCCAAAAGTCTAAATTTCGCGATAAAATCAGAGATTCATTAATGTTAATATATTAACATAAAAATAACAATTTTAATTTATATTTGAAATTTCGATTAATTTAAACTCAAAATTTAGTCAAGAAATTAAAATATCGAGTAAAGTATAAGAATTTTGAAATTCTGTCTTTACACGTAGAATATTGAGAACATTTTTTAAAATCTCCTGAAAACAGTTTTAATTTCGAACTAAATGTTATTTTGAGTTTAAAGTGTAAAGTTATGAAAAACATTAAAAACTTCAAACTGAAATTTGAGGGAAGGGTCTCAATTTCTACGTAAAACTCAAAATGTATAAAAAATATATGCAAGTTATAATATACAATGTAAATAAAGTTACTAAGGTGACTTGACCATAAATTTTCAGTTTAAGCGTCTCAATTTTAGGAAAAAGAAGTAAAAGTTTGTCATTTTTCTCAAAATCCTGAGATCCAATTTGTCATTTTAACACGTTTGTATTACTTGGGTTTCTTGTTTGTGATTGCAAATTAGGCTTCAATTGACTTTTCAAAGTGCCTGTTCAGTAAAAATTTTGCAATTCTAACCTCTATGAGCTAGAGACTTGAAGTTATTTTTTATTTTTTCTCAAATTTCGAATTTAAACAAAATCTAAATTATTATACAAAATTGTACTCGAATTTTTTTGTTAATTTCCATTCAAAATAGAAAGAAAAATGAATATTTTAAGATTAAACTCTAAATTTAAAGAAAGAAATTGAAATTTGGCGAGAGAATTTAAGATTTCTAAAACAAAATGTTGTTGATGTCCATGTACATTTTCGTAGATATTGTCAACTATACAAACTCAAAACTTGTTGGATTGAAAATTTCATAATTTAGTGTTCTACCGCGGAAAAGTATTGAAAGACCTAAATTAAAGTATCAACTATTTAGTCCCGATTTAAGAGGTAATTCAATATTTCGTATATTCAAAGAAATCGTTTTCTATGATCGATTATTTTTTTTAAACAATGTAAATTTCCCCACCATAAAACTTTAAAATAAGTCATTATTTTTTGCTATTTGTTTTATGGGAACCTCTACTCCAATCGAGATTAAGTTTCATAAGCTGAAAAATTACAAAAATTACAAAAATTACCTTTCAATTAAATTAGTCTGTATCGAATTCAATTAAATGCACTCAAACTAAAGCGTTAAATAGCCAGAATTGTGTGGTAAAACAATGTTGAAACGGCTGCTAAATTTATAATAAAAACTTCAGTAGTTATTGAAAAAAATTAAATGTTTTCATTTTTAGTGAAATTGATCCTTGCCGAATAAACCGAAATTCAGGAAGGTCATTTCGCAGAACATTTAAAAAGCGGAACCATCAAAATTTCTTACCATGCTTAACCATAAAATTGCTAAAGTACATTTGTTAATATCTTGCAATAATATGTTAACAAAAAGTTAAGGCTTTTACTTATGTTGCTATTTTGTTGGCTGATTGCAGTAATATGTTTTATATCGCAAGATTTGAACAAAGTGCGACTTAGGAACAAATTCAGTCCTTGAAATATTCAATCGAAGAAAATTAAGAGTTGAAACTGTCATCCGCAATGAAATCCTCAGTCGTCTTTTTCATCAAAATATTTGTCTCTTGCATGAAATTTGCAGATGTATTCTATGTGAAAATTTGTCTTAATGTCCAATTTGTCGTTCGTTGTCCTAATATGAGGCCAAAATTGTGATCCGTTGCATCTCATATATGGAGAAAAGATCTTGTTCAATTGTTCCCTGAAACCAAGAAAGATCAAAAAACACAACAAAGGTTGTTCTAACGCGTTCGATAGCCAATCTTCATCTTCAGAGAGATTTTGTATTTCATTTTTGAAGAAAACCAAGGACCAGTCGGTGCCACCAAAATTATGGCTTCTTTTTTAATTGCTTCATGTTCAATATTTTTTTAATATTTTTAGAAGATGATGCTTATTGTTAGAAAATACATTTCCTTTAATTAAAATAAATAAATGCGTAAATGAATAAAATCTTAAAATAGTTTTCATGTAAAAATTTCATTAGACAAAAATTGAGTGATGTATTCTTTTTGTTGGTTCAACATTTTTTTCCTTTTGAAATATAAATCTATGATAAAAAAAAACTGAAAATATTCAGGCGTTCACACATTGACGGGTTTTTCAGTATTTTTTTAAAGATCTCTAGGCAACTCTTCTAAATTTGACACAATCTTGCAAAATTATGCCAAATAAATCAATTTTTTCGATAGTAGTAAAATCAAGATTCCTGTTTTATCGATATTGCATAATTTTTGTGTTCTCTATTTACTTTTTGTTTTAGTTTGACGAAGAAGGCAAACACAGTAAAGGTCACAGCACGAAGGGAGAACACAACATACACAAGAAAGATGAATACGAGAAGAAACATGAGTTCTACGATGAACACCATGAAGGTGGAGAACACGAAAAACATGGCGGTTTCCATCATGAATCCGACTATAAGAAGGTAGCACGAAATTTGGCATATTATGCAGCCATTACCTAATTTGTATTTTCAGGGAGGTCATAAGAAAGGCGGCCATCATAAAGGCGGAAAAGAAGCGAAACACTACGACAAAAAGTCGCACCACGCAGAAGGCGATCATCATCACGAGGACAAAGGTCATAAGGAAGGTTCTGGCCACGATGTGCATCACGATCATCACGATCATCATGCCAAGAAAGGCACAAAGAAGCACCACAAGAAACTGGCTTATAAAAAAGTTACTGGCTCCGGAGGAGGAGGAGGCGGGGGCAAAAAACATGGTCATGCCCACGCCGAAGACAAAAGCCAGAGCTATCAAGTTATTAAGCCGCAGGAGTCAAAAGTTGTGCCGAAAGAGGAACATAAAGAAAAAATACAAGAAAGTCAACATCAAGAACATTACGAACATTTTCCTCAAACCATTTCAGCTAAACCGCTCAAGTTACCCGAGAAACCAATTCCAAAAGAATATCGCAGGCCTATGGAAACTCATCATGAGTATGTACAAAGCTATGATCACGCTTATCCTAATTATAACAATCAAGCAAGACCTAGGAAAGAGAAGAAAGTGCCCCAAGCATAAGCAACAATCGCAGGCGAGACCAAGATATAAGAAACCACTGGAAGAAGGCGCCCCAAATAACAAACGAGCTGAACCGCAGAAGTATCACGCTCCTGCTGTCATAGAGCCTCACCCTGCCAAATTCTAAACAAAACGAAGATCCCTATCTATATCCACCATATCCCCCATATTATCACATCGGTTCTAACAACAAAGACCTCCACTTCGTACCACAAGTCAAGCATGATCCCGAGTTTCTAAAGGGTGTCAATTCCCTAGGCACTACCCCCAGGAGCATCCTTGAAGAAGAAGAAGAAGAATTCGTAACGGTAAAACACCAAGGTACCAAAGAACAACAAAGAAGTGAATCTATCGGCGTTACAACCCAAAGACTCATCGAGGATTACGAAGAAGCCACCACAGTCAAATATGATGACGATGAGGAGAACGTGAAAAACGGGAGCGTCGAAGAAGTTCGGACCGACCTACCTTTGAGCAGCAGGCAAATAGCAGAAGTACCTCTCAGCAGCAGACAAATAGCTGACGTACCTCTCAGCAGCAGACAAATAGCTTACTTGGAGCCGAAAGCATTCACTTTGAACGGGGGCGTCCCGGAAGTGAAATATGACGATAACTGGTGGAAGCAACACGATAAGATTTACGGACAACACCAGCATCTGCACGAGCAGCAGTACAATCAAGCCAATCAAGCCACGAAGAAGAAGGTCCCTTGTCCGAAACCCAGCCATAAAACGAAAGTTGTGAAAGAGAAACCTCAGAGTTGATCGCCGGAGCTGTGAAATTTAGTTTATACAATAAATTATTGTCCTCGTTGAGTTTTTATGGGTGAAACAATAAATTTTTGTTACAATTTTTATTTTTATTTACAGCTTTTGACCTACAGCATTTGAGTAACCTTTATTGCTTTTAAGGAGCTTTTAACAATTATTAAAAGAAAAGTTGGTTAGAAATTTTTGCAAGGCTTTAAAAAGAGCCAGACTGTGGCTGGTTTTGATATTTAGACAACCCTATTTATACAATCGAGACACTTTACTAGGCGAATTTTGTTTGGGTTAGCAAGTTTTATAAATTCTTGGGGAAGGTTTAATAACTTTTTCATCCACTAATGTGTTTTTACATGCTTATAAAACTACCTTCCACATGTAATAAAAGTTTCGCAATACTTTGAAACATCTTTTTAGACTTAACAAACTTCAGAGAATTTTTGAAGAGTTATAAATCTTGAGAAAGGAAGGATTTTGAACTATTTTGGATGAAAAGCTTTTTAATGTTTCTGAGTGAAAAGCTGTGGTTTCTAAAATTTGTAAAATGTCACAAAAAATCCAAGAAAGTTTTCTAATGCTTCGAAAAGATGTTTAATGTGGAAAAACCTCACTAAACAAACTATTTTTGTGCCTCAAAAGGTTCTGAGACCTTAGGTGCTTGTAAAATCTTAACAATCTCAGCTGCTAAGATAATTTATCTACTTTTATAAATACTTGCAGCGTTTATAGACATTGTTTAATGAAATTTCAGAGTTTCGTTACGCTTTGTGCAAGGTAGGTCCTAAAGGGGAGGAAACCAACCCCAAAAAAAAGGTATTCAGAAATCGATAGGTAAAGTTTGACACTAAGTTATAAATACATAATTTATAAGTACATATAAAGACATTTTGATCAATGACATATTTTGACTTAAAATACGTATACAAAGAATTTATACAGAGTGTTTGGAAAAGTTGGTACAAAATTTAAAGAGGTAGAGCCAAAATTAATAAAAAAGTTTATATAAACATAGGTCCTACTTATCACCGTTACTGAGATATAGAACTCTAAAAAGGGTTATATCATTTCATTATTTTTTGAATAATTTTCTTAATAATTAAGATAAAATGAAATTTGCAGATAATAATTACGTGCTTTTTTTTTATTAATTTGGGCTCTACTTTCACCTCCTTAAGTTTTGTTTCAACATTTCCAAACACCCTGTATATTTACTTACACTTTAACAAAAATAATTTACCTACTGAAATTTTAGGTTTTTGTGGGTTGGTTCCTTCTTGCAAAATAAAACTTCATGTGTTACTGTAAAAGGAAGCTAATTTCGAGGAAAAAGTAAACATTTCTAAGAACATAATGCATTTTGAGATATAAGTTGAATTTGAAAATTTTAATTTCCCAAAAGTTGTCTTTCAGAAAATAATAAATACAAAGAAAACCTGCGGTATTTTGAAAAAAGACGAATTATAAATTTTTTTTTCAAAAAGTAAAATTTTAAAATAAGTTCGAATAATGTTTTTTTCAATTTATTTAACATTTCTTCGGCCCAGTTTGGAAATATTTAAATTTTTATGGTTTCTTGACAATTTTCTAAACAATTTTTGAAATGCGACTACGTGATATTTAAATTTATTGAAAACGTCACTTCAAGACAGTTCACAAATTAAGAGGTTAGTTTATTTTACATAGAATAGGAATAATGAAAAATAGAAGATCAAAAATTAGATATGGAAAAAATAAAAATTTTTTGTTTTTTGATAAATTAGGAAAATGTAAAAAATACATAAAAAAGGTTGTAGCACTGGACATCGATGTTTCGCTCTCATTTGAGCTCGTCAGCAGTGCATAGCATGGAAAGGGAACAATGAAGAAGAAATATTTAAAAATAACATTTTTTTTTTGAAATATATAAAAAAGAAAAATAAAGAAATTTTAACATGAATAGACGTCTCATCATCAATTTACTGTGTTAAAAATTTACTATGTTAAAAATTTAAAGAAAGATCTTTTAAAAAACCAAGCTTTAAGAATCCAGTCAAAATCTCTCAAAATTCAGATTCTAAAAGGTCGACATTTTCAAAAAAGACCCAGTGTTGCAAAATGCGAAACATAAAAAAGAAGACTGAAATTTTTAGAACAACTTCGAAATTAAAGCAATTAAAAAAAAATCGAATTTTGTGAGTAAAGTCAAAATGTAAAAATATGAATTTGAAAAAACTAGTCGAAATTCCGAGAAAAAAGTCAAATTTCGAGAAAAAAGGTGCAATTTTTGTACAAAAATCTAAAAAGTTTCTTTTTTTTCGAACGAATTCGAAATTAAAAATAGGCTTTTGCAAAAATATAGTCGAAATTCCGAAAAAATACAAATTTCCTAAAAAATAAAAAATTTTGGGAAGGAATATTTCACGTTAAAATTTTGAGAAATGGTCAAATTTTGAGTATGAAAAAGAAATTTTTTTAAATAAATCTAAATTTTGAAATCAATCTAGATTTTAAGAAATACGAATTTTAAGGTATAATTAAGATAAAGCCGTAATTTTGAAAACATGGAGAAAAAAATTCGAAATTTTAACAAAAACGAATGTTGAAATAAAAGCAAAATTTTGAGAAAAATATAGAGGCTTCGAAAAGAGATCGAAATTTCGACAAAAAGATCAAATTTTCGAGGGTGAATTTCGTAATGTTCGAAATATATCAGTCAAATTTTGTCGAACTTTCGAAAACTAGGCAACTTTTAAAGAAAAAGTAGAAATTTACTGGTTGAATATTTCTTTGTTTTTGAATGTTTAAGACAAAGGAGACGATTACTCTGCCCTGTCCAGCATTGAGGTGGTCGTCAAAATTTTGGAAACCAAGTTGCAATTTCCAGAAAGCTGGATTGAAAAAACTGTTGATATTTCAAAAAAAATTTCCTTCAATATTTTTGAAGATTTTTACTTTTTTTTTTAAAGATTTAACAAATTTTCAGGAAAAGGCAAATTTTGATAAAGCAAGCAAAATTTATATCGGATTTTAAGAAAAGTCGAATTTTGACGAATAGTGAAATTTCTAGAAAAAAATAACAAAGATTTTTGAGATAAAATTTTAAAAACTGTTACAACAAATTCGAAATTACAAAAGAAAAAGACAAATTTTGAGAAAATAAGTCGATATATAGAGAAAATGTTGAAACAGATAAGATTGAAATTTAAAGAAAAAAAAAAATTGAAACCTTTGGAAAAAGTCCCCCTAGTTGAATATCCATTTTCGATTGACTGATCGAACCAGGGGAGGCAGGTACCGTGCCCTGCCCTATTGTAGCTATATCTATGAAAACTTTAATACATAAACTTTTTGTTTTGCAGAAAGGAACCAAAGCACTTGGTTCCTTTTTGCACTTCTGCAGATATTTTACCTACATAACTCATTCGGATGAATAATTTTTTGGTAAATAAATGGTGGTAGCTTTTAAAATGAAACCTTTTTTACAGAAGAGATTATGACTTCTTCTGAACTATGTGCTAAAAATCTAATTTTTAAAAATTCGTTGGTTGGTTCCTTTCTGAAAAAAGCCCCGTTATTGTTAATACTTTCCTTTCGCGATCCATTACATTTTTTAACTATTTTTACTATATCACATTGATCATTTGCGATTACGAAAGTAATTTTGGGATCGGGTATTTTATTTTTGTGGCCCGGTGCGGGGTATTGGCCCACCATTTGGGAAACGCTGGTAGTATATCTAATGGAACGCAGCAAACCAGCAAATTTTCCTTAATTTAACATAGCGTTACACTGTCAAGCGATAGTTTTGAAGCTCTTCCGGATATTGATAAAAAGAATTTTATAGCTCAGCTTTGAAATACACAAAGCTCGGCTCTAATGTTTCCGCTCCATGCCAGGCATTTTATGGATTCTTGGTCGATCAAAGGTGAAAACAAGCAAGCAGAATAGAAACAAATAGAACGAAACATTTATGTTCCTCGGATTCTGCGGAAGCAATGTACCATTTTTATTATTTAAAGCACTCGGACTTCCAGTTAACTTCAACGGAAATATTTCGAATAACGTCACTCGTCTGCTCCTCACGCGAACCAATTGAAAAGGAAGATAATTGCGCAGATTTATCGTCATATTCTACGAACGTTAGAATAATTTAGACTGAATTTTACATATTTATATTTAATCGCATGGGAAGACCGGTTAGTAATTAATAAGCTTCCCATCTCATGCAACATAGTGCGACCGCGGTTCCAATTAAAAAAAAATGCTTCTGTTAAACCAGAATTTCATTATTCTTCTGCTGTTTATTTTTTCTATATTTTGGGGTGGCCAAGCAATGGATGATTTCGATGAAGGGGAAGAAGGTAATTAGCCTAACTCTATTTATTTTTGTGTTCAAAAATTTAACTTCTAGTAACAACAGAGTTGGATAAGCGGCAACTTACAAAGGTTCAGTGTAGGCAAGGTTACGCAAGAGTAAATGGCATATGTAAGGAGATATTCGATGACTACTACTGAAGTGAACAACCCTATACTTACCTTTCTGAAATATATATAGTTAATCTTGCATAAAGTCAATAAATGGGGAATTATAAATAACACTTTTATTCTAGTTTCATTATAATACAAGAGGCCATGGTCTAACAAAAAATATAAAATCATTCAAAAACCGAATGCAATAATTTATAATGTACAGTATTGCGTCATCGATTTATGTACAATCATATGTACACGTTCGGGTTTTTGGCATTTTTTACAAGCTTTCGTAAAATCGAAAGAATCATCTAAAAATTTGCATCAGCTGCTTTATCTGCATATGAGGTCGTCTCCGTTCGTGTTGCAGAGGTGTTGGGAGGGAGCGACGAAAAGCTTTCCGTTTTCGCACACACACAACTGAAATACTTCGTGGTTTCTGGAAGGCGTCGGTCTGCTGGAAGGAATAGCCGTGGGCAGGGTGGATACCAGGATAGAACTGGATTCTAATACGATCGAACCGACTTCAGACCTCAAAGTAAGGTCGTCGAAGGAGAAGGTTTTTATTTTGCCACCTCTGGACTCGATGTTGATGCCTTGGGGTGCGTGGATTCCCATCGTTCTGGTGGGAGATTCCAATCTGGAATGATAACAGAAATGAGTCAATAAGAAAAATGTTCAACTTAAATATTCAAATTTAGTTTGTGTTTCATGTGAAGCAAGTGTGTTTCATTTCAAATTATTTCACCAAGTTTGTATGCAACTTTGAAGGTCAGCTTGACTTTGTTCAGATGGAAAACTCAAATTTTTACTTTAAAGTCGATATAATTGAAGAGCATTTACATTAGAAATTTCCTGCAAACAGTTCGAAAAAAAGTAAAATTTTCTAGAAAGTTATTTCTGAAATTGAAATACAAATCTTGTCCCCTGGAACCAAGAAAGATTAAAAAACACAACAAAGGTTGCTCTAACGCGTTTCGATAGCCAAGTTATCATCTTCAGAAAAATCAAAACATTTTGGCATTAAGGTTATTATCGGAGATTAATGCAGAGTTTAGGAATGTTATGGAGCTCCGGAACCGCAGCCGAAACTGCCGAATATAAATGTTTCGCATAATTTCAGATGTTATTTGAAATCAATTTGCTAATTCCAGGCGACGAATTTTTTTTTGGTCGATTAAGATTATAAGACAAACTTGCTAGAATGTCACTCGATCTCACTTACGATCACTACTTTCTTTAACGTGTTAAATGAATCGATTTTTTTAAATTGCGCCATTTTTCCAAAATTTCGATTTTTTCGCATTCTCACATTTTCAATTTTTCCATTTTTTTTTATTTTAGCTTTTTGTAAAGTGGATATGAATTTTTTACAAAATGTCGACTTCATTTCAAAATTTCGGTTTTTTAAATGTTTATGTTTTCAAAATTTTAACTTTTCAAAATTTAGCCTTTTTGAAAATTTCGTCGAGAATTTCAGATTTTGTTGAAAAATTAAAATTGAAAATTTTTGATATTGTCTAGTTTTTGAAGGGTTGGTTTTTTAAAAATTTCGATTTTAATTTAAAATTTAGACTTTTTTGTTCTAAATTTTGACTTCTTGCCAAATTTGGGCTCCTTTTAAAAAAATCAATTTTTTCTCAAAATTTTGACCTTTCCAAGATGTTTACTGTTTTTAAAACTTTCGACTATTTTATGTTTTAATTGTTTCCAAAAATTTCTACTTTTTTTGAAAATTTTAAAATTTTTTAATTCTGATTGAGTTTAGATTTTTTCAAACATTAAGCAATTTTTTGAAAATCTCAACTTTTCTAAAAAAGTTCGACACCTTTTTTTCAAAATTTGTCTTCTTTAAAAATTTAGTTTTTTTTTAATTTGAAATATGTCGAATTTTTTGAATTTTCGACTTTTTCAAAATTTTACCTTTTTCCAAAATTTTAAATCTTTGGAAATTATATCTATTTTCAAAATTTTGACCTCTTTTTTATATTCCATCTATTTCAAAATTTTTAGTATTTGAAAATTTCATTTTTGTGAAATGGAGACATTTTTTGAAATGTCAATTTTTTGAATTTTTTTACTATACATGTATATTCGTGATCCTCTTAATGATATTTTCAAAATTTCGACATTTTTTCTACAAAATTTTCATATTGTTGAAAATTTTTGGATTAATTATCAAAAACTTTGACCTTTTCAAAATTTCGCCTTTTTTATTCAAAATTTCGCCTTTTCGGATGATTTTGGCATTTTTTTAATATTTCCACTTCGAATATTTTAAATTTAAATTTATTAAAAGTTTTACAGTAAATTTTTGAAATCTGGGTTATTTTGAAATTTTAGAGTATTTTTAAAATTTCAACTTTTTAAAAATATTGATTTTTTTGGAAATGTGTCATTTTTCAAATTTACAAATTTTTTGGAAAATGTAGAATTTTTCAAAAGGTTGACAATATTTTTCAAAATTTTGATTTTTTCTAGATCGTAACCTTTTTTAAAATTAATTTTTATTTTCAATGAAAAGTTCCATTTTTTTTGAGGATTATGATTAAATTTTTTGGCTTTATCCAGAATTTTTAATTTTTTTTTGTCATTTCTTTTCAACCTATTCTGCACTGCTCGCAATTTGAAAGTAATTTGCTTCTGAAAATCGATGTCGGTATTGTAAATTCGAATATGAATTTGTTGCATTATCTTAAGTAGATTACCCCCTAAGGGGATAAATTGCCCAGATCTGGTGTTCACTAAACATCGATAGGGACTATCGATAATATCAAAAGTTTTGATTATCGAAAACTATCGATAGTATTGTTTAGTAGTAGTTGAGTTTTTTTCTCTTGCCGATAGATGTCGTCCACATTCAAAAACATCTATTTAACTCTGCTTCAATTTCATAAAATGATGTGGAGCCATCTATGGTTAAAGGGAACACACTCAACAGAAACTTTTAACTTAAGGAATAAGGCGAGCAATAGGTTCGAACATTTAGTGAGCTTTGGCCACCCGTCAATAGAGTGCATTCTATAAATTATAAAAATATAATTTGTCATAGTTTTGGTAAATTTGTCTGCTGCTTGCAAATTATGTAAAGTAAAATACAAATCAAGTGGACACACAAGCAACCTAAAGACCATATTTAAAGGAAACAATAAACACATATACAATTTAAAATAAAACTATCGATATAGACTATCGATAGTACTATCGATAATATCGATATTTTCGTAAGGGGCCTATCGATAATATCGATAGTACAAACTATCGATGTTTAGTGAACACTACCCAGATCGCCAATACAACTAACTCTTATTTATAAATTAAAATTTAAACACCAATTTTCATATTTCCAACTTCAAAAATAAGGAACTTCCATACAAATTTTTATTCCCTATTTAACATTCTTGCGAGATGAATCTTCAAAAAACCTTTCTTAGTGTTCACCTATGTTATGTAAGGAACTCATGTGCGAAATTTCATGCTTCTAAACCGATTGGAACAGCTTATTGTCTTTCAGGCAATCTTTAGAATTTTATTAAGCAGATATAATTTGAGTACCTTTTTTTGGTCAACAAAAGTGATTTAAAGATATTTGTAACCAAAATAATATCGACAATAATCGAATATCCGAAATAATTCCATATTCGTATCCGTAACCGAAACCGGATATCCGTATCCAACTTCGAAAAATCACATCCCTCACAACTCTCTAATGCAGACATTTTGCTCAAAATTTTGAATCGAAAGTTGATTCGAATTTAATTATAAAATTTTGAAATTGTTTCCTGGAATTTCGACGTTAATCAAGAAATTCAATTTTTACGGAAAAAAAGTTAATTTAAGTTTAATCTTGAAATTATAAATAAGGTGAAATTTTGAAAAATCTAAATTTTCAAACAAAATAAGAATAAGTTCCCAAATTTTTTTGAAAACTTCAAACTTCGCATTATCCAATTTTAACTTTCTTTTAAATTTCGACGTGAATCCCAAAATTTGAATTTTCGAAAATTTCACCCTCGGTCTGCGATTAATATTTTTATCTTCATCACTTTCTCTCTATTTGATTAAAAATATTTAAAATATTAAATATTCCTTCTTTATTATTATTTACCTGTATTTAACCTACTTTTAAATTTTATTTGATTGATTGTTTTTAGTATTTTTTTGAGATTTAGGAATATAGATAAACAAAAGTCATATTTTATATTTATGCAATACAATCGACTGTGAATTCGTTTTGGGGACAATTTGTTACTGTAAAAAAAATAAAACAAAATTTGCAACGTTAATGTCTATAGGTGACTTTAAATACAACCATTTGATTTATTTGCTGAGAGCATGCACATGGAGACTACTTCATAATGTGTAAAAATTTGATACACATTTTCACCCCCTTGGGGGTCGAGTCTAGACAAATCCTTTCTTAGCGGATACCTACATCGGGTCGGATAATGATCCTACTTGCCAAATTTCAAGTTTGTAAGTTTAATTTCGGAGATTTCGTGATGATCTGATGATTGAATGAGTGCTTGGGGAGTATTTGTCTTCTACATAAATTTATTTTTTCTATCAAACAGATCTTAAATGTCGTCCACTTATTTGTAAACTTAAACCAACAATGTGGATTCGTAGGTACAATTGTTCAGAAACGATCTCTTCAGAATTAAATTGGGGTAGCAAGCGGCAGTATCATTTTATGAGTAAACGCTTTGTTGAAGTCATAATATAATCCTATAAAGTTTACTCTCAATATTCGCGATAGCCATTCGAATCGTAACCGTGCATGTTTTAACAAGCTCCCAGCGTAGCATCAATACATCACCTATGCTTTATACGCGCCCTTTCTTTCTCTGCCGAGCTTTATAAAAATGTAATCAAGTGCCCAATATTCGTGGAAAACATGCCGCTGCTACATTTATGATTGAGCTCAGGCACCACTCCAAATCTAAATAAAACAATATTAATTATAAATTGAAAAGTTGCAACGAACCTCAAATCATGTCCAGGCTTCGCTCTCACCAAATTAGTTTGGATAGAACCAGTGAAGCTTGTGCCTCCTTCTCCTGACACTCTGAGGCTGTCAGCACCAACCAAAACTTCGCGATCGTTTGCAGAAAATAACACAAGACCTCGATCGTCCAGAACTTTGAAATTGTTTGTTAGGCACTCGAAGCGATCATTTCCTGAAACAGTTATTAAGTTAATTTCAAAACTAAGATCGCCCGAAGAGCGTTATTAGATTAGAGAAAGCTTCAAGAGCTAACTTCCTTCAGGAAACGGTTTCAAATGATTTACATACGACGATATTAAACTCTTAATTAGGGTAAATTAAGAAAAGAAAATATCGTTTCATTGACGAGTAGCTTCTGAATTTTTACTTTGGAATTTCGTTTTGAAAAAAAAACAAACCCTTGTGGTGTAATACTTCAACAATTTGGGGGACTTACCTAAAATAATAAAACTATCTATACGTCCATTTGAATTCCTAGAAGCTATTGTGAAATTTTGACTCGATTCCAGGACAATGGGCTGCCCCGTCCTCGACTTTATGCTACTAACGGTCAGGCTATCGAGTATGAAGGCTCTTCCTTCCAGTCTTACACCCCCGCTGACTATTTTTAATTGCCCCATGCCCTCCTGAAAGAGAAATAAATATTAGCTAATGCAGACGCCCTTTCAGCTAGCTTTTGTCAAATTGGTATCTTTTTAATTAAAAATTCGACCACTAAGTTTTAGATTAAAGCCGAGAGCGTGTAATTAATTAAGGCTTTTACAATAGAAATTTTTATACAGAGAAAGAAAAGAATGACGAGAGTATTTTTGCATCAAAGGAAAAGCGAAACAACTGTTGCGTCTCAATTAAACAACTTTTAATTACGAATATTTAAAAAAAAGCTCTTTCATTTAGATCGCTTTTATATTTAACATCCTTATCTCGGGACCTCGGGCCGTAATTACCAACTGAAATTACACGGAATATTCCCCACAAGTCATTATCGTAATCATTTTGTTTCGCAGCCTCGGATAGAAGTTTTAATATTTTTCTATGGGATAGCTGGAGATTTTTTTCTCATCCTAGCAAGCAAACAAACTCCAACAATGCCTAAGATTGGTAGTTATCCATATCGATTGAAGTTAATTACTGTAGGACTATTTAGCAAAAGCTTGATACTTAATATCTATTGGAAGAAAAAAAAAACAAAATAAAAAGTGATAAGGGAAACACGTACAAAATGACGTAGGCGGCATAACTCAAAGGTGGATTCTAGGGCGCAATTAGCAATCACATAACCTGACCCGAATATCTGTCAAGAACCTGTCAAGACGTGAACATGCCCAGATCATTTATGCCGCTCTCATGGCTGATGACAAGTTTATGTACATTACAAGTTTTTTCTTTACAACAAGTTTTTTTGTAAAAATAGTACATTTTTCGCTATAGTATCCATTTCTGTAGCATTTATTTTAGTTTTCAAGAATTTATTGTTGCCTTAAGATAACTTTTTCTATGAAAAAATGCTCTTTCTATTAATTTATGAATTTACTTTTTTCAAAACGTTGTATGGACAAAACGACATACTTGCATAATGACATTGCCATATCTTCTTTCTAGACGATTTTTGGTCCAATTTGATGCGAGCATGCATATGGAGTGCAGAATCCTTCTTCTAGTGGATACTGAGTGAATCTGATAATGGATACTGGAATCTGAGGTGAATGGTCTGCTTGCTGTTTCATGGATATGAAACAACAAGCAGACAATTTACCTCAGATTCTAGCAGCAAATACTCATCAAGAATTTGTTTCAACTTCTCTTTTAAATCAAGAATATGTATACTCTGCTAATAAAGAATATGCATCCTCGTCTATAGGTATTCGGGCTATCATTATTGAAGAGGTTTCTCCAGTTCCAAAACGATGTTTTATTAGTAAATAAGGAAAAGCTAAACTAAAGGCTGTGGTTCTTTGGTTTTAACTTCTACTACTAATATGAGGAAAATTAAATAAAAAATAAGGTCAAATTCCATCAGTGAAGAAGAAAATGTTCCAAGATCATGGCAAAGACTGTCTATGCATATATTGCAATGATCTTTTACGAGTCAAGTCTGAAGAACAGTAGTTGTCTAAATTGTTCGCATTCGGCTCACGGTTCTTGCGTTAGAAAACCAAGTCTTCCCTTATTTGTGAACTTTGATAATAATTCAATAGTTTTTACGTCTGCCACTTTGTTCATGCGTAACATGTCATTTTGTCCATAGCATATGGCCAAAAGGGATTTTGGTAGATCTCAAACTAAGAATATATTTTCTTCTAATATTATGATTAGTTTCGATAAGTAAAGAACCAAAGACGATTGCTACAAATTATATGTTATGAATTACCAATAAAGAAGTTTTTACCCAAAAACAAAACCATATGTCATTTTGTACGTACTTCTCTTACATTCTAAAATCCATATATGCGCTTCTCTATTTCCCAAGCAAATGCGCATCATATCTGATGAATTTACCGCCCAGTGGCAATACTTGTGACAAAATTAAAGGTATTAAAAGCACCAGTATTGCCTTTAGAATTTATTTTACACGCATGTTTGCTCGATTAATTTGGAGGCTCCAAGCTTTAAAAAAGTGAACTCCAATCCAATTTCGTCAGCAAATTTCAAATTTGCACTATAAAGGTAACCGACTTAGACAAATGTTAAGGTTATTTATCCTAAATTTAAAAAAAATAAAACGAAGAAATACTCGCAATTAGATGAAAAAGCAGACAAATCGAAAAATTAATTGTTATTCGTATATTTTGGCTTACTACTGCTTCCCAAATCGCTTTCCGTGTCTACGTTAAGTGCGTTACGTTATTCTATTTCCTGTAAAACTTCGGCATAGATGCGCAAAACCTTTTTTATTATATATTCTCCTGTTGATAACAAAGTGAAGTTGCTATACTTTGTATACAATTTTTTAACTGTAAACTCAAGAAGCTTTACTTACCGAAGAGAATTCCATGACTTTAAGGACCCAGAGCGTCAATGTTAAATTGACTATAACCATGATAAGCAGAACTAAAATAAGAATATAAAGACATCTTTTCCTCCAACCATAAATTCCAATTCTAAAGTTATATCCTCCCGGTAATGCTTCTCTTGTATTCGAATGGCTGTTTAGTCCTCCCGAATCCTGCGAATCAGGCATCCCTCGGTCCGTTTTCTTATTTGCCCTGAAAAGAATTAAGTCGCTTCAGAAAAAATCAATTGCAAAATTTGTTTTTGCTACAATTTTCCAACCAAAGGATCAAGTTTTTTGTTTCCAAACGAATTTCCCCAGTTTAAAACTTAACCTTAGAACGCGACACCGTCCTGTTATTTAACAAAGTACGAGCACAAGAGAATGAAATGACAGAATTTTAGTAAAAATTAGTGTTAGTTAGGAAAGTGGAAACATAGAATTTTAGTTTGAAAGTGTCTTTTTTCCTAAAGTAAACCTTGTAATTGTACGAGTAAACGTCACATCCTGCGCGATGGGTTTTCCTGGTGCGGTCGTTGTGTTTCCTTCCGCTTGTTTACAGTGTATGCATTGCCGGTCCGCTAATTGGTTCCTGTACCAAACACAGAAGGCCCCTTAGAATTTCCGCACCTAATATTATCCTTGCAGGCTGGCGACGTTTCCAGAAAACAATCTCGCCTTTCATGGCGCTTCCTAACCCACATGCGAGACAAATTCACTTCCTTTGGTGGCGAACGCATTGTAAACAAAATGTAATAGACTGAGGCGGTTTTTAAAAACAGCAGAAAAGTATATCGCTTGATTTTGTCAACTGGCATTTTTGGTGTTATATTTTAGCTGCCAAATTAACGGAGGCTACATTGAAATGTTTTTTTCGAATTATTCTCTTTTTAAAACCTTTGATTTTGAAACGTTTTTAAATTAACAATGTATTTTTTTAAATCTATTTTTGTGTCAGGATTACTTTATTTGAAAGAAAAAAATTAGGCAGCCTTGAAGACTGCCAACAGAAATGAAAACTTAAAAATAGAAAATAACAGTATTTTTTTTTTGAATTTTCATTTTCATTTCACAAATTAAATAAAATGTTTGAAGTTTGAAAACAACAAATAAAGTGCCACATCATTTGTCGAAAATCAAATAGAGCCCACTCGACGCTGCTTACATTTTTTTGAGCGGAAGGAAACAGGGCACGAATGTTTGATGGGCCACTTAGACCTTTACGGCCGTGCCTCTCCGCTAGGTTGTTAAAAGCTTTCGATACAATTTGCAGCAAATAAACGAACACCAGAGAGTAGTCGGTATTATTGAAGTAATTTGCTAAGGTCAAGCGCGGCATTAGTGCTGCTCTTTGTGATCGACAGATTTCCCGAGAGGAAAAGATCGGAGGCGCACTAAGGTTAACTGGCTTGGTCAAGCAGAGAACCGACAACCTAACGAAAATACCACGAGCGCTCCAAGTTAAATATTAGTCGTCTAGATGGCCATGGGATTTGCTCGAATTTGTGCGCCCTCAACCTGTTGTAGCGGAGATAAATTAAATTTTCTTGGGGCGAGAAATTCCTTATATCGCCGTCGAGGCCATATTAATTTATGTCTGGTAAACAACTGAAATTTGATCGAACGATTAACAACAATCCAGCTGAGTATATGGATCTTTTCCTTAGCGACATTCCAAATTATAGTGGAAATTTCAAAATGTCAAAAATGTTGAAAATGTCGAATTTTGTGAAAAGTGAAAAAGTTGAATTTAACGAAAAAAAAAAAAAACGCAATTTATAACAACTCTTCTTAAAATTTTACCTCATTTAACTCTTGAAATTTACATGAAAACTTTCTCTCAAAATTTCCTAATAAATTCTTAGAGGTTTTTATTAGAATTTAGATCGAATTTTGGAAAAATTAACGAATTTTGAGAAAAAGTTGAAATTTTGAGAAAAGGCCCAATATTCATTGAGGAGTTCAATGCAATAACCTGACAAGTCCATTCTTTTGAAGAAGTAAGTTAGTGGTCTATTCATGCTCTAAAAATAAAATTACCTTCGGCTTTATGCAATAAAAACGTTCAAATATCCATTCCGCGTTCGATAACTCGGAATGGATCAAATGGTTGTCTATTAGTACTTTTCAAGTACCTCGAATTGTGATTCAGTGTGATTATAAAAATGTGTATGGTGAAGTTCTGCAACTAAACTAGAAAGAATATAAGAAGGGTTAATAAATCCGCATGCATTTGTAGGAATGTCATCCAGTGATAACAAAACTTATTTTACGGATAGTGACAAGGAGTGCGAGATCATTCTGAAGAAATCTCAAGTCCACGTTGTCTAAATATAAGCTAATGAATCACTATAAAGGTCGAAGAGTAGCATTGTTGAATTGTAGTGAGTCTGTAAAAGCTTTTATTAGATCTGAGTTTCAATTAATTACCGAAAAAATTTAAAAGTGGTTACCACATAATAAACAAAAGATATATTTACGGACAAAGCAGTTAAAAAATAAACAAATTTGAACACGTAATGACCCTAGCTGAATATTATGTACCCAAATGTGACTTCTGATTCTGTAAACGAATTGCCGAGTATTATCAAAGCTTTTTGGAATCTGATAATGTCAGCTTCTTACCAAAATGTGGTATCAAGGATTAAACATTTTTTTCTGATTTTTGTTTATTTTAGACATAACGTATGTTTTTTAAGTTTCTTTTGATCTACACCTTAAGGTTTTATTTTCATCTAGTTTCTATGAAAAACTTAATTTTGTTTAAATACTGTGCAATAACCAGGCAAGTTTATTTTTCCCGCTTCTTTTACTTTTAAAACTTAAAAACTTGTATACCTTTTACCAGAGTTAACTTTCAAGCGTTGATATTAACAAAAATATTCTCCCACATTTTTTTCCATGCTAACAGTTTTTTTTTCGTTTCTTGACAATTTTAACTAAATAACCAGGTTATTACATTGTACCCTTCAATTAGAAATTTCCAGAAACATGAGACCTTTTGAGGTACAAAGTCAAAATAACAAAATTAAGACGAATTTTGAGACAAGTTAAAATTTCTCGAAAGTCAAATTTAAAAAAATGAAATTTTCAGAAAACCCTACCTAAATATTAGGAGAAGTGGATTTCCAAAAAAAATGTTTCTTTGGAAAATACCATCGAAATTTCGAGAAAAAGGTCGACATTTCTGGAAAATAGTTCTAAGACAAAGTCCAATTTTGAAAGAAAAATGTAGAATTTTAAGTATGGATTCGCAGTTTAGAAAAAGACAAATTTCGAGTTTTGGGTAAATGTCAAATCTAAAATAAGAACCTAACTTTCGGAAAAAATCGAAATTCGCAAAGAGATAAAATTACTAAAGGTTGAATTTTGTGAAAAAAGGGCGACATTTTTAAAAAAATGTCGAATTTTGGTAAAAAATCAACACTTTCAGAAAATCAAATCTAAAATACAAACTCAACCTTTCGGAAATACTTAATAAATGTCGAAAATTCCAAGAGAAAAAATTTCAAAAGGTGGAATTTAGTGAGAAAAAGGCAAAATTTTTAGAAAATGTCGAATTTTGGGAAAATAAATTGCGATTTCTAAAAATATTTTTCTAGGCATTATAAATTATTTTATTTAAATTTTGATTTACGTATATTTAAATTTATGTCAAGATTTTTATCTCAACATTTTTACTTATTTCTTAATATTTCTATCCAATTTAGAGAAAATAAACGAATTTCGAAAAGTCGAAATTTCAAAGAAAAGTCAACATTTCTGGAAACATAAACCATTGCATTTTGAGATAAAATAATAAAAGTCAAAACTCCGAAATAAGGCAAAGACAAGTTAAAAAGAAAAGTCGATTTCAAGGAAAAGTTGACATTTCTAGAAATATAAAACATCGCACTTAGTGATAAATATCAAAATTTTTAAAATACAGCAAAACAAGTTAAAATCTCAGAAAAGTCAAATTAAAAAAGGTCGAAGTTTTTAGAAAAAGACCAATATTGAGAGAAATAGCGGAATTTCGAAAAATGCATTTTTCGGAAAGACGAATTTTAGGACAAAGGGGAAAATGTCGAAATGTCTAAAAATATCTAATTTTAAGATAAAAATCAAAATTTTGAGAATAGCTAAACTTTAGAAATTGAAATATAGAACTGGTCCCCTGAAACCGAGAAAGATTAAAAAACACAACAAACGTTGCTCTAAACTTTAAAAAATCAATCAAAATATTAGAAAATGGGTTTTAAAAAGTCAACGTTTTCAGAAAATGTTCAATAACCGAATTTCGAAAAAGGGACAAAATTTCTAGAAAACGCTTGAAATTTGCAAAGAAGCTTTTTCCAGAAAATTTATATTTTGAGCAAAAAGTAAAATTTGGCCACTAAAGTCTAATTTAAAAAAAAATCGAATAAGGTTTAAATATGAAAATGAGGTTTTAAAAAAATGGTATAAATTTTAAGAAAAAGTTGAATTTCGAGGGCAAAAAAACTTTTCGAAAAAAATGAAAATTCCTCACAGATAGTTAAATTTTGAAGAAAGAGTCAAATATTAAGAAAAAACTTGAGATTTCCAGTAACAAAAATAAAGGATCGGATTTTAAAATAAGTCAAAATTTCGAAAAAACAAAGATTTTGAAAAAAATATCAAAAACATGAAAGTTCCAAAAAGTTTAGAAATTTCTAAAAAAAATCGAAATTTTGAAATTTTTTTAGAAAAACAGCAAAATATAGTATACATTCAATTTTTTTACAGCAAAGGGTGAATTTTGAGTCGAAATTTCGGAAAAAAAGTAGAAATTTCAAGAAAATAATTCAGCCAAGAGGAAGTCGGGCTTCCACAATGATGGTTCCATAGCGATTGCTACAATGAACAGTCAATAGACCAAATTAAATTATTTTTACTTATGTATAAATTTGAAATTTTATTCAAAACTTTTTTGAGTTGTAATTGAATAATAAAAAAAAATGCCTATTTTCGGATATAGATAATTATAGGGCAATTGCAGGTTTTTTGATATCGTAATAGTTGTTGAGAAAAAAATATATTTTGTTGAAAAATACGTACTTGTATTCCAAGACTTTTTGACCTATTATAGTAATAATTTTTTTCAAAGAAAAAACCTGACAGCTGAAGGATAGAATGCAAATCAAATTTGACCTTTACACTCTTTTACATTATTTCTTTTGGATGAATATTTTAGGAGTTAGCACTAGTTTATTAGATTGCACGCAATGCAGTAATTGTGGTTGGAATCGAACATGTTAGCCAACTTTTGCTGGACCCTAATACGAGAAACATCCAGGGGTTCTTACAAAAGATATACGTCAAGGAAATAAATATTAAATTTATCGAAAATTAATTAAAAATGTTTATACATTGCCTAAACTAACTGTTAAAAAATGTATTATAAGTGATAATTGTTTAAAATTAATAAATCGGCATTAAAAGATGTTTTTATTGAATTTTTCTTAATATCAATGCATATGTCCCTTCCTCATTATTGGAGGCTGATATCGGAAATCTGAGGTCAAATCCAGATTCAGTAGGCCAAAATATATAAAATCCAGCCAACATTATTCCAGGTAATTAATTTATGATCCAATGTCTACTAACCCAATTAAATTCTAAATTTTATCTTTAGAAATCTAGAAGAACAGGGAAGCTATATCTGTAAGACGATTGGATCAAAAATTATTAAAAAAAAATTCACAGATTTCGCAATCCTTGCAACCAACGGAGACATTGGGAATGATAACACCAAATAGAAACATAATTAACACTTTATTTAACATACAAGGTTAAACAGAGTATTTAAAAATTTCAAAGACAACGTTGGCAGTTGATTCGGAATGATAAATAAATACGAATTACGAAAAAAATTAATAAAAAATGTTTACTTTTCGAATTACAGACTTTCAAAGTTGTTATAAAAAATAATTTAATTAATAATTTCATAACCTCTTTACCGATCGTGTTGAAATATGAAACCTTTATTTATTTAGATTATTAAGGCTAGAATCTTAGTGACGAAGACCCTTGTTTTATCCGACATCCCTTGTAATTCACCACGACAATTATCTATGTATCTTCGAAGTAGTAAATAATAATAATTACATAAAATATGTATTGATTTACAACAATACGTATTACGTTAATTCTGTAATAAACCTTGTGATATTTATTATTATTATTTTATTGTTGCTTAATTCGTGAAGTTTAATATTGTATAATCTTAAGTATAGATTTTATCTGATCATTTTTATATGTAATTATTCAGATTACAAGATGCTCTTTTTCAAAAAGTTTCGGACTATAAGGGAGAAGTACTCTATAGTTCACCAAAATTGATTTTCCGATACCACCTTCCAAACATTTTTACACGGGTCTACTGCATTCCGAATATTGGGCTAGAAATCTGAACTGCCGATGCCGATCACTATTCGGGTATTTAAATTGATTCTTGTTAAATATTCGAAGTACCAGTACACTATGAGGCGCCGTTCACAACATAATTATTTTTCATGAATATTTAATAAATCAAACAATATATGTAAAATTTTAAATTATATATTGTTTCGTTCTTGAAATATACTTCATTTCTGTAAAAATGAATATTTATATTCTCCTGATAGAAATTTTACATAAATCTATTTAAATATTTTATATGAAAGTTTTATGTGGTTTTAAAAATATTTATATAAACTGTGATACATGAAACGACCGTGAGAGGCGATAGTAGCCGCACGAATCGGGCATGGAGTATGGTATTATTTATATATCAATTTTATTTTTCGTTGTCGCCACCTGAATCTTGATTATATTTACATATTTATCAATAGCACTAAAATCTGACATAAAAAGTCACAGCATGCTGCTAATAATAATAATAATAATATTAACAAAATAATAATAAATAAATAAATAAATAATAAAATAAAAAAAGTTTCAAACCTTAATTTAAGTTCCAGCGCTTCTAGCGCCCGCTACGGTGGTTTGATATATCACACTTTATATAAATATTTTTGAAATCACATAAAATCTTTATAAGAGATATTTACGAATATTTATATAAAATTTTTAACAGAAGATTTAAATATCCATATTCACTGAAATTAAATATGCTGCAAGAAAGAAATAATATATAATTTCAAATTTAATATAAATTGTTTGATTTATTAAATATTCATAAAAAATTATTATGTCCTGAACGGCACCTCATACTACACAGTGGTTAAAAAATATGTTTCCTGTTTATCGTCTGTTGACTACTTTATATTGAAGTCAGTTAGCTACCGCTTACAAACAAGATATATGATCTACTACTTATCACAGGGCCAAGATTTAGAAGTAAGAGGTCGACGAATTGATCCAAACAAAATTTTAAATAATATACAGGCTCTTTTAGTTAACATTTCCACAGCCGATATCTCTGAAAATAAAAAGGACCTATATATTGTATTATAAGTTTAGCATTGTAATGATCAGATGAATTAACCCTGAGGGTGCGTTTAGATTAGAGATTTATTTCATAATAGAGATCTCAGGTATCTGAGACTAAATTTCCTTGCCCGTTTACACTAGGACACAAATATAGCTGAATAAAATTACTAACACTTTTAGCTGAGATCAAATCTGTTGATAAGTCGTTCATATAAAAATTGCGACTGATTATTTTACTTTCTAATGGGAATTGTTCTTCAGCTTCTTTTGCTATTTTAAGAAACGGGCTGCAAAAAAGGGTGCACAAGTGGTGCCGTAAGTTACCATTATTAAACAGAAAGTTTAAATAAGTCCTTCTTTGCTGATGCCATAAAACTCGTTGAAAATCGGTGTCATATGGATACCCTTTTTATCATTCTGTACATTTTGGTGATCTTACTTGACAGTACAATAGGATAAACGGAACGGAAATCTTCTTGTATTATTGCTTGGGCGATTAAAATGACGTTAAGGCTGACTGCAAATGTGTCTTACACCACATGAATTTTATGCTCCTTCACAGTTTGTTTGAACCCCCTGGTTGGATAAGTAGTACAATTCAGAAATTTGTCATTTCGACAAGTGGTCCACACGTGTCATCCCTATTTTTTACAAGTTTAAGAATCATTTTATTGATACTGAATGTGCCTCGCCCATTTTTCTTTCGTTTTTGAAAGGCAACGTTACAATGAAGAGACCACAGGGTGCTCGTAAGTAGTAATTGTCGTAAAAGTGTTATTTCGGGTCTTTTCTTCTTGGGATAAAAGTATTTTGTTTTCAGTTTCCTCTTGATCCTAAAATTTATTGCCCCGGTCATGTAATTGTTCTTCCTGACAAGAATTTATGGTCTTTGAATTGCATGTCATATTTTTGTTTCTTTGAATAGACTTTTAAATGACCAGGTGCATTCAAACCAATTTGTTTTCTTGAAAATGAAGTTAACTTTTTCAAATTTCAATGGAATTTCTAATTACTCCCAAAATAAATTTGTTTCAGTTAATAAATCTATTTAGATTATTTCGCACTGAAATCAGGATGATCGAAAAAAACATTAGAGGGCAGTTGAATGGCAAATTTATCAATCTTAAAAATTGATGTTGGTTCTGTGATTTTGTTTATCTTATTCCAGATCACACGTGAATTTGTTTAGATGTGATTTGATCCATATGGTACATTACTTCAAACTCTTTTAAAGAAAATTACATTTTTTTAACTAATGCTGAAGTAATGATGTTCGCTTGACACTCTGGATTTAACAACGCTGGACATTGTTTAAAGTTACTGCACCTATTTCTAATTAAAACTAGAGCTGTACTGGTTGTACTGATTGCCATTTTCGCTTTGCATGATCGTTTAATTTTTCGGCTATTATGGGAATAAATAAAATTAATCCCCTTTTTTTGCCGAAAGCTCTAAAACCTTTAATACAGTTAATTAGTTGTCTTAGACCGGGTTGTGTGGTTTTTGTGAATTAAAAAATGTTTAGGACGGTTGGACCTGTTCTCGTATATATATACTCGTATAACCAAATAGACTACGAAATAATTTAAATCAAAATAATATTAAGGCATCTATGCTCATGGCTCTTGAAAGAAATATTTTAGTACAAAGCGAAAACAATTAAATATTAAAATATATTTAATCTACAAGCAAAAAATTGTCAACTTTATTGTAAAAGTAATTTACATTTATTTGAGCCCTAAAAATTATAAGTGCAGATATTTTACCACATTCGTTTACTGAGTACTTCAAGACAGTACGTGAATTGGATTTAGGGTAAGAGTTTACAGCATAATAATGGAATTATAACCCCTCACTTAAGGGCCGCTGACTTGGGTAGCCCGTGTAAACTTCAGAACCTTTAAGTTTGCGCATCTTTACATGCTCACAATACCGCCTACTGTGTTCAGTTTTTGTTAGCGGTGTTTTCGTACTTAACTCACTAGATTCTCTATTTTCAATCTCTCGTAAACGTTTTTTACGCTCTCAATATGTCTTACACTTTTCGCTATTTTTCATACTCTTAATATCCATAGCTGATAGCCTTATCCAATGAAACGTCACTGGATTAAACGAATATGGTGCACTGCGGTGAACTGTAAACTTAACATTCTCTCATGCCGGCCTCTCGACGCCGAGAGCGCTCGACTGGCGATCCGAGTATGTCCGACCGACCGACACCTTGTTCTTCAAGCTGGAACGAAAACCCGAAACTTCACCCCGTATCTCAACATAAACATTTCCAATGTTAAAAAATATTTGGGATCTTTAAAGGTAGTTATTTCAAATGATACCTCACACGATATATTAACTAAAACTTATCCGAAGATCAAATTAACTCATTTTATTATAAATTTTTTTCTTTTTCTAATTGTTGGCTAGCGGTATTTCCGTGAGTCATCGAGGACTAACGCTGTGCAAAATTTCAAATTTCTACGTTACATATTTTTCAAGGAAAACCTTTTTGTGACAGACGCACCGACGGACGGACACGAGAGTGAGGAAAGGGTTCCTTTTTTTCCTTTTAAGGTATGGAACCCCAAACAACTCAAAATTTCTCGGCTGAATATTTATTTTCTCCTTTTTGCCAAGAGATTACCAAATTTTGAGAAAAAAACAACTTTTGACAAAGAAGTCGAAATTTGCACAAAGTTGGGTCTTGAAAAAAGCCGATATTTTGAGAAAGTCACATTTGATAAAAAAGTCGAATTTTGTGAAAAAAGTTTCAAAAAAGTTGAAATTTCAAGGAAGGGACAAATTGTGGCAAAAAAATCTAGCAAAAATTCTTTAGTTAAAAATATAAGCTTTCGGCTAGCTTCATGAGCCTATGTCTCTTTCGAAAAATTGTAGAAAAAGAAAAAAAAAACGGAATTTAAAATTATGTTTTTGATACGTAGAAGTGGACAAGTTACCAAAGTACTTATTACACATTATACATTACATTATAACAAATGTTGTTAGGTAAACCGTGGACCCCCAGCACTCAAGACACAGACCCCTTGGGGATCCATGAGACCCAGGTTAAGAAACTTTATATTAGAGATTGAAATGAGCAACGTGTGCATTAATCATAAAGGCGGTGGTAAAATAGCAGTAGTGACATCAAACTAATAGGGCAACATCTCTTCCAGCTTAGTTACGTGAATCCTCTGCTGTGAAATCAAATTCCTCCAGCGCAATATGTTAGAGAAAGGTATGGACTTACTTCTATGACAGCCCCATATATCGGTTCCATCTTATTCCCTCTTACAAAGTCCTGTGTATTAAAGAAGGCGGGCCAGCCGTTTTATTGTTCTGTTCCACTCCTCGAGATATATTATCTTCTGCTAAACCGGGCTCCATTTGAGAAGTATATAAACTGACAGACAGTGTTAACAATTTCCTCTTCTGTACGACTATCACATACCTTTAGCTATAGAGTAAACAATTTCGGTCTAATTATCAATTAATTTGATCGCATGATGATGTTTATTGAACTCGAATTATAAAACAGACAAAACATTTTAATATCTCGAAATAGATCGCTCGTATTTGCTCAACCAGTTGTGTACATCTGTCTATGTCTAAACGACATATTCATCGATCCTTGTTTGAGTTGTGCCAATTCCGTTTACGTTTACAAATATTTACAAGAACATTAATACGATTCATTCTTCCGAAATTGGAAATGAAAACGTAGGAAGACTCGAACCGTTTTTTCCTTTCGTGAAAAAAGTACATCAGTTATTGTCGGAATGTCTGCATTATTTAGTAAGTAACAAGATGCAAAACGTCTCAGTCCGACGTAGAAATATGATGGGAGTTGGCCGTAATAGTACAATATCCGTCATAGTCTAATGATTGTCGAAATAATCGTGCTTTCTTTGTCCTCCTTTCCAACTCTGTAACCGTATGCTAACCCCCTGGGAAATGTTAAATTTATGTGTTTGGTTTTTATTTAGGGCCGCAGCCGCACATTCGCTATATATCTATGCTTCACGAAAAAAAACATTGCTTTTAGAAATCAAAAGACTGGTCCATTCAGCGTACAAAGTAGAAAACAGTGCTATTGAGATCATGATGGCATCGATAATTGAACTTCAAGTAAGTTATTTAATTTTAGTTTTGACAGTGTCAAATGAAATGTACTTAGCTTCTATTGAATGTAATTTAAATATTTTATAGTGATATTAATTGTAGATAACATATAGTAAAAAGCTTCTTTTCGGATTTTTTTAACGTTTAATCTACTCGCAAAGGGCGACCCCATTATGCCTTCAAAGCACTGCCAGTAGGATGCAGAAACAAGGATAGGTGGCGATAAACCGTCTTCTTAAGCAAGAATAGATTGTGATTTTTGGGAAAATTCCTTTTAGTAACGAGTTTCATAGCTTGGAAGTTGTATGGAAAAAAGAGTCTCCGTAGACAGAAGTCCTCACTGAGTCAAGCTGGACCGCACAGGAATTTGCTGTCTCCGACTGTCTTTATGTCTCAAAAATCTTGACCTTGGGGGGATCAGTCCTATTAGTTCCTGCAAGCATATCCCACAAGAGTACTTGTAGAAAAGAGATAAGTTATCAACTATGCGCCTGTGCTTTAGTATTTCGAGAGAATCGGTCAAACTATCGTCATCAATTAGGCGAATCGTTCTTCTTTGAATTGAATTCAAAAGAGCTAAAGTGTGCTTTGGGGCTAAAATCCAAACATGAGAGCAGTATTTTAGTGTTGGCCTAACTTGAGTTTTGTATAGTGTGAATAGCTGATGAGATGTCAAGTACTTTTTAGCTCTAAAAAGAAAGCTTAGTTCATGAGAGGCAAATTTGGCAATAGCTCGCACATGATCGTCCTAAGAGAAGTTAGTGCTCGCATTCATTTCTAAAATAGATAGATTAGATCCGTTCGAAAGTATTTTACGGTCCATTAGTATGTTTGTTGCTTTATTCTTGATGTTTTCCTAGAGAAAACCGCGGCTAGAGTTTTTGAAGAGTTGAAGTTGACCAAATTGTTCTTACCCCATTTTAGAATGATTTCGAGATCCCAATTAATTATCTGTATCTGCTGTTCTGAAGCAGCCACGAATAATGGTTTGTCGGAGAAAAAAGATGACACATGGCTACTATCATCTGCATAGCTGTATATAGGATTGGGTGTTCAAGCCAAGAGATCCTTTATGTGTAACAGAAACAGAGTAGGAGACAGGACAGACCCCTGAGGCATCCCTGCATTAATCGCAAATGTCTCAGATGAGATGCCATCGACGACGACCTGAAGAGATCTGTCAGCGAGAAAACTGGATATCAAATGACAGAGTCCAGGAGGAAGACTATAAGATGTTAATTTGGCAAAAGAGATCGGTGCCAGACTCTGTCGAAGGCCTTTGAGATATCCAATGCAACAATCTAAGCCTCACCATGTTTTTCTATATCTGAGGTATTTTTTAGAAATTTTAATTATATCTACAAAATTCGACCACTTTTTTTACAGTACAACTTTTTTTTTTGTTAGATTTTTCTAGTTTTGACTTTTTTAAATTTCAAAGTTTTTTCAAAATTTTGACTGTTAGAATCTCAACTTTCCTTTCAAAATTCTTGTTTTTTCTCAAAGTTTTCATTTTTGTAGCAATTGGGTCATTTATGAAAATGGAATTTATTAAATCTTAACTTTTGAAAATTTCATGTTGTTTCTTAAATTTTGTCACTCTTCCAAGATTTTAACTATTAAAACCGTTTTTAACAAAATTTATATTTCTGCCAACGATTTTTTCCTCGATATTTGCCTTGTTATTGAAAGTTGCTTTCTCAATTGCTTTATTAACTATGATTTTATGGGCAATATTGGAAGATTTTTTTAAATTTAACATTATCTGAAAATTCTCATTTTTTTAAAGCTCGGTCTTTTTCTAAAAATTCAGAAGTTTTTTCCAAAATTGACTCTTTTTAACTTAGTTTTTTATGAGATTTGAATTTGTTTTTGAAATTAACCCTTTTTCTTCAAAATTTATAATTTATTTCTCACAAATTAATTTTCTGATGACAAATCGGCTTTACCTATTTTCCAAAATGTTGACATTTTACTAAAAGAATAAACTTGTTTCGTATTGCTTAGTTTTCTTCACATTTTTCTAAGTTCGGATTTTCCTGCAAATGCAGACTTTCATGTCAACATTTTCAGTTTCTCGCAATTTTGACTTTTTGCTTGAAATTGTTCCAAAATTGATTGAAAAAGAGTAAAAATGTCTCTAGGAATTTCGACTTTTTTCTCAAAATTTAACATTTTATGTTTTCATAACTATTAAGCTTTATTAACAAATTATTAGCAACAAATGTTAATAATTCTACAATGTTTCGATAAATATTTGCTAAAACCAGACCAGCTTTCACTTTACAGCATCATTGGCGATTATACCAGCAATTTGTTGATGCACTAACAAGTTGTTATACTAATAAGTGTAATGCTGTCTACATAGGTCAAACGTCACGTAATTTTCACATTAGATAGGGCGAATGTCATGCTGCCTTCAGAAATTAACATCCAGAAAGATCAAATTTTGCAAAGGATCTATTAGAAACACAACATAAACTTACATGCCCATAAGTATTACACATTTGTAATAACACTAAAAAACTTAATTTCTTGGATGTCATAGAAATTCAGAATTATTTACAATCTAGTCAATTTACACTTATGAACGAGCAGCTTAATCTTTTGAACATACCTCTAATTGAAGCTTTGGATGAGAATTCGAATTAGATGGAATATTCGTAGGAGTCTGTGATCCACGGAGCTTGTTAGCATAACAACGGTTAAACAAATTGCTGGTATAACCGCCGATTATGCTGTAAAGCGAAACCTGGTTCGATTTTAGCAAATATTTATCGAAACATTGTAGAATTTTTAATCTCTGTTGCTGTTTTAATCGTTAATAAAGTTTAACAGTTATGAATATTGAAGAATTCTTCGAAGTAAAGGTTGGAAACGTCAATTATTTTGAGTTTTCGCAAATTTCGACTTTTGTGTAGAAATTTGTTTTTTCATCAAAATTTCGCCTTTTTTTAAAAACATTTGTTTTTTTACTTAAACTACATTTTTAAAATTTTGACTTTCTGTGAGATATTCTACATTTTTCAAAGTTCGCTCTTTTTCTGGAAAAAGAGTTGTTATCCAAACTTGAATTTGCTAAATTGGTATTCTTCTCAAAATTTTAATTAGTGCTTAAAATGCTTCTTTTTTTTATAAAATTTTAATTTTACTTTCAAAACTGAACATTTGTTCCTAACTTTGACTTTCGATATTTCAACTTTGGTAACATTTCTTTTTTTTGTCATTAATTTCATAAAAGATTTATTTTTTCCGGAAATAGTCTATCTAGTCTATGTTAAAGTTCGATTCAAAATCCGTTTTTTTTTTCAAAACTTTAACTTCTTCTCGAAATTTGACCTAAATTTTATTATAAAGGTTAAACATTTCTACAAAATTTCGACTTTTTCCTCAAACCTTACTTTTTGTATTTCTACAAATTTCGACTTTTCTTTGAAATTTGTTATTTTTTTTTTACTCAAAATTTCGCCTTTTGTTTTTAATGTTTATCTCTAAGTTCAACTTGATTCTCAAAATTTGACTTTTAATTAAAAAAAATTCATATTGGTTTTTCCCTGGAAGTTCCAAATTTCTATTTATTCTCAAAATGCGCCTTTTTTAAAATTTTTACCTTTTCCCAAAATTCGTGTTTTTTTTTAAATTTGACCTACTATCAGAAGAATCCTTATTTCTGAAAAAGTCGACCTTTTATTTAAAATTGGATTTTTTGCAGTTTCTATTTCCTTCTTAATATTTCTCAAAGCTTGGCTTTTTCTGTAAATGCCGACTTTTAGGTAAAAATTGAGCATTTTTGCTTCTCGTTTCCATCTTTTTCTTGAAATATTTCTTTTTCTGAAGTTTTATTATCTTTTTTTCGAAAGCAAGTCGAGATTTCATGAAGTAGGGTCAAAATTAATCCTGAAATTTCGATTGTTTTTTCAAAGTTTAATCTTTTATATTTCCGCAAGTTTTGACTTTTTCCTCGAGATTCGTTCTTCTTTAGAATTTTTTTATCAATATTTGTCCTTTTTTCAAGTTCGTTTCCTTTGAAATGTAAACATTTTATTTTTTTTAATGGGCTTTTTCTCGAAATATTTTAAAAATAATCTTGTTTTTAAAATTTCAATTTTATTCCCAAAATTGAATTTTTCTATCAAAAACAGGTTTTCTATTGGAAAATTCGCACTTTTTTCTTAAAATTGCTTTTTTAGAATTCCCTTTTTCCTATTCTTCTCAAAGTTCACTTATTGTGTTAAGGCTGGCTGGTAGCAATATATTTGAAAAAAATAGTCGAATTGCGAGTAAAATGTCGATTTTATGGAAAAATCCACATCAAAATTTTGCGACAAAAAAAAAATTATAAACGCAAAATTAGAAGAGCAAAATGGAAAATTTAAAATGTTAAAATAATTGCAAAAATCGAAATTTTTCAAATTTAAATCGACATTTTAAAAAAGACGCTATTTTATGCATCGTGCCGATTCGACATCCTTGCGGGCCGGATGTGGCTGCAGGGTGCTGTGCCCACTTCTGTTTTAGAACATCGATCATTCTTAGTTACACAGAACGAGAAATTTAAGAAGAAATTTGTTATGAAGCGAGCAATAAAAATGGCCAAAATTTATATGATACAAATCAACAAAACAATTATAGTTTAAAGGATCTTTCTGTCTTGTATCAGATCTTGTATCTAAATTCTTAGTTACACAGTACGAGGAATTTAAGAAGAAAATTGTCATAAAGCGAGCAATGAAAATGGCTAAAATTTATACGATACACTTCAATTAAACAATTCTAGTTTAAAAGATCTTCTCCAATTTGTCAAAGAATAGGTTTTTGTCTTGTATCAGATCTTGTAGCTAAATTTTTAAGCCCACCGAGAAAATTAGGTTTCAATGTCTCTGAAATTCTGAATCAGTGCCTGCCATCGACTCGTTTGATACTATTAAACATTTATAATTGAAAGGGATCCGATGGCATTTTCTCGAGTTTACTTTTCCATCGCGACGAAGCACTTTACCGAATAGAAAACACTCGAGCACTTAACATGGACAGACCGAGGATTAAAGCGCAGACATGTCCCAAGTATTTGCGAATCAATATTTACAAAGAAAGAAAAATACTGCCAAAGTGCGACCAATTATTCTGAAATATTCATGTTCGTGTCTGTGCAGAGTATCCGATGGATGTAAAGTGGTTGTTTGAGGGTGTTCTGATAATGGCACGACCGGTTAAATGCGGGGACGTCCCGATGGCGATGATCGACGCCTTCGACCCGCATTACGCTAGCAGACGGTCCGACGACCACGCACGTGTGCGGTAATTAGACGTTATAAGTTTCAGGTAATAAATAGGTAATCTGCGGGACGAGCAATTTAACATGTTATGTATTGATGACTTATTAACTCAAAAAGATTGCTTGGTACTTCAATTAAACAAAATATGGCAGCTTATATTTAACATACTGTAGACTCGAAATAGCACCTCTTAGAGCAATTAACAATCCTGAATTGCAATTTTGATGTACGACGGTACAGTTATTTAAAGAATTAGTCTATAAATGTTATAAAAGAAATTGTAGTAGCGCCCGGCCCATTCACCAAATATCTTACTAACGGTAAGGCATTATTTTACATAATTCAACACTTCAGCAACGGTTTAGTTACTTAATATTGAACATTGATCATTCCTGGGACAGAGGAACTAATAAATAGCAACCTTTTCGAATTTGCACTCGTCCAATACAATTTAATAAACCAGGCAATTAGCGAGAGCTATTAGTGATTCATTGAAATCGGAGAACAAGTATGTTGTATTTTCTGATCAAATGAAACTCAAAACGCCTGCAGATGACGTGAAAGCTTTGCAACAATGCCCACTTTGACAGAGCGGTGCAAAACCAATCAACATACTTAATATAAAATTCTCGACGTTTAATCAATCTGATGAAGCGAGAACTTAATTTTTTAAGAGAACGCTCTTGTTTGCGCGTTTTTATTTCGATTAAAAGTGTATGGCTTCGGTTTGAACACACAAGTTTTAATTTTAGATATTACTTCCTCAAATATTATTATTTATTTCGAGGCACCATGTCTTGCAATTTCATTCCCCGATGACCCGACTGAAAGCATTGGTTATTCTTTATGTTTTTATTTCCCCCGTGGTTTTTATTCAGGAACGCCTTTCATAAATTTCCTCGTCAGCGGAATTTAATAATTTATTACGCGGTCGCAAGGTCATTATTCAAAAAAAAAGTAATACTATTTCGTTACCGCACATTATCCATAACTGTAAACGCATATTGCTGAATTTTACGTTAGAATATTTTTGACATCAGGATTTATGAAATTGGTTTTCAATTCTTGATCAAAGATTAAAGCATCTGTCAAAAAATAAGACAAATTTATTTATATGGCCACATCCGGTAATTAAATTTAGTGGAGTACCTAATTAATGTGGCCATTTATTTTCCCTCTCGCAATTTATTTATCAATAAATAGAACAGAAAATAGCATTTAAAAATAATTACTGTAATATTTTATAGTTAAAAAATTTAAACTTTGCTTTCTAATTATTTTATTAAAACTTAAAGCTCAAACTTGAAGTTTTAAATTATTTTAAACGCACACTTTGCAACTAACAACATATAATAAAGGGCATTTATTTCCCAAAATTGCAGGTGTAAAATTGCAAGTTTTATTGTTTTGTAAAAAATTTTAACTTTGAGATAAAAGTTTCAAAGCTTTTAACATTTTTTTCGCTTTTTCCCAAATTATGACTTTAAAACAGAAAATTTAACTTTTTTCTTGAAATTCTAATTTCTAACCTCTTTTCTGTAAATATCGACTTTATTTTGCAATTTTGGTTTTTTCTTGACGTTTTGGTTTTTATTTTTAAAGCTCTGATTGCAGTAAAAAAAATTCTTTTTAAAACTTTTAGAAATGTATTTATATCTTCAATTTTTTATAAAGGTTTAGTTGCTTAAATTTTGAGAATTTTCATAAAATTCTGACTTAAAATTTACATTTTTTAATGTTTCGAGATTAAAAACAAATATAGATGTTCCTCTGTAAATATCACATAATCGACGAAGTTTTTTTACACACAGTTGTATATTTAAAATTGCACGTTTTACTTTTGTCCCGAAACTATTGGTCTTAAACAAGACATTTTGAGTTTTTCTAGTTTTTCAATTTTTTTCGAAATGCTTTAAGCTTTAAATTTCTACGTCTTTATTTCTTAAGTTTCGATTTACAAATCAATATTTTGACTATCTGTTTACTTAATTCTCTTCATTTTTTTCGGTTTACACTCAAAAACTTACTTTTTAAGGGATTTCTTCTTCTTAAGTTCTACACTTTTTTAAAGCTTTTAGCCTCAACTGAAAAAAATTGCTAAATATTCTACCCTTTTTGTCAATTACCTTGAGCTTAATTATTCCGGTACCTTCGAAATTTTTAATTTTTTTCGAAATTATAAATTTACACTTTTAAAGTTTTTTTATAAATTTTGATTATTCTTTTCGAAAATTTCATTTTTCTTTAAATTTAATTTTATTAGAACTTTTTACCTTTAATTCTATTATTTTAAATTAAAATTTCTAGAAAATAATTTTATAAATTCGAAATTTCTACTTTTTCTAGAGATTTTCAAATTAGCTCGAAATATTTTTATATATTTTGTTTTTATCAAATTTTAAGAATTTTCTGAAAGTTCTGACATTATAAGTCATGTACATCTTTTTTTTATAGCGGGGGTCCTTCAGCCTCCGCTACATCCCGCACTTCAAACGCCACGCCTCTATGACCATTCGTTTTCTTCTATATTTCTATCTTTCATTATCTCTTTCAATCCATTGGCGTTATGGGTCCTCCTCTTCTTCTCCCATTCTCTGACATATAAGAGAGTGCTATCTTTGGCCTTTTTTTTCTTCCATTCTCTTCACGTGGTCATACCATATCAGCTGCCTTGTTTCAAACTCGTCAATAGTGTATATATATTCTTTCTGGTCTTCTACGGATGTCTTCATTTTTTACATACCTTACGTAGCTTCGAAATTCTGCATGATCTTCTGAGGAAGTCCATTTCTGTCGCTTCTAGCTTTTTTTCTCCTTTTTTATTAGTTGGCAACATTCAGCTTCATAGGAATACATTGGTCCTACGATAGCTTTATAAATGTTCAGCTTAGTGTTCTGTTTTATTTTATTTGACCATATCAATGGATTTAGAATGCGGATCTTTTTTGGATGTTTCCTGTTCGGAAATGATACTCCCCAAGTACTTGTATTCGTTAGCTCTTTTAATCTGGCCCATATCTATATTTGTGTTTAAGTTTTGTGGTTCCTCAATTTTTAAATATTTTGTTTTGGTCACATTTATGTTAAGGCCCCCATTTAATGTATTCATCTTTTAATTTTCTCATCATGTAATCGATGTCATCCTCGTCAGATGCTATAAGCACTTGGTCATCAGCAAAGAACAGAGTTGTAAGGCAATGGTCTCCCATGCGGATTCCCATTCCCGCAATTTTTCTTCTCCAGTCTTTCAGAGGTTCTTGTATACATAACTTGAATAAAGTGGGCAATAAACTGCACCCTTGTCTCAATCCCTTTGTTACTGGTATCTAAATTTTTGATTTATTCTAAAAATTGCCACTTTTTATTTTTTATTTCGAAATTACAATTTTCAAAATCTTACAGCCTCTATTTTTTTCTAAAAATTCAAAATTAAGCTTAAATTTTATTAGTTTCCATTTTTGATCGAAATTTTGATTTTCCTCTAAATTTATTATTTTGTTCTCTCTCTCCCCCTCCCTCTATCGCTCTACCTCTCTCTTTTTTTAAATTTTATTTGTAAAGATTCAAATTCAAATTCAAAAAAATTCGACTTAAATTGGAAAATTTCTAATTTTAATTTACAACTTATTTTGTTCTGTGTCTCTCTCTCTCCCTCTCTTTCTCTCTATCTCTCCTTCTCTCGCTCTATCTCTCTCTTTTTTCTTTAAATTTTGTTCGTTAAAAACCTCTAGATTCAATTATTTTCTTCTTAAAGCTTTAATATTGTATTGTAATTTTTTACAGTTTACAGTTCAAGTTTAGGCTCGAAAATAGTTAAAAAAATGCAATCAGAATTTTGAGATAATAAAAAACTAAAATTAATAAAAAACAAACTCGAAATTTATAAAATAAACTCTGAAATTTCTTTCTGTTATTTTATCTCTTTGATTAATTTTGGGTTAATACTTTAAGTTTCGACTTATTCAAAAACTGTTGCGCTTGCACTCACGGTTTTTACTTCTTTTCCCTAAAATTTCGACTTTAAGCGTCTCTAGATATTAGGGCTCATTTGAAAATTGTGACTATTTTCTCGAATTACCGAATTTTTTTATCTAAATTTAAGGGAGTCAAATCTTTTAATTAAGATTATTCTCTTTCTTGCTTTTCTTATAAATTCCAATTCTTTTCCCAAAACTTCGTGTTGGCACCTTTCAGTTTTGCTTTATTTTCAAAATATGTGCACTCTAAATCTAGACATGTTAATTTGTTTTCACAAAATTCAGAAAATTGTGTTTTTTTATATATTTTAAGTTTTTTAAAATGATTTTACATATTTTTAATTTTTACTTTTTGCTTCTTCTGTTCTTTTAAACTCCATTAAAAGAGGAGGGTCATTTCTATCTTAAAATTACCAAACATTAAAAAAAAATGCTGTAATCGATTTTCACTTTAAAGAAATGTTCCCCTTTTTATAAGAGATAAAACTACACCTGGTAACACTGTAAAAACTTTTCGATTTCAAGAAAAATTGAAATCCTAGAAAAGCTTTCAAACTACAAACATTATGTTTATTAATTTTATTTAACATTTTTACGACCCAGTTTAAAAATAAGAGTCCACTATAAAGAATAATTTAAAAATTCTTTTTTTTTTCTTGAAATTACCCTTTTCACGAAATTTTTTTTTAGTGCGAGACTTTCTCCAGCTTTCGATTTTAATCTCGAAATTTAGATTTTCTTTCCTACGTTTTGACCTATTTCTCGAAATTTAAAATTTAATCATGAAATGTTAGGTTTAATTTCTAAATTTAAATTATGTATTCAAAATTTTGGTTTCTTCTTAACATTGCGTCTTGAAACTTGAAATGGAGATGTTTTCTTCGTTACATTCAAGTTCTTTTACCAAAATTTCGGCTTTAATCTCGAAGTTTGGATTTTAATCTCGTTTTTACCTTAAACTCAAGAATTCTAATTTACATTAGAAATTCCAGGTTTACTTTTAAAGTTTGAATTTTCAACTCAAAATTTCGATTTATCATTAAATCTTCGACTTAAGTCTCTAAAGCTAAGGTTCAAATTAAAACTCGAAATTATCTGTAACTCAGCTATGGAAAAACATGGTAAGGCTAGGATTGTGGCATCGGATATCTCAAAGGCCTTCCTCCCGAATTTTATCATTTGATATCTAATTTTCTCGCTGACAGATCTCTTCAAGTCGTCGTATATGGCTTTTCATTCGAGATATTTGCGATTAATGCAGGTGTGCCTCAGGGGTCTGTCCTGTCTTCTACTCTGTTTCTGTTACACATAAACGATCTCTTAGCTTCAACTTCCAATCTTATCTACAGCTACGCAGATGATAGTAGCCTTGTGTCATCTTTTTTCCCCGACAAACAATTATCCGTTACTGCTTTAGATTGACTAAGGAAACAGCAGATACAGATGATTAATTAGGATCTCTAAATAATTCTGAAATGGGGTAGCAAAAATCTGGTCGACTTCGACGCTTCAAAAACTCATTTTATGCACATTATCTGCCTTAAAATACTTCACTTCTAGAGAAGTCTAGAACGCACATTTGCTTAGGAGTCATAGGAAAGTCATCCTTAATAAAGCCCTAAGAATGTTCTAAGAATTACGTAATTTAAAGGGACCACGCACGTTACGATTATTAATAAATATTTCAATACTATACAGCTTGTTATAATATTTTTGGTTTTTTAATAATAATTATTGCTTTTTTACTGTATTTTTTATTATTAAAAGCTATGGCCCTTGCATCGCCTACTATAAATTTTTTGTATAAAAATAAAGAATTAGTTCATTTAACCCACTATACCACCTTTGAAGTATAGCATGACATACACCAAATTAATCAGAAGAATATGCCAAATTGGAAAATGATAAAATCCAGTATAGTATTTATAAGAAATAACAAAGTTGACATAATTTTCTTGGAAACAGTTGAATTTAGAAAAAAATAATGTACACCAACGAAAAAGCCTCAAAAGTCAACTAATTAAATTTTTTGACTTTTTTTAGTCGGACTTGAAAATGGCGATTTTCAGTTTTTTCTAAATAAAACCAAGACGAATTGGAATTTAATTGTTTTCTCAGAAAAATGATATTAGGCATTAAATTCTGCACTACTTTTCCTATCTAAGCTTCCTTGTATCTCTAAGGGTTTACGAGATCCCTGTAGTGGAAATCAAATTTGGTTCAACCTGTATATTGAAATTTCAGAATGTTTGAAAAAATATTTGATATGGCGGACCAGGTTTTACTTTTCGGCATAGTTGGCGATTATATGATTGCCAATTCGATGGTTCGATCATACCAAATATTTGTATAAGAAAATAATATCGAAATGGTAAATTCACCATTCAGAAGAATAGAATTGCATGAAAAAGCTAAATTTCTTTTGAAATATCAAGTTTTTCTACAGTCTTAACTAAAAATCTCTTCGTTTTTTAAAATTTTTTAAAAGACTACATTATTCCTAAAATGTTTTTTTTAATTTCAATTGTTTGCTCCAAATGCTTGATTTATATTACCGAAATTTTAGTTTTCATCTCGCAATTTCAAACTTTTTCTCTTCATTTTAACCTTTTCATTTTTGCAACTTCAGAGAAAAGTGAATGAAATTCTAAAATTTCCACACAAAAGAAAAAATACCAAAAAATTCAAAATTACTAAAACAGTTTTCTTAGTTTCAGAATTTTTATTTTTGATTTCCATTTATTCTAAATTTTGCTCAAAAATTTAAAAATCAGAATAAAACTATTTGTGATGTTCTTAAAACTTCAACTTTAATTGCGTTCGATTATGAACTCAAAATATCAAAAAATATTTTATTGAAGAAACAGGAATTCGACAGTTTGGTTAATAGTCAAACCATTTGGTTTTGTAGTTGAAAATCTACTTCAACAATTTGAAATCGCAAATTCAATATTCAAGAAATAAATATGAGTTCCTAAAACAACACTGAATTTGCATACGAACTAGTATTTCTTTCTCCAAATTTTTAGTGTTAAATCAAAGTTTGTAATTTTTTAAATCTTTCCAAATAATTTAAATTATTCAAATAATTAGAGTTTTTGCTCTAACTATATTTCTTCAAATTAAGAATTTAATCTTTTATTTTAGTATTGCTTCAGGAAGAAAGAGTTTACAGTAGAAAAATACTTTTTGAAATCGACATTTTGCGTAAAAAATTAAACATGTTTTTATCAAAATTACCAAAACTACGAAAAAAAGTACACATTTTATCAAAAGTTCAAATTTTGAATAAAGAATATCGTTGTTTAGTGTTTCCTCTATATTTTAAATTATCCAATTTTTATCATTTTAAATTTTTCTCTAAAAGTAAAAAAATTCAACAATAAGAAACTTAATGAAGAAGCAAACATTTAAAATTTCTACTTAAAATTTCGAAAATAGAACGGGAAAAACACGCAATAACTAATAAAAGTCAGTTTTGAGTGTTTTTTTAGAAGTAATATTTAGTAGTATCTCTCTGAAGATGATAGCTTGGCTGTCGAAAGGCGTTAGAGCAACCTTTGTTGTGTTTTTTAATCTTTCTTGGTCTCAGGGGACAAGGTCTGTATTTCAATTTTAGAAATTTCACGAATTTTCAAATATAAAATGTGTCTTTTTTAAAATATTTAGTTTCCTTACAAATTTAAATCATTCTTTGAAAATGTCGACTTCTTTTCTAGAATTTTGACTTAAAAGTATAAAATGTAATACCAAAAACAGAAAAGTGAAATTTGAAATATTAAAAATAAAAGAAAATTCGAAATATATTTGGAATTTTCAGTTTAAAAATAAATTTCCCATTTTTCGAAATTTGTTTTAAATTGAAATTTCTGCGGAATTATTATTTTTAGATAATTTTGGAATAGCATTTTTTCATACTTTATTTTTGACTTTAAATGGACCTCATTAGATAACGCCCCAAGCCTCCGAAGGGAGATATAAATTATATATCGTCCTTTATTTTTAGTCATTATTATTTTAGTCATTAGGAGGTAGAAGTTAAGATTGATTTTTTTTAATTAGGCAACTTTGGAAATCACCGTTTTAAGTGAAGCGAAAAGGGTGCAGAATAGTTTTAAAAGAAAAATTGATACGGACACTTCTAATTAAAAGTACCCTTATTCATATTCACAAATATTTACAAAATATCTTTTCGTGAATATTATTGTTTCATTCTATTCTATTATTTTATAATTATATAAATAAGATTTTGTGTTTTTGATAAAAAATTACTTTCTCTTAGCCAACAACTTTGAAAGGATTTATTGCATAAAGAATTTATAGTTATTTTTGATACAAAATATTCTCCTGATATTTTTCTCACTAATTATTATGGTTTTTCTGCAAGAACAAATATTTACATCATATTTATGTTAAAAATATTTCTTTGGCTATTTGTATATTTATTTTTGGTGGTATTCCAGATTTATTTCATTCAGCTTTAGAAATGGGATTTATAAATAGTTTTTAGTTGACAATATCGTAAACAAAGCTCTATATTAATATCATATTATTGCACCTTTGCTGTACACATACAATACATTCTTCTTTATTTTGCACATTCTTTTACACATACATTTTTATTTTGGAAACTAGTTGTGGATTAAAAAAAATATTTACATGGTTTAGAATTTATTTAGATAATTTAATATCGAAGAGTATGATGTTATATTTGGAGAATAAAATTCTCATAAACAAATTAGGTTAAGTTTGGCTTAAAATAAATTATATTTTTCTATGATTTTTGGAAAAGAACTTATAAAATATATTCTTACCTTAAAGTGGAAGTTGTTGTTTTATCACTGTTATTGACCTAGAAAGAAAAACAATTCATTAATATTTCCTCGTGACAGTTTAACAATATTTTTTATTAAACAACTTAATGGGCTTCTGTTATTAATAATAATGTATCAGTCTTATCCCATATCAGTTCAAGAATATTATTTTCTGTCAGTGTTCTAACCTTTCTATTTAGATCACGTTAAACATTTTTTTATGGCGGCTCCACTATTAAAAAAATGAATTCCACAAATCACGAAAGTTGATGTTTATATTTTAAATGACTATAACCGAACGGTCACCAATTTAAACTGAAGTATTGGACTAAATTCCTGGTTGCCAGCCAAGATTTAAATGTACCACTTAGTAAACTAAAAATAGGTAGAAAATGCAATCTGCTTTTCATATCATATACTTCGAGTTAGACCATAAAGTGAAGTGAAAATGGTTTATTTACTATAGCAGCTGATTTATTTACGATTTAAATGTTGTTCAATCGAAACAAACAGATCGATTTATGCAGCGCATCTAATTAAAGTAATGAATATACGAACACTTAGACTTTTCTCATAGTTTAAAGCTTAAAAGTGAATTTAATTTCCATTTCTACATGTTACCATTTTCGAAATATGTTCTTTTATTTTTTGGAAATTTCGACAAGCTCTTCACATTTTTAAAATAAATTTACGCTATCGTTTTTTGAAACTTTTGCTTAATTTCTTGGAACTCCAAGTCTCTTTCAGATTTCAGATTTAATTTTTTCTAATATTTTAATTGTAAACTCAAATTTTCAAATTTTTTCTAAATTCCATCTTTTCTCGAAATTTCGCAGATAAACTTGAAAGTCTTTTTTTATAATATTTATCCATATACTCAGGATTTTGGTTTCTATGTAATTTTCTTTTAGATTTATTTCTTAGAAAGTCTAATTTTAAATGTAAGGTCTCTCTGGAAAAATATTTACGAGTTATGTTTCATAATTGAAAACTCGAGTTAATTTCTTCCATCTTTTACTATTTTTTTACCTAAAATTTTCATTTTGAACTCAACATGTCGACTTCTATAAGAAAATTTATGTTTTTTTTTCTCGAAATATCGACTGCAAACGCAACTTTAAGTTATTTTTAATCTTGTAAATTTTTTTGACAATTAAAATTGGTTCGGAGTTCCTTGGAGCTAAACATCGAAAGCACCGCATGCTGATTTTTTTTCATAAAAGTAACTTGCTAACAAATACAAATTCAAAAAACACACACCGTTGTATCGCGAGTGAAATACTCTATCAAAAGTAACAGTAATATACATGGTGTTCCATTCAAGAATAAAAATTGAATAATCAAATTTTGAACCACCTGGAAATATTTTTAGGAAAAGCGCCTTTGCATATTTTCATAACCTTTTCTACCTCTTTTCGTTTACGTGTTACAGTCCACGGATACAATGACTCACCTTCTACAACTTCATTAAAAAAATGTATCGAACAATTTTTCTTGGGTGGGCGAGTAACAACCAGGCTTGCAATAAATTTGACCATCTGCATCAGGCGAATTAAGTGGATGTATTAATTTGTCCACTCTGCCACGCCATAATAAAACACCCGCTTAATAGCCCCGCAATTTATGCGTTTGTTTTGCAGTCATAAAAGTAATTCGAACTGGAGGGATGGTTATCTGTTTGCACAACTTCTTTTCAGCTTTTCTCTCCGTGGAAAGCCCTTCTTCGAGCAACAGGTCACAGACGTAATTTAACCGCGTAAAATTAATGTCGCCGATAGATGGCCCCCGAAGCGAGCTAATGATACCCCCGATTGCCACCCCTCATTAAGCGGTTTCAATTTCGCTGTAAAAATAACCGAGCCGATCGCGTTTATTACAATTTTTACAGCTGCTCTAAAATCTTATACAGTTCGATTTTTATTTCGTGTTATAATTGGCAATAAGCCGAAATTGATTTCGCGCCGGCTTTATATAAATAATTTTAATTGTTTTTTGCGGGCGCGTTCCGCGCGCTTTTTCACTTTGTTCCATCGCCCCTGCTTTTCGGTGAAATATAGCGATAGAAGGGTCGTATTTCATAGGGTTGCAGCTCATTGAAATTCTCCAAAAGTGGGCGTCTTCAGATAAAAATAATATATTTTCGTCCGTGGAGGTTGTTAAATTAGAAATTTGGGCGATCGAAGGGCGATGGTTTGATAACAGAAATTTATTTTTTGTCCGAATTATGAAAAAAAAAATTTAAGGTTTAAATGTAATTGGGTTTTCAATCTAATATAATATCTATGCTGAATATTTATTCATTTGGAATATTTTTGGTTATATGCTATTTTTTTAAGAGTGAAGTAGGCACCTCTGTAGCTGGTTCATTATCATTTGACTTATTAAAATAAACTGTTACCACTTGTGGTCAAAATTCGCCCAATTGCATCTGTAAAGTAAGGAAATGTAACCCATTTTTCACGTAATTGATTCATAAAATACCTTAATGTTATGAGGAAGGAGCAAGAGTAATAATTATTTTGCTTATTTTGAAAATTTCAATGTTTGATAAAAATTTTGACTCCTTTAAAAATATCGACTTTTTCGAAAAAGTTCATTATTTTGTCAGAATTTGGACTTTTTTCAGGAACTTGCATATTTTCAAATTAAAAATATTTTTGAAGACTTCAACATTTTTTGAAAATTTCGAGTTTTTTAAAAAAATATAGATAGTTTTAGAATAAATTTAGACTTAGTTTAGACTTATTTCAAAATTTATACTATTTAAAATTCAACTTTCTCTAGGATTTTTGATTTTTTTAAAGATTTTGATTTGAACAATTTTATTTTTCGTCAAAGTTTCGAACTTTTCATGAATATTGGATTTAAATTTTTTTTTTAATATTTCGACTTTTTCTAATAGTTTTAAATGTTTTGAAAACATTGCTCATTTAAAAAGTTTTAATCTTATTTCAATTTCATTGAACATTTTTTTCCTTTTCCTTACAATTTCTACTGTTTGAAAATTTTGATTCTTTTTGAAGGATTCGACATTTGCTGGAAATTTAGAATTGATTTACAAGTACGATTTTTTGAATTTCAACTTTTTTAAAATTTCCCCTTTTCTCAAAATTTTTCTAATTTTTGAGGCTTGGTTTCTTTTTCAAAATAATGAGTTTTCTCAAAATTTAGAGTTTTCTTGAAAATTATGACTTTTTGAAAATTTTCGACTTATCACTGTTTTTGAAAATTTTCATTTAAAAAAAAATGTTAACTCTGAAAATTTCGACCTTTCAAATTCTTCAATTTCTGGAAAAGTTTTACTTTGTTTTTTCAGAATCTCCACTTTTTTGAACCGGTTGACTTTGAAAATTTTATCCATTTTTAAATATTTCGATTCATTTTGAAAATTCCAACCTTCGTTTCTTGAAAATTTCAACTTTTTTAAGAATAGCCTTTTTGGAAAGTTACAAATTTCTTTGCAAATCACGATTTTTTGAAAACTTTAAATTGTGAAAATTGTTGCCACTGTCAAATTATCAAAATTGAAATTTTCTCGAAATGTCGATTTTGTAAATTTGACTTTTATTTAAATTCGACTCTGGAAATTTCAATTTATTTAAAGAGGTAAAGTTTTTTGAAAATAACAAATTCTTTTAGACCTTTTGGCCTTTGGTAAAAATTTTACATTAAAAAATTTCCATTTTGTAAAATTTCGAATTGATTTATAAGTTTGATTTTTTGAATTTCAAATTTTTAAAAATTTGGACCTTGGTTGATTGGCTTGTTTTTCAAAATTTCTATTTTTGTAAAGCAATTTTAACTGTTTTTGAAAATTTTACCTTTTTAAAAAAATGTTAAGACTGAAAATTTTGATCTTTAAAAATCTTCAATTTCTTGAAAAGTTTTACTTTGTTTTTTGCAAATCTCCTCTTTTTTGAACTGGTTGACTTTGAACATTTTAGCCTTTCTCGAATATTTCGATTAATTTTGAAAACTTTGACCTTATTTTTGAAAATTTTAGCTTTTTTGGAAAGTTACAAGTTTCTTTAAAAATTACGTTTTTTTTGAAAACTTTGGATTTTGAAAATTTTTGCCGCTGTCAAAATATCAAAATAGATTTTTCTCGAAATGTCGATTCTTTCGTAAATTAGACTTTCATCTAAATTTGACTCTTAAACATTTTAATTTATTTTTATTTAAAGAAATAAACCTTTTTGAAAATAACAAATTCCTTTAGAAATGTTGGCCTTTTGTGCAAAATTTACATTTAAACATTTCCATTTTGTAAAATTTCAACATTTTCTTAAAAGTAAGTAAATTAAGTTAAAATATTGCATTTTTCAAAATTTCGACTTTGTTTAATGGTGAATTAAAAATTTCAATTATTTTTCAAAAAATAATTTTTATTGCTTTTCTCAACTTTTACGAGTCACATTAAAAAAAAAGTCGATCCTTATTCAGAATTTTGATTTTATCACGAAATTTCGCCGTTTTTAAATTTTTGTTAAAGTTCAATTCTACTTAGAAATAAAGCTTACTTACAATATTTGAATTTTTTAACCTTGAACTTTTTTCAAAATGTTTATTTTTTAATAAGCTATTTAAATAAAGAAATTCATGAGCAAAGTTTAAAAATTGCGGTCTTGTTTTTTGAAAATTGTATATGCTTTTTGACAGGATCAGGTTTTAAGTTGAAATTTATAGATATTTTTTTAATATCCTACTTAAAGTAGAAACATTAAAATAAAATTTTTCAAAAAAGGTAAATATCTCTAGATTGATATCCAAATTTTTGTTTGAAAAAGAAATAGAACAACAATTGGAAAAGGAAGAAATTACAAGACATGTATACTAGCATTATTTTAGAAATTTGGATTATTTTCGAAACTATCTTCAGAACTGCACATTGAAACTTCGATTAACTAACTATTTATTTAAATATCTTGAAATTTAAATTTCGTCACTTAAGTCTCAATTTCAAAAACAATTACAACTTGAATGTCCACATTTTGGAAAGATCCTTTAAAGTAGCTAAATTTTTGTCTTTGTTTGTTGTATTTCGACTTTAACACGAAATGCCAAAACTTAAAAGCTTTAACATTTTCAGCCTATATTCAAAATTTTGATTTTAACTGAAAATTTTGAAGTGAAGGAAATTGGAACTTTACTTGAAAAGAAAATTTTAGGAAACAAATTATAATAATTTTGCGATTTAGGTAACTTTGAAATTTTTACCTTTTCCCAAATTGCCGATTTTATAATTTTGACAATTAAAATTTCAAAGCTTACCCGCAAAATTTTTAATTTGTTTCTTCAATTTTAGGGTAAAATTTCGGGAAAGAATTATGAGAAATTTTCAAAAAAATTGTTTTAAAACATTAGAAATTTCAAGAAAATGGTGAAATCAAGATAAAAGAAGATCCTATTTTTTAAAAATAATTTTGAGAAAAAAAATGTTCGACTTCTTTTGTCAAAATTTCAATTCTTTATGAGAAAAAAGAGACTAAAATTTTTGTTAATGTCAACCTTGAAAATTTGATTTTTTTAATCAATGTCTTTAGAAAAATTGCAAATTTCTAAAAATTATTTTTACGCACCTTAACTTTTTTATCAGAATTTTATTTTTTTAAAGTTGCTATTATAAAATTGAAAATTTGGTATTAAAGTTGGACGATAAACATGTTTTTGAAAATTGGGTTAAAGTTTAGAAATTACGTCAAAATGTATAGTGAAATAAAAAAAATGCGGAATTTTCACTAGGTACTCAAAAATTTGAGTTTGAATATTGACATTTTCAAATTATTTCATTCCGAAAGAAACTTTCAAATGTTGATTTATTTTTTCAAACAATTTCGATGTTTTCTCGTTTGAACTTTTATTTTTAATCCGTAGTGCAGCTAAACGTTTTTGAAAATTCCTGAACATTTTTATAAAGTTTGGAATTTCGAATTTAACTTTTACATGATGACTTTAATTAAAAAAAAATTCAATTTTAAATTCAAAATTGTCATCATAATTTCAAAAATTTGATCTTAAATAAACACAAAATTTGGAGAAAATTATTTTAAGTTGTTAAATTATATTATTTACATTTTAATCAGCAAAGTTTTTCCCTTTAATTTGGAAATGTCGATGTTTAGGTAATTTTAACACTATACTTCAAGAGAAAAGTCGAAATTTGGAGAAAAACTTGGAATTCAAAAAAAATTCTCACATCTTCAAATTTAAATACAAGATTTAAGGAAGTCAGAAACTGCATTTTAGAAAAGAAATAGAATGAAAACTTTTAAACTTCGAATTTTAACATACTTACCGGTTTTTTTTTTGTGGAACGGACTGGTCCTTGGTTATGTTCAAAAATTAAAATATAAATCTTGTCTGCCAAAACCAAAAAAGATAAAAAACACAACAAAGGTTGCTCCTGTAAAGATTGTCCTCAAAAGTACGTCGGGCAGACTAGACGATCTTTTAAAATCCGACTGAAGGAGCATTTAGTTCATTTTTCAAGTATGCTTATGCTTTTGAATTGGATCATAGGATAGATAATAACATTAAACTGTTAATAGTAGTAAATAAGAATTCTATGTTAAATGCATGTGAAAGCTTAGCCATCCATAAGGCTGGAGACAACTTTATAAAAGGTTGCGCTCGGTTTTAGGCCACTCATCTCTGTTAAAGATAGTTAGGATTGATTGATAAGGTATTGTGACACTGAGACGTGTATGATTAGATGCGCATGTGCCTTCGGATGCAGTCGATCGTGCACGAAGTAAATATTCTTTGTAATATGGGTTAATTTTAGGATTAGGTGTTAGTATCTTTCTGAAGATGATAGCTTGGCTATCGAAAAGCGTGAGAGCAACCTTTGTTGTGTTTTTTTTATTCTTTCTTGGTTTCAGGAAACAAAATTTGTATTTCAATACCTTCTGGTAGTAATTAGGCAGGTAGCAAACTCGAGGAGTAATTCAATCAAAAGGGAGAAATGGTGGATGCGCCAGCACATTTTGCGTTAAAACGATGCTTGCAGTAAAAAATGCCCAGAGAATCATCTAAGTTTTTTCATGTACATTTATAGTTCATTTAGGTTTAAAAGTGATAGTGGAAGATACTTAAAAATACCTTCGAAATAATAACGTAATAATTCTTGGACTTAATTTTTCGTGTACCGAGCTTTATAAAGCGCCACACCGTGGAAAGTTCTCGGAGTCGTCTTATGCTTTCTTCTAGCCTTCAGCTGATAAACGTTTTATCCTAGAGTGGATTCGATTATGTAGTCTTATCGCAAAAAGCAATCGCTATAAACTTCCTGCGAACCTGGCAAAAGAAGACCTTACAATAACTGCAACACAAAAATGAACCATCCTTATCTAAATATATTTATGGCAGCTTTTATAATAAATCACCACCTTTATTATCTTCGTTATGCATTTTTAAAGCAAAACACATTTCATAGTGCACGGCGCATAACTATAAAATTAGAGTTATCCCGAGGGCAGAAGCTTACTTTGGCCTTTTAATAGACAGAGACGGATGGTGAAAAAAAGCGTTGAAAAATACCACCAGTGACAGACGTCCTATCTAACAACTTCTAAATGCTAACGATCGCAAGAAAGATGCGTAGAGGGCTCGGCTAACCCGTTTTTGTATCCTTTCAATATTTGATGAAACTCGCCTTTGCGGCGAGGGAATTTCCTTTTTCCCTTCGAGAATCTTTCCGTAATGGCATAACGAGCCCGTTCGACTTGCATTACCGGTCAGTCTTATTTTCTTTCCCACGAAAAGCTCTTCTAAATATTGGTAAACCTCTTGATTGAAGGGGGAAAACTTCAGAAGTTTTTGTTTTTTTTTGTCACAATCGAGGACGGTGAAAACCTATTGATGATTTAATCATTACATAAAATATACACGATATAGTACATCTTTTATGTTGCCTACATTTTTTCTTTAACATCCTAAGAAATTAAGTTTATTCTTCAAATTAATTTTTAAACCTTACAAATTTTGAAATTTAACAATTATTTTCATTTATTCCAGTTTTGATTTTAGTTTTGTATTGTTCTTTTTTTATTGGCAATTTGGGAACCGCTTTAAAATTGTAGTTTTTAAAATTAAGCAGTCAATCTCAAAAGGTCGAATTTTTTCCCGAAGTTTTCAGTATTTTAATTCTACAATTTTGCTCTTAAAATTTCGATCTTTTTAAGCGATTTTGATTTATAATTTGTCGATATATCGAACTTGTAGAAATTACTACAATATCGAGTCTACGTTTTCTATTTTTTTAAATAAATTTTTAAGTTTAAGTTTTTGAATGAACAATCTTTTAATAATAGTTCTGGTCAACTATATCTATTTGTATTTCCGTTGAACGTTTCAATACATTTTTTGTTTTCTCACAAGCCTAATTTTTATGGCAAATTATTTTTATTCGCATTGATGCATTTTAAAGTTTCTCCGAATTCCTCTTCGCAACTTGACAATTTTTTACAACCATAAATTTTCTTTCTTTATCTCTCATTTTCCACTCACGTGTACATAAATCCCTATATATATTATAATGGTTTAAAACAAACGATGCAAATGCGTAATGGGATCCAACAATGCGAGGCGGATTTAATATGCATAAAACGTGGAAAATCATAATTCCACATTGGTAATGTTGAGGTTTTGAATGAGGTTTAAATAATCTCACAAGTTAACGGCTAATTCGGATCTATTCATCTCTAACTAAATTTTCCCAACAGATTCGCATTCAATGTCCACATTCGATGAATTATTCATTTTGCGCGTGTTAACTCCGATAATACTTAATATTTAATATTAATTACTCCTCCTCTTTTGTTCCCACTTTCACCATTACGAAACTTTCGAAAGTGGTTACCATATCCCCTACGTTAACATTTGAAATGATAAAAAAATACTATACATGGATTATTTCGAATTGCTAGTGGTGAATATTTAAAATTAATTTGCGTAGGGTCCGAACTAAACGAATCAGCAAAAAGCGTGGACTACATGATGGAAATTATTGCTCTATATGTTTGTATCCCGTGTCATTCTGCAATTTTAGCTAATTCGATTAAAACATGATATTTCGCATCATCCGGACTGCTACAATTTTTAACTCGCGAGTCGGTTTATTTGAATATCACCCAATTCGCTCCCGAAGTTTTTATAAAATATGAGCAAGTTGGCGGGCAATGAGTTGCTTTCGTCCACATACGCCGGCTTTTTATTAATTTTTTAGCGGTAAAAGTACTCCATCAGGCTGACCTATTGTGTTGTAAAGTCATTTCATTCCTTATTTACATGGCACCTCCAGTTAACTTTTTAATAACTGTAGTTAGGACGTTTTGCCGCCGAACAATATGAACAAAGTTTTAAATAATGACCGAAATTAAATTTTTATTTGGGCAAACTTTAGGATACAAACTATAGAAAACATAGAAAAAAAATTAGGTAGGTTGGTTGTATAATATTTACCACGTGTTACTAGTTGTACGGGAATAATAATTCTTGAGGTGCAGTAAATTTTTTCGAAAAGAACTTGAAATGGATCATCTTTCCACGAATTCTTGAGTCGACTAACTTTTCTTGCATTTAATTACAGTCATTAAGGGGTTAAAAGTTTACTTGCGTGATCAGGCTCTATATATTTGTTGTCATACTTATGCGACATTTACATCGATTTTGATACAATATAAGAAGCCTAATTGCCTTATGAAGGAGATTCTGATCTCTCCCATATTCCAAACAATTCGAATTTTATGGTTTACCCATAATCGATTAACTAGTTTTTGATTATTCGACATAAAAGTAATATTATACGTAATTTTTTCTTGTTAATTCTATTGTGCTATTTTGTTAATAATAGAGATGAATAATGGGAAAATAAATGGATTTTGCTGTCATTTGTGATATTCCCGGTAATTAGTAAATCTATATAGTATCTGATAGTGTTTTACTAACACGCTATATAGTCCCATATGTGATGACATCAATTAAACTGGGACAGGTTTCTTTTTTGGTTTGCAGGGAAAAATGTGAACAATTTGAATAACAAAGTCATTGTACATTTTAAACAGTTTTCGCCACAATTAAACTGAAAAAAAAAACAATTCTGCTGAAAGAGAAAAATGGAACCACTATAATTTAATTAAGCGCAAAAACTATCTCGATAAAGGAGAATTTAGAGATGCTTCATATAATTCTAAGCCCGACTAATACAAATAAAAATAGTTTGGCATAATTATGGCCCGACTAAGCTTTTAAAAGACCCCGGGTTTAGTTGATCTTCCCTCATGTTGTCACTTTCTTTTGAAAAAAAAAAGGAATAAGGTGTCCTAGCTTCGGCAGCTGGCTGGTCGTTGCAAAGATGAGTTCGCTGGTCTTAGGTATGAAAAAAATCAGCCAAGAATGAGTCGGGCTCGCACAGTTAGGATTCTGCATCAATTACTGCAGTAAACAGTCAGTAGATCAAATTATTTATGGATTTAAAATTTTATATGACGTGTGTTATAACTGAAAAACAAAAAAAAGTGTGTCTACTTTTAGAAATGCACAGTTTTTTTGTATAATCAATCCAAATATTGACGGAACTGGGGACTGTGTTGATAACATTTCAAATAAAAAGAATTCATTCGCACAGTTAAAACACATTTTATGACATCGCTTTGGATATCGCTAAAATGATTTCAATCACCATTACTGCGTGGCGTGCAATAAATAATAAACCTGTGCTGACTCCGAAAATATTTACCTAAAATAAATAATGCAAAAGACAAATTCGAAATACAGCCTATCCTTTACATGGGTCAAAAAGCTTTGGAATGCAAACATCTATTTTTCCATAAAATATTTTTTTCTTAACTATTACGATATGGAAAAAACTTGCAGTTTCCCGATAATCTATGATCTCATATCTACAAATCCTATTAAAGTCTAAACTTTATCTTTAGAAACCAAGAAGATCAGGTGAGAAAAGGTAATTTCTTACATATTTTGAGGTGTATCTTTAAGACCATTGGACCAAAAACTATAAAAAAAATATTTAAGAATCTTTAGTAGCTCTTTTAAATGTTACCTCTTATGATATATTAAATAAAACTTGATTTTTTGATGACTAAATTAACCCCCCTTGCGTTATAAAGTATTTTATTTTTCTTATACCTGGTAGGTGGTATTTACGTGGGTTATCGAGAACTAATGCTGTGCAAAATTTCAAATTCTTACGTTACATGGTTTTCGAGAAAAACTTTTTTGTAATCAGGCGAAGGAAACTGACGGATGAACCCTTCAAGTTATATGAGCCTTAATTAAAAAAAACGGTAGTCCAAAAAAAAGCTAAATACTGTTTTATTCATAAAAGGAAGTCTGGAAAACTTGCGACGACACAAAGGTTTCTGGAGACAATAGTCTTTTCCTTCCAATGACAGTCTAAAAAAATATGTTAACTAAGAGCACAGAACACAGGAACAGTGTTCCTCTCAAAGGAACGAATAACACTATAAAATTTGAAAAACCAATCTCGCCCCCTGAAACCAAGAAAGATTAAAAAATACAACAAAGGTTGCTCTAAGGCGTTAGAGCAACCTTTGTTGTGTCTTTTAATATTTCTTGGTTTCAGGATACAAGATTTGTATTTCAATTTTTCAGGATAGCCAAGGATCAGTCTGTTCCACCAAAACTATAAAACTTGATAGAGATCCTTCTTCTATTGAGAAGAACTCACCTAAAGTATTAGTTTTCTACCAGAAAATTTTGCAACACAAAATTGAGGATAGCTTCTTCTGACGAAAAACACCCTCACCAAAATTCAAACGAAAAACAAAGGATTTTACCACTAGAATTCTCAAAAGAACAAATTTTAAACAAATTTGTTAAATTAAATAAAAATCTATTAAACTTCACACATCCTGGACTTCTATTGTGTTTTCTAATATTTGTCCAACATATTATATGGCCTCAACAGATTTTTACAAAATTCACAAAGCCTAAGCAGTCTTTCAAAATTTATCAGGTTTCCTAGGGCATCTTCATAAAAATTGAACAAAAGAATCTAATGGAGAATTTCCCTATGAGGTGCCACAGGACTAACTGCCTCCCCATTCAGAGTTGCCAACCCTGTCATGGAATAAAACTGTATAAAAAAAACTGTAAATGTTTAAGATAAAAATGAAATCTACAGTAAGTATAAGTCTGGAGTCAGTGTTGTATCTTTATTTTTACTTTCTACTCTTGTAAATGGGGAAACTGATCGGGAAAAGAAGTAAACGAGATTTTTCGACAACTAAAAGTCAAATAGGTTTTAAAGTTCTATTCTTTTTTGGATTTTAACGCATTTAAAAAATATTGGTCACATCTAATCAAATAAAGATTAAAATTAAGGCAACGCTACTTCACCTTATAAACTTATGTATCAAATTTTTTAAGGACAACTCAAAATTTATAAAACGCATTCAAGGTTTAATTTAATATTTTGATTTTACAGTTGACATTTTAGAAAAAGTATACTTTTTAGATGTAAAGAGGGCGCTTCAAGAAAAAATACAAATTTTGAGAAAGAAAATGGAAATTTATAATAAAAACATCGTTGAGTTTAAAAACGTTTATTTAAAATATAAACACAAAATTTTAAAATGAAATTAGAGAAAAAAATTGATAAAAAGAAATTGAATCTTTGAAATTATGCTGAAAATATTGAGAAGCAATGTAAAAGAGAAGCCTAACTTTCGAAATTTTAGGTCGACATTTTGGGGAAATAAAATTGCAGATTTAAATTCGGCACTTTGGAAGATGAAAGGCTCGATATTAAAAAAAAATCGTGGTTTGCTTACAGGATGTTTTTGAATAAGATGCTAATACTGAAGGAGCTTCATCTTTAAACGATTTTAAGAACAAAGAATTCATATCAACATAGGCCCGCTTTGTTTTTAAGATACAGTTCCTAAAAATAAAGTGGTTCCGGACCTATGTTGATATAAACTTTTTACTTAAAATGACCGAAGGATTATGCTCCGTAAGCATTAGCATCTTATTCGAAAACACCCTGATAATACGATCTTAAAATTTGAAGAAAATTTATTAAAATTGTTGGTTAACTGAACATTTTGATTTTAAACTGAAATATTAGATTTTTAAAAAATTTTTCCCTTTGAACCCAAGATCTTGTTTAGATTTTAACTCTTTTTTTAGAAAAAATCGAGCTTTCGGGATTACAGTCATAAATTTGAGATATATCGCCAACCCTTTCAAGTTCAACCAAGTTAAATTTTGGAATGTTATTTATTAAATTAGGCTTTTTATTTTACCATTTACAAAAAAGTTCTCAAATTTTCGAGGAAAAAGTCATAATTTCGAAAAAAACAACTTTTTTTTACAAATATTGATCATAAACCCAAATATTTGTCTTTCCTCAGGAATGTCCCCCCAACATTCTTAAAAACAGACAATTTTTTAGAGTTTTCGCTAAAAATAGTTTCATATTCCTCCGAAATTCTGGCTTGTTTCTCAAAATCTTTAACATAAATTTGCAATTTTTTGTTTAAAATTTCGACGAAATCAAAATTTATAATTTTTTTTAGAAACTGTCTCTTTTTTTTTGAAGTTTAGACTTCAGCCCATAGTTCGACTTTTTTCCCGAAACGTTAGGTTTAAATTCGAACTTTAAGAATTGACGAATATAAATTGATGTTTACAATTTTCATAAAACGTGAATATTTCACTCGAAACTTTCGAATATCTAGATAAAATCAAAATTTCAAGATTAATAAATTCAGTTTATTTCATTCGAATTTATGATAGATTCAAAATTTAGAATTTTTCTGGTTTAAACTCGGAATTTAGAAATAAAGATCTAATTTTCGTCATTGAGGTAAATATTTTGAAAATAAATCAAATATTTTAATTCAAATCACTGGACGTTTTAATAAGAAAAAATATAAAAAAAAACAATCAAAACTTCTGAGGTCAAATTTGCTAAAAGAAAATTGAAATTTTAGGATCAACAATAAAATTAAAGAAAAAAATCTCGAAATTTTCATTTTGGAGATGAAATTTAGGAACAAGACACAAACTTTTCAATTTTAGCAAAAGGGTTTGCAAAAAAATTGAGAAATTGATGAACATAAACATTTCAGAAAAAAAACTTGAGTTTAAATTGAAAATTAAAAAAAAGTTCAATTTTTTAATTTTGAGATTAAAATTAAAGTTGTCAGAAAAAAAATTTCAACGTAGACATGTTAGGAAATAATTAATATTTTCAATAAATACAAAAATTTTTTTAAAAAAGTTGAAATTTCTAGAGAAAAATGATTCTTATTAAAATGGAATTTTAAGATTTAATTTTAGAAATATGTATGTCGAGCTCTGAAATTTAATCTCGAAAAAAATTGAAATTTTGAAAAAATAAATTGCAGAGTTTTAGAAAAAAACAAATTGCGGCCTCTAATCTTAAACTTAAAAAGATTAAATATTCAAGCTGTGGTCGAAATTTTGAGAAAAAAAGCTGCAATTTCCTCTCCAGTTGGATTTTGTTTTCTTTTGTATCGTTTAACATTAGGATTCGTTTTAACTATGACTCTTCTCAGTAAACCAATTCAAATCGTAAGACGCAGAGCTTGTAAAACCAATTTCATTGCTATACAAAATTTGGAAAAGAAGTTCAAATTTTCATTATAAACGCTTAGTTGGGCAATAACTTTCAATTTTGCTATGGTCATAACAGAAATAAAAAACTGTAAATTTTGGGGATTACATTAAAATCAGAAAACTGTAAAACTACAGTTAGAACTGTAGGATTTGCATTGCATTGCATACAAATCCCCAGTTCTACTTCGGAAAATGTGATCATTGCCAAAGGGCAAAATCAAAACTGACGAGGGGAAATGAAAAAATTATTTGGTTTATAATAATATATGTAGAGAACAATCCAAACTCAAAGTGATTTGGCGGTCGAATTAACATCAAAAACATTTGCCAGATAAATTAATTTAAATTATTTAATTTTTTTGCGTAAAGTGCATTTTACTCATCCCATCAGCTCGTCACACTATACAAAGCTCAAGTTAGGCCAACACTAGAATACTGTTCTCATGTTTGGAGTTTAGCCTCAAAGCACACTTTAGTTTTTTTGGATTCAATTCAAAGAAAAGCTATTCGCCTAATGATGAAGAGTTTAACTGATTCTCTCGAAACCTAGAGCACAGGCGGCTGGTTGGTGATTTATCTTTTTTCTGCAAGTACTGTCATGGGAGATGCTCGCATGAACTTATATGATTGATCAGTGTTTTGAAGGTATAATGGGGTTGCCCTTTGCGAGTGGATTAAACTTAAATAAAAACACTCTGTTATACTCAATATGTTCAATATTGTACCATATCCTTCTCATAAGAATATTTAGTACTAATAAATCCAAAACGGATGCTGCCCTATTTTTAGAACCGGCAGCTCTTATTTAGAAAGTAGAATCTTTGATTTCAATGGATATGCAATGATCTTAATGTTTGGAATTTCTAACTTTAGTGACTAAGAGGTTACATAACTAATACGAGGGTTGCCTTTTATATTTCGGGATTAGAGAACAAAAACAAATATTAATCATCGAAAATCACTTTATTGTTTTTCAAAATATTCCCCATGAAGATCTATACACTTTTGCATGCGTTTGAACCAATTGTCGAAGCACTTTTGCCACTCTGATTGAGGTATCTCCAAAACATGCATTCTGAATGCAGCAACCGCTTCTTCAGGTGTCGAAAAACGTTGACCTCTCAGTTTGTTTTTTACGTACAGGAATAAAAAGAAGTCGTTCGGTGCCAAGTCAGGACTATACGGCGGATGACTCATCAAATCGATGTTTTGGGTGTTCAAAAATGCAGTTGTTTGAGCCGATGTGTGAGAGCTCGCATTGTCGTGGTGAAGAGTGATCCGTCTTCGGCGGTTGGTTTTCCTAATTTCTTGAAAGACAACTGGCAAACAAATGGTTGTGTACCACTCAAAATTGACTATTCTGCGTTGTTCTAGTGGTGCGGTTGCGACATGTCCAGTTTTTCTCAAAAAAACAGGCGACATTTGCTTGGAAGTGCTTCGTGCGCGAACAACTTTTGTTGGATTTGGCTCATCTTGAAACACCCATACAGTCGACTGCTGTTTACTTTCGGGCTCATACGCGTAAATCCACGATTCATCACCTGTCACGATGTCATAGACGTGTTTCGAAGCACCGCAATCGTATTTTTTGAGCATTTCTTTCGACCAATCAACACGAACCTTTTTTGGAGTGATTGACAAATTGTGTGGGATCCAATGCGAACAAATGTTGTTGACAGTCAAATGTTTATGCAATATTGAATGTATGCTGGTCCCACTAATGCCTAAGGTTGTCTCAATCTCATGATAGGTCACATGACGATCTTGCAATATCAGTTCGTGCACAGCATCAGTGGTTTTCGGGACAACAACTGATTTTGGACGACCTTCACGAAATTCGTCTTGGAGTGAACTACAGCCACGATTGAATTCACCATACCATAAACGCTGGTCCTTGATGGAGCCTCATCGCCAAAAATTGAATTAAGTTCATCCATGCACTGTTGTTGAGTTAATCCAGGTCGAAAGTTGTAAAAAATTATCGCACGAAAATGTTCACGATTTAATTCAATTTTTGGGCCGAGATGAATCTTTTAAGTTACTGTAAACAACACAAATAGCGCTCGTATGTCAAAACGTTCTGAGTACGTATAACCTCAAAAATGTCCAACTTTACGATAGAACTGACAGTTGCCAGATTGCAACACTAGGGTTGCCAAATCCCGAAACATAAAAGGCAACCCTCGTACTAGATGCAAGAATCAGTATTAAAATCTTGTATCAAAAAAATCAACATAAACTCCATGAAACAATTTGGGACCAGTCCATTTCATTGGTGAAAAAAAACGGTTTATTTGAAATACATCAGGAACTCTGCGGTGACTATAAAACCCAGAATACCTACACTTGGTAAACGAATGACCCACATCTTTGAGCAAATTACCTTCGATTATATCGATCAGCGATGTCTACCTGCACATAAAATGCAATTTTAATACAATTTTTCTGAACGATTTTTTTCTATCTTGGAGAGTAAAATTATCTCGGGTTATCAGTGGAAGAGAGAGCAGTTCCATTTTACAAAATTGCCCCTAGATAATCGCGGCGGATTCTTCCCATCGAGTTTGCTATAAGAAACGAAGGTGGATAGATGCATAATGGAGCCACGTATTCCATTCCATCTGGTCAGTATAGTGTTATCCTTTAGTCGAAACTTAATGCGGCATTCCTTGTGCCTTTTCCGCGCCGTGACGTCCGCCGCATTTGTACTCCGAGTATCTATAAGCTCGGATATCCTCGTATGTTTCCACAAAGTCCGTGATTCGATTACGAAACCGAGAGGGCATTAGTGCATGCAAGCACGGCCATTGTCTTTATTCATTTGCATCTTATGTGCGCTTTGTTTAGACAAATGCCGTTATTGTAGCTCGGCAGCGAGGGTTTTATTGCTTTGGACGTTCTAATTCTCTAATTAGGTATAACTTTGTGTTATGTGACAATTTTAATTTTACTATTAACGGGAAAATGTTTAGATTTTCAAGTCGAATCCTCTTAGCCTAACACGTAGAATGGATGTTGTTCGGGATTAGCAAGGCTTAAATCTTCTCATCAAGCAGTTCCTTGTTAAAACGTATGAAATTAGCGGGGAAGTTTTACATCGTAACGGACTGTGAGGTTAAAAACTGTATACTAGATGTTTACTAGAAGCTATTAGGTAGATACGTAGCTAAAACAAATTATCCATAGGTTCCAGGCAACTGTCGAATGTTTACAAGTAATTATTGCTATTAAAGGGATGCGTAATTTTTAAGTTTGAGACTTCGAGATGTCAAATATGCTAGTATGTGTGGATCACTAAAATAAACTTCTGGATAAAATTAACGCACCACTTGAATAAACTAAAATAATTAGACTTATGAGAAAAATTGAACTAATTATAACGAAAGGTTATAAATTGGGTCTATACGATCATTTAAGAAAAAAATCTGAGAAACATAACATTATTTTAAATCATTAGACGCTTCTTTTGTTAAAAATGAGTGAAATATGAAAACAGAAGCTAAAATGAAAATCATTTAAAAAATTGAAAATGGATTGAATGTCGCATTTCAAATTAATTTGTAGGTCTTCCTTTACTTCTTACTCCTTGGTGTGTTAGCTAATTTACATTTTCAACAGTATCTTGGGGAATATTCTCTCCTCTTCAATTAATGCATTCGTCGGTTGACAATGATTGGCAATTGAGAATCTACGACCTCAAACATTTTTTAAGATACTCCCATAAATTTTCAATGGGACGAGGCGGGTAATGTAAGGCGGCTATTTCATTGACGGAATACCAACAATCTTCCAAGTAATTTCCACATTCATGAATTGTTATCAGCTATTCACCTAGCTTAAAGTCCATCAATTGTACCATCAATTATGCATACTTGATGTGTTTGAATAATTCTGATGACCCACTTGACATTGTCAAGACCTACTTCCAAAATAACCACTCCACATAAAGTGCATTCGAATTTAAAGTTCTTGTTAAAAATCTCATCGTTCACGAAAATTGAAATTGAGGTTCAAATGAAATGTAATTTTTGTGCAAACGCGATAAAAAACACTTGTCGAATAACCTGGAAATTAGAAAGTTGACATTAATTTAAATACAGGATCAGTAGTAGTGGACACAACTGTTTTAACAACAAATCTCTTGGAAAAGATCCAGGAAAGGGAAGAGAGCCGTTGTGAAGGGATTTAAATGCTCTTTCTGCGGAGTGGTTATTTGAGAACGTCAAGAAAGGGAATTAATGACATTTTTGCTTGTCCCTTGTTCATTAATTCGACTTTATTTAAACATCTTTTGATTATTTCAGATAATATTACAATAGTTCAAACCGTTGATACCGCTGTTTTAACACATTATTGGTGGTTCTCTAGTTTTTGGGGGCTGATTCTTCCGTTTTGGTATTGCTCTTCCTCTTGGTTTGGCATTCGAAGGAGTAATCGTGTTCCGTTAAATCCTCTGACCATCCTTGATTGAAATTATTTCTTCCTAACAGTGATAACATAATGCATCAAGTGTCCCTTATCCAGCACAATTGATTCCCATGCTGCCCTTTTTACGAATAAATTCCTTTGGTAATACATTTTTAACATTGGAAATGTTTATGTTGAGATATGGGGTGAAGTTTCGGGTTTTCGTTCAAGCTTGAGAGAACAAGGTGTCGGTCGGTCGGACATACTCGAGCGCTCTCGGCGTCGAGAGGCCGGCATGAAAACTATGGGAGAATGTTAAGTTTACAGTTTACCGCAGAGCACCATATTCGTTTAATCCAGTGACGTTTCATTGGATAAGGCTATCAGCTATCGATATTAAGAGTATGAAAAATAGCGAAAAGTGTAAGACATATTGAGAGCGTAAAAAACGTTTACGAGAGATTGAAAATAGAGAATCTAGTGAGTTAAGTACGAAAACATCGCTAACAAAAACTGAACACAGTAGGCGGTATTGTGAGCATGTAAAGATGCGCAAACTTAAAGGTTCTGAAGTTAACACGGGCTACCCAAGTCAGCGACCCTTAAGTGAGGGGTTATAATTCCATTATTATGCTGTAAACTCTTACCCTAAATCCAATTCACGTACTGTCTTGAAGTACTCAGTAAACGAATGTGGTAAAATATCTGCATTTATAATTTTTAGGGCTCAAATAAATGTAAATTACTTTTACAATGAAGTTGACAAATTTTTGCTTGTAGATTAAATATATTTTAATATTTCATTGTTTTCGCTTTGTACTTCAATAATGTATATTTCAATTTATAAAATAATCTTTCAGAAGAAACTTGGCTAATGGAAACTGTAAATTTAGAAAAGATAAACATTGCAGAAATAACCTTGAAAATAGAAAAAAGTCGAAAGAAAAATATTTGAATATTCAAGTTTTCACTCGAAATCTCAAGTCGAATACTTCGATATTAAGGTCGAAAATAAAAAAAAAAATAGCTAAATAAGGTCAAAATTTTGAATTCAGAAAAGTTGCGAGAAAAACAGTAAACAAGAAATAGACAATTTTAGGAAAATATATCAGGATTTCAAAAGTTCATAATGTTCTAAAATTTCAAAACATATGTCAACATTTTGTGGTTAAAGATAAAATTTTGCAACTAAATCAATTTGAAAAAATTAAAATATTTCATTTAAAGTCAAGATTTTAAATAAATGACCTGTGTTCTTAAAAAAAGAGTCTAGATTAAATTTAAAACCTTAAAAATAAAAAATTAAAGCTTTAACACTGGTTGAAACCTTTATTGTAAGAGTAGAAAGTAAAGTTTGAATTTTGGGATTTTAAAATTTGAGGAAACCCACCACTCATGATTTAATAAAAAAGGGGGTCTTAAATTTCGAAAAAAAAGTTGACATTACAAAATTTCGATAAAAAATCTTGAGTTTTCGAGTTTATATATTTATAATTTTAAGAATTTTTTAGGGTGAAGTCACAATTTCGAAAATAAGTCAAAATCTTTAGAAATATTTAGAATTTATTATTTAACATGAAAATTTTAAACAAAACGTAAATATTTATTGACAGTTTAAGAAAAATAAATGACATTTTGAAAGGTTGGGAAATTTTATGAAAAAGTAATAATTTCAAGAAAATACTTTATGTTTATTTTTTTAATGCAATATCTTGCGTTAGACTCGCAAGCCTGATGTTTAAATTTTAAATCCGTTTGAAATCCGAAGTTTTAAGAAAAAACACAAGAGTTGCAAGTTTAATGTAAAAATTTAAAAAATTGGAAATTGTGGAAGAAATTACTAAATTTCGGAAAAGCCCAAAATTTGTGTTTATAATTATTTTGAAAGCATAAGCGCATAATTTTGTAAAGAAGAGTAAAATAGATTTCTAGACTGTTTTCTTTAGGTTAGAAAATTTTTACCTCTCTGGATAAATAAGACGTCAAAATGACCCTTGACGGAAAAAATAATCAATAAATAATCGAATGCCGGGTTCGCTACGTTCTCTTCTAAAAAACTTAGAGCACACTTGATGACTTTTTCATTTAAACACCCGATAAAATTTTAACTGACATAAATTGAAATTTACTAATTCAATCAGATTTACTCTGTCATTATTAAACGGCTCGAGATAATTAAATACCATATCTGTTGCTAATTTAAAGCCCTCATCGCTTCCCATTTTTGTTTTTAGATTCATTTAAGTGGTCAGTTCATTACGACAAGCGTATTTTTGATATTAGGAAATTTCATTATCTTTGCGATTCTGTGGAAGGAGATTTCAAGTGACGTTATTGAATCATTGTGATTATTCAGCTAATTATTATTATTAATTAATTATGCAATAGAGTTGCTGCAAGACCGCTTTAAAATAAAAGAACGGGTCACAACCGTCCTAAACATTTTTTAATTTACAAGAACCACACAACCCGGTCTAAGACAACCAATTAACTGTAATAAAGGTTTTAGAGCTTTCGGCAAAAAAGGGAATTACTTTTATTTATTATTCCTATAAGAGCGGGAAAAATTAAACGATCATGCAAAGCGAAAATGGCAATCAGTACAACCAGTACAGCTCTAGTTTTAATTAGAAATAGGTGCAGTAACTTTAAACAATGTCCAGCGTTGTTAAATCCAGAGTGTCAAGCGAACATCATTACTTCAGCATTAGTTAAAAAATTGTAATTTTCTTTAAAAGAGTTTGAAGTAATGTACCATATGAATTAAATCACATCTAAACGAATTCACGTGTGATCTGGAAGTATGATAAACAAAATCACAGAACCTCAATTTTTAAGATTGATAAATTTGCCATTCAACTGCCCTCTAATGTTTTTTTAGATGATCCTGATTTCAATGGGAAATAATCTAAATAGACTTATTAACTGAAACAAGTTTATTTTGGAAGTAATTAGAAATTCCATTGAAATCAGAAAAAATTAACTTCATTTTCAAGACACCAAATTGGGTTGAATGCAGCTGGTCATTTAAAAGTCCATTCAAAAAAACAAAAGTATGACATGCAATTCAAAGACCATAAATTCTTGTCAGGAAAAACAATTACATGACTGGGACAATAAATTTTAGGATCAAGAGGAAACTGAAAACAAAATACTGTTATCTCAAGAAGAAAAGGCCACGAATAATACTTTCAAGAAAATTATTACTTACGAGCACCCTGTGGTCTATTCATTGTAACGTTGCCTTTCAAAAAGCAAAGAAGGCACATTCAGTATCAATAAAATGATTTTTAAACTTGGAAAAAATAGGGATGACAGAATATCTAAGAACCACTTGTCGGAATGACAAATTTCTGAAATGTACTACTTATCCAACCAGGGGGTTCAAACAAACTGTGAAGGGCCATAAAATTCATGTGGTGTAAGACACATCTGCAAACACTTTCAACACAGTCAGCCTTAACGACATTTTAATTAGTTATAAAAAAAATAATAACTAAACGTAATACGTATTGTTGTAAATCAATACATATTTTATGTAATTATTATTATTTACTACTTCGAAGATACATAGATAATTGTCGTGGGGAATTTCAAGTGGAGTCGGATAACACAAGGGTCGACGTCACTAAGATTCTAGCCCTTAATCTAAATAAATAAAGGTTTCATATTTCAACACGATCGGTAAAGAGGTTATGAAATAGTAGTTAAATTATTTTTTATAACAACTTTGAAAGTCTGCAATTCGAAAAGTAAACATTTTTTATTATTTTTTTTCTTCGTAATTCGTATTTATTTATCATTCCGAATCAACTGCCAAGCGTTGTCTTTGAAATTTGTAAATACCCTGTATAACCTTGTATGTTAAATAAAGTGTTAATTATGTTCCTATTTGGTCATTTCCAATGTCTCCATTGGTTGCAAGGATTGCGAAATCTGTGAATTTTTTCTATAAAACATTAGCAGCTGAATCTTAAAACATATATATGATAGAACTGTTAACAGAAATGAACTTAATAATCATGTCTCAATCAACCAGCTTCTGAGGAATGTTAAATCTTTTGATGTTAAAAGTGAGTAATTGACGTTGGTGATTTTAAATAAAACACCATAGGCTTCAGAAGTTAGAAAAGGTTCAACTCCTACTTGTAAGGCACTGAATAGATAAAAATTTCTCATAAACTCGAAATTAAAAATAAATGTTAGTGGTGCTTTAATTTTGTCCAGAGTTTTATAAATCAGTAACTGTACCTTAAATTACTTGGTTGCAAATTTTGGTTACGTAACAGATTAAAAATGGAGTGGTATTTTGCCAAAATTAAGGCTATGTACAAAAATAAATTGTTATAAATAAGCTTTTAATTAAAAAAAACCAAACAGAGAATTTGTAGAAATTTCCATTGTAAAGACGAATGAAGACACATTAATAGAAATAATTACCAAATTAATGCAGACAAATTGAAGGAAGCTTTTTTAAAATAGAAAATTACTAATTATGATACTGGTGTCGAGGACTATTAAATGTTATCTTATATCAGTTTAAATTGAAATTACTCCAAATTGACACCCATAAATTTTATTTAGCCAGTTATCCGGAAACACTATGGAGCCGTACACCACCGAAGGTTGGGGTATCAGATTATTACACAGTGCTAGCCTGTAACTTGGAATAAATTCAGTAAATCAAAGACAGTATTTTTCGGAAATATGCTCGGACACGTCGATTAATACCTTAATTTGCGTTCTTTGTGATGTATAAAATTTTATACAGCATCTCCCAAATTTAAGATATAACGTCGTCGACAAATTTTTTAAATGACAACTTTATTTTTTCTTGACTATTCTTAAAGGGTATATCAAGTTTAATCTGCCTACCAAAATTCAATTTTTTATTCTTGGTCATTTAAATGATATTTACAAATTTAGTAACTAATTCGAAAAATCAAGAAATCTGATTCACTTCAATATTCATAAAGTTTAAAAATCGCGTATCAGAAGGTATTCTTGACGTCTTATCACAATCCTATACAAAAGTTAATAGAAACAAATAAAAAGAGTAGTATCGTATTGATCGAAGAGGCTATTTGTTTGTCGTTTAGTGAGAAACACCATTTATTAAAAAATCGACCAAAAACCGTACTTGACTGAAACCCATAAGATTGAAATTTTAATAATGATTGGCCACGGAGATGATTAGCTACGGAAATAGAACAAGAACACAAAATGAAGTTATTCGTTTATTCAGAGGGAAGTATTCTGATATACCATTCATATCGCAAAATACCATAAACATGATTGAAAAACAATTTCGGGGAAAATGGGCATTTAGGAAAACCAAGTAATCCTCGTCAGAATGCGCTTAATGAAGATGTAAAAATTGATGTACTCTTTTCTGTCCAAGAAAATCAGCATGTCCCCACTAGTCAGATAGGTAGGGAACTCAAAATTGGCTGCAAGAATTCTGAAAATACAAAAATTTCATCCTTATAAAATGACAATTGTCCATAAATTCTTAGAAGATGATCCGGATAAAAAACTCCAGTTTTGCGAACAAATGATGGATCTACTGGACACAAATGTTCTAAGCATAGAAAATATCCTGTTTTCAGATGAATCAACGTTTATGTTAAATGATGAGCTAAATCATCAAAATTGTCGTTACTGGGCGGACAACAAGCCACACTGGATGAGGGAAGGCCACACTCAACATTCAGAGAAAGTCAATGTTTGGACAGGGATTGTTGGTGATTAAGTTATACGACCACTTTTCTTCCAAGAAAATCTCAATGAGGCAGGATATTTAGAATTCTTGCAGGAAGAGCTAATTCTTGATTTAGCTATTTTATTTCCTGATTCGGTCGAAGCTGATGTCCCGAATAGAAACATCTTGTTTCAGCAAGACGGTGCCACTCCTCATTTTGCAAGACCTGTCCGTGAGTATGTGGTTGATGTATTTCCAGGCAGATGGATTGGTAGAAGATGACCCTTTGAATGGCCATCCAGGTCTCCGGAATTAACACCTATGGACTATTTCTTATGGGGGGGGGGTATTTGAAGAGCAAAGTTTTCAAGACCAATCCTGCCAATATTGAGAAATTGAAAGGACGAATAAGACAGGAGTGTAGACTAATTTCCCCCGAAGTAATTAAAAATGTTCAGTTACATTTAGGGTATTGTCAGTTAGTAAATGGATAACATTTTGAACATTTATTGAAGAAAGATTATTGAGTTGAATCAGATTCCTTGATTTCCTTGATATCGTTTAAATGACAAGAAATAAAAAATTGAAATTTGGTACGCATGTGTAACTTGATACATCCTTTAAGAACAGTCAAGAAAAAAAAGGGTTGCCATTTAAAAATTTGTCGAGGACGTCATATCTTAAATTTGGACATTCTGTATAACATTTTTCTACAATCAAAAAGGGCTCAAATTAAAATATTAATTGACATGTCCGAGCATATTTTCGAAAAAAAAACTGTCTTTGATTTACTGAATTTATTCCAAGTAAGTAATAAATTTCTATAATTAGCCTGTTGACTTTTTATAATAGAATTCTAAATTAGAATCATTAACAATAAATTATTTACTCATTTTTAATAGTCTTTGGTAATTATAGTTCATGAAATATTAAGTAATTTTGCACTATGATTAATGTTTAGATTTACTTGTGCATAAGGCTGCTTAAAGAAGGATTTTCGTCTTTAAAAGCACTAAATTAAAAGTTAATTTTTTGGTTCCACGCATTATTCAGGAGATTATAGTCGCGAGTCATGTGATTCTTTGAAAATTTAACTTTAAAAGTCAAAATATCCAAAAAAAAACTGAAACTTGAGACTTGAACCAAAGATTCGAAATTTTGGCAAAATAGCTAAAAGTTTTGCCTTCAAATTCAACACTTCTATTTTCCTTCAAATTTTCAGGGCAACATTTTTTAATCAATTTCGAAATTTTTCGAAATATTAACTTTACTCTCAAGATTTTAACTATACAAGAAGAACAAATCTTTACATTAAATCGAAAATTTTGGGAAGTAGATGAAATTCCACTTTAAACTAAAATTTTCGATAAAATGATCGATTTAAAGTGACACCTTATATGATCGAAGATTTTGTGAGAAAAAGGCAAAATATTAAAATCAAAGTAATTTTTTTTATATTAACAACGGTTTAAAACCGTCTGAGCTTATAATAGCCATTTTAAACACAGAATTAAAAATGTGCTTCACAAAACGTGAGCGCCGCTGCAGCCCGACATTAATACCCATTCGCGAGCCCAGGGGGAATTGTCGGTGTTCTCAGATGCGACTTTCTCGATAATGACCTTAAAATCAAAATATTGACATTGCGAAAAAAATCAAAATTTAAAAATTTAAGATGGTTTTTACTTAGGTTATAAAACTAACTTGCGGGGTGTGCGTTTTAAGTTTTGGTAATAATTTACGATTTTTTTAAAGTACTCTTGGTCACGTGTGCAGTGATATCGTTCCCTTTGTGGGCGGATAGCTTTTAAAATTACCAGCTAGGCACGATATCGATCGAAAAGAAATAATTATATTAGATGAAAAGAAAAGGTGCAGCCCTTTATGGTCACGTAAAGCGGAATCATTTATAGATAATTCAGAGGGCTGTGTAGGCCAGTTAATAAAGTTGCTCCAATATCTTTAATCACGTTATCGTTTCTGAGTTCAACCATCCGGTCCGAGTATTATTTCTTCCTTATGTTTACGGATTTATTGGTTTGCTATCTTATTAACAGCCCACAAAAAGATTTAGCAGATTAAGATATATACGTCTCTGCCAATATAATCCAAAAGCTAATATCGCTAATGCTTCCAGTGCTTTTGAGTTATTTGTTCCGCCAGAATCCTTAAGCAGGTACCCTAAACAACTGTTAATTTGGAAGGGTTTTGTTTTTTCAAAGGAGGCCCCAGGGAACGCGTACGCTGCGGGAATAATATGGGATTATTTCGGTTACACGATGGGCTAGGAAACTTTCCAACTAATTCATTTAGAAATTGGGTTGAAATTTATTTAATTAAATGCTGTGAAATGTACAAATCTATGATAAAATGGAAATGAGATTGCAACGTTAAAAGATCGATATAAGTTGCAAACTACTCCGAAGTCTTATTAAATATTACTCGGGTATTAAATATCGCAAAGGCAAGTTAAGAAGGTTAATTTTTTACGTTAATATAAGTAAATTATTAATTGAAATAGAAGCTCCGACGAAGTTATAAATACACTTTTCCAAGTTGTATTAAGTTTCATTGACAAGTGCATTTGTAAGACTTTTACAACTTAGGAGGAATCAATTAAATTGAAAGGTTTTAAGTTTGATACATGAGAAGTTTTCAGCCTGAAAATCGACGTTATCAAATATTTAAATACTGAAAATGAAATAAAACGAAGAAAGAAGAAGAAAGACGCTAAGGCGATTGTCGATCCGTGAGCGGACTTCTTAACAAAACTTGGAACGGCTTTAATTTCGGTAAAATTTCGCAGGAACAAAGCACCAACACTAAAGCTCTCATTAAATAAAGAAATCTCGAATAAATTCCATCAGAAACGCTGCGCGGGATAGGAAAAATGCAATATCGAAATCTAGGAATAAAATGGTTCTTAAAAAAAAAGTAATAAATAGCACAGTTAAAGTCTTCGTAGAAAATTAGGTGCCTCATCGGCAACAGCTTATCAAATTTTTCATTCCAAAACTTTGACATTTGTTTTTGAGGTATTTTCGGAGTTGGTTCACATCAGGAAACTACTTCAATATTTCAAGTATTCACTTTAAGGCCGCCCACATACGTATGGAATTCTGGTTTAGTTTCCGAGTAAGGAATTCAGATTCGAGAACTGAAATGAATGCATTTCTATAAAACGTCAGAAATTTTAAAAATTTCGATATTTTTAAAAATTTATATATTTTAAAAAATTTTGAATTTTTAGACCTTTTTAAACACTTTCTACCTTTTTTATTTCCACCTTTTTTTTTTTTCAAAATTTTGGCTTTAAACCGAAAATTCGGAGTCGAATTCTTTTGAATGGGGAAAAGTTAATATTCTGACCTGCTACAATTTTTTATACTTTGTCCAAAATGTTGCTGATGTTAATGTTGTTAATGTTTATTTATCGCCAAACTTGTTGAAGAAATTTTGACTTGAAATGGAAATTATGTACCTTAACTCAAAAATCTAAGTTTCGAAATGAAAACCAAAATTTCAGTAAAAACCGACGGATTTCGGAAAAATTCTAAATTTTTGGAAAAATGATAATAATGAAGGAATAAAAACCTTCTAAGCCGACATTTTTCAACCTTTTCAACCAAATTTTAACAACCAAAAAACAAATTCTTATGGGCTCCTAATCAGGGGTGGCCTTAACCATTGCGAGGCTCCGGGCGAGTAGAGGCCCTTGTCTTTGTGGAAATATTATTAACATAGGCGTAGCCAGAATAGGGCAGGGTAGGGCGCTTGTCCCTTCTCCTGGTTCATGCAGGTAAACGAAAATTTATATTCAACTCAGAAGGCCTTTTTCTAAAAAAAATTAATTTGACTAAAATTCGTCCTTCTTTAAGCTACAGTAGACTCCCGCTTAAGTTGCGCTCACCGGACTGGATCGACCATTTAAGTTGCTACTCCCCGTTATCCCTACCATTGTCGAAAAATATGTACGTTTTATTGCTCCTTGCGAGGTTGAGTGGGTTATTCAAAAGTGGCGCTAAAACTCTGAAGTCCAATTCGTTGTCCGAAAATTAGAGTGGGGGAATATCCGCGCAACTTTAGCGATCGTATTGACAACTTGACAACTTTAACGAGCGGACAACTCTAACGGGCGCAACTTTAGCGGGAGTCGACTGTACTGACATTTTCTCGAAATTTGGACTTTGTCTTTTTTCATAAATTTCTTTCGAAATTTCAAATTTATTTCTAAAATTCCATTTTTTTCATCAGAATCCGACAAAATTTCGAATTGCTATCTCAGAATTCATCGTTTTATTTTTTGAAATTCTACCATTTCTCAAAATTCGTTTTTTTTGGGAAACTTCGGCTTTTCTTTAAATTTTGATTTTCTGAAAATTTTGATTTGTTTATCAAGATTTACCTTTTTCCTCAAAATTTGATGGATTTTTTGATAAAAATATTTATCTGGAAATTTTTATAATGACTCTTTTAGAAATGTTGTAAAAAGAGAATAATTCCGAGAAAATTTTCCCTGGAATGGTTTATATCTGAAATACAACTTGTTCCTCAAAATTTTGACGTTTATCTCAATATTGGACATTTTCTGACTTAGGGTGGGGCGGATCAGGGTCCATGTTTGCCTCTGACTTAAGCGGTCAAGAGAAAATTCTAGAAATTACATTTTTCTTAATATTTGTCTTTCTTTCAAAATTTCGACAACATTTGACTTCCTCTGAAGAATTTTAAGTGTTTACTAAATTTTGAATTTTTTCTCAAAATTTCGATATTTTTTCTGTTTTTCAAGGAAAAAAATCGAAATTTGCAGATAAAAACAAATTAAGAAAAATCGAAACTTTGATATTTTTCTCAAAATCCGTATTTTTTCGGAAATTTAAAATTTATCCTAAAATCCCATCCTGTATGTTCCCAGAAAACTGAATATTTTTCCTACATATTCGTATCTTTCTTAAAATTTTGACTTTTTTCAAGATTCGTTTTTTCATAAACAGCTATTCTTAAAGTTGTACTTTTTCTTAAAGTTTGAATTCTTTCTGGAAAATTTTGATCTTTGATGCTTCATTTGGTAGATTCTTTAGAAATGTCGACTGTTTTTCAGAGATGTTTTTTTTTTAAATTCCTTTATTTTTATTAACATTTCTGAAGATTTTGATCACTTAGAATTTCATTTTTCAGAAATTATGACAGGTTTCTTAAAATTTGCCCCTTTCTCGATATTTGTGTATCAAAATTTAATATTCAACTTTGTTAAAAATTTTGAACTTTTCTCTTAAAATTAGTTTAAATTTGCCCTTTTCGAAATTTCGACTTTATTCTTAAAATTCTACTTTTTGGACTCTTCTTTTGGAAATCATATTTTCTATCAAAATTCTGCTACTTTTCTGAACATTTGTTTTTTGTTAAATTTTGATTTTTTAAAATTTGACTCCAGAAAGTTTAACTTCATATTTCGCCTTATTTTCGAAAATTTGACTTTTATTTCAAAATGCAATGTTTTAGTATCTGGAACTTTCTGGACTTGGTGAGAAAAATAATTTGTAATTTCGAAAAAAGATTTCCTGGTACAGTCAATTTCTCTATTAAAATTTAAATAATATGTTAAAATTAGAATAAAAAAGTAAAAATTTTGAGAAGAGGGTTTTTGGAAATTGCGAATTTTTTCACAAAATTTGACCTTTGAAAATATTTTGGCAACTTTCAGCATCTTTGGAATTCTTCCGAAAGTTTGGGTTCTTATTAAATTTTGGTTTTCTAAAAATTCTTTCTCCAATAGGATTTTTTCTCAAAATTCGTCGCTTTCGAAATTACGACTTCATTTACTTTTTCTCTCAAAATTGAATTTTCATTTTTTAATATTAGGTTTTTTCTGTTTTTTTTTTAAATTTAAATTTTCCAAATTATCCTGTTTCTTAAAATTTGTCGTATTCTGGAAATTTTGACTCCTACTTCAAATAAGGAATGTTTTATGCTTCTGGAAATCTCCACTTACAGTGAACAATTTTTCTCAAAAATTACGCCTTTTTTACACAAAACTCCGCCTTTAAAAATATAACCTTTTCGAATGTTCAGCATTTTTTTGGCAAATTTTGAAAGGTTAGGATTTTATTTTAAACACGATTTTCTACAGAAAAAAAAATATTCACGCAAGGTCGATTTTTGTGGCGTAAGTAGTTATTTTGTGTACACCCAATTTTGTGTGCGTCATAAACTCGTTAGATACTCTTCAAAATTGTGGACTTAACCTAACTATTTGAGTCAAATTACAACGCACAACAAAAATTTTGATTGATGTGGTAAAATATCTTTGCGTCAAACTGATTTAATCGTCTACAAAAAAACACCAAATATTCCTTTTGCTAAAAACTTAAAGGGAATTAACTTTTTGTAGTACAAAAAATTCAAAATTTGATGAAAGTGGTTGCTGTATGTAATGAAATTGTTTGAAAAGCCACCAACACCGGAGTCAAGTACATTGTAAGGTTTAATGCTGTATGTGCTTTCCTTCGCAAAAAGTACAGAGAATTTTCGATTTACTCGAGATGAATGGCCCCAAAACGAACCCGCAATTCATCAGATGCCGGTATCATTCCAGATTGAAAACCAGAAATTCGGCGTGATTCGAATTAGCATAGAGAAAGGTAAAGTTTTATTATGGCTCACGTGGCAAAAAGTATCTAAGTCTGAGCGATGGACGCCGAATCGGAATCACTAAACATGTATAACGCGTGGCACGTTGCGGAATCAATCAAGCCAGTTTGAAAGCTGCACCCTCTAAATCGGAAAACTTAATCTAAACGCTACCCGACTTGTTGTGATATATGCGCCACCGCCGGCGGTTTATTTCGCACATGTCAGATAATTCCAGTCGGCTATAAACTAGCCCAACTTTGTGATACATTGTTAAGCTAGTTGAATGGAGAGAGACATCTCGCGATGTGAACGAACGTCTCGCGGAAAGTGCACACACAGACTTACGTACGCGCTTCCACTTCCGTCAACTTGGGCGCCTCCATTTACCACGCTTTGTTGAGTTTGCCCTTAACGGGAAATCTCGAGATTGAGATGCGACCTAATAGATTCTCGTGGAAAGGATTCAGATATATCATCCTTTCCTAAACAATCTATTTTCTAGTTTGTTGCTAAGAAATGCGCGGGGGCTCTCTACTCTTCGGTTTGAATGCTTCGACTGTTCGACTGTTACTGTTAAAAAGCTTGTTCACTTCCGCAGAATTTGCCTCCAAACCAGAAATTTTGAGTTTTTTTTTTCTCAGAATTACACGTTTAATATCAGAAATGCTCGTAATGGCTCTATTTTAATGCGAAATGATAGTTCTATTTTTAATTAACTTTTTCCAAAATATTTGTGAATAAATTAAAATTTTTACCAACGATTGACAAATTAAAAAAAATTCAACTCTGACTATGCAGTATGAAAGTCTAAAAAATTTTTAAACGTCAAGTCCTCAATATAAAATTCCAGAAAATTGATTATTTCATCATAGAACACAAAACACATCTAAATAATAAAAAAAAACAAAATAACGAGACAGAGATAAAAAAATTAAAAATGTAATTAGGCAAAATTATTTTATTATGTTTAATGAACTAACTTACCAAATGATTAAGGAAATAGTATAAGTGGCTTTAAGCTGTCAGGATCAATATTTCAAAAAGCACGTCAACTCGGCGCTATTACTTTAAATTTCAGTTCGCAATCGCCTTAATTTCAGATTTGAAAAAGATCGCATGCCGCATGCCATACATCTGTTATCGATAATAGTCGGTGAATGGTAATCCGGTGGCGGCCGCCTCGAAACATACATAATTAGAGGCGCATTGTAACTGAAGAGTGTAGCTAAAAAGTTAACCGCCCTGAAATGACGGGGATCAAATTTCAGATCCCTGAAAGTTTGATACCCGCGTAATCCGCCAGCTCAGGAAAAGAGCTGAATAGGTGGGGTAAAAAGGGGGCGAAATGCGGGAAGTGACTTCTCAACACCCGAAGACTCGACGGACTGCTCTATTTGGGAGACCGCGTGCAAAAACCTACAGAATTAGACACAAATTGCGTTATTCGGTTGCATTTCTGTGCTTTATCGCGCTTTGTCACGAACACAGAAAACTTTCTAATTGCAGATTCAATGTTGGAAACTAATCTGGCTAACTTTTAAACCCGGTCGGCACCTTGCTGGAATAATGCGATTAACATTTTTTCTGACTAAAAATACCTTTCGTACGTCTTTTTTATACGTTTTTCTAAGGCTCTTGTAGAAGATTTTGTAAGCGTTTTTGGTTGAATTTCTTTAAAATGAGCTTCTACGAAGCCCGGCGCATTCCCCAAAATCGTAAATGTAAATTATTTCATAATTTGTGGAGATTGGGGATAATCGATGTTCAGAAAAGAATTTCGATATTTTAGGATTGACATTAAAGTATATGTAAAATATTACAATCGCACCAGCCTTCGATATTGATTTAAAAAAAACCTTTATTTTTAATAATTTTACGAAAACCGAGCTTTGTTGTTTTCATTAGTTGCAGATGTCGTTATTAAATATTGTGTATTAAATTACAAATTCTAGATACTCTCTAAATAACCTGACTTTTAATTATAAAATGTTGACTTTTTTTGAAATTTCAATTTTAAACAAACTTTTTGGCATTTTTGTCGAAATTTACAGCATTATTACAAAGTTTGTATTTTTTTCAAAATGTATACTTTTTTTTAATCTAACTAAGCCTAATCTTTCGACTCTTGCCCCGAAAAAGTTGCGTCCGTTAAAGTTGTCCGCTCTTTAAAGTTGTCAGGATACGATCATTTAAGTTGCGGCGATATATCCCCACTGTAATTTTCGAACAACGAATTGGACCTCCGAGTTTTAGCGCCACTTTTGAATAACCCATTCAATCGCGCAGGGACCGACAATGGTTGGGATAACGGGGAGTAGTAACTTTAACGGTCAATCCAGTACGGTGAGCGCAACTTTAGCGGGAGTCTACTGTAAAAATTTTTACTTTTTTAAAATTCTGAATTACAAAAAATTCCTAAAAAATGTCCAGAAATTTTTGTTGCAGAAGTTTTGATTTATTTTAATTTCTACCTTTCTGAAAATTTCGCGTTTCGGCAGCCAAGCTGTCATCTTCAGAGAGTTACTGATTGAGTATCTCTCTGAAAATGACAGCTTGACTGTCAAAATGCTTTAGAGCAACGTCTGTTGCTTTTTTTAATCTTTCTTGGTTTCAGGGAATAAGTTCTGTATTTCAATTTTCGAGATTAAAGTAAAAACACGGACGTTTTCAAAATAATTTGACTCACATATTAAAATATTGACTGTATTTCTGTATTGTAGGGTTTCTTTTAAAAATTTCGAGTAGAAATTTAAATTTTCATTAAAAAAGTGTATATTTTGCCGAAATATTTAAACAAGGTCGAAATTTTCAAAAGAGTAGAAATTTGGAACCGTCAAGGCAAAATTTTTGAAAAAGTCGAAATTTCTGGAGTCGAACTTTCTGGAATCAAAATTTCTGAAGTCTAAATATCAAGGGTAGTCCCAACTTTCAAAAATATTTCGAGAAAAGCCTAAATTTTGAAAAAAGATAAACATTTTCAAAAATGCAAGTAGAATGCAACCTTGACTTCAAATTCATGCAGCCCTCCAGGCGTGCATAGTGAATCACAGGTAGCTGAACTACCAGAAGTTAAAACATTGCCACCTAGCAAAGCGGTTGCTCTTCAGAAAAAAGTTCCCAGAAAACAAGGATTTTAATGCATACACCAATAGGTCTGAGCAGAAATGCTAAAATTTAAAAAAAAACTCTTTAAAAAATTACATATTTGAAAAGGTGTAAATCTGCAAACAAAAATCCTTTTGTTGTATTTTTTTGCGTTGTCAAAAGAAAAATTATGAACTTGCCCCGGTGCTTGAGTTTCTGCAGGGCCCGAAGAGAGTAACCTGAGCATACGCGCAAGTTGCAAATGTTCCTTACTGCCCAAAACAATAGAATGTAAGGGGTCCGGGAAAGATAATTACTCCAGGTTTTGCAATTCTCTCGTTGGGCCTGAATAGTAATCATCGACATGCAAAAAAAGGAAAGTAGCAAAAAAAAATTCAAAGAAAATGCTTAAACTTTGCGGCAGCCCAGTCATGGCGCAGTGATTCCCCAAGGTAATCAAACACTTAGATTTTTGTTTTTTAATTTTGACTTGAAACTCAAAATATTAATAATTTTGTTAATTGCAGATTGTTTTCTTAAAAGTCACGTTTTCAATTTTTATGGTTTTTCCTAAACATTCGATTTAAAACTCTCAATTTTGACTTTTTCTAACAATGTACATTTCTTTAGAAATGTCGACCCAACATTTTTGAATTTTTTATCAGGGTTTTGAAATACATTGCAATTTTTTTGTTAAAAAAAATTAACTCGAAATTTTTACTCAAGCTTTTATTTTTTTTTTGAGTTTTCTATCCTAATCATAAAATTTTGAATTTTGTTCGAAATTTTGAGATTCAACTAAAAATATTGTTATAAATTTATTTTGTAGTTCCCATTTTCACTCTTGCAATAGTTTTAATTGTAGATTCGAAAATTTAAGAACATTTATACGTATTTTAATACAATCGTAAACTTTGACTTTTCTTGACAAAATTTCGATTTCACTTTTTATTTTTTTTTCTAGTAGTTTGCTTAAAAAGTAAAAAATTTCGACTTTTTGTTAAAATTTAGCCTTATTTTAAAAATTTCATCCATCTAAAATTCAGATATTTTTTTAGAAATTTTGACTTTTTGTCAATTTTGTTTTACTATGAAAAATTTGCCTGTTTTGCTTTACTTTGATTTAATTCTGACTTTATTGAAGATATTGATTTTTAGGGTTCTGTATCATGAAAGGAAAAACAACCCTTATAATCACCCAAATATGGTCAGCCAACGATTAGAAAAAGAAAATCTTTTATAATAAAATGGTGGGTTAATTTGGTCACCGAAAAATCAAGTTTTAGTTAATATATCATGTAGAGTATCAGTTGAAAGAGCTATCTCTTAGGATTTTAAAATATTTTTTTTTACAATTTTTGGTACAATAGTCTCAAAGCTACAGCTCAAAATGTGTAAGAAATGACAGTTCCTCCCCCTGATCTCTTAGGTTTCCAAAGATAAAATTTAGATTTTATTAAGGGTAGTAGATATTAAGTCATAGATTATCGGAAAACTGCAGGATTTTTTGATATCTTATTAGATCTAATGCACAGACCAATAGATTTGAACATTTATCAGATTCGAAGTTTGGAAACCAAAGACCAGTTTCGATCTTGTTAGATCTCGTTAATTTGGTATGTCCAACTCGTATGCCAACTAGTGTTTCATGAATTTTTTGTTCTTGTCTTGCTTTTTCTTGTTCTTGTCTTGTTCTTGCTGCAAAAACAAGACAAAAAATTTGTGAGCAAGAACAAGACAAGACAAGAAGTATTTTTAGCAAGAGCAAGATTTCTTGTTAAGAAATAAACAAGAAGCTTCTTGCTTTTTCCATTTTCTTATAACAAACGATGCTCTGGAAAACTTTTTTACACAAACAACCCCCTTTACAAGTAAAAAAGTTTTGGCGATCTTCTCCAAATTTCGACAAAAAAAAAAGAATTCCACAAAACCTCAGAATGTTCAAGCCTATTGGTCTTTGCATTAGAATCTTTATCTTCTAAGACCTTTCTTAAGAGCAACTGCTTTGCTAGGTGCTTGTGTTTTCAACTGTTGATAGTTCAGCTACTTGTGGTTGACTGTACACGCCTAGAGGGCTGAATAACTGTAGTTCAAGTTGCATTCTATTCGCATGTGATCGTTATAGTTGTTGAGAAAAAAAATATTTTATGGAAAAATAGGTGCTTCCATTCCAAGGTATTAATTTTTTTGAAATAAGAAACCTAATTTAGCAGAAGGATGGAATACAGATCAAATTTGACTTTGCTTCATTTCACTTGGATGAATATTTTTGGAGTTAGCAAAAATTGCATGCAACACAGTAATTGCGGTTAGAATTGACTATTATAGCACGATTCTAGGGGATCTTATAAACTGTGTTAGTCATCGACTCATTGAAAATAAATACTTTTTTACCAGATACATTATCAACACAGCCACCAGTTCCATAAATATTGCGATTGATTGTAGAAAAAAGTGTGTATTCGAAAATAGACAATTGCTTTATTTTTCAATTATAACACGAGAAAATTTAAATAAAATTTCAAATTTATACATAAGTAATAATGATCTAATTTGGCATATTGTCTGGTTACTGTAGTAACTGGTACGGAACTTTGTTTGATATTTTATTTTTCGAAAGATTTGTTTTTTATTTGAAAATTTTGACTCTTTCAGAATTTTGACCATTTTTAAAATTTTGATATTCTAAAAATTTCGAATTTTTTGAAAATTTCGATTTTTCAAAATTTATATTTTTGCCAAAATTCTTTAGTTTTATATTAACATTTTTGAGTCATTATTAATCAAAACTCGGACTTTTTATAAAAATTATAACATTCTTGTTTTCGACATCTTTTCAAAAATTCCACTTTTGGTGAAAATTTCAACTTTTTGAAATATTTCGACAAAATATAGACTTTTTTCTTAATATTATCTTTAAAGTTTTGAATTTCTTTGTAAATCTTGGTATCACCGAAAAATACGGTTTTTTCTTTGAAAATTTCAACTATTCTAATTTCATTTTAATTTCGACACTTTTGAAAATTCTAGCTTTTTTTAAAAATTACGATCTCCTTTTAAAGTTTTCCAGTTTAAAAATTTCGTATTGAATGGTTTTTATTTACTTAACTTACAAGTCCTCCTTTTCTCTTTTCGCTACGTACCAAACGCTTATTGCCCACTGAGCAGATTGCAGATATCTCTAGGGGTTAAAAAAAATGCTAAACTCTTCATATTGGCATTGTGGTAACGAAACTACGTAATTTAGTAATTTAGATTTGTTAGATAGGCAAAATTGATTATCGTCATAAACAGAAAATATCAGTGGCGCAACAAATCGCAAAACATCCACAAAAAAAATTCGTGTACACCTAATAATAAACGCAGACCCGTTTTGCAACCGAATGTGTAACACCGACGACACGCGTCTGCGTTAAAATGTTTAAATCGAAGTTTGGAAATAGAGATGAAAATAAAAATATTCAAGGAAAATCAAAATTTCGAAAAAAATTAGAAAACTATTTCAAAAATATTCAACCAAAAAAACTTTAAATAAAACACCTAAAATATTTTAAGGTACACTTTCTAAAATTTATAAGCTTTTTCCTAAACTTTGAAGTTAAATTATCAGTTGTTTGGTTATTTAGTAAAATGCAATTTTTTTTGTCGAAAGTGTGATTTTTCGACATTTCGTCATTTGGATAAAAAATTGAACATGTCTGTCAAAGTTCAAAAAAAATCCAGGAATTAGAACTGTGAAGCTTAAACTCGAAATTTCGAGCAATATTTTGCACCTTCAAGAAAGTGCCCCAAAGTAAAAATAATAATTTTAATTGCTAGGTTTTTTTTTGAGAATTCGGAGCTTACGTTATAATTTTGAAACTTTTTAATTAAAAAAAAATTGAATTCAAACACATTTAACTTTGCTTCTGAAATTTTAATCAGAGAGAACTAGTATTTTTTAAGTTCAATTAAAGCGAATATTTTGAGCGACTGTTTTATTTTGGGATGACAATAGACAGTTAGAAGATTTTGGAGACTTTTTTGAAAAAAAAAAACGAATAAAAAATATCAAAACATAAAAATGTTTATTGTGTGGAGATTAAGCGAAAAATTTTCTGATAAAATTCAACGTGAAAATGCTGATAAAAAAATCCTTTTCTTGGATTATTTAATTTGTTCTTGATATTTGAAATTCACTTTTAAATGTTTTTATTTTCTCAAAATTTCGAATTTTTAGTAAAATATTTCATTAAAAATACTTTTTTCTTCGTTTTCAAAATTTTGGTTAAAGTACAGAAGTTTTGTGATTCAAGTCGAAATGTTAAGAAAGAATCGGTAAAAATTGAAACACAGAACTTGTCCCCTGAAACCAAGAAAAATTAAAAAACACAACAAAGGTTGCTCTAGTTAGAGCTCTAGTTAGAGCAACCTTTGTTGTGTTTTTTAATTTTTCTTGGTTTCAGGGGACAAGTTCTGTGTTTCAATTTTTGAAGATAACCAAGGACTAGTCCGTTCCATCAAAAGAAAGAATCGCTGTTTCTAAAAAAATATTAAAGTTTTAAAATATAAATTAACATTTTTTAGAAAAGAAACGAATGAAAAAAATAAGAACATAAATGAATTTTCATGTGTGGGGATTAAACGAAAAATTTGGTGAACAAAATGAACATAAAAACGCTGATAAAATTCTTGGATTATTTACTTTGTTCTCGATATTTAAAATTTACATGTAAATGTTTTTATTTTCTTCAAAATTTTGAATTTTTAGTGGAATATTTGATTTGAAAAGCTTTCTCCTTCGTTCTCAAAACTTTGGTTAAAGCACAGCGCAGAATTTTTGTAATTTGAGTCAAAATTTTAAGAAAAACTCGGTATTTCGAAAGAATATTAAAGATTTGAAATATAAATTGACATTTTCAGATAAGAATAAGAATTTGACAAATTATTACATTTTTGGAATAATTCAATATCTCAGAAATTTAAATAAATAAAAAATCAAGCCTCTTCTGTAGTTTTCGAATATTGTAAAATATATTTGATAATGCAATCATTGGATTCTCACAATCATTTTAGATATGCTAACAAAGGTCCAACTATGCGCATGAATTGTAAGTCGTTAAAATAAATTTTTATTCGATTATAAATAGGATGGACAGTAGAAAGTTTTGTAACTATTCTTTAGATTTATTCTATGTAGATCGTAAAAAATTTCGTTATAGGGTATCAGTGTCCTTACAGCCTGGTTCCAAAATACACATCTAAGCCTACATTTTGGAAACCCTTTTTTTGGAATTTACGTTAGTTCTTTTGCGTTAATTGTTGTAATGTCAAATGAAATGTTTTCAATAAACAGATAAATCAAAATTTGGGAAATCCAAATTTACATCCCCAAATCGGATTACTTACAAAGTATTACCATAATCACGTGAATTAATGTATAGCCAGATATAACGAGAAGCTATACCAGGGTGTTAAGTGCCTTCTATGTATTCCAAAATGAGACGGCAATTCCCAATCTATGCATACTAATAGTCATAATGGAACTTCCCAGGATGAGGAATACACGCAACCCTCGAACTTATGAGACAGTCATATTGAATTTATCACAACTGTTTGACCTCCATTCGTAAAGTTTCGTTTACCAACTTGGGAAGCGGAGGGTTGTTTTTTTCCATCTTCCAGGATTATGTGAGCTCAATGAAAAATGATTCTTTCTCTCACTTACTTGTTTATACTTTAACCGTTTTTACCATTCTAATTGAAAACTGATGCTAATGATAATTTCGTCCGTTTAATTGAAAAACGTTCCATTTGTATATTGTTTCCCAATGAAAAAAAAAACCGAGTTTAAACGCTCCAAATCAAGCAATGAATTTCAGATGTTCTAAATATGCTAATAGAAGACAAAATTGAGAAGATATTTTTTAATTTAAATCGAACAGAATTGCGGACTTTCGAAGTTGTCGATGCATTTTAATATCGAGGTCAAACTGATCCCCAAGTATCAACTTTCTTGGGCAAATAAATTAGAGTAAAATTTCTCTCTATTATTGGTTGCGAGATACGAACTTTCCTGGTATTTAAGGTAAACGCTAAGATTTCAATCTATACAAAAGCTACCCCCAATTACAAATTAAATCGTTTCCACACAAAAATAAAAACCACCAGTTTGACCCCCACTTGTGCAAATTGCATCGATTTCAAAGCAAAAGCGTTTGGAAATGGAAACAAATGTCGAATTATAAAATTGTAATTGCAACGTTTGTTCGGGTTTAGTGGAGCACACATAAAACTTAATCAAATGAATTTTAAAATGCGGTTCTCTGTTACAATTCTCCGCGCAGAAAATATGATTTTTAGCGTGTTTATAAAGTTGTCAACGGACAATGAGCCACAAATTGAGTTTTCCGCCCAGAATGAGCTTCCATCATTCGGTTGCCGTCAAAAAAAATCCTAAACACGAAAGGGGTGCGCTTCAATTTTTCACGATGTATGCGGCGATATCGTCAACTTAACACGTACTCCACGGTTAATTAAAATGACTATTAGGATGCTGCAGGAGATTATTTAATTAAATAATATTAAAAATAATAAGTAGAAATTAGTTATTATCCATAGCTTTAGTTTCGTAAACGGAGGTAATTCCCAGCTAGTTTTGGAGCTCGGAGCTACGTACAGTGTAGGAATGATCGATGTTTGATTTTTACAAAATATCGACGTCTCAGCATGTTTCCATAAGATGTTTGTTTTAAATCATGTTCAATTATCATCCTTTAAAATTTTTACTTTATTTTTACGATTTTAAATTTAAAATATTGAAAATGGTGAGAAATTTTTGATCAACATATGGATGCATACTTCTTATTTTTACCCAGTTAAACTTCCCTATACAGAATTCCTAAATCCAACAAAAAAATTCGTTTTAAAGAGGCATTCGTAATAGGCAGGTAACATTAAAAATATACACATCATATGTAAAAGTTCATATGCTTACAGAGATTCTAAAGTTATTGGCCCTTATAATGACATTATTAACCAATTGAACTTTTTCGCTGAGCATTAAAGCTTTTTTCTTCAATATCTTTTACAATTTTACTCTTCTTACTCTTCTGGCACAAGAAATCATCTTTTTGTGCAAACAGGCAAACAAAGCCAGTGGCATGGAATATCCCAAAAATTAAGAACTTTCTCTTAATCGAATGCAATTAAAAGCTAATTAAACCTTGCAAAGTCATTAGTATGAGTATATCAAAAATTAAGAAATTTTTATGAATCGAAGTATTTAAAAATTAATTAAATTTGGAAAATCTTGGTTTAAATATTGGGTACGTTCGTTAAATGGAGGTAATTTTATGTGTAAATTTACTTAAAATGCTGCGTTACGTGAAAAAATTCGTTATATAGAGAAATTCGGTATATTGAGTTTTCTTGTAGGAAGTTTTGACTGCATTTTTGACTTTTCTTTCGTAAAAACTTGTATCAAAAAATTTTAGATTTTTTTTTTTTAATTTCAAATCTAAATTCGATATTTCGACCTTTTTTCAAACAATGTATTCAAAAAACACCAAAAACCGAAAGTGTAATCTTGAAATTTTTAGAACAAGAAAAATTTCGGGAACATTTTTTAGATTTATAAAAAATATTTGAATTTTTTTCTATAAGCATCTTTCTCTTCGTTAACACTGGAAGTATTTTCCGACGATGATTATTCATCAGATACCTATCCTTGCTGTAAGTATGAAATTTTTTTTGCAAATTTTAAATTCTTCTCAAAAATTTCATCTTTAAACTTTCGAATTTTAATTGTTTTCTCTATAATGTCGAATTTAAACTAAAAATTTGTGCTCTTGAATTTTTTTTTCTTGAAATTTAGATTACAATCTTTTTACAGAAATTTCGGAGACAGTTTTTCCAAATTTCGAGTTTTATTAAATAATGACTTTTATTTCGATATTTCAGCTTGTTTCTCCACGAACATTTTTTTTTCTGTTTTTCTTATAAGTTTTCAGGTTTTTTTCTATATTGATATGACCTTTCTTATGCAGATTTGTTGGAGGGGAAACCAAATCCGTTTTTTTTAATAAATCGAAACTATGAAAATAACAGTTTGATATTCTGCTTGTAACAGCAAAATGAATACTCGTAATTTGTAAAATCAAAATGTCTGGAGATTTTGTGTCAAGTTGACATGTTAGGAAAAACAAATGCATATAGAAATGTTGAGATGCAACTCCAAAAAATTATGGAAGTCCATAGGGTGTCCGTTATTTACCAAGTTGGCTATTTTAACTTGGGTATCCCCTAAATTATTTCTTTGCCATCTAAAAACAATTTTAGAAAAGAAAAAAAATTTATGCCGTTTAACTCTGCCTAAACGACTTTTTTTTCTATGATTTTTAAAAAAATTGGTAACGCTGAGGATTTTTTTAACATAAGATCTGAAAATTAAAAGCTTCCAACTTTGATTTTTTTTCTATTATCATTTTTTCTCAAGCTACAAATCATCTAAAAATTTGAGATATTTATTAATTTCTGTAACTAGTTTATTTGATCTTAGCAAGTCTCGGATTAAATTCGGTGCCGTATTTTTTTTTTATAAAATCAGCAGAATCGCCCCTAATTAAAGTTTCCGTTGTTCTGTTGTCACCTGGACTGTTTTAATCTTAATTCTGACGCGGTGTAGGCGGCATATTTCAAAAGGAGAGAAAATCGAGACAAAAGGAGATGTTATTCTTTCATTAACCCAGAAGTGGCTTTTTAAGCAAAATTTATTTAGGAGCTCACGAGCAAACCGCGAGTTATATTTATATTACAAGTGGCTGGGATCCGGGGGTAATTTACACTAATACCGGTCCTCAAGAACGACGATATTTTCCTACAAGCACTAAGACGATCTGCATACGTATTATGTACGTTTCTCAAATGTCGAGATTTTACTTATGCTCCGAGCTAGTGGCAGGGCAGAGCAGAGATTAGAATAAATTGGGGACGTCGTCGTGGCGTAATTTTATTTGAATATGTTATTTTAAAACTTAAAAGATAAAAACTTAGTGATATCGTTCTCTTATGACCATATAAATATGCAATGATTTTTCATATAAAAAATCCAGTCCATCAATATGACTGATTTTTGTAAGTCTTCAAACACAGTTCAAATTTTATGAGATATATCTCGTCAGTGTAAAAAAAGCGTGTACAGCATAGTCCTTTAATTTATGATGTCGAGCTGGGCTGCTTTAATTTTCAAAAGTCATTTGCGGTAACGCAATAGTAATTTACCTTATCGCCGTCCATTGCCATGACATTGGCATGCACATGCACAATTAACCCCAAGTCATTGACGATATTAGATATAGACGCCCTTATAGGCGTTTATCATAAATAATTGATTAAGCAATTAAACACATTGGCCGTTTGGCCACAATAATCTCTGCATGATGGATAGAGTTGCAACTGTCTGTACATATCTCTCCCACGTTATGTTTCTCACTCGATTCAAAGGGATTGAATAGATGTCCAGGTAGATAACGTGCTATTGATGCCAAAGGTAACGACTTGTTGCGATAATTAGCAGGAAGGAATCGTGACGAGATCCTGAATGTGGCTCCTGTTCTGGAAGCCGGATATCATTAGCTTTACCGAAATAGAATTATCTACTTAATAAAACTCTAGACACTGATTGACAGACAACGCACAGGCTACACTGATGACTTCAGAAGTATGAAATTTTGCACATGAAATTCCGCATATAACGTAGGTGAGCACTCGGAAACGATTTTTGTAAATTCATTCCCAAAGGGTGTTAAATTTGTACGAAACTTTATCAGTTAGAAATATGAAATTTGGTGTTTGGTATATACATAAAAGTCAACTGTATCAGCGTTTTTGGCAATTCATCTCCTTAGGGTGTAAAATCTACTTATAATACAATAGTAATACACCGAATTTGTATTATATTGCATTCTGCAATTGATGTCCATATTGCAGAAGAAAATTAATCTGAAATTGTAAACAGTGCAGAATATTTTGAAAAAAAAATGCGTGCAAGTGTTAGAAAATCGCTAACACTCAAGATATTTTTCGACGATGATTAATCATCAGATACAAACATCTTGAGTTTTGTAAATCTATGAAAGAAACAGGTAATGCTGTCGGAAATTTTTTCACCAAGTGCTGTTAATGGACGATTCATCTTTCTTCGTAGACGCAGCAGTCCCGTAAATGTAGCTCGCTACTTGTCTAAGGAAAAGACAATTGAACATTCCTCCAAGTATACATGTAACATTTTTAAAAATAGTTAGGTTTTCGAAAAAAAATCAAAATAAAAAATTTTAAAATTGAAATTTTGAAAAAAGCAAGAATTTTTAAGAAAGTCGAAAATTGAGAAAGGTTCACATTTAAAAAAGACCAAAATTTAATAAAAAAAAATTTTAAATTAGAATGTTTAAATTTTGAAAAAAGTGAAATTTTCAATAACATTTAGAAATTCCAATTTTCAATAAAATTGAAAATTTGAAGTAAAGGAACAAGAGAAGTCAAAATTTTAAAGCTGAAATTTTCAATAAAACAAACTTTTAAAAAAGTCCAGTAGTTTGAAAAACGTCGAAATTTTCAAAAAATGTTCAAATTTTGAATGTCGAATATTTTGAAATCAAAAATAATTTTTCAATTTGAGAATCAAAATTTTCCAAACTAATTAAAATTCTGAAAAGTGTTACAATTTGTAGAGAATGTAACAATTTCCAAAAAAAAATTGAGATTTTTAAAAAAGTCTATAAATGTCAAAATTCGAATATTTCAAAAAAAAGCGACATTAAAGAAAATTCTGCATTTACTGAAGAAAAGTCAAAATTAATATTTTCAAAAAAAGTCAAAAGTAAGTAAAAAAAAATCGACATTTTAATTAAAATAAAAGTTTGGTAAAATGGGCAAAGATTTCAAAGAAAATCAAATATTAAGTCGTAACTTTCAAAAAAAATCAAAATTTTGAAAAAAATCGCAAATCTTGTAAATTAAAAATTTACAAATTATGTTAAAATTTTAAAAGTCAAAATTTTTAAAAAAGTTACAATTTTAATAAGATGAAATTGTTGAAATTTTCATAGAAAATTAAAATATTCAAAAATAAAGTTCAGATTTTAAAAATTCATAATATTAAACTCAAAGTGTCCAGAAATCACTATTTAAAAAAAAATCGACCTTTTAAAAAGTTTAAGTTGTCAAAAATAATCTTAAATTTCAAAAATAGTTAACACTTTAAAAAATCATTGATTTTTAATTAAACTGATTTTTAAATAAATTCATAAATGTCTTAATATTGAAGAAAAGCCAAAATTATTAGAAAAGTGGAAGTTTTTAAATAAGAAGAAATTTTGAAAAGATGAAATTTAGAGAGGTCATAGTTATAAATAATTAAACTTTTGAAGTAACAGTCAAACATTTTTTTTAAAAAAGTTATAATTTTGTGAAAAGTCGCAATTCTAAAAAAGTTGACTTTCTGAAACAAAGACATTTAAAAAAAAAATTTAAAAATTTAAAAATGGAAAAATTTGAAATTCTGCAAAGTAGTTGAACATTTTTAAAACAGCCAACATTTAAAAAATGTCGCATTTTAAAGAATCGAATTTTCAAATAAAACTTCAAATTATAAACAACGGCAAAATTAAGAAAATCAAATGTCGAGATTTTGAAAAATAATTGAAATCAAAAAAATAGCCGAAATTTTTAGGAATTAAAATTATGAGTCACAATTTTCAAAAAATTTCAAATTTTACGAAAAGGTGAACTTTTAGTTTCAAGTTTAAGTTTTCAAAAAGTTCAAACTTTCAAAACAAAGTCAAGATTTTAAAAAGGATGAATTTTCGAATAAAATCCAAACCTTAAAAAGTCGAAATTTTCAAAAAACTAGACATTTTTGGAAAAGTTGGCTAAAACTTAAAAAAAGTCGAAATTGCCAAGAATGTAAAAATTTTCAAAAAGTTTGGCAATGCTGAAGAAATATGAAATCTTTTAAAAAAGTTGGCCTTTTAAAAAAGACTACATTTTAGAAAAAATCTAAACCTTGAAAATATAAATCAGAAAATTGACGTGCACAACTCATTTAAAATCCCAAAATACTGTCGCAAGAACCTTTCCAGCTGAGAGACGAGTTTTTTCCTTGATGGGTGCACCTGCCCCTTATCTTCTCCACTCCATGCTTGCTTGTTTAGATTCAGGAGTGTAATGGTGGACCCAAGTCTCATCACACGTAACGATATGTTGTAAAAACCCATCACCTTCACGTTGAAAACGTCCAAAATGGCGCTGACAAATCTCCAAACGTTGTTGTTTCTGGTCTACAGTCAAAAGATGAGGTACCCACCTGGCAGCAAAACGCCAGCTCATCTGTAATGATGGATTGAGTACTTCCAAAGCTTGTCCCTATTTAAGCTGCGATTTCATTAAAAGTTAAACGGCAATCACCTTCCGAAAGGCGTTGAAAACCGTTAATCTTGTCCGCAGTCACACTGGTCCGAGAACGACGAGCATGGTGTTTATTTTCAACTTGAGTTCGTCCTTCCAAAAATTTGTTGTGGCATTCATACGCTTGAGTTTTCTTCAAACAAGTATTCCCAAACTGTACTTCTAGTCTGCGAAGAATTTTGGTGAGCTTTACACCTTTAACGGTAAGAAATTTAATAACAATGCGCCGCGTAACCTGTGGATGAACCTCTTGCCCAGTCATTGTATTTACAACTGACGAACGGCGAGAACGGAAGTCGCTTGAGTGCAAGAAGTCACGTGATATCCTCACCCAATGTGTCTAAGAGTATGCGTACATTCCTGTCGCCCTTAAGGCAACATGATAAAAATTCCAGTTCATATTTAATTTACCTTCGTGTGAGAAAAAGGACAATGTTTTGAAAAGAGTCCCAAGCTTGACAAAAAGTAGAATTTTGCAAAAAATTCGAATTTTTGAAAAACAAAAAAAAATACAACCTTTCAAGAAACTACCTATTAAAAATTTTAAGTTTTTAAATAAATCTGAAAATTTCGAAAAAGTAGAAATTTGGCTAAATCGAAGTCGAAATTTTAATAGAAAAATCGAAATTTTGAAATAAAAATGTTGAGAAAAACTTAACCATTTGAAAAACTCGACAGTTTCACAGCCCAAATTTAAAAAAGCAATTAAAATATTCAAAAAAATCGAATTTGATCCCAGTTTAAAAAAACTGAAATTTTTTAAAAGTAGATGGCTCGAAAAAGTAGAATTTTTCAATAAAGTGTTTTAAAATAAATATTTTTTGAAATTTTGAAAAAAAAAGAAATTTTGGGAAAATGTCGTAATTAAAAAAAAAATAACACGTTAACGAAAATAGTGGTCATGGAAATAGTGAGTGGGATCGAGTGCCATATTAGGTAGCTAGAGAATAAGTGCGTTGAAACCAATATAAGGGTTTTATATTTAAAATTAGAACAAGATCAGTGAAATTAACTAATTACTATTTATATGTATTCCTTATGCAATGTCTAACAGGAACATTATATTCACTATACTCAAAACTGTTTACAAATCCAATTAGGGTGGTTGGTAAAGAATCCCTAATTGAGCACATGAAACAGAAAAAAAACTTTTACACAGTACACTTGTATCTACACTTGTACACTATATCTAGCAACTTATAGGAGCTTTTGTTGAACTTTCTTGACACGGTTTTACTAGTTTTTCGAATTGTTTTCTATTTGTTTAATTAGTAAATCTGCTACAGGAGCATCCACATTTTTTAATTCTTGCGTGTTAATCTTTTTTCGTTTTCGTACATATTAATGATTCACCCTATCTACTGAAAATGTTTACTAGTGGAGTAATTACTCTCTTAGAAAAAAATAAATATTCATCGAGTAAAAATCGAATTTAAACAAGTATTTTAAATTAACCATATGCATATTCGTTTCAGCAGTTTTGCTACACTGAAAGCTTCCTTATTAATGATACTTATTTCTTGTTCCCCAAGTGACTAATTTTTGTTCGGTCGACGAAGATAAGCCTTAGAATAAGGATTTGCAAAACCCTTTGTTCTGCATTTACTCGTCGGCGGATTAACTTATGTTTCAATGTGTATATACTTTAGTGGTTAGATATGCAAATAGGTCCTTGACAAAGCCACACAACCACATTAAGTATCACTCAAGTATAATACGTCCACAGATTATCTAAACGTATACATAAAAGTTAAGCCGCTTGCTTACAAATCACCCAAAACGTAATATATATGTTGCTGGTTGAAAACTTTCTTGTAAAATTTAAACAAACCCGGAGGAAACTATGCATTTTAACCGTTTGAGCTGTAGAGCACCAATTTTTTCGAACAAAGGGTCAGTTTGAATGCAAGACGTCATCGACTTCAATATACGCGAAAAGTCGAATTTCCCATTCGAGTTTTCTTGATCCTAATGAAAGAAATTAAAAATTGCTAATACCTGCCAAGTTTACATTTATAGTTTTGTCCTTTGAACTACAATTCATAAGCAGGAGAGGCATCAAAATAAAACCAAATTGAATATCTTAGGTAAAATTTAAAGTGCAACTTGTTTTGATAAACAGGTTGATAATCCTTTGTATACCCTATGGTGCTTCAATACTCATGGGTTGACTATGTAAGAAGCTAAGAGACGCGATAGATGACAAAGATTCGCACAAGGATTACCACGAGAAACAATAATAATCGCTGAATCCAAAATTGTGACTATATACTAATGATTACGTGAATTATCGTTTTCTACAAATTAAACCATTTGACCAATCAAATTAATTATTGAGGATCAGGATTAGGAGGTGGTTGGTGAGGTCTGGGTGTTAGGAGGGTTTAAGGTCAAATCTTTTTTTTAGTTCGCTCTTTTATTACTTTAGTAAACCTAATGAAAGTTATTTTAACATAAGGCTATTTAGATGGTTTTTTAAACTCGATTAATTTTTTTAAACAAGCATTGATCCTACTTAGACAGACGACAAAATAATATGAAATGAAGCGAAGAAGGTGCAATATTAACGTTGATTTGATGAATCGACTCAGACTAGAAAAGAAGCTTTTTGACATTTAAAGTTGAACCGATATACGACCTTTGATTAATGGTTCCTCCAAATGTTATTCATCTCACTTTGAATTGTAATGTCGCTAATATAGCGGCAGACTTCATTTTATTCAAATGTCAATCCATAAATGCGAGTTATTTTGATCTATTTTAGCAACCGTTTTGCCGAAGCCATTTATTGTGCGCCCTTCGACGATAATGTCCGGCGCATACACCAACACGAAACGGAAATATGTTACTTCGAACAGTTGTTAACTCATCAAATGATGATGCAAATTTTTTATCCCTGAACTAGATTTTCAAAAGGCAGTAAACTAACAAATGCAAGTGAATATTTGAAATAATTTCATGATGTGTCATTTTTAAATTTGGCAAACATTGAACTGTATAAATGAAGTGGCATTTGGCATTTATAGTTTCAAATTAAAATATTTTTTCTGATAAAATTTCAATTTGAAAGTCCGATTGCGGAAAAAGTTCGATGTTTTGGAAGTGGAAATTTGAAGAAAAACATCAAAATTTAAAAACATATTATCTTGAATTCTATTTTTTGCTTTTAATGGAAAATTCGAAATTTTCTTTTCAGTAATTCATAACATGTAAGTATATTTGACAAAGTCTGCTTTCCACAATCAAATATCTAGATCTTAAGATTTAATTTCCCAATAGATGATTCTCGTTGCTATTAAAATTGATTGAAATTTGAACCTAAGTTGAATATAATTGTTGAGACTTATGCTAGTAAAACCTTTTAATTGATTTCGTTCGATGAACAGAGGTAAAAACTATTCGACAACTAATAGAACTACTACACATAAAAGGTTTTTAAAAGCTGCGAAAGTAATTGATCATTTCATTCGTAAATATTTAATGAAAAAATCAATGAATAATTGATAATGAAAGAAAGGGCGTAATATTCTAATTAAATTGTTATGACCTGTAGCTATTAACAAATCAATAATGTATTAGCCGCTTGCATGTCAGACATTTTTGTACAAATATTGACATTAATGAATTTATTAGAGCATTGAAGCTAATTTTAATCAATTAGTGTCCATGATATATTCGAATTGTTCAGCTTAAAGTTTGAAACTTTCAATTGATTTGTTAAATTCGTTTTCGATTAATATTTATCCCATGAGCCAACTTTCAATTTGAAAACTTACACCATCACATACAAAATATTTAATAAAGAAGAATGGATTAATGCTATAGTATTTTTCAGTACCTTTATAGCTAAGTTGTAACATTTTCTTGCTTTTATATTTTATTTCGAGGCTTCAAAGTATAAATAAATATCCACTGATTACACGTGAGTTGAATAGAAGCAGCTGATAAAAAGAAGGCGAAACGGCATTATGCCCCGTTTTGCGAAATAATTACGAGATAATTGAGAAGATCGGAAAGCCACACGGTCGTTTCTTTGAAGAAGCGTCGGGCTGAAAAGCCACAGCATACAGATATTTCTCGTTCGGTGTCAGCTTTAGGCTAAAAGCCACCAAGAATGGACCATTGCTCTTATCTGTATGACACTACACTTGTGTATAAACACAATCCTAAACTTGGCTGCATAATGGGATTCGTTGCGAGATAAAATTCAGCCGTTTCACTCCTCTCAAACCCCCTGACTCCTCATGTACTTCCTTTCATTTCCTTCGATGGACTATCCAATTTTTAATATCGCTTGGAAACTTTGAGAATTACATTCAAGTTTCAAACTTTTTCACTTTGGTTTGGCTCAATAGTTTTTTAATAAACGGTTACCGTCATTTGCCTTTATTAAAATATTTTCGATTTTCTGAAGAGGCTTTAAATTTTTTCAGCTAGCTAACTTAAGAATTTTTTGAGAATGATTCCTTCGTAGGTGGTGTATTTATATGGCATACTATAAATAATATATGCTTCAGATTCTGTACGACATATTTTTATACTTTAAAAACTGATTTTCAAGGAAAACCTTTATTTTCCCGTTTATTAGCAAAAAATCCAAACGAAACAAATTATGCACACATTGAACTTTACACGTAGTCAATTTTATACAGGGATGACCAGAAGTATGGGATAAAATTCATATCTATTAAATGAGTTCATTTTCGTTAAAACGCCAAAAAACGTTAACTGATCTTAAATTTTTCCCATCTTTTGGTTATACAATAAGTATTTTTTTTTCAATCCCCTGATCTCCAGCTATTACTACTTTTTACTTTTTACTCTTTTTTTCTCAAATAGAAACATAAGGCATAAGGGGGCCCGTTGAAAAGTTTATAGAAAACCCAATCCAGCCATACTAACTAAACAAGCTTTATGTTTTCAATAGCCATGTTTTTAGGACTGTATACTTAACAAGTGAAATAAAATTTAATTATTTCCAGTGTTATCCTCCATGAATTTGCACAGAATAAAATAAAAAATGTAAAACTGTACCCATCACTGCTAACGCAAAAAAGGTATCCTTTTTATGTTGCGTTTTTTTGGTACCACTTACTTGCTAGGTTTTGTGGTAAATTTTTTGCTTTAGTTGTACATTGGAGTTCAAAGCGTTACTACTGTGTTAAAATCAAGTTATTTATTGAATCGCAATGGTATTGTAGAAAAGGTAACTCATCAAAATCTTGACATTGCTTGGATGTGGAGATAATATAAGAAATCAGGCTGCAGTGCGGGATTTATTTGATGCGAAATATCCCGAAAACCAAATCTGACAAGGGACAGTTAGTAAAACATTTCATAAATTTGAGGAACACGGTATAGGACTTTGGCGGACTTTGCCCGAAACTTTGAATGAGGAAAAGAAATTGAACATTGCATTGTAACTTGTTGAAAATCCTCATATTTTAACTGTTTCATTGGCCCGCAATCACGATGCTTCTCGAACTGCAATTCGAATGTTTTTGAAAGAAGATAAATACCACCCCTATAAGGTATGTCTTGCCCAAGAGGAAATTATGAGACGGTGTAACGACAATAATGCTTTCATCGAGAAGTACTCTTTTCGAATGAAGCTGCGTTTTATTTAAATGGAGTGCTTAGCAGGCACAACTATCAGTTTTGGTCTTAAAAAATTCACACTGGACATGCGAATCGCATACGCAGCACCCACAGAAAGTTAATGTATGGGCAGGTATCATCAACAACATAATCTTAAGCCCATTCTTTTTTGAAGAAAATTTTACTGCTGCACGCTACCTGGATTTCCTAACATTTGACATGATATCTGCTCAAGTTGATATGTTGGTAACATTAGCATGTTGACGAGATGAACTCTAAAATTTTACCCTACCAATAACCGTTCTTCGCGTCTAAAGAAATTTTCACTTCAAAATTTCACCTCTCATGAAAAAACACGAAAATAAAAATGAGCTTGGTAGCTGCATTATTTGAGCGGTCAATAGAAATGGACATGATTCGTAATTACAAAATCGACCGAAATTTTCGAGCAATGTGCCAAACAATGGAGTTAAAAGTAGCTGAAATTTTTACTAATACGAATGTTTGCAGACACGCTTAATAATTTCGACGAGGGCGAAGTAAAATTTTGCGAAACTTGTTAACAGGCAAACTGTACACAAGATTAAAACTTCCGTCGACCCGAAGTGGAGGATTTCGAGTCAAATATAATCGGCTCACGTTCAGAATATTAACATATTTAGAACAGATTATTGCAGTTCTTGCGTGTTTAGAAATTTAATATAGTTACCGAGCTTATGCCCAAGGTTTAGGTAAATATGATTTGATGCATTTGTAGGCTCAGGAAACATAAACTGACATATTTCAGCAAATATCGCTAGAAAATTTCTCAAAAAGAAAAATTATCATCAATGGTTTAGGATCATATTTCTTGGACTTATACACGCATACTTTGAGGACAGATGTAAAAGTGACATTTTCATATTGTTGCGTGTTATCGGTTCGAAAATTAAAATTTCGTGAATTGTAATACTTTATTTTCAAACTTATTTCGAAACACTACAATTATAATGCACTTAACTATAAGTCTATCTGACTAAATAACTAACCAACTGACTCCTAAGGGAAAGACAACCGCGTATTTATAGGTACTGTTTCGGTTTCTAGAAGGAAATTTCGTTCAGATAAGACTTATTGCTTGTGAAAACATCTAGAGCGCTTATCTATCATATGATTTATTCTCGCGGCCGTTTCCCAGTATCAAATGTTTAATGAGAATTCCTTACACAATCACTAATACAAATTTTATAACTACATTTTGTTACAATATTATCGCACTTGACGGTGGCATTTGGCTTTTAATTTTTTTGACATTTTTGGCCCAACGTCAACTAAAATAAAAACATTTGCAGAAGTATCGCCCTTGCTAAATAATGATATCTTAACAAATGCCTTAATGGTAACAAACAATAAATCGAAAGCGTTAATAATTGCACAGATAATTAATCAAAAGTGACGAACAAACGTGCAGAGAGAAAGAAAAGCAGCCCAAGAAACAAATAGACAAAAGTACTGTGGTGGGTCGAGTTCTACTAAACTGTTCTATTTCCTCGTTTGTTTTATTCAATTGAATTTTATTTAATTTTTCTTGGAATTATTAAATCTACAAATACTGTAACATTAAAATTCTTTGTAACATAACGTTTTGCGTGAGAAACAGATTTCTTAGCGTTCACAAATTAGATAGTTATTTGTTAGGCCTGGTTTGTTCCAAGTTTAATTACTTAAACTGAGTAAAGTAACATGTTAGTTTTGAAGGACCGCTGAAAAGTAAAGTAATAAATAAGGGTAAGGGTCAATAACGGAGACCGTAGCAAATCTCTCGGCAAGACCATGTGGTGGTAGACTGGAGGAATTTAACGTTCAAAAACGCCCTTATAAACACGTACAATTATAAGTTATTTAAATTTCAATTATCGAAGTAAAACTTGTAAGATAAAGGGATGACATCGTTCAAAATGGGTTTGCAGTTTGATCTGCACTTTAAGAATCTTTTTTAAATTTTATTTAAGGATTAATTTGGATTAGAGATATTTAAATTAGCAGAAATTCTGCATTCTCATGTCCTCTAGCAAGATGCAGAGGATATCTTTCGGTTTCCAGAAATTAAGGGTAGGGGAATAAAAAGATAAAACACCGTAAAAAAATTTACAGATTAGTCAAATACTGAACTTTGATGAAATTGGTTTAGAAATTATGGGCAACTTCCGGACTTATAAAAACGAGTACGAAATACGGGAGTTATTAAAAAAAACTGCTTTTGTTTGTGCTAATTAATGTGAATGAACACAAAAAAAAACAATTTCTATTTCTGTGCAACGTGAAGTTCTTGTGCGATTTGTGTGATGTTTGTTAGGGAAAAAAAAATAGGCAAGTAAATTTTAAATTGTCCGATGATTTTGTTTGATGGTTTTTCGCTCTTATATGATTTAATTAACTTTTTCTAAAATTTGAGCAAATACTTGTTCCTAATTTTGATCAATATGGGGTTGGGGGGCGTACACAAAAAAAAAGAGAAAGGAATTTAAAACTTCCACAACAAACCGAATGAATGAGAAAGTCGTTGTTAGAAAATTATTATAGGGCCAAGAACCCTACCGCTGACTGCTGCAACTACCGGTCTCAGTAAAAAAAAAAAGAGAAAAAAAAACAAACACAAAGAGAATAGAATGAAAAAGGCGAAAACAAATAAAGCAAATTTGCTTCGAAGATCTTCTATTTTCTTAAGGTCTTTTTCCGATGTTCTGCTGTTGGAAACTGAGTCTCCAGGGGTTCAAAAAATCGATTACACCCATCACCGCAGGCTCGGTAACTGACAGCAGGCATCTATATTAGGATTTGCTGATGATGTACTGTAAGTTCTCGAAACGTGAAAAACAAGGAGAACCGGAACCGGTGTTGTAAGAAGGTTGTCTGAAGAACTTTCCAGACATAGACAAAGTCCCAACACATGTGAACCCCTGGGTGTGCTCCGCGGGAACGTACGCCTTAACACCCTAGAAGGAGTAGTAACCTCTCCTGGTTCTTATTCTGGTGTACTCGCCCGGCCTGCCTTATCCGTGGGTCCCCTCATCGGTTACACGTCCAAAAAAAAAGGACCTCCTATATAGGCCACGGAGAATTACAACACCGCGCGGGAAGCTTTTGCAAAATTACTAATCTATATTCGCATGCTTAGATTTACTGTCAACATAAATTTACTAACGTAGGCGGACGAGCAGTATCAGCATCAGCTCTCGTTAGGGAGATGTTTTGATGAAAGAAATGAGAACTTCTTGCCGGTTTCTAATTTTAATTTAAATGGTTTTTTTGTGCTAAGTCAAGCCACTTTCTAAGCCAGAAAAACGACCCTTCTATTAGACTAGTAGCCGTAGAAGTAGATGTAGTGTTCGAAGGGAAAATTCTGCTCAGAAAGTTTCTACGAAATCTGAACAATATTTCTAGTCTATTTTATGACACTGGTTTGAGTTCGAGTGATTGAATTTGGTATGAGAAAAACAGAAAGAAAAGAAAACAAAGGAACAAGTTAACAAAGGAAAGAAAGAAAGAGTGAGAGAACGAGAGATCTGTAAGATTGAATCAACATTTATAAATTTGATTTATTACGATAAATCACAACTTCATTTCCAAGCTTGAGCTCCATTTTCTCGTAGCATTATCCTTTGAATATTGTTAGCTCAAAGCTTTAACAGGAAAATGTATGCTATGTGAAGTATGCTTGAATTAAGAAGCGACAAAAACACAAAAGAATTGGGGAATAAAACAGACACCTGAAAATAGTTTGAGAACCCCTGTGTACAAACTTACCAGCGAACACCCACCGATAATCAGGTACAAAGTTAGCTGCATCTGGTTTGAAAACCTTTGAGTACAAACTAAATGGCTCAGCTGGGGAAAGCATTGCGATTATTAGGGTTAAGGTAGACTTTGGGAAATTAATAACCGACGTACCATATATGAGCGAAAGAGTTAAACAAAGAATGTCAGATTACTTGTGCTTAATGAAATCTCTTAATTTTCTAAAGAAATATTTCTCACAGATCTGTGTCCAGCAAATTTAATCAAATTGAAACAAACAGTTCCACTTTATTTTGTTGTACTATGTTTAAGAACACTTGAAAATCACAAACTTGAAATTTTGTCGATTTATTTGTTGACCTATTGTAATAAAACGTTGAGGTCAATTGTTGTTTGAATTTGATAACACTTCTCTGTCGACTCTACGAGCTGGGGTTACAATTTAAACACAACGTAGACAAATTGGCTCCGAAGATCGAAGGTAAATTATTCTTCGAAAATTTTTTAAAGATGAGTAAAATTCGACAATTATGAAAAACTACATACAATCACTGGTTATGGTCGCTCATTACATTTGATCGACGTGACCAGGATACAATCACGACAGCAGCTCATCACAGTAATGATAAACAGATAAACATACAATCACGCAGACATACAGACTTACGAATTACATATAGACAGATGGATAGACAGACATATAGTCATTTAGGCATGCAGAGATATGTACATATAGATATACAGAGATACAAATACGAGGTTTGAAAAAAATTCTTCCAAAAAATACATATACGTATACATACAGGACGTAGACAGGATTTCGTTCAGGAAGGGGCAAAAATCATTTAGAAAAATTGAGCAAAAAAGGAAACCAGAAAAAGTTCTGGTTGAGTATATTTTCCTTTAACTACGTGAACCGAGGGATCGAATATTTAGATTAAATTTGAAATTTGGAAATAAAGCCTAACTTTGCAAAAACAACTAGAAAATTGAATCTAAAATAAAAACCGAACCTTTCGGAAAACTTCCAAAACTATCGAAATTTCGCAGATTTCGAAAAGTAACGATTTTTGAAAAATACCGTCGAAATGTCGAGAAAAAGTTGAAATCTCTTGAAGAAAAGTGAACATTTTCAACAGAACGTTTTGGGAAAAAGTTGGGATGTTTAAAAAATCGTGTTTAAAACAAAATCCTAACCTTTCGAAAAATCTAAAAAAATGCTGAAAATTCGAAATAATTATATTTTTAAAGGCACACTTTTGTAAAAAAAGACGTAATTTTCAAAAACAGGGGGACATTTGAGATAAATTTTACACCGTAAGTGAAGATTTCCAGAAGTATAAAACATGCTTATTTGAAGTACGAGTCAAAATTTCCCAAATAAAAGAAATTTTGGGAAACATGAAATTTTCGGAAATTTAAATTTAAAAAATTCAGAAAAAACGGAATATTAAAAAAATGAAAGGTCAATTTTGAGAGAAAAAAGTAGAATAAAGTCGTAATTTCAAAAGCGGCGAATTTTGAGAAAAAACCCTATTTTGGGAAAGGAATTTTTAGAAAACAAAAATTAAATAAAAACCCAACTTTTTGGAAGAAATTGAAAATTGCTGAATATTCTAAAAATGCCAAAATGTTTTCAAAGGTCAAAAATTGTGAAAAAATTAGCAATTTTCAAAAACACCTTTTTAAAAATGTTTACTTTTTTATTCTAATTTTGACATATTATCTAAATTTCAATAAAGAAATTGAATGTATACAAGAAATATTTTTCCCGAAATTATCCAAAATATTTTTCTTAACATTTTTAGTTTTCGATATTATGCCGATCTAATTTAGAGAAAACAGACGAATTTCAACAAAATTGAAATTTAAAGGAAAAGCCAATTTCGAGGAAAAAGTCCAGAAAGTTCCAGAAACTAAAACCTCGCATTTTAAAATAAAAGACAAAATTTCGAAAATAAGGCGAAATATGAATTTGAAATTTCTTGAGTCAAATTTAAAAAAATTAAAATTTAAAAAGAAAAAAAATACTTAGAAAAGTGGCAAAATTTTGATACCAAAAATGATTTCCGAAAGAAGAGTCCAAAAAGTAGAATTTTGGGAATAAAGTCGAAATTTCGAAAAAGACGAATTTAAATTAATTTTAAGAGAAAAAGTCAAAATTTTTGACAAAGTTAAATATCGAATTTTAAGAAATCTGTCAAAATATCTGAAAAATGAAATTCTAAAGGATCAAAATTTTCAAAAAAAACTGATGTTAATAAAAATAAAGGAATTTAAAAAAACGAAATCTCGAAAAATAGTGGACATTTCTAGAAAAACTCCAAATAAAGCATCAAAGATGCAAATTTTCCAGAAAAAAATTTAAATTTGAAGGAAAAGTACAACTTTCAAAATAACCGTTTATGAAAAAAAAAACGAATCTTGAAAGAAAAGTCAAACTTTTAAGAAAGATGGGTGTTTCCAGGAAAAATATTCACTTTCCCAGGAACATACAGGATGGGATTTTAGGATAAATTTTTAAATTTGTTAAAAAAGACGAAACAGCTTAAGGAAGGAAGAATTTTGTTTAATGGAAATGTTTTAAGTTGAATATAAATTTTCATTAAACTGCATGAGACAGGGGGGGCAAGCGCCCTACCCTGCCCTAATCTAGCTACGCCTATGGGGCCAGACCTACAGACCTACAAACATACAGACACACAGACATACAGACATACAGACCTACAGATATACAAACATACAAACATATAGACACAGTATCCATGCAGACAGACCGGTAGAGAGATATGTAGGCAGACAAATATACTGACTGACTGTCTAACTTACTAACAAATAGATAGACAGACAAACAAAGTTTCACTTTACCTTTAAGTTACGAAACTTTAAAAACGCTTGTAAATTAGCGAAAGTTTGTTCGTCTTGCTTAACAATACAGGGCAAACTTGGGCAAATCATTACAAATTTAATGTTAATCTAATAAGATCATAGATATTCCGGTGGGTTGCATAAAGCCCGAATGTCACTAGCTATGAAACTCCAGGTGTACGTCTGTCCCATAGAGGCTTTCATGCATATTCCACAATCTCATTTGACTGCATAATCCGGCGCCCGTGAACGCCCCTTGTTTACAATGATATCTAACTTATTGCTTTGCTGGCACATCGCGGACCTCTCCTGTCAAATAGGCTTAATAATGTAACGATTACACGAGATTTGCATTTATCCTCGCGAATTTGATTTTGTCCGTTAGAGCCGAAGAGCTGATCGTGAGGATGATATTACAAGCGTGGCACGATTTTACTCTTTTTCCGGAACTTCGGTTATATTGAAGCGTAACATTTTGCCAGTTAACATGGAGAATGTTAAAATAAAAGAATTATAAAAGCTTTGTATCGTTTACAGCGAATTTAATTTTTAAAGCCAAAGATAGAGAATGAGAATTACATTGTAACCATTTTTAAGAAACTTCATAATTTGAAACACGAAATTTTTCAAGTCAGTTTAAGAATTACCAAATAGGCAATTATCAGAGTTATGTGCTAATATTGTTTGCTTAATTTTACTATTTAAATCGCAAGGCCAGCCATGAGAAGAGTATTATCTCCAAAATAATTATTTCTCTACTTTTTAGGAACTTAATTATTTGAATCATAAAATGTTTAAGTTCAGCATAAAGAGTGTCGAATGTCGAACAGATAGTTACGTGAGCTTTTTACATTTTGTTTCCAGATTAGGTTCTTGTGAAAAATTGAAATACAAATATTGTCCCCTGAAACCAAGGACATATTAAAAAACACAACAAAGGATGCTCTAACGCGTTTCGATAGTCAAGCTATCATTTTCAGAGAGATACTGTTCTTGTGAGTCAAAAACAGATCATGAAATTAGCGTGACTTTTGAATAACTCTTTCGCTACTTTTCAGAAACTTAATTATTTGAAGCCAACAATTTCTTAGTTTTATCAAAAGAAATGACAGTCTTGTCCTTTAATGTCAAAGAGTTATCGTGAGAACCATTTAACAACCATAACAGTTTGCTTTTTTAAGTATTTAACTGCCGAGAATAATCTCACTGTTTGAGCATTGAACTTTAATTTTTGAGAATGTGTCGAATAGTTATTTATTTTTTTAGATTTCATTAACATTTCAAGGCAACAAGAATAACAAGGAAAATCTACGTTTTAGTTTGTGTCAGATCGGTTAGTTAAATTTGTAAGATTTTACGTTCGTTATTTTCGAAAATTCATATTTTACCACGCAACCAAAAATGCAGCTCTTTTGAAGTGACACACTTTGGTATTGAGGAAGACGACTCCCATCATGCGAATCAACCGCCTGAGAATTTTTTGACGGCCAAAAAAAAGGATCTCACGAACGTCTAGCAAAAGTTGGAAAAAAACAAATTTCTTATGAGAGCCTAATACATTTTTGACAACAACAAAAATCCCTCCTCATGGCCGCCACCGCCATTGCGTACAAATTTTGATGACTAAAAAAAGGTTATTACACATTTGTAAATTTTGAAGATTTCATATTTTGGCGACACACCTGACAACTTTCGGCAACTCACTACTATGTCGCGACACACCGGTTGGAAAACACTGATTTAAACTACAAGCAATTATTTTCATATTGGTTTCAAGCGTATGAAAGTACAAATTACCTAAATAATTAATGTTTAGTAGTTAGTGATGTTTTACTCTAGCCTGCCTTATCATGGATCATGGGTGGTAATATGTTGACCTATGAAGTCGTAAACCATTTTCTGCTGTTATTAGCGTCACACCAGTAATGATTTATGGGTTGCTGTACCTGTCTTTTTAATGTCCAATATTTCTTTCCGTTTTCTGTCTTTACTATTCCCTTCGAATACATGGTTAAAAGTATTTGCATTCTCATTGTATTCCTGCAGACGTTAAATAAAACTAAAAAATTACAAACAAAGCCACAAAGAAGACCCCAAAGACAAAGTAAATATTTGAAAAGTGGGAAAGTCCAAAATAGAAAAATTTCTAAAAGCCCAATTCGCACGTTTGCATAATAATACATGAACAATCCTAAATTTGGATTTGCTAGGTCTAGTATTTTTTAAAGGCTAAACTTTATGGAAAAAGTTAAAATGCACATTGCACACGTTTCTGCTTAACACAGATTTTGTATGTTATCAACCGACTTATATTTAGGATTAGCTCACTGTTGGTTCCAAATCGTCAATTTGCATCACTTATTGACTGCGGGCTGAAAGAGTTTTAGCTTGTAAACATACACGTTGTGTGCATCGTTCGCGAATTAAAATTGAAACGTGGTTTAACCGAAATTATCTCCGACTCGAAGATAAATGAAATTACGGTCGACGTCTCACGTAACTTTGCTCAAGAGTTGTTCGCGATGGGGTCAAAACTTAGTTACTTCGAATACTCGGCAGCACGTGCAACCTTTCACTTTGGTTTTATTAATTATATTTAGCGGTAATTATATCTATAGCGAGAGATTCACGTGCTGGGAAACGTCTTTTACAAGCCTTAACTGCAACTGAAGATCTGAACCTCCAAAAAATAGTTGCAGCTGCAACGAAGAAGATCTGGGCCCCTAAATGCAATAAATGATTTATGGCGGCTGGTGCAGAGAGGTCAATGAGGCTTGACTTCCTGATTTTATTTTAACAGATGCAAATTATAAACACCTAATTTCCAGGTAAATTTTCTGAGATGTTTTATAACACAACACAACAAAATAATAGTTTTTTCTTTTCCTTGAGTTATTTTATAATTTTCTTATTCGTCAGGTTCCAAAATGCAGGAAAAACATCCTCATACTCTTTAAAGTTCGCCTTTATACTAGTAATAATAATAAATTAGATTTTTGAGATTTTCTAGGAACACTAAGTATAATTAATAATAATAAGAATTTGTCAAAAATTGAAATACAAATCTTGTTCCCTGAAACCAATAAAGATTAAAAAACACAACAAAAATTGCTCTAACGCGTTTCGATAGCCAAGCTATCGTCTTAAGAGAGATAGAGCAACCTTTGCTGTGTTTTTTAATATTTCTTGTTTTCAGGGGACAAGATTTGTATTTCAATTTTTGAAGATAGTCAATAAAACTGGGTTCATAGTGGGGATAGGACGCAGCTGTTGCAAGTCAGCGAGAAGTCTGCCTATTGCCGTACATTGTTTGATTCTCGACACTCTAAAGCTTATAACAATTGCCTTCACGTACGTGTGCTATTATTATTTTAGTGCATTTTATTAACATTGCAGCTATGAATTCCGTTGTTATCATAATCGAACTGAAAAAAATTGAACTCTGATTCATGACATCAAGATAGAATTAAAATTCTAGGTCCGTCTAGACTAGGTTTACTATTTGAACAAGTAGAAAACAATTTAAAGACTAATGAAATAGTATCAAGAAAGTACATCAGAGGTTCTTAGAATCATATTGAAATCTTTTAAAAATCGTCAATCATTTTGTAAATTTCGGTATAATAGTGAATGAATTAAATTGCGTGTTTTAATTAAAAGTTTTTCCCGGCGAGTTCTTGCAAGAAACAATTGCGACGATTTAAAACGGAGGGAGAAGTGGATGCCATTAAGCTAATGAAAGTCAAAATAGGCCATAGACTCGATAATTAGGCAACAAACCGAGGCAGTGGCCGAATTAAATTGCTTACTCACTTACTCTGGTTAACGGTATAATCTGTCGCTTAAGCAAAAGCCATCGCTCGATACCTCGAGTTATAGTTAAGCAAAGGATGGAAGCTCTGATAACTTTTCCAGGGGATTTACAAGCGGCTTACCGCAAACGACTCAGATTTGAAACAGTTATAATGGATACATCTCCTTTCCGCACAATATCTCCGACTTCTCCAAAAATTATACCATTTATTTTTACAACCGGACTGTTTTTCATTCACTTTTATCTCATTTCCTTAATTGTCTGCACACTTGCTCGAATTGCAGCAGGAAAAAAAAAAACGTTGCTTTTTTTGTCCAGATATAATCAAGATGATGGAGTAAGTTTTTTAAATAATAACTGAGCAAAACACCTAAGCTACAAGTCACGTTATGGTTAGGTTAGGCCAGTAAAACTCAACTCAAAGAATTAAATAAACACCACTTCTTCAAGAAATTCCAACTGGTCGATGAAAGTGATGAGTTACATTTTATTTTGCACCTTATAAATAATTAAACATCTACCTAAATACTCTTCAAATAAATGACATCATGTTGTCTCGCTGTTCGAAAGGCTTAACAATACACGTCCTGTAAAATGCACCAGGATTCCAACATGTTTATTGAAATATTTTTCGTTAATTCGCCACTTAGCTGATATGTTGTTATTCAATTATAAATTTGTTTCCACGTTTCGAGAATAATTTAGGACGAATGTTTCCCGTGAAATATCCGAATACACGATCGCATTATGCACTCTGCAAACAACACGGCAAATGAATTTGTATGTATTATAGTAAAGCCGGTCCAGAGGTACTTAAGCAAGTGAAGACTCGTGTTCTGTATGGTCGCTGAGACAAAGGCAAAACCCAATAACGTGGCAGTCGCACAATGCTATTTATTAAGCTCTATGCAACATCAAATGGAACAGTCGACTGGTCTTTCAGAATAACAAATGATTAGGCCGAGACAAAAGGTAAGTTCCTACTTCTCTCGGTTTCCAGGCATAACTGAACTATTAATCCGCTTTATGGAAGGGACCTGCACTTATATTTCATACTTACTTATTTACATTGCAAATTTCGTTTCTGAAATTTCACTCTGTGATAGACGCAATTAATATTTATTACTTCATTAATAGACGAGGACTTTCAGTTGGACTATGTCACCGACTTTTATGTTATTCATTCGGAAAAGTGATCCTTTTAACATCGGTTACATTTACATCAAGAATATAGTAATTAAATGTAATTTAAAAAATATTCTTTCTTCTCAAAAATTAAGCAACGTTAGGAATTTTTCCAGCGATGCAGACTCTGGAGAATCGAACGTGACGCCAGAAGACTGAGATCAGGAGACTGAGCTGAGAAGAGTAAGCAGGCGACCAATGTCAGGAGACTGTGGCCAAAAGAGTAAGTAAATCAGATCTCTACTTTGGATAAAAATTGAAAATGTATGCCGAAATTTAAAAAAAAGAAACCCCAAAAATCTCTCAAAAAAAAACCAAATTTATATAAAAACAAATATTTTTAAAGTTTAAATTTACAGTCGAAAAAATATACTTATTATAATTATCTTAAAATTATAAAAATCCGATAAAAATTCGAATTTAAAAATGGAACTTAAAAAAAAGACAAAATTTATCAATAACGTTAAAATGTTGACTTTGTCAAAGACATTTGAAAAAATTTAAAAATATGAGCAATTTTAGAAAATATTTCGAATTTTAAAAAACAAATTTAAGGCACCGTTCAGGACATAATTATTTTTTATGAATATTTAATAAATCAAACAATATATACAAAATTTGAAATTATATATTGTTCCAATCTTGAAATACTGCGAGAATGAATGTTTATATTCTTCTGTTAGAAATTTTATATAGATCTTCTTAAATAATTTATATAAAAGGTTTATGTGGTTTTAAAAATATTTATATATAAACTGTGATACATGAAACTGACCGTGAGAGGCGCTAGTAAACGCACAGTATCAGGCATATAGTTTAGTATTATTTATATATTAATTTTACTTTTGGTTGCCGTCACCCGAATTTTGATAATATTTACATATTTACCAATAGCACTAAAATCTGACACAAAAACAGACAGTATGCTAAGAATTAAAATCCGACCGGAGTTTTAAACCTTAATTTAAGTTCGAGCGCTACTAGCGCCCCTATGATCGTTTCATGTACCACAGTTTATATCAATATTTTTGAAGTAACATAAATTTTTTATAAGAGATATTTAGGAATATTTGTATAAAATTTTCAACCGAAGATTATAACTATTGATAATCATTAAAATTAAATATATTGCAAGAAAAAAATAATACATAATTTTAAATTTAATATAACTTGTTTTATTTATTAAATATTCCTGAAAAATAATTATGTCCTGAACGGCACCTCATAAACAAACTAATATTAATATATTAAATTTTTTATAAAATTTAAGAAGTAACTCCACACAATCTTTTGAGATTCGGGTCAACAATTTTTAAGAAGTTAAAATGGCTGGAAAAGTTCCTAATGTTGGGTTTAGGGTCAAAATCTTGGAAAAAAGTAAACACTAAAAAAGTGCATTTTGAGAATTTATTCTAAATTTGTGTTAAAAATGCACAATTTTCGTTAAAAATAAATATTCTCGAAATTTCGAAGAAAGGTTTCACCTCAAAATTATTTTGTATTATTAGTATCATTAGAAAATAAAATAAATACTTCAAAAACTTCATAACTTCAGTTTATATTCGAGTTTATGTAATAAACAGTTCAAACTCTAAAAATAAAATCGCAACATTTGTAGAAATATTTAGAAATTTGAGTCTCAATTCAAAATTTTCGGAAAAGAAGGAAAAACGACTCCGATAGGCCAGGAGACTGATGTCAAGAGACCAAGGCCAGGAGACTGAGGTCAGGGTACTGAGTTCAGGGGACTGAGGGAAGACCACTGAGGCCAGGGGACTGACATCAGGAGACTGAGATTTTTTAAACTATTTTTTATTATAGCAATGATTAATGGACAGATTTACGAATTTAGTAACATAATGCACCCAGTTACAGAGTGTGTTAAAAGAAAGAGAATTGACAACCCACAGGGAAGGATTACACATTATTGTTGAAATTACTTTCTTCCTATGCCAATTTTTCTAAAGATGCTATCATTACAGAGTAATAAAACTTCATATCGAACAATTGTCATTTAAATATCATTCGAATGAAAATTAATTATGAATGAGAACTAACTACCTATTTTATTCAACTTTATCATTCAGTACAAATTAGATTTTAAGTTAAAGCACGCACCCCTTTACGTTTGAGTTCACGAATGATAGATCATGAAAACAACTCAATCGCTGCCCACAGCATGTGGAACAATTTGAAAATACTTTTCAGTCTTAGAATCTTTGCTTATGTAAATAAGCAGTGTTACATGCGTCTAAACATTGCAATAAATAGTTTCTGTGACGAAGTTTCAGGAACCTTAATCGGAAATTTTCTGACTTAATTCGGTCTCTTATAGTCGATAAAATATTCACTAACCGTGATAACTTTCCCGTTAATTTAAACATTTTTGCCCCGTTAATTAACATCCCTAAGTGAATACGAAGTTTGCTGCGGAAGCGGCAGCCTGCAGTGTATATGTGTGTGTATGTGAGCTCTCTAAGCTTGCGGCGGCGACCTAACCTAATCACCAACTGCGGTTAATGATACGCCGTCGTCGGCGTCGACCTTTCGAAATGCGACGTCGTTCTATCCGGAGTCGTCCACACCTGTTCGACGCTCTGCGCTCCTGTCGGCTTTTCAGTCGAAAATCGCTGAAATATTCCATTATTCGCGAGCCTAATTCAACAGCTCGCGCGACTTCGTGGCACTAGAGACAAGATGATGCCTTAATATATATTTTATTATTTATGCCGTGGACATAACGTGGGATTTTACTTGGGGGTTTTTATCACGTATGACGCTTTCATTTCAGTTTTATTCTCTCAAGTTGCCAGCTGGAAAGACTTATAATTTTTATCTTTTCGTTTACAAGAGAAATGCTTTTGGTATTCCTGCTGCTGTGTGTCATTTATATTCAGCAAAATTTTAAACAGCTTCTCTGAGAGTTCGCTTCAGGAATGCTTTAATGCGCTTAAATTGTGCATATTCTATATTTTTGCTGAAAGAATCTTACCAAGTTGATATTGTGCTTATTTTCCTCATTGGCAAGAACAGCATTTTTGTTTCAGGATATGTACGATAATTTGTTGGAAAAATCATTTCATTTTAAAAATATCTGTTATGCTTTTTATTATATTGTCGGAACGCTTTTTAATCACTTATTTTTCAAGAATTTCTGTTTTATTTTTTATCCCATCCTATTGATTACAGAAACAAAAAAGTATAAAACAGATACAATTATTTCCATATTGGTTTCAGTTGGATGAAAATCAGGCGTACGGTGACTACGGTGTTATGAATACTTGGAGACTGAATCATCCTTGTCATGGGTACATTTTCGATTAAATCTTGCAGTATTCCTGTTTTAAGCATTTTTGCTATTAGATGCAGCATATCCATTTAATTAATTACCAAATTGTGCTCGTGATTTTATCAAAGGGCGAATGCGGTTTCTAATTAACTCACCTTTGTGCAATATTTAGTTAAGCCATTCCAGAAAATGTCATATACAAAGCGCCAGCAACATTATAGCGCTAGTTTCCCAGAGACGAAGAGGTGTACAATATTTTCAGCTAATTATAGATTGCATTATGCAAACTTTCATCAAGTTTGCTTAATGGAAAGCACAACACTGTCGACCAAATTAAAGGGCGTCGATACACACCTCTGACCTTTAAAACCCCCTACTATATTTTAAAATTTGTTTTATAGAAAAGTCGGAGCTCGTTTTCAAGAGGTGGAGATAACAATGCTGTATCACGTTGTGAAGATTTAAAAAAGTTTCTGTTTTTCAACAAACTTCGACGTTAATTTTGAACTTTTGTTGAAATTTCGAAAATTTACTTACATTTGTTTCGAGAAAAAAAAAGAGGGAGAACAGAGAGAGAGAGAGAGAGAGAGATTTTATAAGAAATCTATTTAAGGAATTTGGAAATTTTCACTTTTATTTTTTTTTTACTGTTTGATTCTAAACGTTTGGAGTCTCAAAAAAAATGTCGAAAGTAGGAATTTTTAGATTTTAAATTTAAAACTGTGTGATTTGGGTTTGTTTTCAAAAAGACACATAATTTTAAAAATGTTTAATGTCATCTATGGTTAGAATTGTTTAATTTAATCTCAAATATACATATATCAACTTTTGCAAAATTCTGGATTTACACTCTCGAAATCTTAACTTCATACATTTACTAGTATAGTTTGTGATCGAAATTTCACAAGCTTTGAGACTACACGCCTTTACTACTTGCAAAATTAAGATTTTTTTATTTCAAATTTTGAAAAGTTTTTCTTTTTATCTAGACATTTTGAGTTAAAAATTTCTAGGTAATATATTTATATTTCTTATAAATTTCGATTTTGTTTATTTCGATTTTTGAAAAGTTTGATTTTTTGAAAATTTTAACTTATTTCATTTTGACATATTTCAGAAATTTGACTTTCTGATATTCTCATTAAAAAAATTTTCTTTTTTTTTTCAGTATTTTTGCTTCTTTTCATAATTTCGATCAATTTTTTAAAAGCTCTGCTTTTTTGAAAACCTCCAACTTTTTTTTGAAGTATTGACTTTTGTTAGAAGTTGCTTAAAGTTTGTTATAGATTCCAACTATTTACGAAACTTTGATTGTTTTTGTAAGATTTAACTTTTTTTGAAAATTATGACTTTTTCATAGTTTTCGGAACATAGAATCAGGGTCTGCAAACCAAATTGGGCTATGACTATACGTTTACGAAATACAAGCCACTTAAGTTTCGAAATTTTCAAATTTTCACCAAATTTTCTAGGATCGAAATTCAAAAGTGATTATTTTAAATTTGAAAGTATCTTATCATATAGATTTTGATCCCTAGATTCCGAAGTTGAAAACCAAATTGAGCTACGATTTTTGGTTTGGAAGATATGAGACTTTGAAGCCACGAAAAAAGTTCAAAGTGTCTTCCGAAACATGGAAAAATTTAGATTTGTCGAAAGTAAGTTCATGGCTTCTTCATAGAGTTTTCAGGACGTAGAGTCAGGGTCTGAAAACCAAATGGGGCTATGGACTATCCGTTTACGAGATACAAGCCTCTAAAGCTTCGAAATTTTCAAACTTTCACGAAATTTCCTAAGGTCGAAAATTAAAAGTCATTAGTTAGGATTTGAAAGTACCTTATTATATGGATTTTCACCCGTAGGTTTTGAATCCGAAAACTAAATTGTCCTACGTCTTTTGGTTTGGAAGATATGAGAGTTTCAAGTTACGAAAAAAGTTGCAAGGCCTCCCCTTCTTCAGAAAGATTTAAAAATTTCCATTTAGCGAAAGTAAGTTTATGGAGTTTTCATAGAGTTTTCGGGAGGTTGAATCAGAGTCTGAAAACCAAATTGGGCTATGGCTGTTCGTTTACGAGATACAAGCCTCTAAAATCTCAAAATTTTCAAATTTTCACCAAATTTTTAAGGGTCGTAATTCAAAAGTCATTATTTAGGATTTAACAGAACCAAATTAAGCTACGACTTTAGGTTTGGAAAATATCAGAGTTCCAAATTACGAAAAAAGTTCCAGAGTCCCCCCTTCTTTCGAAACATGGAAAAATTTCCGTTTTTAGAAAGTGAGTTTATGGCTTATTCATAAAGTTTTCGGGACGCAGAATAAGAGTCTGAAAACCAAATTGGGCTATGTCTGTCCGTTTACGAGATAAAAGACTCTAAAATTTAGAAAGTATCAAATTATTACCAAATTTTTAAAATTCATGACAATAAAAAAATATATAAAAATCGAGAAACGGACCCAAACGAAAAACAAATAAAACTTAATTCCGAATCTCCAGCTGTTAAATGATACCAAAATTTTTAACAAATTTCCGCATTAAATGGTAAAATATTTAAGGAACTGCCAATCAACAGCATTGGGGAAGATGTTCCTGAAAATTGTTTATGAATTTTTAATAGCCATGAAAATATTTGTAAGAGTTGAAGCGAAAAGATTTAAAAGGGAAAAAACAATATTTTGTCTAAAAGAAAGAAAGCGAATCTGTTAATTGTTTATTAAATAGCCAAAGAGCTGAAAACACCCAGATACACGAAAGTTTTTTAATCTGTTAGCCACACTTCGAGCATGTTTGTTTAAGAAGTATGTAACTAAATTATTCGAATTGTAACTTTGCTTTTAGGATACTCTCTGAAAGATTAAAAGATTCTCACAAACTCACTCTGACATTTCTCTGTAACTAGAACAAATTTGAGAAGTTGGGCTTGAATTAATAATTACTACACTTATAATACCCCAACTTCTTAAATTACCAAGCTCGCATTTTCCAGATTGCAAGTGAAAAATGAATTTCCCAATGGCTTAATCGATACGTTACCTTTCCGACATGTTGCCTTAAAAACACCTGTTGTAATTTAAGACGACATTATCACATTAAACTTCATTTAGCGATGTGTCGCTTACCATTAAGTCGAATTAAATTAGTAATTTGCCTGGTGTAGGTCCACAATCAGTTTACAACAAATTGCTCTAAGACTTTGTTGCAATTTAACTCTGGCAAATTCTTATTTAAAGCGCGTTATCCCGGAAAGCCATGAGACGCGAAATTAAATTGGGGAATATCGTAAAGCAGAAAAATATTCCGACCGGTTTGATTTAAATTAGGGAAAGCCGTAAATCCATCACCAGTCCTAGTCGTCATATTTCAACTTGTCAAATATGCGTATGTCCTTTTAGAAAAGCGTAGGATTCCATTTGTTCCGCTTGTCGAGGCCATGATGAAGTGTGGCTTGTCTCTTGCTTTCTGTTGTTATCCTCTCCTCAAGGACCTCATACGAAACTGTTTCAAGATGTATTTCTTTTTGAGAAGTTAATTTGCACCATACCAACTTGTGGAATTATTACTGTAATTTACTTTTTACTAATATTTATAATACTACGCGTTACCGATTTATACAATTAAATAATATGGACTTGTAACACTTTAACTTAACAGGAATAACTGTAAAATTTATTTATATAATCGTAATTTATAACCGATATACTCAGCTGGCTTAAAATGATATTCCACGCTTACTAGAATATTCGATATCTTGAAGTCTCAAACACACAATTACGCATCTCTTTAATGGCCCCAATTCGATAAACGTCTTGTTTAGAAATTATATTAGCTTTCTAAAAATTTTGACCTCAATCAAAAAATGTTTTGACTTTTTCTTGAAAGATCCGAATTTAAATTGAAAGTTTCAATTTTAAACTCTAAATCCGTTTTATAAATTTCCAGTTTTCCTATAAATTTAATTTTTTTAGATAAAAATTTCAACTTATTCGTTAAAAAAATAATTCAACATTGAGGAAAAATAGTAAAAAGTTCCATAAAATGCTGCAATAGACGAAGTTTTAACTGTTGCCGTTTCCTTTCTCGACAACCAAAGTAAAAGAAAACGAATGATGCTTTCAAGCTAAGCAGTTAAGAAAATTATACCCCTTTTTGGAATTTGTAATTCTAAAGCCGAAGTTTTGAAAAAAGGCTAACATTTTTCAGAAAAGTGAAAGTTTTAAGTTCATTTGAACCGTCAAGAAAAACATCGAAATTGATAAAAAAGTGGTTCGTAAAATTAAAAAGCCTTCACTGTTACCTCTATTGGAAACCCACAGGCTAATTTAAGCCTGACTAAGAATTGCTAATACAATCCAATTAATCGTCATCTTTCACCAATCAATAAACACAAACTAATAGAAAGAACAGTCATAGAGAAATAATCAACATTTTGTGAAAAAAATTGTCAGTTATGGGTACTGTGGACAGAAGTAAAAACTTTAAACTATGATATAAGAGTATTTTTTTTATTTTTCAAATTTATTGCAATCTTAAAATTAAAAGTTTTATAATTTGTAAATTTAAATTATTATATCTAGCTTTTATATCTTTCATACTTGAATAGTCTAATCTTTGGTTAATATGTCTTTGTCTGTTGATTCTGCATTATGTAAACGAGATCTCTGTCATAACCTCACACACCACATGATCAAATTAACACACAATTAAAAAACGGCAGTCAATTTTACCTATATTTTGTGGGCATAAGGATAGGTTATCAAGCGGGTTAAACTTTTAATTTTTCAAGAGGGTATGATGCAATGGGTAAGACGCTTCTTGCTTTTTCTGTGATGGGTCGCAAGCTTAGATTCCCGCTGCAGACCATGCGTTTTTTAATTCTATTACGTGTCTTACTCATAGCTATATAATACTTGTCAACGTTAGAGAATGTTGGTAACAAGAAGTTTTTACTTCAAAAACTGAATGTGGAATAGAATCTTGCTAGTTAGTCTTCGTTTCACTCCAAGTCAAGAGCAAATTTTATTAAAGCAACCCGCAACAAAATAACTCATAATTAATTTACATCGTCTTAAACAAATCAAATTTGCCGCGATAATCTAATCCAGATCGGCATAATTTTTCGCGAGTCCTTAAGGAAGCGGATAAAGCGAGTTAAAAAAAAATCCTCCCCATGGCGCTTTATTTACGCTTAGCCATCGTGACAAGTGGGAACCTATACAGAGTGTTGATTTATGAAGAGCTTGTAAAGTGAGTTTTGTCCCATAAATCGCTATTTCACGGCGAGGGAGACGACGTTAATGAGACATTATTTTTGAAACATCCCCGACATTAATCATGTAAGAGCGGTGGTAACAGTCGTCACGAGATTTTACCTCGAACGTGACGAAATTTCGGTACTTGCGCATCTGTTACGACCACCTACAAACAACATTGTCTCAAAACTTCCCCATAGATCTTATTTTATTCTCATCAGTATTACGGTGCGCGATACGTGGGTGAGAAAATTGATTGTCCAAAAGTATTGTTGACTTGCGTTACCCTCGACTTCGTGGACATAGATTTTAAATGTTGAAAGATTTTGCTGAATTCTTATAAAAAATGTTGTCAACTTTATCGAGTGATGAAAGTTAATAAATTACAAAAGAAATCGTCAGAATTATTTTTTGGAATGCGCTAGAATTCATCGTAAATATACCGCTGCACACAATGACTTTAAAAAAATCGAAATCAAACGCTTTATGACAAAAAAAATGACAATATTTATTAGTTTATGTATAAACATCTAATTTTTCATTTTGAGAGCATAAACATGATTGGCAAAGCAAATGAAATATGTTTAAACAAGGTCCAATACCAAGCAAGCTTTTTCAACCCAATATCTATTTTTCAACTTGAATTTAGAGACATAAACGATGTTTGAAAAAAAAAATTTCTGTCGAAAATATTTGTTTATTCATTTAAATTGTTACAACCTCAAAATTTACAAAAAATTGAAATTTTGATGAAATATTTTTCTCAAAACTATTAAAGATGGTTTTTTGTAAATGTTTACATTTTTATTTTAAAATTCGAGCTACTATTGAGAAAATAAATAAATTTTGAAAACAAAATTTCTAGGAAAAGACAACATTTCCTAAAAGTCGAGTTGTAGAAATAGGTTGAAAAAAAGGAAAAAGCAGAATTTTGGGAACAGTGGAATCACGAAATTTAGGAAAAAAAAAGAATTTTAAAAGAACAAATTTGAAATTTTTGAGAAAAAGGTTGCAATTTCGAGGAAATTTTGAAATTTTCTAGACAGTCAAATATTAGCAAATAGCTGGATTTTTAAAATGAAATCGAAATTTCGAAAAAAAAAAAATAAAAATGAAAGTCGTATGATCCCGAGGAGAGTTAAATATCGGCAAAAAGCTTTATTTTGAGAATTAGGTTGAAATTTGGAACAAAAAAAAAACGAATTTAAAAAAAAAGTCGAGATTTCCCAGAGATATTCAAGTTACATAATTTTTTTTATTTTATCTTACCGAGCCTAATTCAAAACGAATTAATAAGGATCGCCAAGCGAAAGAGAGTCAAATATCAGAAAAAAAAGCTGGATTTTCAAAATAAGGTTGAAATTTTAAATAAACGGTTAAAATTTTGGGGAAAAAGATGGCAATTCAAAGAAAAAGCTCGAAATTACCTAAAGGCATTCAAAATATTTGAAAAAAGGGGAACTTGTAAAATAAAGTGGAAATTTGGAAAATACAAATTTCCAGGCAAGGCAAAATTGGGCTACGTTCCTGTCAGAAAAAGTCACATTAGGGATATAAGTTAAAATGTTTTGAAAACATTTTTTTTTTTGGGTTGAAATTTCCAGAAAGCTGAATTAAAAAAGTTTTAAATTAAAGGATCAAGATAAATTCAAAGTAACAAAAACCTTTAATTCAGCTTTTTATCTAAAATTTTAGGGGAAATATTCGAAATTTCTACTCTTTCTCTGACTTTTTCACGTGTTTATTTTAAACCTTAAATTTAAATTTTTTTATTACGTTTTCATTTAAATTCAAAAATTAGACTCTGGTTATTTTAACCAAGAAATTAATTTTTTTTTTGAGATATTTTGAAGATTAATTTAAGAAAAATCTTTGTTATATCTCAAAATTTTAACCTCAAACTAAAAACTTTCCTTTTCATTAAGAAACTTCAACGTTTTCCTTAAAATTTCATTTTTAAGATCAATTTTTTTTCAAAACTGTTGAAATTTTGATTTTTTCAACCTTGTTTTAACGTCGAGACTATAACTTATTTGGTGGAACGGACTGGTGCTTGGTTATTTTGAAAAATTGAAATACAAATCTTATCCCTTGAAACCACCTGACTATCGAAACGCGTTAGAGTAACCTTTGTTGTGTTTTTTAATCTTTCTTGGTTTCAGGGGACAAGATTTGTATTTAAATAAACTAAACATTGCGATTCCCATTGATTTATTTTTCTCTCAAATTTTAAATTTTTCAAATTTTGAGTTTAAATTCGAATATTCAAATTTTTTCAGGCCAGCCGCATGCGTACTGAATCCTGGTTCGGTTTTTAAATCAACATTTCGAATTGAAACACTGAAGGGAACGAATTTTTAGGAATTCGTGCGTATGGGAACAGTAAATAAAGTAGGAACTTAAAATGGAACATTTAAGAAGTAGAAATCTTAAAAACTTTTTTTTTACATTAATTGGGAGCAATTTTTGAAATGTTGAATTTCTTCTTACCTGCAATTTTTTCTCTAACTAATAAGCTTTAAAATGCAGAAATTGTGCTGAAAAAATCTTAGAATTTTTATTCAAAAATTCAACTTGATGACTTTTGTCTCAAAACTTCAAATTTATTTTAAAATTTTTTTTTGCCATAAAATTTTTGCGAACACACAGTTTTTTATGCAAGCTTATTTCTTTCTCTTGGCACAATTTTAATAATTCTTGAAATATCAAATAAGTGGCATTTATTGTTTTTTTGGTTCTTTTTTTTTGGATAAGCTTCCACGTTCATTGAAAAGCATTGCACGTTATTTTGCAATTGGTATTTTTCTAGATTCGGACTTAAATAGGCAAATTTTAATTTGTTTTTAAAAGTTAAAATTGAAGTCGTTCATTTTTACCTAAAATTTCTAATTTAACTTCAATTTTTCAAGAAAACACTAAGACTTCTAAATATTTTTTACGACCTCATTTTTTTCTAAATTTTCCACTGTATGCTAGGAACTTAAATTTTAAATTACAATTTCCAAAGTTTTTTCTTAAAACAGTTTTCAACTTTAATTTTCGGTCTTAAACTTTTACTTTGATCCTAAAATTTTGTGTACAAAGTCAAATTTTGTAATTAACGTTGTAAGTTCGCGAAAAATGTCGAAAATTAAGAAAAAAGTAAAATTGAAAAAATAAAAATTTAAGCCGACAATCAAAATTTTTCAATTAACATCAAAATTTCGACAATGATGTTTAGAAAAATCTAACAATTAAAAAAACAGTCTGTTAATCTGTTATTGACGAATTTTAAATTGGCTTAAAATTTTGTCTTTTATAATAAGCTGTCTAAACTTAAAATTTCGATATTTCTAAAATCTTAGCCAAATTTTTATGGATAAAGATCAAATTAAAAATTGAATTTGGACTATAGAGGAGTATATAGGTATATGGAGAATAAAAATAAGACTCTGAGAACCTAATTGAAATTTCGAAATTGAAATTATTTTGAGAAAAGATAGCTACTTTAAAAAACTCAAAATTTAAATTATTTTTTAGACATATTTTTAAATCTCAGTTTTGTAATAGTAAAGGTTTGGAAAGTTTTCAACTTTGTTATCGAAATAATGAGTATTAAGTTGGAATTGTTTGGATGAAGTTAAAATTCGAAGATTAAACACAAAATTGTGAAAACAGTTACATCTTTAAAATGTGAAATAAAATTTGCATATTAAAAGCAAAATTTTTTATGAGTTTTCACATTTTTTATAGAAATGTTTTCCTTTTTTTTCTGGAAATTTAAGGTTTTCGTTGTAACTGCTTAATTTGCTCAAAATCTCGCGTTTAAAGACAAATTTCCCACTATTAACATTAGCTTCAACTTTGCTTCTAAATTTTAAACATTATGGTATGAAATAAAGCGGACAATTTTTAAAAGTGAAGAAAAGTCAAATTGTTTTTGGACTCTAAGTTATTGATTAGTATAATTTAAATCAATTGAAATCAATAGGCTTTTATTATATGAAATTTTGGATCCTTATTGACTCATCTTGAAATTCACTAAACTCATTTTAGCTTGATTGAATTTGGAAATTGAATTGTGACATACAGCGACATCACATGCGTACTACACATAGTCAATTTGACGAAAACTCATATTACTTTTTAATGTTGAATTTAAGTGATAATAACAATTAATGACTTTCATAACGTTATTGGTGTGGCTTATTATTAAACGTGATTATTGTTAAAAAAAAATAATTTGTCGATATACGCTGGCTCATAAAATTTAAATGATACTTTGTAAATAAATCCATTCAATCTAATACTTTCTACGATGTATGTGGAAAATTATGCAACCACAAACACACAATTCCTAATATTTGGGACAAACCGAAGGAGAGTTCAATTCCTGGATGACGTCAATAATTTTAAACTCGGCTAATAATGAATTTTAAACAACGATGCATCGTGGGAGGAGGAAATGCAAAAAGCGGAAAGGTATGCTGCGTCAATACACAAAGGTGTGCATAATTGGGTTCGTGTGTAATGTTGTAATGTGAAAGATGAAAGGAAGTGCAAAAGGGGCCTGCCTGCGCCGCTCTATAATACTGAACGTGAGCGGAAACCTCTATCTGCAGCCAACCCAAAAACCACCTATATTTCTACATTCACAAGCCAGAAAATCCTTAAAATTCAATTAGTCTAAGCATTGGCTGAATCACAATTTACCACTGGGGAATTTTATTAGCCAACTAAAACAAAGTGTTCGTCTGGAAACGGCTTCCCTTGTTTGGGCCTTTTGTTCCTTTATTATTATTATACAGAATATCGCACTGGTGCGCCAGTAAGATATATATTTGTTGGTACATATTAAATAAAGTAAGAAGTTGACTTCCAATAATTGATTTTGTTGGGCAAAGCTGAAAAAATCTTGTCCCAAAGGCAACTTTTCCTGCCAGAGTCATCTTAAACCAGCTTTATTGTAAATCAAGTTATAAAATAATTTAAACAAAATTGGGCAGTTATGGGAACTGCCGACAGAAGTGAAAACTTAAAATTATGGTTTAACTGTTTTTTTTTATTTTCAAATTGTAATATCAAAATAAAAATTTCATAATTTGTAAATTAAAATCATTATTTCTAGTTTTTATCTTTTATATTTGTATACAATCAAGTCTTTAATCACGTCTATTTTGGGTTACAGCATATTAAAAAGCTTGTCACACTATGAGACAAAACACGTCAAGTGAGCACCCCCAAAAACCACAATGTCGTCGATTTTTATGAAAAATAGGTCAAATGAATGTCTATACTAATACTAAACAAAGCCCCAAAAATTTTGTAAAATTTCAATTTTTACTTTTAAATATTTTGAATTACTTTTAATTAAAAAATTATTTTCTCGGACACTTTTCAACGAAATGTTATGAGAGATTCTTAGTAGTTTATATTTTCAAATGAAATAAACAATTTTTGTAAATTTATTTATCTATCTATTTATTTATAATAATTAAATAAACAATTGAATTTTTAAAAATGTTCTCATGTTTCGATTTTTTCAAATGTAGGCGCAAAATGTTCCTCGAACCTTGAGCTACAAGAATCCGCAAAAAAATTTGACTCCCCGACTCATTCTGTAACTCGGCATCAATTTTGTCGATACAAAGTTATTCTACGCTGGAGCGCCTGAGCGTACCTTCTACGTTCACCGAGAAGTTAACTTACATCTTTTTGGTTATTCGGGTGACTGTAACTTTTTCACTTTCGGAATATATCCTACAAGCTATATTATCTAAATTTACGGAATTAAAATTGTGCAACTATCGCGTATTCTTGACAGTTTTAGTACCTGCAAAACATTCCGCCAATCGGCTTTCATCTGAATCATGATCCGACTGTGAACAGAAGCTGAAACTTATTTTTTTGGAAAAACTGCTCGCCCATTCGTATAATGTTCTTGCGTTTGTTATGTGTTTTTCGTTGACACGTTGCAAACTCGCTTGATACGCGTGTCTTTTTACGCATCCACCCACACCGTCGCACGCTCCTTTGCCGTGTGACGTTGCGAAGAAGTTCCACTCTGCATCGACTCCAAAATCGCTCCGGTGACAAATCAGATTCATAAAATTGTACTTATTTTTGTACTATGATCCTGCTCCGTTAGAAAAATAAAACAGTTTTCTAACATTTTCCGCTCCAAACTCTTTTTTCAAAAATTCTACTAGCTTTGTATTAAACGAATGAACTGAACTGGCATCTGTGTAACTTTTTCCGAAATCAAAACATGATTTATGTGCTGCATTTTTTCATCTTTACGAAAGTATATTACGTACGGATGCAAAGTTACTTGGTTACTTGCCCAGTGGTGCGATTGTATTGCATTTTGCACGTAGCATGTATAGTTTTCGGTAAAATCTAAACAAACAACGAATTCATCATTACACATCGATTCTTTCTTCTTATTAAAGTAAGCAGCTTGTGACTTGGCTAAAAACTCATGCTTCAAAAGGTCTGGCCAATCTTTTTCCAAAGGTTTCAGAAATTCGTTACTACTCACGACTTGTTCAGTGATGTTACATTTGAAATGGAAATTTCACTGTGATACATGAAAAATCGAAAAACAAATTATATGAATTAGGAAAAATTAAAATATTCCATACCTGTCAGTACTGGTCCATTGAGTGTAAGGAATTTCTTGAATATTATTATCATCGAGTTGTTTCTTTACCCTTTCAATAATAACTTGTATACTTGGGCACACGCGACAAGTCGATAAAAAACATGTAGGAGTTGAAATTTCACATACTGAAGCTTTTATCCAATCATCACATTTTTCAACGAAAGAAATTTCATGCTTTTTCACTTCTTTTTTTAGGCCGAATAACTTGAGTCAATGCATTCAGGTGGTTTGAGTTTTTGAAATTTTGTGAGACCTATCTTAGGCTCTGGACATTTTTCTTGATATTGTTCATGGAGATCTTTTATATTAAATAATAATAGTCTTTTCTGAACTCGAATTTTTTGGCCATTTTTGACGACAGAAATATTATCTTTCATACCAGGCATCACGCGACTAGTATCATCCGAAAGATAGAAATTCACTACATTCTCTCGTGTCGATTCAGAAAGTCTTTTTCCTTTTTTCTTCGGAGGTTCCGAAGCAAATCCAGAATTTGCTGCCGAAGCCTTACCTTGAGGATTACAACACTCATTGATAGGTCCCATCGTGCGTATCTAACTGTTCTTAACAATTCTTCACATACGATTTCAAAACCACAAAACAATAACAACACTACGGATTATACACAACATGGGAGAACGCGACGCGACAGGTTGCATCTTGTATACACTGCAGTAGTGTATTGATATCTGTATATAAATGACTATCGGGGAGTCGGATTTTTTTGGGGATTCTTATAGCTCAAGGCCCGAGGAACATTTTGCGCCTAAATTTGAAAAAATCGAAACATGAGAACATTTTTAAAAATTCAATTGTTTATTTAATTATTATAAATAAATAGATAAATAAATTTACAAAAATTGTTTATTTCATCTTAAAATATAAAGTTCTAAGAATCTCTCGTTAATTTTTCATAGCATTTCGTTAAAAAGTGTCCGAGAAATTAATTTTTTAATTAAAAGTAATTAAAGTATTTAAACATCCGTAAAAACAATAAAAATTGAAATTTTGCAAAATTTTTTGGGGCTATGTTTAGTATTGGTATAGGCATTCATTTGACCTATGTTCCATAAAAATCGACGACACAGTGGTTTTTGGGGGTGCTCACTTGATTAGCGTGGTGTCGAATTACCGAAATGATAGAGTAATTGAAAAAAAACTGCAATTTTGTTAAAATCTTCCATATTTTTGATTATATTATCTGGCAAGTAGTTCAAGGTGACGTTTTTTGGTAACGCAGAACCATTCGTTTATCCCCTTTCTTTAGTCGCTTAACGCGCTTAAAGAAGTTTTCACTTCAAAAACACTAAATTTTGAGAAAGAGCTCGACAATTATAACAATATTTCGAAATTACTTATGACATGAAAAATTTTTAGACAGAAGTTATGGCACTCAAAAATAAATTTTTCTAAAGTAATAAAAAAGAAATTTGCTGGAATTTTGAGAAATATAACTATAATTCGAGGTGAAAGTCTTATTTCAGAATTTAAGGTTTTAAGAAAAAGTCGAAAATTTGACTTTATAAGTTAAAGTTGTGGGAAAAAAAGCCACAGATAACTAAAATAATATTATTAACACTTGGAGAAAAAAGTTGACATTTTAACAAACAAAATAAATATCAAAAGTAAAAATTCGATACTTTGAAAGTGTATAAGTTAAAAAAGTTAGGAAGGAATGCCGAAATTTAGAAAAAAATAGCAGAAATTCAAAAAACATAGTACTTTTAAAATGTTAACTGTATTGTTAACATTGCGAGATCTATCAATAAAATTTCGAAAAAAAATCACTAACTACGAATTATTTGGATAACCATATTGCTCGATTGATTGGTTTATATCATTGGTCTACGACAGACGCCCGGCGATATAATATCCGGCGCATCCACCATTTTTCAAAATATTCAACACTATTTCGTTTCGTCTCCAAATTGATCCACCTCTTTGCTATCGCGAGGAAATCATTCCTGTACCCTTTCAAGTCGTTTTAATCAGTTGTCTTTAACAGGGGGAGCGGTAAATTGTGGCACGTTCGGTGCACATAAACCGCTGAGTTTCGACTTTGCTTGTCGAATATCAGACTGGTGGCGACTCGGACATGCCAGGTATATGTTCCACCCTGATATATCGTCCGGTGGAATCCGAGGCGCCACCTGGGAAATGCACCGGTCATAAATTAATCCCGAATGCCTGTAGCAGCTGGACAACACACAAAAATATCAATAATGCAGGTGACCATTGTGAATTTATCTGCGGTTGAATATTTTTTACGAAGAGTTTCGCGCAAGGGGACGTACAATGAAACAAGTTTACAATAAGTTGGAAGTTCCAAAAATGCGGGAAAAATACAGGTAATTTTAAAACCAAAGTTTCAGCTTGTTACCGCTCACGATTTTTCACAATTTACTCCTGGTCTTACTCAGCAAGTTAATAAACAATAGGAAACTTTTCTCTTAACTTTCTAAATTGTATTCAGATTTTATTTTTAGTTGGCGATTAATTCCCTCGGGATCTTATTAAATTTTTAACGTTCACCGATAAATTAGAGACAAGGGGAAGAAGTCGAGATTGTGGCAAAGATGATTATAATTACATAACGCTGGAGTTAAAATTATGGGAAAGTGTTTAACCTGTCCAAAGTTATTCACACGTAGACTTACCGGAAGAGACGGAAAATTAACAACGCCACAGAGTCTTGATTTATGTACTCATGCTTAGCGTTGGAAAATTACAGTGCTTTCCTTGCGTGCTCTCTCTGTGTCTCGTATTATGTCGCTGAATTTACCGCGGTGACATTATACCTACCCTACATGCGAGTTGTTTTATATTGAAATATGATACGTTAGTTATAATAGTTTTGGATCGTTATTTCTAGTTGTAAATTTATTCTTTTCTGCAAACTTTGACTGAAGACCCTTAAAATGTGAAATACAAAATAACAAAAGTGATTACTTACTTTTATTTAGTTACATAAAATATATAAAAATAACATTTTCCTTACTAAATTTTTAAATTTAAAATAAAATAGGCAAACCGCGAAAGAACTAACAACAATTCTTAAAATTCTAAAAATTTTATTGTTGGAATTTTAGGTAAAAAGCTGTAAGTTTTTTTTACAATGCCAAGGTACAGCATAAAATTGTGATTTTAACTTAAAACTACAGGTTTAATATTTAAATTGTAAATTCCACCTGCAGTTATAGATTCAATTTGCAATGATAGATTTAATTCGAGGTCTAAATACGTTCAGACAAATTTTAAAAATTCCGTAATTGTTTTGTGAAAACACAAAATTTTTGGAAAAACTCGACATTTTGGAATAAAATCAAAGTGCATATAATAAGGTACAGATTAAAAAAGAAGAAAATGTTTTATAATTTCAAGTAAAAATTGAAATATCTTTAAAAATCTAAATGCTCATATTGTTAGATAAAAATCGGTTTGATAAAAAAGTGGACCATTAAGAAAAAACTGATAATTTCTTTAACATTTTTTTACAAAAAAAGCAAATTTTAAATACAAAACTTCACAACAAAGTTGGAGTTAAAATTGAAAAAAGTCAATTTAAAAAAATCTCAAGGAAGAAAAATCTCTCCAAGAAAAAGAAAAATTATTATTATTTCCGCCTCCTGAATGTTATTGCCTTGCATTGCCATAATAAAGTCACCCTTTGAAAGTGAATTGTAATAAAATAAAATTTGAAGAAAACCTAATTTTGCGAAAACAGTTACTAGAGAAAGTGAAAACGTGGCAGAAAAAATTAGAAACTTCTAAAATATTTACAAGAAGTGGAATTCGAAAAAAAGGCACTACTTTTGTAAAAAAAACTCTTCTTGAAAAGGCTAATATTACCAGAAAAATAAATCGACTATATCTTTAAAAAAATGTTAGATAAATCAAAATTTCACCATAGAAATCAAAATTTGGTAAATGAAAATGACATTTCTAACAATAAATTTTGTAGAGAGAAAATCAAGATTTCGTGTTAAAAGTCGAAACTTTTTAAATATAAAATAATATATTTAAGAAAAAATTCAATTTTTATTTTCAGAAATGGTCAAATTTCAAGTTAAATGTAGAAATTTCTATTAGAATGTATTAGCGATGTAACGAATATTCGCATTCGCATTCGCAAGAAATTATGCAAATATATTGCTGAATGTACTTGGCAATAAAACTGGAAATTATTTATGGAATAACAATGCAACTGCCAAGGCAGTGTTTCTAAAACTGGGATTCGTGGATCTTTGAGGTATCTATGTCATGAGTTTGAGGGTCCATTGGTAGGGTACCTTACAATTAATGTGAGTTTGAGGGTCCATTGGTAGGGTACCTAACAATTAATGTGGTAATTATCCAATCATAACTAATATAAAATATTTTTAAATTCCCTTTTTTTCTTTCTTCCTTTTTTTCCTTTTTAATTTTCTTTCTCATTAACTAGAATATGGCACTTGGGCGTTTGCTCTACCCTGGTTCATACAACCAACTGAAAATTTATATTCTCAACTACAGGACCCTTTTCCAAAAATTTTCATTTGTTCCTTTCTTTGAAATTTCGACATTATCTCGAAATTTCGACCTTTTTTAAAAATCCGTCTTTTTTCACAAAATTTCTCTTTTTTTTTTAATTCATCCTAAAATTTGAGCTCTTTTATCCAAATAAGACTTTGTCAAAATTTCAAATTTTTATCTCAAAATTCGTCGTTTTTCTTGCTTCAAAATTTCATTTCTAAAAATTGGATTTTTTCTGAGAATTTCATTTTTTTAAATTCGTCTTTCTACAAATTTCGACTTTATATCAAACTTTGCTTTTTTCTCAAAATTTGATAGATCTCTTGATAAAAAAGTAAAAATATTTAGAATAATATTTACTTGAAAATTTTGAAAATTATATTTTGAAAATGTTGAATTTTCGCAAAAAGACAAGAATTCCAAAAAATTTAATTTCTTAAAATGTCGACTATTATTTTAATACCGGATATTTTCTGACGTCACTGTGAAGTATGGGGCAGCTGGTCCTTCATTCAGACAGCCGTTAATAAATAAATTGAGTCAATAAAATGCGACTCTTTTTTAATCTTGAAATATTGATTATTTTTCGAATGATTTCCCTCAAAATTCGCCCCTATTTTTAAAATTTCGTTAAAATTTAACTTTTTTCCTAAGATTTCGATCTTTTTGTCAAAATGTCGACATTTTCTTCAATATTTTTATTTTTTTTCAAAATTTGTTTGGGTGTTTGGAACTTTCAATATTTACCTCGAAAATCATCTTTTTCTCTAAATTTTGATATTTTTCACATTTTTCCAAAAGGTCAGCCTTTTATATTAAATTGATTCCCTGAAAATTCCCATTTTATTCCAAATCTGTTTTTTTTTCTTAATTAGGACTATAAAGTCGAGTTTTGAGAAAGTAAAATTTTGAGTATAAACTCAAAAATTTTACTTTTTTTCTCAAAAATGGACTCTTCTGAAGATTTTAAATATTTCGTCGAAATTTGGGCCTTTTTCTAGAAATTTTGACTATGCGGAAATTTCAACCTATTTTTTAAAATTTGTTCTATTCTTGAAGTTTCGACTAAATGTTTTATGTTTCGAGAATTTTATACTTGAAATTGAGCTTTTTATCAAAAATTCGACTTTTTATCAAAATTCGTTTATTGTTTTAGAGAATAGTATTTCTACGAAATTAAGAGAAAAATATTTCTTGTAAATTTCGTGATTACGTCAAAATTTAAATGAAAATAAAAATTGTAAGAGAAACAATCTTACAAACTGAATTTTTCTCTTCAAACTCGATCTATTTTGAAAATTTCGATATTTCTTACAATATTTTCCAAGTGCTAGTGAAAAAGTCAACGTTCGCATTCGCATTCGCGAATGTTGGAAATAAATATTCGCATTCGAGAATGTGGGAAAGCCAACATTCGTTATATCCCTAGAATGTACTACAGAGATGCTTAAATTTCTTGGAAAAATTTAAGATCTCTTTAAAAAATATTTTAAAGAAATATCTAAAAATTCGAAAAAAAAGTTTCCTAAAATTCTATATTAGTAGTGTCAATGATGTCAATTTTTTCGAACACAATTTTCATAGTAATTTTTTGTTTTTCGCAGTATAAAAATTTGAGGTTACTCTAAAAATGTTTAAAATAATTTTGAAAGTTTATTGAAAATTTTATTGTTATCAAAATAAAAATTGGAATAATTTGGAGATTTGTAAATTTTGACTTCTTTAGATGTAAATATTTCTCTATAAAAATATTGTTCTACAAATAAGTTCTACTCAATACTTTGTAATCAAAATATTTTTCAAATTTCGTGTTTATTCAAAACTTCGATTCTCTAAAAAATTTTGGATGTCTTTATTAAAACTTTTTCCAAGAAAATATAAATTTTTCATCTATATTACGACTTTTTTTTAATAACTATAATTGAGCACTTGCTTAAAATTTTAAGGTTTTTTTATAATTTTATTTTGGCTTGGTTTTTTGAAATATCCAATTTTCTCTTAATTTTTTATTTAATATCGACTTTAAGATTTTCCTCGATTTTTTCTTAAAAATTCAACTTTTGGTAAAATGTATTTTTTTCAAAAAATGTTTACACAAATTTTTTCTTAAAATATCTATAAAGAAAATTCGTTAAATTTCCTGTTTTCTTCAAAAAAAATGATAGGGGAATTTTAAGTGTTTTATCGAAACGTCAATATTTCTTTAAAAAATGTCTCCTAGTTTTCTCTTTTATGCTTCATTAGAAATATTAGACATGTTCTTTTTTCAACGAGTGTAAACGAGTGCTATTAAAATTCCAACTATTTTTAAAGTAATTAAGGAGCCTCTGAATTTTATAAAAATTTTGAGAAAATGGACTTTATCCAAAAAATTGAATTTTAAAAGGATATCGAAATTTTCTAAATAAATTTACAAACAAAATCAAAACTTTGCAAAATATCGAAATAAAAAAAGTGAAATTTGAATAAAGGTCGACATTTCAAGAAAAATTAAGAATGTTTAATAAAGTAGTAATTCTTAAAACAGAAATTTTAAAAACGACGATATTTAGACAAATAAAAATTTTTAGAAAGGGTTGAAATTTTCAAAAAAAAGATTGTAATTTGAAACTTTAAAAAAGGTCGCAATTATGAAAACAAACACGGAATATTCAAAAAAGTTAAAATTTTGCAAAATTAAAACGGTCGAATATAGAAATGTAAGTCGAATTCTTAAAAAAAGTCGAAATTTGCAGAAAATCAAGACTTCGAGAAAAATATAAAATCTTGAAAAAATTCGAAATTTAAAGAAATATTCCAAAAATTTTAAAATTTGTAGAATCAGAATTAAAAAAAAATTATGGATATTTTGATAAAAATACAAAAGTTTCAAAAAAAATCGAAATTTTTAAAAAGATAAAATTTTATTAAAAAAGTTTAAGTTAAAAATGTCAATAATTTAAAGTCGAAGTTGTCAAAAATGTAGAAATCTCAAAAAAAGTCCATATTTTAACAAATCATAATAATATGCAATCCTGGAAAAAATCAAAATTTAAAAAAAAATCGATAAATTTGAAATTTTTAAAATCATAACTTGAACAAATTATTCATATTCTCAAAAAAAGAGGTTGTTACAAATAAATGATTGAAATTTTTAATAAAAATGTATAAAATTTTAAGAAAGATCCAAAATTTTAGGAAAGTCGATATTTGAGAAAAAGGTATTTTAAAAAGGTAGACTTTTCTCAAAAAAACGGATTATTTTTAAAAAGCTCACTCTCTCCAAACAAAAGTCCAAACTTCGAAAGAATAGGAATCGCAACAAGATCGAAAAAATTTCCAAATTTTTCAAAACAAGTTTAAAAATTTTCAGCATTCACGAAAAAGGCGAAATTTTGAAAAAAGTTAAAATTTTCAAAATCAAACTTTAAAAAAATGTTGCTATTTGTAAAAAAAGGAGACAATTTTGATAAAAGCCAAGAATGATAAAAAAAATCAACATTTTTTTAAAAAAGTTCAAATTTACAAAAAGGTCTAAATTTAAACAAAGTTGAATGTGTAAGAGATTCTGAAAAAAAGATTAAATTCTGAAAAAATGCGACATAAAAAAAATGGGTAAAATTTCAAGAAAAAGGTGAAAACTTTAAAGAAAAATTTACAATCGAAATTTTCCATTTCCAGATAAGTAAAAATGTTTACAAAAACAAACATTTTCAAATAAGTCGAATTTAGAAAATAATAGAATTTTTTAACACAAAACCAAAATTTTCAGAAAGTCGTAAAATTTGAAAAAATATGAAATCTTGAAAAAATCGAAATTTTGAAAAGTTGACATTTTTTAATAACTCAACAAAAGTAAATTTTTCATAACAAGTTTGCAAAAAATCTCTAAATTTTAAGAGAAAGTCAATAGGTTCAAAAAAAAAGATTAAAAAAAAACGAAAATTTGGAAAAATTCGAAATTGACAAAAACTGAAAAAATCTAAAACAAGATGAAATGATTAAAATCAGACAAGAAGTAGGAATTTTAACAAAAAGTAGACGTTTTGTTTAAAGTTGAAATTTTGAAAAGTAATTCAAAGAAAGACGAATTTTCCAAAACAGGAAGGAAATTGGGAATGAAGAAAGAGGGGACATTTTAAAAAAAAGTGGAAATTACCAAAAGAAAATCAACATTTTGAGAAAAAGTAGAAATCTTGAAAAAAAGGTCACACTTCTGAAAATAAAATCGAAAATTTCAAATAAGGTAAAATGTTCAAAAAAATCATAATTTTTAAAATAGTCGAGTATACAGGGTCCTCCATTAGTGCGTGGACGGATAGCTTCTAATTCTGAGAAGATATCAAAATAAAATTTTGTTCAGTGGTGTACATTTATCGGGAGCACATTTTGAAATTATATTCATTTTATTGTATCAATCATATACAGAGTATTGATATAAACTTACTTTTTTTTAAATAGAACGCCTTGTATATTTTTACATATTTTCTTTAAAAAAGTTTAATATGTTTGCTAGTACTGATTACGAGTAACGTAAATATGATTTGAAGCATACTAAAATAGATCTTTATTTACTTATTTGTTTCTAATTTTGATTGACGATATTAATCTTTACATTTTGGGTCCTATGTCACTTTCTTCATTTTCTGAATAAAACACACCAATAAATGATTCTTTTTGTTACATCTCCACTAACCTTATTAACTTGTCAGCCAGAAGTGTCATATTCATGTTTAAGGAGCTTATAGGGGCGGTGTAGGTGTCATTAGAACGAGTAAATTATAGGTTTTGTGCGAGTCCGTAATTGCATTATGGGAATGGGACAGGCCACAATATAATGTCCCAGTTTTGTGTTTAATGGAGACACTGCATCAATGTCCTATTGTGGAATTACAATCCGAATGTCTAGAAATGAACATCGGCTGGCAAGCTCGCCCAAAGGCCCATTATTTGCGTATCGGTTTGCCCCTCATTCCAATCGAAATTAAATTCATATACACGCGAATCGCCCCCGAAGAAGACAAATTATTTATACATTTAAGACCAAAAACCGAGAAGATATGACGTCGAGTCGATAAATAACATCCATTTATTATTTATGGGGCAATGTCAGGATTTAGAAAATGAAAGTCAGCGAGGAGTTATTGAGAGGCCTAATATGTTGGTGCGGGTAGAGATCTGGGCATTAATTCCCGGATTATAGACGGTAGAAGATCCCGTCCGAGATCGGTCCCGGTGAATGCTATAAATTTGGAACGTGCGGTCGACATGAATTACACTTTTGCCAGTTGTAATTGTTTGATGATGCCACCTATGCTAAGAACTCGAAATTTAGTGCTTCCTTCATGAAATCATCTCATATTCATGACGTTTTCGACTTACCTAACCGACTATATCGTGTTAGTCCGCACAGGAAAACGGTGATGGTGAAAATGTTGGAAGCTAATGAAATTAGTTAAATTAAATATTTCTATCTCGGCAATTCTCATAAACTTTGAAACACAAAGTGAGTTTTTCGGTTGAAATATTCGCGTTTTAATGAAGTAACGAAAGAATGTTATTGGGCTGGCTTAAAAATTGATGAAACTCTTCATACTCAGTGACCATGGACGAAGTTAGGGGAGGGCTTGGGGGCTAAACCCCACCAAATGGCATATTAGCTTCCCAAAATATTCAAACCTTATCGCATTCACATATATTAAAATCATATCCTAATCCTAACTAATATACAGGGTATTTCATTCATAATGGCATTAATTTTAGCTACGTGTTTGGAAGGCTTATTAAGGGCAGAAAATGCAGCCAAATCAATCTATTCACCACCAAAAGCCCGGCGCTACTGACTACATTAAATGGTTTACGACAACAGATGCTAATCACGTTGTCATCCACGCACCAGCTTGGGCAGGGTGAAATATCGCTTATTAATGGATCACAGTTCTTATTAGTTATTTTGGCGAATAAGTATTTGTATTTTCATACATAGAACACTTTTTACATTTTTTTCGTTTCGTTAATCAATCGGTCTGAAGAAAAGTGAAGCGATATTTAAAAAATAAATGAACACAAATGGCTCAAACTGAAAGATTAATTGTCTAATATACAGGGTTCGCCATTAGTGCGTGGACGGAAGATAGCTCCTAAGCCTGAGAAGATATCAAAATAAAATTTTGTCAAGTGGTGTACTTCTATAGGGAGCACATTTTAAAATTATTTTCATTTTATTGTACCAATCATATACAGTGTTGATATAAACTTACATTTTTTAAATAGAACACCCTGTATATTTTTACACATTTGGATAGCCCTATAAAAATGCAGCAAAATAATATAGGGTTTATGGGGTTTTGATGGGTTCTTTTCCTAATAGAGGATCATAAATCCGAAAATAGGACTCCGATCCAGCCATCTGAAAACACTCAGAATGATGCAGTATTAACTAACATAAACAGTCACTGATAGTCTTTTGGTTTCCATAAACCACTAAAATGTTGTTTTATATCCTTTAGTTATACAGAGTGATGGAGGTTTGCAAATCCAAGAAAAATTTTAAATAGAATGGCCTATTTTTAATACCTAATATAAAAAAAAAGATAAAATAATCTTTCTAATAATACTAATTACGTGGAGTTTCTTTTTATAGGTTTCATGCAAATTAAATCTTAAATTAATTTTTTTTTAATTTTTAGGTTTTTGGTAAACACAACTAGGATTATTTGTAATTATTACTAATTAAATAAATATTTGGTATTATTAACTTTTAAACAAATTGTTAATATTCGTAAATAATAATCGAAACTTAGCAGATATTTAACTGGGTGCCCGAAAAATTGGCAAGTAAAAATATGTATTTTACAGGATCGTTTACATAAAAACTTTCGGAAGTCTAAAGAGATATTAAAATGAAATTTTTTCCAGTAACATACATCTATAGGAGATACATTTAAAAATTATTTTCATTTTATTGCACTGATCATATACAGACTGTTGACATAAACTTGTTATAAAAATACAGCAAAGTAATATCGAATTTATAGGGGTTTTGATGGGTTATTTTCCTAGAAGAGGCTCCTAAATCCGAAAACAGTACTCCGATGCAGCCATTTGTAAACACTCTGTATGATGTAGTATTAACCAATTTGCGACATAAACAATCATTGATAGTCTTAAGTTTTCATAAACCATAAGAATGTTGTCCTATATTCTTTAGTTATACAGAGTGATCCAGGTTTGCAAATCTAATAATTACTAAAAAATTTTAAATGAAAAGTTCATTTTCATGAAAACTATCAAATGTAACCCCATATAATGTAGTATTGTTGGAAAACTAATTATATCTTCTTTTCATATTAGGGAATAAAAATAGGGCATTATATTTAAATTTTTTTAGTAATTTTTGAATTTGCAAACCTCACTCACTCTATATAATTAAAAAACATAAAACAACATGTTTATGATTTATGGAAACTAAAAGACTATCAATGATTATTTTTGTTGCAAATTGGTCAATACTACATCATACTGAGTGTTTACAAATGACTGCATCAGAGTCCTATTTCCGGATTTATGATCCTCTATTAGGAAAACGTCCCATCAAAACCCCCATAAGCCTTACATTTTTATAGGTTTATCCAAATGTGTGAAAATATACAGGGTTTATTTTTAAAAAAAAGTAAGTTTATATCAACACTCTGTATATGATTGGTACAATAAAATGAAAATAATTTTAACATGTGCGCCCTATAGATGTACGCCACTGACCAAAATTTCATTTTGATGTCTTTTCAGGTTTAGGAGCTATTCTCCGTCCACGCGCTAATGGCGGACCCTATATATGTAACGATACGACTCACCGGTTGATTTAATTTCCAAGCATATTAGGTTAGCAGTTACGTTGCTGTTGATAAAAAAATGTATTAAAGATAGTCAGTCAGAAAAAATGCAATGTGCTTAGATTAATACTTGAATGCCTCTTTTCCAAACTATTTGAGAAACGGTAGGGTCTATAAAAAAAAGATGATTCGTTGGTAAACAACACATGGTTTAAAAAAATTCTGTCGACATCACGTAACTCACAAAACTCAAAACGTCTGAAAATAACTTTCGAGTATTACCCACTTTATAACACTTGCATTCACATCATTACTTGCAGCGTTGATATCAATGCTTGCACCCATCTCGCGATTTCATTTTTTTTTTCAAATTTTTAGACATAGTAGCCTAGCAATGTTTTTTCTTTATTTGTTTCGCCCGAGTTCCATCACTTCTCCTTTTTTCTATTTAACTGGGTCTTAGGAGTTATTCCAGATACTCTCAAACTAATATTTATACCTAGAAAGAATAAATAATTATCTTCTCTCTATTTTCCATGTATTCAAATGATCTGATAGTGACGATAGCTCATCTAACGATTGGTAGAACCTTAAATAGCTTTACACATATGAGTTTTGTAATATAGGGCCAAGTAAGGTAATTGTAATTTGTAAGTTTGAAGTTGAAAGCTCCTTGTATTCTTAAAGAAAATTAAATTGGGGCATCTATTATGATTGATACAATTATTTATTTAGTTTTATGTCAATTTATATTGTTAAATATGGAAATTTTGCGGTATTTTTTGCAAAAAATTCAGTTTACAATTACCCCCTTGCTTTTAATGACAGTCGAAAATATTGGAGTAATTGTGAACAGAAATTATTATAATTATAATTTTTTTGCTTTCTATATTTTGGTAGAAGAATAAGCTATAATTAATGATCTGAAAAATTTGTAGCATTTACAGGACAAATGCCAGTAGATGCAAAACCTCAGATAACATTGGCAGGAGTAATTCCCGACATCCAAACGTCGATTAATAAAAGTCTAGAAAAGTACCTGTGCATTAATTGATGCTTGCAATTACCCCATTATTTTGTTTCCAATTTCCCCTAATCAGTGAATTTCCTGGGGCAATTGTAAATGGTAACTCACATCATCTATGAGCATTTATAATTTCAAATGGTCATGCAATTTGTCGACTTATATTATGTAAATTAAGAGTATTTATCAATAATTTACCTAAAGTTATGTTTTACAAATTTTATTAAAATAATGCTGAAGCATCTCTGAACTGATCACCTTTTCACAAAAAATATTGTGACACTTTTATTCTGCTGGTTAGTGCGTTGAAAGTTTTGCTAACTTAACTAGATAAGTATTACAGTCTACAATTTCCATTAGTTTAAAGTTTTTAGAGTTGAATGTTCTAAAAATAGGCTGTTTCCATTTACCCCGGTTTTAAAATTGCCCCACTTGACCCTAACGGTTTGACAGGGTCATCTAACACGATATGGCGCAACTGTGCTATCCAATATACCGGGTGATTTAAAAGTCTATACACAAATTTTAAGACCGTAAAGCGTAGTGGCAGTTCAAGGACCGCCATCTTCTAATCGAATTACCCCTTTAAATTCCGACAAAATATCTATGCCTTCTCTTGCTTACCTAGCAAAAAAGACAACGGATCATCTTCAAATTTGGAAAAACTTATATCACGGCTTCTCCAAGAATTAAAAATGGCAAGATCTCGTTTAAGAGCAGAATTACGTGTTCTTTCAAAAAGTCGATCTAATATCCCTAGAAATCCTGACTACTGTTTTTATCATCAAAGATTTGCAGATAAGGCCAGAAAGTGCACCAAACCCGCACTATTCTACCAAATCAGGGAAACGAGTAACACCATCCGTTGATTTGGCGACTTCAGGTAGTTCGAAGCAATCTCACCGTCTATTTTTTCATGATATTTACACTGGTTATCGATTTTTGATCGACACTGGTGCCGACATATCAGTCATTCCACCAACGCAAATTCAAAAATCACTACTATCAAAAATCAAACTCTACGCAGCAAATACTAGTAACATAACAACCTACTATCATTTGGTGGTTGATTTAGATAAAAACGTGTCATTGATCAAGAGACAGGTATTCACGTTGTTGGTAGTCTTAGCGTCGCATTTGTCACTGGGATTTCCAAAATTGACAAAACCCAATCTTTCGGTAATCAACTTTTACACGGATTTTCCTAAATACTCGATTCTTCTATTCAACGTTCGGCAGTTAAACATGATGTCGTACGTCACACAGAAACAATCGGAGAACCAATCTATGGAAGACCCAGATGACTTTCTTCCTAGTTACTAAAAAGAGCAAAAGAAGAATATCAGTTTATGGTCGACAAAGGTCACTGCAGGCCATTTAAAGCCTGTGGGCAAGCTCACTTCATATGGTGCCCAACAAAAATGGTGACTTGAGACCATGCGGTCTCCATCTGACGTCTTAACTCTCAAACAATACCAGATGGTCCAAAGCTGTTCCTATCAAAGACATTACTGCTGATCTTGTCTCAAGAACCTTCTTTGTCCAGTGGATAGCACGCTGTGGTTGCTCCAAAATTATTATCACAGATCAAAGTTCATAATTCGATGGGTTGGTAGAACGATAGCACAGAGTTCTCAAAACCACAATTCGATGTCATAAGACCAAAGACTGGACCAATATCCTTCCAATTATTCTGCTAAGCGTACGAACGAGCTACAAAGAAGATCTTAAAGGTTCTACAGCTGAGTATATGTATAAAACAACCTTGAGGATTCTTGAAGAGTTCTTCACCCACGAAGATCCACCAGCAGATCTTAACATTTTGTTGGAAGAGTTTCGAATACACATGAGAAATCTCAAGCCTACTCCTGCAAGCCATTATTGCAAAAATATACATCTTGCTACAAAGATCTTTATACTTGCAGTCGTGTTTTTCTACCACAAGATATGCCTAAATTAGTTTTAGATCAGCCTTATTCTGTACCGTATAAGATTATTGAACGTTCTTCTGACAGAGTATTTACCATCGACGTTAATGGTAAATCAAGCAACGTCAATATTGAACAACTCAAACCTGCACATATTGCAATCGCAGAATTGAATGACCCAAACTTGGCCCAACAACAGCAAGTTCCATCAAAATCAAGTGTAACTCAGTCAACAACCCAGAATCAAGCTTCAACCTCAGAATCACAACCCATGCGTACTTACCAAGAATCAAAGAAAAAGAAAGTGCAAATAGTTACTTTATAAACATTGTGATATTTAAGTAGCCTGTTTAAACTGTACACTCGGTTATTTGGAGGGGAGTACTGTGGCGACCAACTTAAATATTTTCTAAATAGTTATCAAAATTGTACTAATCGAAAGTAATCATAGTAACAGATAAGGCTGTCAATAAATAAATAAATAAAAAATAAAAGCAACACGCAAATAAAATCTATCATTTAATTATAAATAGTAATTTATGAGGGTACCTTTCCTCACAATCAGCTAATTTATATTTATAGGCATTAGGCTACTGTTTTTTTTTCTTGATGTGTTATTGATTTAGAGCAGGGGTTCCCAACTTTTTGTAGCCTAGAGCACATTCTAAAATATCGGTAGAGGGGCGGGCACCACATATTTTTAATCTACAAACTCCTTCCATAACTTCTCATTTTCCCATAACTTATTTTCTTATATAATTTGTAAATAAATAATAAATAAAAATGTTTCAAAATAATAAATTATTATTCAAATTTCATACACACAGAGAAATGTATTTGCAAAACGTAAACAAAGTAAACAAAAAACAAATACAAAGAAAACGTTTTATAAAAAATATAATATCAATATGGCAAAGTGATCTTTGGCATTGCATGTTATTGACCAGTGCTTCATAATTTGAGAGTATGACGACAATACTGTTAGCAAACAATCATAAAGATGCTCATCGGTGAGTCGAGATCTATATCTTAATTTTATTAAGTTCATGTTTGAAAACAATGATTCGCATAAATATGTCGAACTGAAAAATGATTCAATTTTATATAATATCGCAAACATACGAACGTATTTCATAAACCTAGGCACTCAAAAAAATTTAAACTCTAACAAATAAATAAAAATAATTCACATTTTTAATTAATGTTTATGAAAAAATTTTGTCTCTGTCGAATAGTGGCGGGCACATACGAATCGTTCCGCGGGCGCCATGGTGCCCGCGGGCACGAGGTTGGGAACCCCTGGTTTAGAGTATCTGGAACAGTTTTCTAGTATAACACGTATCCTACTAACGATTTTGCCTTATAAGGTACGTCTATTCCCATTTTTGTCAAAATCGCTTTTGTAATTGAGAAGTGGAAAGCAAGCAAACACACCTACAAACACAGCTTTTCATTTATACATCAGTTAGAACACCTGTTGTCAAATATAGATTACGACTTCATGAGATATGAATATCTTGTACTTTTCTTAAGACAAGCAAAAGAATATATTTATTTACGAAGAAGAATAAACTTTTCTTATTAAATTGTGAATAACTAATAACTGAATGACTGTTTGGTAAAAGTGTTTACTTGTTTTTAGTCACTCAGCTGATGCACGAACTATAAAAAATTAACTTTTAATGTAAAAAGCATCACTAAAATGACTTAAAATGGGTTTATGGTGTTAATAAAATAATTATTATTGGCAGTCAGCCTAGTTCTGGTTACATATTCTGCAAAATCGATAGACACCTGGAGCAATACCAGCTCGCAAGTACAAAGACACATTTTGCTTTCTGGTAAATACGTTGTCGTGTGTAACATATCCTTCCTCTTTTCTGGCATTATCTAAAAATGCTATTGTAACGAATACAACATAACTGTATTATTACGTGTGTACATGGAGATATATGCTATTTGCTGCTGTGAGTACACCCTCGTCTGTTGTATAAATTTATTGAAAACTAAAACTAAATACCTGATTCAACAAAATAAGTAATCATGCTTGATGTTTCAAATTATTCAGCTTTTTCAAACTTTTTTGGCACAGGGAATATCCAGTTTTAAACGTTATCAGTAATAAAAGGTTTTATATCTAAAAAATATGACTTCATTAAACATATTTTCTACTCATTAATGGAAGAAATGCAAGAATTTATCTGCTACATATTGAAGTTTTTTATTAAAAAATCTATTTCAATCTGGATATTTTTCTAGAAATGTTTCAACTTTGACCCAAATATTTTCAAAGTTCTTAATCTTGAAAATCTGACTTTATACTCCAAATTTTAACAAAAATCTTTTTTAGAAACTCTGGAGTCCGAGTTTTTTTTCTAAAATGTTGACTTTCTCTTTTCAAGTCCCGATATTTACATTTCGAATCTAAAGTCGATATTTCCACCTTTTTCAGTAATTAGGGCTAGTAAGGAGATACGTAATTATAAGGTTCGATTCTTCGAGATATCGAATATTCTAGTATGTGTGGAATGCCACTATAAGCTAGCAATCGCATCCTAAATTAGTTGTAAATTATGTCACATGAATAAGTTGTTCGTTCAGTTGTTAACTTGACTGGAATTGTCAAAAATCCAGTTTTTTGTATTATCGAACTGACAATACATAGCAATAGATTTTTTGAATTCTAACCTTAAAAACAGTTAACGTGATATAACTCCATTATTGTTTATATCCGAGGGGCAGATAAAGATGTAAACGAAGTTTGCTCAATCCGGATATGATTCGCAAATGGTAAGCGATTCTCCGTGGGCTCGGAGGGTTTTAAATCGAATTGGATCTAAGCGCAGGCCGTACAGGTAAAAGGCCCGGCTATAGGGCATAATGAAGCAAAAGAACGAAAGAGATAGGGAGACGAGACGTAGCTACAGAAAACGGCAGTAGCCCCATCGCTCATCGAGCCTTATCACTCGGTAGTTGGAAGTGTAATTTTATGTTAAGCGATCTTGTGGGAAATTATACACAATTCTCACTCGAGTTTCACACGTTAAATATAAATAAAATTACGACTGCGAGCCGTGAATTACGCTAAAAGTTAATTTGATTATATTGTAATTTGCAAATTTAATCTGGCCTTCCTGACCCTTCCTCCTTGTGAATTACGACCCTTATGCTGGTCGGTCGGGATGCTATTTTCAGTTCCCGACGCTTGAAACAAAACCCTTCGCTCGACTAGTTTGTGCACAACTATTAAATTAGGATTTGTTAACTTATTCCTCTCAATCTATTAATTTCCAGTTCATTCGTTATTTATTATTACTCGTAATTAGACGCAGCTGTCTTCCGTCGCCTAACTCTTTGTAGCGAGACATCAGAATTCGGAAAAACTCGGGCGTTATAGCGATCGAAATTAAACGAGGACCCCCTCACCTTGACTTTTCCAATGATTTACGAGTCACCAAACTTGGAAAATATATATCGCCGGTGGATGTCGACAAAACATCTTGAATTCGCATACCCGAGAGGTGCAAGATTCGAGAATTGTTCGGAGTGTTTCTTTTATCGTTTCCACAAACAAAACTTGAAAACGATGTGCATTTAAATGGAAATTCTTCAAAGAAGTTAGGAAATGCTTTCGCGTGCGTAAACTGTTTTGGAAAATATATCCAATTACTGAAATCTTTTTTCTCTATATGCTGCGATAACGTATTGATCTGGGGTGTCTTATTAGGAGATGTTGTTAGGAGTAAACTTATGGAAAGGGACAAGGATGGGGATGTTTTGAGGTTAATATTTTGGAATAATGTTGTAATTTTGTAATTAGGTCTTCAGCTTAGCTACATTATAGAGTTTTCCGACTACTGGTTTTTTCAAATATTTTGGTTTTTATGTAAGTATACCGGCGCGTGCTTTTCAGGTCTTTTAATTTTATTTTTAATTATTTTATGTTTAATTTAAAGAAGGAGTTTTCAATCAAGTTAGGAGCTTGTAATCGAAAGAGTTCTCCTGTACTCGTGGATAACCTGGACGTGAAGGATTGCAACAACGCGACATTAACATCCATTCGCGAGCACTCTCACGTGGCGAATCCTTCAGAAACATTTCGAATTTTCATTCCTTTTTTCTAATCATTTTGCTGCACTGAAGCATCTAAGACAAGAGTATATTTTTTTTAGTATGAATAGGGAATTCTGCCGGACAATTCGACTCTAATAAAGTGGGCACTTAATTGAAAAATAATTGTCATCCCAAGAGAGCCGTATTAATTAGTGAGTATCCTAAATTCCCTCTTTAATTTCCATAAAATACAAAGAAATGACGCTTGATTGCTCCGGCAGATATTACTAGAAATTATATACGAAAACACATCAGCGGTGGACGCTCTTTTCCAGTGCGGTCCGCCTCTATAATTACGCATTTATTCAAATGACGTTCTTTGTGCCATTCGACACCCCGTCGTGTGCTAAATTATAACTCTTTCATCGAGAGTCGCATAGAAGCAATTTGGATTAGAGCGTTGGCTTTTTCTTAGTTAAATTAAAAATTTTAATATTCCCCCTCGGAATCACGCAATATGAAGATTTGTCACGTGATTATAATCGTTGCTGTTTTTCGATAACAACACGAGTTGGGCCTTTCGGCCGTCGGCGGCGGTCTCGAACGTTATTAATTCGATGTTACAAAACGTCCGATTTATTACGCAGATTACCAGAAAAAAGCTTAATTGAAATATTGTGTTCCGGGGTGTTTCAGCATTGGCACTTGAATGCCAACAGAAAGAGATACCGGCTGTGTATAGGTCAACAAGAGCAATTCGAATTGTATTTATTTTCCAAGTTAATCTCATAAAAATTTGCACACATATTTATTTAATGTTTTCGCTCGATGTTTCTTCTCTCATTACAGTGAAGTGAAATAGTAATTTTATTAAATATCTTAAATGGACAGCAATTTTTTGTATAAAGATAAGTGGAGGAATTGGAGGAGTCAATCTATGTGGTAAAATTTCAAAGTTTGCAATGATAATTAATAAGTTATTTTATGAAATAACAAATTTTCTGCAAACTTATTTCAAGACACGTAGCTTTAATAACAAAAAAAAAACAATTATATTTTTCTATAAATATTTCGACCTTTAATTTTTTTTGGAACTATCTTGTGTTTTCAAAAGCAAGAAATATGCAGAATAATTGTCGTTAACCTTTTTACTTTATAACAGAATTTAGGAAATAACACATCAAACATTCTTTCCTACTTTACTACCTCCTAAAATTAGTAATTTTTAAACTTTTGAAAAATTCAAAACTTTCCTAAAAATTAAAATTTTTAAAAAGTCATTTTTCGAAAAAAAGGGAAAATAAAAAAAATGAAAATTTTCAAAAAGGCTAAATTTTAAAGAGTGTCCAGTTTTCTAAAAACTATACTTTTATGGAAAAGTGGAAAAGTATTGTAAAAACTTTTAAAAAGAGCAGAAATTTGAAAAATATGTCAAACTTTTTAAAAATGAAAAATGTAAAAAAAATTAAAATCTTCGAAAAAAATCCAAATTTTCGAAAAGTAGATAAACTTTAAAAAAAATTGGAATTTTCTAAAAGCGTCGAAATTTATAAGAAAGTGAATTATTTTAGCCAAAACTTTGAAAAGAAATAGAAATGTTGAAAAAATGTAAATTTAAAAATAAAATCGAAATTTTGAGAAATCCAACCTCTAAAAAACTTTGACATTTTCAGAGAAATCGGAATTAAAAAAACTCGATACTTTTGAAAAGAATTTGAAAACGGTTCGAATAAAAAAAAATATGTATACGTCGAAATTTCTAGAATATCAAAATTTCCAATTAACTGAAAATTTTGAAGAAGAGGCAATATTTTAAGAAAAATTAATAAACGAAATTCTGAAAAAAATTTAACTTCGAAAAAACTAGATGTTTTCAAAAAATAAGAATTTTTAATTCAAAAAAGCCCAAAATTATGAAAAAATTGAATTCACAATTTTCCAAATAAATTAAAATTGCCATAAAAAGTAGAAATATTAGAAGAGTCTCTACTTAAAAAGAACCGAATTTAAAAAAAAAGATGAAGTTTTCAAAAAGTCGAAATTATCCAGTCAAAATTTTGAAAAAAGGCGAAGTTTGAAAAAATCGAAACTTTCAAATATAAAGTCGTTAAAAAAATCACATTCAAAAAAATTAAAATTTTCAAAAAAGAAGTTGACGTTTTGAAAATGGTCATAATTTTGAAATAAGTTGAAATTTTAATAAGATTTTAAAAAAGTCCAAATTTTGTAAAAATTCACAATTTTTTTAAAATTTGAAATTTTAGAAAAGTCGAAACAATTTGAAAGTTAAAACTTTCAAAATATATAAATTTTCTAAAAAATTTGAAACCAAAGAACAGCTGAGATATTCAAGTGTAAATTTTGAAAAGAGGTAGCAAATTTCAAAAATAGGTAAACATTGAAATAAAATTTAATTTTGAAAAATTCGAAAAAGACAAAAGTTTGAAAATATTCGAAATTTTAAAAAATGTCCAGCTTTGAAAACTCAATATTCAAAGAAATAGGAATTTTCAAAAACACTTCCTCGATGGTTTAGAAAAATGCTGAAATTTTTAAAATAATTAATATTTTCTAAATAACCAGATTTTTAAACAAAATTAGTGAAATGGGTTAAAATTTTTATGTTCAAATTTTAAAAAGGCCTAAAGTTCTAAATAAAATCGAAATGTTGAAAAAATTACATTTTCGAAAGAAAAATTTAAACAAGGATACAAAAGCTTTTTTAAAAATCGTTATTTTAAAGGTTAAATTTTTTAGAAAGTAGACATTTCAAAAAAAATCAAAATTTTTAGGTAAAGATAATCCACTAGAGCATTGAACTAAACATAGAAAGTTTTACCCCTTTGCCACATCGGCAATTAAACAAATAATTACGCGATAAGTATTTCGCCAACAGAACCGACATTTTCTTCTTCTTCTTCTTCTACCTCTTTTGTTAAGACATATTCTTGTGTTTTCTGTTATAAAGCCTCTTGTAATGCGGATGTCCAGCTTTCATGTCATCTCTTAGGTGGTCTGTCAGAAAGTCTTTTTGATATAAGTTTTTCTTCTTTTGCCTATTTTGACCATCTGTCGTCCCCCATTCTATCGACATGGTCTATCCAGTATCTTCGTCTTGATCGTATAAATCTAACGTCTTGAATATTTAGTTCTCCTCGACATTCTCAAGCGCACTAATCTTAATTGATTAGTATGCTTGAAAATGGCACTTCTTCTACGTACGTATTCTTTAAAAAAAATTGAAATTTTCAAAGAATTAAAATTTACAAAAATATTGAAAAATACGAAAATAAAACTTTTAAAAAGAAATTAAAAATTTCAAAAAGAGTCGAAATCTTGGGAAATTTTGTGTCAAAATCTTGAAAATAAGCTAAAAAAAAGTCACAAATTTCAAAAACATTCAAATTTTTAGAGATTTTTGCAAAACTTCAAATTCACGTTTAGAAAAATTCGACAATTCGAAAAAATTTAAAATTTTTAAAGAATCCGAAATTTTGAAAATAAAATTGTCACTTTTAAAATGAGATTAATTGGCATTTAGAACGAATTGAAAGGAATGAAAATGTCAAAATTTTGGAAAAGTCAAAACTGTCGACACAAGTTGACAATTTGGAAATGTCAAAACTTTTAAAAAGTTTTAATTAATTAGAAGCGAACTTTTGATATTACATCGAAATTTTGGAAGAAATTCGACGATACAAAAAAAACAATATTTTCAAATAAGTTCGAAATTTTGAAAAGTTGAAATTCTGAAAAAGAGAAATTTAGAAAGAGGAAAACTAGAATAAATGAAATTTTGATAAGATATGGAAATTTTGGTTGAAGTGTCGAAAACTATCAAAATGTTGAAAAATATATTCAGGATATTTCAATAAAACAAGTCGAAATCGGAAGTGTTTAAATTAAAGTCTCGAGTGTATTTGATGGTTCCCAAAATCTGAACCTGATAAATGTTTAAACCTTACTGGTCTGTGAATTAGAATAAATGATTTGTTAAATTTGCTACACCTGTACGCATGTCACGCCTGGGGTTCTTGTGTTTAATAAATATTCCTACGCAATGTATAATGCAAGGGTAAATCAAATATGAACCGGAATTTCTATCATGACATTTTAACTGGGGATATCACGTGACTTCCTGTGTTCAAGCGAATTCCGTTCTCGCCGTTCGTCAGTTGTAAATACAATGAGTGAGCAAGAGGTTCATCTGCACGTTGTGCAGCGCATTATTATTAAATTTCTTGCCGTTGAAGGTATAAAGGCCTGCCGAAATTCTTCATTAACTAGCAGCACAGTTTGGGGATACTTGTTTGAAGAAAACTCAAGTGTCTGAATGGCATAAGACATTTTTGGAAGGACGAACTCGTTGAAAATGAACCCCATGCCCGAGGTCCTCGGGCCAGTGTGACTGCGGACAAGATTAACGCTGTTCAACGCCTTTTGGAAGGTGAATCGCCGTTTAACTTTGGTGAAATTGTATTACAGATAAGCTAGGGTTTCGAAAAATTTCTGCCAGGTGGGTACTTCGTCTTTTGACTGAAGAACAGAAACAACAACGTCTGGAGATTTGTCACTGCCATCTTGGACGTTGTCAACCGTAAAGGTGATAGTTTTTTGCAACGTATCATTACGTGTGATGAGACTTGGGTCTACCATTACACTCCTGAATCTACACAAGCAAGCATGGAGTGGAGAAGAAAGGGGGAAGGTTTACCCGTCAAGGCAAAAACTCGCCTCTCAACTGGAAAGGTTTCTCTGACAGTGTTTTGGGATTTTAAAGCAGTTGTGTACGTCGATTTTCTGCATGAACGTCGTACGGTTAATGCTGCCTACTATTGCCAGTTATTGAATGAAGCAAAACGTGTGTATCAGCGAAAGACGCTTGAATTTTCGGTCAGAAATGTGATTTTGCTTCACGACAATGCCCACTCCCACTCAGTCAATCTGACACATCAACAATTAGAGGAAATGCATTGGGCAACATTAGACCACCCTCCTTATAGTCCCGACTTATCACCATGCGATTATCATATGTTTGGGCCACTGAAAGAAGTTCTAGGGGGTTAGCGATTCCATAATGCTGCTGTTGAGACATTTGTGCTGCAATGGGCTACAAGCCCGCCTCTCTTCTTTTTATGATGATGGCATTAAAAAACTCCCAATCCGTTGGGAAAAATGCATAACAAAGTCAAGAGATTATGTAGAAAAAGTTAATAACTTTGATATACGTATCTTGCTCCAATAAATTTTTATAAACAAATTCTTGTTTATATTTCCTTTATCCTCGTAGAAGAAACTTAGCTCACTGGTATGTGTCACCTTTGTGACTTTGGTTACATCGTACATAACCTGGTTATGGAGAATTTATAATGGAATTACAACATGGAAGGGCAGGAGATCAATTTTCCAATATGTTTATTACAGAGGAATTTCATGTCAATTTACCCTCAATATTTATAATACCTGTTCAAAAATAGTAGACAAAATCACGTTAATATTAGCGTTATTACATTTAAAATTCGTTTTCCCTCGAAATTATTATTGTAGATGAAGCAGATGCTATTAGAGCTGAATAATTGAACTACAATAAAAATCCACTGCTTGAAATAATCCTGTTTCAAACAATGACAGGTGAAATTGACCATTCTACAATATATACCATTAAAACAGAATGATTAATTCCATTTAGCTCCAATATAGCATCCATATTTTTACAAATATTGCGTTATCCTCTAATATTCTTCAGCGAAATTTAATTTATGTTCGAGTTTTATGTACACCGATGCGCCATAAAACTTTTGTTAGGCCTACGGACTCAGTACTAATATTTCACCAAAGTCGAAATAATACTTTTTTTTTCTGTAGGATGGGACATTCGTAATTGCAGATTTGGCTCAGGTGGCGAGGTTTTCTAATTTGAAATTTTCAATTGCGGGTAACCTAATTCAGTGAGCTGTCACTCGTAACGGTGAGGTCCTTAAAATGAAAATATTTCGATTTAATAACAACGCAAAATCTCGGAGGCAAGACAGACAAGAAGGTGATTGAGTTTTTCCGAGCTGATCGCCGCTCTTGAGAAATTATATTTGCTTGCTTTCGATGCGATAATTAAACTACATCGAGCATAAACGATATTTTATCGATTGGTTAGTTTTCATTAGTAGTTCTGATTTTCGTTATATTGTATACGAGAAATTAGTTAAAGCAATCAAACAAACAAGCAATCGAACAAATATTTCAATAAATTTAAATATAAATTAATTAAAGATGGTAGAGAGTAGAATGAATATTCACTCCCTGCAATATGTTAACCATTTCTGGAATATGGAATTCAACTCTGGAGAAATCATATACAGTGTCTCACTCTCAAAGTCGGACACCCAGAAGTTATGGAATAATTAAACGAATAACGAAACATACGACACGTTGAGGAAAATGCATCAAAATATAATAATATTGATAACTATATCTCAGTATATTTGTAACCTAAAATTGTTACTTTAGGTACTGGAAAAACCTATGCAAAGCTAATCTCGTAATGGCATTAGCTCATACTTAAAAGTCGGACAAGCATAAACCACAATAAATATTAGTTTTAATAATTGCGGCTAATAAGACTGATTTTGTCACAGGAACTCTGGTAGGTAATTGTGTTTGGACTACCTACCCCCATCATGAAACCGTACTTATTTTTTTCCACCACCCCCATATTTCTTGTGACAAGGTAACATTAATTTTTGGAAATGCAGTCTTCCCAGATACTGTTCCTTTTTATTTAGGTTCATATATTATTTATATGTTAAAAAAATTTATCAGAGATAAAACATAATATCACAATTATATTAATTCTTCATTTAAAGTCTTTTCTATCATTAAAATTTTGGTACTTTTCATGTGAATAAGATACCAAGAAAATCATAATTAGGAAAAGGTTTGTCCTACACGTAGATCTTTAATTTGTAAATAGAAAACTGTAAAGCATTTACACTTGTAAAGCTCTCAAGTATATTTCTACTACCAATTCGTATCAAATCAGGTTTACCAACAATTTTCTATAGGGGATGGGTCCCAATAAAAATGGATTTTTATATTTCAAAGAGAAATTCCACAGAATGGGTAAAGTAGTAGTAGTAGTAGTAGCAGTAGTAGAACCTCAAATTAAGAAAATTAATAAAAGACTCGTTGTTTAAAGAAATATTAAATGTTTTGAAAAAATCAGCATGAAGATGCTTCAAAAATTTAATTGGAAATATTTTGGTTTACCAGAAGAGTGACATCTATAGAAATTTGGTTAAAAAACTTAACTTTGGGTTGCAATATAAGGAACAAGATTCATTGTTTAGACACATATCTTGACTCTATTCCTACGAACTATGGTGTTCTGGGGGGCTCTAGATGATAAGAACTGATAAAAGTTTCATGCGGACATTCCAATGATGGAAAAACTTTATCAGGGCAGATTAAATTCAAGGATGTTGACTGACTACTACTGCTTGATCAAGAGGGACCAATTAAAAGCTAAATAATCTGGAAAAACAAAAATATAAGTTTAATGTACATTTTTCATGGTATATTTCTTCAAGATCTATCATTTTTCAGACATTTAACCAATAAACGTCGTGGGTGATGTAAATTCCAAAACCGTCTATTTAAAATGACAAAAACTACCACTATTAAAAAACACGGAAGGAGTTCATGTGACATGACAAAATTTCAATTTTGTTGACCAGTGTAATCTTTCACAATTTTCTATGTAAATGGATGATCTGAAAGGATGATGGGAACTTACCGTAACTTTGCACGTAGGATTAATTTAATGGTATGGCAGAGGCATCTAACGCGATAAAGAGAAACTTTGCTACCCAATATAAAGCTGGAGACCCTCTGCGAGGCAGCTAAATATAGAAATGAGCGTATCAGTGAATTTGAAAAAAACATATTTCTGTAAACTGCACGAACTCTTTCAATTTTGTGGATAGCCGATTAAGAAAGTTTTATTAGGTTCATCGAAACCAAATCTAAAAATAAATGAGGCAGTATGTTTGATCCACAGCACCATCTACTGCTACCTTAAAGCAATCCACTTAAATAAAATCACAGACAGATTGAAAAATTAAAACAAAACAATTTGATTGGTCAATTTAATAAGCTGACAAATCGATTTGTTAAATTAAACTTGAACTTGCATTTAATGGATAAGTAAAAAAGGAACATATGACAACAAATTTTTGTAAAAATTTATAATTCTTTAACGAAATTTTGCCTTATTTCTATTTTTAAACATTGACTTCTTGCAGAAATTGTGAAATTAAGCAGAAAATTTTATGAAAAAGTCGCACATTCAAGGTTAATATCAAAATGTTGTGACTAAAATAAAACTTTCAGAATGATTTTACATTAAATCAAACTTTGGAACAGTTTTTTAACATTTTAATTTTAAACTTTAAATCATTATTTTTTTTTATTTCAAACCTGTATTCTATTAGAAAAAGTAAAAATTTCGAGTCAGTGTGAAAGCTTCGAATGAATAATTAAACTTATTAATAAAGATGATCAAAATATAGAATTTAATTTTAAAATTTCTAACTTTTCATTGATATTTTGAAGATTTTGAATAAATACCCGAATATTTTTTTTTAAGTTTAATGCACTCGCAAAAGGTAACCCCATTATGCTTTCAAAGCACTGCGAGTAGGATGCGAAAACAAGGATAGATGGCGGTGAACCGCCTTCTTAAACAAGGATAGGTTGTAATTTTTGGGGAAAATTCCTTTCGGTAACAAGTTCCAAAACTTAGAAGTTCTATAAAAAAAAGAGTCTCCGTAGACAGAAGTCCTCACTGTGTCAAGCTGGACCGCACAGGAATTTGCTGTCTCCGACTGTCTAGTACGCCTCAAGAATCTTGCCCTTGGAGGGATCAATCCTATTAGTTCCTGCGAGCATCTTTCATGATAGTACTTGTAGAAATAAAACAAGTCACCAACCATACGCCAGTGCTGTAAGGTTTCGAGAGAATCGGTCAGACTCTCGTCATCAATTAGGCGAATCGCTCTTCTTTGAATTGAATCAAAGAGAGTTAAAGTGTGTTTTGGGGCTGAACTCCAAATATGAGAAAGTTCTAGGGTTGGTCTAATTTAAGCTTTGTATAGTGTTAACAGCTTATGAGATCTGAAGTACTTTTTAGCTCTAAAAAGAAAGCCTAGCTTCTGAGAGGCGGATTTGGCAATGGCGCACACATGATCGTCCCAAGAAAAGTTAGTGCTCGCATTCACTCCTAGGATAGATAGATTAGATCCCATCGGAAGGATTTTACCGTCCATTGGTATATTTGTTGCATTATCTCTTGATGTTTTCTTAGAGAAAACCGCGGCCTGAGTTTTTGAAGCGTTGAAGTCGACCAAATTATTCTTACCCCATTCCAGAATAATTTCGAGATCCCGATTAATTGTCTGTATCTGCTGTTCCCTTAGGCAATCTGAAGCGTGATAGATAATGGTTTGTCGGAGAAAAAAGATGACACAAGGTTAGTATCATCTGCGTAGCTGTATATAGGATTGGAAGTTGAAGCTAAGAGATCGTTTATGTGTAACAGAAATAGAGTAGGAGACAGAACAGACCCCTGAGGCACCCCTGCGTTAATCGCAAATGTCTCGGATGAGATGCCATCGACGACGACCTGAAGAGATCTGTCAGCGAGAAAATTGGATATCAAATGACAGAGTCCAGGAGGAAGACCATAAGATGTCAATTTGGCGAGAAGAGATCGGCACCAGACTCTGTTGAAAGCCTTTGAGATATCCAATGCCACAATCCTAGCCTCACCATGTTTTTCCATAGCTGAGTTACAGATATGAGTGATATATGCCAGTAGATCAGTTGTCTAAAACCGTATTGCCTGTCGGAGATGATTCTATTTTCCTCCGGATATTTGATAATCTCGATGTTGATAACCTTTTCCATCACTTTAGATATAACGGGTAACAAAGATATAGGGCGATAGTTGTTAGCCAGATTCCTTTTTCCTTTTTTAGGGACAGGCTGCACTCTAGCAGATTTCCAGATATTAGGGAATACACCTTTGTTGTAAGAGAGTGTGAACAATTTGCTTAGGACAGGAGTCAACTCTGGGGCGCACTTCTTAAGAACAATAGCGGGAATACCATCAAGGCCAGAAGCTTTCGAGGTGTCGCGCTCGAGAAGAATCTTCCCTGATTGCGCGTTGTCTGAAAACAACTTCAGGCATCGAAGTGTAAACCGAGAATCAAGATTGGAATTTTCAAGCAAACATTAAGGCTAACATGTCAGCCTTTTCCTTGGAGGTAGCAGCAATATTGCTATTTTCATCGAGTAAAGGTGAAAAATTTGAAGATGTAAAATTCTTTCCAATGGACGTTGCAAATCCTCAAAAGGATCTGGAACCGTTCGGACAGTTGATAAGCCTCTGGTGCATTTTACAATCAAAATAACCTTTTGCCTCGTCAATAACCTGTTTACAAGAATTTCGTGCATCTGCAAATATGGTCCGAGTCTCGACTGAGGGATTATTTCGCCAACGACGAATATGTGCGGTTTTTGCAGGAGACAGCCCGAGCACATTTTTAACTGAACCAAGATTTACTGGAGGCAGACTTCTTTTGGGAGTGGGGAATTGAGCATTCCATACCAATCAGGATAGCTTCCGTGATGGATTCGGCGACTAAGGAAGGGTTGTCTGAGTTAAAGCAGACTTCCTGCCATGGGAAAGATGCAAAGAAGTCTCTTAATTCTTCCCAGTTTGCAGAGTTAAAGTGCCAAACTCTACGGGACTGCGTTTAAGAAGGAGATGGTATATAAAGCGAGCGAGAGGCTGCTACAAGATTGAGATCTGAATTTCCAAGCGGTGATGTCACAGAGATTTTATACGAATTTGGCTGAATTTGTAAGGAAAAGGTCGAGTAGATTAGGTTGATAGGTATCTACATCAGGAATTGTTGTGGGTTCCTCAACTAATTGCGATAGTCCACAAGTTATGGTGAAAGCCTCTGCTGACAACCTCAGCTTTTGGATAATTCGTCTGTAGGTGATCAAAGGTTAAGGAGAGATAAGAGAAGAGCTCTCTGTATGAAGGATCGTTTGAAGACAAATAAAGTAAAGAGAGGAATATAACTTCGTTTTTGGAGCAGATTTTCAGCCAAATCACATCATGATGAGCAGATTCCAGTGCTTCTTCTCGTCGACAGGACAGGTCGCTTTGCGTAAAAGCACAAATTCCCCTCTTGTGTCGAAATTTTGTGTGCAAGTCGTAGTTAGGGCAAAGCAAATCGACTGTATTGATGCATGGAAAGACTTGGGTTTCTGTCAGAGACAGCACATGTGGTCTTTCATTTTGAAGGTGTTGATGAACCGAGTTTAGATTTAAGTTTAGACCCCGAATGTTACAGAATTGAATTTTAAGTGAATTGTTTGAAAAAAAACTTGGCCCGTGGTACATTCAAATTTTTTGTCGATTTTGGATTCCCTCGTACACCCTCCACCCGCACATCCGAACGGGAGGGTAGTTTACGTCCCCGGAATTTTTTGCACGAAAAGAATCCATCATCTTTGTTTTTAATAATTAGAAGAAAAAATCAGAGTAGATGAAAAAAGGAAATAAGAAAAAGGACAGAATGAGGAAAGAAGAATAGCAGAAACCGAATCAGGTGTCAGAGACGGAAACATGATGTAAGCATCATTTCACCGCCTTCTAGTGATACGTGGGGTGGTACTACCTTGGACGACTGAAAGTTCCAGTCTACCACCTTTATGTTCGGAATTTTATCAAAATTCCGGGTTTAAACAAATCTTGAATAACATTAGTTTTAAATTTTGCCCGAAATTTCTATTAAAACTAAAATTTGAACTTTTAAATTCCACACTTAAGCGTAAAATAACCTTTTTTAGGAATTACGACTTTTTTCTCAAACCTTAGAAATTATTTTTCAAAATTCAAAGCGGAAATTTTCACTTGCTTCTTAAATTTTCTTCCCAAATATTCAGAAAATATTTTCATTTTTAAAATAAAATTTAATTTTAGTATAAATTAAAGTTTTAACCTGAAGTTTTGAGTAGAAAACTTAAGTTTTAAAAAAATCAATTCAGATTTTTGATTCATGGAGAAAATTTAGATATCAAAAAATATGTTTCTCCACATTTCGACTAAAGTATAGTAAATTCTAAATTAAAACCAAAATGTCATTCGCATTGAAGTATGTTTAGATTAAATTGAAAAAAAAACATTCATAAAAAAACACATACAGATCAAAAATTTGGATAAATTCTTGTGGAGACACATTCATCAACGGCATCTGCTCTCATGTATTTGCCCTTATTAGAGATTTTCATTACGGTCCGTATACAAATATTATTTTCATATTTGCTACATTGCTGTATTCGATTTTGTGTTTCGTTAATTATTTGTTTTTTTTAACTGTCACTGTCTCATGCATCATATTATTTGACATTCATATTATACAAACGTGAATTTGCAGATCACCTCTGTGCATAGGTAACTTAAAATACAACAATTTATTTTGTTTATTGAAAGCATGAAACACGGTTACTGATTCATTACATGTAAAATCTGATACGTATTTTCGCCCCCTTAGGGGGTGAATTTCCAAACTTCTAAAGAAGGAAAACTTCTTGCTTAGCGGATGCCTACGTCGTATAAGAAAACTACTTGCTAAATTTTGGATTTATAAGTAAAAAAAATTCGGATATTTCATGATTAGTGTCTGATATTTATTTATTATTTATGTAAATTATGATAAATTATTATTTATTTATCATTTCAAGTTAACAAGGGCCAAAAAAGAAAAGAAAAGAAAAAGAAAAAGAAAAAGAAAAAGGGGGTGTTGCATAAATGACATTTCGGGAAAATGGTTAAAATGTTAGTAAATTTCTCCTGTCGAATTTTCGAAAATCGACTTCAACTTTGAGAATAAATCGAAATTTTGGTTAAATATATAAAATCTTAGGAACACAAATATTGAAATACAGATCGAAATTTCGAGCTGAATATTTATGTTTCGGGTTAAATATTTATCACTGCCTTAAATGAATCAGAGGGGGGGCCATGCCCCACCATGGCTATGCCCATGATAATTTGACTATAAAATTCACCCCTAATGGTATTCATTGATATTAAAAATAAATTACTGTATTCAAATTTATTTTAAACCAATGCAAAAACGAAATAAAAACATAGTTTTTAGATTATTATTTCATACGATTCCAGAAAAATAAACAAACTCTAAATGTGGCTAACGTCAATATGTAAATTCTTATAAATATATGTTGAACTCCAGGTTGCAGGGACATCAAGGTTTCATTAGTTTTTTCAAAGTTTCAAGTCACGTCGATACGGATATAAACATTTCATACTCCGATATCTCGCGGAAGGTTTCCGAATGATATACAACTAGTCTGAGATTTGGGTATGATAAATCCCGCTTGATATATAGATCTGTCAAAGTTTTTAAGGACGCAAATATTACACAACAAGGTTCACAACTTTTGTGAATTCCCGAAAGATATATGCAACCGCTGGGACCCGCGCAACTTCCCCCCAGACATCTAACGCTTCTATAAAAAATTACCCCGATCATTCCCAACAACTCCCCGCTCCACTTACTTGATTGTTGACGTTCGACGTGCTTTGCGTCCAGCTTTTGCGATCCGCCGAAGTGACCGATGGTAGCCGGGACTCGTGGGGTAAAACAGAACGTGTTTTTCACCTGTTGAGGGTTGTTGATATATAGTTTGCGCCCTACCGACACCGTTAAGGTACAAATCTTCCTCGGCCGACATTTCGATTATAAGCGCCAACTGACCAAGACTGCTGGAAACATCGAAGTTATCGCAGCATGGCACGCGATCTTGAGAACGACGGGGAAATTCTTCAGCGTCCCACTGATTTCACAGTCCGCGCCGGACTAAACTTCGGAAGGATTCTCACGTGAGAGGATGGTCGGGTTGGGAAAGGGCGCATGCGACGCAAGTGAATCAGGAGGCAGGTCCTTTGAGAAAAAGGACAAAAAAGTGGAATGGTAATTATTCATTGCTGACTTGTAATTAACCTGATTTATGATTATATTATAACATAGGTTTTATTATGAATCGCTCGGAACCTTATATTCGCTAATTAAAAGAATCTTGGGTAATCAAGCTATCATTAAGCGAAAAATTTCTTTAAGATTTATTCATATTAGACAAACAATAGGTAAGATTTCTGAAGTGGTTAAAGTTCTAAGATGAGGACGTAAAATATAGCTTTGAATATTTTACCAGGACTAAAATTTAATATTAGGGCCCAATGAAACTATTTTCGGCACATCAACAAACCCTTTTGTTTTGCACAACCCCCTAATATTATATTTATTTCAGAACAAACAAAGTTTGCGTTTTAGAACATGAAACTCAAACATGTAATAAAATCATGAAACTAGCGCCCCCTGTCTTTGCGTATTTTAAATAGCGGTTTTCTGTATGATTTGAGAAGATTAATACTTCACTTTTCAGCCAGAAATAATTAAATTTCAAATTCTGTCTTTAGAGTTTAAGCTCAAAGAAAAATGCCTCAAATTTTGAAGAATAAAACTAATTTTTTTTTAAAAAGCTTAGATTTCAAGTTTTCAGAATTTTAGAGAAAAAGAAGTTTCAGGTTTAAACTCAAAATTTTAGGAAAATGTAAAAAACTGCCAACTTATAAAACAGAAGATATTGTATTAATAAAATAAACTCTTTTAAATCTCCACTTTCTATCGAAAACATTGATCTTAACCTTAAATGACATAATATTGAGAACAATTCTAGAATTTTTCAGCTTAGACATTTAACGCCTACACTCACTATTTTAAAAACTGAAATACCAATCTTGTCCCCTAAAGAGAGATACTCTCTGAAGATGATAGCTTGCCTATCGAAACGCGTTAGAGCAATCTTTGTTGTGTTTTTTAATCTTTCTTGGTCTCAGGGGACAAAATTTCTATATCAATTTTTGAAGATAATCAAGGACCAGTCCGCTCCACCAAAACTTCCTATTTTGACAAAAAAGTTCAAATGCCAAAGTAATTCGGAATTTCGAATAAAAATTTTAAATTTCAAAAAAAAAACTTGGGAGAGGCTATCGAGTTTGAAAATGTCAAGTGTAAAATCGAAATTTTTCATAGTTTTTTTCCTACAATTTAAAAACTATTAGAGCAGTAAACATTTTGAGAAAATAGTTTTTAAATACGTTTATTTTCCACGTTTTTAAATTTACATACAATTTAGAATTCAGTTTCCCCACTTTTTCTAAGAATGTGAAGAGTTTAAATTTAAATTTTTAAAAAATGAGCTTCAGCTTCTCTTTTTTTTATAAATTTTGCATTTTGCTCCAAATCTGAACAACATCAAATTAGAAAAACCAAACTGATATTTTATAAAAAATTCTCAAGTTTAATCCTTAAAAATTTTCACTTTTGCTTAACACCAGGTTTAAAAAATTTAAATATTGCCTAGTCACAGTCGTATATCAAAAATTATATTTTAGAAAATTGTCAATAATTTTTATTTATTTAAAATTTAAGTATTCTCTAAAGTGGGTTGCGAACATATTAAATGAAGCTAATTAAAGGACGTTTTAAATCAGTAAGAAGTCTGAAAACAATAATAAAATTTTAACGTCAGGATGTTATTTTTAATTTCGAATTTATATTTTTTCTTCGAAATTTCCAATTTTAAGTCAAAAATGAAGTGTCATATTTAAAATTTAAATTTTGATCTTAATCGCAAGTATTCTGATTTAAAGTTAAAAGGCAAATTCGTATCTGAAAATATCAACTTTAATATTCCAGAATTGTTTTTAAAAAAATTGCTGAGTTTAAAATTTTTCAATTTATTAGAATTCTGATAATTTTTCGATTATTCGGTGTTTTGTTTGCAATTTCATAACTTCTTTCAAAATCGATATTTTTAGATTAAAAACGAACCTTTCACAACAATTTTTTCCTAATTTAGGTTTTCGTTTTAAAAATTTTTATTTTTTCTCGAAATTCCTTTGTTTTATTATCTTAAAATTAATACTTTCTCTTAAAAAAATTAAAATTTAATATTAAAAACACATTAAACATTTCCTTCCTAATTACAATTAGGACTTCAAAATGTTTAGAAAAATTTGTGAAAGTATCAAAATTTAGACTATTCGTAAAATTTCGACATTTTTCTCCTAGATCTGAGTGTAAACTTGCGAATAAAAATGAAAAAATGAAAAGAAGAAAATAAAAAATAAAATTTTAAGTTTAAACTAATAATTTTAATAAAAAATAGGAAGATTATGCTTATAAGTTTAAAATTTCTAGAAGTTGAAACTTCCAAGAACTTTTATTAAAGAATTTTTTTAGTATTTCGAATTTTTGACGGACTTGAAATATAGACTTTTATTAAAACTCCTGACTTCTTTCATCCTTAGGGTTAGACCCAGAATTGTATACAACGAGTAATTTAGAGTTACCATTAGCTTCTAGATTGTTTTTTTGAAGAAAAATTCAATTATAATTTCGAAAAGTTATCCCAAATATTAAATTATTTAAAATTGAAATACAAATCTTGTCCCCTGAAACCAAGAAAGATTAAAAAACACAACGAAGGTTGCTCTAACGCGTTTCGATAGCCAAGCTATCATTTTCAGAACCAGTCCGTTCCACCAAAATTAAATTGTATACATTTTTCTTGTGATTTCCACTTTAAACTCGAAATGTGGATCCAAATTTAAAAAATCGAAATTTATGTAAAAAAAAGTTCTCCAAATTTTAAAATTAAACTCAGATGTACGACTTATTTTTATCACTTCTAGAAAAAGTTGAATTTTTAGAATGTTTTGATTAATGGATGTATTTTCTTTTTCAAAATTTTATACCTACTTACTTACTTTCTCAAAATCCTAACTTTTTTCCAAAATTTTGACCTTAAACGAATATATTTTTTGTATTACTTATATTTTTTGGAATTTAGGTTTTAATTCCCACGTTTCGATTTTTTTTTACAAAGTCTCGAGTTTAAATCCGAATTTAAAGAAATAAAACTGAAAATTACAATTTTATTCTTAGAATGTTAATAAAAATCTGAATATTCCACATTTTGCTAAAAATTTAAAATTTTTTTGAATCCTTCAGGTTGTTTAGTCAGGATGCCTTGAATGTTCCAGGTTCCAAATTTCATTGTCCTTTTTCGTAAGCTATATCGTCGTCGTTTAAATTCCGTCCACCTTCCGAGGCTCGTCGCTGAAGCTTTTAACAATTTTTTTTTATATTTATGTTATTTTTTGTTAGCCACACAACCAACCCTCCTCCTTTGTCTGGGCTTGGGACCGACAATGATGACTCTGGAGCTACTCAATCCACCCCAGAGCCAACACAGGCGGAATTTTAAATTTCTAGATAAATTTCTAAGATTAAAACCAAAATTTTTAACTTTTTTTTACTTAAAATTTGGAACATTGAAATACACAAAAGGAAATATTTGAAATATACACTCAGAATTTCTAAATTCAGATATAAATTTCGCGATTGAAGTAGATATTTTGAGTCAAGATTCAAATATTTTATATGAAAATAGAGATTTTCTGAGAAGTGAAAATCTTAGAAAAAAAAACATTCTTAACTGGAATATTATTGTAAATACATATTAGAAAATCGAAACGCTACGTAAAAAATATTTGGTTGCAGCTAAAAAGTTTATACAAAATTTTGATTTTGAAAAAAAAATGAACTTTATAAAGAAATTTGATTTTCTCTGCTCGGAAAAATGGGCGAAATTTTGAGGGGAAATTATAGAAAATTAGAAAGTTTATACTGAACTAAAATATTGCACAAAAATGGTTAAAATGTTATGTAAAGAATATTCAATTGCTGCTAAAAATTTATACGAAATTGTGACTGAACAAAATTAGACTTTATAGAGGAATTCGATTTTTGTTCCAGAAAAAGAGCATAATTTTGAGTGAAAATTGTAATAAAAAAATTGAATGTTATGCAAAAATGTTCAGTTACATCTAAAACGATTATACGAAATAGAAATTTTTAAAGAACTCAAGCTATATGAAGAAGTTCGTTTTTGTTTGAGAAAACCAACTAAATTTTAGGAATAAATTTTACAAAATTCGTACTTAATAAATGAAATATTGTAGAAAACAATTAAAATAAAAAAAACATGTTCAGTTGCAGCTGAAAAGTTGATACAACTTTAAAAAAATTGAACTTTATTAAAGAAATTCAAGTTTGGTTCGAGAAAACGTGAGAAATTTGAACCGTAAAAGGTCAGGAAAAATAGACACTTTTAAAGTTAACATCTTGTAAAAAAATGAAATAGCCTAGAAAATATGAAATAACAAATTTGGAAAATACGCAGTTTCGAGAATAAAAAAAAGTCGAAATTTTTAGATAAAAATAAAACAAGTAAAATTTGAAGGGCCGATTAAAAATTTGTCTGAAACAAGTCACAATTTAAAGTTTATACTCTCCAAATTTCCGATCACAATTTGATAATGTTTGCGTTAGAGTAAAATCTTGAAATATTGTGCTTTCTTTCTAAAATATAAATTTTGATTATAGATATTTCTAGAACAAATTCCAAATATGTCCGGTTATAACGAACCTGCTTATTACAAATTTTCGCTTATAATGAACCAATCTGTAAGGCATGGATTAAATTGTGTTAGTATACGTTTGTTAATTAGCTTTTATTGCTTAACACGAACTTTTTTTAAAAAGATTTTAGCTGAAGTTTTGAAAAATCAAAATAAAAAATCCCAATTTATTCAACAGGAAATGTAAAAATGAGTAAAACGTTTTAGGATCAGTTTCGAGATTTAGAGAGAAACTTGCCTTCGTGAAATCATCTACGATAGTTTTGACAAATAGGACGCAATTTGGACTTTAAACTCGGGTTTCGAGAAAAAAAGGAAAAAAAGGACCATCTTCGATATTACAGTCAAAATTTCGATTAGAAAAAATGTAAATTTCCAGAAAAATGATAAAATTATGGTTTATGGTTTACTAAAGTCGAAGTTTTACAAAATAAGAAAAAACGTTCAGTTTGAAATTGTAAATTTAAGAAAATAATCGAAATTTGTAGGAAAACTCGAGCCTCAGACAAACAAACATCGTTATGCAAGGGAAGCTCTATTTCCCTAGCTTCCATGTATAACACGCCATATCCTTTGGTCATTCTAAATACCTATTTAGAAGAAATCCGTTAATAAAGCACATTGTAGGCCCTACAATGTAGGGGGACATAGTAACAGACAAAATATTTAAAAATCAGTATTTGCAATACAAAGTGAGATAATTTTTCATTTTATCATAAGCAAATGTGGATTAGATTTATTATATCTTAATAAATAAAAATAATTTTATCTATCAACTACTCACTGTAATTTGCTAGCAGAGTCCTATTTGTGCGAGTTCGACCATCTCTTGGCTGATTGTTTTTTCCAAATCCAATTACAAGAAAGTAATATGCCTAGGAAGTGAATATCGTCAATGAAAACCTCCAGATTATTTCGGAAAGATAAATCCCGAAAGGTAATAGTTTCGTGATTGTAATCAAGGGTTGCTGCGACCGTATTTTTGCTTTGACGTGTCACGTCAGTAGCAGTCAGCGTGCAGCTTTTGTGTTCTACTTTAATGAAACGACCAGGGAATCAAAACACTCCCATCGACGACGATTACTTGTGATAAGTTCCTCGTTCATCCCGACTTTTCTAATTTATCCACAAATGATACAATGGATGCCGCCCCGTGTTTGCGGTTTACCCCCTCAGCTGCCGCCGTCGCCGCCTCCGACAATCGTTCACAAACAATGTCGCCATCGGTGTCCTTATTTCTCTCCGCTTGTTCATTAATATTTGCTTTGTGCTGGAGCAGACCCTACCTGCGATCAATCGAAGAGGGTCAGTTTGCACAAATTGGCACGTCAGCTGTATAGCGGTGAACATTTTAGGTGGACCAGTAGAACACATATCAGCATAAATGGGGATGAATAATAGAGAATCACTTTACTCTTAATTGGTTTTGCCAGATCTATGTGAGATAGCAGTAACTGAAATAATTAAACCAAAATAGAAAAAAAAAACAGTGAACATATAGTAGGTGATGTTTAAAATGCTGTAACTAAAAAAGATGATTGGAGAGGGAAAAAAAAAGCAAACTAAAGCACCTAGTTTCCTAGTTTTAATCAAGAGTTAAATTTCTGTTTACTTTTAACAGTTTTTTGATGATTATAAGAAAACCACTGGCCAAAAATGTTTCCAAATTGGTCTTGTTTTTAAAAAGTTCCAGGGACTTCAACATTTTTTTTTCTGTGATCTTAGTGCAAAACTTTTTGAGACCATTTAATTCTTCTTAATTTGACTGGCCTCTGTACTACCACTTTTCGCTGAGTTATCGTCGTCCAAATCAAACAAGTCTTTTTTTGACTTTGGTAAGCAATAACTCGAGAAAACACGAGTAGAATTTTGAGCACCACAAAGCATAATTATTGGTTTTTAACAAACAATTTTAGTCTGAGAAAGTTGAATAAAAAAAGTTAAAAAATGCATTAGTTTCAAACATACGCATAAATATTGGATAGACTAGAAATGTTGACAGTAATTTTTCAACCGCAAAGGATCCCAAAGAAATCTTGAAAATTTTAGAGAGCTGTGATTTTATTTCATTGTGTTTGGAATGACTGAACTTTTTTTTGCTAATAATTTAAGGATAAATTTTTATTCATTGCATTATTCATCCCAAACATATTAGAAGACAAAATAGTTTGAATAGATTTTCCACCACATTTTATTCTAAACAAACAATTAGATGAATTAAAATGTAATAAATGTGAAAGATTTTGTAATAGAAAGGTATGAAGATAATGAAAAAAAGGAAGAATTCGCAAATTAAAGGGCGAGCAGATGCACGCGCTTCCTCATATTAGACGGCAAGAAAATTTAATGATTGGGAGTTTTTCGATTGTACACGACGAGAGTAGAAATGATAAAAGAGTAAAGAGAGCAGGCAGCGTTCCGCATCAAAGTGAGCATCTCGAGAAAGTAAATGCGGTTAGCAAAATGACAGGCTTATGTCCGATAGTAAAATAAGTCGCGCGATTCAATGGCAGTGAAATATCGCTGTTAAATTGGCGGAAGCGCTTGTCGAAATGGAGAAGGACCAACCTTTTCAATTTTCATAATTTTCCAGTCACTGAATCGCGCGCCATCACTGGCGGAAACAAATTTATTTTTCTTTAATACGCGCGTGTTCGATTCTTTAACATAATAAAGTTATTTAAGGTTTTCGATGTTGTAATTCGGAGGATTTTCGTCGGCTCCAACTTCAATCTACATTTAAATTTCTGTATATCCTCTTCTCGACGCTCATTTCTGGAGGATTCTGGAATTGGTGTTAGAAAAGGAAATTCATCAGCAGCGTTGAGTAGAATATATATGAAAGTTAAACGCATTACTTTTGCTCAATTAATAAGCCAAAATGATCTGGAAAGAGCCTAATTCTGATTAAGATTCTCGGCGATAATTCATTCAGTCAGCATATAGCAAAAATATTCTTCGTAAGATACAGTCGACAGTCAGTTACAGCTTATTCAATAGAACCAGTTGATTACCTATATAGCCGATGTAATATATGATTCTGAGTTATCAGTCTAATTTATAGGAGACTGATATCCTAAACTCTTGGAGACCACGATACTATGACCAGGAGACTGAGACCAGGATATTGAGATTTTTGGTTATCTATATCTCCAAAAATGTATCATTAATGATAAAAAACTAAACACAGTTTGGACAGCTTTTAGCAGCAAACATACAAACCGAGAATAATAGAAATGATGAGATTAACACAAAAGTGAAAAGATTTGTGAAACGCCATTTCAAATTTCATTCTGGCGGAGGCCTAAACTTTTCAAATCAGGGAGATATAGGAACAAACAGAGAAAGAATTGTGCCAGCAAGAGAGCCACAGGTATCAATCTACAAGTAGATAGAGCACAAGTCAACGAGCTCATTCACAAACTCATATATGAATACGAAAACATCTAAGAAGTTGCTACCTCAAAAAGCCTTCAGAGTCCAAACGCACCAACAAAGCTCTAAGAGGAAATAGGAAACCCATTTCCCCAAACACAAACCTCGAGGAATGGTTTTTTTTCAATCAGGTTAAAGGTAAAAGAGTTGCCAAAACATCTGGAAGACTGTCAGAAAGTCAGATCACTTTTGAAGTAGTCGATTTAAACTTCGTAGAAAAAGTGAAAACAATAGGTTCGAGATGTTCTGGAAAACATAAGAAGACGTTACACAATCAACCAACCCATGATGCCAATGATGTATTTTTTGTGTTGTTTTATGCAATATATTTTAGGTTTTGTTCGGGTATAATTTAATTTACTTTAAGATATTTTGTGCATTTATTTCAGATATTTTTTTGTTTGTTGATAACTTGCTGGATATGGATACTTATAAATAAAGAACAATAGAGGTACATTTTTTTAAAGTTTAATCCACTGGCAAAGGGCAACACCATTACGCCTTCAAAGCACTTCGAGTAGGATGCGAAAACAAGGATAGATGGCGACGAAACGCTTTCTTGAAAAATGATAGGTCGTAATCCTTGGAGAAAATTCCTTTCAGTAACGAGTTCCATAGCTTGGAAGTTCTATGGAAAAAAGGATCTCCGTAGACAGAAGTCCCCACTGTGTCAAGCTGGACAGCATAGGAATTTGCTGTCTCCGACTGTCTTGTAGGCCTCAAAAATCTTGCCCTTAGGGGGATCAATCCTATTAGTTCCTGACAGCATTTTTCATGATAGTACTTGTAGAAAAGAGACAAGACACCAACCATCCGCCTGTGCTCAACTGTTTCGAGAGAATCGGTCAAACTTTCGTTATCAATTAGGCGAATAGCTCTTCTTTGAATTGAATCCAAAAGAGCTACAGCCTGCTTTGAGGCTGAACTCCAAACATGAGAACAGTATTCTAGTGTTGGCCTAACTTGAGCTTTGTACAGTGTGAGTAGCTGATGAGATGTGAAGTACCTATTAGCTCTAAAAAGAAATCCTAGCTTCTGAGAGGCGGACTTGGCAATGATGCGCACGAGATAAGTTAAGGCTCGCATTCACCCCTAGGATAGACAGATTAGATCCCATCGGGAGGATTTTACCGTCCATTAGTATGTTTGTTGCATTATTCCTTAATGTTTTCTTAGAGAAAAACGCGGTCTGAGTTTTTGAAGCGTTGAAATCGACCAGATTTTTCTTAGCCCATTTAAAAATGATTTCGAGATCCCGATTAATCATATGTACGTGCTGTTCCCTTAGTCGATCTGAGGTAGCGACGAATAATGGTTTGTCTGAGAAAAAAGATGACGCCAGGCTACGTAGCTGTATATCGGATTGGAAGTTGAAGCTAGGAGATGGTTTATTTGTAACAGAAACAGAGCAGGAGACAGGACAGATCCCTGAATTAATGGCTGATGATAAAAAGACCAAAATATTTTGCAGGTATCAACCTCTATATTATATACAACTTTAAATATAATCATTTGTTTTATTTGTTAAGAGCATACAACCTGAAGAATGCTTCTGTAAAATTTGATACCATATTTTCACCCCATAGGCTCTGAATTTCTAAATATCATTTCTTATTGCCCACACTCATTATATGGGCACCTTGTGTACAAAATTTCATGCTTCTAGACTCACCAATTTGGACCGTGCGTTTGTCTGTCAGTTAGTGTTTACCGTTTAATTAAGTAAATTAATTTTAATAATTTATTTATTTAATTAAACTCAACATGTCGTGTATTTCTCAAAAAGTTGACTTTTTTTCAGCAGAATTCAATATTTAGATTATTAAATGAATATTGAATTTTGAGTCGATTGCTTTGGATAAAGATTTGGAACTTTGGAACATTTTATCGTTCCTTCTTACCTCAACTTCCGGTGACATACTGACGCGTAAGAAAATTTGAGCAACTATAAATATTTTCAATGCAGACAAGAATCTTGAGGATCACTGTGAACACTTTGTTCGAGAAATCAAGTAGGGGAATTTCCCTGGTTTGGGGTTCCTTACTGTCGATCATTTTACCGAAAACCATGTTTATTTACAACGAAAAACCTTACATTTTACACACATACATGTGCAGACGTGCGGCGGATGAAATTTTACGTCTGTCATTCGTTTAACAAGGGAACTCGATACCCGACCGAAATGATGCATCGAAATCAGGATATCTCTCAATTCGTCTGTAGCGCAAATAATGGGACAAATTTAAACCCTCTTCAACGCTTTGTCTTCACAACAAGGAAACCTTTTCACGGCCCCGGATTTCCATTCTCCAGGCTAAGCCGCATTCACGTTTTCATCAATTGCCCCTTTCCCAATGTTTAGGACTTAACCGTACCATGAATTTTAAAGCTGTCTCGGCCGTCGAATAACTAATGCAAATAACTGTTTTGTTTTAAGATTCCTTAAAAGGCTGGGGCACTTGCTAGAAAAATGTTATGAATATTGCCCAGAAATGGTTTTTGCTTAACCTCGGTCTTTCGCATTACACGAATTCGCCAGATTTGGATGTTTAATTAAAAAGTGGTGAAATTTTTTTCTTTACATATTAAATTTTTCCAATTTGGGTTTATCGAATTTTCAAGTTTTGTCCCAAACTTTTTGGTTTCAACAATTTTATTATTAAGTATGTTGATTTCGAAATGTTAAAAAATGGGCAGTTATGGGGACTGCGGACAGAAGTGAAAACTGAAAACTATGATATAACAGTGTTTTTTTTTTTAATTTTTAAATTGTTATATCAAAAATTAAAATTTCATAATTTCTAAATTAAAATTATTATTTCTAGTTTTTATGTCTTATATTATACGATCCAGTCTTTGATCTTGTATATTTTGAATTACTGCATATTGAAAACCTGTCAGACTATCTAAATTTTAAATTTGCATAGCAAATTTCAAGATATTAAAAAATATGTTTTAAATGTACTGGTTTTTTGTGATTAGGCAAACCCTTAAATTTGAATTATTTCAATACTGCAAATAATGACTTATTACAATCTTCGTTAACTGGCTACCAACAAGTGTTTCATAGGCACCTTTCCAAGTCAGTATATTTATAAAGAAATAGTTTACTCAGCATTATGAAGAAGGTACATTAACTTCGGTCATAAAAAAATAAAAAATCTTCAAGGGGTTATTAATTATTGGTACCCCTTGAAGCTCCATGTAATTTCAGGAAATTTCCTTCTGGCTTCAATTAAACTCAGTAAAAGTTCAAAACAGTTTTCCTTCATTCTTAAAAACGTTCAAAGCGGCCCCAAAATTGCTTTCTTGAAGTTCCTAATTCATTAGATTTCAACTGTATATTTCTATAATCGAAGTCTCGCTCACTAACGTCTATTTCTATGTAAATATAAATAAACAGCTACTGCTAAGTATACAATATAAAGCTGCTTCATCGGATCTTTGTAATTGTCACCTGTACGAGATTCCAATTGCAACGATAATCAATCAATAATAACATCCAAAATTAACAGCGTTTCGTGCGAGGCGTGTCTTTTATTGTCGTTGTCTCGCTTATCGAGCACGGTGCATTTCGAATTGACGCCCGTCTGCCTAGCAAAATTTTGCCAGCGTAATTTCTTTTCTAATATATTTTCGCTTACGAAGAGAATCGGAATAATAATAATCAAATCAAAACACAATTTAAACAATTGTAGTATATACATGTTCGCATATTCAGTTTAACTTCAGGGGTAAGGTTAATCAGATATGCTGCCCAACCCTAAGCTTCAGCGCTCTAATTGTCTAAAATTTCTACTATGGGACTCGAAGTTCAAACCTCGCTGTCCAATTCTCATTTTTCTTAAATTCTATTGCGGAATCTATTCACAGCTACATGTACCTACAAGATACCAGAGCATGTTTGTAGTTTAAATTAATGTTATTGGTTACGCTAAACCATTCGTTTGTCCCCTAACTCTAGTCGCTCAACAAACCTAAAAAATTTTTCACTTAAAAAAAATCGACCTAATTTATTGCTTCAGTAAGTAAAATGCACTCGAAAAGTAATAAAATCGTGTCAAAAAAGTTCAACCAAAGCTCTTATGAGTCATAGGTTTTCGGGTTTCGCAGTGCCGCGAAAAAGAAATTTGGGGGGCATTTTTTACGCGAGACTGCTTCCTTGATTATCAGTAGCGCGAAATTATGACGTGTAAATAATCGCCGGCACGCTTTTATTGCGAATTGTGGGCAATCTGCGGGAAAAGTGTTTGCATGCGGTGCACGGCATAATTCTTTAATTTCGTTCGGTTGTAATCAGGGTACGCTTGACATTAAACGCCATTGTCGGCTTTATATACCCTTGTGTTTATTATTCCGTGCTCCCTACATTATTAATGTAGATATCAATCTCTTCACGTGTTTATACTACCATTTTCAACACGTGTTGTTCACTTGTATCGGCCGTAGATTTTTTTATAATGGTTTTCTGTTCAATACGGGTCCACTGCAATTTATCATTTTAATTAAAAAACATGCCAAAGTACTTTTGAAAGTGTCATGAATCTGAATTGGACCCCTGCAAAACATATTGACAATATAACACGAAATTAAATATGTATATCCAAGGCTGTATTTTGTTATATTTTTAGTTATAAAATTTTAGTGACGATATTTTATGAAATTTGGCAGCGAATCAGGGCAATTATGAAAATTGGCAGCCCTTACACGAATGGTAGAATGTTTCCTGAATATTCGTGGAATTATCTGAAAGCATCCCTTTTAAGTGTCCTGAATATTTAATACAGCTGGGTAAGTGGTTTCGACGAGCTTCAATGAGCGATTCATCACCAATACATCAACGTTAGGGACCATGCTAGCAAATTACCTTCCTTTTACGCAGTCTAAACATAATTAGGTATTCTTTATGAGACAAAGGGAAGTCTCATAATGTTGCTGCTTCACCAGCTAACGAAATCAAGGAGTTAATCCCGTAAGTAGGCGAGCGACTTCTCTAGAAGCCAAGGATAATGCTCATGGACAAGCTCACCTTCTTGAAGTTCCGATATCTGTCTTGACCCGGGATTAGCACCAACTGTAATAAGATTGTTCGTCTCTTTTTTCTAGCCTTCCACATAGGTTAGTTTTTAAGGGGCATGGGGTGTGTTTGAAGGGAACTGGGGAGTGGCTTAGATTTTGGGCTCAAGGAGTAGACGGGGTGCTCCTGATTGTAAATACAGCAAACTGCCTTGTAGATAATCTTTATAAATACGAACATGAATCGAATTATCTTATTCATCGAAGATCTACAGATCAGTAAGTTGAAGCTTTCGGTCTGGTCAACTTGTATTCTTGATTGATATGTATCATTTTTTCTGTATCATGCCGTCAAGAGGAAATATTTATTCAGATGAAAGAATTTTCTCTCAAAATTTCAATTTGTTTTTCACCTTACTAACAAAAAACTTGGTCGATCACAGGGTTTACTGTCTTTAGGTACTTATTTTTCTAACCAAAGTACTTTTATGCGTTCACTTGTAGTTTACGTGATTGGTAAATCAGCGTTCAAATATTTTAAAAAGTGGGCAATAAAATTCCGTCTACAGGGGTAAAAATCTTGTTACTTTTGAGAGAAATTATCGTAATAATTGGATGAGACAAGCTGCTCCAATATAAAAAGGATAAATTTTCAATTTTCTAGTTATTTTCGATAAGTCGAATACTTTCCGAATATTATACGAAAGAGAACGTATATTCAGAGTCGAAGGTAAACCAATTTCATTCCACCACACAATGCGGTATTCCTTTGTGTATAAGTTAAAATGGCTGTAAAAACCACACTGTCGGTGATTGAAACAACCCTGGGAGGCTCAGGTATGCAGCAAGTTATTGGTTTTCGGTGTCTTTCATCCATAGCGATTTCAATATGAAGAAGACAAAGTGTCGAACGTATAATGATAAAAATAAAGCGAGTAAATGTAATCTAATATCGGGCACATAGATTGCTTCGCATAAGCGATTAGGCAGCTATGGAGCTTTTATTTATTCCCGTTTTGAGTAACACATTTTGCGAGATACAAAAACGCTTTATGCATTTTACATGTTCAGCACGCTTACGCTTGTTCCCTGTGCTCGCAAATGATGTATACTCTTCCGCGAATGCGTTTTCCATCATTTCCGCGAAAATGTCTTTTAAATATTTTCTTGCTTGCGACAGGCCTTCTCACAAATAGAACCAAATATACACTCATTTTATAATTATCCAGATCATGTATGCAAATCCTCTTCTAGAACTCAAACTTATTATAATTTATACGACTTTGGTTAAGCTTTAGACAGTTTTATACTGGTGACCTATTGAGACATTCCTTCTAATTGCAAAATATTTTCGTGAAGGAAAATTTTGGTGAAACGGACTGGTGCTTAGTTATCTTCAGAAATTGAAATACAAATCTTGTCCCCAAGCAATTATCTTCAGAGAGATACTGCATCTCTCTGAACATGATAGCTTGGCTATCGAAATTGCGTTAGGGCAACTTTTGTTGTGTTTTTTAATCTTTCTTGGTTTCAAGGGACAAGATTTGTATTTCAATTTGTGAAGGAAACATTTTGCTATACTGACTATTTTTCATACTCCGGTCTAAGCTTATACACAAAGATAGAGAGAATTTTTTGCTGCAAGTAATTTGATACTATGTGTACAGCAGCTAGACATTTAGTCTGAGTTATTATGCACCAAAACACACATTGACTCTTCTGGATTTCACCCAGAGATTGACCTCGAACAAAACATCATTCTGCAGTCTGCACAAACTCTTTAAAGCTGTGTATGCCTAAGTTAGTTGTATTATGTTCATCCCAATTAATGGTACAAATGGGGAAGTATATTAATCGACAGCACAATTAATTGCTATCTTATGGAAATCTAGCTATATCTAGTTTTTAGTTAAAATCAAATATCACCACCTTTTCCTTGTCAGATGCAGCTTCGTAAGGTTTGACACATTAATTCTGCAAATTGGGAAGAAAGCAAAACATTTTAAGACGAAAATTAGAGAAAAATTAATTAATAAAAAGTAACAATTTGAAAAAAAATCCAATTTCAATTTAAAAGTCGTAGATCTAAAAAAGATGAAATGGATAAATTTAAGTAAAAGAGAAAGTGTTAAAAAACCAAATATATTATAAAAATTGTCTTAAAGTTTTTAGGAAACTAGAAGTAACATTTCGAAAATAACAAATTTTTTAAGAAAAATCAGATATTTGAACCTTTGGAATCTATTTTCACGTGGAAATTTTGATATCAAGATAAAAATTTTGAAATAGGATCAAAATTTTAAAGAAAAAAAAAATGGAACTCTAAAAAAAGTAAAAAGTGTTAGTTTGCAATAAAAATGTTAGGGACAAATTAAAAATGAAACGAATAGATTTAACATCAAAATTTTGAAAAGTCAAAAAGTCAATGTTTTAAGGAGAAATATTAAAAATTTTGCATTTTATAGTTTCAATTGTAATCATACGTATATTTTTTGGAAAAAATAACGAATATAATATTTATTATAATAAAATACGTGTATCAACTTTACATTTTTTTTATTTATTCCATGTAATATTCAGCATTTTATTAGTATTGCCATCTATCGTATCTGAGGCACAAAACTACCTTATTTTGCATTTTACATTTTATTTTTAATACTAACATACATATGTATATATTTGGTTACAAAATAGTACATTCTCTAAAGGTCTGTTCAACAATAAACGTTTCTAGATTTTTTGATTTATATTTTTTTAAATGAAAGTACATTAAAAAGCCTACTGCGCAACTACTCAATACATCGTCTAATCCTTATCGGTTTTCAGAAAAACCTGGCAATATTTGGGCATGCCTTCTCCCAGTTTTTAAGCACATCCAATGGGTAATGAGTAGAGACTGGATTATATGCATCACGAAATAATTTGAAATATGCTTCAAAATATGCACGCAAAATATGCATATTTAAAAAATATTGCTTTTAATTTTAACAAATTTGCTTCTAATTAAAAGAATTTTCATTTTTTTAACAATTTTACTTCTAATTGCTTTCAGTTTGAACAAGGCTTTTAATTTTAAGATTGCTTCTAATTTGAATAGGTCTGATTCTAATTTAAACAGATTTACTATTAATTTAAATAAGCTTATTTCTAATGTAAACAAAGTTTCTAATTTGAATAGCATTGCTTCCAATATTGGCAAATTTCTAGTATGTGCCTACATTTAAAAGTTGTTCTCGAAATTTGATTTTTTCTCGCAAAATCAATTTAGCTTTAATAAATTCTGAATTTTGTTTTGTTCTGAGTTTGCTGACCTTAAAATTTCGACATTTTTCCAAAAATTGAAGTTAAGATTGAAAGTTTTTTAATAAATTTTCCGATGGATTGACTTTTCTGAAAATTTCAGCCTTTTTACCAAGTTTTAAATTCTTTTTTACAAGATTTCGACTCAGAGAATTTCAATTTTTGTAATTTCGATTCTTTTTGAGTAATTGCAAAGTTTTTGAATATCTCGTTTTTTTTTCAAAATGGAGGCTTCACAATGTCGACTTTTTAAAAACTATGTCTTTCAAAATTCAACATTTTCAAACGTTGATTTCTTTGAAAATTTCTATCTTCATTTAAAAATTTATATCTTTTATGACTTTTCTACCTTTTCTTTTGAAAGTTTTCTTATTTTCTTATTGTGATTGTTTTTTTAGGCGTTTCGATTTTTTTAAATTTGAGATTCCTAAATTATTACGAATTTTTTAAAAATCTGGTATTTTTGTCAAAATATAAAATTTATAATGCTTCGAATCCTTCTAAATTGTTATATTTGATTATTTTTTGTTGCGAGTTTTTTAAAATTATTATTTTAATAAGAAATGACGAGATTTCAAAAAATATTAAGGTTTTTGAAATGAAAAGCCAAAAAAGTAGAAGTTTGAGAATAAATCCGAATTTTAGGAAATTACTTATTTTCAGAGAAAAGAATATCGAAATTTTGACTCTTTTATAAACTTCGAAAATTTAATTTTTTTAAAAGATTTCAATTTTTAAACATTTTTACTACTTGGAAATTTGAACCGTTTTAACAATTTCAACTCTCAAAACTTCATTTTACTAAGCTTTGATTTTTTCAAATTTTTCTATCTTCAAAATTTTGACTTTGAAAATTAGATTTTTTCGAAATTGCAATTCTTTTAGAATTTCGAGTTTTTTTCTAAATAGACATTTTTTAAACAATTTCCTCATCACTTGGGCTTCTTTTTGTTTTTTTTTTAATTTTAACTGAAAAAGTTATGAATTCTTTAGTGTTTCTACTTTTTTGTCTTAAATATTCTCTTTTTCCAAAAATTTCATTTTTTCGAAAATTTCACCTTTTTAAAAAATATTGAAGCTTTGCGAGGGCTTAAAATTTTTTAAAATTTCAACATTTTTAAAGTTTTGACTTTTTAAAAAATTTCCTTGTTTTTATTAAAGAGTTCAAGTTTTTTCGCGAATTTCGAGTTATTTTGAAAATTTAATTCGCAAAATTTCAACTTTTTTGCCAATTTAATCTTTTCGAAAAATTAAGCTTTCTTAAAATTTTGTAATTTTAAACATTTTTCAGTCCATTTTTTTGAAAAATTATTTTTTTGAAATTTTTGACTATTATTACTTTAAGAAAAAAATGACGAGATTTAAAAAAAAGATGATGGTTTTTGGAATGCCTAAATAGAATTTTGAGTACAAAGCCGAATTTTAGGAAAACATTTATTTTCAGGGGGAAGAATAAAACTTCAAGGTAAAGATGAATTTTGAGAAAAAAGTTTAAATTTCTAGATACTTTAGAAACTCAATTAACATTTTTAGGTACATTAAAAAGGTCAAAATTTTTAGAAAAAAAATTTAAAATATCGGAAAAATGTTCAAAATTTCAAAATTCGACTATTAAGAAAAAATTTGAAATTTTCCAAAAAAAAACAAGAATTCGAATAAGATGAAAATTTGAAAAAAAAAACGAATTATAAAAAAATAGTCGAGAATCTCGAAAAAGACGTATTTCAAGCAAAAAGGCGAAACTTCGAGAAAACAACAGAAATTTCGCATAGAGAGATTAATTTTGATAAAATAGTCAAATTTGTGAATAGGTGTCTATGAAAAGGATGAATTTTGAGCAAAGGCGAAATTTTGAAAAAAAATAATTTTTCGTTGACACAAAAGTCGAAATTTCTAAAGGATGATTTTTGAAGAATATGTCGAAATTTTGAGAAAAAGAGGAATTTCAAGGAAAATACATAAATTTTTAAAAACAAAATTTAAAAAGAAAATAGAAATTTCGAGGAAAAGAACAAAATTTTGAAAAAAATAAATACACATTTTAAAGAAAATGTAGATTTTTTTCCAGAAATAATAACACTGAATTTTAAGATAAACACGAAAATTTTGAGAAAATATCTAATTTTAAGCAAACAGTAAAAATATATGAATGTGATTCTAGCAGGAAGAAAATTTCAAAAAAGATCCAATGTTAAAAAATCACGTTTCCAAAAAGACGAAATTTTGATAAAAAGTCTTGGAATTGAGAAACGAAATTTTGAGCGAGTGTCAAATTAAAAAAAAAAATTAATAAAAAGACGAAATATAGTAGAAACTGAAAATATTATAGACTTAATTTTTTTTAAATGGGCAAATTTTCAGAAAAAATTTAAATTTTTCAGTTGAATATTTATTTTTTCTTGATTTCTTAAGTCAGCCCCACCATGACGTACGAAAATATATTGAGATAACTGTTAACATTTTGAAAAAGAAGTTGGAATTTTCTAAAAATTGGATTTTAAAAAATATCGAAATTTCCAAACAAAATTTGCCAGGCACTTTTTTTTATTACAAAAATTCAGAAATTCAAATAATTGTTTACTTTTTATCAAAAGATCGACAACATTTTAAGACAAAAACAAAGTCGAAATATGTCAAAATTCGGATTTTAAAAAAGTTGAAATTTTCATAAAAGGTCGAATTTTGAAGAATGGAATGTTTAAAGAAAAAAAAAAACGAAAAATTTTCTGGTATGCTCTAACCAAACAATCCTACCAAGTAAGACTTCAATCATTAAATAAGTACTCATCGAACAATATTGTAAATGTAGCGAAAATATGCATCTTCATTTTAGATGAAATATGCAATAACCGGCAAAAAATTGCGAATGCATACAATCCGGTTCCTAGTAATGAGCACCAAATCTGGCTTATTTTTCATAAAAGCTGCTTGATGGGGAACACACATGTTCCTGCAAACTTACTCTTTACAATGCCTCAAACATTTTTCCTTGGATTTACATCGGGAGACTGTGAGGGCCAGCTAAAGTCGTGATACCAATTTCAACTTTCTAGGAGGTACAGAAACGATTCCAATGTTTTGGATCTTTGTCCTTGTGGAGATTTCAAAAGTATACACTATAAACTAGTAACAACTTTATTACGTTCCCCTAACTGCTAAAAACATAACTACATATCATCGGTGATTTCTCCCGTCCCCACCTTCGAAGCGTGGCTCTGTCCCTTCACTGTCTCGCCCACGCCGCGCTCCATCTCTTCGTCGGTCGCTGGTCTCCACAGTCCTCTTGTAAAATCCAATCTGCGTCTTTGACACCAATATTTTCTCGGCGGTTCCCATTCCAATACTCGTTTTGGCCATCTGTGTTTTGGCATTCTTTGGACGTGGCCGTACCACTGCGTGCTGTTTTCTAGCTTTCTTGCCAATCTAGCCAATTCGTTGCTATATTTCTTCAATTCTCACTTGGTCCCTTCTTGTTATGTGTAACCACCGTCTCATAAAGTCTAATTACACTGTTCTTATTTTATTCCCTATTGTATTTGTTACTGGCCATACTTCTGCCCCATATAAACTAATGGTTTGTACTATGCTTTGAAAAATCCTTTTTTTTTTGTTCTCTTTAGAAATAGTTTGTTCCATATCAGTCCGTGAATGCACAATAGTCAATTTAACATGTAGCAAGCGTATAAACATGTTTAAGACAAGGACAGTATAAGCTTAGTTGGTTAGGGTTGCCTTTTTTGCTTGAGTCGCTTGAGATGTTGTGGGTTGAAACTTCAATGCCGATCATGCAATTTTCAAATCCAAACTTCTTAGGCGTTTAAGTTGTTTTTGATAGGAAGTAAACTTATGGTTTCGTGTCCAATCACGCTAATTTGTCATGGTGACACGAAACCACAAGTTTGTCATCCTATCCAAAATTGCTTAACGTGTTTAAAAAAGTTTTCACTTCAAAAAATCAAACTTTCCAGTTTGAAATCGGTAATTTTGAGAAAAAAGTGGCAATTTAAAAAAAATCAAAAATATTAAGATTAAATTTCATTTCTATTTGGAATATTTGTTTTCTATAAACACAAGATAGGTGATGTGTAACTACATAAATGATTTGTTTAATTGTGTATCATTGTGTATCATTGTGTATCATAGCGATCGACTGAATTTATTAAATTTGCAACGATGTCTGTGGCTTTCAATGCTGATTATCAGACGCGATACAAAAAGTGGACTGACTTGGTATTATAAAAACATTGTGATAAAACAGGAAGCAGATAATATCCAGCTCGGTGGATGGGATCTTTTGACGACAGCTGTGCTCAGTTGCGCCCCATGATTTACTGCGTCCTCTGATTACAATTTGATGATTGTTCCTACTAGCGATTCTTCATGTAATATTATACAAGCCGAAGTTAAGAAAAGTGGCTGGGACATTAATGGTAAAGTTAACTTCAATGAAATATTAAATTCATAAAATATTATGGCATCGAGTAAAACGCGCACTTCAAAGTATACTGTAGATCGTAAAAGAGGAGGCAATATTATCGCTTAACGAATGCCGGCTACACTAAATAAATTTTCCGTATGGCTTCATCCTACTAATGTCCATCTTTAGTGTCTAATTAAACATCATTGAATGTATGGGGTGGTTTTATTCGAAGCTGGAAATGCACGAAAATCTCTATTAAATATTTCATGAAAACATTCACAGAAATTCATATTAAACCCTCTAAACATGCTACGACTCAAATCTCTATAGATATTGCGCCACCAATAACAATCTGATGACGTTCTTGCGATACGAGGGAGTGTAACCGAAATAAAAGCCCCTAAAATATTACTGAAGCTTGCCGGTTCAACTGGAAGCTTGTTTCATTTCACACATAAAATATTTGACATCATTTTGCACACCTGGTTTTTCTTTTTCGCTTTCCGACAGGACCTAAAATGACCAACCATCAATTTCAATATTGATTTAGAGGCGTCTTTGTTCGAACTGCACCCGTAGCGAAAGAAATATTAGCACGGAATTCTGTTCAATATCCTGAATAATTATCAACTAATACTTAATCATAACGAAATTTTAGAGCCACATCTTCAGACGGAAATCTTTTCAGTAAACAAGCATAAGTTTTATTTGGCTCATGCATACATGCAAGCGCAAGTGGCTTATGCCGGAGCCAATAAAGTCAGTATATTAAAGCCCAAAGAGCCTATCGAAGGCTGAATTTCAGGGACGGCGTGTTCTAACTCCAAAAATAACTGCGTAGCATCTGCGGAGAACCTCAATAATGTGCAGCAGTCGGAAGAAATCATATTAAAATACCTATAGCATACCCCAAGGTGTCTTCGTATGCTACATTCCTGCTTTATGACCGTCAGATCTAAAATCGATACAAAACATAACTGCTACATCGGTTTGCTTGCTCTCGACAAAAGAGATTCGGCATCGGAACAAGATTTATGCTTACTGTTGAAAAGATACCTTTGTGCTCCGCAGTGTCCTTAGTTTTTAACTCCTTAGCTTGCGTCCTCGTATTCAGAATTGGGATTAAATTGAGAATTAGGAATTATATATAACTCATAAACAATATAAACAAATAAAACAAATATTATATAAAAGTTTAAAACTTCGTTCTCGTGCGATATGAAAATCATATCCGCCCTTGTATAAAGTGCTGTAGCACTCACTGTTGAATTGTACAGAGATTCTACAATTAAAATAATCAAACTAGAATACAATTTAAACAATGCACTTGGAGTTAGTGTATAGATATCGTTACGAGGGTGGTCTGAAAACTTTCCGACCTAACAAAGATACAAAACATTTTTCCTTTAATTTTTTTTTACATAATCTCCTTGTAAGTTTACACTCTTCTCCTAGCGATGCTCTCATCTCCTTAACACGTCCAAATAGTACTCGGCGTTTTCTCTGCAAAATAATTGTTCACGAATGTGATTGCCTCCTCATTTGACAAAAATCTCTGTTTTCCGAGAGCAATTTTTAAATGAGGGAAATGAGGGATGGTCAAGCACTTCAAACCGCAATTCGTGGATTTTTACCACGGCAACCTCGGAGGTGTGAGACGGCTCATTGTTTTGGTAAAACATGATTTTTTTTTTTGCAAATAAGGTCATTTTTCCACAATTTTTGCCTGCCTAAATCTGTGACAAACACGTTCTTTGAACATATTCATGGCCTCTGGCGTATCTCCCACTTTAATTCGATGGTCGTTTAGCATCATTCGGTGAACTTTAGCGGTGTTATAGTCAGTGGTTGCAGTTTAAGCTGGCACAGCCCCGTTTAAATTCAACTGCCCAAAATGTCTCTGTGGTGAATGATGGTGCAGGATCCCCATACACAGGGTCCAACTTATCTTTGATTTGCGTAGGCCTGCTGTCTTTCAAAAACAATTATTTAATGACACCTCCATATTCGATTTTTTCCATTTTCACAAAAACACTCTCATTGACTCACTCAAACGATGTCAAATAACAACTGCGAGTCCAAAATGAAATTTTGGCACAATTACATTCCCTAGCTTTTATTGACGAGTGCTGCCATCATCATGTTAAGGCCGGAAGCTTTTCATAGAACACTCGTATGTTTAAGACAAGTTAAAAGTTGAACTTATCAGCAGACAGTATAGCTTAGGCTTAGATGCTTAGAGTTCCTATTTGATGCATTTTTTAAATGAAATTTCTCAGGTCCGTTAGGCGATTTTTGATAAAAGGTAAACTTATAGTTTCGTGTCACTATCGCGCTAAATTGCTTTACACCAACGTGCCCTAATGTCAAATATAGTGTTAACATTGAGCCTGTTGGTAACGCAAATTAGCGTGATGGTGACGCTGAACCATCAGCCTAAAAATGTTTTCACTTCAAAAATTAAAGTTATCCCAGGATTTGTCATCAGTTTTTAGTCACCTTTGTTGCTGAGGTAGAGATACAGTCTAATGTTTTAGTGATTTTTATCGGGGTGGTAGAGTTAGGGGGAGTCACCTCAATTTTTCAGAGTGTAAACCAACTAAATTATTTACCTCGGAATTCATAAAAAGAGAGAATTAATTAAAGTTGTAATTATCAAAGGAAGCGGCAGCATTAAAGCGGGCGATAAAGCTGGAGCAAATGAATGCGGTAGGCGTCAAGAAAGGATCTCATAGACAACAAGAGCGTTTATTAAGTTGCGACTAGTGCTACTTCCTTTTGACATAATACCGGAAATCCCCGGAATAAATCTGTCTAATCATACAGCATAACGTGCCAAGTACGCACTAACATAGCATTACAACGACTAACTAAGTCTACTGCTGTAATAAGACAGGGGCAAGATTCACTGCCGAAGTTGGGAGCCTGCAACTTCACGATAAGAGCACGTCTTCTTATATCATGCCATTTCCGCTCGCCCTCTTCCAGCCCCGAGCTACCACTTATTCGCCGGACAATCCACTTTTATGAATATCTACTCCGAATTGATACCGCCACACTTGCCTCTATTTTTAACACATCTGATGCCTGTTTTACGATACTCTGACCCTCCTTAAGCTCAATTTCTAGCAATTGGATAGGGACTATTATCCTTAACATGATACTAAAAATATGATTGAGGTTCTAGCAAAAGCCTTCAATTGAAAAACTTGTACATCCCTTATTAACTATTTATCTTTGATATCCAAAGTAAGATAAGACATCAGCAACAGAAGCACTCTCAAATTAATTGGTCCAAATTTAAGCTAGTGAAGCTTCTGCTAGTATTTTTTGGAAGTTTTTTTATTATTTCGTTCAGGAAATAAATCGTGATCGAAAATCATCTGGAGCTCCTTTTTTTTTTCCTGATTCTTGGCCGTCGTGACATTTCTTTCTCGATAAATTCCTGTCACAGCAGAAAGCTATTGACTACGAGAAATTGTTTATTTGTGTAACTTGTAATTTTGCTTTGTACATCTTGGTTACCACTGGGACCAACGGTTCCCATCCTACACATATACCATATAAAATCTTTTACTCTACTCTCTCCCATTACCAACGATAGTGCCACTATCTTTTTTTTTCTTTTTTAAGTTTAATCTACTCGCAAAGGGTAACCCCATTATGATTTCAAGGCACTGCGAGTAGGATGCGGAAACAAGGATAGATGGTGATGAACCGCCTTCCTAAACAAGGATAGGTTGTAATTTTTGGGGAAAATACCTTTCGGTAACAAGTTCCATAACTTGGAAGTTTTATAGAAAAAAGAGTCTCCGTAGACAGAAGTCCTCACTGTGTCAAGCTGGACCGCACAGGAATTTGCTGTCTCCGACTGTCTAGTACGCCTCAAGAATCTTGCCCTTGGGGGGATTAATCCTATTAGTTCCTTCTTAAGCAACATCAATCTATTCTGGGGAAAGCAGTAACAATATATAGAGTCAAGATGTAAAATCTCAGATAAGGAGTAATTCCCAACATACAAACGTTCTTTAATAGTGTTGCGTGTTATCGGTTTGATAATTAAAACTTCGTGAATTGTAAACACTTTAATTCCAACTTATTTCGGAACACTACAATTATGATTCACTTAATTATCAGACTATTTAAATATCTGACTAACTAACTGACTGAGGGAAAGACGACCGCATATTTAGAGGTTAGCGTTCCGGTTTCTAGAACGGATCTCCGTACATATAAGACTTATCCCTTGCGGTAACGTCTAGAGCGCTTATCTGCCGTATGATTCATTCTCGCGGCTGCTTTCCACTATCAAATATTTCTAGAGAGTTCCTTACACCACACAATCACTAATACAAATTTTATAACTACAGTTTGTTACAATTGTTGAAAAAATTTTAAAGTCTGGAAAAATTCTCATTACCTGCGCATTAATTGATGTTCACATTTTCCCCATTATTTTGTTTCCAAGTCCCCTTATTCAGTGGATTTCCTGAGGCAATTGTGAACCTCTACCCACATAATTTGCGAGCATTTATAACTTCAAATGGTCATGATATTTGTTGACTTATAAGTTATAATATGTCAATTAAGTGTAATTAACAATAATTTACCTATAATTATATTTTACAATTTTTATTAAAATGATGCTAAAGCACTTCTAAACTGATTTCTAGAAATGTTTGCATCTCTTCGCAAAAATATCGTAAGTCTTTTATTCTGCTGCGCTCTAGTTTTGACTTACTAAACTAACATCACAGTGCATATCTTTTATTAGTTTAAACTTTTCAGAGTTATCTGTGTTAGAAATAAATAGGCTGTTTTTATTTACCTCAGTTTAACAATTACCACACTTGACCCTACAGATAAACTGATAGACGCATTAACGGTCAAAATTTATAAAAGCAATTGTACTGCGTTTTATGTCATAACTAATCACCCCAGCTTGTAAGAATAGTCATTTTGAAATTACAGAAGAAATTGATAAATGAGAACAAATTGTTTGGAGGTTTGAAGAATCGTAAATTATGGACATTTTATAAAATTAAAATGTTCAAGATTAAAAATGTTTTCAAACTTAAAAAAATGTTTGTTTTGAAGAATCAGTAATTCAGAATTTCATTTGAAAACGAACATTTTAAAAGAGAATTAAAATTTAAAGCCCAATTTCCAATTCCTAAAATATTAGGGAGAAATTTGCATTCTTAAGCTAGAAGTACATTTTGTTGGCATATTTCGCCAGGTTTTATTTTATTCGTCTCACACCCATTTTACAACCTATCCAATAAGCACTAGTAAGCGTTCATAAAAGCATTTGCTTCTGTATTACCAATACTAAAATGAAAGTGTAATTTTTTCATATCGTAAAACGAAATTGGATGTTACCAAAGAAATCCTCCATGTACCTGCAGAATTTCTTTGTCTAATTTGATATACGCTTCAAACAAACGTTTTATCCTCATTGTTATGTGAGGCGAATAGGTTTTGAGAACAAATTGCTTAACCTGTAATTATGCAGGAAGGTTGATAGTGAATGATGTATGACAGGGCATATTACTACACTAAATTTTAATTTGATAAAATTTGGATAGGGAAATGTAAGAGAACAGTTTGATTAAGGGGGGTAATATTGCATTCTTAACGTCAGGGATGATTTGTGTTTCGGTTTTAATGGAATAGCTTACCGGAGCTCAAGAAAATATAAGACCATCAAGCCTAACTGCTTTCAAAGATCGTTCGAGTATTACGCCCAATATTTCGGCCAGAGCAGCTGATTAATTTAACCAGTGATAAGGTTTTATAGGGCTTTATTAATAACATGGTTCAGACTAATTTTTGTCACTTTTAGCTGTTTTTATTTAAAATTTACTTCACACAGGGGGTTAGATACTTTTTTTTTTAAATAAGGAAGGTGTTTGACTGATTTTTCTATTTTTATTTTACTATTTATCCTAATAAAGATAATTTTCAATGGGTGCAAAAATAAGTTCAATAAATTATATTTATCACTAATTTACATACAGTGTGTCCCACCGGTAATCACCGCGATCGATATCTGGCAAAGTACTGATCTAAAAAATTTGAAAATTTAACAACTTAGCAAAGTCGACGGGGCCAACACAACTAAAATATTCGCAAAGTTGTACTACTGCCGGTTATACCGGAAGTTGACACCAACTTCGTTATTTTAAATAAGACACGCTATATATTTTTTCATTTTTGGATTTAATTTAATATTGTAAGGCCACTTTGGATAACGAACATTGTTCTTAAAATTTGTAGTTTTTGAGATTATTGGATTTTTATAAAAAATTTAACAGATGCAAAGTCCCACGAAATTCTTTGTATCCTTATTCAAAAACCAACTATTAATTTGATATTTGGTCTTGCACAATTTTTATAACTTCAAAAACATTATACCAAGTGTTGAATACACGTCTAAACATTTTGATAAATTCAAACAGCGATAACTTTGTTATTTTAAATAGAACATTAAAGAAAGTCCAGATTTGAAAATCTACATTTTCAAAAGATTAAGGATTAAAAGTATAAACTTTGCAAAAAGTCGATATGTTGAACAATGAATGTCAAACTTTCGAAAAAATTTAGTGTCAACATTTCTAGAAAAAAATCTAAATTTTCAAAAAGTAGACATTTTCGAAAACAGTTAAAGCATAGAAAAGACAAAATTTTTAAAAAATTACTTTTGAAAGGTAAAATTTTGGAAACAAAAATTTGAAATTTTTAAAAAGAGCACAATCTTGACAAGCCAAATTTTTGCAAAAAGTCAAAATTTTTTAATAAAATGACAGTTTTGGAGAAATTCAACCCTTCAAAAAACTTCGACTTTTTCAAAAAAAAATCTTATTGTCAAGTTTTCGACGAAATCTAAAATTATCGAAAAGAGAAAGTTTTGGAAAATGTCGAAATTTTCAAAGCGCAAAATCCTGAAAAGTCAAATATTTGAAAGTCAAACATTTAAAAGGACCAAAATTTGAAGAGTCCAAATTTTGAAAAAAAAAATGAAATTTGGAAATAAAGTCGAAATTTTGCGAAAAGCTAAAAAAAACTCGACTTTAACAACATTTTTTGACAAGTTTTCGAAGAAATCTAGCATTTCTCGAAAAGTGAAAGTTTGAAAAAAGTCAAAATTTTCAAGAAGGCAAAATGTTGAAAGGTCCAACATTTGGAAAAACGGAAAATGTGAAAAAGTAGAAATTTTGATAAAAAAGTTGAAATTTTCAAAAAGTAGACATTTTCGAAAACAAGGATTCTAATGCACAGACCAATAGGTTTGAAAGTTTATTAGATTTGAAGTTTGGAAACCAAAGACCGGTTTCGATCTTGTTAGATCTCGAAACCGAAATCGAAACCGGTCTTTGGTTTCCAAACTTCGAATCTAATAAATGTTCAAACCTATTGGTCTGTGCATCAGAATCCTTGTCTTCTGGGAAGTTTTTCCTAGAGAGTAATCGCTTCGCTAGGTGGCAGTGTTTCAACTGTTGGTAGTTCAGCTACCTATGATTCACTATACACTGCCTGGGAGCTGCATGAATTTGTAGTCTACGTTGCTTTCTACTTGCATTTTCGAAAACAATTAAAGCATAAAAAAGACAAAATTTGTAAAAAGAGTACAAATATTGAAAGTCAAAATTTTGGAAAAAGGTTGAAATTTTTTAAAAGAGCACAATTTTGACAAGAAGTAAAATTTTTGTAAAAAGTCCAAATTTTAAATATAATCACAATTTTGGAAAAATTCAACCCTTCAAAAACTTGACATTATTAAAAAAATCTTATTGTCAAGTTTTCGACGAAATTTCGAAATTATCGAAAAATGAAAGTTTTGAAAAAAAGTCAAAATTTTCAAATACGCAGAATCCCGAAAAGTCAAATATTTGAAAGTCAAACATTTAAAAATACCAAAATTTTGAAAAGAGTTCAAATTTTGTTTAAATTTGAAATTTTGAAATAAAGTCGAAATTTTGGGGAAAATCATATCTTCACAAAAAGCCAAAATCGCTTAAAAACTTGACATTAACAAAAATTTTTATTAACAAGTCTTCAAAGAAATCTAAAATTCTTGAAAAGTGAGAGTTTGAAAAATGTCGAAATTTTCGAAAAGGCAAAATTTGAAAAGTTAGACTTTAAAAATACCGAAATTTTGAAAAAAGTCGAAATTTTGATAAAAAGGTTGAAATTTTGCAATGAAGTCGAAATTCTGCGAAAAATTCATATCTTCACAAGAAGCCAAATATATCTACGTTATCAAAGTAAAAATTTTGAAAAATACCGACATTTCAAAAACCAAAATTTTGAAAAGTTAAAATTTGGATGTCGGACATTTAAACAACCTAAATTTTTTTAAATTCGAAATTTCGATAAAAAACGTCGAAATTTTGATAGAAAAGTCAAATTTTAAAATGAAATCGCAATTTTGCGAGGAATTCTTATCTTCACAAAAAGGCAAAATTAAAAAAAAATAGAAAAATTAAAGAGGTGAGAATTTCAAAAAAATCGATATTTTGGAAAAATGTCGAAATTAAGAAATCGATTCATTTAACAAGTTAAAGAAAGCAGTTATGGTAATAGTGAGTAAGGTCAGGCGACATACCAGCAAATTTGTCTCATAATTTGAATGGACCAAAAAAAAGAAGTCGTCGTCGGAATTAGCAAAATTATTTCAAATAATATTCGAAATTATCCGAAACATTTATATCGGTTTCGGTTACGGATTCGGACATTTTTTTATTTCGAATACCCGACAGTTTCGGTTAAGGTTACGAAGTCCCATAACCTCCCTGCTTGAAATATTTACTTTATTCCCTAAAATATGCAACATTTAAGATTCAGATTTTAAAGTTCTGATTTTATTTTTGGTCTTTTTTCTTAAAATTGCGATTTTATAGTGTAAATTTTTTACTTTTTTGCCAAAATTTCGAAATTCAACATGTTGATTTTTTATAGAAACTTCAAGTCTTATAATTATTCGAAATTTTTTCTTTAACTTTTCGAATTTGAACCTGAAATATCAAAAATAGTGAGCAATTTCTATTTTAACTTTTTTTTAATGTTAACTTTCAACTCGAATTTTACTTTTTATAGTTTGATTTTTATTTCGAAAAGACTTTAATCTCGAACATTTTAATCCTTTTTCTAGAACTTGTGGGAAGTTTTTTTTGAAATTTGGTCTTTAATTTATATAATTCTATTTTTTTTACAAAATATATTTTTTAAAAATCCAAGAGATAAATTATGGGAATATCCTTATTTTTAGGAAAGGAAGGTTTCAAAATCCCAGTCAAGAAATTAAAAATATTCTAGGATATTATTATTATTCGCGGACAATGAGTCTTAATTAGGCGAGGATGGATGTGCACTGCATGAATCAGTACTGGGGTAGAATTTCTGGAAGTGTTGGAGCATCACTGTGGCTTACTAGGTCTGGCGTGGGAAGTCGTGAGCGGAATTTAATGTGTGCATTTGCCGTCGATGGGGAGTAGGACGACACCGGGTTTCGCATTACGGCCCGTTTACTGTTGTTTGCTTACTTACGTGCTCTTTTGTTGCCGTAATGTTATTCCTTCAATTTATTACTCATTGCAACATCTCGCGTTTCAGAACCGGATTATCTTTTTGTATTTTGTCACTAATTACCGGCCTTCGTCCAGGAACCATGTGCTGGCTCTGGAATTAAAACGACAAAGGAAATGTTACGATGAAAGAACGTCTGCCTGCTATTAAAAAAACAACAGAAACATTATTTTCTTGTTTTTATAATGATACATCAAATTGCTGAGTTCGAGTGTTCCTTCCTCCTAGACGAAAGAGGATCACATATCCGGTATTTAAACGCCACGGGGTACCCTGATGTTACCCTCCGGCAGAAACAACAATCTTCCAGATCAGAAATTCATCGAGATCACGGGAAAAAATACGTCTAGGCGTGATTCCAAAATTCCTTAGGAGTGTGTAAATAATGAGAAAGCGATCTTTAGCACCACGGATGAAAATATAGACTTCTTTTTTAGTTTAAAAATCATTTATGTCAAGTGTACAACATTTAAAAAAAGTCGAAATCTCGCTATAAAATGAACATTTTTGGAAAAAAGTATAATTTGCAAGTCCTGAAACCAATTGTAAGTTGAGAATTACAAAGTTGTTTTTTTTTAAATATTTAGTTTGGTGGAACGGACTGGTCCTTGGTTATCTTCAGAAATTGAAATACAGAACTTGTCCCCTGAAACCAAGAAAGATTAAAAAACACAACAAACGTTGCTCTAACGCGCGTCGACAATCAAGCTGTCATCTTCAAAAGTCCGGTATTTACCAAATTTCATGTAGGGATTGTCCTCAAAAGTATGTCGGGCAAACTAGACGATTTCTTAAAATCCGACTGAAGGAGCATTTGGCTCATTTGAGGTAAGGAAGAACTGAGAAGTCAAATGTGGCTAGACATGCTTTTGAATTAGACCATAGGATAAATATTAATATTAAATTGCTAAGAATAGTAAATAAGGATTATATGTTAAATGCATGTGAAAGCTTAGCAATCCATAAGGCTGGAGACAAACTTATGAATGGTTGCGCCGGGTCTTTAGGCCATTCATCTCTGTTAAAAATAGTTAAGATTGATAGATAAGGAATTGAAACACAGTACTTGAGTTTCTCTCTGAAGATGACAGCTTGGCTGTCGAAACGCGTTAGAGCAACCTTTGTTGTGTTTTTTAATCTTTCTTGGTTTCAGGGGACAAGTACTGTGTTTCAATTTTTGAAGATAACCAAGGACCAGTCCGTTCCATCAAAAAAAAAATAGATAAGGAATTCTGACACTACGACGTGTATGATTCGATGCGCATGCGCGTTCGGATGCGGTCGATCATGTACGAAGTAAATATTCTTAGTATATAAGGGTAAATTTTAAGATTAGGTGTTAGTATCTCTCTGAAGATGACAGCTTGGCTGTCGAAACGCGTTAGAGCAATCTTTCTTGGTTTCAGGGGACTGTATTTCAATTTTTGAAATATTTATTGTAAAGTTAAAATGGTATTTTTCTATTAATTTTGAATAAGATCAATCTATATTACTCAAAATTCCAAGAAATCGATTTTTTTTTTACAAAAAATCCAATTTTATGGTTAAAAAACTAAAAAATCACATTTGAAATTTCAAGAAGTCGAAAATTTCGAAAAGTTGCAATTATGGAAGAAAGAAAAATATTTCAGAAAATAAAAATGATTTTAAGTTGAGAATTTAATTTAACGAAAAGAAAAAAGTCATAACAAAAATTTGAATTTTGTGAAAAGAGTTAGCAATTTTAAATTTATATTTTCTTTTCTAAAATTCAAGAGGTAACACTACTAACAAGTTTATTTCGAGTTTATCGCAAAATCATTTTTGTCAGAATCTAAATATAATTTTGTCTCATTTTGACTCTAAAAAACTAAATCCACACAAATAAAACTGCGAAATATTCAAAATTTTGAAAAATACATCAATTTATTAAAAATCTCAAAATATTTAAAAAAGCGAAGTTAAAAAAAGGTGATATTTTGAAAAAATTAAAAATTTAAAACAAATTTTAAGAAATGTCGAAATGTTCATAAAAAGTTAAAATTCTCAGAAAAATTAGAATTTTTAAAAAATTTTGAAAATTGTAAAATGTCGAAATATTGAAAAATGGTCAAAAAATTAAAAAAGGAAAGAATTTAAAAAAGTCATAATTTTCAAAAATGAATCAAACTTTAATAAAGACCAAAGTTGAGATACAAATCTTGTCCCCTGAAACCAAGTAAAATCAAAAAGCACAACAAAAGTTGCTCCAACGCATTTCGATACCCAAGCTATCATCTTTAGAGAGATACTATCTCTCTTAGAGCAACCTTTCTTGTGTTTTTTAATCTTTCTTGGTTTCAGGGGACAAGATTTGTATTTCAATTTTTAAATATAACTAAGGAGCCGTCTGTCCCACCAAAAAAAAAAGACTAAAGTTTCAAAATATTTCGAAAATTCTGAAAAAAAGTTTAAAACTTTCGAAAAAGCCAAAATTTGAAACAATATTTAGTTATATTTTGAAAAAAGTCGAAATTTCCAAAAAATTAAAAATTTGGAGGAAAGGGGCTAAAATTTGAAAAGGAAGTTGAAATTTTAAGACAAAATTTTAAGAAATGTTGAAATTTGAACAAAGATCTAAAACTGTCAAAAGTAATAAAGGTTTTCCAAAAGAAGTTGAGAGTTTGAAAAATTGTGGAATATTTCAAAAAAAGACAACACTTTAAAGAAATGTCGAGCTTTTAAAAAAATCGAAATTTGCTAAAAAGCCTATATTTCCTAAAATAATTAATGAAAAATAAAACTGAAATTTTGAAACGTCTATATTTTCAAAATAATCCGAAATTTTGAATACAATGTCCTAATTTAAAATATTCGAAATTTTAAAGGTAACGCTTTCAGAAAAGCTAATCTTTTGAAAAAAAGGATCCAAATATTTAAAAACATAAATTTTCAATGTAGATATAGTTAAGATTTTTTTAAAAATTCGAAATTTTTGAAAAAATCTGAATTTTGCTAATTTCGAAATTTTCAAAAAATGTCAGTTTTCCAAAACACTGAAAAAAGTCAAAATTAAAAAAAAATTAAATTGGCAATTCTAAAAGTTTGGAATTTTGGAAAAAGAAGTCCTAATTCTTAAATAAAATCCTGAATAAATTTCAACCTTTTTAAAAACTCGGGGTTTGAAAAAACAGCTTTCAGTTAAAATATTTGATAAAATAAATCCTTTTAAGGCTAGATTTATAATTTCGAGATTAAAATGATGAAAGTACAATTATTTTCTACTCATTCTATCTTTGATGGCAGTTAAAAATAAACATTCCTGTGATATTTTAGCATAAAAGTGCTCCAAATTAACGCAAAATTAAATATTTAAAGTTATTTCTAACACAGTATAACATTTGATATTTATAACGTGCCTGGAACTAACCCATCCGCCCTAACTATGAGAAAACACCCCAGAACAGCAAATGGTGCCACTGATAATTATGCCTCATTAATTTGCATATGCACGTGATTTACTCATTTAAGAACACAAACGATTAAAATCACATATTAAAAGGCCAAACTTTCAACGTCGACAAAGAGCTCCTAATATGTATACCAAACAACCCCGACTGCAATTTATTTTAGTTAGATATTTTTTAAAATCGCAAAATCTGTTTCTGACAATGCGTCGCTGAAAATGTTAGCGGATATTTATATAAATCAGAAACTAGGGCCCTCAGGAGATCCGAAGATTTGCATCGATACAAACCGTAGATTTCAGCTGCCAATTTCGCGAGCTCGGCGGCGTGCACCTGTCTTCATTAGTGGCGGTGTTAGAGGGCGGTACACAAGAGACATCTTCCGCCTCAAATTTCTATTACACTTCTCATTTGGCGCGATTCTCACACCTACGTCACTGCAATATCGGACGGAAAATGCAATTTAAATACCACAAAAGACCCATGTATTTTATTTATGCTTCTATTAATGAAATTTTACGGAAAACGTATTCATAGCCGGGGTGGCGTTTTAATGAAAAATAGTGCGCGCTAATGAAGAGAACGGGGCTTTCTTACTCACACTAAATGACATAAAACTAACTTCAGCCTGGAAAACAATCAAGATTTCTGTCGATGTTACATTGTGTTGAATGAATGGTTTTTAGATATTTTCGAATCAGAAATAAATTTCACGATAATAAAGCAGCTAGAACAAAAAAAAAGAAAAATGAACTTAATCTTTCCTTTTTGAAAGCCAAAGAGAAAAAAGAGAAGAAAAAACGAAAGAAGGGGGGAAGTCAACCGGAAAACGGAATTATGAATTCCTTTAATAATATAGTCGAATTGATAAAAAATAAGACATCAATTCATGACATTTAAGATAGAATTAATCAAGGTAGGTACTCCTAGACAACATTTATTGGTTAAACAAGTAGAAAATAATTAGAAAAGTAATAAAACCGTGTAAAGTAAATTCAACAGAAGCTCTTATAATTTAGTAGGCCGATTGTGTCGTTGTACTTTGCAAAATGCTTTTTTTTCTGTTTTGTTTGCTTAACTAGGACTTCTCCATAAATTGATCCTACTTGGACTTCTAAAGTAGGAAAGTATAAAGAGGTCATAAGTGTGGCGGGGAACAAGATGTATTCGGCCAATTTTGACTTGAAACAGTAACATGTTTTGAATGGTTGGATGGTTCCAAATTTGCTATTTTTTTTTCAAAAATTTCTTCGTAAAAATCTCTACTGAAAATAAATTTCAATTTCATTTCCAAGTTTCAAATTTTTAAAAAATTTTGACTTTTCCAAATTTCGAAATTATGAAAAATTTTCTACTTCTGTTCAATTTCTTTTTTCAATTTGACATTGAAAATTGCAACATTTTGCAATAACTTGGGGTCTTGTGCTTTCATTTTTTTTAAATATTTGAAAGATTGACATTGTTTCAAGATCTTATTTCAGAATTGACTGTTTTTTTTTCAAAATTTGGCCTTTTTTTAAGTTGACGACTTTTTCTCAAACATTCAATATTTTTCTGGAATTTTAACTTTTTTAAATTTATATTCTTTTTAGGATTCAACCAGTTTATTAGGTTTTGAATATTTTGGAAAATTACACTTGTTGCAAAATTTCATATTTTTTGAATTTTTTTCTTATTTTACTATTACTAGATTTGGATACGAAGTATTTTAAAAATTTCATTTCTTAAACTTCGATTCTTTAAAATTTTAACTTTTTATGAAAATCTGGGTATTTGTTTTTTTATAGTTTGACTTATTTCAAAATTTTTGAATTACTTAGAGTTTTACTTTTTTGAACACCTCGTTTCTTTAAATTATACAACTTTCCTAGAAATTTAGAATTCTTGACCTATATTTTTCAAATTTTTGAATTAAAAATTGTGACTAATTTTTCAAAGTTTCGAATACTTTTTAGAAATTTAACTTTTTTTTTAATTTTGATGTAGGTATGATTATATTTCTTATACTGCGGATGGGGGCCCAACAAAAAAGATTGGGAACCCGAACCCTTCGAAATATTAAAAATCTTATTTTTAATAACCTATTTAACAAAGAAAAGAAAAATAGGGATCGACTTTTTCAAAAAATGTACATATTTTGAAAAAAAAGTCGAATCCATGAAATAATTGAAATGGCAAAAAAAATAATTTAAAAAATTAAAAAAAAATCGTTTTTTAAATAGTAGAAGTTTTGAGAAAAGATCATAATTACAGGTCACAATTTTAGAAAACACTAAAACATTCAAAAAAGTCAAAAATACAAAAAAACGACATTCGAGAAAAATAAAAACTTCGAAAATAATTATCAAAATTTACAACAAATTAAAAACTTTTAAAATATCTACATCTTCAAAGTGAAAATTTAAAGAAATGGTCAAAAGTATAAAAAAATTAAAATTTTGAAATAAACATTTTCAAAAATGCCAAATTTTCTAAAAAAGTCAACATTTTAAAATATAGAGTCGAATTTTTAAATCAAGTTCCAATTTTTTTTGAACAGACGAATTGTTTAAAAATTATAATCAAAATTTACAACAAAGTGGAAATCCTGAAAAAGAAAGACAAAATTTAGGAAAAAAGTCAAGATTTTCAGTATTGGATACAATTTTCCAGACAGTCTGAAAAAAGGGAAAAGAAGAAGAGTTATAATTTTGGTCAAAAGTTTGAAGGACGTTAAAATTTGGCAAAGTGGCGAAATTTAGAAAAGATCCTAAGCTTCGAAAATAAATTTAAAAGAAAAGATTGAAATTTTTAAGAAAATGGAAATATCTCAATCAAAATTTGCAAAAATCGAAATTTTCAAAGAAGTCAAATTTTCTAAATAAGCCACAATTTTCAAAATAAGTCAAATTAAATAAAAAGCAGGAAATGAATTTTTCTAAATTTTTACAAAATTTACAAGAGTTAACATTTTAAAAAACATTTTTCAAAAAAATAATCGAAATTCGAGAAAAGGTTCAATTAAAAAAAATCAGTCTCAAAAAATAGAAGAATTTAAAAAAATGAAATTTTCGAAATGAAGTTTAGAAAAAATTGCTGCAATTTTCAAAAAAAGTATTAATTTTGAAAATAACTTAAAATTTTCAAAAAAGAATCAATTTTTCAAATCAAGTCGATATTTTCCAAAAATAGAAATTTTCAAAAATTAAGTGAAATTTACAAAAAGTAAAAAATTCCAAGATATGAAATAAATATAAATAGATTGTTCGAATAAAGTCTAAATCTCCAGAGAAAATTAAAAAAAAAATCAGTTCTGAATTTGGAAAACGTTAAGATTATCAAAAAAGGATCGCAGAAAATACTCGAAATTAGAGAAACTGATGGAATTTAAAATAAAAATCAAAATTATGGAAATTTTTGAAAAAAAATTTTGAAATCATAATATTAAAAAAATCGACCTTTTCAAAAAAGGTCAAATTTTTAAAATAAGTCAAATTTTTGAAAATAGGTGAATTGTTCAAAAATTGTACGTAGAAATTTACAAAAAAACGAGAAAATTTTGAACAAAGTCAAAATTTCGGAAAAATAAATCGAAATTTTCGGATTAAAACTTTAGATAAAGATAAAGTTTTCAGAAGTATAAAATAGCCCAAATTTTGAGAAAGTTAAAACTTTTAAATTTACAAAAACGTTAAAAATATGCCAAATGGCCAGATTATTAGAAAAAATCGAGAATTTCCCGGCAAAATTTTTGAAAAAGTTAAAGTGGGTGAAGATAAGAAAATAATTAAAATTTTAAAAACTGCTTAACTTACAATTATCAAGTTTTCCATAATCTTCTCCTGAATTATTTGATACTTAGACAGCAGATGAAATAAAAAAAACTCTTTTCTCAGCCATGAATTAATTTGTGATATTAGTATGCTTATCGGCGAGTGCTTTTGAAGCAAAGACACTAGAGTATGTGAAATTGGCATACCCGGGGTACTAATCAGATAGAATTAGGTCTTTGTCCCGTCTTAGTCATTTACTATAATTCTCTGCGGTTTGAGGAAAGTGCAAAGACGCAACGCTCATAGAATATGTATTATCACGTGCAAAAATCTCCGAGATGTTGAAATATTCAGAGGGAACTTAAATGATAAAAGCTCCAGGACCGCACTAGACCTCGCACAGATTTGATCAAATTAATTGATTTCGCGACCGATTTGTTTTCCAAAGAGATGCCCAGATATAATAAAATAACTGTCGAAAAGTAGTGAACCAATTTAGTTTCAGTTGATGGAAATCTATGTACCTACCGAGATGGACATTTTAGCATTAAAAACTTATTTGAAGTAGGATAGTTTTTGTGTATAACAGACGTGGGAAGTAGGCTTGGTGTCCCAGCTTAGAATCTTTTTACCAGTGGAAAGCCGACAAGTCAAAGAAATACAAAATAATGTTATGGCAGTTCAAGTAGACGTGCCCAGGAGACTGAGATTATTAATAGGGGACTGTTATCAAAACAATAAATAGAACATTGTTTTCTGACTCCTTTATAATCTAAATGTATAAACAAATATGATAATTTTAAAGATTTTATATTATCTATAAATGATAGCAATTGTGTTAGTCTACAAGGACTCTGGTTAGTTTTCAAAGAAAAATGAAATCGGGAAACTGACACTAGAAGATAGAGATGATCGATCATTAATAAGCAAAAAACTTTGATGTCAAAGTACTAAACATCGATGTTTTAATATCCAAGTTAAGATTACTGAAATATCAAATAATCGATATTATTATAACATCGATATATTATGTCTAATCGATTGATAAATGTTATATATGTTATTTTTTCTTCTACTGGTACCTCTTATATAAATTAATTAGTTCGACATTTATCGAACATCGATGTTCAGTTAGTGATATCGAGATCGATCGATGGATGTTTTATTATGATACTATTCTATATCAGAAGACTAAAAACAACAAACCGAAACCAAGATATAGGGAGACTGACACCATAAGAATGAGGCTGGGAAACTCAAGCCTGGAGACTAAGAAAGGGATTCTGCGAACAGAAAACTGAGACCAGGAGACTGAGCGAATCTAGAAGACCAAGGCTAGGTGTTTTTATAGATCAAAACCTAAACAAATGAAGTCGTGGGAATCACATATATTCAATATTTGAATAAGTTTGTGTACGCCACTGATTATGTTTCACAAATTACTTTATTATTAAAAGAGCAATGGGAATTCTTATTTCGACGTACACTGTGTCGCAACATAGAATATTTACTTTTTCAGTCGTCCAGTTGCTTTCAAAGCTTATGTCTTAAATATCTCATATTTTGAATAGTTTTGTTTGACTTGCATTACTTCAATAATTGGATAATAAATGGCCCTAATCGCATAAGAATAACTTGCAAAAGAATCATCCCTTTGTAGGTAAGAAGCCTGTTTTGAATATGTTTCAGTGTCCCCTTTATGCGCTATACGTTATTTTTCAGGTTAGAGGTTTCTTTGTGCAAACTGTAATAAAACTTCCTTTGATATACTTTCATTAAAGACCCGCTTTTCCCTTTGTTTGAAAGTTGTTATACTCATGTAAAATCTCTTATGTGATCGCGATTTCCATTTTAATTTTCCGAAGCCCCGTTCTCTATATCGGTCGGTGTTAATTCTTTTACAATTTTTATTAGAAAACGACTTTTTTTCGCCGGATGAAAGGAACACTTTCATGTCAACGTCGCTAAATCATGCCGTCGAGTTTTAAAAAGTTAAAGTTGGGCCGAGGAAAACACATTAGCCGAACAAAAGCCGCTATCTCAATAAGTCGTTAAAAGTCATCATAGGAAATTTCCTGGAAGAATGTAATATTGTCGACAAATGTACCGGACTCCTTTTAAATCGCATACGATTCTTGCCATCACGATGACAAATGATGCGACGCACAATTTTAACTGGGCCCATTCTGTCCCGCGGTGTTGGGGTGCATGTAACTGATGAATTTTTTTTGAGAAACAATAAAACTTTTTATTTTACTTCTTTGATATGGCTGTTATTTATTACTTTGTATAGAATTTAAGTTCGTTAAAACAAAGCTGCGCGAAAGATTAACACGTTTCTGAATCTGATTCCTATTTCTTATAATCCATTCATAAGTACTAGAGTCTGACCCAAACTATATTTTTGGCCGAAACCAAAAATGCTTCAATTATCTTACCTATTGCCTTCTGAGTCTTTCTCTTAATAGGGTAAGATTCGGAAAGGAGTTGAAGACAATTAAACATATAGCTGAAGTTAATGGGGTCGATCCAAATATTATATATAAAATTATTAATAAGAAAAAATGTACATGTTAATTAGTAAATACCACTACTTTCTGAGCTGACGAAAACAAAAACTTTAATTTCATCCCACTTCCATTTAAATTCTCGCTTACGCATGGTTTAGGTGAAATTTTACGAAAACAGGGAATCCAGGTTGTTTATAGTTCTAACGGCAAATTAAATCTCTTTTGGGTGGTTTGAATGATAAATTGGAGCAAATGGACAAGTCCGGTATTTACCAAGTTTCCTGTAAAGATTGTCCTCAAAAGTATGTCGGGCAGACTAGACGATCTCTTAAAATCCGGCTGAATGAGCATTTGGCTCATTTCAGGTACGGAAGAACTGAGAAGTCAAGTGTTGCTCGACATGCTTTTGAATTGGACCATAAGATAGATAATAATATTAAACTGTTAAGAGTAGTAAATAAGAATTCTATGTTAAATGCATGTGAAACCTTAGCCATCCATAAAGCCGGAGACAATCTTATGAATGGTTGCGCTCGGCCTTTAGGCCATTCATTTCTGTTAAAAATAGTTAAGGTTGATAGATGAGGAATTGTGACACCATGACGTGTATGATTAGATGCGGTCGATCATGCACGAAGTGAATATTCTTAGTATTGTAACGCGATGTAAATAGATGTAATCGAATTTAGAATAGAATTGTATAATTTAGTAAATAAAAAAAGTTTCTAGAAGGATCTGATAAGGGGAAAGCGGCCGCTTTAACGAAACAAATGACAGATAAGCGTTCCAGAAATTTCGGCAAACGATAAGCCTTATCTGCCCAAAAGTTCTAGAAGCCGGGGGCCAAAACTATAAAAAGGCGGTCAGCTTTCCCTCGAGTCAGTCAGTTAGAATCAGTGTAATTAGTGAGTTAGTAGAAGTGAGTTAATTGTCAATTGTGGTGATCCAAGTTGAGTTCCATAATAAAGTGGGTCTTATTCGATAAGTGTAATCAATCGAACCGATAAACCCGTAACAATATATAAGGGTTAACTTTTGGATTAGGTGTTAGTATCTCTCTGAAGACGATAGCTTGGCTATCGAAACGCATTAGAGCAGCCTTTGTTGTGTTTTTAAATCTTGCTTGGTTTCAGGGGACAAGATTTGTATTTCAATTTTTGAAGATACCAAGGACAAGTCCGTTGCACAAAAAAAAATATTTTTGAGTTTTTTCAAAATTTATCACTTTGCCAAAATTAAATTTTTTTTGACAATGTGGACTCCAAATTTTCCTAAATTTAGATTTGTTTTAAAAATTTGAAACTTTTTGAAAACTTTGTTTTATTTTTAAACTTTTATTTATTTTGAAAATATCGTTTTCTTCAAAATGTCAAAATTTTTTAAATTTTAACTGTTTGAGTTTCCCTATATTACAAAATTTGGATGCTTTTCAAAATATTAAGTTGCTTTTAAGATATCGACTTTGATTAGAACACTTGGACTTTCCTATTTTCGGGCTTTTTTAAGAATGGCCAGTTTGTTAAAAAATTTGCCTTCAAATTTTCGATTTTTTTCATATTCAACATTTTTCCGAAAATCGTGAGTATTTTTATTTTACATTTGTATTGGGAGAAGTACCTAAATGCTTATCTTCCTTAAGACCAATACCGAATTAATTATGTGAGGGTTGCGCTCTGGTGGAGAAATGATTCGATGATAAACAGCGGTTATTCAAAGAATGTCCAATAGCATTACTTGTTTTCTCTCATAGATGTACAAAATTTAAGGCATTTGTATCTAATAATTAATCATTATTTTTTTAAAATATTTTGCATTGTTCGCAACTGTAAGATTAATTTTCTTCTTCTGCAAATCGCATATTTTTTACTTTCGAATACGAATCCGTTATATTACCTGAAGTAGATTATTCGTTAAAATGGATGAATTGCCAAAAACTCTGATACAACTAACTATTACTAAAAGTGTGTGAACACTTTTAGTAGTTCTTTGACAAGGTCCAATCCCGGAAGAAGTATATCCTGCACTGACTCTGGCAGTGAAAGCCTTCGTTACCACCACTAACTTATTATTTATAAACTGAAATATAAAAACCAGTTTTCAGATTTCCGATTTCAAAAATCAAGAACTTCCATACAAATTTTCATTCCCTATTTAACACCTTTTCGAATTTTTAAAAATCCTTCTTCCGCCTACGTTATAAAAGGAACTTGTGTGCGAAATTTCATTCTTCTAAATCAATAGGTTTAGGAGTTGTCTAAAAATAAGTGTTTAAAAGTCTTTTTTAACTTAGCTATAACTTGAGGTCCTTTTCATTTTGATGGACAAAAATAATTAAAGTATATTTATTACCAAATAATATCCTAAAATATCGAATATCCAAAATAATTTCATATCCGTATCCATCCGCAATCGAAACCGATATATTATTCGGAATATATTTGCATTCGTATCCAAATCCGAGATATAGATGGTTTCATTCATCAGATGATTTGTAGTATCTCCTCTGAAGATGATAGCTTGGCTATCGAAACGCGTTAGAGCAATCTTTGTTGTGTTTTTTAATCTTTCTTGGTTTTAGGGGACAAGATTTGTATTTCGATATAAAATATGGTTATTTCTTATTTTTAGCCTTGTGGTGCAATATTCATGCTTGTGCATTTTTGATGTGATGTAGTTTACTTACACAATCAGTAGCGCGGTACAATACTTTACGGCCCATCCGGCATTTATGGTGGACTACGAGTAAACATCAGTAGTTTCTGCGATCAGCCAGCAAGAAGGTAAAGTTTTCCAACCACACTTGAGGCGGCAGTAAAACTCCAGACTCGTCGGTAGTTTCGACAGGAAGTTACGTGACAGTTTCAACCCTTTCTTTCGGGGTGTAAACAATCCGCTGATCTGCTGACTTCCTTTCGAACTTCTCTCACGAAATTACAGATATTTTTTCCATACCAGCTCGCAATATAGACAAAAATAATTCGGCAGCTGTCGAACCTCGTTATTAGAAAGCGCAGTGATTAGTCTAATATATGAGAAACGTGCCCCGGAAAGTAAATTGTTTTAATTACTGCAAAGCACGAAGGTCGCTAGACACAAACAACCCCCGCTAACGTTATTTTCGGTGTAAAAGCGGCATCAGGATGGGAATTAGGAGAGTAAGTGTTACCGTGAATATAAAGGCTCGATTCTCCTATCTCGGCGAACACTCGTTGCAGAGAAAAGGCCAACAAAAATACACTTACACCAGCACATATGAAGAGATATAAGAGGAACTCGGAAAGGTGATATACGATTTTCTCGAGAAGCTCTTAATTTTTGTTTTCGTTCTATTAAGCGCTCAAGCCACAAAATTCATTTAATTATTTCTTTCGTAATTAGATAATAAAGTACTCTACCGTGGGCCTGGCTTAGCTATAAAGTAACTGCCATATAAAACACAACGTAAAAACCGCTTTTTTAAAGGATAACCCCTATTAACTCCAACAATAACGATTTCGCCGTATTTATGAACTTAATATAACACAGCTTACTTCCATAAAAAATAAAACGCAATAACCCATTCTGTCTCTAGTATTTCGTTCCAAAGCAGAAACATTTGCATCAGTTTTTTAATATATAAAAATATTTTGAATTTCCGTCGTAGGTATTTTTGACATCAGTAATTAATTAATTTGTTCAAACCAAGAGCCCCGAATAAGTCGTTGGATCATCCATTTTTCTACATGAAAATCGGCGACAATCTAATAAAAAAGAAAGTTAATGCGGAATATTTTGGAAAAAATAGTGTAATATTAAGGCATATTTTCCAACGAGCATCACAGGCGTTTTGATTTTTGAGTCCATGAGGAAAATATACGTCACCAACAGTATTATAAACCATGTGTTATTTGCGAACATCCGTTTTTCTTGATAGATGCTACAATTCTCAAATATTTCGGAAGAACAGGCACCAGAATATTCTTACTTCGAACTGTTATTTCTTTCGTTCCGGTTTTCGGATTTCGTTACGGGAAAAATTACATCGGTTCGGTTCCGGTGTTCATTTGGACAAAAATAACGGTTTTTTTCATGTTTTCGATTTTCGGGTCAGTTCCTGATGAGTCATTTTTTGTTTTTTAAAAGTTTTTCGAATTAAACATTGATTTTCTAACATAATTTAAAAAATATTACGTCTTTTTTATGATTCCGGACCCTAAAAAGAAAAACGGAAGGACTTATAATCTCACTCTCTCTGTCTAAAGAAAAAATTGTTTCATAATTAGAGACCGGATTTTATGCATGTGTATATTTGGATATGCAAATGCATATTTAACCCATTTTCCCCGGTTACTTACATATTGCACCTAAAATCCAATGATGATGCATATTTTTGCTACATTTAGGAATATTTTTTGATGGGTACTTAATGACTGCAGTCTTACTAAGCTCTGGGTGGGACGTTTACTCTTTTGGTTAAAGCAGTCGATCGAAAATTTATATTCAACCAGATGAGTACCATTTTTTCCTCAAAATTCTGCTTGTTTTCAAGTCCTTTATTTTAAAAATTTAAATTTGTCATTAAAATATGACTTCTTTTTTATTAAAATCTGATCCCTTTAAAATATTGAATTTTTATCTCATAAATTTTTCTTTTTTTTTCTTCAAACATTCAATTTTTAAAAACTGGACTTTTCTAAAAGTTTCCACTTGTTTAAAATCTGAATTTCTGCATATTTCGAATTGTTTATCAAAATTTGCCTTTTCTTTAAAATTTGGTCGATCCTTTGATAAAAAAATTAATAGTTTCTTTGGAATTTCTGAATCTTTGTAAAAAGACAAGCTCCCTTGCAAATTTTCTATATAAATTTCAAGATTTTGAAGATTGTTCTAAATCCAATGTCGTGAACATTCTAACTTGTTTCTCAAAACGTTAACATGTATCTCAATATTGTACATTTTCTGACTCTCCTTGATCTAAGCAATCAAGAAAAAAAAATATTCAACCGAAAAATTTAAAGTTTTTCTTAAAATTTGCCAATTTTATTTTTTAAATTTCAAATCTGTGAGGTATTTTGAATTTCTATTAGATTTCGTCTTTTTCTTTAAAATTTCTTTCTTAATATTTAACTTTCTCTCAAAAGTTCGTTTCTCAATTTCAAGGTTTTTGTCAAAATTTTTTCTTTTTTGAAACGCTATTTTTCAACATTGGATCTTTTTGAAGTTTTCCACCTATTAGAATCAGAACTTTCAAATATTTTTACTGGTTGCTCAAAATTTAATTTTTTTTCGAAATATTTATCTCAAAATTCAGTATTTAATACTTCCGGACGACCTTTTGTTCAAAATATGTCCTTTTTTCGGAGTTTCGATCTTTTTCTCGAAATATCTATTTTCTTTTTGAAATTTGTTTTTGGAGATTTAGATTTTTTCTTTGAAATTCGTTTTTTCTCGAAATTTCGACATTTTTCTTAAAAATCATCTTTTGGAATTTTCGACTTTTAGGTCAACATCCTATCCATTGTAATCCTAGAATTCTCGACTTTTTCTTCGAAATTAATCTTTTCTTTTCCAATTTGATCTTTTTTTAACTTTCTGCGAAAAATGTCTATTGTGTTTTCGAAGTTTCGTCTTGAACTACGTCTTCTTGGATTTTCGAATATTTATTCAAAATTCTTTTCTTTTTTCGCAAAAATTTCCATTTTATTCAAAAATTTAACTTTAGAATTTTCTTTGGAAAATTTCACATCTTTTCTTAATATTCGACCCTCAAAATTTCGATTGGTTTTCTCGAAATTTGACCTTTTTTTTCAAATTTCCGTTATTTTAGGGTTTTATTTCTAAAAATTAAAATTTTTGTGAATCTGATTTTTCAAAAATTTTGACTGAATTCCTTAAGTTTCTAGAAATTTCACCCTTTTCCTCGAAATTCATCTTTTTCTCGATTTTTTTTTCAGTTTCTCTTAAAACAAATGTTTTTAATAAAATTCGGCTTTAAAATTCTACTTTTTTATCGAAATTTTGAAAAAAAGAAATGAAAATTCGGAATAAGGCCGAAATTTTTAAAAAAACTCAATCCATCCTGAAATTTGTTAATAAACTTTCGAATCTCAACTTAAATTTTTGAAATAATGTTGAAATTTTAGGATCAGCAAACTTGGAACAAAACAAGATTCAGAACTTGCTGACACTACTTAAATTGATTTTGAGAGAAAAAAACCAAATTTCGAAAAAAAACTTTTAAATTTGGGTAGCTACCTACTAGAAATTTATCAAAGTTCGAAGCAAATTTGCACAAATTAATTTATTCAAATTAGAAACACATTTGTTCACGCTAGAAATAAACTTATTCAAATTAATAGCAAATTTGTTTAAATTAAAATCTTTGGACTAAAAAGACCAAATTAAAAAAAATGAAAATTTACAAGTTTTTAATTAAGATTCAAAAAATACGGTCAAAATTTCCGAAAAAGAACTTCAAAAATATTTAAAAAAAGGGTTTTCAAAATGTATACCTTAATTTAGAAATATTGACCTTAATCCCAAATATTCTTTTTTTTTTGGAAATGTTGCCGAAAACTTTAAAATTTCTAAAAAAGGGAATATTTTCCCGAAAATTTTGTTTAATGTATTTTTTTCGATATTTTAACTTTTTTATTTTAAATTTCGAAATTTAAAACTTGTACTAGTTATTATTTTTTCTTTCTAAAATTTCGACTTCAAACAAAATTTTGTCTTTTCTAGCAAACGTAATCCTTTCCTTAGAACTGTTTCTCGAAATTACCTGTTTAGACTCGAACTATAAGAAATTGAAAATTATTTTTGAATATTTGACGTTTAGCTTAAAAGCTTAAAATTTCCAGGACGCGAAATTGTGAGATTAATTTTGGAAAATTGTTAGTCATAAAATTAGTTTGTTTTTTCTCAAAGTTTGAACTTTTTCAAAAATATTAACTTTTTTTTGAAATTTGGACATTCTTTCGAGATATTGAATTAAAATTCAAGATATGGAATAAACTAAAATTTTCAAATTTAAATTAACTTTGCAATTTTAATATTTTTAATAACAATAAGCAAATTTTAACAGTATAAATCAAAAATTCCATAAAAAACAATTTCAATATTTCTAAACTTAAATTTTTTATGAGAAAATTGAAATTTCAGAATCAGCGTCAAATTTTTTAAAAATAAAGGACGCAAAATTCCGTTTCAAAGATAAAATTTTCGGAAACTGTAGCTAAAAAGTTTGTGAATAAACGTAGCACTTTCAGAACAAAACACAAAAGTTAAAAGAGCAACAGTACGAAATTTCCAGTTTAAACAGGAAGTTTCGCTAAAACAATTAATATTTTAGAAAACACACAATTTTGACTTCTAAATTCTAAATAATAAAAAAAATCTGAACTTTGAAGCTTGAGTCGGAATCTTAAAAAAAACATTTAAGTTTGGAGAATAAACATTTCTATTTTAGCGTAAACAAAACCATTTAAGTTTAAATTGGACATTTTCTAACATGTCACTATTTCAGGTGTACTCTAAAAATTTTGACCCCAATTTGAAGATCCGGGCTTTGAATTAGAATATAATATTTTTTTTTCTTGAAATTTAGACTGTGAAATTTAAAAAAAATAAAGATAAATTTGAAACTAGAAGATTTCAGCGAAACTCCTGAGAAAAACCATATCTTGAAATTTTAGAAAAGTTTTTATTGGTCGGGACCGTAAAAAATCATTAGAATTTAGATTTGAGATTTCGTTAATCAATTGTAATACTGAAATCAAAGTAAAGAAGAAGATACATTTTTTCCAGTCCTACTAGAGCACGGCATAATGGAACTTATAAATCCACTAACTACAATTTTTGAAGCTAGTTACACGTTAAGCTACAATTCAGTAAGCTGGAGAGACGTAAATGTGGTCTATATACCAGAGGCAGGCAAACGACTGTCTGCGGAGCCTAAATCATATAGACCCATCAAACTAACATCATTTCTCCTTAAAACAATGAAGAAAATTATAAACCAACGTATTAGAAGCGAAGTAATGTCAAAGAATCCGCTTCATGAAAATCAATTTGCCTACCAAGAAGGCAAATCCACAGAAACAGCCTTACACAATCTTGTTAAAAAGATAGAAAGTGCATACTCAAAGAGAGAAATAGCTCTTTGTGGATTTGTAGACATAGAGGGTGCTTTTGGTAACACCTCATTTGAATCAATAAAGGCAGCAGCTACCAAAAAAGGTTTCGAGAAACCTACTATCAACTGGATCGTCTCCATGTTAGATGTTAGGAGAATTAAAGCAATCTCAGGCAGTGATTCAGTCACACTAAGCGGAGCAAGGGGTTGTCCCCAAGAAGGTGTTTTATGTCCGCCGCTGTCCATCATGGACTAAATATGCTACATTACTCGAGCTTTGAAGCAATGTATTGATATTATTGTAATATAATATTATTATACGGGGCAAAAACGATAAAATCCTGTCGTATTTAATGCAATAAGTCCTAAACACCATTGACAACTGGTCTTTAAAACAAGGGTTAAGTGTAAACCCAAATAAAACACCAAAAGAAGGAGCTAAATCTAACAGCTCCTACTATAAATGGAGTTTAACGTCACTTCTCAAGTGAGACTAAATATCTAGCAATAGTCCTAGACCAAAAACTTGCCTAAAATTCTCATTTGACTCGAATAATCAAGCGAGCCACGACAGCGTTCTGGATTTGCCGCAGGTTATTTAGCAAAACTTGGGGTCTAAAACAAAAAATGATCTACTGGTCATATAGCATGATAATTACATCCCTGATTACATATACTTCTTTAATATGGTGGCCAAAAATAACGAAAAAACAGCACAAAATCAACTGGACATAGTTCAAAGGCACGCATGTCTGGGCATAAAAAGCGCAATGAACACCTGCCCAACAGCAGCAATGGAGGTAGTGCTAGGTCTCACTTTGCTCAACCTTTTAGTGAAGATGGAAACGATCAAATGAGCCTCAAGATTAGTGCAGTTAAAACAATTTAAAGAAGGAGACTTTGCCGGTCACATGGGAATCCTCAAGAAATGTAGCCCTGTGATTTTAGCAAGATCGATTCATTATATGCAACCCAGGTACGAATGTGATCATTCCGTTGAAGTGGACTCAGATAATCACACTGACACTCAATTAGTACCTAAAGAAAAACAAATTATCCATCCGGTTTACAGATGGATCGAAGACAGCACATAAGGCTGAAGTGGGAATTTATGGCCCTAACTATAGGTTCTCTAAAGTCTTAGGAAAATACCCAACTGTCTTTCAAATTGAGATACAGCAGTGGCGTGCATACAATGAAGGCAAAAAGGCATTGCCTACCCTAGAAAAATCAGAAAAGAGAATATAAATGCACTCCTACTCCTAAATAAAATTAATTTTTCAGCAGAGACAGTATTTCGCTTTATTAATACTTTGTTTCTCTTTTCGATCATTAAAAGAGGGTACAAACTCTTAAAATTAATTCAAGGTTATTGCAAAGTTAACACGAATAAGGTAATATTCCAGTGAACAGTCACACTCCATCACAATATTCCCCTGTAGGTGCTCCATAAGCCAAAGGCATAGGCACATTACAACAATACCATAGCGCTTATATGGAGATGTAAAGGCAGCACGTTTTATTTCTAATGTGTATACTGCAGCGAGATCTTTGTTACAGTGGACGTACATTACATTAGAACTTTTCATTTCGGTAAATCCCCTAGATATTAACTTATAATGCAATTTGTTAGTCTTGTTGTCAACGTCTACGTTCCTTGTGTGTTTTGTAGTGTTTATTTAGTACAAACCGAATTCATTCGTTTTATTTTTATAACAAGCTTTATTCAAGACATCTAATATATACATAGTGTTGACCTGTTCTGTTACTGTTAGTTTATTGGACTGTTAGTGACTGTTAGTAATTCAGTGAAAATGCGATTATGGTGAAAACTGCTTATAGTGGCTAAAAAACTTTTATTGGTGTTCATAAATACGAAATTACCGCGACAGGACGTGTTATTTCTCTACTTAAACTTGTGTTGGGATATTTTGGTAAAACAAATGTTTGTATGATAATTACAAATAGATTATTATTTTCAAAAGAAAAAAATACATGGACTGAAAAGTTTAATAATTTATAAAGTTTAGTTCCACTTTCAAACTTGCGAATAGGATTCTTGCAACGACTTTCTACTTTGTAAGTACACGATAATTTTTGCTACATTATATTTACTCCAACGTTTACTTTTGTCTGTATCGGAATTATCGGATATCTATTTGCCTACCCTGGCTCAAATGGCACTGCACGCCACTGAGATACATGCATTAGAACTCTGCCCCTACGAGTGTCTTCGAAGAAACCTGAAAGGACCAAAGATCTACATTAACTCTGACAGCTAAACGGCTATAAAGGCTCGCAGCAGCTGCATTGTCAAATCCAAACTAGTTTGAGACTGTCAACAAACTCTAAAGCAACTGGTTAAACACAGCAGGATCAAGTTTAAGTGGGTGCCAGGGCACAAAGGAATACAAGGGAATGAAGCTGCGGACCAACTCGCTAGAGAAGGATCTGCATCGTCATTTCTTTGACCTGAACAACCGGCTTTTTGTTTTTCTTAAAGTCAAATTAACAATGAGGTCAAAAGATGGGAAGCAAAATCAAGAATTATCCACTGGAGATCATATCCAGAACTGCGACAGAAATGCTTAAAAAGACAAAGGTCTACTTAGAACTCAGCAAATCCGAATTAAGGATACATTGCTCTATGAGGTACCACCTCAAGAAAATGGGTCAAACTGAAACAGACTTATGTCGCTTTTGCGCAGACTGCAGAACACGCGTTATGCAAGTGCGATGCGCTTGTATGCAAAAGGCACGTCCAACTCGGATGGGCGTTCTTAGACCCCTCAGATGTGGAAAACTCAATCCCAAGTCCATAATAAACTTTTACAAGAGTTTGAACCTGGAAACTAATAGATTCGGGTATCCACAAAAACTCTCTTTAGGTCGAGGTACGAAATCGACGAAAAGAAACACGAAACGACCCATATATAATCTAATCTATGCTAATCTAAAATCAAAGTGAAATTTGAAGAAGAACATTGAATGAAAATTCAAAATTTCACTAATAACTCCAAAACAATAGAATATATGAGAAAAGGAAATCAAAGTTTAGAGAAAGAAGTAAACAAGTTTTCTAAAAAGAGTTGAAATTTTAAAAAGAAACTCGAATTTGCAAGAAAAATTCATAAGGAAAGCCTGTGTTTTTCCTAGTTTCAATGAAAAACCCGCTGCTGCTTTATTTCAAAGTTACAACAGAGCATAATTTCTTGATTTGAAACTCTAAATTTTAGAAGAAGAAGAGAAATATTTCGAGTAATTTCGAGATAAATGTTAAAGTTTCAAGAAAAAACCGGAAATCTTGAAAAAATATTCAGGTTAGATCTTAAAATTTTAACTTAGAATTAAAATTTTGCGAATGAAGTCAACAGTTTTTTAGAAAATGTGGAAATAATGAGTTTTAAATCCAATTTTTAAAGAAAAATCAGAGATTGAAAAGTATATCAAGTAATTTTGAGATGAAGTTTGCATGGATTTATGTAAGATTTTGAAAAGAAATTGAAATTAAAAAAAAAATTCCCAAACTTTAGGGTAAAGTAAAAACTATTTTAAGTATATAAATTCAACGAACCAAAATACACCGATATTTTTTTCGCCCCATTCCGGTTTTCGTTCCGACGAAAATAACGGCTTTTTTTTCGGTTTTCGGTTCAGTTCGGGCTCGAAGCCATGCTTATAAGTAAGAAATTAAATGTTTGGCATTTCTTACGAAATTCTATCGTAACAACGTTACTGCCAAAAATCACTGTTCAAACAGCCGGATTGAATAATCCGGCTGTTTGAGTATTGAATATCAATTTGGTTATTTATTTTTTAAAATTTTTGTCGAGCTAGATAATTATTTTCGTACATGTTTTGCCTGTTTTATTTTTTAGAATCCTTTTTTGAAATTTTTTTTTAGACAGGTTGATTTAAACAGCTTAAGTGCAAAATAGGTAGATGCAATTATTTTCATATTAGTTTCAAAGTGTATAAAAATACGAATAATTGTGTGGCAATTTGTTGGCTCAGTAGACCATAATCATTCCTGCCAGTCCACCTTATCATTATACTTGAGTGTGGTTATGTCTTAATAAGTGCGTCGGTCTATCTCCTCAAACAATGCCTTATTAAGGGAACCTGGAGCGCCTAGTTAGGGGTAATTATAGATTTCTCCTCTTTTATAAAATCGAATTAAAATCTTTGTGGCATTTTCTGTTTTTATTAACTTTCGATGATTAAAATAAATGAATCACTAAGGACATCCTGCATATCAGCTTTGGAAAGGTTTTTACGATATATTTATAACTTCAAAACATCCACAATAAGGCTGTTTCAATAGCAAAGTCGTTGTTACCTTTCGCTGTGGATTTTCTCTTAGAGCATTCAAATACTTCGTCAGTAGATATCATATATCTGCATTTCCCAGATCATTTTTTCGTGCCCCTAAATTTATATTATGTAAGTCTATGAGACAGTTCTGTCATATTATATGCTAAGCTGTAATAGGCTTATTTGGCGACGAACGCCGGGGAAATATAAAATTTGTCCAAGATATTTCGCGAATTTATGTCATATATGGAGTTTTATAAAACGCTTACCATTCATCTGGTTTAGCTGTTATATATCTTACTCTCGTTTTCTTTTGTAAGTTCTGATATTATACAGGTTCCGCTTCGACGATGACTAATTCTCCGAGTCGCGAAAGCGGGGTGTAAGGCTTACCCCCGCGCAAGTAATTTAATTAACAACTCCACCATATAGAAATGGTGTTATTTGTCACTGTTGCCTTACTTGACACGAAATGTACGATTCCGACTTGGCATATATTTATAACTTCTTCAATTCTATGCAGACGCTATAAAACAAAATACGCCCTCGACATAACTCGAAAACGAATATGTTACAAAGAAAATTACAATACTGATAGTGATGATCAATCAAAATCAACAGGACAATTTTAAATGGATATGGATTGAAATGCAGAATCCTTTTTGGCGAAAGCAGGAAGCTGTGCTGGCGTTTACTATTAGAGACCGTTAATCAGACAAGCCCCGGAAATTAGGCATAAGATATGAACGGACCAGACCCCAACGTTCCTACATTTCGGGCATATCCCAGATAGACGTCTCTAGATAACAGCAACATTTGTGTTCCATACAAATTACCGCGTCGCCCTCTAGCTCTTCCCCAAATTACCACCAATTGTGGGCAAAAAGTAGTCGAAGTTAAAGAATACAAAGAGACAGGCAGAACCGTCGATATATAAGCTGAGGATTGAGACGTCGTCGGAAGCAAGGGAATCCATGCATACAGATTAGGCGTTTTACCGTCCCGTTTAAGGTTTCTGTTTCAATTACATCGCGGATGGAACTTAATCAAAAAACATCAAAGCTCAACCGAAGACGTTTACCAGCTCCCAGGGCAACTTAGAAACTAATCTGCGATTTAAATTAGCCAAAAGTCTGAAAGCTGTTTTAAGATGATTGCCGTTTAGTATTGACACTTCCTAGATATTCAAAGTGCATGGTGAACTTGTCCATATGTTCATTGAAATTATTTTCTTAAGCATTATTTGGGTAGGTTTATTTGTGAATAAAATAACCTGGTAAGTAAGAAGTATTTTTAGCAAAAAGCATCAATCTTAAAAAAGATGATTGAAATGTCTACTGGTAAGATTTACTGGCAAATCGATAACAGACCAAACTATCAGAGAACAGTTATAAGAAACAATGTAAAAAGTGAATATTTCAACTAAACTTGTTAATTCTAATGCACAGACTAATAGATACAGATTTATTAGATTTCGGAAACCCATAATACACTAGAAACGTTTAGAGAGCTTCATACAGTCTAGATTGCATTATATTGGCATAAATTTGTTAAGTCTAAATCCTTATATCAATAAATGACAGGAAAGAACAACTGGATACATCGAATGTTCAAATGGATCAAAGACAGCACATGGGACTGGGGTGGGAATTTATGGTCCTAACTATCGGTTCTCCAAAACCTTAGAAAAAGACCCAACTGTCTTTTAAACCGATAAACATGCAATAGAACTCTACGCTTCCGAGTGTCTTTGAAGAAACCTGAAAGGAAAACAGATCTACATTAACTCTGACAGTCAAGCGGCAATAAAGACTCTCAGCAGCAGCATTGTCAAATTCAAACTAGTTTGGGACTGTCAACAAACTCTAAAGTAACTGATAAACACAACAGGAACATCCTTAAGTGGGTGCCTGGGCACAAAGGATTACTAAGGAATGAATCTGCTGACCAACTCGCTAAGGAAGGATCTGCATCGGCATTTCTTGGACCCAACCGACTTTTGGTTTTTCTAATAGTCCAATCAACAAAAAAGTCAAAAACTGGAAAGCAAAGGTCAATCATTTCTTTTCTGGAAATCATATCCAGGACTACGACAGGCAAAAAAAAAGATTCCTATCTGGAACGCTTGAAAAAACAAAGGTCTACTTAGAACTTCGGATATCCGAATTGAGGATACCAACCGGCCTCTTAACAGGACATTACCCTATGCTATGAGGTATCACCTTAAGAAAATGGGTCAAGCTGAAGCAGACCTATGTCACTTTTGCGCAGAAGCTGCGGAGACTGTAAAACATGTGCTACGTAAGTGCGATGCGCTTGCACGCAAAAGGCACGTCCAACTCAAATGGGCGTCCTTAGACCCTTCAGATATGGAAAAACTCAGTCCCAGGTCCATAATAAACTTTTATAGGAATTTGAACTTGGAACTACATAGATCAGGGTATGCACAAAAGATCTCCTTGGGTCGAGGTGTGAGGTGGACGAAAACAAACACGAAACGACCATATAAAATCAAATTTAATCTAATCTAATCAAATGTTTAGACGAATAGGCTTGAATCAAATGAGAAAAATTCCTAAATGTAAAGTTCTAAGTGTAGCGCCACCCATTGGCCTGTGAAGGAAACTGTGAAATAGCTTCCAAATGCATCATGCAAGTAGAATCCGAGTTAGACTGTAAGTGAGCAACCCTCTCATTTGTGGATGATAGGCAGCTAAAGTATCAATTGTTCAGAAACGTAGTCTTCTTGTGTAATCAGCCGCTTCATAAAAACTCTGGACTAATTTCACTAGAACACTGCGACACCGATCTCTTCTCGCCAAATTAACATCTTATGGTCTTCCCCCCTGGACTCTGCCATTTGATATCCATTTTTTTCGCTGACAGATCTCTTCAGGTCGTCGTCGATGTCATCTTATCCGAGACATTTGCGATTACTGCAGGGGTGCCTCAAGGATCTGTCCTGTCTCCTACTCTGTTTCTCTTACACATAAACGATCTCTTAGCTTTAACTTCCAATCCTATATACAGCTACGGAGATGATAGTAGCCACTTGTCATCTTTTTTCTCCGACAAACCATTATCAGTTGCTGCTTCAGATCGACTAAGAGAACAGCAGATACAGATGATTCATGATCTCATTATACAAAGCTCAAGTTAGGCTAACACTATAACAACACTTAGAACACTGTTCTCACTTTGCACTTTGGAGTTCAGCTCCAAAGCACACTTTAGCTGTTTTGGATTCAATTCAAAGAAGAACGATTCATTCGCCTAATTGATAACGAGAGTTTGATCGATTCTCTTAATACACTAGAGCACAGACGGATGGTTGGTGACTTGTCTCTTTTCAACAAGTACTATGATGGAAGATGTTCGCAGGAACTAATAGGATTGATCCCCTCAAGGGCAAGAGTCTTGAGGCATACAAGACAGTCGGAGACAGCAAATTCCTGTGCGGTCCAGCTGACACAGTGAGGACTTCTGTCTACGGAGACTCTTTTTTCTATAGAACTTCCAAGCTATGGAACGCGTTACCAAAAGGAATTTTTCCAAAAATTACAACCTATCCTTTTTTAAGAAGGCATTTCATCGCCATCTATCCATTGTTTCCGCATCCTACTCGCAGTGTTTTGAAGACATAATGGGGTTGCCCTTTGCGAGTGGATTAAACTAAAAAAAATGCAATACATTTGAATATTTATCATATTTACAATTTGAGAACCAAAGATCGGTTTGAATCGTCTTGGACCGAGTCAGTTTGATAAATGCTTCTTTTGTAAGCTATTCACTTCATTTCAGTAAGAATTACTCTCTTGTAGATGTATGAAATTTGATTTTAAATTTAATATTCATACACTCAACCAACAATTTTAACGAGCCTCTATAATAGTCCTATCAAGCCCTCCCCTAATTGATAGGCCTCCGAATATATATCTACTGCTACTAAAATTAGTTTTTGCACCTTCAGGTCGAATGTATATATCACGCGGACCGGCGGAAATCACCTTCCATCGCTGCATTCAAATTTCGCAATTTCCGATTTGAGTCGTGCCCGTAATTCCGACGCTTAAGTGCCCCTAACGTATTTATACCTCAATTTGTTCAGTCGAGATTGAGATCGACCCCCGGCTTTAATATATTTAACTTATTATTTCATTTGTTATTTCTTCGTTTCCTCGACCCGAAATGACGAAATTATTGCCGGTTCGCTTAGATTTTATTTCGTTAGGTTGCATTTAGCGTCTTATCGTTAATTCGTTTATTTTTTGACAGAAAATTAATGCGTCTTACTAAATTAGTCATGCAATTCGGATCGTCGCTAAATTCGCATAAAAGGGTCCTTGTGATTCCAAAGGAAATTGTGTCTTGTTTCGTTGATAATAAAATTAATGAAATTTATTAACAAGAAGATGGAAATTTAAAAATGCCGCAAGATACCTAAAATAGTACAAAATAACTCTTCGCTAACAGGAATACAAAGCTTCTTGATTTCAACGACTTTGGGTCAAAATTTAGAAAGAAAATTAAAAATCTTTAAGACTTACAAAAAAAACTCGTCAATTCGAGGAAAAAGCGTCACCAAAAATGTGACATGAAAGTAATAAGTTTCATTCCCCATAATTAATACTAAAAAAATGAACGATTATTATCTGTATGTACACGTTATTAGATTTTTTTTGATATTCAAGTGAAAATCTTGGGAAAACTTGAGGGGCACCTGTAATCCTGCAAAGTGCATATGTGGTGGACGTGGGCATGCTACGCTATCCTGGGAACATTGAAAAAGGATCAAGAGCTTCGTTCCCGACATAATAGCAGTCGTCATCATGTATCTGACCGACTACGATTTCAACTCAGTCGCCCGTAACGTATCGAACTATGGATGGGCAGCCGATCGCAAAGGTATAACTTTTATTTCTCATGTTATACCGAATACCATTCCTACAGCTTCCTTAAAATTGTATTTCAACTTTTATGCCATCATTGTCTATCTAAATCTAATATCGTTTGGTCTAGTCCAAATTTCTTAAAACACGATATTATCCGAGGACAACATTTCCAATTCGTTCGTGGATTCATGAGAATGTCAGTAAAACATCTAAAAGGATTTTTAGTTAAATGTTTGTATCCTAACCTAACATAATCAAAGGTTTGTAGATATGCTAATTAATATAGAACATAATTCAAAAGTATTTTGGCAAACTTTAGGAGGTAATTATTGGCATTATTTTAAGATGAAAAGCAATAGTCCTTGAAGGCTTCGTTGCGGGAATGTAGGGTGTTCATATAAATGCGAAAGTACGTTTGTCTGTCTGTTTGCCCGATTCAGCGTTGCCAGATTTTGCGCACTTTCTCGCTTTCCTACTCTCGCTCATGTTAACACGAGTCATTTTATATATAAATAAATGCAAATCTTGGCAATGACGACACGACGATAGCGTCATCTGACGATGACGGTTCACACTTAATGTAAATTGCAGGTAAGTTTCTTTTAAGTTTGTTTCTGAAGGAACCATCTACGATCTAAATAAAACGTTTAACATTGTTATTTTGTTTGTTCTTTGACTCGATCCAATTCTCGGTAAAAGTGTTATCTTCTACTGACGCTGGCCATGAAAGCCTTCGTTTCCTTTTTCTTCGTTTAAGTAGTTTTCAAACTAAAATCAAAAATATGTAGTTGCAAAGTTACTTTCATGCCCCAAGATAGATGGAAATGAATTTTCTATCTTGGAATCCTAGGAAATCAAACTACGACGTTGCAGCATCCATCTCACCTTATTTTGTCGTTAAGTACTCTATAGGATTCAAAATTGATTCCATTTGAACTGATGCGATAGAAATCGAAAGAAGATATCAGCTAAGGTTTCATTTCTAAAACCGCCATGCACAAGTAGCTAGCAATAAGACGCGACTCCCTCTCTTCTCGGCTTGTTGCGGTGACAGTTGCCAGATCTGCCGTTTTTTACGGGTTCCTCCACATTGTGCTAAATCCATATTTGGAAAGAAATCTCCGGTATTTAAAAGAGTGCAACGGAAACATAAATTTTTATATAAGACCTATAATGATCTTTTTAGGGCCAACAATTTTTCTTGAAAAACTAAATTTTACTTTTAACTAATCTCGGGGAAAATAATACTAAGTATGATAACGAAGGCTGCCACGACCACCGTCAGTACAGGATATACTTTTTTCGTATTGGACCGTGTCAAAAAACTACTAAAAGTGTTAGACGTTTCGCCCACCATGTAGGGGACTTCTTCAGGAACAAATAAAATAAAAAGGAAAATATAAGGAAATATGCAAAAATGAAAGAATGAAAAGGCCAATTTTAAAACATCAGAGCACGATAACTCAGTATGTGCACCATACCAGAGGCGAAACTCTTCTGAATTGAAAATTGGTACAAAGGATAAGAAAGTTTAGACAGAAGAGCACGGTAACTCAGTATGTCCACCATACCAGAGGCGAAACTCTTCTGAGAGGAAAGAAAGAAAGGAAAACTTTATATACTATTCATCTGCGCGATCACTCCCGAAGATTTCCGATAGTTGGTTTCTAGATAGAGGAAAGCATGTAACTGTCATCTCGGTTGATGTTTTTGGGGAATTTTTGGATTTCAATGGCCTCGCCTATCTTCCTATTATAGTAAATGGGAATACTGGATATAATTGAAATATTATCAAAGAGAATCTTATGTCCGGTCTCATGTTGATGTTTCGCAATGGCTGACTGGGAAAATAAACCAGACCTCAGACATCTTTGGTGCTCGGATATTCGCGTCTTAAATGATCGCCCCGTTTCTCCCATGTACACTGAACCACAAGAACAAGGAATTCTGTATACACCGTTAGAACAAAAGGATGAAATTTTATCTTTGGGAAATGGGAGGAGCTGTTGGATCTTTGAGGGTGATGAAAAAATGGCCTTAATGTTGCGTTTTTTCAATAATTTTCCGATTTGATCAGTTACTCCGTGAACATAGAGAAGAGAGGCTTTAGAAGAAATTATTGAATTTTGTGAAGAACAAGGGGTAGAGTGAAGATGTCGTTTAATGACAGCTTCAATGTCGTGCGATTTGTAACCATTGTTGTGGAGGTTGAAACGAATTTTGTTCAACTCGCTTGAAAGATTTATCGGTTGTGAAATTGCTACAGCTCGTGAAACCAGTGAATTTATAACAGAATATACTTGGAAAGGGTGATGATGGGACTCTGCATGCAAATAACAATTAGTATGGGTGGGTTTTCGATAAACGGAATGAGAAACGCGACCGTTTGGTAAACGGATGACCAGTACGTCAAGAAAAGGAAGAGAACCGTTGTTTTCGATTTTCATAGTGAAGCTAATGGAAAAATGTAAACTGTTTAGGTGTTTCAAAAATAAATTTAGTGAATCCTTGCCATGTGGCCCTACAATAAATGTGTCATCTACATAACGAAGCCAAACCTTGGGTTTTAAATCCGCAGTTTCCAACGCAGTGTTTTCAAAAGATTCCATGAAAATATTTGCTACGACTGGGGATAAGGGGGAACCCATTGGGGTACCGGAGACTTGTTTAAAGAAGCTGTCATTGAGAGAAAAATAAGTCGATGTTAGGCACATTTCAGTTAAATCAACAAGAGAATCTGCATTCTCATTGCCTGAAAGTAATTGACGAATTATCGTCATGGAGTCGGAAACTGGAACATTAGTGAATAGTGAAGTGACGTCAAAACTTACCAGGATGTCGTTGGGGTCTAGGGTTAATTCGGACAATTTGACAAAGTGTTTAGAATTTAGGACGTATGGTGATGTGTTTCCGGTATATGACTTGAGGATGTTAGATAAATATTTCGAGACATTGTAGCTAGGTGAATTTATCGTGCTGACAATGAGCCTGAAAGGAATATTGGGTTTGTGAATTTTGGGGAAACCATAAAGACGAAATGGTTTGGATTCTCTCGGAACAAGATGTCTGAGAGAGTTCGCGGACAAATTCTGAGACACAAGAAGAAATTCGAATTGCTAAGTTCCAAGGTCAAAACTTATAGTTTAGTCTCAAAAACGGTGGTCAATTTGTCTTCCAGTGCACTGTCGGATAACGAACATACCATCTTATCTAAAGGACCGAATTTTGCTGTCGCCCCAAGAAAAATTCCAACTGAGGAAATAATCAGTGCAGTACAGTCTTCCATCAGAACCCTTCCCAAGGAGGCAGCAGATGCTATTTCTAAAACATGCCAAACACCAAAGTCCAACATTTCTAGAGAACAAAGATGTGCCCTAAAAACCCTAAAAACAGATGCTTCAATCACTCTTCTCTCGGCTGATAAAGGTAATGTAACTGTCATCTTGGATAATTCCGAGTATGTATCCAAAATTAACGCTCTGTTGAATGACGGATCCTATATTCCTTTTCCTCGGGACCCAACAAGCAAAATTGAACGCGAACTCAAGTCCAAGTTAAAATGTTCAAATTTGTCCGCAGACACTCTCAGACATCTTGTTTTGAGAGAATCCAAACCACCTCGTCTTTATGGTCTCCCCAAAATTCACAAACCCAATATTCCTTTTGGGCCCATTGTCAGCACGATAAATTTACCTACCTACAATGTCTCGAAATATTTATCTAACATCCTCAAGTCATATACTGGAAACACATCATCACGCGTCCTAAATTCTAAACACCTTGTCGAGTAGTTGTCCGAATTAACCCTAGACCCCAACGAAACACTGGTAAGTTTTGACGTCACTTCGCTATTCACTAATGTTCCAGTTTCCGACTCCATGACGATAATTCGTCAATTACTTTGAGGCAATGAGAATGCAGATTCTCTTACTAATTTAACTGAAATGTGCCTCACATCAACTTATTTTTGTTTAGTTAAAACCCAAGGTTTGGCTTCGTTATATAAATGACACATTTATTGTATGACCACATGGCAAGGATTCACTAAATTGATTTTTGGAACACCTAAACAGTTTACATTTTTCCATTAGCTTTACTATGGAAATCGATAACAACGGTTCTCTTCCTTTTCTTGACGTACTGGTCACCCTTTTACCAAACTGTAGCGTTTCTCATTCCGTTTATCAAAAACCCACTCATACTAATTGTTATTCGCATGCAGAGTTCCATCAATCACCCTTCCCAAGAAAGTTCTGTCATAAATTCACTGGTTTCACGAGCTGTAGCAATTTTACAACCGATGAATCTTTCAGACGAGTTGAACACAATTCGCTTCAACCTACGCAACAATGGTTACAAATCGCAAGACATTGAAACTGTCATTAAACGACATCTTCACCCTACCCCTCGTCCTTCGCAAATTCAATAATTTCTTCTACAGCCTTTCTTCCTTATGTTCACAAAGTAAAAGATCAAATAGGAAAATTATTGGGAAAACATAACATTAAAACCATTTTTTCATCATTCTTAAAGATCCAACAGCTCCTCCCATAGCTCAAAAATAAAATTTCATCCTTTTGTTCTAATGGTGTGTACAGAGTTCCTTGTTCTTGTGGTTTAGTGTACATCGGAGAAACGGAGCGATCATTTACGACGCGAATATCCGAGCACCAAAGATGTCTTAGGTCTGGTTTATTTTTGCAGTCAGCCATTGAAGAACATCAACATGAGACCGGACATAAGATTCTCTTTGATAATATTTCAATTATATCCAATATTCCCAATTACTATAATAGAAAGATACGCGAGGCCATTGAAATTCAAAAATTCCGCAAAAACATCAACAGAGACAACGGTTATATGCTTTCCTCTATCTGGAAACCGACCATCGGAAATCTTCGGGAGTGATCGCGCAGACGATCCTCTCAGAAGAGTTTCGCCTCTGGCATGGTGGACATACTGAGTTACTGTGCTCTTCTGTCTAACTTTCTTATCCTTTGTAGGAATTTTCAATTCAGAAGAGTTTCGCCTCTGGTATGGTGCACATACTGAGTTACCGTGCTCTGAGGTTTTGAAATTGGCCTTTTCATTCTTTTATTTTTGCATATTCCCTTATATTTTCATTTTTTATTTATTGTTTGTTTTATCTGTTCCTGAAGAAGCCCCCTACGATGGTGGGCGAAACGTCGAACCTTTTTAGTAGTTTTTTAATACGGTCCGATCCCGGAAGAAGTATATCCTGTACTAAAATAATATAAGCCCGTCTTTCATATGCTCATCTCTAGCAGAGCCATGTGCTTTATCCTTTTCTGATTAGGGCCGATTTCGTTTACGGAGAAAATAGAAAACTGACAAATGGAAGTATTAAATATATCCCTAATACACATGTACCTATACATTGGGCCCATAATGTAATGCATAGCTGTCAGAAACAAAGAAAACATTGTTTTATAATAAATCTTTTTAACCCATCATCTTTCTTTTCTTCTTTTGTCATTTTTTCCATGTCTTCAACTTTATATAGAGGTGTTTTTAAAACTGTGCACAAAATAAAAATTTATTATTTGATATGGAACTTACAGAATAATTTCGTATATTTGGATAGTGTTTTTCTTTTTAAATATGACGATACTTATAGAATTTGTAGCCCCCTTTAATCAAAAGAAGACATTGCAATCTGCACTGAATCTTTAAAGCTGTGCATAACTGATTAAATTAGTTTTATTACGTTTATCTAAGCTAATTTTATAAATAATGAAAGCATATTTCATCGGCAGTACCATCTATTGCAGAGACAAATTAAAACATTAAAACAAAAAAATTGTTCCGTCAATTCAAGAAATTTAAAAATTCTCTTTCATTTTGGACAGTATTTTTCTTAAATTCTAATTATTCACTTAAATCCGGAGACACAGGTAATATCTAGTAAAATTACACTGGGGAACAGGAATTTCGTTGTCTTAAATCTGTGACTTGTTTTAGCCTAATTTTTGCCCTTTGAATCCAAAAATAATCTCAGGTTTTGTCCATCACGTCAACTTTTTAATCTACAGGATACCATCTCTTTGTCTAAAAAGTTATAAACAATGTGCATGTAAAAGGAAAATAAAGGTAAACGTTATCACATATACTGTTCACAAATAATGTTTGTGCAAAGGTTATACTTCTGTGTATATTTTCTGCACGCTAAATATGTTGATATCAGTAGTATTTTTTTTACAAAGCATTAAAAGTAAAATGCAAGGTAAACATGTTTGGGTATGTATACCTTTTTCTTGAATGTTAAATGTGTAGACATTCTTATTTGATTGACGCTCCAATAATAGTCAACCATCTTATTTGTTTACATTTACATTCCATCTTCCTTAATATTCTTCCTTCGTGACCTTCACATCTTGGCGGAAACGCTTCTCACCCCGCTCATTATTGACTGCGCTAAAAATTTTCGGGAAGTCACCTAAATGGCTATACAAAAAATGCAATTTGTTGCTCATGTAGCAACTAGGCACTTTTAAGAGCTCCAGGAATTGCTGGGCAATTTCAAAGTAATTTTGAGCGCCAACAAAGTATCTGACAATGTTTATGAATGCTGGAAAATTATTATTTTCAAGTTCTGCCACTGTTTTGATAAAAAGGTTCATTTTTATTGAGCTACCGAATCTGTGGATCATCAAACACACTGGCTTTTATCTTGTCAATTGATAGTCTAGGAAATGCCATAGTGGATACTTGAAACAATATGCTTCAATTTACATAGCTTTAACAAATTGCTTTATGAGGCTCAGATTTATATACAGATATGAAACATCAGATTCTTTCTATCGATAAATAGCTGGTGTAGAATGTTTAAATTACCAACGTTCCCCACGAGTTTTGTTTTACATATACAAAGGCTAAGAAAAAAGTAGAAGGGGCAATACAGATAATCCATTGGTGCATGTGATATTGCAACAAATCGGCCACTCTTTTTATGTCTTCATATTGTCTGCGCAAACTAAATGAGTGACTTATTAGGACTTCATTAAATAAATTTCCGTTTTGGAGGCGGACACACTTCAATCTTCACTTTGAGTTACCGATAAAAAAGGTCATTTAGTTGCGTTTTAGGCAAAAATTTCTATTAAACATTTTATGGTATGGCATTATACAATTATATCATCGCTAAATACATTTCAAAAACTTGCAAAAATGAACTTTCTCTTGATCGAGACTATGATACCCAGTGGATAACCACATAAGGTGTAGAGAAATAACTAGACGTGGTAGGAAAACGAACTCAACAAAAATTATGTTCCAAATTGTTCCCCAGTGTTATATTTTAAGAAGTTTCCAAACAAATATGGATGAGACAGAAGAGCAGGATGAATCAATACGTCAACCATACCAGAGGCGAAGCTCCTTTGAAAAGTGCATTCTCTTTTTCTCCCACTTTCACTGTGGTACAGCCGACATATTGAATTCTCCTTGTGTCTTTAATACAGTTTTTATATACTGCTTTTGAAACAACCTTCTACGATCTAGGCAAAATGTCCAACTATTATTTTGTTTGTTTGTTCTTTGACTCGATCCAATCTCGGTAGAAGTATTATATTTTACCGACGCTGGCCATGAAACACTTCGTTTGCTCTTTCTTCGTTTTGACTAGTTTTCAAATTAAAATAAAAAAAGTATGGTTACGAAGTTACTTTTAACCCCAGGATAGATGGAAATGAATCTTCTATCTAGAAATCAAAAGAAGACATCAGCTAAGGCTTCATTTATAGAGACGTTACGCACAAGCAGCTAGCAATATTACCAATTGCTTATCAAAAAGCCTCTAGGAGATGGAGTATAATTTTATGAACTTTTTTGAAGCTATTGAGATTTCAATTACTCTGAAAAAAAAGTAATAAGGCTGTAAAAGATGTTTGTGTGGTTAACATGTCCTTAGAATGCATAGTAATTAATTTTCCATGAAAAGCCATTTCAATTTTCCGAATGGAATTCAAATTTAGTAAATATCCAGAACCGAACGGAGGAAATTCATTTCATTCTCTGATATTACTTCTCATTTTCAAAAGTAAGGTGTACAATGGAATCAGGAAGCTAATTAAATTGATATCAACGTAAACAAATGACAGTGATGGGTCTTAAACTAATATAACGCCTCAGCGCCGGGGAGAGAAATTTAAACAGTTTTCTTTGAAGGGCAAACGTTCATTTTAACGCCATTAACTGAATCTTAATTAAATATTTTCCAGGAGCTGATATCTCCAAGTGTCACATAACTATGTAGGAGCATCTTGAGTTGCTTGTAATTTGGATAGGAAGGCAGAGGCAGGTGGAGAAACTACGTGTGGCATTAGACTGGAAATTCAGGTGTTCATATATCTCCCGCTACTTGAGATCACCTTCGGGAGGAGGCTTGTAATATGTACGACCTGCTATTTGCACTCTCCTAACGACCCACCATCTTATTCTCCTCCCTGTGCCCGCCGAATTCCTGCCGATGTACCCCGTGGCTTTCGACAAGTTTCTTTCAATTAATTAATCTCCCCAAAGCGCAAAAAACCATTGCTGGAGAAATAATAGGCTTTAGACACAGTTTGTATTTCTAATTCTTCGCATTACTACCTATTTGGTTTTTAGAAAGTATAAACTGTTCTAGTTAAAAGTATTCATGATTCATCATTCATACATTAAAGAATAATAAAAACAGACAATTTAAAAATCACTTTTAGAAGTTTTGTCATAAATAAAATTAATTTTTTGACTGAAAACTTCAATTTTTTCCTTAAATCCGTCTCAGTTCTCAAAATTTACCCTTTTCTGGAAATTTCAAATTTTATCATGGGTCAACGCGGGACGAGTTTTATTCTAAAATGAGTATTGTTCTCAAAACTCATCTTTTTTTTTCTTCTAAAAATTTCAATTTTTGTAAAAATTGCTCTATGTTCAAAATGTCGCAACTGTCCCCATAATTCTTTTCCTATTTTGAAATTATCAACTTTTTATGTTAATTCGTCACTTCTGTTTCTAGAAATTTCAGTTTTTTTTTCTCAAAATTCGTTTACATAAAAACTATTTTGTGCAATTCCTTAAATTTTTTACTTCGTTTTTATATTACATATTTGAAAATGTTTTTGAAGAGTTTTGTTTTTATTTTGTGGAAAGGTAGATATAAAGTAGGATTCAAAATGTATAACTTTAAACTAAATAAGCAGATAACTTTAAACAAATAAATTATTCTCCTGCTCCTCCTATCAAAGAACAAAATCTGCACTCGAATATTTAGGATTTTTCATTGTTATCGAACTATTTGCTGCTCAAGAAACTCGATCTTATTGCACAAAAATTTCAAATATTTTTGGGACATGCCCACTTCTATCGATAAAGCGTCCGTTTCCAAGCAAATGACACACTTGTTTCTGCAAGTATCCCAAACGTGTTTCGTAAACGTCAGTAGAGCAATCGCTGTCAGCCATACCTCCGTTAACTTTTCCCTGTTTTCAAGCGCAAAAATGGAGCCTCAAGACGAAATAGAGTGCGGAAGGAGAGTGTTCCCTAGCAAATGGGAGTTCAGCGGTATGGAATCAAGAAATTGGTGGAACAGACTCTTCAACGCCTTAGAAACTGAAGCTTCAATCGTAAGTTCAATCGTCAACTTAGATCTCTAGCCTTAAGCTCGGAATTTTTAGCCACCAGACCGAAAATACCAGGTGTTGCAGACAATTTTCCCAAAGCGCCTTCTTTCGAAAATATTATCCATATTAAGCGTCGAAGATCTGGACAAGAGCGAAGCCATAAAAGCCGAACTGACAGGAGCCAGCGATTTGGGTCATTTGTCCGATTCTCAGATCAAGGCGGAAGATAAAGATTCCAAAACATCGAAATCGGGAAAAATATCAAAGACTCTTAAAAGTGTCGAAACAGAGAAGTCTTCTCAATTACCATTGTATTTGCAATACGCAGAGAAAATTGCATATTTAATTCGATTATTGTAGGAAGAGGGTCGGGAAAAGAAATCCTTATTTAAAATTCTTTCGGACGAGGGCCGATAGGGCGAAAATATGGTATCCTCTACCTCCGCTATCTTTGGAGGAAATGCAGCTGGTTCAGAAAGCTGACGCTATAACGGAAATGGTGAGAAATTGGTGGTTGCTTTGGGACAATGCTATTCTATAATGTTGCAGATTGCTACTGAGTTCGTTGAATGGTTGAAAGATATGGGTGGGGAGGCTGCTCCAACGTTAAATGTACCAACCATCATCAGTATGTTCGAGATCGGATTTAACACCCATGCGGCCAGATCGACTTTTGTGCGGATGAAGGAGACGCCGACCATAACTGAAGCGATGGCGATAAAGAAAAATCTGCCGCATGTGCGTTTCCTGTTTCTTTATTATTTTACAGGATCTTGCTCCAAGAACATTTCTCCGGGCCGCAAATCAATTTTGGTTGTAAATGTGACAACATTTTGGTAAACTAAATGAACGATTAATAGAGATTTGTACTTACACTTTGATACCACTTCTTTTTTGTGCCATTTTCTTTGAAAGAATTTTGTGTCTGATATTATAACTGCTAAGTTTCCGAGCACTTCTGTTTGAATCTTGGTTTTCATTCTGTAAGTTCTGCAGACGTGTGCCCCGTCTGATATGGTTGATATTCAGAGTTATCGTTCTTTTGTGTATTGACTCCATCCCCCAGTGTCCTTTTTTGTATCATTTTCACTTCGGAAGACTTTCAACTATGATATGGTTAACAGCTCTTCCGCTTTGAATTTGATTTTTTCTCTTGTTGTCTTATGTACAGCCAAAACGTCAAACAATTTCAATTGTTCAATAAGTTCCGTGTAAAATTAAATTCTAGAACATAAATTATGTGAAATTTATAAAAATCGCCAAAATTGTGCAAGACATTTTTCAGATGGGAAAACGGGCTAGTCTTCATCGCCAAATTCAGCGCGATATTGAGGCCTCGAGGAAAGTACCTAAGAAAATCGCTTTTGGAAAAGCCCTTCCGCCGTACATGCAGCTAAGTGTACCGAAGGCAGACGATATTGCCAAAAAATGGCTGGAATTCGACAGAGCTCCGAAAAAGCTGGCGACCATGCAAACCGTTTGGGAAGGGATTACACATTTAAGGTGAGACATTTGGGTGGCCACTGTCTGGTCTATACAAGGAGAGTTAGAAGGAAAGGGCAATATTAAAATGGGGCACTGGAACCAAAACAGTCATAGATTGGGTGTTTGTGATCCATATTAGCATTAGTGATTGACTGTTTTCAAATTTTTCCTAGCTTTCAATATTTATTTCAAAGCTATTTATTTATTTTAAGGATGCTGAATGTATCACTAAGTTGACAATTTATAAAAATTATGAAAAGTAATGTTGTTCTAAATTTGAAATCACAGTGACAATGGAGTGATTTGCTTATTTAAAATAAGCAAAAATATTATACAAATCCATAAATATAAGTCAAAGTGATAAAGTATTATTTATCCAGCTTTTTGGTCCTTTTACAAATGGAGAGACATCTGACGATGTAGAATTTAACCTAGAAATATTGATTAGCAGTTCGCTGAACTCGGACTGAGAATTGCAGGATACAAAGCAAGAGATGGCAGGACCGGGAACTTCTTTTCTAAATCAAAATTACAGGAATTCGTGCAGAAAAATTTTCCATCATTATTACATTTTGCCAGCAAGCAGGAGATGTCCTCCAGTGGAAATGTAACGTGATTTAAAGTCAGTAATAATCGCATATGTCATAATTGTAAATTAAAGCTTTAAGAGTCTAGTTTTCAGATATTCAGTAGGAAATTTCTTGGTTTAACGAATAGTGCAAAACCTTATTTCAAGGGACAAAATAGTGGTTGTATGGCTTGTTAAATATAATCTTGCTTAGAGTCAGACCTAATGAATATTGTAGAATTTTGATACATAAATGCCCGATTTTTAAAATATTTGTATAACAACCTCGAGAGAGTATTAGATTGGCTTATACAAGTCTCAATATGCCCAGAAAAAATTATTAGAATGTTAACGAAAAATCAAAACAAAATTCTTTAAGCCCCTATTTAATTTCCGTTCTGTTTCTTAGAGTTAAATTTTTCATTATTAACAATAAACAACTGTAACATTTACTTAATTTGAGTTAATTTCCGACAAATGGCTCTTTCATGGATGTTTCAAACGTGAGTTCACAGTCAAGTGATCTTACAAGGAAAGTACCCGAGGTGTACCCCACCGATTTTTTTCATTTTGTGATATGTTATAGTACATAACAAAATATTAGACACGTATTTTTTTTTAGATTCTAAATTGGCGACAAGTCAATTTTATTGTTTAATTTTCTTAATGACATTGCCAAATTCCATAAAATTCAAAGATTTAAAAGTTGGTATAAAAGAAAAAAATTAAACCCACCCCTATACAAATTAGGGGTTGCAACCCTTTGGCATAACTGATACGTTTTTAGAAGCACATTTTTGTATAAAATAACGTGACAATGGTTTTACCGAAAAATTCCAATTTATTCTTGAGATATTAAAGAAAAACTGTTTTTGGGGGTTATCTTATTATATGTTGATATTTCATCAAAATAATGTATCAACAAGTTTTTTAGATCATAAATTACAAATTTAGCATCTAAAAAAATTGTTGATACATTATTTTGATGAAATATCAACATATAATAAGTTAAAGGTGGAAAAATAAATGTCTTGATTGGCAATCTAATAATGAACAAATCCATGGGGTTCTCCAAGGGTCATAAAAATAGGGGTGTTACTGGTAATGCAAAATATATGTCAAAATAAGCATTATAGATATAAAATTGAAAACATATGTTGTGTTTTACTTTCCATATCACTGTACAGAAAAAAATTAACTCAAGGGGTAAATCACCCATTTCAAGGATTTTTTTTGCAAAACTCCGAGACTGGTCAATTTTATTTTTTAGTTTTCTTAATAAAATTGTTAAGTTTGATAAAATTTAGTTGTTCAAAAGGTAATATATAAGAAAAAAAATAAAACTCACCCCCATAAAAATTAGGGGTTGCAACTTTTTAGCATAGCCAATATGTTTTTAGAAGCGCTTTTTTATGAGAAATAATAGAGCGTTTGCTTCATCAAAAAATTCTAATTAATTCTTGAGTTATTAAAGAAAAACTGTTTTTTGGTGTTAACTTTAAGGGGTGGTTTCACCACTTAAATCGCCGACTTAGCATCTAAAAAAAAATACGTGTCCAATATTTTGTTATGTACTATAACATATCACAAAACGAAAAAAATCGGTGGGGTACACCTCGGGTACTTTCCTTGTTAGTTACGTGAGTTTAAGGCCTGTCATGTGAGCTCAAGGTCACCAAAGTTCAAGATCACACGAGCCTTAGTTCAAGATCACACGAGCCTTAGATCATATAATCTCAAGATGACATGAGCTCAAAGCAAAGTGGAATTATTCACGTGAATTGAAGAACGTGTGTTTGAGGTCATGTAAATTCAAGCTTACCTTAGATCAAGGTCACCTCGGTTAAAGGTTACATGAGTTCAAGTTTGCGTGACTTTAAGATCACATAAGTTCAGGGTCACACAAGTTAAAGCTCGCGTGAGACGAAGGCCACATGAGTTCAAGGTCACGTGTGCTGAAGATCATGTTAGCTCGGAATCTCTTAGTTCAAGGTCATAAAAAACAAGACCACTTCGGTTCAAGGTCATGCTAGGTCTGGATCCTTCGGTAAAGGGCTGCCTCAAGAAGGAGTATTATCGCCCCTACTATAGTCTATTGTTGTGCGCGATTTCCTTCTAAGATTACACAATTCAGGCTTTGAAACGCAGGGATATGCAGATGACATTGTCGTCACTAAGGAGAAAGCATGGCCGAATTATATCAAACCTGATGCAAACCGCCCTAAATATCAAACATTGGTGCTGGAAGGAAGGCCTAAGAATCAATCCAAGCAAAACAGTTATTATTCCATTAACTAAAAGAAGGAAATTTTCATTAACAGCTCCCATCATGAACGGAGTACAAATTGACTTCTTGAGTGAGACAAAATATCTAGGTTTAATGCTAGACCAGGAACTTACTTGGAACACACTTCTGACGAAGGTAGTCGAACGTGTAACAGTGGTAAACTGGACCTGCCGTAAATTCTTTGGGAAAACCTGGGGACTGAACCCCGAAATGATTACTGGTCTTTCTGACGGTTATCAAACCAATGGTTACGTTCGGCCTTGTTAGTATGTGGCCAGAAGCAAAAGAAAAGACCGCACAAGATAAACTTGCAAAAATACAACGTTTAACATATCTTGGAATTACAGCAGCAATGAAAACCTGTCCAACTTCAGCACTGAAAGTAATGCTGAATTTCCTCCTTTACATCTACAGGTAAAGAAGGAGACAATTCTGGGGGCTTTAAGATTGGTTCAGGCAGCAGATCTGAAGGAAGGAGACTTTATCGAACACATGAGTATTATCAAAGAATTTGTATCATCGGCAAGGATAGCCGGTTAATACAATACAAACCAGGTTGGAGTTTGAACACTAAATGGTCATAAATGATCGCCAGATGAGTGAAATGGTCCAAAAACCTAAACTACCGCAAGGATCTCCTATCTGGTACACGAATGGTCCAAAAGCAGCAGAAGGAGTTGGGGTCGGTGTATATGGCCTAAGATATAGATTAACAAAAGCCTTAGGTCAAACTACCACAATCTTTCAGGCAAAAGTACATGCCATAGAACTATGTACTCGGGAATGTCTATCGAAGGACTTACAACGAGCAAGGATCTATATCTCTTTAGATAGTCAAGAAATGAAGTCCTCAAATGGGAAGAGAAACAAAAAGAATCCCACTGGAAATTAATTTCAGGGCAAAGCCATGCGAAAAGGTTCATCACATAGACGAAGGAACTTTTCGACCTCAGCAAACCGGAGTTAAGTTTAATAACAGGTCTTCTCACAGGACACTGCGAGCTAAGATGCCATCTCAAAAAGATAGGCAAAGTGGAGTCAGAGACTTGCCGCTTCTGCAAGGAAGCCAAGAAAATGCAGAACACTTACTTTGCACATAGAAAGCATTGTTTTACAGGAGACAACTTCACCTGGAACAGGTACAAGCTACACCTGCAGAGATGAGTAAAATTTCTCCTAACAAAATCCTAGGCTTTTACAAAAGCTTGGGAATTTAGGAACAATATATATCAGGGTTTATTACAATAGATCTTTAAGATCGCAATGATGAGAGGAATGTTTATATCCTGTCCGACTCATATCATATCTAATTTAATCATATCTAATCTAGGTCAGGGTCTCATGAGTTTAACGTTACGTATTCTTAAGGTCACGTAAGCGCAAATCACGTGAACTCGACGTCAAGTGAACTCAAGGTCGCATAAAAAAAGATAGCTGAGGCAAAATGTTCTCTTCTATTAAAGTTTTAGGTCAAAATTCCGACAGAAATTAATGTTCTCATGATATTTCAGGTTGATTTTAAAATGTCGTTTTTGATGCATCTTTGTCTGAAAACCCTCGGCCGTTGGGCAACTGAATGATTTAAAATCTTAAAGTTTACAAATTTTCAACCGAAATGTTTTAAAACTGGAAAGTTTCCTTCACAAACAAAAATTAAGTGATTAATATCACTGGATACATTTTGAGGAGGGATTGTTTGGCAGAATGTTTGGTAGTGTCGATAATAATTCCTACTATTGATAGTATGGACAGAGTTTTTACAAAAATATTGATAGTATTTACCGATAGTTTGTCCATAAATATTCATTTTTAAAAAAAGCAGGAACAGTTTTTTGTATTTATCATTTTCAGCGTCTTTTAAGGATTTTAAATCTTTTAAAATGATAGCTGCAGCGCGTCATATGTCTTCAGTTGAAAAATACCGAAGCAGATCAGCAAAGTGCACAACGCTTGAAAAAAATGAAATCTGGAGATTTATAAAAATTAATTGAAAAACTTATACTAGCTTCCATTATTTTCTAAATTTTGATTGTTTTTAACTATGTCTTATTTAGAATAGTAAATTTTAGACCGTAAATTGTTCTTTTTTATTTCAACATTAAAGTTGAAGTTTCTTCGTTAAAGTAAAAGAGGTATTTAAAATTTGGGATTAAATTCCAATATCTAATTTTAAATTCCAGATTTAAAAAAAATTAAATATAGAGATGAAGATCCAATGTTCTGGAAGCTAAAGTCTAAATTTTGAAAATGCTCCAGATAATTTTAGAAATTAGTCGGCTTTTTAAGAAAAACAGATTCTATACTAATTGCAATGATGTACTCAATTCCACACAGATGAAGACGCAGATGGATCTAATAAATTTATACATTATTTAAAAAAATCTTTTAAAGAATATTTAGCACTTTTATGTAATAGAGGACTGCATTCACTGCCGTCAAAAGATATGCCAATTATATCGTTTTTTATTTTTTTTTTATTTTTCTTAAAAGTTGTTGCCAAAGTCTAAGAATTGACAATACATATTTCTCATTTTAGGTCAACAAGAGCCTTCTGCGAGTGGTTAGTTGACCATCCCGAAATTCCACCGCCCAAATTTCTGGTCGAAAGCAATATGCTGGATCTCAAGATTTTGCACGGTCGCAGATACTCAGTAGACTCGGAAGATCATTCTCCAGATTACGCAATCATTGATGAATCTCAGGAACCCATAAAAATCACCTAATAACATTTACAATGCTTACACAATACAAGGATTTTCTTGTATTTATTTATACATACCAATTCTTTTTCTTTTTTTTTAATAAATGGACATCATTGCTTCTTATGATATTTTATGGAAATCGTTGTCCAATACTTATTTTGATTCTTTCGAGGATCAATTACGTCATAAGCAACCTACAGACTACGTCCAAAACACAAAGATAAATAAAAATTAGTGGCGCAGTCGATTTAGGATTTGCACTAAAATATTTTTTTTTGCTGACCTAATCTATGGCAGAATCTATAGTAGCATATGTTTCAAATAATTTGTTTCGTTTCCGTAGTTTTATAATAAATATTAATTATCGGTTCGAAAATTAAAACTTCATGAATTGTAACCATTTTATTTTCAAACTGACTTCGGAACACTACAATTATAATTCACTTAACTGACAAAAATCACTTAACTGACAAACTGACTAACCCACTAACTAAATCTCTGTTTAATTGACTGAGGGAAAGACGACCGTGCATATATGCCCTTCCGGTTTTCTAGACGGATCTCCGTATAGATAAGATTATCGCTTGCGGAAATTTCTGGAGCGCTTACCGGTCGCATGATTTTTTATCGCGGTCGCTTCCCATTATTAAATCTTTCTAGAGAGTTTCTCACAAAATCACTAATACAAATTCTATAACTACATTTTGTTACAATATTGAAAAAGATAAGACAATTTTCTATGTTCCATATATTATAAGATATAAATTGCAGCCGCCGTATTAGAGTTGATTCGTGGTCATGCAGCGTTCAAAAATGATTAACCTGGATTTAAATTAGGCGTTCCGACGCGTCGTGTGTTGAAATGATGCCTTGGACAAACACCGATGGCAGTTTGTTGATCGGCTTTAATTAATGACGATATTACTGGCGTACATTCATGAAGCATTCGAAGGTATACGATGCATTTGTTATTGAATAGTTGAAATAAATTCGTCATAATTTCACACCAGTATGCTCATGACATTGTAATGGGACGTAGACTAATTATACGCTTTTCTCGGTGAAGCTGTTGTTAGAATATGTGTGTCATTATCTGCGAGTTGCACTATGCATAACGAACGCGCTCATTTTTATTCCTTTCTGTGCACTTGCAACTTGTAATGCTTTGAATATCCAAATGGGCAATCGCTTACAAACTAAGTAAAGCGTAATTGCTTATTATGTTTTTTTTCCTACCCATGCTTTACAATTATGAATTTACCTTGTCTTGGTTTCCTGTTGGCATCAATGTCGAAATCTCTATTCTACCTAGTGATTTCCAACACATGCTGCTATTAAGCTTAAGTCAGAATAAATAACGAGCTCAATCAAATTCAAAATTTTGTTTGTTTTTAAAATTTCTACGTTTTTGTTTTGTTCCTAATGTTTCGAATTTATACCGAAATTTCGTTCTTTTTTCCGTCTGTTTTCAAGATTTTGACAGTTGATTCTACTATTTCCAAAAATTTTCTTTTCATTTCAACTTTTTTCGAAATTTTGACATCTTGCTTAAAATCTAAATTAATTTTTTTCTATAATTTCGACATTATTCTCAAGAGGTTTTGTTGTAAATTAATTTATTTTCCTAATTTCGTTGTTTTTCTGAAAATTCCCACTTTAAATAAAATATCTTACCCAAAATTTCTACATTATGAAAACTAGAACGTTCAGGAAAATAATTTTGTAAAATTTTTAAAATATTTTCTTAACCATTAGTCACTAAAATTTCGATGCTAAAACAATACCGAAAATGAAATTCAAATTTCCAGTAGCTAACTAAGTTACTATTGAAGGGAGAGCCCATGGTTTTATAAGGTTATATCGTACTGTCAGGTTATTAGATGAAGGATCGCCATTGCCATTATTCGATATTGTTTTAAAAAAGTTACACGAGGTATATATACGGCCTAATTACATTTAACTTTGTTAAAGGCGAAGCATTATCAATTATTAATGTGGACTTCCATCAAAGCTTTTATGCTCTAACGCAATTAGTCAAAATTTTGCAAACCATTAAAGTTTGTTTGTGTAGGGCCGTAATGAAATGATTGAATTATTTGTTGCATGTAATGATATAAGGAAACTATTACACTATTGGCTGCATTATGTAACTACTCTGGAAATAGTCATTAAGCTTCGAGGGGATTCGATGGTAGCTCTTAAAAATATGTAACAAAAGCCATATGAAAAGTTTAATATAAAATCGATACTACGCCTATATGAATTGAATAAAATTTCTTAAGGATATTCAGTTCCTTTCAAGGGATAGGCTTCACATATTCGAATAAATCTCTCCATTTTTATCAGACAGCTGGTGCAATGAAAAATTATTTTTCCAGCTTAGGATATATCGAAATCGTAGGACTTAAATAAGTGCGCTAGTTCTGGACAGGTTACACTGTCACGTTATATACGAAACAGCTTTTTTTATTTTATTCATTATATGATATTCCAGAGGACGATCAATTACTAATTTAAAAAAAAGCTTTTCAAATTTGTGCGTTGAAAGGTCTAAAAGCAAGACGAAACTTTGAAGTTTGAAAGTTTCTATAAATTTTCTCTTTTAAAGTAGAAATTTATAATCAAAATGAATAAAAAATCTCGATTCTTTTTAGAGATTGGTTTTTAATTTACAAATTTCGCGTTTAACGTTAAAATTTGACTTTATTATCCAAAAGAACCTTCCTTAGGAGCTTTTTTCAGAATTGGTTTTTAATTTCGAACCCATTATTTCTCAAAATTGGGCTTCTGAAAATTTTAAGATTTTTTTAATTCCTTGTTCCCGAAAATCGACGTATTTTCTCTTTCTTCCCTTTTCTTCTCTTCCCTTCTCTTTCTCTTTTATTTCTTCTTCCTCTTTCTCCTCCTCTTCCTCTTTTTCTTCCTTTTCCTCTTCCTTTTCCTTTTCCTCTTTCTTTTCCTTTTCCTCTTTCTCTTCCTCCTCCCCTTTCCCTTTCTCTTTCTCTTCCTCTTTCTCTTTCTCTTCCTCTTTCTCTTCCTCTTCCTCTTCCTCTTACTCTTTCTCTTCCTCTTCCTCTTCCTCTTCCTCTTCCTTTTCCTCTTCCTCTTCCTCTTCCTCTTCCTCTTCCTCTTCCTCTTCCTTTTCCTCTTCCTCTTCCTCTTCCTCTTTCTCTGTCTCTTCCTCTTCCTCTTTCTCCTCCTCTTCCTCTTCCTCTTCTCTTCTCTTTCTCTTCCTCTTCCTCTTCCTCTTCCTCTTCCTCTTCCTCTTCCTCTTCCTCTTCCTCTTCCTCTTCCTCTTCCTCTTCCTCTTCCTCTTCCTCTTCCTCTTCCTCTTCCTCTTCCTCTTCCTCTTCCTCTTCTCTTCTCTTTCTCTTTCTCTTTCTCTTTCTCTTTCTCTTTCTCTTTCTCTTCTCTTTCTCTTTCTCTTTCTCTTTCTCTTTCTCTTCCTCTTCCTCTTCCTCTTCCTCTGTCTCTTTCTCTTCCTCTTCCTCTTCCTCTTTCTCTTCCTCTTCCTCTTCCTCTTCCTCTTCCTCTTCCTCTTCCTCTTCCTCTTCCTCTTCCTCTTTCTCTTCCTCTTCCTCTTCCTCTTCCTCTTCCTCTTCCTCTTCCTCTTCCTCTTCCTCTTCCTCTTCCTCTTCCTCTTCCTCTTCTCTTCTTTTCTTCTTTTTCTTTCCCTTCTCTTTCTTTCCCTTTTCTCCTCTTCTTTTTCCTTCCTCCTCTCCTTCAAGAAAATGCAATTTTTCTTCAAGATTTCGAACTTTCCCTCAAAATGTCTAATTTTTGATTAGAATTTTGTTCAAAATTCTTTAGTTTCTCCAACATTCAAATTTTTCCTCGAATTCAACTTTTATTTTGACTTTATTCCCAAATTTTGACTTTCTTTAATTTAACTTCTTCGATATTTCAATTTATTTTCTGAATTTCGACAATTTTCTCAAAGATTTGAATTTATTTTTAGAAAAATTTTGCTCTGTTTTGAGAAAGAAATAGAAATTTCTAAAAAAAAATTGGCAAAGAGCTGAAATCTGTAAGCATATCTCTTTCGAAATTTTACGATTTTCCTTCAAATTCATTTACTAAAAATTCCACCTTTTTTACTTCATCATATTCTCAAAATATCGATTTGCCGTCAAAATTCGACGTTTTTTTAAAATTGTTTTTCCTCTGATATTGACATTTCTCAAAATTTCGAACTTATTCTCAAATTTTGGAATTTTTTCTTCTTTTCGAAGACCTATTGGTCAGTTTTCCTTCGAATTCAGGCATTCTGGTTTTTTTTTAAATGTGAATTGCCAGCTGTCTTTCATCTCTTCGGTGGTCTTCCTCTTGGTCTACAGGCGTGTCCTCCAGGTCCCTTCAAACAACTCTGTCTTCTTCCATTCTTCTCACATGGTCATACCATTGGCGTCTTCCTTGTCTGCCCCATCTTACCACATTGTCCACTCCGCATATTCTTCTGATCTCATCTTCTCTAACTATGTGTCTAAATGTTTTCCCAGTGATTGCTCTAAGCGTTTTCATTTCTGCTGTCCTCAGCATTGATTTAGTTTTGTTTGTGTCTGCTCTCGTTTCGATTGCATACGTCAATGTAGGTCGCACACATATCTTGTATATTCTCACCTTGCTATCCATTCGCATGTATTTGTTGCTCCACGCGACATCTTTTTTCGATGTTTCTTATTCCTTATTTTGGATTTTTATTGACTCGTTTTGCATTACACTGAAAGAAGTTTCTTAATTTTTATTAAAATTATCTAAAACTTCGACATTTTCTACTACCGGTTACTCTTTTTTGCTCAAATCAAATAGTTTTTTAGAAATTTCTTTTTTTTCCTCAGTGTTTGTTTATTTTCTCAATATTTGATCCAAATTTTAATGTCAGAAGTGAAAAATGGGACATTACCTTTTTTTGGAATTGTCAAGAAAAATGTATCTTGAAAATTGTCAACTTCCAAAATTTCAAGATTATGTAAAAATGTATGGTATATAAAAATAAAAATCGCCGCAAAAATATTTTCAGAGAGTTCACGTCTTTTGCAAATTCGTTTTATCTAAAAATTTTTATTTTTTTTTATAAAATAGATCAAAATGTACAAAACAGACGCAAATATTTTGACTTTTTCTGGAAATTTCAGTAATCTAAAATTAAAATTAAACTAAAAATATCAAAATGTTAATAGAAATAACTAAAAAATGAGATAAAATGCTCTTCTCTTTTTTATGGAAGTGTATAGAAAACTGTTTTTCGGAAATTGTTACCTAACTGTCAAAATTTCAAGAATATTTTAGAATTTAAATAAACAAATAAAATCACCAGAAAAATGTTTTTAGAGATTTCGATTCTTCTCAAAATTCTTCTTTTTATAATTTTTTTTTTTAAATAGGATAAAATGTTAACAGAGGCAAACATTTTCAAAAACTTTTAACTTTTTTCCCGTAATTTCAAGAATTTAAAATTGAAATAAGCCAAAGATTCCGAGCAAACATTTTAAAAGTATGGACTTTGTCAGAAAATTTGGCTTATTTGAAAATTTTAACGTTCGAATTTATTGCAATACAAATCTTGTCCCTGAAACCAAGAAAGATTAGAAAACAGGTTGCTCTAATGCTCTTCGATAGCCAAACTATCATCTTCAGAGAGATTCTGAATTTATTTTTAAAGGCCGTCATTTTTCGAAATTTTACGATTTTTTCTCAAAATGCTTTGTTTGAATATTTCACGTTATTTATTCGTTTAGTTCTCGAAATTTTAATTTAATTTTAATTTTGTTATCGAAGATCAAATTTTAACTATCTTTGAAAGATATGGACATTTCTCGAAATTTTGAATTTATTCTCAAAACTTCGAATTTTTATTTAAATTTTTCTCGAAATTCAACTTTGTCTTCAACTTTTACATTTTCTATTGTTTACTTCAAAGAAGGTCTTTTTCTCGATATTTGGACTTTTTTCTTAAATTTATTTCATTTTATCATATTATATCAAAATTTTAATGAAAAAGTGAAAAATAACGTAAAATTCTCTTTTTCATAGAAACGCCGAGAAAACTATTTTTGAACTTTCAACATTTCAAGATCATGTCCAAAAAATGAAAATGTAAAAATCGCCATAAAAAAGTTCCATCTTTCTAAAACCTTTTACTCTTTTTTCAAATAGGTCAAAATTAGAGGTAAACATTTTGCAAAGCTTTCAACTTTTTCGCGAAATTTCAGGTATTAAAATTCAAAACAAAAACCGATTATTCGAGGCATAAAACTTTCGGAAACTGGTGCCTTCCCAAAATTGGAAATTTTTTGAAAATTTCTCCTTTCGAATTTATTTTCAAAATTTCTTCTTTCCTTTGAAATTTTACTGTTTTCCTCAACATTCTTTTTCTAAAAATTTTAACATTTTCTTAGTTCGTTTGCTTTTCGAAATTTTGATTTATTTTGAAAATTGTACGTTTTTTTAAATGTAGAATTTTTGTACAGTTATTAATGTGTTCTTTTTTCTGAAGTTTTAATTTTTTTCAAATTTGACAAAGAATTGCCAATTTAAAAGGTTTTATTTCTAGTCTCATAATGATTTTATTAATTTATTTTTCTATGTAAAGTAGCAAGAGGTCAAATAAGGGTACCTTTAAATGATCGCATTTAAATTTAGTAGTCGTAGAAAAAACTTGCCAAATTAATACACCATCCAACGTATCTGTAAAAAGCTTTCAAAACACATTGAAACTATAATGATGAAAACCCAGTTTAAAACCATTTACATAGCGGTCTCTCATACATGACCGACAAAATATAATCAAATGTGCATTGGACCGTTTAGCCATTCGTCGAAGGTTGGCCAAGTTCGTACAAAAGTTTTTTGTTCTCACATATTCAGAGAGATCAGAGTTTAGCTCTTCCGTTCGTAACCGATCCCAGTTTTATTTCCAATTTGGAAATAATACTTCGCGTATTGGACAAGCTCCGATACCTTCACATTTAATTAAAATCCTCTCGGCGATGCAAACTCAATTTCTAATTTTCAATCGACCGTTTCGAAAAACCCGCGGGATTCGATTCTTGCAAAAGCGAGAGGCCGAGGGAATTCGACTTTTTTATTATTACATAGCTGAGTCAATTTTGAGCGCAATTTTCAACGAGTTAAATTACATCAGGAAGTCATGTTCGGAATATCTTTCAGATACCTAAGAGCCTCCATGCGATGAAAATTATTGAAGACTAGAAAATAACCAGTACTGTCGTTTTTCTATAGTCTTAGTGGTAAACAAAAGTCGACTTGGCTTAGTAGGCTTAGTACCTTAGAAGATATTTTCATTTAAGCCAATATGAAAATACCGAGCTAGTCTGGTGACATATTTTAAGGGGCAGCTATCTATGCCTGGGGGACGATTGGTGGGCGGTAGACAGCGACGGCAGGTCAAACTAGAAGATTTACGAAATAATTATTGTTTTGCTTTTTTATTTAGATGTGTGTCGTTTACCCAGAGCTTTTCCAAGCATCTAGGTGAAAAGGCTGCAGTAGCTTTGTGTATAACGAGTTAAAATACAATTTGTTTTGTTTATTAAGAGTAATCAACTCAGTCTTTAAAATTTGATCCACATTTTCACCCTCTTAGGGGCGAATGTCTGCAATCTTATCTAGGTGTACCAAATCGAGCATCTAAATTTTTAGTAAAGTCGCTTCCCTAAATAAGTAATTTATTTAATTAATCCGTCAGGACTTCTTGTTTTTTTTGCGAATTTCCATTTCGCAGCACGCGATGAAAATAAAAGCTGCATCGATAATTAAAAAGGCATTCTCCGCGTTAAATAAGGCCCGTAATTCGATGTGATTTTTTTCAATGAACAGACGCGGAAGCAGTTCTAAAACGTGCATTACGTACACGCTGACGGTACGCAAATTAGAGAACGGAAGGAAGGGGGCCAGCGAGGGGCCGAGGGAGGGTCCTCGACAGCAGCACACGGGAGATATGCCTGAACGACAAGGGCGTGACACAACTCATATGCTTCCAACAAACCTGATTACCTGATTCAACTTCCAATTCACGCAGTTCGTCCTCGCCAGTCATCCTTTCCGATGTGCGCTTTGCCCGTTTTTAAAGAAATCCGCTAAAGGGATAAATGCCAAATTCGGCGTGCCGGTAAGCACACAACCGCTCTATGACAAACTCACCCCTTTTCGCACGGGTTTCCGCACTTATTATTGACGCCGAATGCGTCGCTTGATAACACCCACACACATCTTTTTCACCTGGTTCTCCTTTATAATGGTGGCAGTTTAATAAAATTATGGCATGATCTACAGTGGCATCTAGAAATATTATGTTATCGAATATTATTAAAAAATAATTTCGTAAAGGTCAGTAGCGTCTCCTCCATGAAAGCAAGGGACATTGGAAAGCTCACTCTCCAGAGTTTAAGCCCTTCCATTTTTTTATTTCGAGTACATTTTCGAGAGAATATAACCCTTTTCCCTAAAAGTACACTTTTAATTTTTTCCTTAAATTTCGCCCTTCAACTTAAAAAGTTTACTTTTTTTCCAAAATTTCGGATTTTGGGAAAATCATTGATATCTCTAGATTAAAACTAAATCTGACAAAAAAAAAGTAAAACTTTTAATTTAAGTTTCTAAAATTTTAGCAAAAAGAAAATTGATGTTTAAATTGCGAGAAGAAGAAAGTCGAAATTTCGAGAAAATTCTAAAAAATTTTCTATTCGATTTAATTTCAAGATTATGAAAATTAAATTTCTTTTTTAGTGGCAAAATTTCAACCTTTATCTCAAAATTTATTAATTTATTTTTTTGTTTTCTAATTTTTGACTTGAAACATAGAGTTTTACTTTCCAGAAATATTAATTTCCTTTCAAAATTTCGAGACTAGTGCTTTTCGAGTTTCCTCGAAAATATTTGTTAAAAAGTTTCACTTTTTCTTTACTGAACATTTGATTTATTCTAAAATTCCAATTTTAAATTTACAATTTTTCCTGCTTTTGAATAAAATGTTGGCTTTATATGTCAGTTTGTCTTTTTCGAGAGAATTTTTATTTTTAAAATATTACGAGATGATGGATTTTCCCAAAATTCCGATTTTTCAGTTTTCACTTTTTTCTCTTATTTATTTGCTAAAATTCCCCTTCATTTTTTTCAGAATTTTTATTTTTTTCCCAAAATTTCGACCCTAAGCTTGCAATTTTTACTTTTTTCTTTGAAATCTTGACTTTGTGATGAAAGTGTGTTAAACGGTTTTTTGTAAAAGTTATATTTGCAACCTTGCCTTTCTTGAATCAAATTTTCAACTTTAAATTCAAAATGTCTATTTTTTCGTACTATTTAAATTTTAGCACTTCGTCACTTTTATTTTCGAAATTTCTATATTTTTTTCAATATTTCAAATTTTGTACAATTTTGTTTTTTTTAATTTAAAAACCGTTCTTGTGTCTGTATGAAGTCCAGGATTTTGGTACGCTAGCATCTTGAGGATCGTTTTTGGTTCCATTTTCGGATTCCGGAATTCATCCCAAGACTCTTGTTGATTTTGGTACGTCCTTTGCATCCACACGATGGTAAGTTTCGTATTAGTCAAGGTAATGTTTCCTGCGAGAGTCCGCTCCAACCATTCCTTAGTGATCTGGTCTGCGCAGGAAGCCGCAAGAAAGCCCCCTTTATAATTCACTCTGGAGAACCTTGGAGGTAGTTCTAGCGGTCATTTTTTCCCAGTTCATTGATAAGAGGTCTCCTTAATAAGGTACCCTTGCTCTTCGCTTATGGTAGTTCCTGGATATCTTTCTGGTAGTATGGCTAGTCGGATATAATAATAATAATTAAATATGTTCTCAAAAAACCTGAGAGTATAATTTTAGTGTTTTCTTTCTTTCGGGACTTTTTGATTTTAAATCCCAAAACTGTGTTTTTCTTGTCGGATATATTAATAATATTAATTAAATATGTTCTCAAAATTTCGAAAATATAATTTCAGTGTTTTTCTTCCTTCTGGCTTTTTGATTTTAAACTTAAAACTATGTTTTTCTTGATGGTAGTAATTTCTTTCAAAATTTCCTCCTAAATCAGGAAATTTTAATTTTTATTTTCAATTTCATGTTTAAGGTTGTTTCAATTTTTTTCTACAATTTTCGCTTTAGATCAAAAATGTTTCCATTTTTCTTTATAATGGTCACGCAAATCGTAATTTTGACTTTTCATTGAAAGTTCAAATATAATTCCAAGTCTGCACTTTCGATTGCTGTATTTTCTTTGGCAAGTTGAATTTTTCTTAGAAACTTTCGATTCTAAATAAAAAATTTCAACTTTTTTCTCAAAATTTCAAGTTAACATACGAAGTTTTTAAATAAATTTTCCAATATCAAAATATCAGTTTTAAATTCGACATATTTTCTCAAAATCCTTAGAAGCTAAACTTTGAATTTCTGCGACTTTAAAATTTAATTTCATTTCAGGTTTAAGCTTTGAAAATTATTCATAATTTTTTTTTATTCGAAGTTTCTCGGTTATTTGAACTCCGAGTTTTTACCCTCTTTTGTCTGATTTTGAGTTTAAGACCAAAGTTTCGAAAAAGCGATATAAAAATTTCAGGTTTTTGATAAAGATTTTGATTTTTTTAATCTTCAGTTTATCCATTTCTTCCTAAATTCTTGCATTTAACTTATTTTTGACAGAACATTTTTTCTAGAAATTGCGTATAATTAAGTAGTTAGGATTTTTGTTGGCTTAACTTCCAAAGCCCTCTCCTAACTGTGCCCACTATTGGGACATTGAGGCAACGTTTAAAAATTACTGCTCAACAAGCAATGTGCATTCAAAATTGAATCTAAGAAGAAGACGCTTGTGCAGGAGGGCCCTTGTGTACCGCACAACACTGCCCCGTCGTAGTTACCCCACTGTCCTACACATTTGAGTGTGAAAATTTTTTGTGATGAAAAGAAAGTTATAAGTTTTTGGTGGCCGTAATTGGGAGTTAAACAATTTTTGTAGGTGATAGTTAGAAATTTAAGAAATTTCTTGTAATGATAGTTGGAAATTTGTAAGGCCTTACCCCGTTCAAAACAAAGATCCTAGCGATACATCTGGGAATATGGTGGTAAATGTGAAACGGGTTTGTAAGCTTTGTCTTCAATGCAAATTCATCACATTATACAAGTCGAGTTTGAAAAGCTTTAGAGAAACTAAAATTCGGAAACGGTGCGAAACACTGAAGATCATTAAATGAGTTATTCGCGGTAATAGCATAAAAGAGAATTTTAAATAAATTGCCTTTACGCCCATTTACATATCATTATGTCGTCGTTTATTTCACGGTGCCTTTCCCAGTTTTTCGACGCCTTTGCAGCACCTTTCGAAACTTTATTATTCGGCAGGTCTCAGCTTCGCTCTTGTGAATATTTTCGCGGCTTCCGTTTTACATATTTACCGACGCGACTGCATCAGATTCTCTCATCCGTTCGTCGACGATAATTGTCAGTCGAGTATACCGCGTCTATTTGCAATAGCGACATAATTAAGAAGTCCCTCTGTATGTTATCAAGATGATGAGCAAACAGGTAAATAAACACAGGCGTTGGAGGGCCCTTCCGCAGCCCTGTTTACTTAACCCGAAGACTCATTCAACCAACTAGCATGTCCATCATCAACGCTTCGGAGATCACAGCACATATGAGCTTGCACTTTGGAGCCTCTTTGTCCGATAATCGTCCTCTGATGTGATTTCATAGCCGAACTGCCATACTACGCTATAGTACAACGGTATTAAGATATATTTCAAATGAGGTGAAACAAACTTGTTTCGAAACCATCCGACCGTTACGTCGGATCTCGCCCTTTCTCAAATTCATCGCTTTTATTGACAGCACATTACCCCATAATACGGGGGAGTTCTGCATGAAAATAAAGAAAATTCCTTCGAACGTGCAAATTTTAACTTATTCGGGAAGAGATTTAAAATTTGGGCCATCCGATTCGGATGAACCTTAACGGGGATGGAAATGCGCCGCATAAAATATCTATTTTTTATACGAATTCCTCTCCCAGATACAAGTATTTCAAAATGAATTTTGTCACTGATGTAGAGCATATTGACGCCAAAATAAAATTGCAAATATCCACCCCAGAGCACAACAGTTAATATTTTGGGTTGAAATTGGAAAAACTAAAGTCGAAATTTTCGAAAATAAAAGTCAACCCTTTGCAAAAATCAATATTTTAAGTATAAAGTGAACATATTTAAAAAGAAAAATTAAAAATTACGTAACTAATAAATCGTATTAACAGTAAATATAAAAATAAAACTACAACATTTATTGTTAATACAGTTTATTAATAATATTATAAATATTAAAGAACTTTACGCAATAGGTGTTAAGAATTTAAATTATTAGAATAAAAATTGGAGCTTTAAACACGAGAAGTCGAGATTTGGAAAACAAAGAGAAAAAGATCGAGATCTAGAAAATATACTCATAGTTAATAAAAAAAACTCTTAATATTTTGAGAGAGGACAAGTCTAAATTTTACAAAATAAAAGTCAGCCATTTGGAAAAAATCAACTATTTGTGTATAAAGTAAATTTTTTATATTTTTTCAATTTTTTTATTTCTCATCATTTTTGCAGTAAAAAAATAAAATTATGCCCGTGTTTGCCACTGAAAAAAATAAAATGAGAGTAGATATTTAAAATTATTATTGCTCGAAAAGTAAGACTCGAGTTGCTCGAGTTAAAATTAAAAAAATAGCTCATAAAATAATATTTCAATTTCAAGGAAAATGGTGACAGCTGAAAATTACACTTGTGCCTTTTAATTTTTTTCGGGGGCCTCTTACAAGAATTCGAAAAAAAAATACAAACCTTTGTGTGATTAAATCAAAATTTAAAGCTTTGCACAAAATTTTAAGAAGAGGAATATTTTAGAAAAAAGACTACAAAATAAAAGTGGAAGTCCTAACTTCTGAGAAAGGAGCCAAAATTTCGAAAAACAAATCTAATTTCAAAAAGAAATTGAAAATTTGCGCAAATAAATTTAAATCTTTTCACGAATTTTTTAAAAGAGTCGACATTTGTGGAGAATGAATATTAAAAAAAAATCTGAAAAATGAAAACATAAACTTTAAATTTTAAGAAGCCAAATTTGATAAAACAAACAGGATTACTAACAAAAATGTTTGTTGAAATATTGCAAATAAAGGCGAAATAGAAAATAAACTCAGGAAAACTGTCTTAAAATTTCAAGGATAAATGTCGCAAAAATTGACATTAAAAATCTTTCGAAAAACCTTGAAATTAAAAAAAAAATGTAAATACTAAGATAAAGCATAACTTATAATAAAAACTAAAACTACAACGCAAAAATTTCTAAAACTTTTAAAAAAGAATTGTAAATATTTTGATAAATATATAAAAATTTTGAGAAAATACTGAAAATTACAAAACTCTACAGATAAAACTCGAAAGATCAAGATCGAAATCTCAAAATTACTTTAAAAATGAGCGATACAATAAACAAAACGAAATTTCAAAAAACTAAGACTTAGCTGAAACATATTTGAACTTGAAATTAAAAACTTTGCAAAGCCAAAGTCAAATTTTAAAATGAAAACAGGTTAAAAAGACCAAATTACCTATGAAGTTTCAGGAAAAAATAAATAAAAATCCGAACGATTAAAACTCAATATTTCAAGAATACCTCGAAATTCTAAAATAATACTCACTAAATAGAAAAGAAGGAAACAGTTATGAAAGTCATGCGGTCGAACTCAATAGATGCGCGCCAAAAACTCGAAATTTATGTAAATAAATCGAAAATAACTATTTCAATAATTTTAAGAAAATACCATTTCTGCAGAATGAAAAAAACTTCAGAAAAAAAAAACCTAAATTGAAAGTGTAAAATTCAATTTCGAAAAATAGCAAAAACAAATGTGATGAAATATTACGATTGAAAATAAACTCAAACTTTATAAAAAATAACTTGAGAACCTAACTGCAAATCTTTCGCACAACCTTAGTAGTAAAAAAAACTGCAAACTTAAAATTTCAAAAAAAAGCTTAAATAAAAACTACAATTTTAATAAAACAAACTTTCTGAAAAAAATGTGAGATCTTGGAAATAAAAATGGAAGTAATTAAGACAAATCTCTAAATCTGGAGAAAATACTTGAAATTTACAAATCTAACGGAATTAGTCAAGATTTAAGAATTATTAAAAAATATAAGAATCAGAATTCTACGAAACTTTCAACAGCATAAAGCAAAATTTTAAATAAAAAGTTTAAATTTTGTTTAAAAAGCCGAATTTTTTGGAAAAGGTCGAAATGTTGAAAAAAAAAATGAAGTAAATTCCAAATTATGTAAAAAATATTGAAATCATTACTTATGAAAAAAAAATATTTACGAAGGAAAATTTGGCCAAATGTCGAATAAAACGACATTTTTTGACCAAAAGAGATATTTTTGATAACAAAATTTTAACCCAAAATTTTGAAAAAATTAAAGTTTTGAAAAATGTTGAACCGAAATTAGGAATTTCAAAAAAATTGTGGCACAAAGTGGCAATCAAAGTTTCGACAAAAGATTTAAAAAAACTGAATAAATTTTTTTACAAAACTTTTGGGGAAATTAAATATCTTGGAATCTTGGAAAAAAATTAGTATTTTGAGAAGGAACCTTGAAATTCTGGAAAAACTTTTTATTTTTCGTTATTTTTTGAAATCAAAGTTAGAATTTCAAAAAAAGATTGTATCAAAATTTCCCAAGTAAAATTCTTGAGTTTTCTAAACAAAATTTTGATAAACAAATTAAAATTTTGAATTTCAGTTTAGTAATATTCTAAAAAATCCAGAAAAGGCCAAATGTGGGGTCTAAAGAAATAATTAAATTTTCAAAGTTGGAATTTTTTAGTCGAAATGAAAGGTTAGGTTAAGTTAGGTTAGGTTAGGTTAGGAAAGGTTGACCAAAAAATTAAGTTTAAGCTCAAAATTTAGAGAAAATGTCGAAATCTTTAAATCACGTCAAAAAGTTTTGAAAAAGAAAAAGCCAACATTCAGAACAATATTTTAGGTGGAACGGACTGGTTCTTGGTTATCTTCAAAAATTGAAATACATATCTTGTTCCCTGAAACCAGAAAAGGTTAAAAAGCACAACATTTGTTGTGTTTTTTAATCTTTCTTGATTTCAGGGGACAAGATTTGTATTTCAATTTTATCAATATTTTAAATTAACAATTGAACTCTTATTTAAATTAGAAGGTAAAAAACTAAAGGATACACTCGAAATTTTTGAAATTACTAAAATAATCTTCATTATGGGAACTTGAAACTTAAGAAATTAAAGTCGAAATATCAAAAATCAAAAATTAAATTAAAAGGTCTGCATATGGGAGTATTACTGTGCTGCCAGGATAAGGTCTCGAAGGACAAGGAGTAAGTGAGTAAAAAGAGGTTGAAGAATGCTGCAAAAATGCTAATCTCTACATTAAAGTACTATCCAGGGTAATCAAAATGAAACAAATAACGAATTTTATGTCGCTACTAATATCTAAATTCTAAAAGGTATTTGCTTGTGTGCCCACTTTTCACGGCTCAATAATTGAAGAAGCCATTTTCAAAATATGTGCAGATATATAGTATGATAAGAAACAGTAAATAGGACTACTTTTTATTCCAATCTTATATTATATCTAGAAAGCTTAAATAACCTTTTTATACGTAATTTCGTTTCTTGAAATTCGTTCTGGAGATTCTCAGTCACGAGTATAAATGGCATCTGTAGAATTTTTCATGGATGTTTGAAACAACATTCGAACTCTGGATCTAGTGCCTTCCAATTCGATGTTTTATCTTCTAATTTTGACTAGTCTGACTGCAGTTGATCAATTTCATATATTGTTTGAGGGCGTTGATAGAAAAGATTTGTCTGCCCTCAGCTATAAATTTTTCCTACCGTCGACTTGCAGGTTTCCGACCCTATCCAGGAATGCTTTACTGCAGTCGTCCCCGGTGTCAGATTTTTAGAAGACTTTGGAATTATTAGACAGCTGACGTTATCAAATTCTGTGACCTTTGGCAGCAACCTCTTTTCTTGGGTCCTCGAACTATTACCATAAAAGTAGGCATCTATATTATCCATTTCAGCAATATTATGTTACCGCCTTACAATTTAAACTGAAAATAAATTTCAAGTTTTATATAAATGTAATATTGTTTTGAAACTTCCTTTCAGTTGCATTGCAGTTAATTAGTCAAATACGTTGACGAAGTCAAGGCTGATAAATATTTTTTAATGTACGTTTTCAACCCTCCAGTGAACTTCAGAATGTAAGCTACATAATAGAGAATTTGTCGATAGTTTCAAAAGCCAGTTGCCGAATAAAGCTAAAACTAATTAATTTTTTGCAAGACGGATGCATTTTCACCTAACAGGTGTAAACAAAGACTGTCAATATATTATTGTTAACGTATTGTACGTGGGCCCTAAGTTATTGAATAATACCCTTGCTGAGTAAAGCGTCGGGAATCGGGAACTCAATTCACCAGGCGGCAGATAGCGGCGGTACACGGGAACAAGGCATTGACACAATGAACCTTTAGATTACATTGTAATCGCATCCACAACAAGCGGCGTTTTGCGACAACTCACTCTTTGCTCCCTAAACCACCCTCATTCTTCGCTCCATTATATCGACCGAAAGACCTTATGCAAACGACTTCATACTAATGGCCACAAAATGCCCCTGTTTGCAGAAAGTAGATTGTTTCAAAATTTAAAAACTCTGCAATTAAAGTTTATGGTCGAATTTAAAAAGAATCAAATAAAGTCGAAACTAATCCTTCATCCTTGATGAATCTCATGTACACAGCCATAAATATCAAGAAAACTCATCGTGGGCAAGCCCAAAATTATTTTAAAAAGTTTCTAGGAAGCATCAAATTCTTAGAAGGGAAGCACCCAAAGCTCTCAAAGAATACCATCCAGGACCCCAAATTTTAAAGCAACGTTTGCTCTACGAGAAAACCAACAAGGAGCATCTAAAATGATAACTACTTAAGAAAAATTAAGACTTAATCTTTGCGAATGGACTGTACTTAAAGAAAACAAATTTTGAATTTCTATTGAACATTTCTAATATATTTTAAATTTTTTTCTAATCTATCTAATATTGAAATACAAATCTGGTCCCGTAAAACCAAGAAAGATTAAAAAACGCAACGAAGGTTGCTCTAGAGAGCAACCTTTGTTGTGTTTCTTAATCTTTCTTGGTTTCACGGAACAAGATTTGAATTTCAATTTTTGAAGATAACCAAGGACCAGTCTGTTCTGCCAAAAAAAATAGTCTCTCTAATAACTGGAAGAGGAGGAAACTATCTCAAGAACCAATTTAGCCCTCTACCTAAATCTGCTCAGTTTTATAAGAGTTTAGTTGAGTTATTTGGTTTTAAGTTAAGGGCAGCAAGGACGTATCCTTATTATGACCATAATATTCTTATCTCTGAATACGAAATTTGACCTAAGGAAGTAATTTTGTAGATTGGTTTAATCGAGATATAATTGCTCATATGCTGATGGACTAATCTTCCGAAACCAATTAATAAATTTTTATGAAACGTAACCAATCGTTACTCTTTTAAATCCGATACAATTATCCTTAAAGTCTACAATTAAATATGGAGAAGATCCCATGCTTAAAAACCTTCGATGTAGAATTTAATATAATGTAAACACTGCTTAGGTAGCCAATTACCTCGGTGAAAAACTTCCGGGATGTAGGGCAAGCTTGATCCTTTTGTGGTAGGAGGAAGGTAGGCTTTAGTGGACAAGATCCATTTTGAAAGGCGAGCCCGAATTCAATCTCCATTTTAAGTTAAGTTTGGCGCCTAAAGCCGCCTTCGGAAAAGGAGAAAATGCGGTTAGAGCAAGATCGCGAGAGATATAAGAGGGATTGCCGTACAGAAATGAATGATGAGTGTACCGATAGCGGACCTGATAAAATCGTAAGGAAGTTTTGATGGAAACGGGAGCAATGTCGCATTGTTCGTTCGTTTACGCACGTCATCACCTCGGATTCACTTCGAGATGGTAAAAGATGCCGAGATATCAAGAAACTTGCATAAAGGACACCGGTCGAGCATTGTAGGGCCATCTCGCCGCTTCTGTCCCTTTGCCTCTATGTACAATATTCTAGGTGTTAATGAACAGTAGAATTTAAGATGATAACACTTTATTATGAATAGAGCAAAATCAAATAATTCAGAACAAGTTTTAGAGAAAAAGTCCACATTTTAAAGGAAAAGTCGAAATTTTGACAAAAATGGGAATGGACATTTTTAAAGGTTCACATTTTTAATAAAATCGAAGTTTGCAAAAATGTTGGTATCTCCAAAAAAATGTTGGAGTCAACTTTTTCACAAAAATATCAACATTTTGAAGTAGAGTAATTTTCTCAAACTCGTAACCTTCATAAAGAATCGAAATTTTCAAACAGAGTATTTGAAAAACTCCAAATTTCTTTAAAAGTTCAACATTTTATAAGAAGTCGAAATTTACAAGTCAAAATTTCAAGCAAAAATCAAACTGTTAAAGTAAAAATTTTGAAAAAAGTCTATTTTTTTTTTCAAAACAAGTCAAAATTTCTCGTAAAGGCGAAATTTTGAAAACAGTCTTCACAAAAAGACGACAGACCCTTTATAAAATTTTGACTTTTTTTGAATATTTCACTTTTTTTTTAATTTCGCCTCTTCTCAAGATGTTGAGGAGTGGAGTATTTAGAAAAGTCGAAATTCTAAAAAGTAAAAATCTTAGGAAAGTTGAAATTCACAAAAAAGTAACGTTTAAAAGGAAATCAATTATTTAAAACAGAGCATGATTTTCAAAAAATCTAACATTTTGATAATGTCGAAATTTCCAAACAAAACAATGAAAATAGGTGAAAATTTAAGCAAGTATTGAAAATGTGAAAAGCATAAAGAAGAGATCTTCAAAATGTTTCGAATTTGGAATAAAATTAAATTTTCAAAAAAAAAAAACGTTTTTATAAGAAATGAGAATTTTTAGAAATTTTGAAAATTTCAATGACCAGCTTTTTTTTAAGTGAAAATTTTTGTAAAATCAATAAGCAAAAGGCAAAAGTTTGACAAATAAATTCAGAAAAGGTCAACAGTCAAAATCTCGACCTATTATATTACTAATTGTTTCACTTCTTCTTCAAAAATTGAAAAACAGAACTTGTCCCCTGAAACCAAGAAATATTAAAAAACACAACAAAGGTTGCTCTAACGCGAAACAGTTTATCTCTGAAGATGACAGCTTGGCTGTCGAAACGCGTTAGAGCAACCTTTGTTGTGTTTTTTAATCTTTCTTGGTTTCAGGGGACAAGTTCTCTTTTTCAATTTTTGAAGATAACCAAGGACCAGTCCGTTCCATCAAACTTCTTCTTCAGATTTTGACAAGTTTTTACTACGTTTCAAAAAGTCAAAATACAAAAAGGTAGAATTTTGAAAAGAGTCCAAATATATCAGAAGCCAAAATTTTAAAAGGATTCAAAATTTTGGGGAAAAGTCTGAATTTGAAAGGTCGAAATTCCCAAAATAAAGCAAAATGTTGAAAAAGGTTGCAATTTTGAGTTCATTTGTTGAAAAAGCTGTAAAGAGCGCAAATATTTTAAAAAAGCATGACATTTTTAGGAACTTGGAAAAGTTAAAGGTCGAAAATTTTTAAAAAATTCAAAATTTTCAAGAAAAGTTGATTTTTGTAAGAAGTAAAATATTTGATTTGAAAACGAAAATTTTAAAATTAAAAAATTGTTGTAGTCAATATTTTTAAAATATATCAAAATTTCAAAAAGAGTATACATTTCCAACAAAAAAAGTTTCAACCTTAAAATACTCAGTGAAATTGTTTAAAAAAGTCGAAACCTTTATAGACACTTAAAATCTTTCAAGGTCAAAATTTTTAAAAAGGGAACTTTCTTTTTAAAAGTCAAATTTGAAAGAAAGTAACAATTTAGGGTAAAAAATCGAAATTTTGTAATAGGCGACATTTTAAGAATACAAAATTAAAAGTAAAATATTTTTCAAAAAAGCTAAAACTCCCAAAATCGAAATTTTCAGACAGAAATATTTGAAAAACACGAAATTTCCATTAAAATAGTAATTTAAAACGTGGAAATTTACAAAAGCCAAAATTTCTTTAAAAGTCCTAAGTTAAAAAAAACCAAAACTTGGAGAAAAATTCGAACTTTTGAAGTCAAAATTTTAACAAAAGGCAAAATTTTGATATAACATATAACTAAAATTTTAAAAAAATATAATTTTTTCCCAACAAGTCAAAGTTTGAGCAAAAGACGAGATTTTGAAAACAGTAATTTTTACAAAAAGTCAACAGAACCTTTTAAAAGTTTGACCTTTTTAAATATTTCATTGGTTTTTAATTCGTTTCTTATAGAATATTGAGGAGCGGAGTATTCAAAAAAGTGGAAATTTAAAAAGGTTTAATTTTGAGCAAAAAACGAAATTCACAAAAGAGCGAATATTTCAAAAAACTGAAAGTTTTGATTATAGTCGAGATTCTAATGGTCAAAATTTCCAAACAAAACGTTGGAAAAAGTGAACATTTTAAACAAATACTGAAAATATGAACAATAAAATCAAGCGATTTTCAAAAATATTCGAATTTGAAATAAAATCAAATTTTCAAAAACTAAGTTTTCATACCAAATAAAAATTTTTAGAAATTTAAAAATTTCAAAGACTAGAATTTTTTAAATACAGTAGAATTCAGTTGGCACGGACTCGGATGATCCAACTCTTCGGATAAACCGACCTTGTTCTTGGTGCTACAAAAAATTTTTGAATTTGTAGCTTGTGGATTTTTTTACGTAAATTTTGTAAATAAAAGATGCCTTTAAATTTTTTAAAACACCTTAAACGACACCTGTACTCCTCCCCTTTTTAATACATTTAAAAATACGAAGCCATAGAGGTTCAAAAGGCATGGTGGAACAAACTGGTCCTTGATTATCTTTAAAAATTGAAGTACAAATCTTGTTCCCTGAAAACAAGAAAGATTAAAAAACACAACAAAGGTTGCTCTAATGCGTTTCGTTAACCAAGCTATCATCTTCAGAGAGATACAGGATCTCTTTGTGCAAAAGTCTGTCATTCAAATCTGCAGAAGAAACAATTTTGGCTTTTTTTTAATGTTTATATCAAAAATATTGCATACATATCAATTAAAAATAAAATATGTACTATATTAGGTATTATATGTATGTAGGTAATTCAGAGAACACATTTTTACTTAAAAAATTTCTTAATTTTTTATACTACGGATGGTCCAACCTTTTTTGGGATTCGACCTATCCCTTACTCCCGTCATAGTCGCATTACCAGAATTCCACTGTAGTCAAAAAATATAAAATTAAAATTTGGAGAAAGGGCAAAATTTTGAAAAAAAAATGTTTAAAGAAGGTCAACATACTTTTTGAAAAACATGACTTATTCCGTTTTTTCTCCAGGTTTTAAACATTTCAATGAAGTCAAAATAAAAATTGGAATTTTTTAAAAAAGATCGAAATTCACTAGCCAAAATGTTCAAAAACTCAAAATTTTGATAGAAAGTCGAAATTTTAAAAGGTACAAATTCTCAAAATAACGCAAAATGTTAAAAAAGGTTCAAATTTTGAGTTCTTTTTTTGTAAAATTTAAAGCACAGAGATTAAAGAAAAATCAAATTTTTAAAAACTTTAAATGTTTAAAGTCAAATTATTTGAAAAAATTCAAAATTTTCAAGAAATCAATTTTTTTTAAAAGTTGTAATTTAAAAAAATGAACCATAAACAAAAATATTTAAAAAAATGCATATATTTTTGATGTCCATATTTTCAAAAAATCAAAATTTTTGAAAATAACTTTTCCAAAAAAAAATTAAAACTTTGAGTTATCTAATGAAAATGTTTAAAAAAGTCAAAACTTTTAAAAACACGTAATATTTTTAAAGGTAAAAAATGTTTAAAAGAGTAGATTTCTTTGCAAAAGCTAAATTTAAAAGAAAATTAACAATTTAGGATAAAAATTAAAATTTTGAAATAACGAAATTTTAAAAAAGTAAGTTTCAAAAAAGGACTAAAATTTACAATCCCTCGACAAAAAATATCGGAGATAATGGAAATTTTGAATAAGATGGAAATTCTAAAAGGTCAAAAAATTATCCAAATTTCTGCAGCTATTTTTTTCAAGTTCTAACTTTTCAAAGAAAAATGGTTAGTTTAAAATGAGGTCAAGTTTCTGAAAGCTTTTCATTAAACAGTCGAAATTTTGTATAAAAATTTACGAAAGCAAAATTTCGAGGTGAAGTCGATTATTTGAAAAAAAAGGAAAAATTTTGAAGTATCTAAACTTCAAACAAAAAGTCAAATCTTAAAAAAAATTTAGGAAAATCGAATTCTTTTTCCAAACATTTTGGAATTTTCAAAAAGAGTTAATTTTTTTTTAAAATGTCGATTGTTTGAAAATGAATTAGGAAATTTTCAATAAAAGGCAAAGTTTTCAAACAAAGTCAATTTTCAATTAATGATTTATGTAAATCAAATATCTATATTTTGTGACATGTAAATTATATTAATTGTAAAGAAATTATTATTATTATCGATCTATGTTAAAATACTATTTTTTACAAAGTCATTTTTTTTATTTATTTAAACAATTTGTATATTTTATTAAATTGGATAGAAGTAACGTTAAAAAAAAACGAAGTGATTAATATTTTGCATCAAATAAATTTGTCAATTTCCAAAGATCTTTATAAAAGCAGTAATTGTGTATCCGATAAGATTTCTCACTGGTCAGTGACGCATTTTATGTTTTCCTTTATCCAATTCTATATTTAATTCAGGTAAAATGTCTATATAGCTGGTTGAAGAATATAAGTAGGAAAAAAGACGTAAATCCATGCCTAATATAATGTGAATAGGAAACTTTTAATGCAATGATTTGTTTTATTCATTGCATGTAAGCCGAATAAAATTTAATGCCCATCTTTTCTCCCTTAGAGGCTGCATTTAGGAAAGTCCTCTCTTACTGCTCACCCATTATTGCGAATTTGCGGAATTTCATGTTTCTAGACTCATCGGCCTAGGCGATGTGTTGTCTGTCAGTCAACACTTAATGATTTAGTAGATTTTTCATTGAGTAAGTACTTTGAGCAATTTTTATTTAATATTAAATGACTGAGGTACTTCAGTTTCAGTTTCTGAATCACCAAAATAAAAACCACTTTCAATAACTTTATTACCGAATGATCTAAAACGCTTTATACGAGCAAAAACCGAAAATATTAGGTGGTAAGCTCATAGCGAATTTAAAGAGAATGCCCATAAATTTTCGGAGAAAAGTCGTTAAGCCCGTAATATAAACTCTCGACAAAATATAAGACACACAAATGCAATCTGTTTTTTTTTTCGGACGGTAAGCTTTAATAGACATTTAAGGTAAATTGAGTTTCTCGAGTGCACGTTAACTAAAAATAAAAACAAATATAGGACGAAGCTTTCATCTTTGTTAAATTAATTGCGCTCGTCCCACATCGTCGGTCCCGATTTAATTCCCAGCGAGTTCATTCAGAAAAATTCTAGTTTTTTCAACTTAAATAAAACACTATAGTTATATATCAACTTTTTAGGGGGGGACTTATTAGTAATTATGGTTGAACTTAAGCTGATATGTTCAGTTTTTGAAGTGGTTCATTAATTTCCACGCTCAATTTTCCTATTAAATCCGAATCATTAAAAGACCAAAGTTATATCAAGTAAAATTTAACCCAATGAATGGGTATCGATTTCGTTCAATTTCGTAACGTTGGGGAAGCTTTAAAAGTGGCGGATCTCGAAAGAAATAATGAGAATAGAACTGGTAAGATGAAAACCCTGCTGGTGTCTCAATTAAAAACTCTCTTCAGCGAAATATTACCTTCATGCGATCTATAAATCCCGATAATTGAATATCAGTTAGGTACTGAACGTGAAAAATTGATGGCGAAACTTCGAGTATTTACCTCTGCAAGGCAGTTTAATCAAATCAGTTTTAATATTTGTGAAGCTGCACTTGCAATGCCATTTCAATTTATGAATTTCATTTAATGTGTGCTCAAGCTAAACGCATAATAATTCAAATAATGTCATTTTTGAATGGGGAAAGTTGGAATTTAATTTGGTGACTACATTGCTTTTGATTTCCAACACAAATACAAAAAAGGACTTTTGAAATTTTGACATTCAATTTTGAAAACCCTGACACCTTTAATACTCTCCTTTTTTTAACTTAATTCTCAACTTAAACTGAAAGGTTCGTTTTTTAAAGATTTAATTTATTTTTTGACATTTCGACTTATTAGTTGCTGATCACGTCAACCAAAGAGGATTTTAATTCAGTGCAACCTTTGGAAAGATACTGTAACAAAATGTAGTTATAAAATGTGTATTAGTGATTGTGTAAGGAACTCTCTAGAAACATTTGATAATGGGAAGGGGTCGCGATAATGAATCATATGGCAGGTAAGCGCCCTAGATATTTCTGCGAGCGATAAATCTTATCTGTAACCAAGTTCCGTTCAAGAAACCGGAACGGTACTGTGATGAGCAGTTGTCGTGATTGTTTGTGACCATAACCAGTGATTGTATGTAGTTTTTCAAAATTGTCGAATTTTGCTCATCTTTAAAAATTTTCGAAGAATAATTTACTTTCGATTTTCGGACCCAATTTGTCTACGTTGTGTTTAAAATTATTTTATTCCAATAAATTGTAACCCCAGCTCGTAGAGTCGACAGGGAAGTGTTATCAAATTCAAACAACAATTGACCTCAACGTTTTATTACAATTGGTCAAAAAAATAAATCAAGAAAATTTCAAGTTTGTGATTTTCAAGTGTTCTTAAACATAATACAACAAAATAAAGTGAACCTGTTTGTTTCCACTTGTTTAAATTTGCTGGACACAGATCTGAGAGAAACATTTCTTTAGAAAATTAAGAGAATTCATTAAGCACAAATGATCTGACATTCTTTGTCTAACTTGTTCGCTCGTATATGGTGCGTCGGTTATTAATTTTCCAAAGTTTATTTTAACCCTAATAATCGCAATGTTTTCCCCCAGCTGGGCCATTTAGTTTGTACTCGAAGGTTTTCAAACCAAATGCAGCTAACTTTCTACCTGATTATCGGTGGGTGTTCGCTGGTAAGTTTGTACACAGAGGTTCTCAAACTATTTTCGGGTGTCTGTTTTTATTCCCCAATTCTTGTGAGTTTTGTCGTTTCTTTGTTCAAGCATTCGTCACATAGCATACAGTTTTCTGTTAAAGCTTTGAGCTAACAATATCCAAAGGATAATGCTACGAGAAAATGGAGCTCAAGCTTGGAAATGAAGTTGTGATTTATCGTAATAAATCAAATTTATAAATGTTGATTCAATCTTACAGATCTCTCGTTCTCTCACTCTTTCTTTCTTTCCTTTGTTAACTTGTTCCTTTGTTTGTTTTCTGTTTTTCTCATACCAAACTCAATCATTCGAACTCAAACCAGTGTCATACAATAGACTAGAAATATTGTTCAGATTTCGTAGAAACTTTCTGAGCAGAATTTGCCCTTCTAACACTACATCTACTTCTACGACTACTGTTCTAATAGATGGGGCGTTTTCTGGCTTAGAAAGTGGCTAAGCTTGACTTAGCACAAAAACCATTTAAATTAAAGTTAGAAACTGGCAAGAAGTTCTCATTTCTTTCGTCAAACATCTCCCTAACGAGAGCCGATGCTGATACTGCTCGTCCGCCTACGTTAGTAAATTTATGTTGACAGTAAATCTAGGCATGCGACTATAGATTAGTAATTTTGCAAAAGCTTCCCGATCGCGACGCGCGGTGTTGTAATTCTCCGTGGCCTATATAGGGGGTCCTTTTTTTTGGACGTGTAACCGATGAGGGGACCCACGGATAAGGCAAGCCGGGCAAATACGCCAAAACAGAGGCCAGGAGAGGTTACTTATGCCCCCAGTGTGTTCAGGCGTATGATCCCGAGGGGACGCAGCCAGGAGCTCACCTGCGTTTGGGGTTTTGCCTGTGTCTGGAAAATTCTTCAGACAACCTTCTTACAACACCGGTTCCGGTTTTACTTTTTTTTTCGTTTCGAGAACGTACAGTACATCATCAGCAAATCCTAATATAGATGTCTGCTGTCAGTTACCGAGCCTGCGGTGATGGGTGTTATCGATTTTTTGAAACCCTGGAAACTCAGCTTCCAACAGCAGAACATCGAAGAACGACCTTAAGAAAATAGAAGATTTTTGAAGCAAATTTGCTTTCTTTGTTTTCGTCTCTTTTTTCTTTCTACTCTCTTTGTTTTTGTTTTTTTTTCTTTTTTTTTTGAAACTGAGACTGGTAGTTGCACCAGTCAGCGGTAGGGTTCTTGGCCCAATAATAATTTTCTAACAACGACTTTCTCATTCATTCGGTTTGTTGTGGAAGTTTTAAATTCCTTTCTCTTTTTTTTTGTGTACGCCCCCCAACCCCGTATTGATCAAAATTAGGAACAAGTATTTTCTCAAATTTTAGGAAAAGTTAATTAAATCATATAAGAGCGAAAAACCATCAAATAAAATTATGGGACAATTTAAAATTTACTTGCCTATTTATCCCGTAGCAAACATCACATAAATGGCACTAGAACTTCACGTTGAACAGAAATAGAAATTGTTTTTTTTTGTGTTCATTCACGTTAATTAGCACAAACAGAAGTAATTTTTATTTTTTAAACTCCCGTATTTCGTACTCGTTTGCATAACTAGTTTCATCGAAGTTCCGTCTTTGACTAGAATTTTTAAACTAATTTCCTCGAAGTTTAGTTCTTGACTATAATTTTTAAAACTTATTTCATCGAAGTTTAGTTCTTGACTATAATTTTTAAAACTTATTTCATCGAAGTTTAGTTCTTGACTATAATTTTTAAAACTTATTTCATCGAAGTTTAGTTCTTGACTACTTTTAACTTCTTTACGGTGCTTTAAGTTTTTCTTCCGCTACCCTTAACTTCTGGGGACCGAAAGATATCCTCTGCATCTCGCTAGAGGGCATGAGAATGCAGAATTTCTACTAATTTGAATATTTCTAATCCAAATTAACCCTTAAATAAAATTTGAAAAGGATTCTTAAAGTGAAAATCAAACTGCAAACCCCTTTTGAATAATGTCGTCCCTTTATCTTGCAAGTTTTACTTCGATAATTGAAATTTAAATAACTTACAATTGTACGTGTTTATAAGGGCTTTTTTCGAACGTCAAATTCCTCCAGTCTAACACCATATGGTCCTGCCGAGATATTTGCTACGGTCGCCGTTATCGGCACTTTACCCTTATTTATTACTCTACTTTTCAGCGGTCCTCCAAAACTAACATGTTATTTTACTCAGATTAGGTAAACTTGAAACAAACCAGGCCTAACAATTAACCCTTATCTAATTTGTGAACGCTAAGAAATCTGTTTCTCACGCAAAACGTTATGTTACAAAAAAAATTTTATATAGTACAATATTTGTAGATTTAATATTTCCAAGAAAATATTGAATAAAATGCAATTAAATAAAACAAACGAGGAAATAGAACAGTTTAGTAGAACACGACTCACCACAGTACCTATAAATACGCGGTCGTCTTTCCCTTAATCAGTTAGTTTGTTAGTTAGTCAGATAGTCTGATAGTTAAGCGAATTATCATTCTAGTGTTCCGAAATAAGTTTGAAATAAAGTGGTTACAATTCATTAAATTTTAATTTTCGAACCGATAACACGCAACAATATGTATTTTAGCAAAAAAGAACTTAGGTTAAATACCTTAAAAAATCTAATCAAAATTGACTATTAAATAGTTTTTCTTTGGTAGTCGGCTTTGTTTATTAGATGTGACAATATCTGATGACTTATAGTTCAAAAAGCTGTAGAATGAGTTAGATTAGATTGGTGATGCCGCTCCCATAAGAATTGAGTTGACGATGCCTGTACGTGATGAGGATTTAAGGAAATCGCAGTTTTAAGCAATCACGATTTCTCCCGTCCATGTAGCAGGATTTAAGATCAGATGTAATTATATCCTTTCGGCATACAGTCGGTTTAAGGTTTGATTAGGAGGACCATTAAAATGAATTTCGTCCTGTATACCTGAGCATTCTGCCACCCTCGTTCCAATCTCAGCGGGCACACTCTCATTAGCTCTGGCATCGCTTACACAAATCTGGGGCTTTAGATAGAGTGCTCTGGACAGATATCATTTATCATTTTGATGCAATCTACCGCAAATCGGATAAGAGGTCGCGGCGCATGTAACAATCTGGACTAGGTAACCGGAAAACTGGCTTTCTATAAGCTTGTTATAATTTCATGGGCATCGACAACAACTTTACGTATAAATAATTTATCACAATGGGCAAATTCGATCAACGCCTTGTTTTTCACAGGACCGGCCCTAATACGGTCATATTGAGAACATTAATCAGATTATTTACATTACGTATCGAAAAAAAAACAAACTAAGGAGGGAAATAGTAATCATTTATCCTTGGTGTAAACTCAAACTCAGAATCTTGGCAGGCGAATGGGGGCCCATAGTCTTGATTAAACAGAAATACTTAAAATAATTACAAATTCTATAAAGCCTAAAAATATGTCTTTTGTTATTTAAAGAATCTCGAAAAATTTTAAAACCTATTTTTAAATTTATGAAACAAAATTTTTTATCTCTATTATTTAACAAAGCGTTTTTGACGCAGCATTACATATCTACCGCTGGCCTGAACCTCATGAAAGCTAGGGAAGCTTTGCATGCACTAAAATAGATGAATTATAAACCTTTAATAAGTCATTAGACAACAATTTGACTGATTGGCTATTCGCCCTATTAAAATCCAGAACCTAGCATTGCCACCGTTCGTCCACCAATTATTCCTTCGGAGACAGCTCCTTAAATTTTCGAAGCCACATGATCCGTGAGGGAGGATGTACGTTCTTTTATTTCATTAGATTCATTACTATTTATATTTGGAATTTAGATTTAGAAATTTTCACAAACTTTGGAATTAAGGTGAAAGTTTTAAAAAACCGAATTAAGTTTTTTTTATAAAAGTAGTCTATATTTTAAAGAACAAAATTAAAAACTCCAGATGTCAATTCAGAATTTTTAGAAGAAAATTAACATTATGGAAAAAAATTCTTTTATGTTTTATAGGTTAAAATAAAATAAATCTTATAATTTCAAATTTATATTCATTTTTTAAATATAAAAATTTCAATTTTTTACTCGAACAATTAAATTTTTTTGAAGCCCGGACATATAAATCTTAAAGTTTACTTGAAAGTCTATACATTTGTAGAAAAACTTAAAATTTTCATTTGAAAGACGAAAGATTCCAAAAAGAACCAACATTTTGCGGTTACTATTAACATTGAGACAGATTTCTTCATAAATTATTATTTTCGAAATTTTGAATTTTTCATGTGAAACTACAGAATTTTGTGTTTAATAATTTCTTGTTAGATTTAACTGCTTATTTTGAGAATAAATTTAACATTACAGGAAAATTTATTATTTATTACAGGAGAAACTTAATATGTATTTATAAAAGTAAAATTTAAGTTTTATCACAAAATATTACGAAAAAATGTTGGATTTTTGAGATTTATAAAAAAATATTTAATAAATTTCAGCATGAAAGATGAAATGTTTTAAAAACTTATAACATACCGTTCTATTCGCGTCTCAGATTTTAAAATTTTTCTTTAGCTTGTTACTTTTTTAAAAACTTAAATTTTTGTTAAAAATTTTTATATTTCAAAATTTTCAATTATATACCCAATATTTTTCGAAATTTTGACTTTTTTGTAAAAATATACTTGTTTTGAAAAACCGCACTTCTTGAACATTTTCATATTTTTTAAAGATTACGGCTTTTTCGTAAATTTAGACTTTTTGAATATTTCGACTCTCAAAATTTTAAATTTTGAAAAATGTTGACTTCTTCGAAAAATCACAAATCAAACTTTTCAAAATAGTCAAAGTTTTCAAAAAGTATTTTTTTATAACATTTTTAAGGAAGGTTGTCATTTTACATAAAAACAAGATTTTTATATAAAAAAATTTTTTAGCAAATGTTGCTGGGAGAAAATTATAAATTTTTAATATGAAATCAAGTTTTGTAAATAAAGTACAAATTTGGAAATAGACATTTAGAAAGGATTCAGATTGCAAGAAAGAATTAAAATTTATATTAAAAACCACAAAGAAAGTCAAAGGTTTCTTGAAAAATCAAAAATTTGAGTCAAGTCAAAAAATTTCAATTAAAAACGCCTTTAGAGGAAAGTTGTTTTGAAAAAGGATTTGAAATATCTAGTAAATTAAATTTTTAAAAAGAAAATGATACTAATTTGGTAAAAAAAATGAAAAATTTCAAAAAACTGAAAATTTCTAGAAAAAAATCGAAATTGAAAATTGAAAACACAAATTCCCTAAAAAATTGTTTTAAGCAAAAATAGAAATTTGAAGAAAAGAGTTTATTAAAAATCCTTGTGAAAAATAGACATTTTATTTTTTAAAAAAAGAAAAAAGTTATTTTTTTTCGAAAATCCAGAAAGTTTTATTAAAAATGTAACTATTTTCGAAAATTTGGTTTTTAAATATTTTCATTCTCATAAAATTCACCTTTCCAAAATTTTTAACTTTTTTAAAATTTTGATTTTCTTTTCAATATTTTGTATCCAGAAATGTTAAATATTTTTGTACATTTTTACTTTTTTGTGTAGAATTCTGCTTTTTCAAACTTCGATTATCTTAAAGATTTTGATTTTTTATTTTTGACTTTTTTGAAAATTCTGACCTTCTCTACCTTTTTATTTGTTTTTTAAAAATATTTGGAAAATAGTCTTCGTTTTTAAAAAAACGTCATTTTGGGAAGACTCGAAATTTCTGTAAAATTTTTTTTAACTGTTATGAGAAAAATCTCTAAATTAGTATAAAACTAAATGTTTAGAAAAAAGCAGAAGATGTGTAGAAAAGAACGGAAATTTTGAAAAAAAAAATTAGGCAAAAGGCGAAAATTTTAAGGAAAGACAGATTTCGAAAATATCTTGAGCAGAAAATCAAAGGCTTCAAAAAAAAGAAAGAAATTTTGAGGAAAATTTAAAAATTAAAAGTAATAGAAGAAGTAGAATAGTTTTTTCTAGAAAAACTAGCAATTTAAATTTTTTAGAGTAAAGTACTCAGTAATTTGTAGAACAATATAAAAATTTCGAAAAAAGAAATAAATTATAAAAAACAAAAAAATTTATAGAAAAACATCGAACTTAAAAAAGTAACGAAATTAAAAAAAATATTTTGGGCAAAGTGGAAATTTTCTGGAAAGAATTTGTTGAAATTACTCAAAAAAATAGAAACAGTATTAAAAAAATTGCAAAAAGTGAACTTTTTCATAAAAAATCGAAATTTTGATTCGGATCCAAAAATTTCTGTTGACTTTCAAAATTCAATTTTTAATATTTTGCTTCTTAAAGTAAAGTAATTTTTTGCAGATTTTAGAGTTTTTTTTTGAAATACTTTGCTAGTAGTAGAAGTAGTAGAAGTAGAATAGTTTTTTCTAGAAAAACTAGCAATTTAAATTTTTTTGAGTAAAGTACTCAGTAATTTGTAGAACAATATAAAAATTTCGAAAAAAGAAATAAGATTATAAAAACAAAAAAATTTATAGAAAACATCGAACTTAAAAAAGTAACGAAATTAAAAAAAATATTTTGGGCAAAGTGGAAATTTTCTGGAAAGAATTTGTTGAAATTACTAAAAAAATAGAAACATATTAAAAAATGCAAAAAGTGAACTTTTTCATGAAAAATCGAAATTTTGATTCGGATCCAAAAATTTCTGTTGACTTTCAAAATTCAATTTTTAATATTTTGCTCTTAAAGTAAAGTAATTTTTTGCAGATTTTAGAGTTTTTTTTTTGAAATACTTTGCTTACTACTTTAGTAGAAGTAGAATAGTTTTTTCTAGAAAAACTAGCAATTTAAATTTTTTTGAGTAAAGTACTCAGTAATTTGTAGAACAATATAAAAATTTCGAAAAAAAGAAACAGATTATAAAAAACAAAAAAATTTATAGAAAAACATCGAACTTAAAAAAGTAACGAAATTAAAAAAAAATATTTTGGGCAAAGTGGAAATTTTCTGGAAAGAGTTTGTTGAAATTACTTAAAAAAATAGAAACAATATTAAAAAATAGCAAAAAGTGAACTTTTTCATAAAAATTCGAAATTTTGATTCGGATCCAAAAATTTCTGTTGACTTTCAAAATTCAATTTTTAATATTTTGCTCCTTAAAGTAAAGTAATTTTTTGCAGATTTTAAAGTTTTTTTTTTTTTTGAAATACTTTGCTTACTAAAACTTTGTATGTTGTAAAAATTTTGATTTTTTATTTTCGACTTTTTTGAAAATTTCGACCTTCATAATTATTAAATTTGTTTCACGATAATAACAGCAAATTATATTAAAAATTTCACGATGTTTTGATAAATATTTGCGATGACCGGAGCTGGTTTCGTTTTTTAGCATCATCGGCGATTATATCAGCAATTTTGACTGTTGAAGAATTTCATAAAGTAAGGGGTGGAAATGTCAATTTTTACCTTTTTCACTTGTGACAATTTTTAGAAAAATTGTCATTTTAAGGAAAATTAGACATTACTATAAAAAAGAATTTTTTAGTTGTTTCGACGAAAATTTTTAAATTTCTATAAAATTAAATTTTTGGAGAAAAGTTTTTGAGAAAAAACAAACTAAGAGAAAGCTCGAAAGATTCAGACTTCGAGAAAAAATTGAAATGTCTTTAAGAATATCTTATTGTTGGACAACAAATTTTGGAAAGAGGTGTCCAATTTCGTGAAGTAGGTCAAAATTACTTTTTAAAAATATCACAAAAAGTAAAGTTTTTTAGACAAAAAAATTAATTTTTGAGAAAAATTTTCTTAGGCTTAGAAAAATTCTTACTTATTTTTGGTAACCAAGTCTCGTGAGATTATTTGATCATATTTGAATAAAGTTTTATCCATTCAACTACATACATAAACGTACTTATGCCAAAAAACATCTGCAACGACTTATGATAATGTTAATAATAATAATAATAATAGGGGAAATATTCTACTAAATTTTCCAGTCTAGTGGCATTAGCTCTTTAGAATCCGAAAGAGTTAACCCGTATGAAGCGCGAATCACTATCTAATTTGTATGTATGGAGCAGCTTCTCATGCAATTACCCTTCCCAAACTAAACGGCCGCCACCGTCTTCATATCGCACGTGATATTATCTCCTTCGATCCTCCTAATTTTATTGTTTTAGTTCAAACAAATGAATGTCTAATGAGAGTTACAACGTTTCATAATCATAATAAAATATTTCCATGAAAACCCAGATATTGCTTTGATCTCCAATTACAGACGTTAATTTTCTAGTAGGTTGATAAATAGAAACAAGAAATATGGCTAAGGGCATTGGGGCATTTATTTAGAAGTTGCATACGATAACGAGGTAACGAAGGCTTTCACTAAGACACTTCGGGATCAAAAGAATTTTAACATACTGAGTTACCGTGGTCCTTCTATCTTGACTATCTGGTCTTAAGCGCTATTTTCATTATGCCTCTGGTTTGGTAAATCATGCTTTTCTGTTTTGAATTTTTGTTTTCACTCCACAGCCTCTGCAGGTGATTTTCTTCTCTGGTATGGCTCTTTTGCTGAATTTTAATGGTCTTCTATCTTAAAGCTTTATTTTTATTCCGTAGTCTATGTAGATGACTTTGTTCTCTGGTACATGCTCTGCTCTTCTGTATTGACTTATCTTCTTCCCATTTTTTTGTCACTTTCACCTCGAAAGAGTTTATCCTTTGTTATGGGTCACATACTGATTTTGCGTAACGCCTTCTACCACGTCATCTGAATTTTGAATCGATTTTAAATTTATTTATCCTCTGGTTTCAGGACAAGCTCATTTCTCCATTTTTTAAAATTTTGAATCTGAACCTTAACATGTTTTTGCTTTGAATGGTACTTTGAAAATTATGCATTATTATAGTCTCAAACATCTTCTTTGTCTTCGACTCTTTTCTATGTCTTAAGGTTGTTACTCTTTGGGGAATTAGACCTATCAGTTATTGTCAACATATCTTTTTTTTGATAGAACGGACTGGTCCTTGGTTATCTTCAAAAATTGAAATATAAATTTTGTTCCCTGAAACCAAGAAAGATTAAAAAACACAACAAAGGTTGCTCTAACGCGTTAGAGCAACGTTTGTTGTGCTTTAGTGTGTAGAGAGGGTGCTTCATAGTTTCATCATCAATTAGCCAATTGATCTTCCTGCATTGAATCCAAAGAGCAGATATTTGTTTTGGGGGTAAATTCAATATTCCAGTTGGTTTAACTTAAACTTTGCAAAGAGAGAGTAGCAGCATCTCCATTAACGCTAAAATTAAAATTTATAAAACATGCGTAAGACCAGTAATGACATATGCAGCCGAGATTAGAGCGGAATCGATCGCTACTAAAACCCTTCTAAGAATAGCCCAAACTCTTTGTGCAATTACGGCTCATACACTACAAGATAGGAAACCTAACAACGAAATAAGACAGGCATCCCAAATACAGGATGTGGTGAGATGGGTACGAAAAAGAAGAAGTGAGCGGAGCGATCACGTCGATAGAATCACAAACGGTAGATTACCTAAGATCGCTAAAACCCAAAAACCAAATACTTCCAGACCACCAGGAAGACTTCCAAAGCGTATGAGAGCTGGACGTCCGCATCACAGGAACAAGAATAACAGACGGAATAACAGAAGCTACAAAAAGAACAGGACATACGTAGGAAGTAGTAGAAAAAAAAAGAAGAAGAAGAAGAAGAAGAAGAAGAGTAGCAAATGCTCAAAAACACAGCCCAGTTTTTGAGAAGTGAATTTTGCAATGGTGTGCATGTGGTCATTACGTCTCAACGCCTGATTAAGATGAAATCTTCATCTAAATATTAAAAAACTATATTCAGTAAACAGACAGTTTTATAATTTAGAACCAAAAACCAAATTGGTATTTATTTCATTCCACTTTAGTAGTTTAAACGTCCCAAATAACTTTCGAAAATTGGCGGTAATAGAGTAGGAAGAATTGTTATTATTTTTACGCACTAATAAACCAAGAAGTTGCAAGCTTTAATGGAAAATTTCCAAGCGGAGATAAATTTTTATTGGCTTCTAGAAGGGATAATTATGCGCTTCGGCCTTCCCCCCTTTAAATTTAAAAGCCACTAGAAACGAAAAAGAAAACGGGTCGACCGAATCATTATACCGAAGATAACTTAATCTTTAATATCTCTCGCCGGATTTACGAGAAGAAATAAATATTTAGAAAAAGGGGATCGATAAGGTGTGCGGGGGGATGCCCTCCGGCCCGAACAGACACTCGACGTATTTATTATGTCGAATGTGGACATATAATTCGGGGCCGGAGTGGATGGGGAGAGGCGGTGGACGCCTCCAACCCCCCAGAAGCACCTGTAGGTCCATCAGGCAGGCGCGCTTGGGAATCCACAATCTCATCAGCGCTGGGGACGCGTCGGATCAGTCTTGCTTCAGGCGTCGCGACGACCGGCATGCGTCCGCACGAAGGTGATCGCATCTCGACATGTCGGTGCGGGAGCGGTGCAGCAATCAGAAGTTTTCACGGTGAGATGACATTTTATTCATCATCTTGTTTTCAAGATTTTACAGGAATGTTATGCAGATTTTTGAAACTTTCTGATGGCGATCTATTAACTTTGAACTGTTTTGGACTTGTTGATGTTAATGTAGCATTAGCGGTAGCAATACTGTAATTGGGAACAAATTTATATATTTTTTGATTATCCGTGCTATTAAAATTCAACAATTATGAATTCGATCCAAAATTAGTTGTTTTATTGATAACGAAATTTCTCACGAATTTGAACAAACTATGTAGGGGTTGCTAATTGTTACTTGGTAGCAGTGACAGAAGATATTAATAGCGTTACCCTAATTTAGGAACAAATTGGTCTTTTTGATTGTTATTACGATCAACCATTATGCATTGGATTCCAAAGTTTGTTATTTTAAACAGAAGATGGAATTGCCCGCCAAATTTAACAAGCTATTAAGTTCTGTTAATTGTAATGTACTACGGCTGATTGAAACAGTAGCAACGTTGCTTAAACAATCAAATGCTGATTCCTTTTGGTTCATCCACAGTTATCAATTCCATATCAGTTACTGAAGGTGGAATTGTTTATATATTTAAAAAAAAATCAGTTTTGAAGATTGTTAATCATGATAAAGGGGTAGTGACAATAACATCAACAATGTTTATTTAATTGGAAAATAAATTTATGTCTTTTTAATTATCATAAGAATTAGGTGTCAACAGTTACGAATTGTATTCGAGATTTATCGTTTTAGTAATGACATTTCTTTTGAAATCACTAATGAGTTTGGGGGTCCTTAAGTGTAATGTGGTATTAATGAGAGAAAATAATAATACGGTAGCTTTAATTTACCAAAAAAAAATATTTTTGGTGGAACGGACTAGTCCTTGGTTATCTTCAAAAATTGAAATACAAAACTTGTCCCCTGAAACCAAGAAAGATTAAAAAACACAACAAAGGTTGCTCTAACACGTTTCGACAGCCAAGCTATCGTCTCCAGAGAGATACTGAAGACACTTAAAGATGCATTATAATGAATTAATTGATTGAAATACAAAACTTGTCCCCTGAATCCAAGAAAGATTTAAAAACACAACAAAGGTTGTTCTAACGCGTTTCGACAGCCAAGCTATAGTATCTCTCTGAACATGATAGCTTTGCTGTCGAAAAGCGTTAGAGCAACCTCTGTTTTGTTTTTTAATCTTTCTTGGTTTCAGGGGACAAGTTTTATATTTCAATAAAAAAAAAATATTTTGTTGTTTTGCTGAATGTGGATTGCCTGCCAAATTTTGCAAGCACATGAGTTTTGGAGGCTGTTGATTGTAATATACTGTTATATGGGTGATAATTTACTGATAACATTACATTAAAAAAGTTTCATCTTTTTGATTGCCATTCCCATGTATATATCCACAGCTATGCCTTAGTTCCACTGTTAGTCGTATTACTAAAGATGAATTGCTCATGAATTTTAATAAACTATTCAGATTTAAAAATTGTTACTCCAAATATATATAATAATAGCAACACTAATAACGTCTGTAAATTTATGTCTTTTGAACTGTCATTACAAATAGATATCGACAACAGGATTCAAAGTGTATTGTCATATTGTGAGTGAAATTTCCCACCAATTTTAACAAAGTTTTGAGTTTTTCGAAGATCTTAAAGGTAATATTAGTTAAATGACAGTAGTAACATTGTTTTTTCTTTTTCTTCTTCCTACGTTAGGACTTAGTCCTGTGTTTCTTACAATGTTCCTCACTGTTGTGATGCGGAGGTCCAGCTTTCGTACCAGCGTTTTGGTGGTCTTCTTGGGAGTCTCGAGGTGATTAGGCCTTTTCGCTATTCTGGGTAGCCAGTTATCAGGCATTCTATCTACATGGTCTCTTCACTGTTTCCGTCTTATTCTGGCCCATCTTACCACATCCTGTAGCCTACAGATCTCTCTGATTTCTTAATTTCTCTTATGATCGAGTAATGTTATGTGTCAGCACTCTCATCTCTGTCTTTTAATTTCGGCATTCTCGGCTCTAGCTCCAATGGCATATGTCATGATTGGTCTAACACATATTTTATAAATACTAACCTTGCTAGATATACTCATGTGCTTATTCCTCCATATTATGTCGCGTAGGTATCCTGATATCAGAGAACTTTTGTTGTTTGGTTCTGAACCTTCTCTTTTAGGTTTCTTCTACTTGTCATTTTGGCGCCAAGGTATGTGTACGACATAACTTGCTCTATGCTCTTATTTTATACTGCTAGCTTGCATCTTCTCGGTTCCCTGGATTTAGCTAGGTATTGGGTTTTTTTTGGGTGGAAATAATTGAAACAGTCAGCTACTCTTTCGAAAGCATAGAGAAGTCTCTAAAGGTTAACTTCATCTTCGGAAATTACTAAGGCGTTGTCCGCATAGCACAGTATTTTGATTTTTTTATTTTACATTCTATATCTTCGGCTCTTGCTCTTAACCTCTCTTATGATTTCGTCCATGATGGCGTCTAGTCAGAAGAATTTTGTTTCTTCTGTCTAGAAGAGTTTAAACTTTTCTCACTAGGAAAATTTAGCTTCTTCTGACAAGAAGAGTTTCGCTTCAGGTATAGTTGGCATACGAGTTTTCGTGGTCTTTCTATTTGGAACTTCATGCTATTTTTATTGCTTAAGAGAGCTGAGTGGAGAGGATTCTACCTCTGGCATGTAACCTTCTATCTGGAATTTTATTTTTCATTCCACAGTCTGCACAGATGTGTTTTTCCTCTGGCATACTTGGCGTACTTAGAATTCTCTTCTGTAGTAAATGCATCCCTTCGCCCTCCCTTTTTTGTGCCAATTTCACTGGGAAAGTTTCGCCTGTGGTACGGTTGACATTCTGATATACTTTTCTGCTTGAAATTTAGTTTTTTCCTTTGCTCCTGAAAAAGTCCCTACAATAACGAGCTAAACTGTTGAACACTTTTAGTAGTTTCTTAATATGCTTCAATCTCGAAAAAATTATATATGTTACTTTCTTCAGCCGTAATAGCCTTCGCAACAGTACAATATTATTTTAGAGCATGTTTCTAAATATTTCTTTGAAAATAATTCAATATTTCAACAACAATTTATAAAAAAACTTCTTTTGCATTTTATGTCATCATAATAAAACCTCTTCTTTTGGTCATTATTTCTTAATCTTAATAAAATAATTGTAACTCCTAGGTGGCGTATTTGCAACATGGAGGCAATTTTGCGTCACCTACAGAAAAACAAATTTTTCAACAACTCGTTAATCATTAAGATCCTTTACTTCTGATGCACCAGTCAAAAGGAAGGAAGCCAAATTGTTCTATATTTTTCGATCACTTGCCATGCACCAATCTTTCAGTCAAGTACCGAGGTTTTGTCGCCAATATGATAACTTTAATAGATCTAGTAGTTTCTTCTTTATGAACGTTATCGATATTATATATATGTTTTTAAATATTGTTGCGCGTTATCGGTTCGAAAAATAAAACTTCGCGAATTGTAACCACTTTATTTCCAAACTGATTTAGGAACACTACAATTATTTTTCACTTAACTAACCAACTGACTAATTAATTGACTAACCAACTAACTGACTGTTTAGTTAGCTGACTGAGGGAAAGACGACCGCGTATTTATAGGCAACCGGTTTTCTAGAACGGAATTCGTAGAGGTAAGGCTTATGGTTTGCGGAAACATCTAGAGCTGCTTATTTAGCCGTATGATTCATTATCGCGGCCGCTTCCTATTATCAAATTTTTACTAGGGAATTCCTTACTAATACAAATTTTATAACTACATTTTGTTACAATATTTTAACTTTTTCCTAGAAGTTCGTCCATTTATCAAAAATTATCTTTTTTCTTAACATTCGTTTAAGTCCCAATTTGATTCTTAAAATTGAATATTTTTTCTTAAAATTTGACTTTCCCTGAAAAATCTTGTGGCTTTATCTCAAGATTGTAAGAATTATTTTTTGAACTTATATTAATGTGTTCTTTTTCTCAAAATGTTTTCGTCTTTTTTATTTTCAGAATTGAACTTTTCCTGGAAAACTAACTTTTTATTGAAAAATTTCTTAAAATGTTTTACCAATTTTTTTATAAATCTGTCTGTTATTTTTTTCATTTATCCGTTGCTTAAAATTTCGATTATTTTCTCGAAATTTGTTATTTTTTTCGAAATTTTGACCTTTGTTTCTCAGCTATTAGATCCAACCTTTTATTAAAAAAAATAACAATTTTTTCTCAAAATTTTATGTTTCTGGAAATTTTCAATTTACTACCCGAAATTTGTCGTTTTATCAAATTTTGAATTTCTTCTCAATAAGTATTTATCTTTCAAGTTCGACTTTGTTCTCCACATTTTTGTGTTCTCGGTTTAATTTTCTCGAAAATATTTCATTGTTTCTATAGTTCGGTCTTATTTTGGTTTTACTTACAGTTTTTTCTAAATTAGACTCCTTTTAAGTTGGTCTTTTTTTTAAAATTTTCAAAATTAGTGGTTTTCCCAAAATTTTGACTCCTACTCCCGAAATTCAACTTCTTCCACAAAATTTCACTTTGTATTGGAAAAATTTGCATGCTTTATTTAAAGATGAACATTTTAGCCATTTTGGCCTCTTTAGAATTCGTTTTTTTATTTTCCTCAAAGTTAATTTTTTTGGAATTATTGATGTTTATCTAATTGACCTTGTAAATTACAATTTTTTTTTGAAACTCATTTTTTGTTTAAATTTCCACTTTTCTCGTCCTATTTCTAATTGTTTAACATATCTGGTGCATGCAATTTTGACCTGTCACAAATACCTTTAATAAACTGGAGACCGACAGTGGTATCTCATCTCCATTAAGGGTATCTAACATCTAGTTGCTGTACATTGATTGATATGCATCTAGTTTTCTGTCACTTGTAACCGATCTGAAAGATTTTAAATTTTTAATGTTAATTTTGTGTCCTGTACTAATCAAATGTTGGGCAACACTTTATTTTTCTTCTTTATTGTAAATAAAATGAGTTATATATTATATAAGTCTAGTCTTAACGGATTTCTGGGTCTGCCCTACATATCATAAATAACAATTGTTGCAGCTAATTTACTGAAAATGTTGACATTTATCTCAAAATTCGACACACTCTTTTTTAATATTCCGATATTTTCTTTGAAATTCGTCCCTTTTATTGAAATTTAATTTTCTTCTCAAATAAGGTCAAAATTTTATAAAAAATTTCGACGTTTTTTTAATTTCAACTTTTTCTTGATGTTCGTCTAATTTTTAAACTTCAATCTTTTTCTGGAAATGTGATGTTACTTGTTAGGGTTCCGTACCTTAAAATTTTCCTAGAAAATTAGGTCACGTAGACATTTGAACTTTGGCACAGCGTTAGTTCTTGATGACCCACGCGAATACCGTCAGCCAACGATTGGAAAAAGAAAATATTTTACAATAAAGTTTTATTTAATATATCGTGTGAGGTATCCTTTGAAAGAACTACCTTCAAAGGAACCCTAAAATATATATTATTTTAATTTTCGGTTCAATCGCCTTAAAAATACAGCTTAAAATGTGTCTAAAGGACGGTTCCTCTCATTTTTCCTAGGTTTCTAAGAATTAAATGTAGATTTTAATAGGGTTTTTCGATAAGGTAATAGTTGTTGAAAAACAAAACATTTTGTAAAATTAAGTGCTTGCATTCCAAGGCTTTTAACCCATAGAGTAATAATTTTTTAAATAAAAAACTTGTTTAAGCTGAAGGATAGAACCCAAATCAAATCTGTCTTTTATATTATTTCATTTAGATGAATATTTGTGGAGTTAACACTAGTTCACTCAACGCAGTAATTGCGGTTGGAATCAAATACTTTAGTGGGATACGAGGCGATCTTATAAACTGTGTAGTCATCGACTTATTGCAAATTGCGAATGAATATTAGTTCCATAAATATTTGGATTGTCTGTAGAAAAAGTGTGTGTGTGTATCTGAAAATAAACATTATTTTTTATTTCTCAATTATAAGAAAATTTGGATAAAGTTCCAAATGTATACATAAATAAAATGATTTAATTTGGTTTATTGACTCTTCATTGTAGTAGTTCGTACGGAACCCTCATTGTGGGAGCCCGACTCGCTCTGACTGAAATATTTTCTAAATTCGACTTTTTTAAATTGGGCTTTTTCTTGAAATATAATTTTTCCCCAAAATTCCTATTTTTTTCAAAAGTTGGTATTTTATTGGAAAATTTGACTTTTTTCTCAGTCAACTTATTTTTAGAATTTATTTTTTCCTTTCAATTTTCCAAAGTTAGGTTTTTCCAGAAATGTTGATATTTGTCGCAAAACTCTACATTCTCTAATTATAACAATTTCGACTTTTTCCTGAAAATTTGTCTCTTTCCTAAAAATTCGACTTTTTTCCGAAGTTATCGAAAAATATATTTCCAAGAAATTTCAACATTTTTTTTTAACATTATTTTAGATCAGAATTAAAAAAAAATGAAAATTACTAGAATAGTATTATTGGAAACTTTGGTTCTTTCGTCTAAACGTATTTTTTTTGAAAATTTTATCATTTCTTCAAAATTAAGCCAAAATTTTAATACCAACAAGATGAAAGTTGTAGGTATTTCTTGTAAATTTCAACTTCCAAAATTTAAAGATGAAATTGTTGGAAATTTTTTCCATAAAGCAATAAACAGAACATATATTCCAATAAAGTCAAAATGTTGACATCATTTGCATTAAAATTTAAATCATAGTTCCAAAATTTGAAAATTAAAAGATCAATTCATCGAGTTTCAAAACATTTCCAAAAAAATGTACAAAATCTATATTTCAACTATAAGGTCAAAAAATTGAAAGGAAAATCAAAATTAAGAAGAAATTATAAAACATGTGTAACATGTTCAATGGAGTTTGTGCAAGGAAATAAAGTCAAATGAGGATTTTTAATTCTAAAAAAGGAAAATAAAACAAATTTTTAACCCAAAAATCGTAATCTTCATAGGAGAACTAAAGGACGAAGGAAGTGATTAAGTCAACAAAATGTCACGTGAAAGTTGTAAGTTAAAAAAATAACTTAAATTTATCAAAAAAAAAAAACAGAAACTTGGAGCAATAAATAAATGAAAAAGATCCAAGTTTGAAAAAAATATAGTTATGATGAGAAGTCATTTAATACACATTTGGGTTCTTTATTAATACAATTCAGTTTTACTTCTTTACTATATCGTAAATTAGAGAGTATTACAAGATAGGTATTTCGCCAACCCTAGCGGCATTCTCATGCTAATCTTCTAAATAGCTAATACCGGTTTGGTTTGATTACCGAAGTAGTAAAAGGATTGGTATATTTATTTTGATCTTCTGTTGTATTATTTTTGGTATAAAAATGCCATTGGACGAACTGTCCTAAATAAACAATCCTGATAGTGGAAAACAACTTAGCTGATATAATAATATTTTGTTAACAAAATTATGCGATCCACCCACCTTCCACAACAAAACGAAATTAATAAAGTGGATGTACTTGTCACTTTATTTTTATTTGCAAGTATGTAGGTCGAAAACTGAAACCGCTGACAATTTCATCGGCAGATCTTGTTTATGTAAGGGGATGAAGTACATCAATTCCAGGTTCTCCGATATCGAACTATATGTGTCAAGATGGTGAGGTTTCACCGATATTGCCATCAATCCACATCATATTTTATTATTCCACATAATACGCAAAGAAATCGAGAATCTTTTCTGATGGATGAATTTATCATCCAACTTCATCGCATTATAAACCAAAACTTTACATTCCCCAAAGACTGGAAGATGACTATCGACATGTTTTGAGATATTAAGAAACATTATTACTTTCGATTTTTTTTTCGCTGAAAATGGCTTCAATTCGAAAAGTGGAATGGTGAAAATGCAAAATTTTAGGATCGTCAACATAAGTCTAAGCAACGAAATAAATAGATCGTATTTTTTTGTGACATGTACTTCGAACGAACGTAACTATCAGAAATTGGAAAAAAAATGTCATAAATAATATTGAAAACACTGACGACTAGTGGACTTAAACAAAATATGAACATTAATTAACGTTACAAATATTTAACATTCATTACTCTGAAGCAGCATGGGCACTAATTTAAGAAAGTATTCAAAACTGTCTTAAAATGAAAACACTTTTCACAAAATTCAATTTCGATGGTTGTAAGTCAAAATTACGAGTTTAAATTGCAATTTTTCATATTTTACTAGCCGTTTTCTTTATATTTATTTATGAAATTTCTTTATTTATTTTTTCTAATTCTATGAAAATATGAAATTTCATCATCGAGCACCACCGTGTTATATGATAATAATATACCCCAAATACTGAAAGTTAAGTATCAAACAACTTTGAAATATCAAGAGCCATTATCACTTTCAATGAATGGATAAGTTTCTGTGCTTTAAATCCTAAAAGTAGAAAAGCGGGGAGTTTCTCAGGTTAGGAATCCCAATAAAATCACATAAATTAAACTTTTTATCTGGCGTATTTTAAAAGACCTGACTCGGTGATTTAAACGTGTCGATAGAATTGTTCAAGTGCGCCCTATTTATTTCAAACACTCGGGCGAGTGCAAATTTTAAGTAATTGCGACTTATATGGGAATTTATACCGCTTTTTTTTATTTACTCGCGTAAAATATTGGTTATCCATTAGCCATTGAACTAATTACATTAATGCGTTTACATTGGCTTGAGATGGAAAAGTTGTTGTGTATTTCCCTCTGAAAAGGAAGTAGAAACAGAATAAAAAGCGAGGCAATGGGGGACAAACTGATTACATCTTATATTACTTCGGTAATTACTTTAGAAGAGACACTTAACTTTTCATTTTATTTTCAAATAAATTCGAAATGAAAGATAAACTTCTTAGAGGAGTTGGGTATAATTTTCGCTTAAAAATATCGAAAATTATTTACTCGTCAAATTTGAATTGGGGCAAAGATATGGATTTAGCTGAGCGCCTAATCGAACCGATTGAATTATAAATTCACAAGCGGCAAGGACCAAAAAAAATATTTTTGCTTTAAGACGAAAAAAGTACGTGACCTATGAATGTTAAACCCTGGACTGCATCTCGTTTCCATGAAGCTCCTACTTTTATATCTTTTTGCCATATCCTATTTCTTACAGTATCATTGCCCCATTTTTTGGTCCTATACTACTTCGATTTTTCTTTCTATGTTCAATATAATATCAATGTCATGGTATGATGTATAAAGAGTACATTTAAATATCACATTAATCGTTTGTTAAACTTAATATTTTAGAGATTTCTCAATAAATTGGAATTTTGTTATTTTTTAATTAAATCTTTTGTATAAATAAAAGAAAGAACTTGAAAATATGTTGCTCGGTTGAGAATTAGGGGGTTAAACGTAAAAAAGATAAAATCTTGATACAGTTGTTTGTATTTCTATCCACAATTTTACATATCTTCTCAATTGAATGTTCTGTAATGAAACAATTGAATGTACTATAGTCGAAAATATTATAACAAACTGTAGTTATGAAATTTGTATTTGTGATTATGTAGTGTAAGGAACTCTCTGGAAACATTTGATAATGGGAAGCGCTTGCGAAAATGAATCATACGGCAGATAAGCGCTCTGAACGTTTCCGCTAGCGATAATCAGATCTGTACAGGAGATCCGTTCTAGAAACCGGAACGGTATAAATACGCGCTCGTCTTTCCCTCAGTCAACCATTCAGTTAGTTAGATAGTCAAATAGTTAGACATGTCTGATAGTTAAGTGAACCATAATTGTAGTGTTCCGAAACAAGTTTGGAAATAAAGTGTTACAAGTCACGAAGTTTTAAATTGTCAAACCGATAGCACGCAATAATATTTAAAAAAATATTTACTACCAACAAGCAACAACAACCATATGTTGGTTTTGGCCTTTCCTTTGGGATGCGTTTATACTAAACACTTTATTCCATACATTTCTCTGTGACATAAGGGCCAACCATTCTGAGAGAAGCTATTGGAGACCTATCTAAACAGCAGGGAGCCGGATAGCTTCTCTCAGAGTAGTTGTCGCTAATGTCGGAGAGAAATGTATTGTATGTCAGAGAGAGTAAGTGTCTAGTCTAAACGCACCGTTTGTTTGGCACGATTGCTGTGAATAATTCACACTTATGGCCATTAGTCAGACACCCAAATTCTCTAGCGGTTTAACTCCTATTAAGTGATTTGTAATTAGCTTTTGAGAGAATCTTAGGAGGAGAATTTTGCCATAAGATGCTAATTGAAACAACTACTTTTGACGCATGTCACGCTGAGGACACTTGTATTTAATGGATGTTGTAAAATAACCTATAATTTAAGACAGCATAGTTACTTTTGCGACTTTACTTACATCGTAGATAACCTTGTTGTAATCTATATTTCTTCTTATCCTTCTCTTGTTGTAGATACAAACAGTGCTAGATTTACATATAAGCAATACAATGTCTTAGAAACCTTCCCAAAAAATCTATTTGGCACTGACATATAATAACTGGACTTATAAGGGCACCATATCTCAAATAGCTTAGGGCGCTATATCTCAAATATCTTAGGGCTTTATCAAGTCTAAATCCGGTCCTGGATACATATCTTGCTCACAATTAAAATCTTAAAAAGCCAAAAAGTAATATTTCTCGTTGAGTTCTCGCCCCCGTAATTCCCCGGTTGGTATGGTTGGGGACTTAAAGATTTAGGACCAACGAGTAATTATAAATAAATGCTGGGGGGCAGGCGAAATATCTGATTACCGAGAGGCGGTCGGATGCTTAAGCTTCGTCGCTTTAAAATCTAGTTACACGATGCCGCACTGAGATCGTAATTAACAAATTATTACAGGTTATGAGCTCACTTCCCCTTGTTTGGAAGACGTGTGGAAAAAATCAATATCGCTTTATGAATCCGAACTATCCCGCAATTTCATTTAAGCGTCTAGGTCTATTCAAACCGGACTGAATCTTAGACACTGCTCGAATAACATTTTCAATTTCTGGATTGGAAAGTTTCAACGATAAAAAAATTGTAATTGCTGGCAGTCAAAAGAAACTTTTAAAAAACTTTGAAGGTAATAACCAGCTTGAAATATCACATAGAATTTAGTTGGAAAATATTTAAAATTTTGAATGGCATCAGAAAAAAACGTAATTTGAAATAAAAGATTGAAACAATATTTTGAACTATTAACCGGAAATTTCTTTAAATTAATTCTATAAAGTTAAAATGGTTTTGATAAATATCCGTAACATGCGCATTATTTTGACAAGATCTTGAATCGAGGAAACTAGATTGGGACCAGGAGACTGAGACCAAAAGGTTAAAACTAGGAGATCGAGACCAGGAGACCGAAATCAAGGGTCTGGGACAAGGACACTGAAACCAAGAGACTAATACCAGGAGACCGAGACTGCGCGACTGGGACCAGAAGACTGGGACTAGAAGACTGAGACCAGAAGACAGAGAAGAAAACTGGAAGCAGAAGACTGAGACTAAACGCCTGAAACCAGCAAACAAGGAAGGGGTCTGGAAGCACTAAACTGAGACAAGGCGAGTCAAGAGACTGAAAGATTTTGCTGTAAACGTAGAATATTCACTATTTAATTGAAATACCAATCTTGTCCCCTGAAACCAAGAAAGACTAAAAAATACAACAAAGATTGTTTTAACGCGTTTCAATATCCAGGGTATCATCTTCAGACAGATATATATATATATATATATATCTTCAGAAAGTATCTCTCTGAAGATGATAGCTTGGCTGTCGAAACGCGTTAGAGCAACCTTTGTTGTATTTTTTAATCTTTCTTGGTTTCAGGGAACAAGATTTTTATTAATTAATACAAAAGTCAAGACTTTAAGAAAACATTTTTTGGAAAAAAAAGCGAAATTGAGAAAAAGTTAAAATGTTCAAAATAGCACAAATTTTAGAATGTGTAAACTTTGAAAATAAATCGGAAAATTTAAAATTCGAGATTTCCAAAACAAGTCGAAATATTAAAAAAAATCGAACTTTTTAATAAAAATCGAAAAGTCAGATTTTTCAAAAATGTCATCATAAGAATTTTCGATGTAAAACTCGAAATCAAGACTTTTTTTTAGAGATTATGATTTTTAATCCCAAAATGTTATCTTAATCTCAAAGTTTAAACTTTCTCTCGAAATTTCGTGTTAGAATTGAATTATTGGGAATAACTTTTAGTTTTTTTTTTAAATTTTGATATTTTTTCAAAATTTTGTGTTTAAATTTTAGAATTAAATATTCTAGGATATTTTAAATATAAAAGTTTATCTCTTCAATGTTTTGCATAAAATTTTTAATTGATAGTTGAAAATTATTCTTTTTAAGATTCCACATATTTTACAGATTTTTATTTGCCCTTTTTTTTGAAAATTTTGAGTTTTAAAATTAAAGCTTGGAAATTAAATTTTTAAAATAAATTTAATTCGAACAATTTCTAGAATGTATAACCTTTCCTTTAAACTCTTCACGCTAAAGGTTAATTTTTTTAATTTATTTCGATTTAAAAATTGAAATTTTCACTTTTTTATAGTATGTTCGACTTCAGTCTAAAGAAATGAATTTGTTAACTAAAGTGGGATATCTTTTTCTTCCTAGTCAACGCGCGTCATCAAAAGTTATTGCAAGCCACGTGTGGTTAGCGAACTATGGTTAGGTACCAATGTTTTATAACAATTGAAATAATAGAAAAATAATTGAAAATGCAAACCCAGAATTTTAAGGAAAAAGATGAAATTGAAGAAAGTACAGGATATACTTCTTCCGGGATTGGACCGTGTCAAAGAACTACTAAAAGTGAACACTTTTAGTAGTTCTTTGACACGGTCCAATCCCGGAAGAAGTATATCCTGTACTGACTCTGGCCGTGGAAGCCTTCGTTATCATAAATTGAAGAAAGATTAAAAAACCAACAAAGGTTGCTGTAACGCGTTTTGATAGCCAAGCTATCATTTTCAGAGAGATACCGTATATATACCGTGTATATCTCTGAAGATAATAGCTTTTGGTGCAACGGACTGATTCTTGGTTATCTCAAAAAGTTGAAATACAAAGTTTGTCCCCTGAAACCAAGAAAGATTAAAAAAACACAGGGGATTCTAGCGCATTAAAGCAACCTTTGTTATGTTTCTTAACCATTCTTGGCTTCAGGGGACAAGATATGTATTTCAATTTTTGAAGATAACCAAGACCAGTCCTTATCACCAAAACTATTTAATTGTCAGCATTTACGCATGCAAAAAAAATTTCGCCGAAAAATTTTATGAAGGAATCGTAATATCTAAAACAAAAAATGACATTTACAACCAAAAATTTTCAGAAAATTTCAAATCAAGGGTCGACATTTGGAAAAAAACAGATCCATATGAAAATTTTTCAAAAAAAATGGACGGTACAAAATTTTAAGGAAAAAGAAATTTTTAGGAAATTACCAATTTAGTGTTGACATTTAGGGAAAACAGATTTCTGTAAGAATATTTTAGAAAAATGAAATTACAAAAATAAAGTCGAAACATGGAAGACAATAACCAAAAACCAAATAGAAATTCTTTTTGAAAACAATTAAAAGATTTCAAGGTTTATCTCCAAATTTTGGTTTGGTTATCTTCAAAAATTGAAATACACATCTTGTCCCCTGAAACCAAGAAGGAATTACAAAACACGACAATGCTCTAAGGGACTTCGATAGCTAAGCTATCATGTTCAGAGAGATACTGCAGTATCTCTCTGAAGATGATAGCTTGGCTATCGAAACGCGTTTGGGTAACCTTTGTTGTGTTTTTATCTCTTTCTTGGTTTCAGGGGGCAAGATTTGTATTTGAATTGATAAAACAATGGGTTCAAAATTATAAATCTCCAATTTTTCTCAAAATTTCGATTCTTTTATTTAGAAAGTTTGCGATTTTGTAAAAATTTCAAGCTTTGAACACAATCTTCTATAATATTTTAGTTTAAATAATTATTAAGATTAAAATTAAAAATAGAAAGTGAATTCGAAATTTTAAGATTCATTATTAAAGACAAGTATTTGTATTTTGAAATATGATTATTTAAAAGTTTGGATTCGAACTCCAAGTATTGAACTTTCTTCGAAATTTCGTGTGGAAATTAATTTTTTGTATAACATTAGATACTTTACAGAAATTTAAAATACTTATTTCAAAATTCCTTGATGTTTGAAGGTCAAAAATTTGAAAATATTTTTGTTTTAAATTTTTAGTTTTTACTCTAAGCTTTGACTCTTTTCTGAAACTTCTAGTTTTAAACTTAAAAATTTTGCTTTTTCCTGAAATTTTATCTTACTTGATTTTTAATTCAGTGTTTAGAAATGAATTAACTGTTTAAAAGGCATGGATATTTTTTTTATAAAATTTGGGAAAGCTTTTTACCTTTACTCTCAAAATGTTGGCACTTATTTGTAGAAGTTATATTTTTTCATAAGCATTGGTTTTATTTTCTACGTTTTGTAAAAACTCGACTTCTGGCTATAAAATATTTTTCTTTTTAAAACTTCGATGTTAGTTTTAATTTTTCATTAGAACCTCTGTATGCTTTAATGATAACAATTTTCTTCACCAATTTTCTTTTGAAAATTTCAACTTATGTTTCGAAATGTCGAGTTTCTTCTCCTTACCTCAATATTGATATTTTTTTCAAAATTGCTAATCTAACATTGACGTTTTTCGGCCTTGCAACTTTCAGGGAATTTTTTTATGGAAATGTTGCCTTCATAAAATTTCAAGAGAAAACTGGATTTTCTGCTTAAGTTTCCGTCCCAAAATTTCGACTTTATCCTTCGACATTTATACATTTGTTATCGAAATTGCAAAAATTAAGCAAACATAATTACCTAAATTTCTAAGCTTAAGAAAGAAACTCAAATTATTCAAATAACAACTCTAATAGTGAATCATATAATCTGACTAGAATTGTTTAATTTCTTCATTAAATGTTGTGCTCCTTAGTATTTTGGGAAGTAGGTAACAGAAAAACCGCACTCGTCTACATCTCCTGGTTTTAGTGTCTTGATCTTGAACTAGTCCCAGTCTCATAGGTTCGATCTCCCGGTGTTTCTTGATCTTAACATTTTAATCTCAGCACCTTGGTATCAGAATTTTGGTTTCTGCATCTTGATTTATTTCAGTTTTTGGTCTCTACTACTTTCTCTCTACTCTCTACTCTCTACTCTACTACTCTCAGCATCTTAGCCTCAGTTTCCTAGTGCCTGTGTCCTCTATGTAGTCTCCTGTCATTTTTAAGGGCAAGTAACTGAGAACTATCTAGGAATTGCACCTTTTAATAAAATAATTTTAACGTTATTCCAGAATGTATTAGAAGAAATTTCTGTTTCATATTTCAAAACTAAGGGTCTTCGGTTGGTACAAAGAGCTAACATATACACGATTTATCTTGTCCTGGCGCATCCGCCAAATTGCACTTCCAGCTTCAGTTTCACTTTAAATCTGAAATTTTTGAATTGTTTAAGCTAAGATCGTTGTGTTTTGGTAAGAGCTTTAAAAGGAATAGAATTATAAAAAGTTTTATTTCAAGAAAAACACACTCGCATAAATGTTGACCGCAAGTTTTTGCTGTTAAGCGTGCCAGATGTAATCTTTGATAATATATAGCAAAGATTTTTAAATGCACGATAAATTTTGACAGTCTACGCATATTAAAGATATGAAGCAATAAAGAGTAAATATAAAAAGTATTCAAATGCGAATAAAAGGTAAGAATTTATAAAACACTTTTACGTATATAAAGTCATAAGAATGACTAAATATAATGATAACTAGCTAAAGGGGGAGGTACAGAGACAGCGTGGAAATGACCATTGTTGATTCAATGTTTTGTCCCATGAAAGCGCGAAAAAATATAAACAATGAACCCCCCGGATTACTTCGATAATAATAAATAAAAATAAAACCTGCTTTTTATTAACCGAACTGAAACAATGTACAATGCGAGACTGTTCTGAGTGACATTCAATTGTTAAAGAGCTTCCTGCGCCGTCCTGAATTTGAATGCTGAAAGATAAAGTTATGTTTTGCAGGAAGAATGGAAGCATGAGGCAGAGAGTTGATAGCTTTGAAATAAAGGGAAACTATACGTGTGCTTGCTATCTTAGCTGGCTGCCGCTCTGCATTCTATTATTAAATGAAGCTTTTCATTTGCGAATTCATCATCGAAAGGAAACAGTAGGTTCTGAGTTGCACTCGTTTGTTTGGCAATCACGCCAAACTCAAGGGAGACAGAACTACAAACGGAAAGTTTTGTTTCAAGTGATGCTCCTTAGTATTAACGATGTTTCCACCTCGTTAGCAACAACATCGTAAGTAGCGACATAACCTCTTTTAAATGTTGAAGAATTTTGAGGTTTCTAATTGCTTTCAGCTTATCGGTATATTGTAAATTAATTATAGGGTTATTTGATTTATAGAGCAAACTGCTGGGGTGCATGTAGTAGCTCTCAACATATTTCAATGCAATTTACCCCAAACATGACTTCAAAGGGATCCATACACTATCTATACCACCGTCTATTAAGCAAAACTAAGTTAATTTTATATGCGTCAACATATAACCCATAGTGTAGGGGTTACTTACATAGTTTAAGTCTTAAAAATTTAGTTTTATTGGTTATTTATATATCTAATTCAATCTAAATAACAAAAACAGTAAAAAATGAACAATATGCCAAATTTCGAAATGTTCAGTTTCTCGGTATTTTTAATATTTAAATTTCAAAATCCAGAAATTAAAGTAAAAATTTGAAAAAATAATTAAGTCCCTGTAAAAAATTAATTAAGTCAAAATTTAAAAAGATAAACTCTGAGAAATAAAATCAAATGTCAATAATAATAACACACACACTGCATTTAAAACTTGAAATATATGTCCATGGAAAAAATAAAGATTTCAGAATTAAAAATTGTAATTATGAGAACAAAACCAATGTTAAAAAAATTGCAATTTCTAAACAGGTTATTAATTTATTATTTGGCTAATTTAATAAGTTGGAGCTCTTAAAAGTACGAAAATTAAAAAAATACTTGCGCCACAAAGAAATATTTATTGTTGTTGGATTTTTGTCACCCCAAGACTGTTAGAAAGCTTAAATTATCTAAACAATTTTAACTTTTGGAATATATTCGAATTGGCTTGGAACTAATATCAAAACAAACTTCTGTATGCATGACATAAAATGTTGTTCAATTTAACAACTTTTACAACTAGCAAAGGATGCGGCCAAAGGAAATCTCTCGGGTGCTTTCCTAACCAACCTTTTCACGAACTATCACTATGACCCATTGTTGCTACTTAATTTTAAAAATTACATGGAAAAAGTATAAATTAGTTCAAAAAGTTGGTCAATTGTGGTTGCTGTTCATTCGTAGCATATTGAAATTGATTCGTAATACTCTTGAAACTGATTGGACACATAGTTTCATTGTTATTAAATTATATTCTACCTAAAATTCCGTAATATGGCTTGCATTGCCTGCTTAACGATTATTCTTAGTTCTTGCTATAATTTTGTTTTTTTTAGTGGAACGGATTGGTCCTTGATTATGTTCAAAAAATTGAAATACAAATCTTGTACCCTAAAGCCAGAAAGATTAAAAACACAACAAAGGTTGCTCTAACGCGTTTCGATAGCAGTATCTCTCTGAGGATGATAGCTTGGCTATCGAAACGCGTTAGAGCAACCTTTTATGTTTTTTAATCTTTCTTGATTTCAGGGGACAAGATTCGTATTTCAATAATCTTTGTGGAAATTTTCATGTCTTACCTCTTCACTCCGCTTCCATAAAAACCAATATACCAGCTTACTAACTTTCGTAGTTTCAGGTTTTATTTTGTCAAAGACAATTTCTTACTGGCAAATAAAAACAATGTGATCAGCTGCGCCACTTTTAATTTAAATAACTAATCAAAGCAGAGGTTTGCATTTCAGCAGTTTTCCCATAAGTTACGGGTTTCGAGACATCGTAACCGTTTTTTTAGCTGGTTCGTTGTCGACGAAACCTGCAGAGTATGGGAAGTCTTCCACGTTATCGACAGTACTTACTACACATCGTTCAATTAGATGCCACAAATCAACCGTATCATTTTAAACGCAAATTTTTCAATTTCAACTCTCCCAGAAAGCACGGGAGAAGATGAAGTGGCAAATCGAACTAAAGCTGGAAGAAATAAAGGAAGAATTGGCAAATCTTGAAGGTGGAATTTCTGCTTCTGGATCCTTCAAAGACTATAATGTCAAAAAGGTTATGGTGAAAAATGATTTACGAGAAAAAATTACAACTGTAGTGGTGGAGTGGAGTGTTTTTTGTCTTAGTTAAGCAATTTTTAATAATCATTTTTTGATTAATGTAATCTTGTGATCATACCTTCCGATTTAAAAGGTCCCATTTTCAATAAGATTGGGAAAGTTAAAAACAAACTTGCAAAATTGAATGTGGTGTCCACATAACTCCGAAACCCACAATTTCAAACTTAAACTCGTAACTAAAAATAAGGATTAATATTTTATATTGTCCAAAAAAGGTTTCACCCTTTTACTACATCGGCAATTAAATAAATATTTACGCTAATACGTATTTCGCCAGCAGAACTGGCATTTTCAAGTATCGATTTGAATCTCAAAGCAGAGACGTCGATGCATATTTTTCTAATCTTTTTAGATTAGTACGCTTGAAATGCCAGTTCTGCTGGAAAAATACGTATCGCGTAATTATTTATTTAATTGCCGGACGTGGTAAAGGGGTGAAACCTTCTTTGGACTTAATCACAAGCTACAGTGTTTAGTTCAGTGCTTTAGTAATTTTATACTGTAACAAAATGTAGTTATAAAATTTGAATTAGTAAGGAATTCTCTAGAAAAATTTGATAGTGCGAACTGGCCACAATAATGAATCATACGGCAGATAACCGGTCCATAAATTTCCGCAAGCGATAATCTTATATGTACGGAGATCCGTCTAAAAAACCGGAAGGGTATAAATACGCGGTCGTCTTTCCCTAACCCAGTTTATGAGTCAATAAGTCAGTTAATTAAACAGTAAATTAGTTAGCCAGATAGTCTGATAGGTAAGCGAATCATAATTGTAGTGTTGAAAAATGACTTTGGAAATAAAGTATTATAATTCACGACTTTGGAAATAAAGTTATATAATTCAGGAAGTTTTAATTTTCGAACCGATAACGCGCAATAATATTTAGATTTGAAATTTCGACTCTTTTTAGCTCCGTAAATTTTAACTTAAGAGTCGAATTTTAAAATTTTGAATTAAACTTCCGAAATGTTTAAATTTAAAGTTAAAATTTTGGGATAAATCTCAAAATTTTTATAATTTTATTTTAAAAAACATAAAATGAATTTTGTTACCAAATTTTGCAAGTAGTATCTGAAATTTCCAGACCAAAGACGAAATTACGAACTTCAGATGTTTGAATATCTTTTTATAAAATTTGAAAAGTATTGCCTTCGCTCTCAAAATTATGGCATTTATTCGTAAAAGATATATTTCTTATATGTTCTACCGTCTGTATCGTAAAAACTCAGCTTTTGGCTATTAAATGATTTTCTTTTCGAAACTACGATTTTAGTTTCACTTTTTTTAGTTTTTCACTAAAATTTTTGCATTGTTTAATGTTAATAATTTTTTTCCAGCTTTTTTAAGTATTGACATAAATAAATGTTCAATTTTATTACAGTCCACTCTCGATAATTTGAAATTCAAAGAACCAAGAACAAGTTCAAATTGCCGAAAGTTCAAAATAATAACAGTGTGGTGGATCCAGGTAATTTTCGATTTGTTAAAAAGATTCGACTATTTTTGCAAAATTCCATTTTTTTATTTTAACCCTTTTAAAAGTTAGTGACTTTCTCAAAAATTCGATTTCAAAATTTCGAAAATTTGGAAATTTGATATTTCTGGAAAATATTGATTTCTGTGAAAATTTTGACTTTTTTGTGATGATGTTATTTTTTAAAAAATTTTGCCCATTTTTTGAAAAATTTGTGATTTTGAGCATTTCAAATTTTTTAAAATGTTAATTATTTTACAAAATTTTAGCTTATACAAATATTGACTAGAAAATCAATCAATAATTTTCACTTTTTAAAACTTTTAACGCTAGATTTGAAATTCTTAAAAATTTTGATTTTTTCACAACTTCCACCAATTTCAAACATTTTGTCTCCCAAATTTCAATTTTTTGTCTACTTACTTTGTCTTACTTACTTTTTCAAAACTTGAACAATTTGAAAACTACGTTTTCCAGTAATCTGAGTCTTCTGAAAAATATTTTTTTTTATACATTTTGACTCGACATTTTAATTTTTTCTAAACTGAATTTTTTGAGAAATTTTACTTTTTCAAAATTTTAACTCTTGAAGATTCCGATTTATTTCGACATTTGTACTCTACAAAATTTAGATTTTTTTTATTATTTCCATTTTTTCGAAACCTTAACTTTTTCGAAAATTCCAAATTTTTGTTGTTGAAAATTTTGATTTATTTTTGAAAACTTCGGCTTTTGAAAATATCGACATTTTTTAATTTTTACTTCTTTCAAGACTTTGACTTCCTCTCAAAATTTTGACTTACCCCGAAAATTTTGTATCTCAAAATTTCAGCTTTTTTGAAAATTTTTTATTTAGTTTCAAGACTTCTTCTGAAAATTATATTTTATTTCCTAATCCGCGTTTTTTTTTTTAAATATTACTTATTTTGAAATTCTCGATTTTACGGAAAATTTTAACCTCTTTCAAAATATTTACTTTTGGAAAAATTCGCCTTTTCTAGAATTTCCTTGAAATTTGGTCTGTTTTTTTAGAAAATTTCGACTTTTTGAAAAAGTTTGCTTTTTTTTCTAAAAATTTTCTTTTGCCTTTTAACTTTTTTAAAACTTTTTTTAAAATTTCATTTCTTGCAGATTACAAAATTTTGTCTTTAAAGGTTTGATAATTTTAAATTGTGACATTTTTCTCAATTTCAACTTTGTCTGAATGTTTGGACTGTTTTTTTACTAAAAAAACTCGACTTTTTTCGAAAATTTCGAATACTGAATTTTTGGACTCTTTTCAAATGTTAAGCCACCTTGAAATTTCGCCGCTTTTCTCATTATTCCTAAAATTATAATGTCTTTGATGGCATCTAATTTTCTCCTGACTTGTTGCATTAAGTGCTGGATGGTCAGATTATCTATTTTTCGAATTTTTTGAGACTGGACATCGTAACCATTCTTCATTTCTAGCCTTTTAGCATTTGATCTTTTTACCTAATACTGCTCAAAATTATTCAATTGGACATATCTATGGAACATATGAAGAATTTTTGGATACAAAAGGAAAGTTGCAACCTCCTAACCAATCTCTAGGTATTCTTTTTCAAATTTTCAGTTTATACGCTATAACTTTGTAAAATATATAACAAATATGATACTGAATGTTGAATTGGGACATTTCCACGGGGCTGCTTTCAGTAACAGCTCGATACTAACTTATTTTCCATTATTTCCCACCAAAAACCTTTGTTACATAGTTAAGTGCTGGCCTAAGCTTTAAGCAATCCACCTTAAATCCAGACTTCCATTTATTATTGTCCAATAAATTTCCGCAGTGATGAGAGTTGAGACTTCACATTATAGAGAGTAGGAAAGCCTGAGTTCAAATTATAGAATGTCGGCAAGCAAAATGCCATTCCCACAAATTCAAATTTCCGAGGGACCAATTCACATTGATTTTTTTCAATTTATCGAGTATTTTCCAAGGGCCGGGGAAAAGAAGTCAAATTAGCGAGTGTCAAGTTATCGAGAGTTGACTACCAAATTTAGAAAGTAGCATCTGCAGTTTCCAGACTAAAAACAAAATTACAAATGTCATCCTAATTAAAGTTAAAATTAAAAAAAATAAATAAAAACTCTATTTTAAATTTGTTAATTTGGACTTTTTCGTCAAACTTTTGAATTCTTCAAGCTAATGTTTTGTAAATAATTAAATGTGAAAGTCTTTAAAAAATTGTTTAAATTTGGGAAGAAAACTTTAAAACAGAAATAAGAGTTTAATTCGTTTTTTTATAATCATGTTAAAGTAAATATTAGTTTAAATTGAGAAGAAAATCAAAACTTCTGATGAAAATAGATCTGCTGGAAAAAACACTCAAGTTTAAACTTAAAATTTTTAAACTTAAAGCAATAGATATCTCATGGTTAAGATTGTTTTCAGAAAAAGACGGAACTTTAAATTTTAAATTTAGAATTTGAAGTGAAAATGACAGATTAAAACGCAAAAATTTTGGGTTTCAATCCGAAGAAAAAGCCATCTTTTGAGAAAAAAAGCTTTTAAGGTTTATTAAATTTTCGAAAATAATTGACATTTTCGAAATTATTTTGAAAGGTAAAAGAGAATACGTAACAAAAAAAGATATGAATTTAAGATGAAAATTTTGTTTAAAAAGAAAAACATCCAAGTTTTGAATTAGGGATGATTATTTGGTTTAAAAAGAAATTGAAAGTGAAAACCTAAAATTTTACAAAACAACGATACCAAAACATCTTGAAAAAGATGAAATTTTTAAGTATAATTTCAAAATAATCAAAATTTTGACAAAATCTTTTGCAAATCGTCTTTTTAAAGAACCTAAAAATAGGTAAAATTGAAAAAAAACAGAATATCTGAAAAAGTAGCATTTTTGGATCTAAATCGGAAACAAAAAAAAGCTAAAAGTGTAAGCTCAAAATTTTACCAAAAAGTTTACGTTTCGAATAATACGCGAAAATGTATAGAAATGACAAAATTTCGAAAAGAAAAGGTTAACATGTTTAGAAAATTTTTGAATTTACGCTCAATATTTCAAAAAATATATAGAATTTGCAAATACAGTTAAAATTTAAAAAAAAAACAAAATCTTATCAATTAATTAATTTATTTTTAAGAATCCTGCAGTTTTTCTTCACTTATACTTTTCTTATTTTGTTTTAAAGCTCGAACTTTTGACTCAACCTCAAAATATTGTGTTCAAATGTACAACCTCTATTGTAAACTATATACTTCAATAAATATTTTTTAAGGAATGTTAATGTTTTTCAACCTAACTATGGAAGGTATGATCAATAATCTGTAATATTTTAAAAATTGTAAAAGTTTTTCTATTTTAGTATTTGTGTGTAGATTTTTAAATGGAAAATTCAAACAAACGAAATTTTGTATTCAAACGCAACGTTTTGAGTGTAATCAATAAATTTCAAAACCAAATGTTTTGGAAATTTCGAAAACTTGATATTAAATAAAAAACTTTGATACTAAGCTTAATTATTCAATTCGATTCAATTTAATATTAAATTCAGAATTAAATGAAATTTTGACTATTTGGATTTTTGCTCATAAATCTATAAAAATGCGAGATGATGAGGTTAAAGATTGAAAGGAAAATTTTGAGAAAAATTTTCCTTTGACTAAAAATTTAGGTTTTCTTTTAAACTTTTAAATTAAAAACCTATTTTTAAAAATGCGAGATTGAAATTTTTAAAAAAGAGTTAACATTTCGAAGAAAAACTTGAAATTTATTTTTAAAAATTCCCAAAATTTCCATTTTGATCACAAAGTACTGACTTTATTTAAACTTTAATATTGCACTGTTTTCTTAAAATATTAAACCTTAAAATCTGTAGAAGTCGTAATTTGGAAAAATTCGAATCATAATCTAAAAATTTCAAATTTCTTAAGAGTTAAAAATCAAAATTTCGTCTTTTTTTAAGTAAACACTTTAGTGGTTTAAGCAACTTTTGATAGTGGATAAATTTATTGTCTAACGTCACTATCACTCTAATTTGCGTTGTCACCATACTCAATTTAACAGTGTACATAATATGAACATAAAAGCATGTTGGTGACGCAATTTAGCTTAATAGTGACGCGAAATTATAAGCTTATTTCACAGCCCAGCACACCTAAGAAAATGTTCTCTAAAAAATTATAGGGTAATTTCTTTTTGCAAAAATGTGTTTTCATTTTACTTATTTTCTAAAATTTCGACTTTAAATTCAAAATGTTGCATCCTTTTTTTTTCGAAATCTCGCTCTTTTTTTTTCTATTTACTTTTTGCGATGGAAACTCTGGGACATAATTTTCCTTTTCTGCCAAAAATCTATTTTCCTTTGTCATGATCTTGATATCGATGTTTTATCATCATCACTCATTCTCACTTATGTTGATGTGTCTCAAAAATTCACTTCCATCAGAAATCTTTCCTAAAATATTTGACGAGATGCGCGATAACGATTTTTTCAAGTCATGATGACAATAATTGAAATACAAATCTTGTCCCGTGAAACCAAGAAAGATTAACAGACACAACAAAAGTTGCTCTTAGCTCTAGAGCAACTTTTGTTGTGTTTTTTAATCTTTCTTTTCAGGGGACGAGATTTGTATTTCAATTTTTGAAGATAACCAAGTCCAGTCCGTTTCACCAAATTTATGACAATAAAATGAAAAATGATGACTCGTAAAATTTTCATCATCAATAGTGAAAAAAGAGTGTAAAAATTGCGCGAAGCTTAAGCAAAATTTACAACTGCAGCAAAAATAAAGTTATGTTATTGTTGGTCAATGTTTTGCTTCTAATTTAAATGTCATTGGCAATATTCTATTTCGCGGGATTTCACGATTGATTATCATATTAAGCTCGAAAACGTATTTTTAGCTCGCAATTTTTGATGGAAATCTACATGTGTCCCAGAAAATAATCTAATTAGCCACAACGTGTTAATGACATTGTACACACGATATTTCGGATTTATTTTCATCGAGTGTCAATTGAAGATAATGAAATAAAGACACAAAATCATCTCGCCATCGTTTTTTTGGATACAAACATCTCCGAAACGGAATCTAGCCGGCTGGCAAGTGTGATAAAGCGTCGGATGCACAACCATTAGAAGTCAATCTCGGCCGACTGCGACCCCAAAGTTGAGTATTTCTAATCCATCCAGGGCGACGAGGCGGATATGAGCTTCCGTTATGAACAATTTGCTATGAAATTGAATGATTACGTCATGGCGAACTATTTCGCGATTTTAGGAATTGGATTTTAACCGACAAACTCGATTTGCTCGTTCTCGTTCGACGCGGTGACATTGTAGGAAAAAAAGTGAAGCTTTTTCTTCCATTTTCTCTTTCGTAGGGTAACTTTTCAGCGGCGACCGATCCAGTTCCATTTCGAATTTAGGCCTTTATCCCATTGATTGGAATAGAAGCACTTTTAAGGATGCTGTGATATCACCTAAGAATTGTTAAAAGTGGAATAAAATGAGGAAGTTAGGATACAGCATAATTCCCAATGACATTCACAATTTAAACTAACATAATCAAATCATAAAATAAAGCGTTACGTTGGTCTAGTCTAGAAAAATAAATTACAAAGAAATTGATATCTAAACAGAAAATTGCTAGTTTTAAATGCAAACTAATTTAGTGAAACTAATCAAAGCGAATTTAGTACATAAGCTGCTCAAATCCGAAGCGCTATTAATATAAATTCAGCGTTATTTAAAAAAGCAGAAGCGAAATAAATTAAGTCAATTGACCGTGCGGAATTAAATAAAAAGCCTTTTGTATGAAATTGCGCCAGGTGCCACATAAACCAATTAGGTTTTGCATGGTCCAGTACTAGATCGAGTTTTTTCACGATCTCCCGGTAATATTGCAGAGCACAAACAATACCATTACGCTCTAATAGGATTCGAATAGTAGTTTGCATGCAGCTAATCCCTATGACATGGTTTTTCCTATCTCTTTAGTGGGGACGTCGCATAATAGGGGTGCATTAAAAATTCAATTAGATGATCCAATTGAATCCACGCTCCTGCTGCTCATAAAAAAAATAGTTCACTAATTAACACCACACATCAATTTCTACTCCCAGCTAAGAGGACGTTAACTGAAAATTTTTTAATTGCAGGCGGTCGCGTCAAATACAAAACATATCAGGATTTTCTGAGCTTTTGACGCTGAAACTCAAATATTTTACCCATTCATGTAGTTCAAATAAATGATTTGGGGAAAAAACCTCCAAAAATTTTAAAGATGTAGGAAAAATAGGAAATTATCTTGGGAAAAATTGTAAATTTTGGAAATAACATATGTAACAGAAATATTCGGAAGAAAGTAACGAGCTGTGAAGCAATAGAAAATAAGTCAGTGTCGAGATGCCATTGAAAACAAGCATGTAAAAATTTTGCATTTCATATCATATTTGTGATATAGTTTTGCATCCAAAAGAAATAATCGTTGTCGTGTTCGGTAGCACGCTCAGTTAAAGACTTTTGGACAATATTTACTAAAAAGATCTATAATAAATCTTTGGAGAGCGAAAATGAAGCACAGTTTCGAAGCCGAATCCCTCAATAAAAAAAATGGGAAAATCAACAACTTGAGTTTCCAGCACATGATGCAATAAACCAGGCGAAAATTCCGTGGTATCAAAGACAGTGGAACTTTAAGTAGAATTTTAATTTTTTAAAAATGCTTCAAAAACATTATTTTTTTTTAAATTGCGCTCAGATTCCTAAAACTATTGTTACATACGAAATTTTGGCAAAAAATCAAAATTATTATCTTTAGATTTCCACATTATTAAAATTAGCTTCAATATAGTTCACTGGCACAAACAGCTTTTAGAATATTAGATCCCCGCTACGTAAACGAGCCGTAAGAGCCAAGCTATCACCACTTCTAAATTTTTGGCATAGACTATTAGCGTGGATACAATAATACACATCCACAAGCCGCTTTGCAGTAAATTTTCTGAGGCGACAACACTGCAGGCTTATGGGATAAAATTCAAGCAATGGAGCTTTAACCAAAGACAGCTAGAAGGAGTAGTAGGACTGCTACGTTGTCGTCATTTTAAAATGTTTTCTTAATGTGCGGAATGAAGTATCGCGAGATGTATAACTTAAAATTACGAGCACATCTGCCAAAAATTTAAAGGAAATCTTTTTAAAAGCAATTGACATGTTAACTATCTTAACTACAAAAATTCAACTACGCAAATTACAACGAAACGAAAGAAAGTTTTTAAACTAAATAGTCAGAGTTTTGAGAAAAAGAAAAAGCTTTAAAAGCAAGTTAGAGTTTTAAATGAATTTTGAAAATAGTTGGAGATTTTGAAATAAAGCCGAAATTTTCTCAAAATTTGGAAGAATAAAATTAAATAACCATTAAGAATAATTGTAAAAAATAGGTCGAAATTTTCAAAAAAATTGAAACAAAATATAGTCATTAGTAGGGTAAAGCTCTGTAGCTCCTACAGATTTTTCGCTAACAGAAATATTTTTGGTACGAAGGTACATTAGCATAATACGCATATTCTTAATTTATTTTTTACTATATAGGGTGAACATATACAAACTGGTGCAGTAAAGTTGACTTTTCTTAAATAGAACACCCTAAATATTTTTACATATTTGAGTTTCTCGCAAAATGCTTATTAAAATAATATTAAACAATAGGGGTCTGTAATTAACAGTTTTTGAGATAAAATCAAAAATCATGAAAATGAAGCCTAGATTGCAAGCTCCTCTAAAATTCGGGAAACACCCAAATGATTTTATTTTTAGTGCAGATTATTTCAGAATATCCTTTCTCTTAAAAAAGATGTAATTTCATTTAAATAAGATTTTCAGTTATATAGGGTGATTAGCAAACGCAAAATGACATTTTTCTTAAAAAACTCAAATTGCACACCCTGTAAATTATTTCTCAATTCTGTTAAGCAACAGCTAAGCTTTGCTTTGAAGTAAACATTTGTGACTAATTCTTATAGTTCGGTAGATATTTAATTTCAAATTAAAAAAATTCTAATTCTCTAGATTTATTTTAGTAAATTGCGTTTATTCTCATATTTATTAGACTTAAACAAAAATAATGTTTTTAAAATGCACTAATTTAATTTACTGTTCTAATTTTAATCACATAAATTGCATATTTTCAGAAATATATAGCCTTAAATAGAAAACATATTGGTTTAGATGCTGCTATCATCAATATCTAAATTCTATGTAGCTATGATCTATGTTCTCGGCACAGTTCACAATATTTAAGCAAATAAGGGTAAAATTAGTGCATGGTACAACATTCGTTCATTCTAGTCAAATTTATCTTTGTTTTGGTAAGGAAAATTAACAAAACAAACCCATTTCCCACAACGACAATAAAAAAAATTGAAATACAGAACTTATCCCCCTTGGTTTTAGGGAACAAGTTCTGTATTTCAATTTTTGAAGATAACCAAGGACCAGTACGTTCCACAAAAAAAAAATAAAAAAAATATTAAAAAATATATTTTATGCAGCATATTTTTAAAAAGAAGATAAGTTAAACCTTCACTATGGCCTAATCAAGCTAAAGTGCTTTAATAACAGTTGATAAGATTGCAGTTGGAACGAGATATGACAAATTTCTGGTTTTGTAAACTTTTTTCGAAATTATGCAGTAAAAAGTTTATTTATTAGTGTTTTTCTTTACCGTTAAGAAATAAATTTCCAACAAGCAGCATTTTAAACATTGAAATGGCGACAATTTTTATTTTTTAAATTTAAAGTTAAATAACTCTCAAACTCTAGACCCATAAATTTTGACCTTAAATTAACGTTTAGTTGTTGCTTAACAAAAATAAAAAATAATATACAGGGTGTGCTATTTTAATTTTTTGACAAATATGTAATTTTGCGTTTGCTAACCTCTTGTAAAATATCAATTATTTGCATGAAAAATAAATTAATTTCGTTGTTTCTGATCTTTCAAACGAGATTCAAAATTAGACTGAAATTTCATGATTTTCCTAAATAACTCAAAAACTATTAATCGCAGATCCCTATTGCTTAATATCGTATTAATCAGCATTTAATATAACTTTTAAATATGTAATAATATTCAGGGTGTTTTATTTAAGAAAAGGCAACTTTAGTGCACCACCGTGTATATATGTGGCTACTGCCACCATTTTTATTGTGATAAGATTCGATGCCTAACTGGTACGCTTTTCACTTATATACCTTCGATCAAGTGTGTTTCGTATAATTTCACCTCACTTCGGAAAATTGCAAATAAGAATTAACCCCCAATTACTATATATATTTATACCTTGTATAGTATACAATAATTTTATAATGTGCGCCTCGTGGTAATGTATCTTTGTATTAGAAAGATTTTTGTTAATAAAATAATTGTAGAAGCTACAAGGCTTTACCGTAATAATGACTCAGCCTGTATAGTCAACATTTTCAAAAAAGATTACAAAATTGAAGCTTAAACAGTCGACCTTGTGAAAAAGTCCAAATTTTGGGAAACTATTGATATTGTAAAAAAATTTCAAAATTTCATAAAAAAGGGCAAAATTATGGAAAAAAAGCCAAAATTTTCAAAAAAAAATTGAAATTTAAAAAAAATTAACTTGAAAATGTTGAAATTTTTAAAAGTCAGAATTTGGACGGATATTTTGGAGGAACGGACACATCCTTAGTTATCTTCAAAAATTGAAGTACAAATCTTGTCCCCTGAAACCAAGGATAGATTCAAAAACACGACAAAGGTTCCTCCAATACGTTTAAGTGGCCAAGCTATCATCTTCAGAGAGCTACTGATCTCTCTATCAAAACGCGTTAAAGCTACTTTTGTTGTGTTTTTTAATTTCTCTTGGTTTCAGGGGACCAGATTTGTATTTTAATTTTTGGACGAATATCTCATAGAACTTAAAATGTTGGATTAAAAAATCCAAAGCAGTCCATCTCTATTTTTAAAAAAATGAAGTTTTAAAAAGAGATCGCAATTTTTAAAAAAGCCTATATTTAAAAACACAAAATTTTGAAAAAGTTGCAAATTTGAAAAAAGTTAAATTTTTTAAAACAGTGTAAATTTTGAAAATAAAATTTTCAGAATAAAAGTCAAGAGTTTTTAAAAAATGTGGATTTTAGGAAATTTTTGATTTCTAACATATTTTTTTTAATCATCGACTTCTAGCGAAATAAATTTTCGAAATATCAATTTTTTTATAAAAGTTTAAATTCTAAAAGAGTAGAAATTTAAAAAAAATTAATATGTTGAAAATAAACTGTAGTTTTAAAAAAGTCGCCGTTCTGAAAACAGTCAAATTTTTGAAAAAAAAATCGAAATATTCAAAAAAAGTAGCAATTTTCCAAAAACAAATAGAAATTCTGAAAAAAATTGAAACATTTATTAGAAGCGAAATTTTGGAGAAAAAGCCTGAAAATTTGAAAGAAAGTCAAAATTTCGGATAAAAAGATAAATTCAAAAAAAAAACGTTGAAACTTTAAAAGAAAAATAGAAATACAAGAGAGTTTTGGGAAACCAGCGATAATTTGCGAAACAAATTGTAAATTTTAAATAAAATCGAAATAAAAAAAATCACTATATTGAAAAAATTCTGTAGTTTTAAAAAAATCGCCGTTGTAAAACACTTCAAGATTTAAAAAAAAAGTCGCATTTCCGATAAAAATAAAAATTCTCGAAAAAATTGAAACATTCATAAAAAGCAAAATTTTGCAAAAAAACCTAAAAATTTGAAAGAAAGACAAAATTTTGGATAAAAAAATTAAATAAAAAAAAACGTCGAAAATTTAAAAAAATATAAATATAAGACAATTTTGGGAAAGCAGATAAAATTTGCAAAACAAATTGAAAATTTTAAATAAAGTCGAAATTTTGAACATGACCGAGATATGGAAACATCAGAGTGCAGAGAAAAGTCAAAATCAAAAGAACTGGACCATTTAAAAATTTTACCTTTGCGAAAAAAGAATGAAATCAAAATTATCAAAAAATTTTAACTCTTAAATAAATATTTTGAAACCGACATTTTGAGAAAAATTAAAAACTTGGATAAAGGTTTAAATTTTGGACAAGAAGTCAAAATTTTCAAAAATTACGTGACTTTTGAAAATGTCAAAATTTCGGAAAAATGCAAAATTTGAAAAAGTCAAAATTGTGGGAAAAAACCCGAAAATTTCAAGAATGTTTGAAAAAATGTATACGTAGCGGAAAAGTTAAAACTCTAGAAAGCAAAAATTTTAAAAAATGTCAAAATTATTAAATAAATGTTAGTGTTTAGAAAACTTGATATTTTGAAAGCTTTACTTTGCTTTTACTGTTACTTTTAAGAACGCTGAAAATTTGAAGGAAAGTGAAAAGTTTTTAAAATTTTGAAATTTTCAAAAAAACAGTCGAAGTTTTGGGAAAAAAGTTGAAACTTCAAAAAATTAAGGTGTAAAAAATTGACGTTGGGGATTAATCGAAATTTGGATAAAAAACTGAAATTTTAAGTAGGGCCAAATTTTAAAAAGAACTCCTCTGTTTGATAATAAGTAGAAACCGGATTATATGCAACATAAAAAGCTTGAAATATGCATGCAAATATGCACACAAAATGCTTAAAATCTGCATGAAAAGTGTCAAATATGCAACTTCAAATAATAATAGCTGTTAATTTCAACAAATTTGCTCCTGATTTAAAGAATTCTCCTTTTCTTTTAAACAAATTTGCGTCTAATTGCTTCCAGTTTTAAAAAATTTGCTTTTAATTTTAATAAGTTTGCTTCTAATTTGAATAGGTTTGATTCTAATTTAAACAAATTCACTATTAATTTAAATAAGTTTATTTTCAGTGTAAACACATTTTTTTTCTTTTTCTGGAACGGACTGATCCTTGGTTATCTTCAAAAATTGAAATGCAAATCTTGTCCCCTAAAAGCAAGAACCAGCATCTTTCTGAAGATTGTAGCTTGGCTATCAAAACGCGTTAGAGCAACCTTTGTTGTGTTTTTTTAATCTTTCTTGGTCTCAGGGGACAAGATTTGTATTTCAATTTTGTTTTTGATTTAAATAGATTTGCTTCTAATTTATACAAATTTGGTGTCAGTTTGGACAAATTTGGTGTCAGTTTGGACAAATTTGCTTTCAATTTTGACAAATTTCTAGTATCGTATGTGTCTACTCAAATTTAAAAGTTTTATTCGAAATTTAAGTTTTTCTCTCAAAATCAATTTAGTTTTAACAAATTCTGGATTTTGTTTTGTTCTGAGTTTGTTGATTTTAAAATTTGGACATTTTTGCAAAAAGTTAAATTGAGACTCACAAGTTTGTTAACAAACTTTCCTTGTAGAGGTTCTGAATTTTTCAAAAGTTCGTAATCTCTATATTGATATGCTTTGATAATTAAACGTGCTTGGGCCATTTTAAATAACATTTGGTTTAAACATAAAATTGCAAGCCATAAAAGTTATCGATCAACTCGCTTGTGTCTTGCAAATTTTAAACGTTCTTTTTTGAAAATTTCGGTCTTTTTCCAAAATTTTGATTTTTTTTTAACTTTGACCAAATTGTCTTTTAATTTCAATATTTTTAAATATGTCAAAGTTTTTTGAAAAACTTGTCTTTTTTTTCTAAATAAAGACTTCAAAATGTTAACTTTTTAAAACTGTGACTTTTAAAATTCAACATATTCGAACATTGGTTTTTTTTGGAAAATTTAGCTCTTTTTTGAACTTTCTAACCTTATCTTTTTGAAAATTTTAATTTTTTTTATTTTGCTTTTTTAGGAATTTCTATTGTCCAAAATTATTTTTTTTAATTTTAAGATTGTGTAATTATTTAGAATTTCTTAAATATTTTGTATTTTTGTCAAAATATACCATTTTTAATACTTCGAATCCTTCTGGAATGTTACATTTTTTTTTTGGAAAATTTCAAGGTTTATCTTCAGGATTAATATTTTTTAAAAAATTGACGAAATTTCAAAGAAACATGATTTTTAAATAAAAAAGTCAAAAAGTGGAATTTTGGGAATAAAGAGAAATTTTAAGAAAAAAATTTCTTTTAAGAGAAAATAACAAAATTTCGAAAAAAAATGAGTTTCGAGGAAAGTTGAAATTTTTAGGAACTTTAGGAATTGGGTCAAAATTTCTGGAAATTTAGTTCTTAAAAGATCTACATTTTTTAAAAAATACCTAAAATAACGAAAAAAAGGGAAACTTTTGAAAAAACCTTGTAATAAAATGCAAACTTAAGAAACATAAAATGGTCGAAAATCCTGAAAAAGACGAAACCTCGCGAAAATAATAGAAATTTCCCACAGGAAGTTAAATTTTGAAAAAATAGTTAAATTTTAGAATAGTTGTATGATGATGATGAATTTTGATTAAATAAATTGGAATTTAAAAAAAAGAATAATTTTAAAGAAAAAGTTGAGATGTCTAGGTCTACAATGGATATATGATGTTGACATAAAAGTCGAAATTTCCAAAAGATGATTTTTGAGAAAAATGTTTCGAGGAAAAAACTCTAAATTTTCAAAAAGAAATTTTGAAAAAAGAAGAAAGTTAGAGGAAAAGATGAAAATGTTCAAAAAAAGTCAAATTTCGAAGAAAAAGTTTTCTTTTCCAAAAATATCAAATTCTGAATTTTGAGATAAACGTGAACATTTCAAGTAAAAGTCAAATTTTGAGCAAACAGTAAAAATATTTGAAAGTTCTGATTCTAGCAGGTAGAAAATGTCAAAAAGGATCCAATATTACAAAAAATAAATTTTGAAATTTCGAGAAAACTCTGCAACTGACAAAGAAAATTTTGAGAGAAAGTTAAATTTTAAGAAAGAAACAAAGAAAAAGACGAAATCTAGTGGAAATTTAAATATCTCAGAGAATTAAATTTTGAAAAAACAATGGATATATTTTGAGTAAAACTTTAAATTTTCCCGTTCGAATACTCATTTTCTCTTGACTGCTAAAGTCAGAAGGAGACAAGTGCCCCACCATGACATCAAAAAATGTCCAATATTGAGGTAAAGTTTGGGAAACAACTTGGAATTTTCGGAAAATTTGATTCAAAAAAATCTAAGACCTTGCAGCTTCCAAAGAAAATTCGCTAAGGATTTTGTCTTTTTACAAAAAATCAGAATTGCCAAAAAAATGTTTTTCAAAATTGTTTACTTTATTATCAAGATTGACCACATTTTGCGAAAAAGTCTAATTTAAATAAACAAGTCCAAATTTGCAGAGATTCGTATTTTAAAAAGATGGAATTTTTTAGAAAAGGTCGAATTTTAAAAAATTTTGAAAAAAAAAGAAACACGACAAACAGGTTAAATTTTAATAATAAATTCTAAATTTTAAAATAAGAGGTACCTCTTGCCAAAAAGTAGAATTTTGAAGAAAAACTGGTACCCATCTCGTTAAATATAAATTTTCGATAGACTGCTTTAAAGGAGAGTAGACGTCCACCCAGCGCTTGGTAAGACTTCAATCATTAAGTATGCATCGAAAAATATTGAAAATAGAGCAAAAATATGCATCATTACTAGTTTTGGTGGAACGGAAGGAACTTGGTTACCTTCAAAAATTGAAATACAAATCTTGTCCCCTGAAACCAAGAAAGATTAAAAAACACAACAGAGGTTGCTCTAACGCGTTTCAATAGCCAAGCCATCTTCAGAGAGATACTAGAGATAGTGTCCTCTCTAATCTCTCTTGGTTTCAGGGGACAAGGTTTGTATTTCATCATTATTAGATTTTAGATGAAATATGTAGTAGCCGTTGAAAATTGGTGAAATATACAAATGCATGTAATCCGGTCTCTAATAATAAGTGAGCTATTACCAACTTTTATTTAATTCGGTGTTAGAACACTTAATTATTTGACATTTAATTGCTGCTAGTGACAAACTAACTTGTTAAATATTTTGACAGGTCGTAGCACACGTAAAAAAAATATTAAATGGCCAATAAGTTTCATAGAAAAACGCAAATGGCTTACTTATCATAAAACAGAGGTAGTAGTTTTTGACAAATCAAAATTTGGAACCAGACAAAAAGAGAAAAATTTAATAAAAGTAGAAATTTTTAGGAAAAAAGTCGAATATTTTAAAAATTCGACGTTTTAAGAGAGGAAGTATTTTAAAAAAGGCCGAGAATTTGAAAAAGGTAGAACGTCAAAGTCTCAACATTCGATAAAATCAAAATTTTGAAAATTAATTAAGAACATTTTGGGAAAAGCAAGATTTTGAAACTGGCGAAATGTCCAAAGTTGAAATCTAAATAAGCCCAATAAATTACTCATACTTACCATTATATAAAGGCATTAGAACGATTTCCAGCTTTCTCCGAATCATTTCACCAAAAAATCCTAATTTCACTTGCCTATAATGGTTAATTCAGGAAATAATTATCGTACAGAAAATGCAAGCAGGGTTTTGAAAAATGCAAACGCGCTGTCTACAAATTCTATTTATTGATTTTTGATAACAAAAAATATACTTCTGAAAATGGAATAGAGTCAGATGAGATGATAAGGTTAAATAATGCGGGGGAAGTTGAACCATCAAATAAGATTTAATATAGTAGAAAGTTCCAACATATAATAAAAAAATTGTACATCTACGCGCAGAAGATCGTTTAATTATATGCCATTACAAATATTCAATAACAACAGTTTCGTCGCTGCCTTGAGCAAATATTGACCTTTCGTACCTTACAGCAACAATTCACAGATACATCGGGTATTTGGTTATAAGAATTATCATAAATCAGTCATATATTATCCAGTAATCTACTAGAAAAGTTTATTCCTGTTGTTTAAAAACTTTTACAAAGCAAAACTAATTTCGCCCGGTTGCGCCGCTGTTTTATAAATTATATCCATAATATTTCGCAAAAATCTCCAACGATATTGTTCAGTCAGGATTTTAATAAGAGTTTTGCACGAGCCCCAAGAGGAAGAAACACAATTAGGAATTTAAATGGACAAAGTGCATGAAGCAAACAGGTAAATGAATATTTTTCATTGTCTATTTAATCCGAAAGCGGAAACTTTTAAACTTTGAAAAAATAAAACGAAAATGGCTTATTTAGCTCGTCTGGAAACCAAGCACTTTCCATCCCACATTCTAACGCGATGTCGCAGATCGAACAGTCAAATGTTATCCTTAGAAGCGAAGTGGAAGCTTTTTTGGACTCCAGAGCGTCCTCTAGGAGACCGTCTGCAATCATAGCGGCGCTAAGGAGACCCTCCCAAGCTGTGGCTCTTTCAGCTGCTCAAGCCATCATGAACCACAGAAGATACATGCTAGGGTAACTTAATTTTCATTTATTCTATAGTTTATTTTCCTCTGGATTTTAGGCCAGCGTTTCTCCACTTTTTTTAATAATGTAATTTTTTCACTCGTGTATTTTTTGACATATTATCTCTGCTACCTTACTTCAGTTTTACATGTACATAGGTGGAGTAATAATAATAATAAACAGATACATTTTTATTTTTACCAGTTAAACAAAAATGTTGAAAATTATGCCGATTTAATTAAATTTAAAAAACGATATCGATTAATCAATCTAACATGGCATATTTTCTGTGTACTCCATGAGACCAGGGCCAGCCTTAGACATTCGAGTGCCCTGAGCCAAATATCTTTAGGGTCCCTTCTTATTAAAATTTAAATATGCAGATCAGATTTCAGTAGTGACAGGTTTTTCTATGAGAACCAAAATTCCCCCACAGAATGTAAAAATATATATTACAGTTTTTCTTTTAAAATTTTAACTTTTCTAGAGATTCTGATTTTCCTATTTTGATTGTATCTAAAAGTTGAATTTATACATTAAGATTTCTTAAATAAAATTCTAATTTTAACTATTTACATTTTATTTTATTCTCAAAAATTGACTCTTTTCTAAAATTAGATTTTATTCTGGACAATTTCGACCTTTTTAAAATTCGACGCTTTTCTCAGTTTTGTGATTATTTTTAAAATTTACCCTTCTTTCAAGGCTGTAAAATCTTTTCAATATTCGATGTTTTTTTACATCTTATGTTATTTGGAATTTGTCTTACTTGCCGGTTTTTTGCAAAAATTTAACTTTTATATTGAAAAGCCCGACATAATTGCAAGAAAAGATCTAAGCTTATACTGATTTAAAAATAACAGATAATAGAACTTGTATTCAAAATCTCAAGTGTAAACTTTTACTTTTTATTTTGCCTATTAGAATTCTAGAATATCTCAAATTTTAACTTTTTACAGATAATTTCGTTTATAAGTTCCTACTCAAAATTCAAAATTAATTTTTTTATTTCTTAATTTTTGACAAGAATTTTTTATTTTATGTTCGAAATTTTCAGTTTAAATTCAGAAATGTTCCTAATAGTTTCCCTTTTTTTTTGAAATCTTGAGTTTAGATTTACATTCTTCACTTTGCTATTCTCTGAATTTTTGACGTGAAACTCATAATTTCGTATTTTTTAAAAGCTCTTAATTGTTGTCAAAATTTCCACTGTTTTGAGTTTCAACCTAAAGATTCATTAAGATTTTCAGTTATGTTACCTAAAGTTTTAATGTTTTCCCAAATTTCGAATCTAAATTGGTAACGTTTATTTATTTTTGATTAAATTGGCTTTATAATTAAGAGTTTGTTTTTTTAGTAATATTTTGACATATTTCCGATTTTATATCTTCAATTATATATTTTTTCTTTGTCGACTTAAAACTTAGTATTTTTTTCAAGAGATTTAATTTTTTTAAAGGTTTTACAGTCTTTTAGTTTTAACTATTAAAAATAGAGTAAAATCTCTATATAAACGGGGGCTCTCGGGACTGCCGAAGATGTTCGCCTAATGAGACGCTGTACGCAAATTTTGTTTGATTATTGATTATCTTTTTTTTTTCCAAATCATCAAAAATTTTATACTTTCAGCTTCTGAATAGTCGACAAGAATTAAGTCATTATCATCTAATATTAAGTTAGCATTGATGTTAATAAATTTCTCCAAATCAGTACTATCAATGAGTATTGTTGATTGCCATGGACGTGGATGGGATTTCGTTCAGGGAGGAGCAAGAATCATTTTGAAAAATGGATAAAAAAAGAAAATCGGGAAACGTTCCGGTTGAGTATATGTATATTTTCATTTAACTATATGAACTGAGGAATCGAATTTTCAGATTAAAAACAGTCAAAAGCTTGAATCTAAAATAAAAACCGAATCTTTCGGAAAACTTCGAGAACTATCGAAATTTCGAAGATTTCGAAAAATAACAATTTTTGAAAAATACCGTCGAAATATCGAGAATAAGGTTAAAATCTCTTGAAGAAAAGTGAACATTTTCAAGAGAATGTTTAATTTAAAAAAAAAACGAATTTTGGGAAAAAGTTGGAAGGTTTAGAAAGTCGCGTTTAAAATAAAATCCTAATTTTTAGAAAAATCTCAAAAACTGTTGAAAATTTGAAAAAATATTATTTTTAAAGGTGGACGTAGTTTTCAGAAAAAGTTGGAAATTTGAAAAACATTTTTCACTGTAAGTGGAGATTTCCAGAAGCATAAAACATCCCTATTTGAAGTACCAGTTTAAATTTCCAGAATAAAACAAATTTTGAAATTTTCGGAAATTTAAATTTATAAAAAAATTCAGCAAAACTAAATATTAAAAAAATGGAAGCCTAATTTTAAGAGAAAAAAATTGAATAAAGTCGTAATTTCGAAAGCTACGAATTTTGAGAAAAAAACTTATTTTGGGAAAGGATTTTTCGGAAAACCAAAATTTAATAAAAACCCAACCTCTCGGAAGAACTCGAAAAATTCTGAAAATTCTAAAAACGCCAAAATATTTCCAAAGGTCAAATATTGTGGAAAATTCTGAATTTTCAAAAACACTTTTCTCGAAATTTTTACTCTTTTATTCTAATTTTGACAAAACATTGATATTTCAATGAAAAAGCTTTCCTTCGAAATTACCCAAAAATATTTTTCTTAACATTTTTAATTTTCGATAATATGCCGATCTAATTTAAAGAAAACAGATGAATTTCAAGAAAACTGAAATTTAAAGGCAAAGCCAATTTCAAGGAAAAGTCCAGAAAACTCCAAAAACCAAAACATCGCATTTTGAAATAAAACTCAAAATTTCAAAAACAAGGCGAAATATGAAGTTGAAATTTCAAATTGTCAAATTTATAAAAGTCAAATTTTTAAAAAAATACAAATATTCAGAAAAGTGGCAGATTTTTGATAGAAAAAATTATTTCCCAAAGAAAAGTCCAAAAAGTAAAATTTTGAGAATAAAGTCGAAATTTCGAAAAAGACGCATTTAAACTAATTTTAAGAGAAAAATTCAAAATTATTAGCAAAGTTAAATATCGAATTTTGATATACAAATATCGAGAAAAAGGCAAATTTTAATAAACCTGTCAAAATTTCTGAAAAATAAAATTTTAAAAGTGAAGAAAAATGAAGAAATTAAAAAATACGAAATCTCTGAAAAACATGCTACATTTCTAGTAAAATTACCAAATGAAGCATCAAAGATCGAAATTTTCCAGAATAAATTGAATCTTCAAGAAAAAGTACGATTTGGAGAAAAGCCGAATCTTGAAGAGTCAAAATTTCAAGAAAGATACGAATTTTCATGAAAAATATTTAGATTACCGGGAACAGGCAGGATGGGATTTTAGGATAAATTTCAAATTTGTTTAAAAAGAAGGATTTTAAGAAAAATATCCAAGTTTCGATTTTTTTACATTCGTTTCTTTCTGGAAATTTTGATTTTTTTCCCTTGAAAAACAAAAAAAAATTGAAATTTTGAGAAGAAAGTCGAAATTTATTAAACACTCAAAATTCTTCAGAGAGAGTCAAAATTCATCGATATTTTGCAAAAAAGACTAACTTTGAGGAAACTTTAATTTCTAGAATTTTCTCTTAACCTCTTGAATCAGAGGCAGACATGCGCCCTGATCTGGCCCACCCTTAGTCAGAAAATGTCCAGTATTGAGATAAAAGTCTAAATTTTGAGAAGCAAGTTGTATTTCAGGTATAACCATCCAATTTTTGCTCTTTTACAAAATTTGTAAAAAGGTCATTCTCAGTGAGTCAGTTAGAATCAGTGCAATTAGTGAGTTAGTAGAAGTGAGTTAATTGTAAATTGTTGAGTTCAGTAATAAAGTGGGTATAATCTATCACGTGTATTTCCATCGAACCGATAAGCCCCTAACAATATTTTTATCAAAAAATCGGTCATATCTTGAGGGAAAAGGTAAGTCTAGATAAACAAGGCAAAATTTTCAGGAAATCAGAATTTAAAGAAAAGCCGAAAAAAAACGAATTTTGAGAAATGGTAGAAAGTCGAAAAATAAAACGATGAATTTTGAGATAAAAATTCGAAATTCGACTAAAATCGAATTCTGATGAAAGAAATCGAATTTTAGGAATACATTTGAAATTTCGAAAGAAGTTTAGGAAAAAGGACTAATTTTGAGAAATAAGTCGAAATTTCGAGAAAATGTCAATAGCTTAAAGAAGGACGAATTTTGTTAAAAGAAAATTTTTTAAAGAAAGTCTTCTCAGTTGAATATAAATTTTCCTTTAACTGCATGAGCCAGGAAGGGCAAGCGCCCTACCCTGCTTTATTCTAGCTTCGTCTATGTTGATTGCTCCAGAGATCCTATAATTTCGGACTGTGAAAGCTGTCCAGTTAATAGAGTTGTCCGTTCATTAAAGCTTTTCTTTATGAGAAGTTTTACTGTACTTCCTTTATATTTTCAAATTTTGATTTTCAAAAAATTTTAACCTTACACCTACAATTTTTACATTTTCTCTAAAATTTCGACTATATCTATATATATTATCTTGTTCAAGCAATTTGCCCAAGTCTCAATTTACATGTTCAATTATGTCTGTCATCAACTAATTGTATTTAAATTATTTTGGCCATTTTACATTTTTTCCCAAATTTCGCCTCTCTTCTTAAGGTTCAAGTTATTTTCTGAAGTTTTAGAGCTTAAACTCGAATTCTTTTTAAAAAGTTCGAGTTATTTGTTAGAAATTTTGTATTCGCTCTCAAAATTCTGTGTTTACAGTGTCACTTTGTTATTATCTCTCTTTGTTAGTATCTTTCTAAAGATGACACCTTGGCTATCGAAACGTTAGAGCAATCTTTGTTGTATTTTTTAATCTTTGTTGCTTTTAGGGGACAATATTTGTGTTTCAACTATCTTCTGCTTTTTAATTTTTAACTCAAAGCTGTATTTTTCCCGGAGTTTTCTTTTTTCTCGAAATTTTCTCCTTAAACTTTGAAATTTTAAATTTTCATAATAAAGCCTACTTTTGTTAAATTTTGGATTAAATCCATATTGTACTCTTTTTTAATAAAATTTTAACTTAAAAATTAGAATCATTTGGAAATTTTAATAAACAGGATGCAAGAAAGTTTAAAAAGAGAAGGAATAGAAGATTCAAAATTTTGAATTTTTTCTAAAAATATTAAATTTCAATTAGATTGTTTTTTTATTCTAGATTGCGTCCCAAATTTTTACATCTTGAATATTTACTTCTCTTAATCTTTTATTGGAAATTCGAAATTCTCTTGCAGGAAAATTTCATGGGACAATTGAGACTTTTTTCTCAGGATTGAATTTTTTACTACCTAAATATTTAATGTCTTAATATCGGCTCCGAATTCAACATTATTTTCTCTAAATTTTACTATTGAAATGTTGACCTTTTTCTCGCAATTTTTGACAAAATTTCGCATATTTACTTTTTTTGTTTCTCAAATCTCTATTTGAAATTCAATCTTCTGAGTTCTTAAACAATAGAATATTTTATTCAAATTTTGAGTCTAATTTTTATATACATATATTTTGATCTTTTTTAAGTTTTGATTTCTCTTAAAATTTAGAATTTGTTGTTACAATTATAAATTTCAACTTTTAATCGTTGACTTTTGACTTAAACTGAAGATTTCAACTAACGAATATTTTACTAGTTTTTTTCTCGAAATTTTGAGTATTAGCTCAAAAATTGTTCAAGGTTCCATGTTTGGTCAAAATTTTAATTAATATTCCTGAACTCTGAATTTAAACTTAGAAATTTTATATTTTAAAAAAGTGACGTTTTAGAAATGAAATTTCAAATTTTTTTAAAGATTTTACAGTCTTTTAGATTTAACTATTAAAAATAGAGTGAAATCTCTATATAAACGGGGGCACTCGAGACTGCCGAAGATGTTCGCCTAATGAGACGCTGTACGCAAATTTTGTTTGATTATTGATTATTTTTTTTTTTCCAAATCATCAAAAATTTTATACTTTCAACTTCTGAATAGTCGACAAGAATTAAGTCATTATTATCTAATATTAAGTTAGCATTGATGTTAATAAATTTCTCCAAATCAGTACTATCAATGAGTATTGTTGATTGCCATGGACGTGGATGGGATTTCGTTCAGGGAGGAGCAAGAATCATTTTGAAAAATGGATAAAAAAAGAAAATCGGGAAACGTTCCGGTTGAGTATATGTATATTTTCATTTAACTATATGAACTGAGGAATCGAATTTTCAGATTAAAAACAGTCAAAAGCTTGAATCTAAAATAAAAACCGAATCTTTCGGAAAACTTCGAGAACTATCGAAATTTCGAAGATTTTTGAAAAATACCGTCGAAATATCGAGAATAAGGTTAAAATCTCTTGAAGAAAAGAGAATGTTTAATTTAAAAAAAAAAACGAATTTTGGGAAAAAGTTGGAATGTTTAGAAAGTCGCGTTTAAAATAAAATCCTAATTTTTAGAAAAATCTCAAAAACTGTTGAAAATTTGAAAAAATATTATTTTTAAAGGTGGACGTAGTTTTCAGAAAAAGTTGGAAATTTGAAAAACATTTTTCACTGTAAGTGGAGATTTCCAGAAGCATAAAACATCCCTATTTGAAGTACCAGTTTAAATTTCCAGAATAAAACAAATTTTGAAATTTTCGGAAATTTAAATTTATAAAAAAATTCAGAAAAACTAAATATTAAAAAAATGGAAGCCTAATTTTAAGAGAAAAAAATTGAATAAAGTCGTAATTTCGAAAGCTACGAATTTTGAGAAAAAAACTTATTTTGGGAAAGGATTTTTCGGAAAACCAAAATTTAATAAAAACCCAATCTCTCGGAAGAACTCGAAAAATTCTGAAAATTCTAAAAACGCCAAAATATTTCCAAAGGTCAAATATTGTGGAAAATTCTCAATTTTCAAAAACACTTTTCTCGAAATGTTTACTCTTTTATTCTAATTTTGACAAAACATTGATATTTCAATGAAAAAGCTTTTCTTCGAAATTACCCAAAAATATTTTTCTTAACATTTTTAATTTTCGATAATATGCCGATCTAATTTAAAGAAAACAGATGAATTTCAAGAAAACTGAAATTTAAAGGCAAAGTCAATTTCGAGAAAAAGTCCAGAAAACTCCAAAAACCAAAACATCGCATTTTGAAATAAAACTCAAAATTTCAAAAACAAGGCGAAATATGAAGTTGAAATTTCAAATTGTCAAATTTATAAAAGTCAAATTTAACAAAAATACAAGTATTCAGAAAAGTGGCAGAATTTTGATAGAAAAAATGATTTCCCAAAGAAAAGTCCAAAAAGTAAAATTTTGAGAATAAAGTCGAAATTTCGAAAAAGACGCATTTAAACTAATTTTAAGAGAAAAATTCAAAATTATTAGCAAAGTTGAATATCGAATTTTGATATACAAATATCGAGAAAAAGGCAAATTTTAATAAACCTGTCAAAATTTCTGAAAAATCAAATTTTAAAAGTGAAGAAAAATAAAGAAATTAAAAAATACGAAATCTCTGAAAAACATGCTACATTTCTAGTAAAATTACCAAATGAAGCATCAAAGATCGAAATTTTCCAGAATAAATTGAATCTTCAAGAAAAAGTACGATTTGGAGAAAATCCGAATCTTGAAGAGTCAAAATTTCAGGAAAGATACGAATTTCCATGAAAAATATTTAGATTACCGGCAACATGCAGGATGGGATTTTAGGATAAATTTCAAATTTGTTTAAAAAGACGGATTTTAAGAAAAATATCCAAGTTTCGATTTTTTAACATTCGTTCCTTTCTGGAAATTTTGATTTTTTTCCCTTGAAAAACAAAAAAAAAAATTGGAATTTTGAGAAGAAAGTCGAAATTTATTAAACACTCAAAATTCTTCAGGGAGAGTCAAATTTCATCGAAATTTTGCAAAAAAGACTAATTTTGAGGAAAATGTAATTTCTAGAATTTTCTCTTAACCTCTTGAATCAGAGGCAGACATGCGCCCTGATCTGGCCCACCCTTAGTCAGAAAATGTCCAGTATTGAGATAAAAGTCTAAATTTTGAGAAGCAAGTTGTATTTCAGGTATAAACCATTCCAATTTTTGTCTTTTTACAAAATTTGTAAAAAGGTCATTCTAAAAATTTCCAGATAAATATTTTTATCAAAAAATCGGTCATATCTTGATGGAAAAGGTAAATCTTGATAAACAAGGCAAAATTTTCAGAAAATCAGAATTTAAAGTAAAGCCGAAGTTTCCAAAAAAAAAAAACGAATTTTGAGAAATGGTGGAAAGTCGAAAAATAAAACTATGAATTTTGAGATAAAAATTCAAAATTTTGACCAAAGTCGGATTCTGATGAAAGAAATCGAATTTTAGAAATACATTTGAGATTTCGAAAGAAGTTTATGAAAAAGGATGAATTTTGAGAAATAGATCGAAATTTCGAGAAAATGTGAATGGCTTAAAAAAGGACGAATTTTGTCGAAAGAAAATATTTTAGAGAAAGTCTTCTCAGTTGAATATAAATTTTCTTTTAACTGCATGAGCCAGAGGGGGCAAGCGCTCTGCTCTGCTCTATTTTAGCTTCGCTTATGTTGATTGCTCCAGAAATCCATATAGTTTCGGACTATGAAAGCTGTCCAGTTAATAGAGCGGTCCGTTCATTAAAGGTTTTCCTTATGAGAAGTTTTACTCTACTTCGTTTTTATTTTTAAATTTGATTTTTAAAAAATTTTAACCTTAAACCTACAATTTTTACATTTTTTCTGAAATTTCGACTATGTCCTCAAAAAAATATTATCTTGTTCAAGCGATTTGTGTTAAAAAATTTGACTTTTTTGCCCAAGTCTCAATTTACATGTTCAATTATTTCTGTCATCAACTAATTGTTTTTAAATTATTTTGGCCATTTTACATTTTTTTCCAAATTTCGCATCTCTTCTTAAAGTTCAAGTTATTTTCTGAAGTTTTAGAGCTTAAACTCGAATTCTTTTTAAAAAGTTCGAGTTATTTGTTAGAAATTTTGTATTCGTTTTCAAAATTCTGTGTTTACTGTGTCAGTTTGTTATTATCTCTCTTTGTTAGTATCTCTCTAAAGATGACACCTTGGCTATCGAAACGTTAGAGCAATCTTTGTTGTATTTTTTAATCTTTGTTGGTTTTAGGGGACAATATTTGTGTTTCAACTATCTTCTGCTTTTTAATTTTTAACTCAAAGCTGTATTTTTCCCGGAGTTTTCTTTTTTCTCGAAATTTTCTCCTTAAACTTTGAAATTTTAAATTTTCAAAATAAAGCCTACTTTTGTTAAATTTTGGATTAAATCCATATTGTACTCTTTTTTAATAAAATTTTAACTTAAAAATTAGAATCATTTGGAAATTTTAATAAACAGGATGCAAGAAAGTTTAAAAAGAGAAGGAATAGAAGATTGAAAATTTTGAATTTTTTCTAAAAATATTAAATTTCAATTGGATTGTTTTTTTATTCTAGATTGCGTCCCAAATTTTTACATCTTGAATATTTACTTCTCTTAATCTTTTATTGGAAATTCGAAATTCTCTTGCAGGAAAATTTCATCGGACAATTGAGACTTTTTTCTCAGAATTGAATTTTTTTACTACCTAAATATTTAATGTCTTAATATCGGCTCCGAATTCAACATTTTTTTCTCTAAATTTTACTATTGAAATGTTGACCTTTTTCTCGTAATTTTTGACACAATTTCGCATATTTACTTTTTTTTGTTTCTCAAATCTCTATTTGAAATTCAATCTTCTGAGTTCCTAAACAATAGAATATTTTATTCAAATTTTGAGTCTAATTTTCATATATATTTTGATCTTTTTTAAGTTTTGATTTCTCTTAAAATTTAGAATTTTTTGTTACAATTATAAATTTCAACTTTTAATCGTTGACTTTTGACTTAAACTGAAGATTTCAAGTAACGATTTTTTTTCAAATATTTTACTAGTTTTTTTCTCGAAATTTTGAGTATTAGCTCAAAAATTGTTCAAGGTTCCATGTTTGGTCAAAATTTTAATTAATATTCCTGAACTCTGAATTTAAACTTAGAAATTTTATATTTTTAAAAAGTGAACGTTTAGAAATGAAATTTTATTTCAAATTTTCGACTATTTCGCAAAACTGACAGTTTTCACTATCCATTTTCTCTTTGTTTAACTAAACTTTTAACTTTAAAATTTAGAATTTTTTATTATTTGATTTTAAATTTCTGCATTTTATTCAAAATTTCTAATATAAGGACCTAAATTTGGATCTTTTGTCTGGAAATTTTAATTTTTTCTGCGGATTTTGCGCTCGTACCTTTTTTTTCACAGTTTCCACTTTTAAATTCAAAATTTCGAAAAAACGATTTAAAAAATTTCCAATTTTATCTTAACATTTCGATATTTTTTTTCAAAATTCCCGATTTGTTAATTTTCTCCTAAAATTTTTACTTTCAACGTTTTATAATCTCTATTTTTTCTCAAAATTGCAGAGATTTAGATCAAATTAATTTGAGAAAATAATTTCAAAAGATATCAATTTTATCCTGATATTTCGATTTTTTTTTAAAAATTATATAATTTTTTTTTTCTAATGCACAGACCGATAGGTTTGAACATTTATTAGATTCAATGTTTGGAAACCAAAGATCGGTTTCGATCCTGTCTTTGGTCTTTGGTTTCCAAATTTCGAATCTAATAATCGTTCAAACCTATTGGTCTGTGCATTAAAATCTTTGTCTTCTGGGGACCTTCCTAGAGAGCAACCGCTTCGCTAGGTGTTTGTGTTTCAACTGTTGGTAGTTCAGCTACCTATGATTCACCATACACGCCTAGAGTGCTGCATGAATTTGCAGTATTGGTTAAATTCTACTTACTTTTCTTTTTTTAATAAAATTTTTGTTTTTACCTTTTAACAAATGTCGACTTTTTCTTGAAATTGTAGAGATTTAAATTAAATTACTAATTACGAGTTTTTGTTCGAAATTATGATTTTTGATGTTTAAATATTTTTATGAGAACCAATTTAATTTGATTTTTGGGGAATTTTAGCCTCTTTCTAACTGCATTCATTAATGTATGGTAGTTTATAGTGTCTCATATTTTTCAATATCTGCAGTGACATATTTTTGGGAAATGACAGAGAAATAGCACAAAACAATTTCAATAAAATAAAAAAATATATATTCATTAAATGCTTTTTTCTGAAAAGCAAATAATCAAAGCGAGATGTTTTGCTTGTCCTTTTACTCTTCAAGCTTGAGAGGAACAACATATCCAACCAAAGGAATCATTAAAACAGTTTGACTAATCAAATAATTGTACCCTTATTTTCATCACTAGTCTGATCTTACCTTATCCAGTATCCTGAGCAAAAACAGTTATTACATCTAACAAACATGAGTAGTTTGTACCAGGGTCAAAGCGAGAGGTCGTTACCGGAGAAACAAGAGGATGAACACTGGGAGCAAACGTCGAAAAAACACATTAGACATTTGGGGGAGTAAGTGGGCCTAAATCCTTATCCGTTTCAATTGCTAATATTTATGTATTTACAGCGACGCCCTCACTACGATACTTTCAGCTCTATACGCAAAGCTGCTCGTCGTATTAGGAATAGCGTTCCCAATTACAGAAGTTCTCTCGACCGATGTTACGTCCTATTCCTACCAAGGTTTCTATCTATATTTATATCTCGGAAGCATATCCTTCGTCGTACTTATGTACGGAATTGTAGCCAGAGAAAAAGCAGTTTGTTTCATCGTCAATTCCTACTGTAAGTGGTGTATTACTTATCGATTTGTTTCATCTAACAATACGTTTAAAAGCTCTGGGGTCATCATAAAATCGGACGAGTAATACAATTCTCTTTTTCCCTTGGTGCACGTCATAATTGATTTCATTATAGAAAAATGGATTTTGATGAAATTTCTTGCGGACTACGCCCAAACCTGCACAAAAAATACAAGATTTACAATCTTTGAGATCTTTCGCAATAAGTTAGGGTGCCAAATTAGTCTCCATAGAAAAGTTCACACTGTTTGGGTTGCAGGTGAATTTGTTATCTCCAACTATTTTGATTAGGCGAATAGACAAGTGGCTTGGAAGAGACTCTAGCAAAGGTTTATCATAAACCAAACGAATTGCTTGAATCGATTCCAAAAGAGCCAGTGTGTGTGTGTGTTTCGGGACTAAACTCCTAAACATGAGAACCATCCAGTGTTGGTCTAAAAAGGATACTTAGAGTGGACTTTGATCTTTGAAACTTTTTAACGACGAAATATTACAAATAATGAGAAAAAATTTAAAAACTATTAACTTCAAATTCTGTAGATTCGTGATTCTGAGAAGGGGCCTCAAAATCATTGGTGAATGTAATATCATATAAAAGTTCTTCATGAGCCCATTATAAAACGATTTTTTTGGACAGATATTTTCTAAATTGCCGGATTTTTATTTTAGCAAAGAACGATAAAACTTCCTGCTCTAAAGCGAAAGATAATACCCAAACGGCAAAATATGGCAGTTTGTACTTGAGACTTGGAGCCATTGGTGAGTAAATTACTTTGTAGTTTACCATTTAAAACATTTACATTTAAAATAAACTGAAATTGCGTTAAAATAGATAACACCAAACAATAATCCAAATGACAATGAATCGAAATGCCAATATAAACTGAATAATGCATTTTATCCAAGTTAAATATTTAATAGGTATTTTCGTGCACATCACAGCAATAAGCTCAAATTAGTGCAATTAGAAGCGATTACAGATACACCAGATATTATATTAATGTTCGTTGCAGCTTTCGGTATTGGAAGTATGGTTTATTCTGGACTAGAATTTGGCAGATATTTCGAAATGAGGCTTTACTCCGGCTGCATCTCGAACATTTTGCATGCAATTACCCCAGCCACAAGAATGATACTCACCTTGTTACAGATGCAATTCATTTTCCTGAGTAGCAAGGTAGACTCATATTTTAGTTTCGATGACTAATTAGCCAAGCTGGCAACTTTTTTTTATAGAATGTGGAGCTGCACAGCCACAAAATTTTGGCCAGATTTGGAATAATGCATATGGTGGCAACGAACTTATGCGAATGGTTATACGTCATTGTAGAAGAGACTAAGCACGAAATCATTCACATTGTGGGTAAGTTTTAAACTAATATTAGTGTTGATAAAGAAACATGAAAATTTTGGGTTTAAGCAGTATTGAGCTTGAACATGAAATTTCTGGAAAAATTTGAAAATTTGAATTCAAGCTGATTTGCTTTATTTTATACAACTCACTTAAATTTGAATAACCATGAAAAATATTAAAACTTATCCAGTAGAAACTTTGCAAGTGAAACTATAAATAACAAGTTAACTTATCATTAGTTAAATAACTTGAAAAATCAACCCTCATACTTGGGGTTTTGTTTACTTCATTCGATCTGTATCTCTGGTAGAAAATTATGGAGCCGTCGACGTACTTTGTATTCTCCTCCAGCTTCTGCTCGACATAAACTTTCATAGCCTGCCATCATCAACAAAGCCTTACAAAGAAAATAATCTGCTTTATGAAATTCCACGGATAACTCTGTCCGATCCATTGGCAAGTCCAGTGCAATCGCAAATTTTAACGCTTCCTCTTTCCATTGCAGAGAACTACAATTTCACCAACACTTCCATCGATTTTATGGTCGAACAGCATTGTAATAAACAGCTGTTAATAGGATCGTTGGTATCGAATTCGAGCCCGTTTCTTTTTCCCTGCAAAATCGAATATAGTCTGATTTGCGCGGTGATTTTGTACGAGATGTGGAAGAACGTTAACATCGTTCATTTGAGGAAGAAGAAGAAGGGTAAAGAAGGCGAGTCTACTAACAACAATCAACGAGAAGAGAGACTTGCTAGTAAGTGATATTCAATAAAAAATCTTAAATCAAAATGAACGAATTAATTTTTTAATTTGCAGTTACTTATAACTCATATCTTTTCCTTAATGCAAATTTGTCTAAGAAGTTAATGCAAATTCTTCAGTACAAAAATTAAAATTTTTTTCACCTAAAATTTTCGATTCTCTAAAAGCATGTGATGCTGAGAGCGCTTCTACCGAATTTATGTTGCTATGCAACTTATAATATAGCAACTTTAGTGACCTTTGTGATATTAGTTACATCGTACATAACTCGATGGTAATGTCCGATACCTAATTCCCAAAATGCAACCAACGAGTACTTTACAAAGAAATTTGATTTATGAATAAAAGTGGAATGTATTTTTTAAAAGCAAGTGTACGTGTTATGCTTTAAATTATAGAGGGTCGATTTCCCAGTGATATTGCACCACCACGCAGATATTATCTTTTCAGATATACTCGGCGAGGATCCGACAGCGTCCCAGCATCATTTCACCGTCGACTGCTCGAAGGCCCATAAGGGTTTATTCGGCGGGATTATGATAATAGTTTTGACCATTATATCTCTAATCATGTTTTACGTACTTACGAACAAGCCGAGGGAGAACATCGAAAAACACAAGAGAGTAGCGGAGTTCCAGGTCAACATCGTTGAACTTATGCTGTACGTCATCTCCAGCACCGCCGTAATTGTAGCTATGGCCCAGATGAGAGAAATGAAATATCACAGGAAGGTGTTGGGTGAGTTGTCGTCATTAACGCCACCTATTTTATGGGGAAACAACACGAAAAAGATAGCTCCCCACGATGAAAATATTCGTACGAAGTAACTTCTTCAAATCTCCTCTTATCTTTCGTTATTGTTTCCTCTTTGAGTCATTTAAATTCAACTTTTTGTTAAATTTCTTGCGTTTCGAGTAACTTTGAACTCGTTCATATTAAAATTAAAACAAAATAGATACTGCTTCGATTCGTCACAATAAAAAAAAAACTCTTAGTCTTTGACGTATTATTCAATATTATTTCATCAAATTCCAAGTAAGTTAACGATATCAACAATAAATTGTATGTTTTGTTCTTCCATTCCACTTTTCCCGACTTTGATCTTTTACTGATATTTATCTACCTATGTTTTATATCTATCCTAAAGTTCTTCCGGGATTGGACCGTGTCAAAGAAGGTTTTTTTTAAAGTTTAGGATATAATAACGAAGGCTTTCTATGGCCTTCCATTTCTTGCGGGATTGGACCGTGTCAAAGAACTACTAAAAGTGTTCAACACTAAAGTTTAGGAATATAATACTGGAAGATACGATATTATATGGGAAAAATTTTCACAAACGCTTAGAACGTAACTAGCTTTGGTGAAAAGTCAATAGATAAACCGTAAACAAAATTCTTTCGGATTTCAAACGCTACACAAGCGCCCCCTTCACCAATTTAATTTTCCAGATGAAGGCTACACGGGTATTGGTTTGGACAATACTTTGCTAGTGGTGGCCCAAACCTGGCATGTTCATCTACTCCATGTTCTCCATTATTGGATACTTTCCCAAGGAGAAACGCGTTTCCCATAGGCTTCATCACAGAGATATTCTCGTTTATTCAAACTTGCCTGCAGACGGTGTTTGTCTTGGATGGTTGGTGGAGAAGATGTCGAACTCTGGAGCAGACCAAGAGAAAGCCAGGTAGAGAGTTGATCACTTTTTTGATCGTTGCCAATATGGCCATGTGGTCAGTCAACACTTTGGAGAAGAATAGGGCTGGATTCAGACAGGATCATTTGAAATTCTTTGGTATTTGGGCCTGGACTATTATAACGCACATTTCCATGCCTTTGGCAATATTTTACTAGGTTTCACTCTACCATCTGCCTGTTTGAAATATGGAAGTCGGCGTATAAATTCAAATCACCCTATAAATTACTCCTGTCGAATGTATAGATGAATTTATTAGTTAAAAATTGCCATTTGTGTAAATAACTTGTAAATGATCTGTAAATATATACAAGTTAAGTCTATTTTACAATACTTTTTGTTACAAAACAATGTTCATGTAATATTTAATATATGGGTTATCGTAAAAGTGGTAACACTTTTTTCTACGCTTTTCAAGAGTAATTTTCATGTAGGATGTCGCATTCAGAATGTTATTGATATTAGCTACGTACTCGAAGGGCTTACTAAAGACAGAAAATCGAACAGAAAATGGTATTCTATGTTTTAGAAGAGAGACAAATCAATCAATAAATTTCCCGTAACAAGGCGCTACTGATTCGTAACAAACTCTTAATAAACATTGTTTATGATTTCATAGGTCAACATGCGCTTACCACGTTAACAGGTGTAGAGGTAAGACAAACTAATAAAAGAGATATAGATATGAGGAATAAGCGATTTAGGTCATAGAATTATTTGTATTTCTATACAGTTCAAACTAATATGAAAATAATTGCATGTATCTTTGTATATTTGATTTCGTTAATCACCCTGTCTGGCTTGATATTAAAACAGGCATCCTAAGAAAGGAATGATGCAAAAAGTGTACGAAAATAATTAACCCAGTGGTGCCCAACCTTTAAGTGGATTGAAGCCATATCACAAGTTAAAAATTTAAACAAGCCATAAAGATAAAAAATAAAGAAATAAATAAATGGAATAAAAATAATATCAAAATTGATTGAAAAAATAAAACTTTAAAAAAAATAATTAATTTCAAATAAAAACTAGGAAAATCGGGATTTAAAGTCAAAATATTACCATTAACATTTTTTGAATTTTTTTACATAAACTTCGAGATTTTGTTCCATATTTTGACTACTTTCTTAGAACTGTGTGTTGGGCTTTCAATTTGATATTTCTTGCAAGAAATCTAAATTTAGAGAAAAAAACTGACAAGTTTTAGAAAAAGTCAAAATTTGATTCAGTCAAAGATCAAACATTTGAAAAAATGGAATTAAATTGATAAATAGATATTTCTCAAGATCTTAACTTTTACTGGTAATTCTAACTTATGACTCATGAGGAAAAGCCTTTCGAATCATTCGAATTTAGAAAATATTAAATATCGAGAGAAAAAAATCGTAATATTTGGAAAAAGGCTAAATTTCAAGATTGAGAGTAGAAATTTTAGAAACAATGAGCATATAAATTGCCTAATTTAAATGAGGAATTTTAAGAAACATTTTGCAAAAATCAAATCTATCAACAAAAACTTTATCAACATTGTTTCAAATTTTTTTACACATTTTGAAGCTAGGAAGTTAGGAGAAGAAATCTTAAGGTTATTGTCGCAATTTTACCACGTTCTTAAAATCCCATGTTTAGACTAAAAATTTTTACTTATTAAAGAAAAAACAAGTTTAAATATTTGAAGAGAAAATATGTCAACATTTTTGAAGTTGGGAATTTCTAAGCAAAAATTAAAAATTACAAATTTATTCAAATTTCTAGTTGGCAACCGGAAAGTTGGTAAAAATTGTTGATAAACTTTAAGTGTTTTTTTTCCAAAAAGTCAACTTTTCTGTCAAAATGTCGCGATTAAAGTCAAAATTTCATATGCAAATATGAAGTTAGAATTTCGAAAGTAATTAAGGTCAAAATTTTCTGATTAACTTGGAAAATTTTCTTCGTGCCTTCTTTTTTTTTTAATTGTGACCTTAGAATTCACAAATTTTGAGAAAAGTCAAAATAAAGTCGACCCACAAGTGAAAATTTTAGAAAAAAATAAAATGTAAATGTTAAACAGATAATTTGGCAGAAAAATCGAAATTTGAATAAAACCAAATATTTATTCTTTTTCAGTTTGATTCCTTATTGATTCGTCTTGAATTACACTACATTTTTTAGCTTTCATCGAACATAGTTTGTAAAGTACCTAAATTACTTATTTAAATAAACGAAATTCACTTTTGAAAACATATTTTGACCCACGCCTGTAAGATATTTAAAATTCTTAAAACGTCCATTCATGACTCTGATTGTGAGTGTGAAGTTCAAATAAATTTACAGGATATACTTCTTCCGGGATTGGACCGTGTCAAAGTAACTACTAAAAGTGTTCGACGTTTCGCCCACCATCGTAGTGGGCTTCTTCAGGAACAAAGAAAAGAAGCAATAAATGGAAAGAGAAATATAAAGGAATTATGCAAAAATGAAAGAATGAAAAGGCCATATTTCAAAATATCAAAGCACGGTAACTCAGTATGTCCACCATACCTAGAGGCGAAACTCTTCTGAATTGAAAATTGATACAAAGGATAAATTTAGTGTAAAACTAAAGATTTCAAGAAAGTTTCGAAATATTTTTAGAGTTTAAAAACTTGAACTAGGGTCAAATTTCAAAATTATTAAAAAATATAACCTTCAGCAAAAAATTTGGAGAAAAATTTAATTTTAAATTCGAAATTCTTAGAAAAGTGTCAAAGGGAAAACTTTGTTTATTAAAAAAAAATTCAAAACTCTGATTTTAATCTCAAAATTTTAAATTATTCAAACTTGAAATTTCCGAACTTAAAAATTCATAAAAAATTATAAATTTCCAGTGTTTTCTCGAAATGCTTGTTTTTTTCCTCGAAATTTAGAACTTTGTTTCGTAATTTCTCGTTAATTTGAAATTCATTTTTATCAATTTTGAACTTCTCTAGACATTTAATTTTTTTTTCAAAATGAAGTTTTAAGTTTTGAAATTTTAAGGTAAAAGTCAAAATTTCGAGGAAAAAAGGTCATAATATTGAAAAAAGTTTAATTTATTAAAGAAAAGTGTTTCAGAAAAAGGTTCAAGATTAACCTTGAAATTTCAGCATTTAATCCAGTTCGAGAATAAACTCAAAAATTTAAGACCTTCATAGTCTTTTAAAAATGTTACGTATTATTGTCTCAAAATTCTAAATTGAAATTAATGTTTTTTCTAAAATTTTGAAATTAAAAATTTAATTCTTTTTTTTAATTTTGACATTGATCTCAAAATTTTGACCTCTGATTTCAAACTTTTAACTATTTTTTCGAAATTTAGAAATTTTAACCTTGTTCTTGAAATCTGATCTTCAAACTGAATTCTTCTAAATAACTTATACTTTATTTTTAATATCTAAAGTTCTCATCAAAATTCGGTGTTTAAATTTCAACGTGGAAATTTCGAGAATATTTTGGTTATAAGTTTTCGACGTTTATCCTAAACTTTTTAGTTTTAAGTTAACATTATATTCTTTTCAGTTTTTCTCGTTAGAAATTTTAAGTTTAAAGTTACAGTCTGAAAATTGGATTTTCAAATTAAATTTATTTCGAATAATTTCTGGAATCTTGACTTTTATCGATAAATTTGCATTCTAGAGTTAAAATTTTTGATTTTTTAAAAACATTGGACTTTAAAAATATCAATCTGGAGACACAAACTTGTTAAATAAAATGGGGTACCCCTTTTCTTCATAGTTACCGCGATCCACATTAAAAGTTAGCAGGAGCCACACATAGCTTCGTGGATTGGGCACCATTGAATTAACTGATCTGACCAAAACCGGGATTGTAAAAAATAAATAACGACGCATCCTCAGAATTAAAGTTCAATGAGAGCAGATGCATCGAGAAAGAAAAAACAAAAGAGGCAATTGTCTCTTAAGCTGGCAACCTGACATGAATTTAAGAAACGACGAAACAATTGTGTCAAAGTATTTAGAAGTGAACTCCATTTTTTTGGGCATCAAAAATAGAATAGTATAGCGCAATTCGGTAACTTTTTTTCTCGATCATCTAATTATTTTCATCCCCATTCAACCTTCCTGAACAAGTTACTGTAGAAGTCCACGCATAATTTGAAAATAGAATAACTTTTATGACCACTTCCCTACAAGGACCTTATAATTGTAGCTGAGTCCGGGAATTCCTGTTTGACAGATTAGGTTTTGAAATAAAGAAAAGAAAAAGGCCACATCTCATATATTGTCAATGTCGATTATCAATTCATTAACAGCGTGTTTGTTTAGTTGGTTGCCAACAGTTTATTATTTCAGAAATGTTTACTGCAGCGAACTCATAAAGTAAGAAAAATAATGAGCTGTCATCGGAGCAAATTAGTTTAAATTTTAGGCAAGTAAGCAAATTGAGGAAAAAATTAGACCGAATTGAGTGATTTTTACGATTACACTGAAGCGAGAGTTGATCTTGCTGGCTTAAATCTAATCCGATTTCAGGACGAACCTCCATCCCGGACGGCGCTGCTTGCACGTACCTTTCAGTATTTCAGCGCGGGAGAAAGGTGAACTTCCAATAAAAGCAGAACGAAATTCCGAAGTGAAAAGAGAACCGAAGAGAAAAAAGACAAAATATTTTACCTTTACGCTTAAGTTAGTTTCCGGTACTTGTAAAATCGGAAGTGACGGTTTTATTTGCCGACTGCGTTCTCAGCCCTTAGAATTTTATATTATTAGCAGAAGGTAACATTCGGGGTAAATTATTATTAATAAAAAACGCTATCCGAATACAAAGAGATTTTTTAATCTTTCTTGATTTCAGTGGACAAGATTTGTATTTCAATTCCTTAAGATTTAAAGTTTAAGAATATTTCTGTTTCAACATTTTGGTTTTTTTGCGAAAGTTAGAGTTCTAGTCGAAACGTCGAAAAAATATTGGTATTTTAAATTTGACTGTTTTACCGTTAATAAAAAATTTTCGGGTTTAATCAGAGACTTGCAAAATTAATTATAAAATTTGGTGTTTAAACCTAATTTGCTCTAAATTTTTACTTTAACTACAAAATTTAAATTTGTAAAAAAAATATAAATTTTTTATTTTAAAAATGTCAAGGTCAAATTCAGAATTTTTATGAAATGGCGAATATTCAATTTTTGGACAGAAATTCTAAAGTTGTTAGGGAAATCAAAATTTTGAAATTAAAGACAAAATTCTGCAATCTTTTTTAATTTAGTATTTCCATTGTATTCTGTTTGCTTTTTTTTATTATCATAGATAACTAGTTGTTACCCGCGACCACATCAGCGAACTTGAATAAATAACTGCAATGCAACTGAATGGAAGTTTCAAAAAAATTTTATATTTAAATAAAATTTGAAATTAATTCTGAGTTCAAATTGCAAATCGATAATACAAATGCCTAATTTTATGATAATAGTTTGGGTATCTAAGAAAAGAAGCCGTTTCAAAATGAAGATGACTTATCTTTATCTGTGATTGTTTTACATCGTATAAAAAGGTTATTTAAGCTTTCTGGATATAAGTTTTGGATAAAAAGTAGTCTACTAACTATCCCGCAATGTAATGAACGTCTATACCGATTTTCGTCAAAATCGCTTTAGTAATTGAGTCGTGAAACGCAGACAAGCAGACAAATACACTTTCACATTTATGTTAGTAAGGATGCTTAATGAGTTATTCATTTTACATTTCATTGGGGATGTACAATCACGGGATGAATTCATTGATTCTGATAAGGTAGCTCCATAAAATCATCAGGTCCTATGATTGCGGAAATGTAAACGCTACAATACTTTGATTAATTACTATTAAAATCGTTGCCTTATGGCTCACATGAGTGCCTTTCGAACCATGCCCGAATTACACGCTTAGATGGGTCAGAAACTGAGGTGATGTCAAAGGCTTTTGTCAACAATATTCATGGAAACCTATCCAATGATATGAATCGTTTGGTTTAAAGGGCTGTTAAGAAACTCATTTCCAATTTAGCGAGCTTTCAAGCAATTTTTAAACAATGCTTTAAGGTTCGCTTTTAAACTTAATTTCGACTTTAAACTCAAATATTCAAATTGATTTCGTAGCTTAAATCCAAGATCTGATCCTTAAAATCCCTGGAAAAAACCAAAAAATTGAGAATTGAAGTCGAAAATTCTATAAAAACCGGTTAATTCGACACCAGGCTAATCCGGCATCCACATAATCCGAAAAATAAGTACATTGAAAACATATTTTTTTGAAATATCTTGAAATTTGTTATATCATAGTTTTAAGTTTTCACTTCTGTCGGCAGTCTTTATAACTGCCCAATTTTGTAAGAAATTATTTTTTTTTCTAAATATCAACTTTTCTTTTAAAAAAATCCCGAAGTTAAATATGCCAAGATTAAACTTTGTATAAACAAATTTGCTCAAATTTCAAGAGGAACTAAAAATTTGTCAAAACTGAAATTAGCGTTTTAACGTAAAATTTCTAATGAAATTTATAAAATAGTTTCAGAAATTTTTGACTTTTAAAATATCAAAGTACAATTTTGACAGAAATTTCGAAGTTTCGACTTTTTACTTAGAAATTAGAAACTTCAAGAGGAGTCGAAATTTGGAAATTAAAATTAAATTTGGAGACTTTTTAAATTATTATTACTATCTCGAAGCTTGACTTTTTTAAGGAAAATCCAGTTTAAAGTTGAAATATTATGTTAAGTTTGATTTTTAATAAATCTGAAGTTTTAACCAAAATATGAACTTTTCCTTTTAAAATTACAGTTAAAATTCAGTTTTGTAAACTCGAAAATTCGTAATTGTTTTATATAAAGTTTAAGTTTTTTTGTTCGGTTTCGTTTTGCTTTACATTTCTTTAATTTAGATGCAAAATGTTTACTTTTTCCTTAAAATGTTGGTGCTTGGTTATCTTCAAAAATTGAAATACAAATCTTGTCCCCTGAAACGAAGAAAGATACTAAAGATGATAGCCTGGCTATCGAAACACGTTAGAGAAACCATTGTTGTATTTTTTAATCTTTCCTGATTTCAGTGGACAAGACTTGTATCTCAATTCCTTAAGATTTAAATTTTAGGAATATTTTTGTTTCAACATTTTGCTTTTTTGCGAAAATTATAGTTCTAGACGAAACGTCGAAAAAATATTGGAATTTTAAATTCGAATGCTTTGACGTTAATGAAAAATTTTCAAGTTTGATCGGAGGCTTTGGAAATTAATTATAAAATTTCGTGTTTGAACCTAAATTGCTCTAAATTTTTACTTTAACTGCAAAATTTCGAGAACAAATGAAAATTCGAAAAAAAATTTAAATTTGCAAGAAATATATAATTTTTTTTACTTCAAAAATCTCAAGGTCAAATTCAAAATTTAGATGAAATTCCGAATATTCAATTTTTGGTGAGAAATTTCAAAGTTTCTAGGGAAATCAAAATTTTGAAATTAAAGACGAAATTCTGCAATTTTTTTTAATTTAGTATTTCTATTGTATTCTGTTTGACTGCTTGACTTTTCTCTTAAATTTTAGATTATTACTATTGTAACGAAATATAAATTGTAGAATTTAGTGCATAAGAAAAGTTTCTAGAAAGATCTGATAAGGGGAAAGCGGCCGCGATAACGAAGCAAACGGCAGATAAGCGTTCCCGAAATGTTGGCAAACGATAAGCCTTATCTGCCTGATTGTTCTAAAACCTGGAGGCCAAAAGCATATAAGGCGGTTGGCTTTCCCTCGTAGTTAGTTAGCTAGAGTCAGTGTAGTTAAGTAGTGAGTTAGAAGTTGGAAGTCAATAAGTGAGTTAATTGCGCAGTTGTAATGATCAGAGTTTAGTTTGAAAATAGAGTGGGTATTATTCAATTCACATGTTATTCAATTCGAGCCGATAAAGCCCGTAACACTATTTTACAAGATGAATTTTTAAGGTTGAATTCTGAATTTTTAGAAAATGTCAAATATTTTGAAAAAATTCTTAAAATGTCTTGACAAAATTTTAGAACGTCAAAGTTTTGGTAAATTTCTTGCTTACAGTTTAACTCTTTTTAAATTTTGACTCTTTTTTTAATTTCTACCGCCAAATTGCTTGCAAATTTCATAAATTTTTTTTAATTTTACCGTCAAACTGAAAATTAGACTCTTTTTTAAGTTTATTGTACTCGCAAAGGCCAACCCTATTATGCCTTCACAGCACTGCAAGTAGAATGCAGAAACAAGGATAGATGGCGATGAACCTCCTTTTTAAACAAGAATAGGTTGTAATTTCTGAAAAAATCCCTTTCGGCAACGAACTCCATAGCTTGGAAGTTCTATAAAAAAAAGAATCTCCGTAGACAGAAGTTCTCACTGTGTCAAGCTGGACCGCTCAGGAATTTACTGTCTCCTACTGTCTTGTATGCCTCAAAAATCTTGCTGTTTAGGGGATCAATCCTATTGGTTTCTGCGAGCATCTTCCGTAATAGTACTTATAGAAAAGAGAAAAATCACCAACCATCCGCCTGTGCCCTAGTGTTTCGAGAGAATCGGTCAAACTCTCTTCATCAGTTAGGCAAATTGCTCTTCTTTGAGTTGAATCCAGAATAGCTAAAGTGTGCTTTGGGGCTGAACTCCAAACATGAGAACAGTATTCTTGTGTCGGCCTAACTTGAGCTTTGAATAGTGTGAGTACCTGATGAGATGTGAAATACTTTTTAGCTCTAAAAAGAAAGCCTGGTTTCTGAGAGGCGGACTTTACAATGGCGCGCACAAGAGAAGTTAGCGCTTGCATTCACTCCTACGATAGACAGATTAGATCTCATCGGGAGGATTTTACCGTTCAACTGTATGTTTGTTGCATTATCGCTTGATGTTTTCTCAGAGAAATCCGCGGCCTGAGTTTTTGAAGCGTCGACAAAATTTTTCTTACACCATTCCAAAATGATTTCGAGATCCCGATTAATCATCTGTATCTGCTGTTCCCTTGGTCGATCTAAAGCAGCAACGGATAATGCTTTGTCTGAGAAAAAAGATGACACTAGACAACTATAACCTACGCAGCGTATATAGCCTTGAAAGTTGAAGCTAAGAGATCGTTTATGTGTAACAGAAACAGAGTAGGAGACTGGACAGACCCTTAAGGCACCTCTGCATTAATCGCAAATGTCTCGGATGAGGTGCCATCCATGACGACCTGAAGAGATTTGTCAACGAGAAAATTGGATATGAAATGACAGAGTTCAGGAGAACGACCATAAGATGTTAATTTGGCAAGAAGAGATCGGTTCCAGACTATGTCAAAGGGCTTTGAGATATCCAATGCCATAATTTCAGCCATATTATATTTTTCCATAGCTGAGTTACATATATGAATAAAATATGCCAGTAGATCGCCAGTTAAGCGTTGTTGTCTGAAACCATATTGCCTGTCCGAGGTAATTCTATTCTCCTCCAGATATTTGAGAATCTCGATGTTGTTAACCATTTCCATCACTTTAAATATAACGGGCAACAGAAATATAGGGCCATAGCTGTTAGCTAGATTTCTTTTTCCCTTTTTAGGGACAGATTGCACCCTAGCAGATTTCCAGATGTTAGGAAAATGTGCTTAGGACAGGAGTCAACTCTGGAGCGCACTTCTTCAGGACAATAGCGGGGATGCCATCAAGGCCAGAAGCTTTCGAGGTGTCGAGCTCGAGGAGAATCTTCTTGATTGTGCGTTGTCTGAAAACAATTTCAGGCATCGAAGTAGCCACCTTATGAAGAATAAGAGGTTCTGCGTTTCGAGAATCAAGGTTGGAATTTTCAGCAAACATTAAGGCTAGCATGTCAGCCTTTTCCTCGGAAGTAGTCGCGATATTGTTATTGTGTTACGGTTTAAATTTACATTAGAGATAGTGCTTGTGGCTAGGCCACCAAACATACAGCGGTTGGTTTTGTAAGTGCTGGCATATCTTCTGTCAGTCTTGGTATGGGGGAAATCGGCCATCTTCTCTCTTATCGTTCACTTGGATGTCATCCTTCTCAAGGTGAGGTTACAGAGTTTTGCAAGTGGATCTTGGATGTTTTTCCTGTGAGGGATTTTCTGTAACCCATCTTCGGACCGTCTGGGGCGATTGTACTTCATGGTGTTACTGGGTTAGGACGAAAGCCTCAGATGGTCCCGGTTTTTCCGGAATAAGCAGGGAGGTGCTCCCCAAGCACGCGGCAGAGCCGACCAATAACCAAGGCTCTTTTTCGGTTGGGATCCTTGTCAGTTTCATTTTTGAGATCCTTGTCATCATTATTTTGAATTCATCTCTGATCTCCCAATCTCGACCTGGATAGTGACACGAGGAGTTCCAAAGGAGTAGTCACTGTCTCGCAGAAACCTCCAAGTGTGGGCCTCGAGGACTTCGGTGAAGGGAGTTCTGGTAAACCTACTCAGTGGCCGCACGAAGTACAAGCATCCACGTTGATCTGGCACCCTTCGCGACGATCACTGAAGTACCACTTTTTCATATTATTACGTGGGAATTGTCTCATTTTAGTTGAAACCATATATGTGTCAGTCATTTGTATTAGCATTAATTAGCTAATTAGTTTTTTTTGTTCCCTGCTCTTGTTTATGCTGAAACCTAACAAGATTTTAATATTTAGATTCATGAATAGAGTGTGTTAAATATATTTCAAAGGTAAAGTTTACCAGTTTTTGTAAACAGCTGTACGGAACAAAGTGCGCACTTTCTTTCTCATAAATAGTGTCAATAACCTAGGATCGGAATAAGAAATTTTGTGAGAGATACACTTACCTTGTGTGCGTATATTGTTAATTTTTAAAAGGACGTGAGTTATCCAGCTTCCGTTTTGGGTATATTTTGGTGATTTTTCTACGTCTCCGTTAGGTAAATTGCGTGATTCAAAATCACCTGGCGCCCCTCTTTGGTACTCTTTAGCCGCCGTCGTGCCGCGCAATTACCAAATTTGATTCTATTTAAGCGGAATCTTGGACTTGGAAATATTTTCAATCCTAAGTTCCGGACTTGTTAATTTTTGGAAAGTTTTTCACTCACTAGATTTTCAGGCTGTAATAAAAAGAGGCTCTTGCTCTTTCCCCAGCGCTAGCCGGCGATAGTGAAGAAAATTATTTCATAGCTTGATAGTGACACTTAGAAGAATTTCTCAGAAATTATAAATACTAAGCCATGACTCCTTCACTGGGGAAAAATCCCCTAACAATTGTCATTAAGTAAAGGTGAAAAATTTGAAGAAGTAAAATTCTTTCCAATCGACTTTGCTAATCTCCATAAGGACCTGGAGCCGTCCGAACAGTTGATAAGCCTCTGGCGCATTTTAGGATTAAAATCACTTTTTGCTTCGTCAATAACCCGTTTACAAAAATTTCGTGCATCTACGAAGGTGGGAGCGGGAAATCGAGTATTCCATACTAATCAGGATAGTTACAGCGAAGGATTCGGCAACTGAAGAAGGGTTGTCTGAGTTAAAGCAAACTTCTTTTCCTTAGAAAGATGCAAAAAAGTCTCTTAATTCTACCCAGTTAGCAAATTTAAAGTACCACGCCCTACGGGACTGTGTCTGTGAAGGAGATGGTATATGAAGCAAGCGAGGGGCTGCTATAAGCTTGTGATCGGTATTTCCAAGCGGTAATATCACAGAGATTTTGTCGAGAATTTGTGATTCTTTTTTCTCGATAGCTTCTTTAATCACCTAAATTTCATTTTAAGGTTGATACAGATACCAGAGATATGTATCAATAACTTTTTGACATATCTAATCATAACCGGTAACGAATATTAAAATATAGCTACCATATTGATGCACTGCATTAGTAGTGACGAAAAACCAAAGTATGTCGAAAATTATCCTACTGATATTAGCAGGTTTGTTCTTGCAGGTAATCCACATTACTCATTGTTACAACATTGAGCCTTATTTTTGATCTTTGAAGGTGTGTGTTTCATCCTTAATCGACGTAATTGTCGAGCTCTCCATCGAAATAGAAGGCACGAAAGTCTTCGTCGACTTGGAAGCCATAAATGCCGCCTTGATTCTCAATCAAACCCAGTCAAAGATCGATGACAAGATTGAAAAATCGAACTCTACTTTGACCACTGAAATCAAAAACCTGGAAAGCAGCGTTTTAGAGGGAGAAATGCTCGCTTTTCGCAACAAAAAAAGCATACTGGGCTGTCTTAATCAGGTAAGAGACAGTATGTCAATTTTCAAAGATGGCAAAGACCAATTCATCAGCTGTAGACAACTGGTTGAACTGGCAATGTCCAAGAAATATATTAAAAGAATAGAGAATACGAAGCGTGTTTTGGATGGAACAATTGGCAAGTGTATTGAGAATAATCCTTTCAATGAAACCGCCATGAAAAATTGTGGTTTCAGCGACATGAGCGACGTCAAATTGAAAGCAATTGAACTTAAATTCAGATTAAAAGCAGCTCTTAATGAAATCGCTGAAAAATCATTGGTATGCAACGATGATGTTCTTGACAAATTATCTGCTATTGTCGATAAAACTTCCAAAGATTTTTCAGCCTGTCTTGACATTGTACTTAATTAGATTTTTTGCCTAATTCTATTTTTAATTTACCTTTTCCTATTTCTATCTCCAATTATCTCATTTTTAACTTTACATTCTATTTAGGATTTGCTTATCTTAATTCTTTGGAGGGTCCTTTGAAAAATTTTAATAAATGCAAGTATAAGTCCTCAGTCAGAATTTAGAAATTTTGTTTAAAAAACAGGTTAAAATTAGAAATTTTAAGACAAACCTTTAATATTACATAATAAAATTTTTTCCAAATTTCTAAAGTAACAAGGTTTTCCAAAAAAAGGTGGACATTTCTTAAAATAGCGAAAATTTGAAAACAGTTTAAGTCTTAACTCAAAATTTCGAACAGATTCCAAGTTTGCAATTTTATTGGTTTCTGTTTCTACTGTCACTTCAATTATTGACAAGACAATGTTGTTATAAAATTATCCAGAATCTTTCAAAATTTTAAATTTAATCTCATATATTTCAGGCTTCTTTTAGGTGTGGATTTTAAGCTCTAATTGTATGAATTTTTTTTTCAGAATTTTAACTAATCTTTCAACGTTTTTCTCCTAAAATTTTGAGTGGCTTTTGATATAAATTTTTAATTTCTTTGGTAAAATTCCAGAACATAGCCCTTCCTTCCTACTTCATCAAAAAAAAAATATATATATATATATATATATATATATATATATATAAGGTGGTCAGACTGTAAGGATACGTAGGTGGCTGAATATTTAGTGATGCCCCAGCAAAATGGATAATATTTTGACAGAATTTTTAAGCATAATGGTGCGTTTAGATTAGACACTTTATTCCGTACATTTCTCTCTGACATAAGCGTCAGCTATCCTGAGAGAAAATATATTTTATGTCAGAGAGAAATGTACGGAATAAAGTGTTCTAGTCTAAACACACCGTAACAATCGAAAGGGAATATTAGAGCAAAATAACAATCAAAAGTCAATTTCTTACACTCAATACGTAGTCTAAATAAAAAGTGAATAAGATAAGCCAATAAGTGCAATAAAACAATCCTTTTTTAAATTTTGTCCCCATAGAAGTTGACTGTAGCTAGTTACTTTATTTAGAAAATTTGCATAAAATTATGTAAATTTTACGATTTTAACTGAGCCAAGGTACCAAAATATTTCGCTATTTAAATTGATTCACTTTAACTTATCATATTTTAGTAAATACAATAATATTTATTTACTGAACGAAAATAAAATGGTTCAGCAGATATAAGCATAAAGTTATTTGTGTTTCCCATAATTCCAGTTTAAGGTTCATCCAGATAACAGAGATATAGATCATCCACTTTTTGACTTTATCTAATCATGACAGATAACGAATATAAAAATGTAAGTACCATATTGATACGCTGTATTAGTAGTGACGAAAAATCAAAACATGTCGAAAATTATCTTACTAACAATAGCGGGATTTTTCCTGCAGGTAATCCACTCCACTCATTTAAAAATTTGTAGGTAATTAAACTTTGAGTCTTCCAGGTGTGTTTTTCATCCCCGATCGATATAATTGTAGAGCTATCAGTTGAGATAGAAGGGACGAAAGCCTTCGTCGACTTGGAAGCCAAAAATGCAGCGTCTATTCTCAACCATACCAAAACAACTATAGACGATGCCATCAAAGAGTCAAACTCAACTTTGGCCAATGGTATCAAAAACTTGGAAATCAGCGTTTACGAGGCACAAGGGCGCGCCATTCGTAACAGAAAAAGCATAGTAAGTTGCCTCAATAAAGAACGAAGCAGGATGTTGGTTATCCAAGCTAGCAAAGCTGAATTCTTTAGCTGTAGACAACTAGTTGAATTGGTGGTATCCAAGAAATATATCAAGGGAATAGAAAATGCTAAAAGTGTTTTGGATGGGACGGTTTCTAAGTGTATTGAGAACAATCCTTCTGATGAAGTCGCCATGAGAAATTGTGGTTTGAAAGACATAAATGACGTCAAATCGAAAGTGAGTGAGCTGAAATTGAAACTGAGGACAACCCTCGATAAAATCGCTAAAAATTCATCGCTATGCAACCATAACATCCTTGAAAAGTTATCTACCATCCTCGATAAAACCTACAAAGATTTTTCAACTTGTGTCGAAACAATTTTCAATGAATAACCTATACATAACCTACTCTGAAATAAAAATACTCCACTATTCATCACATTGTATGTTTCAGTCTCCCAAATTTAATATCCAAGCATGAATTTTCACTTTTTAAGAAAGAACATTTCTGTGTTGTTCTTATGATGAATCATGATATCTAAATGCTGGACATGTATCTGAATTAGAAAGAAAACGCAAAGACGACGCTCGTTTTCTGAAAGTCGCTACTGTTTCTACGGTTTCTGGCAATAAATCTGCGTTATACAAAGTTCCGTCACCTGAGACCAAACCGGATATTTTCTTGTTGTATCGCCAGGGCTCCTTCACCTGTATATCTCATTTTCGATGATAATTTGTTATTAGTATAATCTTGCTGGATAGCTAAATACTGTTGTTTATAGTCAGTTAACATTACTTCGAACTCACTTCTCTATTTTCGATTTCTTTACCCCTTCTCTCGAACAAAATATTATTTTTTTAAATTTGAATTGTTCTCGCTTAAACCTCCCAGTTTAATATAAAAATTGTAATTCATAAGACTCCGACTTTCTTTTCAAAATTTAGACTATAATCTGAAAATTTTATTTTTTAGAAATTGGGATCGAAATTTCGTTTTCAATTCTTACATTTTTTCCAAGATTTAAACTTTGATCTCAAACTTTTTCATTTTGAAATTCCGATTTTAAATTCCAATGTTCGGCTTAGTCTCGAGATGTTATCTTAAATACGATTTTTTACGATGATGATTTCCTAAAATTTGGACCTTAAATTGGATACATATGTAATATTTCCAACTTGTTATAAAACTATAGATTTTCAACGTAAAATTTCAAGAAAAACATAGGTTCATTCTTATATTGTGGATTAGATAATTTTTAACTAAGCTCCAAGATTTAACAATAAACTTGAAATAATTTCTTGTGTCAAAAAGTTTCCAATTTAAACTTTCAATTTTTACGTCTACTTTAAAATTTTGATTTTTTTCTAATTAGGACCCTTTTCAATTCTCAGAACTGTTGTGAATTATTATATCAACTTTTTTGAGATTGAAAATTAAAATTTCGCTTTTACCCAAATATTTGTTTCACTTTTTTTCTCTGAAAATTTTGACACTAAGAATCTAACTTTTTTTCCAAACTTCTTTTATTAAAACTCGATTTTTTTTATAAACTATGAAAGTCGATATTTAGAGATTAATTAAAATCTAAACTTCGAGAAAAAACTCATAATTTGAAGAAAATAATCGTTTCAAAATTTTATAAAAAAAAAATATAAATAGCCGTATCGTTGGTGACTTGTTTTTTTTTTACAAGTACAATCATGGAAGATGCTCGCAGGAACTATTAGGATTAATCCCCCCAAGGGCAAGATTCTTGAGGCGTACTAGACAGTCGGAGACAGCAAATTCATGTGCGGTCCAGTTTGACACAGTGAGGACTTATGTCTGCGGAGACTCTTTTTTCTATAGAATTTCCAAGTTATGGAACTTGCTACCGAAAGAAATTTTCCCCAAAAATTACAACCTATCCTTGTTTAAGAAGGCGGTTTATCGCCATCTATCCTTGTTTCCGCATCCTACTCGCAGTGCTTTGAAAGCATAATGGGGTTACCCTTTGCGAGTGGATTAAACTTAAAAAAAATATAAAAAAGTTATAACTAACTGAGTGGTTAGTGAAAACTGGGGTTTTCAGAAATAACAGAGAGAAACTATGTTATGCGGGACTTTATTATGCTAGGTTAGGTTAGGTTACAACAACGCGTATGTATTTAGATTATGACATGCCGAACTCTCTTCGGAAACACCCGATCTCCGCCTTGCCAAGTGGCAGGGTCGGCTTTTCGTTATTTTACGCGTTACAAAGTTTAATTAGGAACCGAGAAAAACATTAACTTCTCTAGAAGAATCGTCTTTTTCTGTCAATACTGAACTTTTTAGCGAAATTCTCAAAAAAAAGTCGAATATTCGAATCAGTATGTTTGAATTAAAGTAGAAGCTATTGAAAGGTTTTATGCCCAATTTTGCCGTTTTTCCAAAATTGGGACTTATTTCATAACATCAAGCTTAAACTTTTTTTATTCCATATTTTACTTCTAGAAAAATGTTGAAATTTAAAGAACAAAAATCAATAATTTTTATACAAACCTTAAATTTAGAATCAAAGTTAAAATTCTAAGAAAAACTCCAAGAATTGTCAAAAAAAATTTATTTTTAATTTCCTAATTTAAATATTCTAGAATTTTTAATTTAGTGTAAAAATCAAATATTTGAGATCTTTATCGAAATTGCAATATTTCTTTTAAAGTTTTGGGTTTTTCTTAAAATTTCCGCTTTTTTTGCAAAACTTCTTGTTCAAATTAGAATTTCATTTTTATAAATTTTTGAATTTAAAAATGTAAAATGAAATTCGAATTTCACTTTTCAATTTAACGTTTTCCTCAAAATGTACATCTTTTTCTGAAGAAATGGATTGCAAGCTCATCATTTTCCAACTCGAAAATTTGAAAGTTGAAATTTCAAAAAATAGTAGTTTAAAATTTAAATTAATCAGTCGAGATTAAAATAGAAATTTCTGAAATTTTTTGTTCAAAACAAAGGATTAAATAATAGAAATTTAAGAGAAAATTTCATAAAAAATTTTAAACCTAGGAAATAAATTTTTAAGGTTATGTTTGAATTTTGAGGAGAGTTTTGTTTGTGGAGAGTGAACTTTCCAGGTTTCTAGATTAATGTCAAAACTACCATTCTAATGCACAGAACAATAGATTAAAAATTTTATTAGATTCGAAGTTTAGAAACCAAAGACCGACTTGAATGCTAACAAATGTTCCGATAAGTAAGTACTAAAGAATCAACGGAGGTCAAGCGTGTGACTCTTAGTACTACCGCAACCTGTTGATCCATATGGAAGCTATGGCCATCGCCAACCTATTGGTCGGTGCATTAGAATTCTAGTCTTCTGGGGACCTTCCTAGAGAGCAACTGCTTCGCTAGGTGTTTGTGTTTCAACGGTTGGCAGGTCAGCTACCTATGATTCACTATACACGCCTAGAAGGCTGCATGAATTTGCAGTCTAGGCATTCGAAGCTACCAGATTAACATAAAAATTTGGAAAAAATCAATAATTTTTCTAAATGTCAACATCAGAGTCTAAATTATGGAGAGAAAATCAGAATAAATACAAGTCGAAACTAATAAAGTAAAATTTTTTGGTAAATAAGTTTAAATTGAAGATGTAACGACGAACTATTTTGAACAAACTAAAAATTTGAGAACAAAAACCTAAGTCATGTATGGAAATTAATAAATTCGAAGAAAACGAAAATTTACAGAAAAAATACTGATTAAATCGAAGTTCAAAACAAAAGGTGGCAAAAACTGTTTTTAAAATTGCGATAAAAGCTCGATATGTCAAAATTAAAGTCAAAATTTCGAAATGATTTCAGAATTTTAAAAAGTGGACATTTTCGAAAAAACTCAAATTTTTTAAGAAAATGGTTTTTAATATCAAAATTCGACGATGTCTGTTTTCCTACATCGAAATTTTTTTGTCCAAGATTTTATTTTAATGTTCCGAAAATTTTCAGGAAAAAAAGTTTGCAGAACGAAATTTCGAAAAAGGACAGAATTTCATTTTTATAAATTTACGAATTTAAAGATGAAAAAGGAAATTCGGATTCCAATTTTCAATTTTAGGTTTTAATCAAAATTTGAATCTTTTTCTGAAAAAATGGGGTGCAAGTTTACCATTTTCTAACTCGAAATTTCATTTATTGTTTAATCGAAATTCTAATTAAAAATAGTAAAACTGTCGAGATTTTATTTTGATGTTCCAAAAATTTTCAAAAAAAAATGTTTACAGATCGAAATTTCGAAAAAGAACAAAATTACTGACAAAAGTAGAAATTTTATGTTAAAATTTTAGAAAGAAAGCAAAAACTGAAAGGGCAAACCCGGGGCTTACAAAAAAATAAAATTTCGAAAATAAACTCGAATTTCAAAACATTAAAAAATAAATTTTAATTTAACCTCGTTAGTTTTAGAAAATAGATTTAAAGATTGAAGTGTAACAAATAAAAAATCAATAATGTCTAGTTAAGTTGAAATCGTAAAGATAAAAGTGCTAACTATGAATTTCGAAATATCAAATTTAAAAACATTTCGTGATATTTTTGGCCTAAATATGAAACTTGGGGTAAAATCGAAATATTACAATTAAAGACGAAATTTCGAAGAAAGTTTCATAATGTCCAGAAGCCAAGATTGACTGCCCAAATTTTAAAATAAAAACGCAAATTAAATGCGAAAATATAATTTTGAGAAAAAAACGAAATTTTCAAAAATCTACAAAATGTCCTGCTAAGAATTAAAAATTGTGGAATTTTTTGGAATTTTGGGATCATGTTCAAAATTTAATTCCTGTTAAAAATCTGACTTTCTTAGTTGACTTATAAAAAGGATTTTTTTGTAAATTTCAAATTTTTTCCCAAAATTACATCTTTTTAAAAATTCGTCCTTTCCCGTTTCTTCATTTCTTTTAAAAGCTTAGCACTTCCTGAAAATTGACTCTTCTACACCTGAATTTTTGGAAATTTTGCCTTTTATTTGCAACTTTAAGGAAAATTTAAAATTTTCACATTTTTTTTAAATTCGCCTTTTTCCGAAACTTTATAATTTCTCTGAAAATTTTGATTTATTCGAAACATTTTTTTCAAACCTGGACTTCTAAAAATCTGTCTTTTATTTGAAAATTTGATCTTTTATATTCCGCAAACTACTTTTCTCGAAAAACGTCTTTTCAAAAGTTTTACCTTTTTTTTCTCAAATCTTGGCTTTTTTAAGGTCGACTTCATTTTTAAAATCAAACATTCAACAAATTTGTCTTTCTCTGAAGAATTTCGTCGTTTTTGATATTTTTTTTTTCTTCTAGAAACGAGTTCGTTTTTGTTTTTGTCTTTTTTTTTTTAAAACTCGACGGTTTTTTTTTCTCAGAATTTTGATTTAGTTTTAAAAGTCTACATTTTGTAAAAAATTCTACATTTTTTCTAAAAGTTGATTTTTTTCTCAATATTTGACTTTCTGCTGGACATTTCCACATTTGTCTCAAAAATTTTTCTTTTAAGTAAATTTCTAAAAATTTAAACATTTTCCTGAAAATTTATCAATTTTCCTTAATTTTATTTTGAAAATTCGTTATACTTGCGAAATTTTGAATTTTTATTGTATGAGAGGTATACCTTATTCTCAAAATTCGTCTTTTTGCAAAATTTCAAATGGATTCTTAGAATTCGATACTTTTCGTCTTTCAGTTTCTGTGAGAAATTGTACCTTTTTGAGGTTCAGTAGTTTTTCAGAAAATTTGAGTTCGTTTTGTACTTAAAAATTTGTCTTTTTTTAATTCTACCTTTTTTTAAACATTGACTTCTTTTAACTGTTCTTCTTCTCTAAAATTTCGATTTATTTTTAAATTGTCTTTTTTTATCACTTTTTGACTTTCCGCTAAAAAAATTGACTTCTTAGAATTTATACTCGCCACTCAAACTGCTGTCTCGGCCAGATTGAAAAGGGATTATAACCCATACCTATGTTTTTTGTCAATAAACCAACACAGAAGGCCTTTACAATGTAAGAAAACAATATTAGAAAACTTTTCCCATAGCCAACACCGACCTGTCATACTATAAATCGACCTACAAATCCTAATTATCAGATCAGTACCAAAACCCTGCTAAAACTTCCGCAAAACCAACTGGAAATGATTTACAAAGGAACTAGACTGTAATATCAAATGGATCCCTGCAAACCCAGATAAAGCGACTACTACTCAGTGTAGCCAAGAAACACATAGCGAGAGGCTACAGAAAAATGTATTTTCTAGGATGAAGCCCATAATGCAACGAATTATATGAAACCTACAAAAGCACGGGGATGCAGAAGTAGCCCATGAACTCCTAGAATGCTTAGATACAACCAGACGAGAAAAATGGCATACAACGATGAAGAACATTAACTTTCAACACTCCAACAGAAGAGCTTGGTCCCTGCTTAGGAAATTGGAAACCGGTCCAAACCTGAAGAAAAAAGAAAGTCTTGTTAGTCCAAATGAAATTGTCGGTAAAATAATCATACTCACCAAAACTTCATCCAACGCTAACATATAAAAGACAAGAGACATAAAAAACAAACTCAGAGAAAAACCAGTCACTGCCAATAACACTGACTTCTCACGCCCCTTTACAACTGCAGAAACGTCAGAAGCACTAAAACAAATAAAACTAGGAAAGGCGGCAGGTGTGGACCAAATATATCCCGAATTTCTGGTACCAGTAGCAACGGCATGGCTCAGGAAAATATTTACCTACATCCTACAAACTGGAAAACTACCCCGATCGTTCAAATATGCCAAAATTGTCGCAGTAATAAAACCAGACAAAGAGGGCAACCAAATGGCTGACTTTAGACCGATAGCTCTCCTAAGTGTATGCTATAAGCTCTTAGAAGGATTAATTTTCAACCGCATAATAAATACAGTCAACGAAAATATACCACCTGAACAAGCTGGCTTTAGGAAGAATAGGAGTTGCAGTGACCAAGTGCTCCACACATATTGGACACGAATTTCATAAGCGACAAAAATCCACAGTCGTATTCATCGACCTAACCTCGGCCTACGACACAGTATGGCGGAATGGCATAATAATGAAATTTCTCGATATCATTCCTTTTAAAAAACGGGCTACACTACTTGACATTATGCTGGCAAATAGATGCAAGTACACTTAGATGGAAAGACAAGTCGAAATTACAGAGTTAATGAAGGACTACCCCAAGGCTCCGTGTTAGTTTCTGTTCTTTTCAATATTTACACAGGTGACTTACCTCAAACAACAGATAGAAAGTTCATATATGAAGACGACATCGTCCTTTCATACCAAGCCAGCGAATTCACCACAACAGAAAGACAACTAACAGATGACTTGAAATTATTGGACGAATATTTCCAAATTTGGAGACTAAAACCTATAATATGGAGAAAACTAAGGCGACCTGCTTCCGCCTAAATAATAAATTTACAAATTATGCACCCCAGATTACCTTCAGAAACAAACCCGCCAAGTACAGCCCGCTCTCCAAATATCTAGGAGTCACACTGGACCTCTCACTCAGGTTCAAACACCACATCCGAAAAACAGTAGCCAAAAAGAGGACCAGAAACAACATTCTGCACAAAATTGCAGGGACTTCGTGTGGTGCAAACGCAAATGTTTTAAGAACTTCGGAATTCCGTAGCCGAATATTGCTGCCCAGCTAGGATAAACAGCAACCATACAAAAACCATTCCTGATTTTTCTCAAAGTTTGGCTATTTCTGGAAATTTTTACTTTTATTTTGAACTTTTTTGTTACTCGAAATTTGGATTTTTTTCTCAAACTGTAATTTATTTTAGGATTAAAATTTTAGTAAAAATGTAAAAGTCTTGAGGAATATATACTTTTTTGTCAAATTAAAAAAAAACATTTCTTAAAAATTTCATTTTTTCTTAAACTTAAGATTATGTCAAAATTTAAATAAAAAATTAAAAATGATGAGAAAAATACTTTTGGAAATTTGAAAATGTAGAGTTCCAGATGAGTTTTATTGATTATTTAGAACATTAAGTGAGTCTCTTTGTTATTTTGGACTTCCAGTTAAACTCTTTTGCTTTAATTAAATTTTCGTAATCAACTACCACCAAGTCTTCGTGATTTATATTTATTGAGAATTTAAATGATTTTTTTACAACTTAGGCTTTTTTTTGATAAATTAGAATTCTATTTGATTTTTTTGTACATTTTAGTGTTCCACGCAATTACGTTACTGCAATGAATTCACAGACACAATTTTAATCTTTATTAATATTTCAGATATGTAAGTCTGAAGGGAAGATATTTAATGTTTCTCTGTTTGCTTAGTTCCAGGTGTATTAGAAAGCTCGACTTCGTGTAATATGATCTGATTTGTAGATATCAGATTCGAAATGCATCTGCGAAAGTACAAAAAATTTATCGAGTTCAAAGTTTAAATTGTAGGATGTATGAGAAATCCACGGATTTGCGAAGACCAATTCGCATTTCTAAATAAATTTACTTCTTACTCTGTAAATTTAAAAAGAGCACCTGCTGCAAGATAAGCAAATAATAAAAATTTGATTTGCAATTCGAATTCCCTTTTAAACCGGAAAGCATATCGAATATTTCCCATTCGTGCTTTCTATCCAAAATCAAATCGAATGAGGTGAACTGTTTCAAAGTTAAAACGCCCGCTGTAACATTCGATAAAAACGGCAAGCAGGAATGAGGTCTTCAAGTAAAGTAAAGTGGACGGTGGAGAGCGGTCTAGAGAGCCCGAAGACCGATAATGGAGAGCAATCAGGGTTCCAATCGAGCGACGAAAAACAGCAAAAGTAAAATTTCATTTGACCATCGCTTGTCACTCTTCACACCACATTTAGGTTAGTTGATGTTTACTTCTTGCGAAATTGCCGTTACAATGAAACAATTCAAGTTTCCATCGGGGGCAAATCGCGTCAAGCTCAATCGGACAGAAAGACAACATCGAGGACTTCCTTCGAAAATATCCTGCAATTAAGGGAAGTGAAATGAGGAGAAGGATTATTTGGCGACTCTGTTCCAAGTCTATCGTTTCAAATATCTAGTTTTTCTTGATTTTTCCCTTGATGAGTAAATTGTGAGATTTCTGAGGTTCTGGGGTAATAAACTATTAAAAAATGCTATCTAAAGTTTTAAAATTTTTAAAGAAACGTTTCTATGTTTCTAAAAATTTTGAGAAAATCAAGAAAGAGCTTCTAAAATATTATATTTGTGAAAAAACGCTTTTGGAATTTTAAACTGTCTGGAAAAATTACCTACAACTTTAAATTTTAAAATACTTTTTGACAACAGTATTAGCATCAATTTGTCGATAAAACCAAGAAGGTAAATTCTTCAAAACGCTGACATAAAGCTCTTAAACCTTAACGTGCTAAAAAGTCTCCAAGATTCAGCTAGCAGCTTGATTAATGTGTGTAAAATCACTTATTTGAGTATTTTTTTAAAGTTTAATCTACTCGCATTATGCCTTTAAAGTACTGCGAGTAGGATGCGGAAACAAGGATAGATGGCGATGAACCGCCTTTCTAAACAAAGATAGGTTGTAATTTTTGGGAAAAATTCCTTTCGGTAACGAGGTCCATAGGCTGGAAGTTTAAGAGAAAAAAGAGTCTTCGTAGACAGAAGTCCTCACTGTGTCAAGCTAGACCGCACAGGAATTTGCTGTCTCTGACAGTTTTTTATGACTCAAGAATCTTGCCCTTACTAGTTCCTGCGAGCATCTTCCATGATAGTACTTGTCGAAAAAGCACAAGCCACCAACCATCCGCCTGTGCTCTAGTGTTTCAAGACAATCGCTCAAACTCTCGTCATAAATTAGGCGAATCGCTCTTCTTTAAATTAAATCCAAACGAGCTAAAGTGTGCTTTGGAACTGAACTCCAAATATGAGAACAGTATTCTCGTGTTGACCTAACTTGAACTTTGTATAGTGTAAGTAGCTGATGAGATGTGAAGTACTTTTTAGCTCTCAAATAAAAGCCCAACTTCTGAGAGGCGCATTTGACAATGGCGCGCAAATGATCGTCCCATGAGAAGTTACTGCTCGCGTGCACTCCTAGGATAGATATATTAGGTCCCATTGGAAGGATTTTACCGTCTATTAGTATGTTTGATGTTTTCTTAGAGAAAACCGCGGCCTGAGTTTTCGAAGCGTTGAAGTCAAAGAAATGTTTCTTATTCCATTCCAGAATGATTTCGAGATCCCGATTTATCATCTATATCTGCTGTTTCCTTAGTCGATCTGAAGCAGCGACGGATAATGGTATGTCGAAGAAGAAAGATGACACAAGGCTACTCTCATCTTCGTAGCGAAGTTGAAGCTAAGAGATTGTTTATATGTAACAGAAACAGAGTAGGAGACAGGATAGACCCCTAAGGCTTCCCTGCATTTGTCTCGGATGAGATTCCATCGACGACGACCTAAAAAGATCTGTCAGCAAGAAAAAATAAAAGTATTCCTTTCTAATACTGAGTTGACTGACCTTTTACTTTAAACTTTATCAGTTTTCAAATTACTTGCTGCAGACTGATACATATTTTATAATTTACATATTGCCAAAGTTCTTTTATAATTGACAGGTAAAGATATAATCTCACCAATAAAGTAAATATGCTTTATTAATAATTTCTTATTTCTACAAAAAATAACTTAGAAAAATTTAATGCTTCTTCAGTATCATTTGAATTTCTTCGAGTGTTTTTCCTTTAGTCTCCGGTATTTGAAAGATGACGAAGAACGTTGCCATGAATGCCCAAAATGTAAAAAAATAAAACGGAGCGTATATGCTAAAATAGCTCTTTAAAAGGTCGTAAACGTAAATCGAAATGGTCGAAGCCAAAACGTAGACCCCATCAGAAGTAGCCATCCCCATACCTTTGACTCTAGCAGAAAACAATTCCGCCGTGATCACGATGGGAATGATACCCAATCCAAGCTTAAATACCACCGCATAAACCATAACCGAAACCACCGGAATCCAACTGATATTATCCAAATTATAATCTAAATCCTTTAAGTGAAAGTAAACCGATAAAGCCAAGAGGGAAACCCCCGATAAAACACTCGAAATCAACAGAAGAATCTTCCTACCGCATTTATCGACAATTAGAGTGGAAACCGAAGCTGAAACGAGCATCAAACACGAGAAGATGATGGCGGCGTTTTCCGGCTGGATATAAATTGATCCGGCGGCATCCAAAATTTCGTGCAGATTCATTAGAATGACGCTTATCCCTGCCATATGTTGAACAGCGTTCAAGAACCACATGATCGTCACGGCTCTTCTATTGCTCCGAATCAGGAAGAGATCCTGAGGTCGGCCCTTTTCGGTTTTTTGGCGTTCGACGGCGGCGGCGATTTCGGTGAGTTCTGGTTCGACGTCTTTTTCCACTCGGAATTTCTCTAAAGCTTTTTTAGCTTCTTCGTGTTTGTTTACGTAGAGGAGATAGTATGGACTTTCGGGCATAAACGGGAAGGTTACCAATTGGAATATTAAGATTAGAGCGCCGATGGAACAAGATGCGTATATGGGAATAAATGGACCTGTGGCGTATATGATGATTATTCCTGCTAGCATCATTAAGTATATTATTCCTGCGAGGAAGCCTCTGATTTTTTGATGGGCGATTTCCGCTATGTACATTGGGGAAGCATTGAAGGCAATATCTGCCGCTATTCCAGTGAAGAATCTTCCAACGAAAATGTATTCCTTCCTATTGGCTACACCAATTAAAATCCAACCAATTAGGCTCGTAAACGAGGACGCTAATACTGAGTTTTTTCGACCAATTTTATCGACTATGTAAACGGTTAGTGGTAGTCCAGCTATGCCTCCCAACATGTACAAGCTTTCGATCCAGACAACGTCATCATCGGAAATTATTGGTGGATCCTGACTCTGCAGAACTGGCACCATTGGAGCCGTCCAACCGTATTGCATACCGTCGGCGATGGCGTTGACTGTGCCTGCAAAAGACAACATAAGGGTAAATGCCAAAGGCTTAAACTTAACCTAAAGTTAGTTTGGTACTTCCAGACTCGAGTGCTATTGAGGAACAAATGCTGGCCAAGTGCTCCAATGCGCTAAGGCAGTGAATACAGCATTTATCGGATTCAGAGTTGAGAACCAAAGTTCGAATTTTGCTTTATTAGGTCTCCATAGCTTGGCAGAGTCGATTTGATTAGACAAATAATTCCAAATTTCAGGTATATCAATTATTTATCGTAATACTTCCACCACTGTCATCAGCAGTCACTGGTTCTCAATTTTGAATATGATTTTTAATATATTTCTATGCATCAAAATGCTCACCTGGTGTACTAATAGTGGTGAAACCAAATGTAAAAATATAATAATTAAGATGGTCGAACTTAGTACAAATATGAATCTAAACGTATCTTCATCGCCGCAGTAAACCATCAAAAATTAAACCTCCAGTGAAGTGAAGAAAATAAAAGTGAAAAAAGATTTCATTTTCGGGTACAAAGCAATGACGGTTTCTGCTTTTAAAACTTCCAACAGATTGGAGTTTAAGGGTTTTTTTTTCTTTTAAAGGTTTGTTAGATTAAACTAAGTAAAAATTAAAACATTCTCTCTAGGACAGAGCCAAGCTGCCCCCGAGTGCAAAATGTGCGGCACACACAGGCGTGGGAGCACGATACGAATAAAAATTTTTTTTTAATGACAACGTAAACAATTTTGAATTTAGACTGAAAATTTGTGGAAAAAGTTCGAAATTTCGAGAAAAAAAGACTTTCATAATGAAATTTCTTCTAAGTTTAGAGTAAAAATGTTAGCAACAATTACAAGCATTTGAGGTTCAACAATAACTTTAAAGAATCAAATGGAAATTTGCAGATAAAAATTACCATTTTGAGAAAAGAGTAAAAATGTCAACAAAAAAACTCAAATTTCGACCTTAAAGCCAAAATTTTATTAACAAAATAACAAGATTAAATTGAAATACAAATCTTGTTTCCTGAAACCAAGAAAACCACAACAAAGGTTGCCTCAATGCGTTTTGACAGTCAAGCTATTATCTTCAGAGAGATATCCCTCTGAAGATGATGTCTTGCCTATCGAAACGCGTTAGGGCCACCTTTGTTGTTTTTTAATCTTTCTTGGTTTCAGGGGATAAGATTTGTATATCATATTTTAAAGATAACCAAGGGTCAGTTCGTTCCCCAAAAAAAGTTTAAATTGACTTTTTTTAATGTTAAAAGGGAAGTCATTTAGAAAAACAAAATTTTTCTAATTTCCAAACTAAATCTTTCTCGAAAGTAAGAATTAAACATGTTAAGCTTATATATAAATGAAAAAAAAAAGAAAGAAAGAAAAAAGAATTAAACATGTTAAACTTATATATAAAAAGTTCAAATTTTAAGATCAAATTCATAATTTTGAGAAAAAAATGTCGAAATAAGGTTAAAATTTCACTTCCAAAGAAGAAATTGTATAAAGGTAACAAATTTTAACTTTGAACTAACAATTTTTAGAAAAAATAAGAGAATTTTTAAAAGTTAATTTAAAATATGTATAGAATTATCAAAATATAACAATTTTGGGAAATGAGCACAAATATCGAGATGAATTGAAATTTCGCTTTTGAAGTCAAAATTTTTTAACACTTACATTTTAACTTTAACCTGAAAATTTTCAGAAAAAGATAGAAATCAAATAAGTTTCATTTAATAATAACAAAAATTGTAAAATTTTCGAATAAAACCTGGAAATTTCGAGTGGAAATTTTAGTTACAAGGAAACTTAAACTATAAAGAAAAATGTAAAATATAAAAACAGCAGAAATTTAAAAAAAAACGTGGAAATTTGGATTTGAAAGTAAACATTTTAGAAATAATGTGACAAGAAGCGAAAACTTCCTGGAAAACGAGAAAAATGTTTAGTTTAAATTTAAACAATGAACAAAAAATAGATTCTGAATGAAAACAAATTGCTCTGAAAAAATGTTGATTTCGGGCTTAGAGTAAACATTTTGGGAGGACGAGAAAAATTTTTAGTTTAAATTAAAAAAACAGAAAAAATAGATTCTGAATGAAGACAAATGGCTTTGAAAAAATTTTAATTTTGGGTTTAAAGTAAAAAGTTTAGGAAAAGAGTAATGAATTTTAAATTTAAAGTTTTTGTAAAGCAAAACTTCTACAGTAGAATCTCGATTATCCATGTGCACTTTATCCAAGCGGCAGATTTTCCGTGGCTGTCGTCCAGAGATTCCCAAGTAACTCTCTGAAGAGGCTAGCTTGGCTATCGAAACGCGTAAGAGCAACCTTTGTTGTGTTTTTTATCTTTCTTGGTTTCAGAGGACAAGATTTATATTTCAATTTTTAAAGATAACCAAGGACCAGTCCGTTACACCAAAGAGGATAAGTTGTAATTTTCGGGAAAAATTCCTTTCGGTAAGGAGTTCCATAGCATTGAAGTTTTGTAGAAAAAAGAGTCAGCGTAGACAGAAACCCCATTTTGTGTCAAGCTCAACCGCAAAGGAATTTGCTTTCTCCAACTGTAATTGTTAAAGAACTAAAAATAAAGTTTTGGATTATTCGTGTTTTCGATTCTACTGTATTTCCAAAAAATGTCAATAATTAAATTTTGGGAAAAAAGAATTGAAGTTAAAGTTTAAAAATAATTTCATAAAAAACGTAAAATTCCATTAAAAAATTTGTAATTTAGGAGTCAAATTTTCGAATTTAAAGCTGTAATGTTATTAAAGATGGTCAAAATTTTAAGTCTGAACTAATTATTTTAGGAAATAAGCTTAAATTTTGAGAAACTTTCGAATTGCTTCAAATTGTTTTTTTAATATTTAAACCATTTGGAAATGTTATTAAAGAGAATGCAAAACAGTTATAAGATTGAAGCAATTGTCGGTTCACCTCCAATAGTTCAAAAAGGAATCAAAAACCTTCAAAATTTGTAAAAAAACTGCAATTTCGTTTGGACAACGTTCTAAGTTTCATATTGAAACTCGAAATATACACAAAAATGTAGAAATTTTAGGATTGAATGAGATTAAATCAACTTCTTTAGAAGTCTGATTATTAAATTTAATCTAAATTGAAAAAAATGGTAAGAATTGCTATTTTAAAAAATTTCAAAAAGTCAAAATCTAAAAAGAAAAGATTTTAAAATGAAGAGTTGACGGAAGAAGTTACAAATTTAAACTAGAAATTATAAAAAAAAGTCCAAATGTTGAGATCTAGAATTTATAAAACAAATTTTTAGTTTTGAAATTTTGGGAAAAAAAGAGCAAACATTTCAAGCTTAAATTTGGAATGTTGAAAAGAATTTCTCGATCTAATTATTCCTTCAATTCTCAGAAACCTTTCAAAGATTTCCAAATTGGCGTTTTTGGGAAAAGTCAGGAAAGTTTGACGTCTAATGCTAAGAATTTTTTGTTTAAGATTTTGCGAATTTTCTGTAATAAAAAATTTGGGAATACAAACCTGCGAGAACTGCCAATAACTGTGGTGAACTTCCCTCGAACATTCGCCATATTTTAGCTACCATTCTTCGACTGCACCGAATAAAAATCACTTCAACACAATATCCTCTCTTATATCGATAATACTATCAATCAGAGATCACATTGTATTGATTCATTTTATTTGTTGACCGTTTTAAAATAAGTTAGAACATACAATCGATATCAGACATAGGTAAATAGTAAATCCACTAGAAAATACTCTATTTTTTTTCGTACAGCACTTTGTCTTATCAGTTAGAACAATTATACACAACTGTGTAATTGTTGAAGTTCCTTAATAAACAATTTAGACATCTAACACGTTTGATATGTAATTTATCGACCACTACTGCGCTTTCTGATCTGAGATGCTAACTAGTTCTAATAAATTGATTAAGCTTCCGTATTTTCATACTTTTAGCATTCAAATATCCCATAATTGGATTTAATTAACATTAGATAACAATTTAGACATTTAAAGGAATCAGTTAAATAAACAATAAAATAGCGCATCTGGGATCGTATTAATTAAGCTGTAGGTACTTGGAAATAAGATAAACTGATTTTTCCTTTCAAGAGTTTCCACAAGTGATTAAAGCAATTATTTCGCTAAATTCGACCTTGAATAAGTACATCCTTAATCGACAAATAATTGTAAAATGTATAAAAGTTTCATTTTGCAAACTACTCTATATATTCGACTACAGAAATTGTTTAAAAGGTAAGGGCTTTAGATAAGCCTTCCTGAGATTTAAGGCTCTAAAAATATTGCTTTAATGGTTTACATCTCTGAATAAAATCATTTACCATTCATTCTAAATATATATTAAAGGTTAGGAAAAGTTCCTTTAAAAAGTTAAAACTGTAAATAACTTTCTTTAATAATTAATGCTCTGGACACAATTCTGAATGCTTCATTAGTAAAAATGAATTTCCTTACAACCAAGATGTATGATGTAAGCAAGCTTACAAAGGACTGTAGTAGATGATAAATAGAATAAAGTGAGATTGCTATATCCCAGCATTTCTGGTCCGAGCAGCTTGGGTGCCCACGGTGACCAAAATCATGTTTGCTGACTCTACAAAAAATATCGAGCCGAAAAAGAATAAAAATCAAAAAAAGAAGGCCTCAACATTTATTTCACAAAATTGTTATTACATAATTTCTATCGACTAAAACAAAAAAAAAAGAATACCTTAAAACATATGTTAGACAACTACAATGTAAACATTTTTGTCAACCTAGAAAAAAACAAAAATCGACGACCCTTAATACCTGTTGTGTTCCTCTCAAATTCCAGTATCCTAGGCAATGTTGTCGGCACTGTTTGCTGTGATTTAACAGCAAATTATTTACATTCAGATTATAATATAAAAATATGCAGACGATCCAAAAGTAAATTCATTTGGTTTGTGGTGGCTAAACGCTAATACATTCACGTGCCCAACCAAATACGAAAATATTGACACTGAACGTGTTCCTGAACAACAATCTAATCTTCGCCGATCTAAAGCTGAAATGAAAGTGTTGAACTCGACTTGTACCACAAAACTTGTACTTCCTTTAACTTTATCGAGCACCTCATAAAACTCCCTCTTGTCGCTTTCGTCATCAGGCTCACTTTTCGGCAACAACCTCAACACCATCACGCAAACGGCGGTGGAACACTCCCTAGCACCGACCAAACACCAACAGAATCTCAACCAATTAAAACCCCCAGTGGGCTCCCCGATAAACTCTTCGAATTTCCTTACAAAACTATCGAAAACGTAACAATCAAACTGGCGCAGCGTATCCTGGAGAAATTCGGAAATTTTGGCGGCAAGCGCATCGATTTTATCGAGATCCTTAATAAACAACAAGAAGTTAAAAGCGAGATACTCGGGGAAGATTTTTACGGGTTGGTAGACTTGGCAGAGGGAGGTGGTGAACGCTTTTATTAGCTTAGGATCAACGGTGATGGAAGCGTAGCGACATCCCCTGTAAAAGGTGCCCACAAAAGAGCAGATATTGGTTTTGATTTGGACGATTTTGCGTAAGTCATTACCCTCCTGCTTCTTGTAATTTTGTATGATTTGGAAGACCTGGTTTAAAGTGGTTTGGTTCCATCCGCCGGGACCATAGATGATGAATTTGGTGACGAAATTCTCGACGTACCAGTCATTTTGAATAAGGAAGTATTTATCGATGATTTGAGAAGAAATTTCCGTCGGTAGGCACTTGTAGCATTCATCTGTTAGGTTATAAATGAGCGACTGGCGCAATTTCTCAGCAATGGGTCCCCTCAGTTCGTTTTTCTCGACAAAATTCCACATGAAGACGAAGTAGCTTACACGATATTTCGTTGGCAAGTTGGGCATATTCTGCAAGATTCTGTAGCTTTCATCATCGTTGGGATCCAACTTTAAAACTTGAGACAGCCAAAGCTTCAAGAATCTCTCTTCTTTGTTCTTGATGAAGTATGTTAGCGTTGCTTTGAAAAGATGCTGAATCACAGAGACATTTTTTTCGTTTTGGGTAAATTCCCTCAATAAATCATAGGTATCAGCTAGGGACCCAACCGCGCACGATAACTTGACTGAATGCTTCCTAACTGAGACGGCTCTATCGACCAAAGTTTTCAAGCACTTCGTTAGCGCGACCTCGCTGCTGTGGTATGCTAAATAGTAGAGGGATTCCAGCACTGGGCGAAGGTAATCGCCTTTGTAAAACTCAACAAAATTTGGCAACACCCGCGATGATTTGGTGAACTTCAACGATTGCGCTACAGTTTTTTGAATATTGAAGAGTTGATCGTTTTCTTCTACTTTACAGGACAAGCGCTTTTGCGTAGGAATAAACTGGATGAGGTTACATACGAAGTCATCAGGATCCATGAGCACGGCTAACGCTATGGCAGCGTATTGGTATCTTCCTTCACTGTTCAAATACCCAATTTTGACTCCTGAGGTAACCCAATATGGCTATTTCGCTTCGCCAGTTCCCAAACGACACGTTGCTTGGACTTCAAGCAGCTGGAAACTCCACAGAACCTTTTCAGGTTGTTTCTGATTTCTATGGGTTCATTTTTGAGCATGTAAATTACGACATTTTCGCAGTAGAGATAGTCGCAGATTTCCCAGTAAAAGCGCTTTAGTTCAACAATTAGATCCACAGGCATATTCTCGTGAGGTATCATTTTTTTTAGAAATTCTGCGACTATATTAAGGGAAACTTTCTCTCGGGTCATTTGGGCCATTTTAGCCCTCAACGATTGAATGTATATCGGGCTCGAAAAAATGGAAATTTTGTTGTTTTTGTTCTCGAAATTTCACTGCTCTATTGCGATGTAGTAGTCAAGTATTAAAAATGCGTCATCTTTCTCTTTCGCAACGTCATCAAAATATTCCAAAGTTTTTATTATCACGTACTTGTTAAAATCGGATTTATATCTGTCATATTCAATCATATTAATATAGGAACCATACACTTTTAAATATTTTAATATCAAATGATCAATTGGTTGTTGCCTATAAAATAAATACTCCATTTGTTTAATGTAAACGTTCTTCAATGCATACGTGCTCTTTTTTAATTTCCATGATATTAACCACCTTCATGATGAGATTCCAGTAATTTTGATCAAATTTGGCTACGTCGTACTGATGTAAGAGTTCGTGCAAAAAACGCGACTTAACCGAACCATCATCATTGTTATGCCGCTTACAAAAGTAATCGAGAACGTCCAAAAGTGCCGCCAGATCATCATTAATTTTGCAAGTCTCCACGAGCATCTTCACCAAATTTTCCCGAGTCCGAACGCCGTTGGTGACGTTGAGTTTCGCTTTTATAAGCGGTATAGACCGCGACACTAGCAAATACTTCAGCAAGACGTATTTTTCAGGATCTTTCTTCAATTTGGCATCGACGAGTTTTTCCCTAAGAGCTCCATCACTAGTCATGTCCAGTAGCCAATTATTTATGAATTCTTCAGCTTCCACCAGTGATTTCTTGTAGCACGTGTTCATTACTTTCTCTAAAACCTAATGCTTATCTCTTCAGGGGACCATAGAATTCCCTTCGGTGTAACCAGTGATACGAGTCGTTTTTTTATTAAGATTCGCGATCAAAAATTTAAAATAATCACCTTTGAGTTCTTTATAAGAAGTTCTTAGGTGAATCAAATCGAAAAATTTCTTACTGTTCACTAGAACTAACGCTCGATCATTCCCAATCAACCGCTTGGTTAAACGCTTCCCAAACTTAATATCTTCAGAATAAACCTTCATAAACTTGTGGAAGAAATTAAAGTCTCGGCTCAGGACCTGTTTAAGGTGTTTATTTTCGAACAAATGGATGTTTTTCCTGTTGATCTCAACCCACTCAATCACCAGCGAGGGACTTCTCCTATAGATCAAAATTATCTGACTAGAAGTGAGCTCCAGATCGAACTACCGACAGAACGCCAGGAATTTCCCCCGGGTACACCCAGTGACGATTGCCGAGGCGACACCGAAACCATACCTGCCAGAAACAACTTCGAAAACCTCATCCACTCTGTCAGCGTCAGTACAAAATTTAGCCAACCTCCTTAACACCCTCATACGCACAACGTAAGACATCCGAGGGAACATCTCCTCCACCAATTGCCTCACTGAAACCTTCCCTAGCACCCCGGCGAAAAACCACTCCTGCCTCCAAATCTTCCCCATTAGAATCTCATTATCCGATACCAACAGCTCGACGAGACCGTCAAAGTGGCGGAAATGGATCAAGACCTCCACGCGGAATATGCTCTCTTGGTAATGTCGAGGCTGCAGTCCGTCGACTAGTTCGGTTACATCTGGTTGTGTCAATGAGAATTTGCGCAGTTGAAGGAAAAAGCTTTTTCTTCGCGCTGCGATGGTATCGCCGTCTAAGTTGTGAAAGCATTCTATGAATCGTTGCGCGGGAGTCGCCATGTCAAATCTGTGAACAACCAAATCAAAATTACATTTTGTTTAATTTCGACGTTAAAATGTCTCTTAAATATTGTGGAATCAAAACCTACCTCGACCAATAAATTTAACCGAATGTTGTTAATATGCATCAGGATAATGAACATAATTTAATTTTGTGCTGAACTAAGTAGTTAAAAAATGAATGAACTTTGTGAAGTTAGAAGGCGTAAAACTTATGGAGGATTATATTTTTATATTACACTGGAACTCAATTTTTTTTCGACATTCATTAACCTCAAAATCGACTTACCTTTCGATCTTATGACATTTTTCCTAAAATTTCGACTACTTGCAAACTAGAAAATTTTAACTTTTTCTCTAAATCCTCACTTTAGTTTTAAAATTTCGACTTCATTTTGCATATTTTGTCTTTATTGTAAGCACTTCGATTTCAGTCTCTAAATTTGGAGTTTAAAATTTATGCCAACTTTTTCCTCGAGATTTCGATTTTAATCTAAAATTTCTAAAAATTGCCACTTTAATGAAGACATTTTGAGTTTAAATTAGATATGACAGTTCTACTAACAATTTCAAAATTAAGTCAAAATTTCAAAATTGGATCATAATTTTGATTTTCTTTCTTCAGTATTTTCCCAAAACTTGAAAGTTTTTTCTCTAAATTTTGTATGTAAACCCAATTTGTTAAAACTAACCTCGAAACTTCAAAAATAAAGACGAAATTTTGAGATAATCGAAATTTTGACTTTCCTTAGATTAAATGATTAAATGTCAAAATTTCAAGTTTTTTTCCGGAAATTATGACTTATTCACGAAATTTTGACCAATTCTCGAAATTTCGAAAAAAGTCGATAGAAGCTTACCTAGCTGTTTATGCTTCTTAAAAATTCAATAATATAATCTTAATAAATTTTTTAAACAAAAAAAAATGGGGGATACAAAACTTGTGAGAACTGCTAATAACTTTGATGAACTTACTTCTACTACTGCTTGACTGCACGAAATACAAATTACTTGAACAAAATATCAGATTGTTTCTTTATCTATTATACAATCAATCATGAATCACATTTTATTTGTTGAACGTCATAAAATAAGTCACCCAATCGATATCAGGCACGGATAAATAATAAATCCACGAAAAAGTACACTCCATTTTTTTCCAAATAATTCTGTCCTAGTAAGTGGTACACTTAAAATAATTACTTCATTAGGTCCCACCGTTGAAACATCTTCAATCAAAACTTAATAATTCTAAGTTTTACTTTTTAAACTGCTCTCCACAACTAGGGTAGGTCAAATTTTTAATGATCCATGGCTAGATGAAAAGCGTAATAATCATTAAAAAAAAATGTCTTTAGAAACTGACCATCTATAATGAAAATGCGGACAAAGTTAAAAATAAAATAAATTGCTTTTTGGTTGATTATTTAATTATTTTTACTAAATGCATATCTTACTCCTAATTCTTATATCTAAATGCCAAAGACCCTCCATCTAATGATAGGATTTACTTCGCACATAGGATTCTTTTAATATATTAGTCAGACGTCATGTAGCGCGATAGAGCGCAACTTTACCTCCCAAGATATAGCTGGGAATTCGCCAAACAACTGAATAATGCACATGATCAAATCATCGAATTTGAACAAAACAGCCTTCTGCAACCTGCATGAATTTTTTAAAGTTGTACATAGCTGATTAATTTTAGTACATTTATACAAACTAATTTTATAAATGAGGAAGAATGTTTGATCGGCAGCACCATCTGTCGCTGTCTACTATAGCTGGTTCTTAATTAAAACAAAACACAAATTAAAACCTACAAACCTACAAACCAAATGAATCCTATTATTTGACGAATTTAACAACTCTCCTTAATTTTGAATAGATTTCCATTAAATTGTTCAGGTTTCACATTGAAATTTTAAAATTAAAATTGCATTTTGAAATTTTAAAAATAAAATTGAATTTGTTAAAACAAATATCGAAATTTCAATTTAAGTTGTCAATTGTCTAATTTTGTTTTTAATTTCTGATAGTAGGAAACAAAAATTGGAGATTTTAATTTGGCGCTCAAAATTCGAGATCGAGTTTTCTAGGAAGAGTTTGTTTCAATATTTAAGTAAATGTTCTCTGTGTGGATTTAAATGTCTAAAAAAGGAAAATTACAGATCTCATTGTCAGTCATTTATCATTAAAAATAAAATGGGCAGTTATGGGGACTGCCGATAGAAGTGAAAACTTAAAACTGTGGAATAACAAATTTCAAAATATTTCAAAAAAAATCTTTTTCCTAACTTTCAGCGGGTTCTCTCAGTTGAGGAGAAGTACAAATTAAGGGCGGCGACTATCATCCACTCCCCTCCCCCATATATCCCTCAAATTTTCTTTTTTATATATTTTCATTTTGCCCCCAAATCCCTCCAAATTTTTCTTTTTTATATATTTTCACGGTGCCCCTCACCAATTTTCTTTTTTATGTATTTTTCATGCCCCGCCTTTTTTCTTCATATTTTTATTTTGCCCCCCCAAATTTTTTTCATATTTTCATTTTGCCCCGCCCCCCAATTTTTCTTTTTTATATTCCCACCCGGATTAGCGGATACCGGATTATCCGAGTGTTAGCAACGTTTTGAGAATTGTCATTAAATGTCCGGTGTGATGCAGTGGTAGAGCAATCACTAGTAATTCAAATAGCGCAAATCGCCCTTTTTGGTAAGGCAATATATATAAGTATATTACATATATAGCAATTCCATGCATTTTTTCCCTATGTTTAGTCGCTTAGAGCGTTTTCACTTCTAAAATTTCAAGATATTTTTAAATATCTATACATATATAAATATACCATGAAGAATATATTTTTAAATATCAGAGTTTCAACTTATTTACTTAAAACACGGCGTTGAAGCTACAAGTTCGATATTTTTTATGAGTTGTCAAAATTTTGAATAAATAAACCAAAATTCAATGCCACTTCAAATTTTTGGAAAAAGTCAAATTCCAATTTGGAGGTGTGAAATTTTCGAAAGAAAGTCGAAATTTATAAATCAAAAATATCGAAATTTATTTTAAAGAAAAGTTGTTCAATTCGAATTGTCGACGAAAAAAATCAAAAATGTCCTTATTGCTTGTTTCTAATTGTAAGTCTAAACAGAAAAAAGTTTGATAATCTCCGATCTACATGGTGGGCCATAAGTAATGGTACATAGAGCAAGAGTAGATTTTTCGTATAAAAATAACGTGATTTAGCCACATTTACCTTATACCAACAGTTGATATTAACAGAGATACAGGGTGTGAAAGTTGAAAACAAAATTGTGATTTTTTTCGCATAACCGATGAACACATTTTACTATAGACAAGAAATTAGGCATAGGCGGGTTTCTTTGGTCAAGAAATTTTAATTTGCTAACAGATTGTCAGTATGTCAGTAACTCATAGGGGGCGCACCTGCGCCACCTTGTATTATTCTAAAGCATCATAACTTTTTTGTGCCTTCATGTATACTTCTTTTAAATAGATATTTTTATTTACCTACATTCTTTACGTAAAAAAGGTATACTTTCTAAATGTTGATACAAGCAACAATTTTTAAGATATTTACCTTCAAAGTTTGCCGTACGTTTATTTTAATTTAGGTAAATGTGAATTTTTCGCAGTAGGTTTCAAAATAAAAGTAATAAAACTGACTCTAAAACAGTTTATATCAAATATAACTCTACTGACAACATTATTATACATTTTTTAAATTTCTAAAGCAAATTTAAATAAAATACCAAAACAAAATTTATTTTCAAAAATAAGATGTGGGAAATGACCTTTTTCATGTAAAGGGATTGTACACAATTAAAATTCTGGCAGTCTTTTATTGAAATTCATCTCCAAATATCTACTTTGACCATCCAGACTAAAAATTTTCTTGTGCGAACTCAGAGATCATATCTCACATCTCTATGTTAGAAAATGGATTTTTTTTATTGAGATTTTCAAAATTTAGGTAATAATATTATCAAAAAAGTAATATTTGACATAAATTAGTTTCAAAGCTGTCTTATGATTACTTTTTTTTCAAGCCTACTTCGAAAATTCAATATCTTAGTAATTTAAAACCAAGGCACGTCAAGCTTTAAAGGCAAATATCTTGGAAACGGTTGCTCGTATCAACTTTCAGAAAGTAAACCTTTTTTACGTAAACAATATGGGGAAAATAAAATAACCCATTTAAAATTATTATACGTGGGTGCACAAAAAATTATGATGAGTTAGAATTATGGAGGATAGCGCAGGTAGCGCCCCCTATCAGTTATTGGTAATATGTTAACAAATTAGAGTTTGTCGATTTAAGAAACCCCCTTGTGCCAAATTGCGTGCTTATATTACAATTCTTTCATAATTATACGAAAAAAATCGAATTTTTTTTTCAACTTTGACTCCCTGTATCTCTGTTAATATTAACTTTTGGTATAAGGTAAATGTAGCTAAATCACATTATTTTTATTCGAAAAATCCACCATTGCTCTGTGTACCATTATCTTATGGTCCATTCTGTATATGATTATTTATGTAAACTTTAATCATTTCTGATTGAATTGTAAATTTTATTAACATCACAGTCATAGGAATTTACAATTAAGTTTTACAAAGTACAAAGTCCCAGATAAATTATAGTAATGAAATAACTCTGTTCTACTAATTGAAGTGGAACACTGCTTCATGTTGATTAGAATCTCAGGCAACTGTTTATACACATTCTGTAGTAGAGATTGCATAAAAACAAATCGATATTAAAGTAATGCTTCTAAATGCAAGTAAATATATAGTTTTATTGTAGTAAATATAACTATTAGTCAGAATTTTAAATTGTTTTGGTTTCACCTATATACAAATGAAATGGAATAATTTGTAATAGATTTGTTTCTAAAATTAATAAAACTAGACTACGAGACAGAGGTGAGAATTTACTTAATTATTTACTTATGTAAACACGTACGACCACATAACCTAAATTTTTGTTCAATATTAAATAAAAAAATGAAAACAACCGATATCATCAGCCATTTGCTTTAATAAAACGAAATAAGATTCGTTCAAAAGGCCATATCATAGCATTTTTAAATATGAGTCATCGCAGCTTTGTTTCCGAAAGAAGTGGTGATTTTGTTCATATTTTATCGCTGATAAATCGTATTTTCGTTATCCATTTTTTTTTTAACATTTTCATGAAAAATAGAATAAAGTTCTATTAGTGGCGACGTCCACTGACGTAATAAGTGCTATGGAAGATGTATCCAAAACGTGTTTCTGTTGAGACTGTGTATTTGAAAACTTTATTTTACCTCGAGTGTAATTAACAACTACATATGTTAATAACGCTGAACATAGTTGGCAAGATATAATTTTTGTGCTTAAATCATCAAATTAAAAAAAAAAACAGTTTACAATTCATATTGTTCACGATAATTGGCGAAGACACGTAGACACTGTTGGGATACAGCATTACAGTATTTAACCTACAGCTTACAGAATAGAACACAGCACCACAAACTACTAAAGTTTTGTGAGCTTAGTGTAAGGATAGTAGTTTAGTGGGTTGTGATTATGCACAGCAGCACTCCCATTGCCGTGGTGTGACGTCATACTAATAGTCTCAAATTATGGGAATGACTATTATATCAACAGCATAGAGTAAAATAGTTCAAATGTTCTATAATAAAGCATTAAACAATACGCGGTTTTTTTTCTAGTTTATTTACTACTGATTAATAGTTCTACTGGGTCTTCATTAATGTCGAGTCCCACGTGACCGCATTGCTTCTTCCTACTAGAGATTTTAGTTTCTACAGGTTTGGTGCAGGAAAATAACAGGACAATTTAGGGACTAAAAATTGTGACAGTTCATGAGCGTTTCCTGCTAATAATTTACAGTCGACTCCCGCTAAAGTTGCGCCCGTTAAAGTTCTCCGCTTGTTAATGTTGTCAGGATACGACCGTTGAAGTTGCGCGGATATTCTCCACTCTAATTTTCGAACAACGAATAGAACTTCAGAGTTTTAGCGCCACTTTTGAATAACCCACTCAACCGCGCAAGGAGCAATATAACGTATATATTTTTCGACAATGGTAGGGATAACGGGGAGTAGCAACTTTAACGGTCGATCCAGTACAGTGAGTAACTTTAGCGGGAGTCTACTGTATACCAAATTTAAAAGATGTTACCGAATAATATTTTAAGGTATTCAATCTAATAAGGTCCTGGTGGACTTACTAGAAACAATATCTATTTTAATAAAGTGAATATTGTAGCCCTATGAACCGATAATCTTAATGGCAACGTTTAAATATGATATCTTTATTTAATCTCGGTTCCTCCAAGAATCAAACACCACTGACAGGTAGGGAAAATTGAACAGCTGATAGGTGGATATATTTAATGATTTCATAGAGAAATGATTTATTTTGTGCATAAGTGTACGTTTGGTTGCCTACAAGATCCAGTCACGTGGGACTCTGACATTAATGAAGACCCGGTAATTGTCATATATGTAATACTTCTATATGGCGTGTTGTGTACGATCGCCACTGCAAAATGCTTTGTCAAAAAGGTGACATGACAGTATATGTCGGACTCTTTTGAGGACCATTGTTCTGCGCATGCGTTACAAATGTTCATGATTTTCGGATATTTTGTCCAAAGAACACAAATAGCAACGTCGTGGCATATAATTAAAATAGCAATATAAACTGTTAACTACTAAATTTAATACGGGGCAAAATAGAAAAAAAAAATAAAATACAAAATATCGTAAACACGTACACCTAACCAAACTAAACAAATCGTAATTAGAATAAAGGCTATCCAGTTAGTTTCTCTGTTTTCCTATGAATAATATATTTACCAGTTACTTTTTGACAAATATTAAATAGCATAAACATATTTATTACACATTAATTACAATAATCAGGGCAACATTTAATTAACTTCTTTCTAGCGGGAACAGATGACAAGGGGGCGGGAGCATTAATAAATGAATGACAACTGGCGAGAAGAGGGATATTTGAAATAAACTTTAGAATTGGATAATATATTCTGTCCTTTAAAAAGACAAACATATATATCCATCGCATCTTTTCAACACAAGCAAAGGGACAAAACACGCCATATAGACGTATTACATATATGGTAATTGTAACTTTACATGTAAAGTGTAAAGTCTGTTGTTCTATAGTCCATTTCAGATAAATGTAGATAAGCGTAGCCATGAAGCGTTAAATTAACCTTTAGATAAGTTACTAAAAAATCACCAAAACTAAAGCTTCCTTCAGGCGTAAAACATTTTATGATTGATGTGTTGCCTATATTTCAGGGGTTGTTTGACAGAAATAATCAGACTAAATGTTTTCCATATTATTTTCAGTACCATTATTAACAATTTAATAATTTTCAGCAGAAATTGACATAAAATATAAAATAATCATTCTTAAAACAACCGACAGCAAACCAAAAAATTTAATGATATTTAGGTTAGGATTTTAAGAAATGTCACAGCGCTGCCATACGACTACGTCTAATTATTACTAGTTGTTGCCACCACAAAATTAGAAGTTCAATGCCTACTCTAATGCACATTTATTTGAAATGGACTGTAACTGTGAGTAATAATAAAAAATAAATACATTATAAAAGGTTTTTACAACATTGTCAAGATACATAATATTTCTTGTAAAGTAAGTACGAAAATTTTAAAATGATAATTGAATCGTTTAATTTTTTTTAAATAGACGTTCACATAGTTAATAAAAAAGTTCATTTTTATTTTACATCAGATAAAATCAAAGAATTAGATCAAGATGTCGAGATTAAAATTGAATTTGAAATTTTCTCCCGATCTTATAATTTTGAAATATAGAATTTTTCTTGAAATTTTAAAAGATTTTGAATTCCAAATTAAGTCGAAATTGTGATTTATTTCTTAAAATGCCTCAAAGTTGAAATCTCAAGCCTAAACTCGAAATGTAGCTTTTTTCTAATTTAGGAACGCGTTTAGTCTTCTAACGGTACGTTTACACTAGACACTTTATTCCGTATATTTCTCTCTGATATAAAATATATTTTCTCTCTGACATAAGTGTCATCTATCCTGAGAGAAGCTATCTCCTCCCAGCTATGTAGGTAAGTCTCAGGATAGTTGACAGTTATGTCAGATAGAAATGCACGGAATAAAGTGTCTAATCTAAACGCATCCTGAGTAGTGTTGGGCATAATTTACATATTTTTATAATCGAATGAATCGAAACATTCGCATAGAATAACCGAATGGTCATTCCATTATGAATGAAAGGTTCCATTATATCATTACCAAAAATTCGGGATGGTACTGAATTTCGAATTTCATTGCGGTACTCCAAAATAGTACATAGTTACTAAAATTTCCTGTTTGGCTATTCAATATTTCTCTTTTTGGCCGATTTTTAAGTATGGCAAAGCGTAAATGAAAATTTCAATCACGGCAGAAAAATGAATAAAATAATGCAAATTCATTATTTAGAAAATTTAACGTTGAAATGTTCAAAAAATGGAATTTTTTTATGTTATTCCCAAACCATAGAGTCGTTAATTCCAAGTGCGCACGATTTTAAGCTTCCAATTTTGCTTAATTTAATTTTTTTTTTTTTTTGAGAAGTTCTTTTACATTTTTAAATGGCAGCGGCGGGTAGCATCCATATAGATATTTAGTATACTCCTATATTGCCAGCTTCCCTATTTTCTCCATAAGGGAAAACTGTGTGCATAAAAAAAACAAAGGTTCTGGGGTAATATAGGAGTATATGCTTGTAAACGAAATTGAAAATCATTTTAAACAAAATGGTCGTTGTTCGCAGATTCAAGATGGCAACACCAGCGCAACAATTCATAGAATGCTTTCACAACTTAGAAGGCGCCTTCCATCGGCGCGCGAAGGAAAAAACCTCTTCCTTCAACTGCGCAAATTCTCCTCCCTGGCACAACCCGATTTAACCGAACTAGTCGGACGGACTACACCCTCGACATTATCAAGAAAGCATATTCCGCGTGGAGGTCTTAATACATTTTCGCTATTTTGACGGTTTGATCGAGCTGTTGGTGTCGGATAATGAAATTCTGATGGGAAAGATTTGGAGGCAGGGGTGGTTTTTTGCCGGGTTGTTAGCGAAGGTTTCAGCGAGGCAACTGGTAGAGGGAATGTTCCCTCGGAATGTCCTACGTTGTGCGAATGAGGGTTTTAAGGGGGTTGGCTAAATTTTGTGTTGATGCAGACAAAGTGGATGAACTTTTCGAGGTCGTGTTGGGCGCTTATGGAATTGGGGTTGCCTCGGTGCTGGTCACGGCGTGCTCTCGGATGAAATTCCTTGCAAGTTGCCGGGAATTCGAACTGAAGCTAACCTTTAATCAAATGATTTTGATCTGCCATAAAAGTCCATCGTTGTTAATTGAGTGGGTTGACTAGCAACAAGGAAAAAATCGATTTGTTCGAAGATAAACATCTTCGACAGATTGTTAGTCAAGATTTTGATTTGTTCTATAACAAGTTTGTCAAGATTTGGCATAAAGATATTAAGTTAGGTAAGCGTTTAACCAGACGGTTGATTAGGCACGATCGAGACTCAGTTTTGGCGGATAGCGAGAAGTTTTTTAAGTTGATTCACCTGAGAACTGCTTATAAGGAACTCAAAGGGGATTATTTTAAATTTCTGGTGGTGAACCTTCCTAAAGAAGCGATTAGAATATCTGGTTACATTGATGGGATCTCTATAGTCCCCAAGCGGGATAAAGTATTACGTTTTGGAGAAAGTTATGCGCACGCGCTATAAGAAATCGTTGGTGGAAGCTGAGGAAGTCATAAATGATTGGTTACTGGATGTAATTAATGATGCGACCCTCAGAGAAAAACTCGTCGACGCCAAACTCAAAAAATATCCTGAAAATTACAGTTTATTGAAGTATTTACCGGTGCCGCGTTCCGTGCCGCTCATAAAAGCGAAAATCAATGTCACCAATGGGGTTGCTACTCGAGAAACTTTGGTGGAGATGCTCGTAGATACTTGCAAAATTAACGACGACTTGGGGGCGCTTTTGGACGTTTTGGATTATTTTTGTAAACGGCACAGGAATGACGATGGTTCAGTCAAGTCGAGATTCTTGCGTGAAATCTTGTATTGTTACGACGTCACCAAATTTGATCAAAAATACTGGGATTTCATCATGGAGGTGGTCAAAATTATGGAAATCAAAAAAGAGCATACGTACGCATTAAAGAACGTTTACGTCAAACAAATGGAGTATTTATTTTACAAGCAACAACCCTGTTGATCATTTGATTTTAAAATATTTAAAAGAGTATGGTTCCTACAGGAATATGATTGATAATTATAATGACAGATACAAAAACTTAGATTTTAACAAGTACGTAATAATGAAATCTTTGGAATATTACGATGACATTGCGAAAGAGAAAGATGACACATTCCTAATCTTTGACTACTACAGCGCCATTCAGGGATGGAATAGCGAGAACAAAAACAACAAAATTTCGCTTCTTTCATGCCCGACATACCTCAAGTCGTTGAAAGTCAAACTAGCAGAAATGGCTCGAGAAAAAGTTTCCGCTAATAGAGTTGCCGAACTTTTACAAAGATTGATACTTCACGAGAGTATACCTAGAGATCTAATTCCAGAACTGAAGCGCGTGTACTGGGAAATTTTCGAATATCTCAACGGCACAGACTTTGCGATTTACATGCTCAAAAACGAACCCACGGAAATCAAAAACAACCTAAAGAAGTTTTGCGAAACTTCCGGCTGCTTGACAAGCGTTGTTTGGGAGCTGGTAAAGCGAAATAGCCATATTGGATTATCCCAGGAGTGTATCAAATATCAAATTGTGCATTTGAACGATAGAGAAGGCAGAAGGCAACATTATGCCGCTTTAGCGTTGGCCGTGCTTATGGATCCTGATGACTTCGTCAGCAACGTCGCCCAGTTTATCCCCACGCAAGAGCGCCTGTCTTGGAAAGAAGAAGAAGACGGAGAACTCTTCAACGTTCAAAAAGATGTAGCTGGAACATTCAAGTTCACCAAATCTTCGCGGGTGTTGCCAACTTTGGTGGAATTTTGCAAAGGCGACTACCTTGGTCCAGCGTTGGAATCTCTCTACTATTTAGCATACCACAGCAACGAGGTCGCTCTAGCGGAGAGCTTGAAAATTTTGGCAGGCAGAGCTGTGTCGGTTAGGAAGCATTCGGTTAAGTTATCATGTGCGGTCGGGTCCCTAAGTGCCACCTATGACTTTACTGAGGGAGTTTACACAAAATGAAAAAAACGTTTCAGTAATTCAGCATCTTTTCAAGGCAACACTAGCATACTTTGTCAAAAACAAAGATGAACGATTCTGGCAGCTTTGGTTTTCTCAAATTTTAAAGTTGGATCTCAACGATGATGAAAGCTACGGATTGTTGGAGCGTTTGCCAGACTTGCCAACGAACTATCGCGTAAACTACTTTAGCTTCATGTGGGATTCCCTCGAAAAGAACAAACTAAAATGCTCTAATAGTGAGAAATTGCGTTCATCACTAATTTATGTTCTAACAGACCAATGTTACAAGCATCTGCCGGAGGCAATTTCCTCTCAAATAATCGATAAATACTTCCTTAACCTAAATGATTGGTACATCGATAGCTTCGTCACTAAATTTCTTATCTACGGCCCCGGTGGATGGAACCAAACCATCTTGGATCGCGTCTTCCAAATCATCCAAAACTACAAAAACCAGGAAAGCAACGACTTGCACAAAATCATCCAAATCAAGAGCAAGATCTGCTCTTTCTTGTGCACCTTCTACGCACCGTGCCGCTACGATTCCATGGTCGACCCCAATCTAATAAAAGCGTTCACCACCTCCCTTTATACAGTATACCAACCCGTGGAGATCTTCCACGAGTATCTCGCCTTTAACTTATTGCCTGTTTAAGAAGGACGTTGATAAGATGGATGTGCTCGCCCCCAAAGTTGCCGAATTTCTCCAAGATACGCTACGCCGGTTTGAATGCTACGTCTTCGATAGATTCATAGAGAAATTCAAAGAGTTTATCGGAGAACCTACGGGGGATTTTAATTGGTTGCGATTCTGCCGATGTTTGGTCGCTAATGGGGAGTGTTCTACCGCCATTTGCGTGCTAGTGCTGAGATTACTGCCGAAAAGTGTCCCAGATGACGAAAGCGATAAGAGCACGTTTTATGAGGTGCTCAATAAAGTTAAAAGGGATAAAAGTTTCGCTGTGCAAGTGGAATACAACACTTTTATCTCTGCTTTAGTGATTGATGAAGATTAGCAGTTGAGAACAGGCAGAGAGAGGGAATGCTGTTCCCAAATAAGAGGAGAAGTATTAAATACAGGATGATTTTTTAAAAACGATCCACACTAAATATCTAAAATACAAAACGAGATTGGTCAATTTTAGTCGTGGGGGGGACACTTAGTGTTGCTGGAGACCTGCAGGTGTACTCCCTTGGCCAGGGCAGCAGCCCCCTCAAAAATTTTAAATTTAACGGGGGGTTAAAATGTTTATTGTTTGAAAGGTCCATTCAACCGCTTTTTCTAAAAATTTTATTATATTTATATAATCCAAAATTCAGACTTGAAATTTTTATTCTTTAAGAGAAAAAAGTCTAAATTTTAAAAAGAGAAGAAACCAAAATTTTGACTAATAGTAAAAACTGTTCAAAAGAATCTAAATTTATTAAAAAAATGTTTCTCAAAATTTTGACTTTAATAACGAGATTTTAGTACTTTTTTATTTCTAAGACTAATTTGTGAGAAAAACGCTTATTTTGCAGCATCTACGTTCATGTATTTCCAGCACATTATTATTGAGCGCCTATGTAGTAAAATCAACCCTTGGTAATGTCGACTATCAAAGAGATAGATTTTTTGATGAAACTGATGTTTGAACCACTGCACTGTTCAGAGTTTAACTTCAAGTAATCGGTTAAACGTCAATTAATAAGTAAATAAACACACTATGAATGATGAAAAAAAAATGTAATGTCTACAAAAATACAAATCCTATCGTTTGAAACAGTTGAATTTGACAAGAGATGCTCGAAATCAGCACCTTTTTGTTCCAGGCAGTAGTAGATTCGGTTTTTAAATTTTTGTCTCACTTTTTGAAATCTTTTTCGTGCAATTCGCCTACATCCATCAACAAATCGTTGTCGTAAGTCCTCCAAATTAGCCGGTTGTGTTTTGTATATCATTGACTTCAAATGGCCCCAGAGAAAAAAAATCTAAATATGTTAAGTCTAGTGATCGTGCAGGCCAATGAATTCCACAACGTCTGCCAATGTTTGACAATTGGCTATTAAGCTAATTACAATTGGCTATTAAGCTAATTACAATTGGCTACTAAGCTAATTACGAAAGTTTGTGGCATAATATGGTGAAGCTCCTTTTGCTTAAACAAGTACTCATTTTCGTCCAACATTTGACTTCTTTCTAAATCTTGCTAATTTTCTATTTCCACGGTTATTAAAGGATCTGTGATGTTTTCTAACATATTGAAGTAAATGTCACCAGTTAATGTTTCATGTATAAATATGGGTCCAGTGACAGCATCCCCAAGAATCCCTGCCTAAACATTCAATTTTTGGGGAGCTTCTTTTACAAATTGGAGGTTCTCATCGCTCCAGTAACACACATCGCTTTTATTAACAGAGCCATGTTAAGTTGCATTCATCACTGAAGCAGAAATTTTTTACAACGTTTGGGTTTGCAATGATTAAATTCGACATAGTCTCACAAAACTCTATTCGTCTTTACCAAGCTCTTGGACAACTTTCATTTTATAAGGATGGAACTTTTATAACTTTACGAACTGATGAATATGAAAACCCAGTAGCTTCAGCAGTCTGGTGCAGTTAGTGGCATTGGCAATAATGTGGCCTATTACCTCAATTTGAGTCATTTCATTTACCTCTGTAACCTGTTTGCTACCGATCCTGTCGCTGTGAATTTTTGTACTAGCTTTATAACGCATTTATGGCTAAAATGCTTATATCTGGTTGCTTATCATTAAAAACCCTTGCCGTGGCTCTAGCACGTTTGTTTTGGAAGCCATAAATAAAAATAATTTCAACTCTTTCAGCAACCAAGTATACCATTTTCACCCCAACATGTGCAGATTGATTTTAAAATTAAATAAGAAGTTTTTATTTCAGAAAATAGTTGATAGCAGCAGAAAGATTCACCTTTTTAGCTTGCAAATTTTATCACAAGTGACGTTTTCTTAAAAACTAATCGTAGAAGTAAGAAATTACTATATAGCCAACAAGAGGTTAAATGGACCTTTCAAACAATACACTTTTTAACCCCCTGTTCCATTTAAGATTTTTGAGGGAGATGCTGGCCTGGCCAAGGGAGTGCATCTGCAGGTCTAAAACTACACTAATTGTGTCCCCCTCACAACCAGAATTGAATAAGTTTCGGCATTTTGCACAATGTTTTTGTTTTCTAGATATTTGGGGTGATTCGTTTTCAAAAATCACCCTGTATATGATTTCTTGGCATATATACATTAATGGATTGCAGTTTAGTGACCACAATGCTGGGACACATGTAAACAATTTTTTTTTTTTAGCTTTTTATCGTTTAGTTTTTTTAATACTAGATATATTAAGCGGCAGTTTGCACTTTTAGAATTACACTTAATAAAACATGTATCTAGTAATAATGGTTGAAAATTTGTTAGTAGCAGTTTTTAAGTTTACTTGTGTAATTGTTGGCTTAGAGAATAGATTTAACTACACTATTTTTTAATTTCTTTTTTACTCATCTGTTCATTAATTTTTTTATACGTACTCACTGACTCTGTTGTAGGCTATTAATATTATTGACTGAAATAAATTTATTAAATAATAACTGTGTGATACTCAAGGAGCCTATTGTATGATGTATCAATTTTATTTTCTGTATTTCTTATAACATATTTATTTTTATAAGGATTTTTAGCATATATCAAATATAACAACTACAACAATCTGTGATTGAATGCTTTAAAATCTAAGATATTGTAACATGCTCTTGCTGAAAATAGATTTTTTTACTTCTAACTTTGCATTATTAACTCTAATCGCCTACAGAAAAGGTTTAGTAAAGGCAGCAAAATTTATCTTTTTCCCCGACATGTGCAAACAAAATATGACAATTTTTTCAAATTCAATTTCAACTTTCCTGCACACTTCAACTTAATGTTAAAGTCTAAATTGTAAGCCCTTTTCAAATGTTTCCACCTAATTTTGAACCTAAAATTTGGTTTAATCAGTTGTAACCTAACTAAGCTTTCAATATCCACATTTTGATCTTGCAAGTGGAAATTTAATGATTTGAATAAAAGGGGTCAATTTGATTGAGAAAATATCTGTGTTGTTTTTAAAATTTGTTTATTGACATAGAAACAATAATAAAATTGAAACCCACTTATACATTTTATTTTCCAAATAGGACATGGTAAAATATCAAACCTATCTAACTGTAATATAATAATCCATTATAACATCTTCTTTTTTCATATAATATAAAAAAAAACTATTCTTGGTAATCAAAAATTCTAAAGATACTAATTTTATTCTAACAAGGATATATCAGTAAAAAGTTAATTGGAGATGCAGGCTGAAAATAAACCAAGATGATAAAACAAGTAAAACATTGAAGTGTGAACAGATTAAACACTCAGGATTACCAGCAAATAATATTTCTTTGAAACCGTTCGACTCCCCCCATCAATTTTTTTTTTTTTTGGATTTTGAAACACAATCGAGCAACACAAAGGGGAGGCGTCGAACGCGGGCGGGAGCATCTAAATAGCATCAATATCGACGTCGTCTACTCCCTCATCATCGGACTCAGTGTTTCTTAGCCGGCGCGGGTTTTTGGGCCGGCTTCAGTGGCGACACGGCGGCCCTGTCGTTGTACTCGATCTCCACCTCGTCGTCGCTCTCTTCATCGCTCTCTGACTCTTCAGTATCCGCCTCCTTTAGCCATTTGATGAACGGGGCCGCCTTGTCGTGGATCTCCTGGCTCACTTCCTTGGAGACGTATTTCTTAGATACCTATACATCAAAATAAGGGATTTAATGGATCCATAGAATTTTAACTATGTTTTGAGAAATAAGATTTGTTACTATCGGTTTTTTTTTCTATGGAAGTTCCAAACTCTTTCGTTACCAGACAGAATTTTCCGGAGAATCACTAGTCTATCGCTATTTACGAGGGTAAATCAAATATGAACGTGAATTTCTATCATGTCGCCATAAGGGCGTTCTCGGACCAGTGTGACTGCGGACAAGATTAACGCTATTCAACACCTTTTGGAAGGTGATCGCCGTTTAACGGTTAATTCTACCTACTACTGCCATCTATTGGATAAAGCCAGATCGGTGAAAGAGGGGCGAATTTTCGGTCAGAAATGTGATTTTGTTTTAGGACAATGTCCTGCCCCCACTTGGCCAAAAATTAGAGGAAATGCATTGGGCAACATTAGAACACCCTCCTTACACTCCTGCCTTATCACCATGCGATTATCATATGTTTGGGCCATTGAAAGAAGCTCTAGGAGGTGAGGGATTTCATGATGATGATGCTGCTGTTGAGACATTTGTGCGCAATTGGCTGCAAACACGCCTCCCTTCTTTTTATTAAGATGGCATTAAAAAAACTCCCAATCCTGTTGCAAAAAAATGCATAGCAAAATCAGGAGAAAAATAGTTAATAACTTTCATATATGTTCTTGTACCAATAAAGTTTTAAAAACAAATTCCAGTTCATATTTGATTTATCCCTCGTATATTCTCGAACTCCCAAGTCTTCTACAAAATTCAAGTTTTAAAAATTTTAAATGTTATAGGAGAATGGAGTTTTGAACTAGAAAAGAATAAAATGATTGACTTTTTTAACCTTTACTTTGTGGAATTCTTTAATATTCATAACTATTAAACTCTACTAATGATAAATTGAACAACAGATATTATCAAGAAAAAAAAATAACAATGAACAATGAAATAAAATGAATGATTACCTTTTCAGACCAATCCATGATGGCCGGCTCGCTCAAAATGTCCAAATCAGTAAAGAACCTTCAAAAGTCCCGGCACCTTGCTCATGAGAGCGTCGCGGTGTAAAGCGATAACCTGCTCCAACCCGCCCATCAAGTACCGTTGGGCCTTCTTATCATTGAGCGTAAAGCGCAAGAACAACATACGATATTTCTTAATTTGCGTCAAGATGTTCTGATCAAAAAGCAACTCGGCCAGCAAAAGTGGCGCCTTAGCCTTAACCTCCAATCGTTCTGCCTCATTCAGAACCTCCTTCTGCACAGTGGGATTTTCCAATTGATTGGAGTCCCTCTTAGATTTGACAAGCTCGTAGAGGATGTCGATGCGCTCTTTCTCGGTCTTCTCCAGGTCGTCGTTTATGGTCATATTTTTGGCACCGTCAGTCAAGTCTTGCATGCGGGCGCGAACCGCTTCCTCTGACACGTCGGCGGCCCACTCGGTATCATCGTCTTCGTCGCCGGCACCCTAGAAAAAATACCAAGTGAACTAGAGTTTTCTCACTTCTGAATTTTGTATCTAAACCAATTTTTTGAAGGAAGTTGAAATTTTGAGAAACCTGTCGGAAGTTTCCAAAAGAAATTATTAACTCATATTTATTTTTCCCTTAAAACTTCAATTTTAAGAGCAAACCTTAGATTATTCAGATAAATAATTTATATACTGTTTTGTCAAAGTTCTTTTCTTACGTTATTGATGGAGTTGTCGCACAGTGGCGGAGCGTCAACGGTGTCATGTTCTTCCTGGGTGTCCCCATTGGTATCACCATTGGCCTTCTTGCTGCGCTTAGAGCGCTTTCCTTCGGTCAGCGAGGAGCCCTGGGCGGCCGGATTGCTAGTGGGCGGGTTCTTCAAGATGTAGGTGACGAGCTTATGGTTGGATTCCAAGGGGCCATGGTAGCCGCAGGCTTTGCAACCTTGAGAAATGGTGTTGCGCTTGGTAGATACCATCAGCTCGGTTTCCGGGTTGTCGCATTCAGGGCAAAGAACAAACCTGTTGATAGTGACGATTTTAGTTATGTTTTCCTCCACAGAGATAATTAGAGAAAATATATTCGTTCAACTACAACAAATCTAAGCAGCAAAGCAATTCGTACTTATTGGAACTCGCAAAATTGAATTTCAACTCAGAACTGTCCAATATTAAAATTTTGATAAAAGTCTTTTATACAACGATTTCGAAATTTAATTTAAAATTGAAATGTCAATTTGAAAAGAAACACAATGTTTAATTTTAAACAAAAAAAAATGTTAAAAATCTAAAAAAAATGGAAATTTTAAATATTATAAAGTTAAACTTTTAGAAAGACAGATCCATTATTTTCGAGTTCAACCAGAAAAAAAAATTCAGGAAAAAGTCCAAATTTCAAAAACTCGAAATTTATAATAAAAGTTCTTGAATTTTCAAGTTTAAAAGGTAAACATGAAATTTTGAAGAATGTGCAAACGAAGCGCTTTCATATGATACCCCACTTGACACTGCCCCCTCCTGACCCCACCCTATGAAATACTGATTCCCGCTTAAAATGTTCACCCTCCAGGGAAACAAAGTCGAAATTTTCAAAATAAATTTGGTCACCGTTTGAGAAAAAACTCGACATTTACAATAAAAAAACTGGAAATTTCAATTAAAGTAAAATTAAACTTTTAGAAAGAAACATAATTTAAGGTTAAACGAAAAAAATTTAGAAAAAAGTTTCATTTTTGGAAATAACTCGAAATTTACAATGAAAATAATCTTACATTTTTTAAAGTCTGAAATTTAAACAAGGAATTTGAGAACAGCCGAAACTAGAAAATATTCAGCTTTTTATCAAAAAACTAAATTTAAAAGCGAAATTTCAAGAAAAAGTTGATGCCAAAGAATAAAAAAAGTTGATATTTCGATTCTAAATTCAAGCTTTCGAAAAAAATAAAAACTTTGGGACTAGAAGGCATTTTAAAAAACAAATCAAAATTTCTAAAAAAGATTTACATTTAAAATTTTCAAATCTAAATTTTAGACAAAAAATTAAAATGTCGCAGATTTAAACTCAAAATTTTAAGAATTTAATATTGCGAAAAAAAACCGTACTTCATAAAATATAAAAAATCTACGACTTACTTGCGTATAAATCCGTCGAGAAGGTCTTGCAATTTGGTCGCGTCGTGGGACCCGTTGACGATGAATTTCTCGTTTTTGAAGTCGAACTGGGTCTGAGCGCCGAGTTCGCATCCGAAGTACTTAGTGGGGTATGTGGGGGGCCTGCCGAGGGCCTTGGCGATGTCGGGCATGTTGACGATGACGGTTTTGATGCCGTTGCCCTTGCCCTCTACCTTGGCCGCCAGACGCGGCATCTTGTAGCGGTAGAAGACATCGCTGACGTTGCGGTTGACGTTCACGCTCATCTTGGCTGCGATGGATGCGCCCTCTCGAATGTTATTGTCTCGTGGGGGGCGGTCGCGGAGAGTATTGTGGCCGATGAAGAGATGGTGGGATGGTTGTTGCCACGACGCCTTGTAATGCTGGAGTTAGCAATAATGCTGATGTTGTTGTTGGTCTCAATGATGACGCCAGTCACGTTTCTCTGAAGGGCTGGAGTTTCCGATGCCTATTAGATGAAAATTTTTTTGTCCTGTAATCGAATCGGGTTTTCAAATGTTATTCACTAGGTCAAGTATCGGAGGGGGCGTACCTATAACAGGTGGGCTCACGTCGCTGCGAAGTCATACACCTCGCTGATCCGGGCCCTAAACTCCCAACTATGCTTTTGGTTAATAGTGTTTCTGAAATAAAATACTTTCCGTTAATAACAAACCATATCAGTGGCGCAACTAAACAGATTCTTAATTAAACCTTTGCGATAAAAAACATTACGTGTTATCAGGCAGAAGTATTCCCAAAATTTTCACTTTGTGAAAATTTGGGCTCGAAATTTTGAGAAGTTCCACAAATATCGAGTTTTCTAGAATTGTCCCCTTCAAAATGTTAATTTTTCCTGGAAAACGACATAATAGAAATCTTGAGGTTAAACCCCACATTTTTTTTTATAAGTATTGCCGACAGAAGGCATTATGAGATCGGCATCATAAGGGGGTCGAAACATAATGAAATTTGTACCGAGGTCAGATCAGGTTTATCATTAAAATAAGCCAGAGCCGTGTTAGGGAATTATGAATGTTTTTTTTTAATTAATATTTCGACAGCAATGTTATTTTCTTTGAAAGATTTGATTTTTCCACAGGGTGTCACCTGACTATTACCACTACGTTAATCCTACTTTAGACGACTTAGACTTCACCAATAATTTCGAAGGACACAAACCATAAAAAATAACGCTCCGAGCAAGCGCAAATCAACAACGATATCTAAATTTACCATTAAAATACCTGAAGCAGACCAATAATTCAAGTCAAATTTTGTGGTGCTACAGACCCCATTAAACTCGATCGAGATGATTGGGAGTTGCATTGCAAAAAAACATAAAACCGTCATAAAAATTGTTACCTTTATATGTTAAAGTCGAAGCTTCATTCAGTGGCGATGTTACCATATTCCGCTTTTGTTGAAAAATATTTTGTTTGACAGAAGTTTTGAAATCACAGATCACTAAATATCCAATATATTTTTCTTACATGCATTTAAAAACTGAACATTTTATTCCACATTACGTCATACGGTCATTGTTTAAAATATAATTGCGATAAGATACTTTATCAAAACACGCCATTTTTAACTTTAAACGGTACGAGTAATTAATGCACCTGTTTCAGGTGTCACCGGCCAATTATTTTAACCAACGTCAATTCTAGCTACTTACCAAAAAGAAAGTTATAACATGCCCAATGAACTTTTTACTGATCCTTTACCATCAAATGTAATAATTCTCATTTCTCGTTCTCATTTGTTGTTAAAATAATACTTGACAGCTCGTTAAACTAAATATCATTAGATGTACCATTTGCATGAGTCTCTAATAATTTCGCTATCACTAACATCCGCCAATTTTACCAGTCCCATAATACAACAAAAACAGCAACTGAGCACTGAACATCGAAGTTTTTTTTATACAAATTCGGCTACATTGAAATTTGGATTTAGTTTTCCGTTTGACGTATTTGTCAGTAATTACTGTTGCTCGGCGACTGGGTCTCGATTTTCAAAACCGCCACCGGTTTCAGCTCACTCTAGTCTGGCAAATAGCAGCATTATTAAAAAAAAAAGTTGAGATTTTTAAGAAAAATGTCTAATTCTTCAGGAAAGTCAGAAAATGTAAATATTTTAAGAAAAATTTCATTACGAAACGAATTTTTCAAAATTCATAAAAATCAAAATTCCGAGAAAGTCGAAATTCGAAAAAAAATCTCGATTTCTGTGAAAAAAGTGAGATTTACAAAATTCAACATATAGTCAAAATATTTTCAAAAAGTTGGAATTAAAAAAATGTTGAAATTTTCTACAATAAGTCAGAAAAAAAAGGCGAAAAATTTTTCAAAAAAATGTGAACATTTCGAGAAAAAGTCTAATCCAAATTTTGGAAAAAGGCCAAATGTTCATACAAATCGAATTTTTTAAACTGTCTTAAAAATCAACATGTCACGAGTCGATACTTAAAAGAAAAAACATCGATTTTTTTTAAAGTGAAAATTTCGAGAAATTTCCAGAGTCGAAATTTTCAAATTGGTGAACCTTTTGAAAAAAAGTCACAATTTAAAAAAAAATGTTTAAAATAAATCAAAATATTAAGAAAAAGTAGAAGTGAAAATATTTTGAATGGATTGAAATTTCCGAAATTATCAACCTTGTGAGAAACCTTTTTGACATTTCCAACTGTTGCTTTTTATTTGTTAATAAAGTTTAATTGTTATGAAGAAACCTTTTTCTAAAATATCCAACATTAAAAAAACAATGGGAACATCGCATTTTGCTTAGCTTTTTTCATCAGAATTTCAAGTTTCATTTCAAATTTTTCGGTCTGTACATAGAGAAAAAAGATATATATTTTTGACAACTTTTATTACAACTTAAAATCATGCCAGATAAAATTAAAAATGCAACAATTTTAGAATGTGCAAACGAAGCGCTTTCGTTTGATACCCCACTTGACGCTGCCCCCTTCTGACCCCACCCCATGAAATATTGACTACCGCTTAAAATTTTCACCTTCTAGGAAGAAAAAGTTAAAATTTTGATAGTATCGAAAATTTCAAATTATGTATTAATCAAATTTTTAAAACTTGGAAGAAAGTCAACATTTTGAGAAAACAGAAAATTGGAAATATCGAGTTTTGTTTAGAAATTTGTATTTTTTAACTCGTCGGAATTTTAGATTTTTGGACCGTGTAAACAGTGGGGGAAATGATAAATTTTTGCATAACTATTATTATAACCCAAAAATCATGAGAGGTAAAATACAAAATGAAACGGTTTTACAATGTGGCAAACAAAACGCTTTGATATGATACCCCACTTGACGCTGCCTCCTCCTGACCCCACCACATAAAATATTGACTCCCGTTAAAAATTTTCATCCTACGGGAAGAAAATGTCAACATTTTAACAAATTTGAAATTTTCAAAATATGTATTGGTCAACCTTTCGAGAAAAAGGCAGTTTAGAAAAAAGTGAAAAAATTTTGAAATGTTTGAGACTTTCAAAATTTTTAACCTTTTTCTAAACTGATCAACATTGCAAAAAAAAATCAGCGATAACTGAATTTTCTTTAAAAATTTGAATTCAGTTCCGTCAGAAATTCAAAATTCATTTCAAATTTTTCGAGGGAAATGATATATTATTGCACAATTTTTATAATGAATAAAAAACCATGCGAGGTAGAATTAAAAATAAAACAGTTTTAGAATGTGCAAACAAAGCGCTATCATATGATACCCCACTTGACGCTGCACCCTCCTGACCCCACCCCATGAAACATCGACTCCTGCTTAAAATTTTCACCCTCCGGGAAGAAAGTCAAAATTTTGACAGGATCGAAATTTTTAAAATATCTACATATGTATGTATTGGTAAACTTTTGAAACTGGCAATTTTGAAAAAAAAATGTTCAAAATAAGTCAAAATTATAATATAGAAAAAGTAGACGTTTTGGAAAAAGTGAGGAAATATTGAAAGAGTTGAAATTGTCAGAATTGCCACCTCTTTGAGGAAAAAAAAACCGCAATTTTGAAAAATATTGAAAATTTGAAAAAGGTAATTTTTTTTTAAATAATGTGTAAAATTGAAAATTTTAGAAGAATTCGGTTATTTTGAAAATGTCCACTTTTTTTTAAAAAAAATCGAAGTTTTTTGAAGTTTTTAATCAAATTTTTGAAGAGAAAATTAAAAACTGGTTAACATATTTAAAAAAATGTGGAAACAGATGTAAACTTAAGAAAATGACATTTTAAAACAAAGTCAAAATTTTGAGAAAACAAGGTATTTTCAAAAAAAGCAAAAATTTGAAAAAAATCGATTCTTCAAAACGAAGTAGAAATTTTAACGAAGTCGAAATCTAATTTAAAAAAAAAATCTTCAAAATTTTCTGCTTAAAAATACTTTTTTTAAAAATTGACTATCGGAAAATTTCGAGTTTGTTTTTTGAAAATTTTGCGAGTCAAGTATAATTCATGAGCAAATTTTCGTTTTCGTCCAAATTTTGTACTTCGAAAATTTTTACTTTTTTCCAAAATTTGCTATTTTTCTTAAATTTTTGACTTATTTCGAAAGTTTTCACTTTTTTTGAAAAATTGTCCATTGCGGAAATTTTGGAAAAATTGAGGAATTTTCGAAAAAAAAAAGTTCAGATTTTCATACTTCCACTCTTTTCTTTATTAGCATTAAGAATGAATGTTTTGCATACAAATCAATTGAAAATATCACATCTACTGTGTTTTTTTCACCATCAACTTCCCCGTTAATGAAACGGACGGCAGGCCAAAGCTGAATACGTATTTTGAAGGGTAAGCACCTCCACTGACTGGAGAAAAAAAAAAGCAAATTTAGGCCTTCGAAATATGTATACCGAGAAATGAAAAGACTATGACAGAAGTAATTAAGTTTCCTGAATACTATTTTATGATGAAATACAAAGAATAGTGCTTAGCTTTCGAAATGCATATCCGATAAAACGGGAACAGTGCAGAAGAAGAAGCTGCTGTCATTTAATAACAAAATATTACCATTACGTGTCACCAGTGTTCTCTATTTGGTGTTACAAATGTAATCAACAGTTGGTATTCACCCCATAATGTATTGATTTTTCATGATAATTCAAAGCAACACATTACTGAGTTATATTATCGGTGCAAAGAGAAATTTTGATATTTATATTAAATCTGAAAACTGTTAAAATTGACCTCTACTTAGATGGAGACGATCCTAACAGATGTTGGGTATTGCGGAGTCAAAATTTAAGATAAAATAGTGGGTAACTTTCTCACCATTGTTTAGAGGCGGCAGCATGAGCATTGAGGAGGCCGTGCGCCCCCGAGACGGTGATTTCTTGAGGGCTGTTATGTTGAGTTGGATGACTGCGGCACAGCACTGGCGTACGAATTACAACACGTCAGCGCCGAACGCTCACGCAAGAGGGATAAGGGAATCGATTGTGGGGAACAGGCGCATTGTACTCAACTTATCGATTCCGGAATCAACCGTGTTGATTCAATTTTTTTTTAACCGCATATGCGCCAGAGAAACAATGTACAGCGTGTATGAAATTAATTACTTATACCACTTTTTTTGGTTTTCAGTTTCCCAATTTTGCAGAATTAATCCCACATTTTATTTAAAGTATATTTGAATCCCTAAATTTCTAATAAAAATTGTCGATTTTATGTCGACACTTTTAACAAGAAAATTAAATATTTTAAGTTAAAGATTTTTGAGAAAAAACTCGAAAGATTAAAGCGAAAAAATGTAGAAGTTTTTCTTCGGAATTTTGACTGCCACCTGTATAGTCTCAGAAATTGCTAAAGAAATATTTACAATTGTTTAAATTCTGATTTCTTTAACAGAATGTCGATCTTAAGTCGACTTTTTAGGATATATATTTTAAAAAATTTCTTTTAAACTGAAATTTTTATAATTCTTTAAATGCTGACAGTTTACTTGAAATTGCAAAATAACAAATCAGAAATTTCTAAAAAAAAATGTTCACAATTTAACTTTTGATTTTTTCTGTTAGAATGTCTACCTTAAAGTCGATTTTTTTAGGAAAAAATGGAGATGTTGAAGTTAAAACAATTTTAAAATTTCAAATAAAAGAGTATCTCGACTTTTATCTTGAAATTTCCACTTTGAGTTTTAAAGTTTTTTAATATTTTTTTAAAATTTTTACTCTTCTTGAAATCTTAACCTTAAAGGCCATAGTTTAAACAAAAATTTTTGAAACTAAATAATGTTCTAGTCACATAAGTATCTCTGCTAAAAGGTAATAATACTAAAAAAATATTTTAAATATTTCTGGCTGCATATTTTGGTGATAGTGATAGAGGGCATATTTACACATTTTTATCCAATCTCGGAAACTGTGCCAACTAAAATGATATAAAATATTTTATACTTTTCTACCGGTATAATTTGAAAGAAAGAGAAACTGTATATTTGTGCATATTTTTTACCGTAGCTTAGGAACTATGCGGCCTAAAATTTAAAACGAAACAGTTTTAAAATGTGCAAACAAAGCGCTTTCCTATGATACCCCACATGGTCATATTGCCCCTCTGACCCCACCCCTTTGAAATGTTCACTTTTTTATTAAAATTTTAACTTTTCTATATTTTGCATGCATTGGAAACGAAAATAAAAATATTTCCAAAATTTTATCACTTCAAATAAAAACTATAAACGCCAACTGAATCACTATATTTTTCCTGCAATATTTACATTGTGTAAAATAATTTGAATTTTTCTTCCTGTATATGTTGGAAGTAGTAAAAGTAATGGCATATTTTGGCACATTTTTGGTGATAACGCGAAAATTCTGCAGGTTAAAACAAAAAACGAAACAATTTTAGAATGTGCAAACAAAGCGCTTTCATATGATACCCCACATGGTCATGCCCCCCTCTGACCTCACCCCTTAAAAATGGTCACTTCCTATTAAAATTTAAACCTTCTTGCGTTTCGTATATATTGGCGACAAAAATAAAATTATTTTCCAAATTTTCTCACAAATAAATTCTATAAACGCCAATTAAATCACTATATTTTTCCTGCAATATTCACATTTTGGGCGAAAAATAATTTTAATTTTTCCTTGCTGTATATTTTGAAAGTAGAAAGGGTAATGATATATTTTTGCACATTTTTGGTGATAATGCAAAAATTCTGCGGGCTAAAACTAAAAACGAAATAGTAGTTTTAGAATGTGCAAACAAAGCGCTTTCATATGATACCCCACATGGTCATGCCCCCCTCTAACCCCACCTTTAAAATGTTCACTTCCTATTAAAATGTTAACCTTCCTGCGTTTCGTATACATTGGCGACAAAAATAAAAATATTTTCCGACTTTAAATAAATACTATAAACGCCAAATGAATCACTATATTTTTCCAGTAATATTAACATTTGGGTGTAAAATAATTTAAATTTTTCTTGCTCTATATTTTGAAAATAGAAAGGGTAATGGTATATTTTTGCACATTTTTCGTGATAACGCGAAAATTCTGCAGGCTAAAACTAAAAACGAAACAGTTTTAGAATGTGCAACCAAAGCGCTTTCATAAGATACCCCACATAGTCATGCCCCCCTCTGACCCCACCCCTTTAAAATGTTCACTTCCTATTAAAATTTTAAACTTCCTGCGTTTCGTATACATTGGCGACAGAAATAAAAATATTTTTAAAATTTTCTGACTTCAAATAAATACCATAAACGGCAAATGAATCACTATATTTTTCCTGCAATATTCACATTTGGGCGTAAAATAATTTTAATTTTTGTTGCTGCATATTTTGATAGTATAAAGGGTAATGGTATAATTTTGAACATTTTTGGTGATAATGCAAAAATTCTGCGGGCTAAAACTAAAAACGAAACAGTTTTAGAATGTGCAAACAAAGTGCTTTCATATGATACCCCACATGGCCATGCCCCCCTCTAACCCCACCTTTAAAATGTTCACTTCCTATTAAAATTTTAACCTTCCTGCGTTTCCTATACATTGGCGACAAAAATAAAAATATTTTCAAAATTTTCCGACTTTAAATAAATACTATAAACGCCAAATGAATCACTATATTTTTCCTGTAATATTCACCTTTGGGCGTAAAATAATTTAAATTTTTCTTGCTCTATATTTTGAAAGTATAAAGGGTAATGGTATAATTTTGCACATTTTTGGTGATAATGCGAAAATTCTGCGGGCTAAAACTAAAAACGAAACCGTTTTAGAAACCTCTTTTATATGATCTGACCCCGCCTTTTAAAATGTTTATTCCCTCTTAAAATGTTTACCCTCCAGCGTTTTAACTATCAGAGCAAGAAAAGTATAAACAATTTTTGAAATTCTCTTACCAAGGGTTGCGAATTTTTAAGGTACGGAAGCCTTAAAAAGGGTACAATCAAGAGAAACAAGTTCGCAAAAATGTCAAAAAGTGTTAAAAACTGAAATAAATAAAATCGGCTTTAATTATTGCCACTTTTTAACTAATGTTGATTTAGAGTTTAAATGTGAAACTGAAAATAATTTAAAATAAAGAATTAACAAGCTGAAACGAAATTCAGAAGAAAAAATTGATAAAATTTTCGGAAATATCAGTTCTGCACTTCTAACCAAATTCTGACACAAAATTTAGGAATTTGCGACTTCAAACCTAAAATTTCGAATTGTTGATGCTTTAAATTTGAAATGTCAGAAAATAAAGTTATAGTTTAAGAGTGAAATCTTATAAATTATGTCAGAAATTCCAGAAAGAGCTACAAATGTAATTTGCTCGGCACTGTCCAAGCTTATAAACTGACGCTTGTATAGCCATCTGCTTGGTTAAAACTGATTTAACAATAAGTTATCAAGCCCCACCCCCGCGCTAAAGAAGAAATATGATGATAGCTTTAAATAGTGACCTGTAAATAAAATTTATTTATAATTTATTGATTTGAATGGCTAATTAGGAACAATATCAATCAGTTGATAAGTTCTAATTTTATTAAAAAGAGTATTACTTGCTATCCCTTAATTGAAAATTATTTCCCAAGAAATTGAAATGTTTAAACCCCCAAGAGCTATTTAAAATTGTTTAATATGGTAATAGAATTAGTTTGTAGAAGAAAAAGTAATCACGGATCACAAATAAAAATGTTCCAACCATTTGGACAATTCATTAAAATAAGTGAGGAAATTTAAATCTGTCACAATGTAGAACAATTTTAAAAAATGTGTCATTTCAATTAACCGAGTCATGTACCCATGAGGTCAACCTATTAACTTTAAACCAAAAACAGACAAATATGATTCCCAAACTAATATTTACTGCAGATATCCTTGAAACATATGGTGATAAAGTATTTGAAGTGCAAATTAGGTGCATTTACATCGCATATCAGATATTTTGAACACAAACAATCGCAACTTTACCAATACACACCAACAGTTCATAAAATTTAATACATGCCATAGTCCATTTACACAAAATGACCCTCAACAAAATGATTAGGGTCATTATAGAAAGGAAGCAAATAATTTTTCACTACACACACACATAACAGCTAAATCGGACCTACCTTTGTGTCTTTCCAAAGTCATATAAATTGATAGCGCCCTTCTGGACGAAATCGAACTCTGAACAAAAAATTTTTTCTTCAGATTAACAAACAACAGAGGTAACAAAGTGTAATGTAAAAGCTCAAAACCTGCAACAAAAAACGACTTTCGTTAAAAATCATTTTCGCAACGGTTCGCAGAAATAAAAGTGATTGTTTACACGAATGATACAATATCGGCAGATATTGCTTTGCCTACTCATTCATTCGTAATACGTAATTCGATACTTGCCTCGTTGCTTTGAACTGTTCCAATGCAACTAAAATCGATAATGATTAACTAAATAAAAAGAAGAAAACTATATGTAGTTGCGAACTGAAATGAGGAGTAACAGCACTAACAAGCGTGTAAAATTGCACTAAGAATATTCCACTACAATCACATTACATCGCCATATGCAGCTAAATGATAGGAAATGTCGCTCATGTCGCATGACCATTGAACTAAATGCTAGGGAGTTTCATTGTAAATAAGCAGGGTTGCCAACCGAATTGTCTGACAGTCATGTGTCATGTCTGTGATCGTTGGCCATCAAACAGAAAGAAAAGATGGACTGCTACCTCTTAACCTTTGAAGACTATATTACCTAAACCGTTGATTGAATATTCAATCAACGCCTAAGCTCTTAACTCGTAATTAAATCGTCGTTTCTTAATATTTTCGGTCCGTGGCATGATGAAAAAATTTCACAAAATGGAAAACTGAATAAAAACATTCGTGAAAAAAATTAACGACCTTAACAAAACAAATTTTTTTTAATTTTAGGAACACTAATTTTCTCGAACTCGAATTTTTACTACTTTTTTGTAAGAAAAGCCAAATTTCAATTTTTTTTCCAGAAACGTTCACTTTCTTTGAAAAATCGATCTTAATCTAGAAACTTGAAGTATAAATTCGAAAACTCAAGTTTTTTATTGAAATTTTATCGGTCTAGTAGGGAGCAAAGCTCTACGTTTGCAGATTTTAGAATTGTTCCGTTTTTAATTTAGCTTAGGGAGTTTGTGAGCTGCTATAAAAATTGTGCACAAATATAGAGTCCCTTTTCCATATCCAAAATATGCAAGCAGAAAAATATAAAATATTTTATGTTAAGATTATTTAAATATTGCAGGAAGAATATGGCAGTGTATCCTACGCTAGATGCACCTAGAGGGCGTACAACGGTCATAAGGGGTGTAGGGATCCAATGTAAATTCGGATATATTTTGACTTTTTTGAAAATCTTAAATTATTTTTCGAAGGGTTGGATTTTTCAAAAATTTCCACTTTCTTCAACATTTCACTTTTCAAATCTTTTACTTCTTAAAATAATATTTTATTCATGTCAATATTTTTACTTTTTTCAAAATTACTGACTTTCAAAATTTGGACATTTCACTTTTGTTCAAAACTTGGACCTTTTTAAATTTGACTTCAAAAATTGCAACGTTCTGGAAAAATTCTTAGGATTTCGATTTTTTTTGAGAATGTCCAGTTTTTGAAAGGTACAAATTTTTTCACGATTTTATTTCAGAATTCGAACTTCTTTTTTAAAATTTTTGATTGTTTTAATATTATCGACCTTTTTTCAAAACTTCAATGTTTTGCGGAGTTTTTACTTTTTAAAATTTCGATTTTTTAAAGGTTCAGCCGTTGTTTAGGTAACTTTTTTGAAAAATTCAAGCTTTTTTTTCAAGACTTCATCCTTTTTGGAATTTTTTAGTATTTTTTAATATCGCGACTTTTTTAAAAATTCAATACGAATTGCTCTCAACATTTCCATTTTTCACTTTGATTTTGTTAAATTTGAACTTTTTATGAAAATTTTGACATTTTTCAAAATTTCGAATTTTTTGTTAAAATTTTCGAATTTATTCAAAATTTAACTTTTTTTCAACATTTCGTCTCTTTAAAATTTCCACTTTCCTAAAAATTTGAAATTTCTTAAGTATCTCGTTTTGTATTTTTAAAATGTTCAAATTAAAGCCTTTAGTTATTTTTTAAAATTTTGACTACTTAATAATATCTCGACTTTTTTTTGAAATTAAACCTTTATTTGAAAGTTTTGACTTTTTCTGTCAGCTTTGCCTCGAACTGTCGACTTTTATTTAAAAAAAATGAAAGAAGGACATGGATATATTTTTCATACTCCAAGGAGCACAACGTAGAACAGGTTAGGAACCCCTGATTTAGTAATTATAGCATTTACTCGAAACGAGAAAATGTTGACAATACTTAGGTTCAAGTTGTGAAAGTATCCGAAATGCAGGATGGTAAAAATTTTAAGAATGGGTCAAAAACTCAATGGTGGGGGGTCAGAGGGGGTACGAAATGTTGGGTATCATATAAAAACGCTTTGTTTGCGCACTCTTAAGACCCTAACAACACGAGCGCGGTCGACGGCACGCGCTAAAGAAGGTGGACCGAGTAGCCTTCTTTAGAGTGACTGCTGTCGATCACGGACGCCTGCCATCGGAGGTGAATTGAGTAGCTTTCGATCGGCGGTCTCCGCAGCTCACAAAATTATCAACACAGTAATGTTCACTAAAAGACGGCGGTCAAAGGAACGAAAGTTTCGGAACCGCGTTAAACTACCAAAGAACCATGATCATGATCACTCTTAAGACAGTTTCATTTTTAATTTTAGATCGCATACTTTTTGAGTTACGCATGAAAAAATATTTCATCCCTCCTTTTATTGCATAATGAAATATAAATTTTAAAAGAAATTTTTGAAAATATTATTTGTGTCAAGAATGTCTAAAATTTTTCATTTTTTTTTAATCCTAAATATTCAGTTTCAAGTCCGAAGTTTGAATGATAAAAAAATTGTAATAATATGCGGTCCCCACCCACGTCGCAAAATATGCAGCAGAACAATATAAAATATTTTATAAGTAGCAATGATAATGTAAATATTACCAGAAGCATGTAACGGTTTACCTGGCGTTTATAGTATCTATTTGAAGCAAAAATAATTCAAAATATTTTAATTTTTCTAGTCAATGGTGTCCAACATTCAAGTAAGCCAAAATTTTGGGAGCGATCAAAATTTTCAAGGGGTGGGGCTGCGAGGGGGCATGGTCAAGTTGGGTATCATATAAGGGCACTTTTGCTAGGACATTCCAAAATCGTTTCAATTTTTAATTTTGGCCCGCTTGCTGTCTGAGTAATGATCAAAAATATGAAAAAATATACTACCCTTCTTTACACTGCAGTGGGAAATTTTTTAAAATATTTATATTTAACTGGTCTGAGTGAACTATATGCCAGAGGGTAAAAATTTTAAGCGGAAGTCAATATATTAAAAGGATGGGGTCTAGAGGGGGCAAAGTTAAATGGGATATTATACGAAAGTCTTTGCTTGCACTCTCTAAAACTGTTTCATTTTTAATTTTAGTCCTTATAGTTATATATAGTTATAATGTGCAAAAATTACCCCTTTTGCCTGATCTACAGGTTAAAAAATGGAAATAATTCACACAATAGAGAATTATGTTAATATGGCGCCTATATCTTCTCTTAGGGAGAAAATTTTGAAAATATTTATTTTCTGGCCAAAGTGTAGGAAATGCGAAAATCATGTCACACTTGAAACCCCTTAAGCAGTTACTGTTACCACACTTAAAACAGTTTTCCCCAAAAACCTCATTTCAAAAACCCCCATTTCAGAACTACTAGCTGATAAACTATAAATTATTGTGGCGAAGATAAGTTCAGAATTCCAATAATTGTGACAGTTAATGTCATTTTATTCTTCTGGTTTTAGAGGAAAACGATTGGACAATATATCAGCCTTTATTTTTACAGTTTAAAACTTACACTTAGACAACACATTCACGAGCAATTTAAAAGAACAAAAAAAAGTTTGATTCCATAATTTAGGTTGAAGTTCTTTCGAACTTTAGCCAACATTGTAACTTTTTTTCAGATACTCTTCACTTGTAAATTCATAACTTGCGATTTTTCGTTAATAATTCATTAAAAATTGCATTTGGAAGGCATAAAGTGAACTTCCAAGAAAAAATAAATTAAAAAAAAACGAAGTAACATTTTAGGAAATAACTCGATACATCGAGCTTTAGTCAGTATTTCAAAATTTACTAGATTTTTGAAAAAAAGTTTCTTTTTAGTCATACATTTTTGTAACATAATACTACGTCATATATCACATTTAATGCATTTACTATTTTGTCTTTGTTAAACTTGAGCATCCTAAACTTGACCCTGCGATTCTTGAGGTTGAACAATTTGATCGAGCATTATATGATCTTGGGTGGACTGAGTTTCAGACTGCGGCTTTGGTCGCTTTTCTAATAAAACAAATTAAAAATGCACTGTTTTTATAATGTTTTTCAGTTTAGTTTCATGCAACTTACTGAAGACGATTTTTTCGATTGTAATCATGGGCGACTCAAATGCCAAAATCCAAAATAAAGAGAGTCCTAGAGTGAACCACAGTGTTCCCCAGAATTCATAGACCTTAAAAATGAAATATGTATAAGAAACAGTAACATTAAATGCTTTGAAATGTAATGATGAAAAGCGAAATCACTGAAACCAGGTCCGGTCATAGCAAATATTTATTGAAACATTGTAGAATTTTTATATTTCTTATTATATTTATTGTTAATAGAGTTTATTAATTATTAATTATAAATATTGAAGAATTCCACACAGTAAGGGTTAAAAATGTCAATTAAATTAGTTCTGAAAAAATATTCTTAAATTCCATTATTACCATGTTTATTTCGCTGAAATAATCCGCTGTTTTTTTGGAGGCGTTCCACATGTAGAGGAGCGTAACGTGCAACAGAAATATGCTGTAGGTGAACCTGTTTAATACTTGGAAGATTGGTAACGACAGCAGATGATTAATTGGACCTAAAACTGGTGTTACAGTATTTAGTAAATATTTGGAAAGTTCGATTACCTTTAGGATAAGTAACGCAGACAAAAATGATACCGCATATGCCAATGGACCAAAGTGGGCGCACGAATACTATATGGGCAACGTTACCAAATAATTTATATTCTGGACCTCTCAGTTGGTCATGTCCGATAAAAATAGTAAATAATAAAAGTACCGAACTAATCGTAGATACCAGTACCTATAACAGTTTTCATTAGAAGAATAATAATCGTGAGTTTAGTTCGAGGTTACATTTATGTATTGTCTAATTTCAAACCGACGTTGTCCCAATTTATGAACGAGGTACCCCATTATTAATCCAGTCAGCCATGGATTTGCCCTGGTGTAGGTCATTAGATAATATTTATTCATAAAATTTTCGCTGTGGCTAAAATAAGAAATGAATAAAAAATCCATCAACTGAATATAGAAGGTAACAAGCCACAGCTGCGAGATGGTATCCCCCTATATGGTAAGACATTTATCTGCATCCATGTACAAGAAATCGATTAATTCAATCAACGTTTTAGTATTGATTAATTCAATCAACGTCTTAATCTTGATTGATTCAATCAACATCTTAGTCTGATGGATTCAAACAACGCAACTATCTTTAGACTTCAATCCATTGCAGCCAGTTAGGACTGCATTGGATTGCAGTCCACTGCAGTCACCACAATAACATGTGACGTACCCGTAAATATTTGAAAGAATTGCAGCAAGTTCGTACTTCTGAGCTATGTAACCGCTAATCGCCATCGAAGCTAAAATTAACAGAACAACGAAGGCCAGAGCTAATTTTGGTTTTCTCCAGAGGGGTATCAGAATCATGGGAGAGATTAAATAGAGTTGCATATCGACACACAGGTACCACGTTTGGCCAACACACTGAAAACGATTAAAAGGTCGATTCATAATTTGACAAATTTTTTCATAAGAATTGAGATTCAATGAATTGAAAAAGTTAGACCATCTTGCAAGTCTAATCACAGTCTATAGAAAGCAAACTAATGCTGTAAAAAGGGATTATACCCACGATAGATGGTTATACTTACGAATTTGTCCAAATTAACCCAGTTCTGGATGTAAAGGAGAGTGCTCCACCAGTAGCTAACACAGTTGTCCTGAAAATTCAACTTGATCATCGGCCAATTTGGCCCAGACCCCATATAGACCAACAGAGTGGAACTGACTAATACTGCAGCGGCTAGTGCTGGAGTTAACCTTAGCAAAATTAAAATATATAGTTCGTTCTTGATATTAGAACAGTTACGTTAACTTGTAACTAAATTAGAAGCCGAAGTTTCCATTTCGGCCAAAAAATTAGTTAGGGTCGTTCGTTGTTTTCTTATTTATAAATTTTAAATGTATTTTCGTTTTCATCTCAAAATTTGGAGCATAAACTCAGTTTTTTTCAACATTCGAAGTTCTTTTTATTTTCTGAAACATTTTAGATTTATTTAAAACCGAAACTGCAGTAGATCTTTACTGAATATATGGTGACTCGATGAAAAATGAATACAAACATTCTTTTTTCAAAGATTTTTGATATGATGTTCTTCGATTGTTGATTGAATAGCGCTTTGAATTAAATACTTCTTTCGTGACGATTTAATTGTACTACCTTCTCTTCATAAAATTCTTTGATTCAGGATGTAGGAGTTACCTTATAAATCTGTGAAGATAAAACGTAGGTATACTAATGTTCGATCCTTTGGCTTTCGCTTGAAGAAAGCAGTAGGAGCAGAGCACTCCGCCAATTACAAAAAAAGTGTCTACGGAGAATATCGCGCTTACAATAAACATGCTCCTTATGGAATCAAAATACTAAAAAAAAATCATTTAAGGGACAGGAATATTGCCTGGAAATGTTTAATATTTACAGGAAACAAATCTATTGGGTTGGCCAAAGGTCCAGTTAATGTTATCGAAAATTGATGGCCAATTATGATCCAAATCATACTTAGAAACCTCATTCCATCCAAACAAGTTATTTGACCGTCTTTTTTCTCACTTTTTCGCAACAATTTGCGCCCGTTCGTATACACCGAGAAGGCCACAAATATTAAGTAAAGTGGTGCTAAAACAAATACATTATAACTAATACAGAAACGAAGATTAACTCAAGAATACCATCAATAGAATTCACTGGTAACTAGTTTCCCTCTTTTAATCTCATTTCTCATTGTCTTTTACTTACTCAGTAACTAACTGGTCAATTAGCTACTTGTCCAAATAATCTTTTTCTCATTTTAAAAGAAATCGTAATCGAAAATAGAAATGAAGCAGAAGAATTCGCTGAGAACTAACTATTCTTTGTAATCTTGTTATTTAGTAAATAATACTTGGTCACAAGTAAGTTACTTTTCTTAAATCATGTTTTGTTTCGTTGAAAGAAGAAGAAAAAGAAGAATGGGGAAAAGGAGAAGGCAAGGGGGATGAAGAGAGGAGAGGAGGAGGAGAAGGAGAAGGAGAAGAAGGAAGAGGAGGAGGAGGGGGGGGGAGGAGGAGGAGGAGGAGGAGGAGGAGGAGGAAAAGGAGAAGGAGATGGTGAAGGAGGAGGAGGAGAAGGAGAAGGAGGAGGAGGAGAAGGAATGGAATGAAAAAGAGGAGGAGAAGAAATGGAAGAAAAAGAAGAAGAATGTAGAACCGGCCTAAGAGATTTTTTTCCTCTACAACACTATCTTTTAGTTCCCTGAATATGCAGAGTGTCTTTTTAGGTACCCTTGAACTTTTAGCTTGAAATATTGCATATACAGGCACAAAAAAGTTATGATGCTTTAAAATAATACAAGGCAGCGCAGGTGGCGCCTCCTATGCGTTACTGGCAATGTGTTAGCAAATTAGAATTTCTTTACCAAATTTCTTGTCTATAGTGAAATGTGTTTATCAGTTATGCGAAAAAATCACAATTTTTTTTTCAACTTTGACACCCTGTATCTCTGTTAATATCAACGTTTGGTATAAGGTAAATGTAGCTAAATCACGTTATTTTTATACGAAAATTCTACTCTTGCTCTATGTACCATTACTTATGGTCCATCCTGTATTTGAACAGCTACTGAAATATTTTTTTATAATTTGCCCATGTATGTTTGTATGTTAGGGCCAGTCAAAAAGAACACAAACTTTTTTATTTTATCGGTTTTACAGGTTGTTTCTAGTTCAGGAGAAAAAGTCGTGCTGTGCTTTGAAACCTTCGATAATAGTGATTTTAATTTTAGTCAGACATAATATAAATTTTACTTAGTTACATATATCAAGCAATACCAAAATAGCTCAAAGGAGTCTACTAGTATTAATTTTTTGAAAGACTTACTTCCTTAGTCTTTATAAATTCAGAAGAAGGAAAATGTGGTATTAGTAAATAATTTATCTCTGATAATATTCTTGAGAACCAAATAAAAACATGAAATACCTATTCCACTTCTGGTGCAAAAGATGTCATAAGCGGTGGAAATAACCATGATTAGCACCATCAAACATAGAAATATCCTGAAAACTTTCTCCTGATTTATGCTGCTTGATTATAAGCCTTAATCCAGATGTCCAAGTTAACATCTTTATAACTTACAGTGTTACGATAGCTCCTGCAGTTAGATTCCTCTTTACGTCGCCCTTAGTTTGGCAGTAGTCTTCAGGAAAAACAATGCTGACACTTCCATTAAATAAACGATCCAAGACGCCATTAATAATATGATTTGCATCCTGATGTGTACAAGCATCAGGTAAACATACCGCCCAGGATAAACCGCGGAATTTATTGGTTTTTGGCAAGTTCAATATATTTTTCGTCATTTTTTGTACTGTCATCTGAAATTAAAGTTAAATGTTTTATATATTGTCACGTTAGCTTGTCTTATGGATATTGAACGAAGGGTAACGCATCCCTTCGTTCAATATCCATAAGACAAGCTAAGCAAAAAAACAGATCATTTTCTTCTTGAACATTTTACCATAAAATAAGGTGGTGATAAAAACGCGTCGCTCTAAGTACGGCAAGGAAATCCAAAAACGAAATCGGAAGGGAAACTTTTTGCCTACATGCATAACAATTTCCAAACAAAAATAGTCAACTATCCAGCATTAAACTAACAATGGTCAACAGGCCCAATGACAGAAATGTTGGGATCCGTTACTGTGATTTCCAAATGGGCCCCAAAATACACAAGTTTTGCTTACGTGGGCGGAACTCAATTAATATATTTTTTATCTCTATGAAATTGCATATGAATGTTTAATTTTAAAAATTAGAGCTTTCCGCCCTAACAACCCGCAGAAAATTGAAATAACCAAGACTAAGATGTTTTAACATTGTGATGTGATGTTATGAACATAAATAAATAAATATTGAGAATAAATAATTGAAATTAAATAAAAGCTAATAATATAACTAAGAATTATCGATATTCATAAACACAGTCAACGCCTCTAAATTTTGGTATGCAAATTTTTTTTGGGTTTAAGCTCTTTTGTCGATGTTTATAATTGTTTATCAACAATTATTGCTGAACTTTTGGATTCAATTCAAAGTGGAGCAAGTCGCTCCGTTGATGATAAGACTTTAACAAAACTATCGCAAAGTTATGCAGACTTAAGCGAATATCCCTTATTAATCAAATTTTTACCTATTTTTAATCAACTTTCTGGTACTAAAAATTGTTCATAGTCAAAAACCAATAATTAGGCTTTGCATAGAATGCTTTGTAGTTTTAAAAATGTTACTGGGATTTCCTGTGTGATTACTATTTTTCGAGTTATTAGATATGAAAATTAAAAATAACTTTTTTGTTTTGAATGAGGTTAACTTACCAAAAAATCATCGTATAGAGCTCGGAGATCAATAAAATTAAAGAAGATTTAATTATCTAGAAAAGCTTTGTAATGAGATCACTAGAAAAAATTATTAAAACGTGTAAACCATTGTAAAGATAAGGCAAGCAAAAATATGGAAAATTTTTTGACCGATGGTTTTTTAATAATTACACAAAAGCTGCCGAAGCTAAATAATTTTGAGCTTTAAGTCTTAAAACTAGAAACTGAGAGCTTTAATTGCTTTTTTGTAATTTTCTCTATAATTATTTATCTGCGAGTAGTGTATATTGTTTATCTTTGGACTTTTGAAGCAGACTTTTAACAAAAACTAAACGACTTGTAGAGAATGCTTTCAGTTTTTAAAATCTTGATCAGATTTTCTGTACTGTTATTATTTCTCTAGTTATTGACCGCTAAAATCAAAAATGACTTTTCTGTTTTGAGCGATGATAACTCAAAGAAAGTTTATCGGACATAGCTCGGATGCTAGTCAAATTAAAGAGGATCAAATTAGGTACAGGACCATTATAAAAGGATAATTAAAAAAAATAAAATTTGTAACCCTTTTTAAAATTAAGCCAAAATTTGGAAAAATTCATGGTCGATAATTTTCTTATTATTCAAAAATTGCAAGTGCTGAACAATTTTGAACTCTGAATCTAAAAATTAGAAACTTGGGACTTCATTTCACCTTTTTTTTTATTTTTCTTGGAATTATAGCCATTTTAAAATCACAATTTGGGATATTTAATATTCATTAATTTCTATGCTTATTCTATATTTAATGTTTTTTGGACTTTTGTAGAGGGAACAAAACTGATGCTCTTTTAGGAAAAACTAATAACTGAGACTTGTAGAGAATGCTTTGTAGTTTTCAAAACTCTACTTGCATGTTCTATACGATTATTATTGATTACCAAACTCAAAAGTGATGTTTTAATTTGAAAGACGATTAGATAATTTTTTATATTCAAGATTTTTGACCAAAAGCCAATAACTAGGGCCGTCGTGTTGTAGTTTTCAATCCTACTCTCACTTTTTGTACGATTATTATTTCTCGAGTTATTGGCTACTAAAATTAAAAATGAATATTTTGTTTTGAACGACAACTCAGCCAAAACTCATTATGCAGAACTCCGAAACAATTCTGAAAGAACCTTTTGATGCGATCACTGAAAAAAAAATATTGTGGTTAAAGAATCTTTTTAAAAGAGCACGAATTTCGAGAAATTTTTGGTCGATAGCTTTCTTATAATTAGTCAAAAACTGCCAACATTCAAAAATGTTGGGCCTAAACTCTGAAAACTAGAAACTTTAGGCTCAAATTTGCTTTTTTTATTTTCGTCTATGACCATTGTTCTCTGAGTTTCAGCCTTTTAAAACCACCTAAAAATTTGGGATTGTTATGTGTATATTTTTTATTTTTGGAGTTTTGAAGGGTGTCTTTTTGTCCCATCTGATTAAATCCTTGGTTGAAATTTTCGCCTAGAAAATACAATAAAACACTCCTTGATAAATTTTAAATTAGTTAGTTTCACTGCTGCCCTCTGTTCATCAAACGACGAACGTAGTCAAAGATCAATCGGCTATAGTGAATAATGCCAATTTTTGGGATGATTTCTATCTTTCTCTATGATTTCTATTATTTTACAATTACCTGGTTATGCGTTTTATTCATAGTCGTCATTGTTGAATTGAATTGTAGGGAGCCTAAACAGTATTTGCCGCGTATGGGGCCGGAAGACACTTCGGTCTCCTCTATAGTCGATGCACTGTTGAAAATTGCCCATTTCCCCATTGTTGAGTGATAAAAAACCAGTCTGGATCTTGGATGTGGCGTCCAACACTGTCATTGTAAAATTTTGATACGATTAGTACTTAAATAAGTGTCTTTGTTAGGTTATTTATTTAGAATCAACTGAAATTGAATTTTTAAACATTGAGTATTTCGATTGTAACACAGATGACGCTGCTTTCGTTAATATAATTTTAATGTATTGCGTTATGATATTAATTAGCAACTAATAATTACAACAAATAGATTTAATGGGAAACGTATTCGACATAAAAATCAAATTAATCCAGAATTAGCACATCATCATTGAAACAGTCAATTATTCACATATAGGCAAGGCATGCAATACAAATATCTCTTAGCTGTAATACATGTTGCCTAGTAAGCGCCCTATGCTTCTTCCGCAACTATTAAACAGTGAAGTGTGTAATGTGTGTTGCCAGTTGCTAATCATTTCAATAACAGTTTAACGTATCTCCTTATGTATCTGGTAGTTTTTTCCTTTCAGAGTTTTTACAAAACCATAAAAAATGTCTTTCATTGATTATAAGAAGTTGTTTTTGCTTCTTCACAATAATCATGTTAAAAAGTGTTCGCATTCAAGCAAAATGCATGAAGACTAACGAATTCTAATTTTATGAAATTTTTCAAGTTTATAATAGTTAATATTACAGACAAACGAGAAAAGATCCGGTAAAATCAAGCGCGTTACAAAAAACTTGATTTTTTTTTGTTCAATTAAGTTGACATTAGAAAAAAATATATTCTCGGACAATTTGTCCGGGACAAATAGTGATTACCAAAATAGAAAATTTCGTTGAATCAATGTATTATTTTTACTCCAACTTAATAAAAAGTGATTGATATAAAATTAAATATGAACTAGTATTTATCCACATGCTCATAAAATACGTTTCTACTTACTCTTTAGAGCCCAAAATTTCGCAGGATCATATAGTAAACTTGTGGGATCCAAGACTAGATCTTCAGGATACGACACTAAATTTTCAGGGTCCGGCGCCAAATTTCTGATATATTCCAATAATTGTGTTTTGCATAATTCCCCAACTTGTCCGGTTTCTATGTCAATGACTTCGTCCACTAAACTGTCAGCTAACATATAAGCATTAGTCGAACATAGATACGCGAGGAAAAACGGTAATAAGTGTGTCGTAATTTTCATTTTAGTAAAACGCGAGCGCTGCTACCTCGACCACAGGTGACAAAATCGATGAGCGATATTCGTGGATTTTTAATTATTATCACATATCGAGTGCACTCTTATAGTAGGAGAGATACGCCTAAAAACATCTTCGGATTTCGCTGATAAAGCCAAATGCTGAGATTTCACTTCTAGAGAATTAAATGAGATGGAATTGTCCGAGTGATTTTGTTGATTCTTGTCTATTTTTCTAATATCTGAACTTTGAGAGCAAAATGATTGTTAATTCTGATGCAGTTCGGTGCAATTAATTTAAAATATTCATGAAAATGTTATTATTTATTTTTGTGAATTCGTTTGGTGGGTTATGAAGTATTATGTTAATAACATTAGTTCCAAAATTGAACATAATAAAATTTGGCACAGAATTTAAATGATATAAAAATCCAAATTTTTAACCGACTTTCAAAAGGCCGTAACTTAGAGAAGAATTGTCATACTGAAAAATAGAGCATAAGCAAATTAAATTCCTAGGTTTCTACTTTTTAGATATTGAGTTCCAAAATTTGTAGCTTTAGCAGTTTTAGAGTAATTATAAGAAATCTATCGGCCAAAAAATTTTCTAAAATTTTTGCTTATTTTTAATATATCTATTATTAAAAGTAAAATTGTTTTGTCATAAATAGTATCTATTCTAATAGAAAATTTAATATTAGACAAATAAGAAAGATTATCGAAGAAAAAAAGGACAAAAATTCAAATATCGAAATTTGACATTTCGGTTAACAAAATGTAACAAAGTTGAAATAAAAAAGTTATACATCTTGTCCTAGAAGAAAAAATAATGCAATCTTTGTTAGTTAAATAAATATCTGGCGAAAGTATAGAAAATGGATTTAGCTTGAGATGAAATGACAATATTTTTCACAGACTCACCCTTTCTTAATTCTTCAGCGCAGTAGTTTGGCTTCTGGTTTTATTTTCTTGGCTCCCGGAATCCAGGGAGGTAATACCGAATTTCCAAGACTCACTTCTACCACAAAAAGTTGAGAAACATCCTAGGTACAAATGTACCAAGTATTAGGTCAAATTTTTAAAATTTCGAATTTTTTCGAAATTTCTACTTTAGTTTTGAAAACAATAAGAATGTTATAATGTAAATTCAGAATTCCGAGAAAAAAAAAATGAAAATTTCTTTTTTCTTTTTCATGAATATCATTTTTTTTCTCAAAACTTCGATTTGTTCTAAGAATCTTGTATTTACGCATTCTACTTTTATTTATTTTTTCTTAGTTTTCCGCAAACGATATCTTTTCTTCTTCTACTTGCGAAATTGAGACTTGATTGTCAACCGTTTTTCAACGTCGACCTTTTTTCTAATTGCGAGAAGTTTTTTAAATATATTCAATTTTGTATCTAATAATTTCCATTTTATGTAAATCTTAAGTTATTTTATCAAAAACGCGACTTTAAATTCGAAATTTTGGCTGTAAAGAGTTGTGGATATATCGAAATCGTAATGTAATTTCGAAAATGTTTTTATACTCTTTGGCATATTATTAATTTTCAGCATAACATTTTAACAAAAGTTATAAAAAAAGGTCCGAATTAATGAAAAAAATTAAAATTTCAACGGGAGCCGCACTCAATGCTGCCAATTATTTTGTATTTATCTCATCCCAGAAATTATTTAAGTTGTTACCAAGTCTTATGAATATATGTAATTCAAAAAAATTTCCCATTTCAAGATCTAGGCAAAGTCGTGGGCGCTAGTAATTGATGAGTTAATAATTACGTCGTTAATTGTTGGGGATTTTTCCATATTTCTTCGTCATACAAGAATTAATTTTGTTACATTATTATTGTTTCGTTTTTTTTTTCGCGCATAGCCATTATCTAAAGATTTATAATATTTTTTCGGGTCAGTTCGCCTTGATGTATCAGCATCACGTAAATTACTGAATTTAGAATTTCACAATGGAACAATATTTTCCATACTAATGTATAAAGCTAGTTAAAAGTGTTTTGTTCTACTTTGAACTTACAAATCAAAAACAAAATTTTTAAAAATTCTCATTGATTCGAGTTCAGTTACCCCTATGAACGAGTCAAATCAGGACCATGATGATGATCTCCCTATATTTTTTTCACATGAAACATAAAATACAGAATCATTGAAATATCTGACAAAGTAAGTTCAATAAACGATTAATATTTTTCTAAGGTAATTGGGTTAGAATTTATAAATTGGCTGGTTCCATAGAAATAAACCTGATAATAAAATAATAAACATAAACACTTAATCATTTAATTGTGTACCCATTGTTTCAATTAGAAATTCTCAAGGTTGACAATGTTCGCAAAGCATACAATAAACACGGAGACATTTTTTTAAACGATTAATATACAGTGTGTCACACCGGGAATCGCAGCGATCGATATCCTAACAAAATACTCATTTAAAAAATTTGAAAATTAAACAACTTAGGCAAAGTCGACGAGGTTAACACAACTAAAGTATTCGCAAAGTTATAGTACTTCCGGTTATACTGGAAGTTGACACCAACTTCGTTATTTTACATTTAAAATATATAGGGTGCCTCATTAGGCACCCTGTATATTTTTGCAGATTTGAATTTTACTTGATATTTTAAGGCAACTTTGAATAACAAAGTTGCCTTTAAAAAAATTGTAGTTTTTGAGATAATTGGATTTTTATAAAAAAATTTGACAGATGCAAGATCCCACGAAATTCTTTGTATGTTTTTCAGAAATCAGATATTTATTTTATATTTGGAACGTAAGTAGAACACATACAAAGCTAGCTTGCACAATTTTCATAAGTTCAGAAATCTTATACCGAGTGTTGAATTCAGGTCTGAAAATTTGGGTAAATTCACACAGCAATAATTCTTTTTATATCAAATAGAATAGCCTATAATTTTTGACCTATCTATTGCAGATTTAAATTATCTTTTAAGTAGCATAGGCACTGTGGGGGTTTATTTTACAATTTTTGAAAATTATTGCAATTTCAACTTTTATTTTTTTATTTCACAGTCATTGAATTCTTATTGTGTAGCATATCAATGATTGAAAACAAATAAAATGTACTTAAAAAAAGAAACAGTCGATATCGACAATTAAATTATGAAATAACCAGTTAACTAATTAATAGTAAGATAAGTAAGATCTACATAAGGTAAGTTAAAAAAAATATAGGGTGTTCCATTTAAAATAATAAGGTTATCGATGTTTGAATTTATCAAAATGTTCAGACGTGAATTCAACACTCGGTATAATATTTTTGAACTTATGAAAGTAATGCAAGATAGCTTCGTTGTATTCTACTCACGTACTAAATATGAAATAAGTATCTCGTTTCTAAAAAGATACAAAGAATTTCCTGGGACCTTGAACCTGTCAAATTTTTCACAAAAATCCAATTATCTCAAAAACTATAAATTTTAAGAACAATGTTTGTTATCCAAGGTAGCCTTAAAATATCAAATAAAATCCAAAAATGCAAAAATAAATATGGTGTCTCATTTAAAATAACGAAGTTGGTGTCAACTTCCGATATAACCGGAAGTACTATAACTTTGCGACTATTTTAGTTGCATTCATCTAATTGACTTTGATGAGTTGTTAAATTTTTAAATTTTTTAGATGAGTATTTTGTCAGATATCGGTCGCGGCGATTTCCGGTGGGACATACTGTATACTAAACGAAAAATACGATTTGTCTCAAGTAGACTTAAAAATGTCGTCTGCTTCGTATATAGCGTTAATTGGGATTCTTCACGTAGACGCCGAGCAAATGGCTTTTTGATTTCTAACTGACGAGGGATTTAAAAAATAAACGCTCTATGCCCAGCTGAGAAATTCATCTTAGAAACGTAATTACGAAGTGTTTTCCTATTATACGGCATATTCCCCGTCCGGCTGTAAAACAACAACGTCATTCTCTTCTTATCAAACACAGCATCGTCTGTTGCCGTTGGAAAGTCAATTTTTTCATTTATACCGGTGCCCAAAGTTAGAGTTCTCCCGGGTGTAGGGTCAAATCTCGAGTTCGCGCCATAAAACAAGATGAAATTCTTCGGCGAAGGCATTTCTTTCATCGCTTTCCGATGCCCTCTGCTGCCGTCGACGAGAAATAAACATTGGTTTATGCGGTCGCAAAATATGTTTATGAATCCTCGGCGAGGCGAGATGGAACAATATATCTTTGGTCACAAATTCCAAATCTAACGAAGGCATGCGAAAGAAACAATTCAATAGAGTTGTAAAATACTACGCGGTTTGATCAATTATTCGAACCAGCGAATTAGGTAGAGAAATTTGAATGCATTTGACACATCAGGTGATCAGGTGGTATAGACGTACCTTGCAAAGTGGGATCGTTAATAGTTTACTTTTTATCCTCGAAAACTGTTGCAGATATTCCCAAATTAATATTGTGTACGTAAAGAGGTAACAGCTTGTTCCGTTTTCTATGTAGTTACATGACCTGATAGCGAAGAAGTATCATTTAGCGATAGGGTTAGAGTTTACAGAACTTTGCACAAACAATTCTTTTAATATAATGGTCTGTAGCGTCACCTAAGGCGATAGGGTGCAATTTTGCTACTCAATATGTAGCTGAAGACTCGCTGCGAGACAGCTAAAGATGGACATGATCGGATCAATTTGAACAAAACATCATTCTGCAATCTGCACAAACTTGTTAAAGCTATGCATAGCTGACTAACTATTTTACGTTTAGTAAATAAATTTTATAAGTGAGAAAGTATATTCGATAGACATCGTCTACTGTTATCTTACAGTAATCTACCCTATCTTGTCCTTAATTAAAACCAGGGACAATTTTTTTTAAGTTCAATCCACTAGCAAAGGGCAACCCCATTATGCCTTCAGAGTACCGCGAGTAGGATGCCGAATCAAGGATACATGACGATGAACCGCCTTCTTAAACAAGAATAAGTCTTAATTTTCGGGGAAAACTTTTCGGTAATGAATTTCATAGCTTGAAAGATCTATAAAAAGATCTATAAAAAAAAGAGTCTCCATAGACAGAAGTCCTCACTGTGTCAAGCTGGATCGCACAGGAATTTGCTATCTCTGACTGCCTTGTTTACTTTAAAAATCTTTCAATCAATACTATCAGTTTCTGCTTTTTTACTTTGAATAGGAGTAAGTGCTAGAGCGCACTTCTTAGGAACAATAGCGGGGATACCATTAAGGCGGGAAACTTTTGATGTGTCGAGCTCAAGGAGAATCTTCCTGACTGTGCGTTGTGTGAAATCAACGTCAGGCATCGAAGTGCCAACCATATGAAGAATAGAGGGTTCAGCATTTCGAGCATCAGGGTAGGAATTATCAGAAAACATTAAGACTAGCAGGTTAGCCTTTTCCTTGAAAGTAATCGCAATATTGTTGTTGTCATCGAATAAAGGTGTGTGAAGATGTAAAATTCTTTTTTATAGACTTTGCAAATCCCCAAAAGTATCTGGAAGCGTTAGGACAGTTGATGGTGCATTTTACGATTGAAATCACTTTTTGCCTCGTCAAAAACCTTTTTAAAAAATTTCGTGCACTCCAAAAGTGGTCAGAGTCTCGATCGATTTTTGCAGGAGTTAACTCGAGCACATTTTTTTTCCGAACCAAGATGTACTGAAGGTAGACTTCTTTTGGGAATGGGGAATTGAGCATTCTATACCAACTAGGATAGTTTCAGTCATATATATGGCGACTGAGGAAGGGTTGTCTGAGTTAAAGCAGACTTTTTGCCGTGGGAAAGATGCAAAGAACTCTCTTAATTCTTCCCAGTTTGCCCTACGATAAGGAGATGATATATGAAGCGAGGGAGAGACTGCTACAAGCTTGTGATCGAAATTTTCAAGCGCTGATGTCACAGTGACTTTATACGAATTTGGAGAATTCGTAAGGAACGGGTTGAGTAGATTAGGTTGTTGGGTATCTACATCAAGAATTCTTGTGGGTTCCGCAACCGATTGCGATAGTCCACAAATGATGGTGAAAGCCTCTGCCACCCTTACCGAGTCGTCTGTTCAGGAAGAAAGGCTTAACCAGGGGATATTGTATACGTTGAAGTCAAAACAAAACAAATTTAAATTTAACGAATTTGAAAACTCTTTTTAATGTTGGACATTTTTCGTTTAGTTGTAAAGCCATTTATTTAATCATATAATTCCCCAGATGAAGTTGCTGGTAATATCCAGGATTAGATATACTTACAAGTGAAGGATTTTCCACCGACGTATATATATATATATATATATATATATATATATATATAATAAAACACAGTTTTAGTAAAAATGTTTTATTCAAACAGCTGAAATTAAGATATAAAAATAAAGAATCTGGAAATCTGATTGACCAAAATTTGTTTTATTTTTCAGGCTAAAAGAGTCGCATCGCTTGTAAGAAATACAATCTTGCGCTTAAAGACGTTATCAAAAACGGTTGAACATTCTTAAAATTACCAACAGAATGTTATTGTGTTTTTACAAATGTTTACATCTATGATTTTAATGGTTTTTACGCTGCAGTGTAATCTGTCCTCATTTTACCTAAGTGGTTCACTTTTAAACAACAAAGTACAAACATAACTTGGATTCAGTTTATACGAAGACAATTTCTATACAAAATTGTTACATTTATAATTTTATTAACAACATCTAATTAAGATCTTGAACTGAAAATTCCCAAAATTTGGATTATGTGCTTAAAAAAACGAAACTATTGTCAATCGCCCGTAGGTGGAGCTGCATAGGTTCTTACTGTGGCGCACAGATTATAGAAGTGTTCTATAATGCTTGCTCTGGCGTCTGTCTTTAAGCTGTTTCACAATTAAGAGAGCCACTATCGCCTAACTAATGGCGAACAATGAATGAACTTGGAACTAATATGAAAATAATTACGATAGTTTAAAAGGGAAAATTATTAAAATAATATTTCAGAAACAAGGTGATATTGTTGAAATTCAAAATATTGGGAAAAAGTTGAAGCTTTAGTATATACAGTGTGAAACATTCAAATGGAATAAATTCAATATTTCATTTATTGTGTATTTATGAAAAATCTCGAGACAGGTCAATTTTAGATTATAAGATGACTTCCTGCATCGCGTTACCGTTTCGATTTACCGTTTCAACCCCTAAATTTTTTAATTGGAAGTAGGTACTTGGTAAACCTTGCTAAGATAATAAGCCTTGTATATAAATATATACAAGTTTATAACGATGCAATTGAAATCTAATTTCATTAGAATCTAATGAAAACTAGATTGCAATTGCAAAGGTCACGTAGATGAGGCAAAGCTTTCTATCACGGGTTGCATCGCAACATCCATACATACAAACGTCTTCGGCGTGACTTTACCTTCACCTTTTGACAAATGACCAATTAACTGTTCTATAATTAAACAGTTAAACGTGCTCAAAATTCAAAATATGTACAACCGCAACCATATACTAGTTTCGGCCTTCCTTGGTCTCATCAGCATGGTACGGTGGTTGTATACACTTCTTGCTGATGAGGCCAAGGAAGGCCGAAACTAGTCTATGGTTGCGGTTGTTCATATTTTCAATTTTGAGCACGTTTAACTGTTTAATTACAGAACATTTAATTGGTCATTTGGTATACCTTATTTGAAAGGTTTTTTATTCTCTATTCAAAATGTCATGGTTGCTACTTTTATTTAAAAAATAAACAATAAACCAAATAATTTATCAACTAGATGAAATTTTCTACAATAATAACTAATAGCGGCTCGTCCTCGATAATCATAAAGGGACCAAGAACAATTTTGATATCCTTTTTTGATTTTGTAAAAAAGGAAACGTAAAAACTTATCAACCTTATCAATTGTACTTTTTGTTGAAAACATCCCAGTAACTTTCTAAAACTGTGAGAGAATTAAACTTTGCTTCCGTTATCTTTTTGCAAATTTCGAAAATTTAATATGTTCAATTAACAGAAATGCATAAAATAATAATTTTACAAATGATCGGTTATGGAAATAGAGCAAGATCACAAGCCAAAGACGCTGGTCTATTCTAACAAAAATTTCCTGATTTACCTCCTATATCTCAAGGTACAATTAGTAAAGTCGAGAAGCATTTTCACGAACATGGACCTGTACGAAAGCTAAAAAAAAGAACCCTCCAATGTATAAACTAATGATACCAAATTTCTCGATTATTCGTGTACTAAAATAAAATGCATCCTTATAAACTGATACCATGTCAAGTCATTCACGTCAGTGAAGACGATGTTAATAGAACTCATTTTTGTGAGCAAATGATGCCTAGATTAGATAATAATGTTATCCAAATAGAAAACATATTATTTTCTGATACTCTTTTACTCTTCACGGTCATGTAAATCATCAAAATTGTGGCTATTGGGCCAGTGAAAATCCTCACTGGATGAGAGAATTGCATACACAGAACCCTGAAAAAGTTAATGTTTGGGCAAGGATTATAGGAGATCATGTCATTGGTCCATTTTTCATTGATAGAAATCTAAATGGAGGTAATTATTTAGCATTGCTTCAAAACAACATTGTACCAGCTTTGGTAAACTTATATCCAGCTCAAGAAAATCCACACGTTCCAGTTAATGTAATATGGTTTCAGCAAGATGGAGCACCACCACACTACCAAGTCAATGTCCGGCAATATCTCGATTTTACATTTCCAAATCGGTGGATAGGGAGACGAGGTACGGTAGAATGGCCACCACGATCGCCAGACCTGACACTTCTGGACTTTTTTAATGGGGTTATGTGAAAAGTACAGTGTATAAAACCAAACCCTGCGACCTAGCTGACTTACGAGCAAGAATAACCTTTGCGACTGTCGGTGACACCAGAGATGTTGAATAATGTCAGGAAACATTTTTATTCACGATTAGGATGCTGCCAAGATGTTTGAGGTGCCAATTTTAACATCTTCCATGATGTATGAGTTGTTTTTTATTTTATTAAATGAAAATATTAGATTTATATTTTGTTGTTGAAAATTGAAATTAATTTTTTTTAAGTGTTAATTTTTAAAATAAATATGGCAACCATGACATTTTTAAATAGAAAATAAAAAGACCTTTCAAATGAAGAATAACAAACTCCTACTTTCGGTTTAAAAATGTAAGGGTTGCAACTGTCACTCGAAGAGGGTGTTCATCTAGGGATGAAATTTTTACAGCAGAGGATGTCATTTTATAATCTAAAATTGACGTATCTTAAGATTTTTTATTTTGTAGAATAACTGAGATACGCAATTTATTCCATTTGGCTGTTCCACACTGTATATCAAAATTTTGAAAAATTAAATCAAAATTTCTCTAAAAATAGTCTACATTTCGAATTGAAATAAAACTTTTAAAATAAATAAACAAATAATATAAAAAATAAAATGAAAACTGTAGAATTGCAGAATTTTGTCATTTCGAAAAAAACCTCATAATTTTTATAAGCAAAAATTTACTTCAATTTTAAAGTTTATTCTCGAATCGACTTTCGTTTCGAATTTTTGTGTTTAAACCCTGTAATATTCAATTTTTATCTCATTTAAACTTTGGGGCTTAAAATTTCCAAAATAATTGAATTAAAAGTCGACAATTAAAAAAAAACACATTTCAAGTTTAAACTCGAAATTTAAAATTAAATACAGTTTTTCCGAAATTTCAAAACTTTACTCTCGTAATTTTGACTTTAATTTTAAAATAAAAAAAATATCGAATTTGAACCATGCATTTTGAGAAAAATGTTCTCATTTTGAAAGAAGTTCGAAGTCTATAAACATAAAATTCAGGATTTAACACCAAATTTCAACTTTTTCTCAAAATTTGCATATACAAAATTTAAACATTTTAATGGTAACCTTATAATTTTAATAAATTATCGATGGTTCGAATTTTAAAATTTTGCACGTATTTTCTAAAATTTTGAAGTAGAAATCTAAATTACAACTTTTATTTTTAAATTTTAGTATAAGTTTCTAAAAAACTAAATTTTAAGCATAAACTTTAAATGACAATTTGTTTCCCAAATCTTCTTTTTCCTGAAATTTTGTTTCTTCTAAAAAGCTCAATTTTTTTCTCAAAAATGCGATTTTATTGTCGAAATTATGAATTTTTGCCTTATTTTCTTAATTTAAAAATCATAATTTCGTTTTTTATCGAAACTTCAACTTAAAACTCGAAATTTTATTGTCACTTTTTTTGAATTAGAACTACTTTTATTAAAGTAAATAGTTCTTCTCAAAATTTTTTCAGACTTTTTTACTGAAGGTGATTTTTTTCGACTTTACTCACGTTAAAATGAATATTTTAGTTGCTGAAATTGTATCGTTGATAGGGTAATTTCAGTTTTTTTTTTAGAAAATTTTACAGTTTTTACATTAAATTTCAATTTAAATATAAAAATTTCGAATTCTTATTCTACATATCGACATTTAGTTTTTAACTAAAAAGTTCGGAATTGAAACTTGATATTTTTATTTTTTTGATCAAATTTTTGCGACGAAATTTAAAATTTCGAAAAAAATTAAATGAGTAAAATAAGTTTGGCAAAATTGAGCCTCACATTTTCTTTTTTACATTTTCGAGTTTAATCTCTAAACATCAACTACATTTTTAAAAATTTTAAACTTTAATTCGGAATTTTGTGATTACAATTTTAGAAAAACTTAAAATTAAATACATGTTTTTTCAAATGTTGAGTTTCTTCTTAAAATTACTAATTTAAGATAACAAATTTTAATTTTTTCGCAGTTAAAATTCAATTTTTCCATACATAAAATTTTTTTGAATTTATCATTTTTTCACAATTCGATGTTTAGAATTAAACTTGAAAGTATTTCTATTTAACTGAAATTTTTAGTTTATCTGAAAATTCCAAATTACGTTTAAAAATTTCTGAAGCTGTTACTTTGAAAATCAAGTAAATAAAATCTCAAAATAATTTTATCAATTTAAAGTTTTTCCCAAAATTTCTAACTTTTTTTGTTAAAATTTTTAGTTTAGCCTCGAAGTTGAATTAGCAAGTTTCAAACATCTTTGCCTTTGTCAAAAATGTTCAGTTTAAACTTGAAATAAAAAATTCAACATTTTGTATTTAAAATCTGACTTTGACGTTGATTAATGATTTAATGTTTCTGAAATCGAATCCTTTTAATTACCTAGGTGACTAGAAGGAGACACTCCATAAAATTTCCAAATAGGGGAAAGCGATTCTACTATTTTCAGCTGCCGTCGTCGTTTGCCATCCACCGATCGTCCCCTGGGCGTAGATAGCTATCCCAAAAACATCTACATGTATACAAAATTCCGAGCGATTATTCGGAATATTTCCACTGTGACATTATAATAATGAAAAAGCTTTCTTCGTATAAACTGAAGAGAAATGACACAAAAAGCAAAAGCCACGTTTTACTTAACTATTAATTAATGGTAAACATTGGGAGCAAATAATTTATAGTTTTTCATTCATTTCTTAAAAATCAGTTTAATATATTCGTTTAAATTTCTACAGTAAAGCGTTATCACTTTAGCATTATACATGGATATGTCTTTATACACATGATCCTGCAACTGATATGTTTAATTTTTTTAACATTGCACTAATAGTTTAGGTCCTTAGTCACCACACTTTACGTACACGCGAAGATAAGTCCTTCCAACGCACAATTAGAAAAAAAAGTCCTAATGCTGCTTCCAACTGTTCGCCTTGTAATATACATCTTTGTACATGCTGGGGCACTGTTTTCCACCCTGAAACAAAACACACAAACGCCTGCAGTGAGTAAACGTCGAATTCGCATTAGATTCTAATTAATTTTGAATGACCGAGTCAATTTGTCATTACGCAGTTAATTTCAATATGTTGATCCAAATTAGTGACATAATAATTTCCATTAGATTTATGTGCATGCAAACAAACATGCAAAGTGCGATTTGCAGATCGCAATCGATGAAATTAAGGTACAATTGTGGGCTTTATTTGTTAGCGAAATTAAGCCCTCTGCTGAGGGTAATGGTTATTTCATGGGGCGATTTCGCATGTTAGGCTTTTCATGACGTCACGCTCCCACGCTCAAATCGGCCTTTAAATGAAATAGAATATTTTTCTTTTCTTTAGTTAAGACCCTAGATTATTAACAGAAAATTACCACAATTAATTTAAAACAGTGCTTTTGAATAATAGACATTTTTTAAAATTATTTCGTTTTCGAAAATGTACAATTTAATTTAAACTTCGAAAAATTATTAAATTTTTTCTCGAATATTGATTTTGAGAATTCTGAAAGTGAGCAGTTTTAATTTAGTGAAGTGTGTTTGCGCTCTTTCCGCAGGAGTGATATTAAGACAAAAATTAAAGAAAATATGGTATATGAAATAAAATACTTACTTCGCCTCGCTGCTTGACATTAAAGTCAATATTTGTCCGGACCGGCCGATGAAATAAGGGCTGCGGTGGTCGGAAGTTGTTTCCCAAAGGCGCCTTGGGATGTTTTGCGTCCCCTTGCATAAGTCTTCGCAACGCGTGCATCTAAATCAACATTTTTTTATTACAGTAGGGCACGAAGTTTACAATGTACATATGTGAAGTTTAATAAATAATGCTTGCTCTGTAATATTGTCATACAAATTCAGCTTTGGAGAGGACAATTATTATATCCGATGCAAATACCACAATTTTTACGCTTATATACCTTAAATGGAAATAATCTCACTATTGTACCTGTCCCACCGTATGTCTGCCCGTGCGTCTGCCACCTAGATTTTTTTCGAAAACTACTGTTGTTAAAATGTATAATCTGGTGCAAAGAAAAATCAAGTGTTAATTACACTGGTCAACACTGATTTTGTCACACGCTTTCTGGTAGGTAATTGTGTTTGGACTACCTACCCCCATCATGAAACCGTGCTTATTTTCTTTTCCATCACCCCTAGTTTTCTTGTGACAAGGTCAAATTTATTTTTGAAAATGTAATTTTCCCGAATATTCGTTTTTATTTAGGTCCATATATTATTAACATCCTAAAAAATTTTATCGGAAATAAAACACAATATCATGATCATATTAATTCTTCATTTGAAGTCTTTTTTATCATTAAAATTTGGGTCCTTTTTATATAAATGGGACACCAGGGATCGAAAAAAATCACAATTAGGAAAAAGTTTGTCCTACACGTATATCTTTAATTTGTAAATAGAAAACTGTTAAGCATTTACACTTGTAAAGCTCTCTGGTATATTTCTACCACCACTTCATATCAAATTATGCTTACCAAACATTTTCTAGAGAAGATGGGTCCCAAAAAAAATGGATTTTTATATTTCAAAGAGAAATTCCCCAGAATGAGGTAAGTCGTAGTAGTAGTAGTAGTAGTAGTAGAACCTCAAATTGAGCAAATTAATAAAAGACTCGATGTTTAAAAAAAATTAGATGTTTTGAAAAAATCAGCATGAAGATACTTCAAAAATTTAATTGGAAATTTTTTCGGTTTACCATAAGAGTGACATCTAAAGATATTTGGTTAAAAAACTTGTATTGGAGTATAAAACTTTGGGTTGTAATATGGGGATCCAGATTCATTTTTTAGACACATATCTTGACTTTATTCCTACGAATTAGGGGGCTCCTGAGGGGCTCTAAGAGATAAGAACTGATAAAACTTTTATGAGGACATTCCAATGATGGAAAAACTTTATCAGGGCAGATTAAACTCAAGGGTTCTGACTGACTACTACTGCTTGATCAACAGGTACCAATTAAAAGATAAATAATCCTAGAAAAACAAAGATTATAAGTTTCTAATGTAGGTGGAACGGACTGGTCCTTGGTAATCTTCAAAAATTGAAATACAAAACTTGTCCCCTTAAATCCATCTTCAGAGAGATATTGTATCTCTCTGAAGATGATAGCTTGGCTGTCGAAACGCGTTAGAGCAACCTTTGTTGTGTTCTTTAATCTTTCTTGGTTTTAGGGGACAGTTTTGTGTTTCAATTCCTAATGTACATTTTTTATGTTATATTTCTGGAGATCCATCATTTTTCAAACATTTAACAAACAAATGTCGTGGGTGATGAAAATTTCAAAACTGCTTATTTTAAATGACAACAACTAACACTATCAAAAAGTACAAAAGAACTTCATGTGACATGACAAAACTTCAATTTTGTTGAATCAGTGTAATTGATCACATAATTTCAAATCTGAATCAAATTTTTTTATCAAATTGCAGTGTTTTTTAGATAATCAATCTTTTGAAATTTCAAATTGTAATCTCAAAATTCGAGAATACGTTGAAAATTCCTAAATTCTTTTTTCAGGATTTCACTAAACATTTTATGTTTAAACCTAAAACTGCTCTAAAATGTAAACTTAAAACCCAAAATTATTTCGAAATTTTATTTGATTTATCGGAATTTTGATCTTAATCTCAAAATTTGGAACATTTCTTCGACATTTCAAATTAAAACTCAAAATTTCGGAGTTTCTGTAAATAACTGGTTTTTTTTTTCAAAATTTGCCCTCTTCTCAAAATCTCGTCTTTAAATTTAAAAATGAAAGTTCAGAAATTTTTTTGTCATGACAGAAATTTTTTTTCTAAATTTCGTCGTTTTTCACAATTTTTGTTTTTTTTTTGTTTTTTGAGGAACGAACTGGTTCTTGGTTATCTTTAAAAATAGTTATACACATCTTGTTCCCTTAAACCTTGAAACACACAACAACACTTACTCTAACGCGTTTCGATATTCAAACTTTCATTTTTAGAGAAATACTACCAGTGAAATACAAGATTTGTATGTCAATAATATCTACTGCTTAAAGTTGAAAATTAAATTTTTAAAGCTTCAATGTTAAAATCATTTCAAGTTAGATGTGGAATTCACTTTGTAAATTTAGTATTTTTCACCAAAATTTAGAAATATTTCCCAACATTTCGAAGTTGAATTTGTTTGGGGTTTTTGAAATAAATTTCTAATAATTTCTATAACTTTTCGCCATTTTTCTTTAGACCTTTCAATTTAAATTATAACATATATTTAAATTTTTTGCTGATCATATAACATCAAAATTTCGATCTTGACTTAAATTTTCCCACAAAAGTTTAAAGAATGCACTGGAATATTCCTTACTTTTAAGTAATTTAAACATTTTTTATTTTGTGATATAAAAAATAGTATTTTTTAAATGCATTGCAATTTTTGGTTATTTTAAGAATATCTTAATATTGAAATACAAATCTTGTTCCCTGCAACTAAGAAAGATTAAAAAACACAACAAAGGTTGCTCTAACGCGTTTCGGTAGCCAAATTATCATCTTCAGAGTCTCTCTGAAGATGATAACTTGGCTATTGAAACGTTAGAGCAATCTTTGTTGTGTTTTTTAATCTTTCCTGGTTTCACAGTAGTATCTCTCTGAAGATGATAGCTTGGTTATGAAAACGCGTTACAGCAACCTTTGTTGTGTTTTTTAATCTTTCTTGGTTTCAGGGGAAAAGATTTGTATATCAATTTTTAAAGATAACCAAGGACCAGTCCGTTCCACCAAAATATTTTATGAAATGTTTAGATTTTTCTCAAAATTCTTTATTTGAATCCCAAAAATTCTCTAACATTTTGACTTAAAACTCAAGCTTTTTTTTTGAAATGTTACCTCGTTGGTTTTTCGAAGTTTTTATCTTAAACTTAAAGTTTAGTTTTTCTTGGGTTTTAAAACTCGAAATTTTGACCTTTTTCTCAAATTGTAGTATTGACACTGCGTTTTCATAAATAATTTATCTTCATTTTTTATTAAATGTTAGAATTTTTAAAGTCGAAAATTCGATTTATTTTTTGAGAGTGAATTCATTTCGTTGACGTTTTTCATAATTTTTGTTGCTTAAAGTTTGAAATTATATTTGTGTAGTTTTAACTTTAAAATTATTTCGAGTTAGATCTCGAATTCTTCTAAAGCTCTAAAACTTCTTCCCAAAATTCCGCGTTTAAATTTAAAATTTGGATTTTTTAAAGTAAATTTCGAATATTTTTCCAAATTTTTGCTCTTTTTTCCAAAATTTTTACTTGAAGAGATAATAGTTTTTCAATATTTTGATTTTAAATTGAAAGTTTCGACTTTATTTATAGCAAACTTTGCTTTAATTTCGCTACATTTTAAAAAATGAATTGGATATCCTTTAATTTTATGTATTTAGGCAATTTTTTATTTTGTAATATAAAAAAATACAATATTGAATGTATGAACATATTACAATCGAAAGCAAAATATTAGTTATTTCTTTAAAGAGATTTAATTTTGAATTACAAAAAAAAAAATCAGATGTTTCTTTCCAGATAAGTTTTTCTATTAATAAAGACAGTACATCAAAGGTAGATAAGACGTTCATATTGAACGCATTTATTTATAAATTTTAGCTGGAATTCATAAATCGCATTAGTCATCATAGTAAATAAGTAAATGTTTTTATTTGGAATATTTTGTGGTGTTAAAATTATGACAGTCACCAATTTTATACGTGTTGCTATCGACTGTAGAAAAAAGATTCTATTTGAAAATAGACAATCCTTCATTATTCAACTATCAGACAAGAGAATTTGAATAAGATTTTAATATAGGACAGCTGTACTTTTAGTTTTGCATATAGCCACATAAAGGGCGCAAGTAACAAAGTGCATAGGTCTGAAATTAACCTCAACCTTACATTAATACGTTTCGTCAAAATACAACAACTGGTTTAGTTGCAGTTAGTAAGTCGTTCAGAAACATGGAATTGAACCGAGAGCATTTCCGAACGATAATTTTTTTACAAATTTTCAAGAGGTTTAGCGCAACAAGAATATCTTGCCGACTTGGTTGCTCTTTTCGCTAATGAAGCACCAGAATGCGATGCAGAATGTGGATCAGACCACCTGTCAGTTAAAGCTCCGTTAGAAATAAAACGTAGAATTCAGATAGAGACGTCAAGAATGGAAGAAAGAGTGAAGAAAATTTGATACAGTTTGGACGGTTTAAAAAATAAGTCCACGAGTTTTTTGAGACGTTCCTTAAAATTAAAAGCGAAAATATATGAAACAACAGGAGAGGCGATAGGGTCGAAAGATCTAGAACAAAAAACTATTGATAGACAGACGAGCTAACTGAAATGGTAGAGAAGAAAAAGAGATTAAATCTTAGATGGCTTAGCACAAAAGATGTGGAAGATCAAAGGCGTTATAACAGATACATGGCCCAGAAGCTCATGAAAAAGGTAAAAAATCATGCTTGGGATAGAAAATGTGCTCAAATAAACTCAATAATAGGGGTATCTAGGTCAAAAGAAGCATGGAATACAATAAACAGTATAAGGAGAAATACGAATGAAAGAAGCAAAATAAATCCCATCAATCTGGAAAGATGGAAAGATTATTATAATGAGCTGTTAACTGAAAACCGACTAGAGTATCTTAACACATCTAGTAGAGAACAAGACAAGGAAATTGAAAAAAATTCTCTAGAAGAAGTGAAAGCAGCACTACAGAAAATGAAAAACAATAAAGCTCCTGGACGAGGTGACCTATCGAGTTAATCAAATATGCTACTAAGGAAGTCCTAGATATAATCAGCCAAATATTTGACAAATTTTTAGCTGGGGACGACATCCCAAAAGATTGGAAAGCATCCCCTTTAACCTCAATCTGCGCGAATGCCAGAACTACAGAGGGATAAGTATAACATCATCGATTGGCAAATTATACGAAAGATTTCTTAAAACCAGAATTAGAGAGTAATCGAAGAACAGAGTGGCTTTATACCTGGAAGGTCTTGTGGATAAAATCTTCAAATTGAAACAGATAGCAGAAAAGAAACTCTTACGAGAGAGAGAACTCCACCTCACCTTTGTAGACCTGCGCAAAGCCTATAACTCGGTTCCCCTCCAAAAACTGTGGATGGCCACGGAACAATCAGGCGTGAGCAAAAGATATGTACATCCGAGCTACGAAAGCCCTGTACGCAGAACACCTGATAACTGTCACAAATGGCCATATATGTAATACTTCTATATGGCGTGTTGTGTATAATCGGCACTGCAAAATGCTTTGTCAAAAAGGTGAGATGAAAGTATATGTCGTACTCTTTCGAGGACAAGCATTCATTCGTTTATAGTGGAACAGATGACAAGATGGGCGGGAACACTAATAAATGAATGATAACAATGACGACTGCCGAGAAGAGGGATATTTGAAGTAAACTTTGGGATTGGTTAATATATTCTGTCCTCGAAAAAGACAAACATATATATATGTCCATCGCTCCCTTGTGACACAAACAAAGGGACAAAACACGCGATATAGAAGTATTACATATATGCAAATGGCAATGCAGTGGCACCACCATTCTGTCAAACAAAGGGATTAAAACAAGGCTGCTGTCTCTCTCTTAGCTTATTCAAAATCTATTTGAACATAGCATCAAGACAGTGGGCAAACAAATGCAGCCATATTGGAATAATAGTAGACAATACTCCAATATATACAATTCTTTTTGTGGACGACCAAGTAATCCTGGCTGAAGACGAACAAGATATGACGCATATGTTGGAAAAGCTTATAAAGGAATACTTAAAATGGGGACTGGAAGTCAACACAGAAAAGACAAAATACATGGTCATAGGAGAAATGGGGGATTATATAAAAATATGACAGGGAATAGTAATAGAAAACATCGACCAATACGAATACTTGGGAGTCCTAATAAGTGAGGACGGGAAAGATGACAAGGACATAATGAAAAATGGTAAAGGGAAGAATATGATTGAAGCATCGCATCCAATTTTGTGGAACGACAACTTGACAAAACTAAAAGAAATATACAATATAAAACATTAATTGAAACGGCAACAACGTATGGGTTGGAGGCCTGGGTGACAAATAGCAAAATGTCCAGCAAACTTTTATCAGCCGAAATGTCATACTGGAGGAGATGCAATGGGTTGACAATATAGACCGGCCGATCCGAAGAAGAATGGTCGCTCCAGGCAGTATAATAGATACCATTAATGAAAAACAACTGAACTGTTCGGATACCTACGACATTTGAATGAAAAACGAATACCTCTCAAAGTATTAAATCGGGTGCCGACTGAGCGAAATAAAAAAGGCCGGCTGAGAAATTAATGAATCTAAAATGTAACAGCAGAGATGACAGCTAGAGGACTCAAACAAACCGATTCGGAGGACAAAAACCGATGGTGAATAGGATGCGAGAAGCAGCAATTCTGAGCCGCAAACTTTCGAAATTAAAAAGAACACTACATCAGTCGACAATTTCTCACTGGTATTTTGAATTTAAACGTGGACTCACAAAACTCAGCGATGATCCTAGGCCAGGTCCACCAAAAGCGGTGGTCACCCAGGAAAACATTGATACTGTGCATGAAATGCTCGTTATGTAACTTACCTCGAGATGGAGAGTTTCTTAGGAATTTCTAAGACCTCAATCCAAAAGATTTTACACGAAGAGTTTAGGAGTGAGAAAATTAGTTTCTCGATGGATCCCGCATCTATTGGCCCAGGAGCAATTTACGGCTCATGCCAATTGGTTATGAATAACTCCAAGTCATTTCAACAAGGTCCGCTCTAAAAATGTGTACAGTATTATCCGTGATGACGAGTCTTGTATTTATTCTTATGAACCGGAGAATAAACATCAGTTTAGTGTTTGGATGTTTTAAGATGTGGAGAAACCAATCAAAGTTCATCTGTTCCCGCAGTGTGTCCAAATAAATGGTCGCAAGTTTTGTATCAAAATTCGAAGTGTGACTACAACTTCTTTAGAAGATCGAAGAACGGTAAATAGGGATTGATACACAACCGTTTCTTTGTCACAAATCATTTCTAAGCTACGAAAAAACAATCCACATCGTCGAACACCAAGGCAATGCGAGTCGACAAAAAATTGAGTTTTTAAAACAGCAAGACTGCTGTTCAAAGTAATGTCGATAAGGAACTCTAACTGTGCGACTCGCTTTGGTCGGCTGATTTTTTAAAGCGGTGCTGCTACTCTACTACTGAACAAAATAGGTTTTTTCCTGAAAGATTAGTTTTCTTTAGAGCAAATGACTTTGTGACCCAATTTTCAATTGGTCATCAACGAACAACATCTACTCGTTACAAAATGGACACATGATTTAAAAAAAAAAAGGTGTAAATATGGTTGAATCAATTCTAAATGAACTTAATACTGCGCTATTAGTGCCAAAGAGCCCCAATAGTCATCCAAAATAATGAGCCTTTTAATCAATCGGAATTTGGACGTTCGTCCGTCGCACCCACCCGAGTTAATAGTTTCGTTGTAGGCATTAATAAATAATAGGATGCCGTCACCGTTTGAGGAAAGGCCCATCCTTTATCCGCGGTTGAAATTGTAGAAAAACGGCGGGCGATAAGAAGTGCAGATAACGGCGTACATGTTAATCTACCTTGGTGGATTTCGATCGGCGTGATTCATTGGCCACGGGAAATAAATTATCTTAGGGCATGACGAGCAGACACGCAGAGCACAGGAAGCTCTAATAAAAGCTTCATTTGCACAACAATAGCCGACCAAATTATTCTACTCTATGGCTACATTGTACTGCTTTAACCTAGCGATTGATTTGGCATTTCGCAATAGAGCCGATCCGATGCCATGTAACTATGTATAGAGCGAAAGTAGCTTCCCTTCCACCTAATATCTGGCTTATTAAATATTTCTCCTCGCTTCGTTCAGGCAAAACCATTACACTACGATTATAGAAAAAGACTAAAACTGACTCGATACTTGACCCGATCAATTTTCGCCTTTTAATAGATGAAATTTTAAATTTTAGAACCTTCCGCCAGTATAATCGGGAGGATATTTATAATTCCGGAGCAGCGGCTAAATACCTCGACTGTTCTGATGAAGCTGCTGCAACTATTACCAGACTTCATCGAACAGTGCTAAATATTTGATTAGTTTCCAATGAAATTTCAGTTTTATCGATTACATTTGCGTTTCTTTCTGATCGATAAAGTGGCGCCACTTTGATCCACAATCCTTCATCAATCGCAATAAAGTATTTCTACAATGTATTGTAACAAACCGTGTATTGTTTACTCGTGGAGTGTATGTACCGCTTTAAAAGAGTAATTCGCCAGAAGTGAGAGTTTCTCAACCGGTGTGGTAGGGGTTTTTCTTACAATCTCAACGTTTCGATTTAAACTTGTATCTTATATCCTTCTTTTTGACTTTAAAATTACAATGGCTGTTTTAACACATTTTAAGTCTAATATCCAAATTTCGAAAATAAGGCCGAAATATTCTCTGTATCTTCTTTGCGAAGTATTAGTATTTCTATTCATGTTTTATTGGTTTTTTCTTGGCCAGTTACTCAAGGAGTAACTGGCGAAGAAAAATTCAGAAAAACATGAATAGAGATAAAAAGGCCGAAATATTAAATCTTCGAAAATCTAGTATTTAATACGAGCTTTCTCTGGGCGACTACAGGCGCTGTGTGCATCGCTATATCTCAAAGTGCAAATTAGACAGCCCCAAAATTTAGCTGCATCAAAGTTTGACCGCCTTTCCATTCAATTACGTTATTAGTTGCAATACAAACGTTTTGCCCTGAAACCAAGAAATATTAAAAAATAGTAACTGTTGTTGTGTTTTTTAATCTTTCTTGGCTTCAGGGGACAAGATATGTATATCAATTTTTGAAGATAACCAAGCAGCAGTCCGTTGCACTAAAAAAGCGTTATTAGTTGAGTCCATCGATCCTTTAGTTTCAGACCTCAAAAATCCTTTATGAAGAAGCCAGTTAGCCCACCCTTTATCTTGATTGAAGCCTCATCACAAGTTAAAAGTTGCAGGCTTTGCCATAAAGGTGGAAAAAATAATAAATAATATCAGGATTGTGGTGACTAGCAAAAACAATATACCTCATGAAGATCTGATGGTTTCCAACAGTCCACGCATTAATTAACAGCAAATATACATACCTGGATGTTTACTGAATGAGCAATAGGGTCATTCACAAGAAATAAAGGTATTGAAAAGTATTGCAAAGGCAAGGGCTGTATTCATTAAAATGGCAGCACCTTTTAAATGTCGCTCATTAACTTTAAACACCAAGATACGACATCTCTGCGGTTATATCTTCCCCGTCTTAATTTATCGCACAGAAGCCTGGACTCTAGCTGAAGCCACCACGAAAAAATTAGAGGCGTTCGAAATGTGGCTTTATCGCAGAATCTTATGGATCTCTTGGGTGGATCACGTGAACAACGAGGAAGTTCTTCGCAGAATGCATAAATCCACAGAAATAACAACTACCATAAAAACACTCAGGTTAGAATACCTGGACCACAAAAGGAGGAAAGAAAGGAGATATGGTTTACTATAGCAAATACTACAAGGAAAAATGCCAGAGATCCAGGCCGCAGAAGGATTTCTTGGTTAAAGAACTTGAGAACATGGCTTTCGTTAACAACTAGCCAGCTCTTTAGAGCAGCCGTCAATAAAATTACAATAGCCAGAATGATCGCCAACATCCGAAACGGATATGCACCAAAAAAAGAAGATCAGGATTGATCTGACGGCGAAAAAAAGTATAAACTGCCGCATATTTTAATATAAAAATAGTGCAATGCTCTTCATGGAATCCAGAAAAGCGCAGCCTTTTCAGCAAAATGAATTTATGCATATTATTATTTTTTTAATTTTTTTTTAAAACTACTTCAATATTTATTTCAAAATTTAGAGTTCAAATTTGGAATTTTTAAGCTTTCTAAGTTAATTTAAACTTCAGATATCTAGAAAAATAAAACAGAAAATAAAGTTAATACTTTTAAAATATAAAAAAAGAATAGATTAGATTTAGAAGTCCAATATTTATGTAGATTAAAAAAACGATTTTGAAATTTTGCAAAACAAAATTGGAAAAAAACAAATTAATTTACAAAATTTCTAGAACTTCGTAAAAATCCAAAATTAAATAAAGAACAAATTCATGTGTAAAGTATATCTTTTGCTAAGGATTTCAATATGTTTATGAAAAAAGTCGAATATTGAGGTTAAGAGGCAAATTGTTATTATTAAAATAAAAATTTATTTACATTTTCAAGGTCTATTTTCCTAATTTTAACTTATTTTCCTTCTTCTTCTTCTTCTTTAGCCGGTTCTCATATACTCCTGGACATAAGCCTCCTCCATGTTTTTCTACCGTTCTCTATCTTGAGCATTCAATATCCAGTTTTTGCCAGCTCGCCTCTGAATATCGCCTCCCCATCTTGTTTGAGGGCGTCCGACACTTCGTTTAGTTTCTCTAGGTCTCCAATGTTTTCGTCCATTTAATATCATCTCTGGTGACGTGTCCTGCCCAGCGCCATTTATTACTGGTTACACGTTCTATGACACCGACGACTCTTGTTGTCTTTCTGATGGCTTCGCTTCTGACTCGGTCTCTCAAACCGATCCTCAACATTGCGCGTTCTATCGCTCGTTGACAATGCGCCATGCTTTGTGTTAGGGTTACTGTCTCGAGGGCGTATGTCATGTCAGGCAATATGCAAGAGTCGAAGACTTTCCGGTTGATGGGAATGTCCGGTTTCCTGAAAATGTGGCCAAGTTTTCCAAATGTCGCCCATATCAAACCAACTCTCCTGGTGATTTTTGCCGCCTGATTTTCTTTGTTGAGCCTGATATTGTGGACAAGGTACACGTATTCTTCAACCACTTCAAGTGTGTGGTTGTCGAGCGTAACCTGAATGTTGTCTGGACTCATGACCTTAATTTTTTGAAGGTTCATCCTCAGTCACACGATCTCCGAAACCTCTTTCAGCTCTTTTAACATATTTTTAAGTTCATTCACGTCGGTGCTGAGGATGATGTCATCAGCGAAGCGTAGGTGACTTGGAAACATTCCGTCGATATTGACTACTTTCTGTTGCCATGTCAGATTTTTGAAGACATCTTGTAATTCGAGCGTAAACAGCTTTAGCGAAATAGCGGCAGTATTCTCCCGGCGACTAAGTCTTCTTCAACTTTGATGTAGAGAGTGGCGTATTCATAGATGTTTCTGATGAGGTTTGAGTATCTTGAGTCAATCCTTGCAGCTTTCATCACATGCAAGATTGCCCTGAGTCGAAGGCTATTTGCTAATCCACGAATGCCAAATGAAGTGGAACATTGTATTCAGTGCATTTCTCGATCAGTTAATTTAAACTATTTTCTCAAAATTGTAAGTAAACCACGATTATTTTTAATTTATAGATTTAATTTGATATTTCGAGGCAAAACATAAAAGAGAGAACAAGCCATAAGTTTTAGAAAGAGTCTAAATTTCGATTTGATTGACGATCAAAAATTTGAAGAAAGAAACTAAATTCGTAAATAAAAACTTCTCAAAATTTTAAATTTTTTTGGTAATTATGAACTTTTGATTACTGAGGCAAAATTTCTTAAAATTTGAATTTAAACATTAAAACCTAATTATGAAAAAAAAACAATAACAAGAAAAATCGTAATTCTTAGAGAAAAATTAATTTTTGAGTTTTAAAGTCGAACATTTAAAAAAAAAAACTTAAAACATAATATAAAAAAATCTTAAAACCACAAGTTAAAATTAGGAAATTTGAGAAAAATGTCAACATTTTGAAAAAAGCCAAATCTGCTACTAAAAATATTATCAACATTTGGAATTTTTTTATACATTTTAAAGGCAATTTGGAAAAGAAATTTTGAGTTTATTTTCAAAATGTTATTATGTTTTTAAATTCCCAAGTTTAAGCTTGAAATTTTTATTTCTTTTAAAGAAGAAATTATAAATTTTGAAATAAAAAGTTACATTTTTTAAAACAATCTAAACTTTGAAAAAAAAGTTACAAAAATGTTTCTTTGAATTTCAACTTTAATCGAAATGTCGCGATTGAAACCAAAATTTCACATTTAAGTCAGAATATTGAGTTTAAATTCGAAAGTTCGCGACTAACATCAAAATTTTGAAAATAGTTAAGGTCAAGACTCTTCAAATAAAGTTTGCTGATTAATGTCAAAAATTTCTTTTTTTTTTTTGAAGTTTCAGCCATATATCTAACTCAAAATTTCGAGATATATTGAAATTTTGTAATTAAAGTCGAAATAAAGTCGATATTTTGATTTTCTACTTGAATTTTTGTGGGAAAAGTAAAAATTTGAAAAATATTAAATTAAACATTTTGACAAATATCAAAATTTGGACAAATACCGATGCTTAAAAGAATTCATGTTTTTGAGTTTATATATTTGAAATGGTTGGGCTCGTGGGTAAAATTTCAAATTTATAAAAAAATGAGTTTCAACCCAAAACTTCGATAAAAACTTAGGTTCAAACGTAAAATTTTTACAAAAATTTGTGTAACAGTTAAAACTTCATTAAAAAAAACAAAATTCTGACTAACCTCGAAATCTCGATCCTGAAACAGAAGCCTAATATTTAAATATTTATCAAAATTTCGTCTTTAAATTTAACATTTATAAATTCGAAAATTTAATAAACAATTATTTTTCAGTTTTTCTCGAAATTGAAATTAAATTTTTTGTTCAAAATATCAAAATTTCCACTTAATACCTTTTGAAATGCATTGAACCTCTGTCAACATTAAAAGTTTGTGTTCAAAATATGGTATTTAGGCTTGAAATTTAAGTTGAAGTCGAAATTTCTAGGCAAAAGTCGATATTTTCGAAAAAAGTTTTATTTATTAATGAAAAATATTTCAACACAAATTTTGAGTTTAACCTCAAATTTCAGCTATCAAGTCAAAAGTATTGCAGCTACGATCAATTTTTATACAGAGGGGCAGGAAGATATTTGCCATTTTCAGTGTTTTGCAAAAAAGCTAGGAATTTCCTTAAAAACAACTTAGTTGGGTATTATGTATTATTTTAAAAAACTCCACTTTTAGTAAATTTTACGACCATTTTAGAGGAGTCTTACATATTTTGCATCCAATTTACAGACCGCTCTTAATAATATGTTTCACAGGCGATTGAATACCAAACTGTTTTTCAATAATTCGTGAATTTGCCAGAGCCTAACAAATTAACTGGACTTTGCACATTTTGCCGTACAATTTCTCTTACAGGGTTTGGTTACCCACTTTCTTTTTCTATTCGGCAATTTTCATCATTTTGTTTAATTTTTCTAACAAATGAGATATACCACTTTTTGTTGCGAAATTCTTTAACAATTTTTTTAGCTCCAGTTTGTTTTTCTTCCAAAAGTGCTTTCATTAAAATTGTATCGTTCTCGCTCTCTGATAATAGCATTAGCATATTCAAATTAATTTTAACACTGCAATGAAATAATTATTTGACAGTTAGATATATTAATTAATATTTTTAAAGTCCATTGTTGCCTGTTCACAAAATATGGCTTCTTCGAGAAATTATTTGATAATGAGCACGAATTGACATAAAAACAAGGTATATAAAAAAAATAAAGAAATATTATACTCAAACACTGTGTAAAAATTTACATGTCGGATTTTTGTAAATAAATTTATTTCGGGAATTTTTAGTTAAAAGTTTTTTCAAATATTTGACTTTAAAATCGAACTTCGTAAAATGTTTTACTCTTCAACTACATTGGCAATTAATCAAATAATTATGCAATATTTTGACTGCAAAATTGCCATTTTCAAGTGCACTAATCTTAATTCATTATCTAACTAATCATTTAATATTGATGGGGTAGAACCTTCTATGGATTTAAGCATAAGCCACAATGCTAAAGTTCGATACTTTGATTTAAAATTGATTTAAAATCGAAATTTGGACTTTTTTATAGAAAGACCGCGAGAAATGTTCGTTAGAGTTACATCTAAAATATCTTTTTTCATTGCGTTCATGCAAGGATAGATTCATTTTCTATATGTCATCAATATTACTTGGTATATTTTATTTCTACAATCTTGGAACAGCTAATTTACCTAATTACACTTTCGTTTCGGACTCTTTCTAGTAGTTCAACAATTACATTAATAAAGAGCTCCTCAAATTTATTTGCCCTAACTCGAGGCAATAAGGGTCTTTCTAGTTACATGAATCTTAAATTGGGCACACATACCTGTTGCTTTGTGATATAGATGGGCTTGTTCAGGATGAGCCAAGTGACAGTCTCGTGACAGGCGGGCATCGTCGTTGAACCATCGTATGTCATGTAGTACTCGGTTTCAGGCAACAGCCCCCTCACGGAAATCCGTTTTACTTCGCTTTCATCACCTGATAACGACCCCGTAACACAAATTATTATTACGAGATTAATATTTGTTTTTTCGCGGCTACAACACGCGAATGCATGCAAGGTGCTTTCTTACCTCCATATCTGATCCTATCCAGTTGGTCTGTTAGAATTCGTAGTTCTGGGTTAGATAGATCCCCCAGCTGAAAAACACCATCATTAATAATACAAATTACTTATAAGGCATAATTTATTTATAAAAAAGTGGGGCATAACACTCGAGCAATAACACGGAAAGTTAACAGTCTCCTCATAATTTCGACCTCAATTTATTACTTGTACAAGAAACTGTAGTGTCTGGAGAGACATAACCGGAAGTGGTTGCCGGAAAGTGCTCCTCTTGTTATGCAAATCGGCCTCTACACCAACTTTTTAAAACTCTCTTTAAGCCGCCAAGGTAATCATGCAAATTTCAACCTTTCCTCCCTCCCATCTGTATTGTAATTATGTTTTTCATTACGGCATCAGGTAAACTGACGCGTTTTCTAGCGCCGCCGTCGCCCGCCAGCAAAAACTTTTATGAAAATAATGTAATTCCCCTGAAATGAGTTATGATTACGGAACGTTCAAGTTTCAAGAGGACACATGTTCGGCCCTCATTTCCATGCATAATTTGGTTTTAATTATATGTCTTTTTAAAAACTAAAGCGACGTTGGGTAATTGGGGGGCTTCTCAGATAAATTAATTTCTTTGGTGGGGGAAGCTTGACGCATGAGTCATTGGTTAACAATTACTTTATGGCAAAAGATGCCTGCTAGTACGCATTTTTGATAGGGCGACTAATGCGTAAATGTGAGGTTTTTTTTTGGTTCGCAAACATTTGTAGAACGTTCATAAGATCCTTTTTTTTTTTGGTCTCGAAAAATTCTTAGACAGTTGGTGCGCATGGTGTGCGTCGCCCTTTTTTGCTCAATATCAAAGTGTGTCACTTAGACACTTATGACTAAAGGTTGGGAAACACTGGGTTTGAGTTCAAATTCGAAATTTCATAAAAATAATTTAAACAGCTTAAACCAATGGTTAAAAAAAGTTAAGAAATCGAAAAAGAACTGAATTTGAATAAAACAAAAGAAAAATAAATCACGAGTTTGAATTAACTTTTTTACGAATTTTTAACATTAAACCTGAAATCTCGAATTCTGTTAAAGTTTCCAGAGAAATAATGTGAAAGTCGAAATTGGAATTAAAATTGAAATTTACTCTATTTACTAAATACGATTGTATTAACAAAATATTTAAACTATTTTAGAGATTTTCGTTTATTTAGATTTTTTACCTTGCTGACGGAATTTTGACCTTAAATTAACCCTTTTCTCAACATGTTTAATAAAACATAATTTATACTGTACAATGCAAAATGCACTTTTCTTAAAAATTTAAATAATTGAAATTTATTTTTATTTATTTGGCAAATTTTGATGTTAAATAGAATGCAACCACTAATTCACTTGTGCCTTTAAATTGTTTTCTATAATTATGATGAACTGAATTATTTTTAAACTCTCCTAGTCACTTTTGGATTTGAACTTAGCCAGTGTTTCGTGTTTTCTAAAATAGTAGGCCATTTCGTAAACCGGTGTTTTGCCAGTTTTGCCAACCCTTTGAGAGAGCAAAATTGTATCAGACCTTTAATCAGTTGTAGAAAGCTGTAAAATTTTAAAACAAAAACTGCTAATCTACAGTTTTTGTTTAAATCTGTAGCAGGTTGCGAGTTGCCTTCGGTAAATGGGAAAACTTTGAAAAATAAAAAAAAAATGGAAATTTATAATAATATCACCCTCGAGTTTAAAAGTTTTCGGCTTAAATATAAACAGTAATTTTGAGACGAAATTTTGAGAAAAGGAAATCATTTTGCGAAAAAAATTCAAAACTTTGGAATTAAGATCGAAATATTCAGAAACTGGATGAAAAAGAGAAAGCCTAGATTTCAGGTTAAAGACGATATTTTAGCGAAAGAAAATTACAGGTTTAAAGTCGTAATTTTAATAAAATAACTCAACATTTGGTAATAGCTCGTGGTTTGTGTAAAATTTGGAGTTTTTATTAGAATTTTACTAGACATTTCGCCATTTTGATATTAAACTAAAATGTGAAATTTTTTCACGAACGCTTTAATTTTGAACCCGAGATACCAAGATTTTCGCCAAAGCTTGCATTTTCTATAAATTACATCCATAAATTCAAGACCAACACCAATATTTGGAGGTTAAACTCGAAATGTTTAGCTTTTTTAATAAATTAGGTTTTTTGAAATTTCGATTTTTTTTAATAAAAAATTGCGACTTTATTGAATTTTAACATTTATAGCAATAGTTGTTACATTTTTAAGAGTTTTGTAGAATATTCGAAATTTGGCGATTTAAGTATTTCAGAATTTCTTTAGTAAGTTTTCACTTACAAGGAAAGTACCCAAAGGGTACCCCACCGATTTTTTTCATTTTATGCCATGGTATAGTACATAAAAAAAATTGGGCACGTATTTTTTTTTAGATGCTAACTCGGCGATTTAAGTGGTGATACCACCCTTTAAAGGTAATCCTAAAAAATTAATAACTCAAGAATAAAAAAAATTTTTTTTGATGAAACAAACGCTATATTATTTTTTATAAGAATGCGTCCCTAAAAACATATTACTTATGCCAAAGAGTTGCAACCCTTAATTTTTATGGTGGGTGAATTTATGATTTTTTCTGTAAAACCCCGAGACAGGTCAATTATATTTTTTAATTTTCTTAATGACATTGCCAAATTCAATAAAATTCCGTTTTTTAAAAGTTGATACATGAGAAAAAAGTAAACTCACCCCCTTAAAAATTAAAAATTGCAACCCTCTGGCATAATGGTTTTACCGAAAAATTCCAATGTATTTTTGAGATATTAAAGAAAAACTGTTTTTGAGGGTTATCTTTGGGAGAGGGGATCGGGGAACTAACCACATAAATCACAAATTTAGCATCTAAAAAAATTGTTGATACATTATTTTAATAAAATATCAACATATAATAAGTTGAATGTGAAAAAATAAATGTTTTGACTCGCAATGTAATAATGATCAAATTCATGTGGTTCTTCAAGCATCATAAAAATAAGGGTTTTACGTTATTTCATTGTTAATGCAAAATATATGTCAGAATAATCATTAGAGGAATAAAATTGAAAACATAGGTTGTGATTTATTTTCCATATCATTGTACAAAAAATTAACCCAAGGGGTAAATCACCCCTTTCCATTGAAAGGGGTGATTTTTTTTGCCAAGTCGCCCCCATAAGAATTAGGGGTTGTAACCCTTTGGCATAAGTAATATGTTCTTAGAAGCGCATTCTTATGAAAAATAATATAGCGTCTGCTTCATCAAAAAATTCTAACTTATTCTTGGGTTATTAAAGAAAAACTGTTTTTAGGGTTATCTTTAAGGGGTGGTTTCACCACTTAAATTGCCGAGTAAGCATCTAAAAAAAATAGGTGTCCAATAAGATATAACAAAATAAAAAATATCAGTGGGGTACACCACGGGTACTTTCCTTGTTAGTCCCAAAATTTAGACTTACTAAACATTTTGATTTTTTTCCTTTTGAAATTTTAATTTATTTTTCAGACATTTTCGATTGAAAAATAAAGCAAAGCTAAATAAAATGTTAATCTCAGCATCTTCAGAAATCAGGTAAAATCTCGAAAAGAAAACCAAAGTTTATTTAAAAAAGTTCTCAGCATTTCTATTTTAATTTAGAATGAATGACTTCCAACGAAAATATATTTTTTTTTCGGAAAATGTCGTTTCTGTCAACAAATTTTTTTGCGAAAGTTTGTCCTTTCTCATGCAATTTTTGTATATAATATTGATTTTAAAAATTGAAATACAGAACCTGTCCCCTGAAACCAAGAAAGATTAAAAAACACAACAAAGGTTGTTCTAGCGCATTTCGACAGCCAAGCTGTCATCTTAAGAGAGAAACTGACAGCTTGGCTGTCGAAACGCGTTAGAGCAACCTTTGCTGTATTTTTTAATCTTTCTTGGTTTCAGGGGACAAGTTCTGTATTTCAATTTTTGAAGATAACCAAGGACCAGTCCGTTCCATAAAGAAAAAATTAATTTCAAAATCAAACTTTACATTTATTTCTTAGAAATTATAACTTTCATTCGATATTTTATCGAAACTTTTATATAAAATCAAAATTGTAAGATTAAAGTTGAAATAAAAAAAAATCACATCAATAAATTCAGTTTATCCATTCGAATTTTGATCTCGATTGGAAGTTTTGATTATTTCTAAAAAAAATTTTGTCGAGATTTCGAATTAAAACTCAAAAACAAAAACCAAATAAATAAAATTTCCGGTTTAAGTTCGAAATTTCGGTATAGAAGTAAATATTTTGAGAAAAACGTCGACATTTCTAATGAAAATGAATGGACATGTTGAGAGAAAAAGTGAAGTTCTTAAAAAAACCTAATTATAATTTATTCAGTTTTCTAGAAGAAAACTAAAATTTCGGGATAACACGACAGAAGTTCGAGAAAAATGTGGACTTTCCATTTTTAAGTCAAATTTTTATAAACAATTTTAGTTAAAATGTTTTCAAAAACGGATATATAAATATTGCTTTCTGAAACCAACTAGTATTTCTCTGAGGATGACAGCTTCGTTATCGACAGGCGTTAGAGAAAGTCTTGTTGTGATTTTCGATCTTTCTTAGTTTCCGGGGCAAGCTTTGTATATCAATTTTTGAAAATAATCAAGAACCAACCGTTCCACCAAAAAAAAGTTGTCGCTATGGAAAAGGTTTATTTAAAACAAGAATTCTAGAAAACGAAGAAAATTTTGTCTTTATATTCAAAGTTTTTAACAAACAAATCCCAAATTTTAAATTAAAAAGTCAATATTTTCTGAAAAAAATAGAAGTATTTCAAAAAATCAAATTTTATTTTTTGAGCTTAAAAAAACCTTCAAAAATGGCAATTTCATGATTAAAGTCAAAATCTTAGAAAAAAATTGGAGCTTTCAGAAAAATTAAAATTTTAAAATTGTAAATTTAAATTAGGAATTTTTGCAAAAGAAATTCATTATGCATCTTCAAAAAATTAACGACCCTTATTTGAAATTTCAGCTATAAACCGGAATATCCTATTTTTTTTCTAAAAATATTAACTTCGAAACGTCCAATTTCTAAAAAAAATTCAAAATATTTTGATTTTAGCCTAAATTTTTAGATAACAGTCAAAATTTTGAATATAACCTAGATATTTTCCGAAATATAAATGATTTAAATGTACAGAAAAATGTTTGAAGAAAAAAATTGAAATTTTAAGAGAAACTTAAGAAAAAATTTTGGAAATTAATCTTGAGAAAATTAAAAAAAATTGAGAAAATACAAAAATCCCGCAAGGAAATGAAATTTTTAGTGGTCAAAATTTGGAAAAGTCAAAGTTAAAGAAAGAAATTATTTTCATTTTAAATGATAAGTTATCAAGCAAATTTCAATATTGCTTAAAGCATTATAAAGATTAATGAACAGAAAATTTTTGGCATTAAACTAAAAACTGGGACGACTTTTAAAAAACTGTAAATCTGCACTTAAAAATGTAGGGTTGGCGACAGTATTGTAGGATTCGAAAGGAATGGAAGTTAGTCTTGCCTTGGCGTTCGTGACGTTAAGGCCCAACTGTGTTGCTTCTGGGAAAATTCCCCAGTAGAGGTAATAGACGCCATTTCAAGTTTTTTTGTTTATTTTTTATTTCTTCTATAACAGAGATGCCCTCGAAATTCTATAAGTTATTTAAGATTACTTTAGGTCTTGTGAGTTTTTGAAAAACCTGTTAAGACTACGTAATATGTTGGAAAAACATTGAAAAATTCAATAAAATTCATGATGTGTGAAGTTAAATAGGACCTTTTTTTACAATCCATTCGCAAAGGGCATAATAGATGCGTTCGAAGTACTGAGAGGAGCAGCAAAAACAAGCATAGATAGCGATGAACAGCCTTTTAAAATAAGCACAGGTTTTAATTTTTGGGGAAAATTTCACTCGTTAAGGAATTGCATAGCTTAAAAGTTCTATAGAAAAAAGAAGCTACGTTGAAAGAAGTTCTCACTGAGTCAAGCTGGACCGGACAGGGATTTGCTGTTTTCGACTTGTATGCCTCAAAAATCTTGCCCTTGGGGGCATCAATCCCATTAGTTCCTGCAAGGATTTCTCATGAAAGTATTTGTAGAAAAGAGATAAATCATCAACCATCGATCTGTGCTTCAGTGTCAATTAGGCCAATTGCTCTTCTTTGAATTGAATTTAAAAGAATAAAATGTGCTATGGGACTGAACTCCAAACATGAGAACAGTATTCTAGTGTTGGCCTATCTTTAGCTTTGTGAGCAGCTGATGAGAGGTGTAGTACGTTTTGGCTCTAAAAATAAAGCTTCTGACAGAAGGCCTTTGCAATAGAGCACACACTGTCGTCCTAAGAGAAGTTAGTGCTCCCATTCACTTTCCGGATAGACAGATTAGGTCCCATCGGGAGGATATTATCCTGCATGAGTATGTTTGTTGCATTATCCCTTGATGTTTTTCTAGAGAAACTTGTGGCCTGAGTTTATGAAGACGACCAGATATTTCTAACTCCATTCCAGAACGATTTCGAGATCTCAAAAAATCGGCCGTACCTGCTGTTCCCTTGGTCGATCTGAAGCAGGAACGGATAATGATTTGTCGAAAAAAAAAGATGACCCACTCCAACATCATCTTCGTAGCTGTATATCGGATTGGAAGTTGAAGCTAAGCAATCGTTTATGCGTAACAGAAACAGAGTAGGAGACAGAAGAGACCCCTGAGGGACACATGCATTAATCGCAAATATCTCGGATGAGATACCATCTACGACTACTTGAGGGATCTGCCAGCGAAAAAACTGGATATAAAAATGAAAGGGTACACAGGAAGACCATAAAATGTCACTTTAGCGAGAAGAGATCGGTGCTAGCATCTCTCGAAGGCCTTTGAGATATCCAATGCGACAATCCAAGCCTCACATGTTTTTTCATAGCTGAATACCAGCATAAGCAACATATGCCAATAGATCGCCAGTTGAACATTATTGTCTGAAACCGTCTTGCCTGTACGAGATAATTATATTTCCCTCCAGATATTTGAGAATCTCGACATTGATAACCTTCCCCATCATTTTAGATATAACGGGTAACAAAGATATAGGGCGATAGTTGTTAGCCAGATTCCTTTTTTTTTCGTTCTATTCAACAAATTTGTTGAAAATTTAAGGATTCTGGTAGTAAAGTCATTTTTTTTCTGTTTGGTGAGGGGGCTCTTCATGAAAAGAAGAAGTCGCCCTTTAGTTTGTCGAATTTCCGGGCTTAAAAATTTTATATTTAAACTCTGAATTTGAGGAAAAATCTAAATTTCTAGAAAATTTTGAAATACTAATCTGTGTTTTTATTAACCGTTCGAATTTAGACACTTTTTCTTCCAATTTCTTCTAAAAGTGGACATTAGAATTTTCTATAAGTGAAAGAACAGGAAAATGATGAAAATGTGGATAAAATTGGGTTTTGAAAATGTTCTCTTTTTCTTGAAAGTGACTTTTTCTGTAAAATTTTGTCAACTTTGATCTTAAATTCGAAAATTTTACTCTAACCTAGAAATTTTGATTCTTAATATAATTTTTTTATTTTGATATTTTTCATGAGCTTTACATTTTTTTGTGACAAAAGTGGAGATTTTAAGATTAAAGTTGAAATTATGGGGTTAAACTCTCTCTTTTGTCATAATAAAGCTAAAAAGACTCTAAAACCGAAAAAAAAGATCAAATTGAAATAAAATTTAGACATCATTTACAAAAACGAAGAATGTTTCTATTGAACAGTGAAATTTAATGACTTTTAAAGTTGAGGGTACATTTATTATAAATCTCCAAAAAGACAACGATTACAACCTAGTTTTAATTTAGAAGCTGTTTAACTCAGCTAAAACTACTGAAGTTAAGAATATGTAAATCTGAGACTCCAAAAGGCACTTTTGTCGAGAAATTCTCATCGCATAAGGCAGATTATAAATGATCACAATATCGGTGTATTTAATTATAACTTGGCTGTGTCGTTAAACAAGAGAGGGAAGTTCAAGTGTCGCGTATTTATAATGAACTCCGTCGTCATTACAGATTCATCACGACCTCAGAGGTAAAACTAATTAAAATTACCTAATTAATTCTGGGATCACTTTTTAGATTTATTAGTTTCTTACTCCCGAGGTGTATTATTTAAACTTTGCCGGCGAAAGAACACGTAAAGAAGAAGAGCAAAGTTTCCCTCCGGGTTACAAAAGGTGCAACATATACATTCTCTTAACCTAACTAGATAAAATGTTTGTTCCTTTTGCGAAATTTATTGCAGTCTGGTTTAGTTTAAAGACGCGCGATGACATGCCACCTAAGAAATGATTAACTACTAACGACGCAAAATTTAATCAAGTTGCATTAAATAAGATTTCTTGGCAACTACAAAAGATAAAGTGCGAAATACATACCTGTAAAAGTAAAGAAATTACTACGATTCCCTGAGCTCTATGAAGCGCTTCTGAAAAGTTCGTGTATAGTTGTGAATTGAAGCCGAAAATCTGTATCTGGAACAAGAAAATTCTTTCATTTTCACCGGCCAGTTCAATCATGGCTTTATTGCAACATGACGCTGCTCCGTTGTACAACAAAGCAAGAGGAGCTTTTCTCTACAACTCCCTTCCTTTAAATTGAATCGGGTACTTCGGAAAAATCGCTTACATTCATACTGATTTTACCACCTTATACTCAGCGTTAAATGCTCCACATGTAAGCTGGTTCACCGGTCAATTACTTTTCTATAGACTGTCATTAAATTTTTGCCGGTACCAAAGCGGAGACATTCAATGTCAAAATTACGGTTTTTAATATCTAACGTATAGACAGAAGAATATTTTCAAAGAGATTTTAATTTTTATGGCCAAACCAATTTATAGATTTTGATAAAATAATAATATTTTATGTGAATAAAATAGTAAAATATGAGGATTTCGAGCGGTACCGTTTTGGCATAATTAAATTTTGAAATTATACATCTCACTACTTCCTTCCGCATCTTAGAAAAACATCTTGAAGTAATGCAACAATATACAACTCCTTCTGGATCAGGAATGAGCAAGACGGCCCTAACATTTTTGTGCTGCCCGCCTAAGCTCTACTGCTTTACATAACAATTTTGGGAAAAAATGTCAAACAATTTGACGAAAAAAACTTTACCATTTTCCATGCTTGAGAAAAAAACTCCTTCAGATAGAAGTAAATATGGCCAGGAAATTTAAAACTTAATAAACCAATTTGAATCAACATTTAAAATATTTCGATCCCAAGAAATTGTTTGCAGTTTCCGTATTTTTTTAGCCTTTTAATATAGGATACAGAAACAGTCCCAAGTGAGCGCCAATGGAATTAATAGATTTACAAAACAACACCAAAGTAAGGATGTTCAAAAATTGTAGAATAAAATAACCTACATGATTAGTCAGATTTGCAATCTAAACCATGAAATATTTTGTAAATGAGCGGAGGCAACAATCATTGTGAAAATTTCATGGAAAAAAAGAAAATCTTCTGGCTAAGTAATGTGTATTTTCACTAAAAACTGCAGAACTGGGGAGATCGCATTTTCAGATTAAAGTTGACATTTCGAAAAAAGCTCAATCTTAAGAAAAAAACCCTTCGAAGAACTTTAAGAAATGTCGAAATTTTGAAGAAGTGCAAATGAAAAAAAGACGAAAAGTCAATTTTTGTTAAGAAGGTGGTAATTTCCTGAACAAGTGGAATCCAGGTAAAAAAATGCAACTTTTAAAAATATTCTTCAGAATTTTTATTTTATTTAAATTTGCCATATTCTTAAAAGTTTTAAAGAAATATTTTTCCAAAAATTTCCTGAAAATAGTGTTTTCAGATTTTTAGATTTCTATTAAAATTTGATCCAATTTTAAAAAAATAAACGAATTTTGTAAAAAAGTCTAAATCTTCAAAAAAATTCAATTTTAAATGGAAATATCCGGAAACAGGTAATGTTGAATTTTGAGATAAAAGTCAAAATGTGGAAAATAAAATAAATTTCGTACAATTTGAAATTACTGGGAATCAAATTTTAAAAAAATCATAAATAACAGATTTCGAAAAAAATTATGGTATTTGAAAATTACGTTGTAATTTCCAGAAAAATATCGAACTTTCTAGAAAATATTTCAAATTTACAGAAGAAACTCCAATTTTAAGTAGAAATTGGAAAAGATGGAATTTTCAATAGTTCATATGATTGATTAAATACGCCGTGAATTGTAAGCACTTTATTTCCAACTGCACTCGGAACACTACAATTGCAATTCACTAACACTGTTTAATTAACTAATTTATTCATTGAATTCTAACCAACCACCATTAACTAACTAACTTACTGACTGACTGACTGAGGAAAAGCCAACCGGACCCCCTATATATAGATCCCATCTCGGGTTGTAGAAGAATCCCGCAGATAAGGCTTATCTTTGCCGAAATTTCTGGAGCGCTTATCTGCCGTTTCATTTATTATCGCGGCCGCTTCCCCTTATCAAATTTTCTAGAAAATTTCCAATTAAACTTTTTAATTACATTTTGTTACACTATTCTAAAAACTCAAGAGATGTTTTAAATTCGAAAAAGTCAAAATTTTTAAAGGTCTATTTTTGTGAAAAGGCTCAATTTTCAGAAAAAAGTCGAATTTTGATAAAGAAAATCCCAATTTTTAACAATATTGTTCTCAAAATTTATATTTCAGTAAAGATGTTAAATTTACAAGAAATATTTTTCTCGAAATCCCTAAAAATATTTTTCGCAACATTTTTATCAACATTTTGATATAGTTTAGAGGGAAAAGTGAACATTTTCAGAATCATGCAACCATTTGAGCTAAAAGTCGTAATTTGTTGTAAAAGACAAATATTCAAAAAAATGACAAAATTTGGAAATAAATAAACTATTTTTGAAAAAGTCCAAAAAGTAGGATTTTGAAAATAAAATTGAAATTTCAAAAAGGACAAATTTTGAAGTACAGGCGAATTTTGCAAATTTAAGGAAAAAATCGAATATTTATTTTCTCTTGACTCCTCAAGTCAGAGGAAGACAGGCTCTTACCTTACCTCAACGGGCGTCAGAAAATGTCAAATATTGTGATATACATCGAAATTTTGACAAATAAGTTGAAACTTCGAGAAAGTTGGATTAAAACAGAGTTGAAATTTATAAAGAAATATTCTTTGCAATTTTTCTCCTTTCACAAAAATTCCAAAAAATATAATTTTTTATAAGAAGATCGGACCAGATTTTAAAGAAAAGGCAAATTTTAATGAATAGGCCCAATTTTTCAGAATTAAAAAAAGTATAAATTTTCAGAAAAGTCAAATTTCGAGAAATGGGAAAATTTCAAAAAAAAAAACAACGAACTTTTAAATTCATGTCCAGTCATCATTGATAAAACTAGTCGAATCTTATGAATAAATGCGAAACTTAAAGAAAAAAGACAAATTTTGTAAAAAATTTGAGAAAAAGACAGAAATTTCGAAAAAATGTTTCAAGGAAAGGATGAATTCTGGGGCGTTGGAAAGTCCCCCAATTAAATACATATAAATTTTTAGTTTGCTTCATGAACCAGAATAGAGCAGGGTGGGGAACTTGTCCCCCATCCTGCCCTATTCTAGTTACGCCTATGATTTTAGAAGAACTTATGTTTGCGTAATGGAAATAGTTAAAAGGGACCACAAGTCCAGACTAAATAACGTACGACTGGAAAGTTTTGTGCAAGTTGCTGTGCCAAATTTGGCAAAGAAGCAACTTCAAAATTCTCATTAGACTTTTTTTCAGGTTTGCTTTCCATAACAATTTCTTTTTTTTTATTTATATTATGTATTTTAATTAGGTAAATTTTTATAACACTTTAGTTATGTTAATAGAAACTTAATAGAAATTATTATTAGTGTTAATCGTCCAATCTAGTATTATATTCCTCTTTTCATTTATTGTTTCTTTTCTTTGTTCCTGAAGAAGCCTCCTACGATGGTGGGCGAAACGTCGAAAGCTTTTTAGTAGTTCTTTGACACGGTCCAATCCCGGAAGAAGTATATCCTGTACTTAGTATATCCTGTACTTAGTATATAAGGGGTTCATTTTAGGATTAGGTGTTAGTATCTCTCTGAAGATGATATCTTGGCTATCGAAACGCATTAGAGCAACCTTTGTTGCGGTTTCAGGTTGACAGGATTTGTATTTCAATTTTTAAGGATAACCAAGGATCAGTCTGTTCCGCCAAAATAAATATCCCAAGTTCAAATTTGAAATTTTTATTCTTTATGAAAAAAAATCTAAATATTAAGAAGAAAAGAAAACCAAATTTTTACTAACAGTTAAGAAAAACATACAACTTTTTTGTTTACAATATTTATACAGAAAAATAAGCTCTTTTTAAATATGAAAAAATATAGGTATGTTTTTGGAAAAAAATTAAATGACATCATTTCTTCAGGTTTCAAATGTGGAAAAATATGCAAATATGGCTTAAAATAGATCTTACTTAATCCAAATAAAGAACCTCTTTTCAGATTTCTTATATCGTTTTTTCTTTTCTTATAAAAGAACTGATACATCGAGTTTCGCTCACCCTGTACAAAAAAATCTAAATTTATTAAAAAAAATGTTTCTCAAAGTTTTAGCTTTATAATGAAATTTTCAATTTTTAGAAGCTTTGACTTTCTAATTAAAAGTTAAAAATATTAAATTTTATTAAAATTTCTTGACATTTTTGAACTCGATAAAATTTTTGATAAACTTCAAGTTTCTTTTACAAAAATTCGACTTTGTTCTCGAAATGTCTCAAAGTAAAAAATTAGTTTAAATTCGAAATGCAATTAAAAGTCAAAACTTCGTGAATAATTAAGGCCGAAATCTCCAGATTAAATTTGCTTTTTGATTAACGTGAAAATGTTCTTTTTCTTTATTTCAAAGTTTTGACTATAGAACTTGGAACATTTTACTTTAAAATTAAAAATTTCCACTTTTTTCTAGAAATTTCGAATTCAATCTGGAGACAAGAATTTGCTGTTAAATAAAATGGGATAAATATTTTCAAGAAAAAAATTAATTATTTTTAAAAGGTGTTAAATTGGAATATATATATTTTTATAAATTTTTAGTTTTAAATTCTTCGAAATACATTTTTCAAAAGTCTAAGCTTAAACACTAAATTCTTAACAAATTTGTCATAAAGTGTAAAATTTATTTAAACAAATTAAAAATTTTACCCTAAATGCAAAATTTTGAGCCCCAAAAGTTCAATTTTCGAAAATTAACTAAATTTTGGGTTTCAAATTAAATTCCCCATTAATTTAAAATTCATTCTTATCAATTTTGGGCTTTTAAGGTAATTTAAACCTTTTTAAAAAATTCAATCAAGATTTGAAAAAAAGTTTGATTTATTAAAGAGAAATGTTTTACAAAATGTCAGGCTTGATATTTTAACTATCTAATCTATCTTATTTTCTTTCCCTTTCTTTAACCACACACTTTGAGAATAAATCCTAAATGTTAACATTTTTGAAATGTTGAGTTTATGCTGAAAATTTTGACTTTAAACTTGAACTTGCAAGTTTTTCCCTAAAGATTCGATGAAAAACTCAAAATGTAAACTTTTTTTAGGATTTTAACCTTGATTTGTAAAATTTTAATTTTGATCTTAAATATAGAACTTTCTTTCTTCGAAATTTCGAATTTAAACTCAAAATTTTGACTTTTTTCTCAGCTCTTTGTTTTAAATTTTGAAGTCGCAAAGTTGAGAAGATATTTCTAATGAGTTTTTATATTTAAATTTTGACGTTTATCTAAGAGGTTTTAGCTTAAAGTCAAAAATAATACTTATTAAAATTCCATTTATAAATTTCCAGGTCTCTTTGAATTTTCTTCAAAATAATATATTTAAACTTAAATTTTTGATAAATTAATTTTTTTAAATAAATTTATTTTAAATAGTTCCTAGAATTCTTGACTTTTGTTTTAAAGTTTTTACTCTAAATCTAAAATTTTTAATTTTTTCAAATATTTGACTTTAAAATCAAATTATCTGAATAGAAGGTCCACATCGAAGATATTTCTTGGCGAACAGTCTCTTAATAATGAGTGTTTTTTTTTAGGAAACTTTCACATTTTCAAGATGTGTAAGTGAACGTTGCGCTATGTATTAGTATTTTGTGGCGTCCGTTTAAGGGGGAATTTCGATAAATTTTGTACCAATATAAGGTGTCAGCGTCAGCGCAAACGAGGGCCCGCCCAACAGAGGTTCATTTATGTGGAACTCTCAATTATACATTTCCGGATTATGAAAAACTGTCCGTTTAATAGGGGTGTTCGCCCAATGGAGTCGTCCGTAATGAGAGATTTCACTGTACATGTACCACCCTATTACAAAAGTAATAAAAGTTAAACAAAGAAAAGGAACAAAACATCAGGATGACGTCTATTAGATCTAATGGGGGAACTATTCAATTCGGAAACCACAAACGCCTTGAAAGTACAAATACTGGTTTAAGAAAGAAACAAACTGAAATTTGGTTGCTAAACAAAAATTCTTGAAAACGAAAAAGGTTACAGAACTAATAATTATCCAGAATATAGACACTACCAAAATTCGAAGCACAGTAAACTAGAAAAATTCGAAAGTTCTTTTTCAATTCTCCATTATAGAATTCCAGACTATGAAAAACTGTCCGCCTAATAGAAGTGTTCGCCCAATGGAGCAGTCCGTAATGAGAGATTTCACTGTACATGAAACTTCTCGTACCACCCTATTACAAAAGAAATTAAATTAAAAAAAAGAGGAAAAAAACACCAGAATGATGTCTAATAGCTCTAATGGGGGAATTATTCAATTTAAAAATCAACAAACGCCTTGACAGCAGAAATATCGGTTTAGGAATGAAACAACCTGAAAGTTGGTTGCCAACCAAAAATTCTTACAAACGAGAAAGGATATAGAACTAACAACTATCCAGAATATATAGATCATCAAAATTCGAAGCACAGTAAACTAGAAACACTCGAAAGTTCTTATTCAACTCTCCATTATACAATTCCGGACTATGAAAAACTGTCCACTTAATAGAGATATTCGCCCAATGGAGCAGTCCGTTATGAGAGATATCACTATACAGGAAACTTCCTATACCATTCTACTAGAAAAGGAATTAAATTTAAGATAAGCAAAGGAACAAAATATCAGAATGATGTCTATTATTTCTAATGGGGGAATTATCCAATTCAGAAAACACAAACTCCTTGACCGGTTCAAGAATGAAACCAACTGAAACTTATTTTTTGGTATTATTTATGTTAGTTTAAGCTAAAAAGCTTAACAATTATGTAAATGCTATAAGATATTTAGTTTATATGGCAAAAGAATTCTGATTTAAAATGCTGACGAAAAGACTTCATAAACTCATAATCACCGGTTGCTTACCATTAAGCATCAAAATTAGCCAAATACATGAAAAATAAAATAAAAGTGCTAAAAATTTTGGATAGAGTGCATTTTACACGTGACAACTCAAAAAGGATTTAATTTTTAGTATGAAGTTATGGAAAATAATAGTTTTTCAAGATGCAAATGCAGAATGCAAGAGTCAACTCATAATATAAGCGCCTTTGAATCAGTAAAACATATTGACGATGAAAACCGAACAATCATATCTGTGCTAACAAAGCATTTGCACATCAGCGACTTCAGAAAGATTGAACGGGCATGAATTCTAATACCGGCATGCATATGAAGTGCATATATACCGACATCCATTAATTAAATGAGGTTATCAGCCGGATTCCAATTGCAGCAGCCAAAAGGCCACAAATATCAATTTAGGACAAACAAACGGGATTATAACTTATAATAACATTACGAGCCCTTCAAGAGGGCTTTCTTAGTCGGATTTCTAACACTAAATCTTCCTTGCGTGTTGTTTTGCTTGGTGCAAAGTGAGTTAAAATAAATATTCAGGTTTACATACTTAGGAAATTCCAAATACTTTGGCTGAAGAATACAAAGATAACAGAGTTTATGGGTAAAAAGACAGACAAAAAAAGATTAGGTTAAATAATGAATAATAAAGTGTTCTATTATTTGGTAAAGTTTTTTATTAAAATCGGATTATCTGCTTCCAAGTTATTTTCACACAAATAAACAGACAGATGGGTGGACGGACACATAGACAAACTGGACAGAGACAGACAGACATACAGATTGGCAGATAGGCAGACAGATAAATAAGATAAACAAATAGGTAGATAGACAGATAGACAGACAGAAAGACAGGTAGACAGATAGATAGACAGGTAGGCAGGTAGATAGACAGAAGACAGACACATAGACAGAAGACAGATATACATACAGACATGGAGGAACATATGGACGGACGGATGAAAGGACAGACAAACAAACTGGTAGATAGATAAATAAATGTATGATTTTTGCATCACGTAAATAATTATACAGTGCTAGTCTGTAACTTGGAATAAATTCAGTAAATCAAAGACAGTTTGTTGTTCGGAAATATGTTTGAACACGACGATTAATATTTTAATTTGCGCTCTTTTTAATGTAGGAAAATGTCTCAAATGTGAGATATGACGTAATCGACAATTTTTTTAAATAGCAACCCTATTTTTTTTTGACTACTCTTAAAGGGTATATCAAGTTATACATGGGTACCAAATTTCAATTTTTTATTTCTTGTCATATAAAAGATGTTTACAAATTTAGTAACTGATTCGAAAAATCAAGAAATCTGATTCAATTTAATACAATTTTCATAAAGTTTAAAAATCGCGTATCAGAGGGTATTCGTTAGACATTTTTTGTCAAACTGGGTTGACGTCTTATCACAATCTTATAAAAAAAGTTAATAAAAACAAATAAGAAGAGTAGTATCGTATTGATCAAAGAGGCTATTAGTTTGTCGTTAGTGAGAAACACCATTTATTAAAAAAATCGACCAAAATGCCGTACTTAACTGAAACCCACAAGATTGAAATTTTAATAATGATTAGCTACGGAAATAAAACAAGAACACAAAATGAAGTTATTCGTTTATTTAGAGAGAAGTATCCTGATTTACCACGCATATCGCAAAGTACTGTAAGCAAGATTGAAAAACAGTTTCGGGAAAGTGGGCATTTAAGAAAAACAAGTAATCCCCGTCATAATGCGCTCAATGAAGGTGTCAAAATTAATGTATTTCTCTCTGTCCAAGAAAATTCTCATGTCCCTATTAGTCAGATAGGTAGGGCACTCGAAATTAGCCAGTCTTCAGTTGCAAGAATTCTGAAAATGCAAAAATTTCCTTCCTATAAAATGACAATCCTTCATAAACTCTTAGAAGATGATTCGGATAGAAGACTCCAGTTTTGCGAACAAATGATGGATCTACTGGACAGAAATGTTCTAAGCATAGAAAATATCCTGTTTTCAGATTACTCAACGTCTAAGCTAAATAGTGAGCTAAATCGTCAAAATTGTCGTTACTGAGCAGACAACAACCCACACTGGGTGAGGAAAGGCCACACTCAACATCCAGAGAAATTAATGTTTGGGCAGGGATTGTTGGTGATCGAGTTATAGGACCAATTTTCTTCCAAGGAAATCTCAATGAGGCAGGATATTTAGAATTCTTGCAGGAAGAGCTAATTCCTGATTTAGCTATTTTGTTTCCGGATCCGGTCGAAGCCGATGTATCGAACAGAAACATCTGGTTTCAGCAAGACGGTGCTCGTCCTCTTTTTGCAATACCTGTCCGGGAGTATTAGGATGATGTATATTCAGGCAGATAGATTGGTAGAAGAGGCCCTTTTGAATGGCCATCCAGGTCTCCGAATTTACCACCTATGGACTATTTCTTATGTGAGTATTTAAAGAGCAAAGTTTTTAAGACTAAACCTGCAAATATTGAGGACTTGAAAGAACAAATAAGACAGGAGTGTAGACTAATTTCTCCCGGAGTAATTAGAAATATTCAAAACGAGTTTCAGTTCCGTTTAGGGTATTGTCAATTAGTAAATGGACAACATTTTAAGCATTTATTGAAGATTATTGAGTTGAATCAGATTCCTTGATTTTTCAAATTAGTTAATATTTGTTAAATATCTTTTAAATGACAAGAAATAAAAAATTGAAATTTGGTACGCATATGTAACTTGATGTATCTTTTAAGAATAGTCAAGAAAAAAATAATTGCCATTTAAAAAAATTGTCGATAACGTCATATCTAAATCTTGGGACATTCTGTATAAAATTTTCCTACATCAGAAAGAGCACAAATTAAAATATTAATCGAGGTGTCATATTTACCAAAAAAAAACTATCTTTGATTTACTGAATTTATTCCAAGTTACAGACTAGCACTGTATATACGTCCACATAGAAACTCAAAGAACTGAAACTCCGGGACAACCATTTTGATTTTATTAGTTAGATCAGGTCAGTGGAATAAAGGGAAAAATCTCTTTTGTTAACCTAATATGTGCAAATTTTGTTTGCTGCTTTCCAATTGTAATTCGAGCCCATTTCCGTCATAATTATCTAAAAACTAACATTTATTTACGAAAATTTCCGATGCTCCAAAAGTTGAAATGTTAAAGTGGTTGTGAGTGAAGAGACATATTCCGAATGAGAGGAAGTTAAAGTGGCGAGTAAAACAAATGCCAAAAGCCGCGAATAAAATGTTTTTGCTCGAGATAGAAAATTGTAACATACATTTCAGGAGATCCAATATGTCACGCATGCCTTCCTGCTATACGATGCGGTTGTTCAGAATAAACCAATTACTTACAAATTGTGAACTGTCATTGTGGATCTAAATAGTTCTGCTCCACCACTACACGGCCTGGCTAAATTAGTTTTGATGTTACACGGAATTAGAGCGTTTTCTCTAACACAACATAACTTTTATTCTGTACTATTTGACCCCCGCGATTTTGTCTGTGCAAGGACTAATAACGTCGTATTTTAAAATAAAATAATTTCTCAGTCAATTTTGATAGAATAATAGAGTCAAAAGTTTGAGCACCTCATTTTAGTATTCGCTAGAATTGTAGAAAGCGCACAATATTATATCAGCCATAAACATTGCGAATTGGTTTCTCCTTTATATGTTCTGTATTATAACTTTAAATAAAATTGTTGGCACAGTTACCTTTTCAAAAGTAAAAGATTGAGTTTCACTGGAATAAATATAGCCTAAAAGTTACCCATAGAAATTCTGGACATTCTAGTGAAAGATTCATTAAATTCCATTAAGTAGTTTCCGAGATTATCCCGGACAAATGCTCAATCGACAGAGAGACAGACGCTTAGACGTCTCAATTTTATTAATATATATAAAAACATATTTGCTCAAAATACTTTGACTGTGGAAACTTAGAAATAAAGTTACCTTCGACGAAACTGTAAAATGTATTTATTTCCAAAGGATTTCCTGCAGATTTTTATTTCTTGAATAAAGTGCAACCATCGCGGCGTTTAAAACTCCAGTTTCGCAAATATTTTAAAGAGTTAAAAGTCAATTTGATCCGTCTTGCATGTTTAATGAACATAATTTGACGTTAGTTGGATTTGTACATCCGAACTTGGTCTGAATTAGAGCCCGATGCTCATTTTTATCCGGGCTTCTGGTCACGGTAGCGCCTCAATGGCATCCGAGTGATACCTCGGGGACTCATGGCGGTTGAGTTATTCTCATCTCGTACTTCTTTAAACTTTATTCACAGACGGTATCATTAAATACTTTGTTGTTTGACTCTACCCGAACGGATCCATTCCTGTTAAACCGGAAAACCACCAATCGCGAACAAACACTGGAGTATTTAGAGTTAGCGCCAGAAAATTCTATTTTTCCTCTTAAGATGCATGTTTGGATTAAACGTGAAAATTGTAAGTCCTAAATACATTTGAAACCTTGTTCCAAAATTTGGAGCTTAAAGACAAAATTTTGAGCATAAGAACTATGTTGATGAGTTTTAAATTTCTTCTTCAGTTTGTTTATTTTTCTTTCTATATTTTAGAGTTAAAACTTGCAATCTCTACTTTTTTATTTGTTGTTGCGATTTTGACTCTAAATTTAAATTTGGAGTTGTCTACATCTTTTGACATCGTCTTCCCAAAATTTCTACTTTTATTTGATAATTTTAACATTCTGATTTTAGTTTTAAAATTTTCTTTTTTTTCTGCAAATTTTCTGTTAAATTGGAATGTTTTCTACACATTTTGTCCTACCTTAAATAGTTTCGTTTTCATAATATTTCGACTATCAAATAAAAATGTCCATGTTTCCAAGAAGATTTTCTTAAAATAAGAAGCGTTAGGTGAAAATGCCAATAAAGATTCATAATTTGAAATTAAAATTTCGATCTTTTTTAGAAATTAAAAAGTTTTACAGTCAAAATTTTAAAAGTTTGCATTTAAATTTCAAAAAAGTTTTATATAAATTTCTATTTTTTCTTCGAATTTTTGGCTTCTTTATAATTCTGATTTGAAATTATTACTTTATTTCTAAAATATTGGATTTTTCTGAAAATTTCGTGTTATATTCGAATTTTTTGAATAGATTTCAAGAATTTCTCACGTTGATTTGTTGATCGTTAATTTTTTTTTCTAATTTAAATAAAATAAGTTTAATTTAACTTTTTCCAAACCGAATCGTAAATATTAATTGAATCTGATTCTATAAAGTTTTCGGCAAACAAGAATATAAAAAGGAGAATAATTTTTAAACTTGATATAATTATTAATATTTCCCAATTCATAGCATTGCCGTTACTGTTAACATAACATCAGGTTGGTAACGCTATATTAGCATGTTGGTGACGCTAAGCCATAAGATTTTCCCCTAGCAAAAAACATTTCTAGAAAGAATAGAACTTTATCAAAATTTAGATCGAAATTTGGATCGATTTTAGTCACTACATTTAAAATTCAAAAATTTCATATTTCTTCAAAATTTAGATTTTAAAATTAAACATTAGAATTTAATCTCAAAATTTTAAATTTGTTTCTTGACATTAATGAATAAATTTTATGTTACAATTTAAACAATAAATGGCAATATTGAGTTTAAACTCACTATTGTGACTAAGTCATGATTTTCAAAAGAAAAATCAAAATTTCTAAAATAATTGAAGTATAAAGTTTCTGATTTGATTTTTAGAAATTACAAAATTTTATTTTTTCTTATTATTTTTTGTTCTTTTTAAGTTTCTAAACTTTGCTGATCAGCTTCAATGTTTATAAAATGTACCACGCTTTACTGTTATGATTGCAAAGGATGTGGAACCCTTAAAACTTGCTGAAAATAATCAATCGAAAAAACAGTGTTGTTTTTTTTATAAATATTTATGAACAAACTATTGGTAAGTGCTATCGACAATATCGATTTTTTCTTAAGAAATATGTTTATACTATCGATAGTAAAAACTGCTATCGACACTACCAAACATCCTGCAAACAATTCTCAAAATGAATGAAGCAAAATTAATCACTTTTTTCTGAAGCTAGCTTGATTTTCAGTTTCAAAAAATTTGGAGTTTAAATCATTGAGCGATTCGCCTAATTGATGACGAGAGTTTGATCGCTTCTCTCGAAACATTAGAGCATAGGCGGATGGTTGGTCACTTGGCTCTTTTCTACAAGTACTATCATGGGAGATACTCGCAGGAACTAATAGGACTTATTTCCCCAAGGGCAAGATTTTTGAGGCATCTAACACAGTTGGAGGCAGCAAATTCCTGTGTGATCCAGCTTGACACAGTGAGGACTTCTGTCTATGCAGACCCTTTTTTCTATAGAACTTCCAAGGTATGGAACTCGTTACCAAAAGCAATTTTTCCCAAAAATTACAACCTATCCTTCTTTAGGAAGACGATTCATCGCCATCTATTCTTGGTTCCGCATCCTGCTCGCAGTGCTTTGAAAGCATAATGGGCTTGCCTTTTGTGAGTGGATTAAACTTAAAAAAAAACCTAGTGACTGCTATCAAATGTTTTCGGGTAAAAATGGGCATAAGAAATGAGAATTTAAGATTAAGGATCCTTGTTTCCGTATTCTACTCGCGGTGCTTTGAAGGCATAATAGGGTTATCCTTTGTAAGTGGATTGAACAAATGAAAAAAGGAAAAATATCATTAATTTGTGTCGGAATTTTGAGGTAACACTTTATGTAAACAGAATATTTGGCCTCACGCTAGCTATTTTTGCAGGAGATTGAATTCACGTGGCTCATGCGATTTTGAACTCAGGTGACCTTGAGCTTACGTGAGCTTGATCTCACGAGACATTGAGATCACGTTACTTTGAACTCCTGGGACCTTGTCCTTGTATGACATTAAAACCAGGTGACCTTGAGTTTACGCCACCTTTAATTTACGTGACCTTGAGCTAATATGACCTTAAACAGGCTCGACTTTGAGCTAACGAAATCCTGACTCATCTTAAGCTCACGTCTCACGTTACCCTATCCTTTTTAAGTTCAAAGTCGAAAGTTTAAGAAAAAAATATAAATTATGGCAGAAGCTGAAATTTTAAAAGAAGTTCTGGTATTTCTAGTTCTAACTTGAAATTTCTAAGCATTATCTTAAAATTTCAACTGATAAATCAAAATTTCGATGATTTTTTTCAGAATTTCGACTTTTTCTGAGAGAATTTAAATTAGGACTTTTGGAAAAATCTGGAAATGCCAATCTTAAAGCACTTCTAGTAGAAATTTCATGTTGAAAGTCCATATTGTAATTAAAAAATGTTTTAACATTCTAATGCTTAGACCGAGGATTTTGAATATATATCTGATTCAGAGTGAAAAACTGGAAATTTTCAAATAACATTGGTCATGGCCATAGTGTTTTACCTGCATCGTCAGGTGACATATCACCTACTACAAAAGACATAAATCCGGACTTTTCTACATAACAATCCCCCAGTTTTATTTTTCATTGTATCGGTTCCTTCCACTTTCTATTCATTGGCAAAGGAAAGTCTTGAAATAAGAAAACGAGTAACTGTGACTTCTTTCCAGAAACAGTGGATTAGTTTCAATTTTTCCCATAGGATTCATCAACTAAGTAGAGCATTTAAAGATAAATTTAATGTCCCTTTAAATTTTTCAGTCGTGCGGACCCTTTTAAAATCTTTAATTGCAAAGTTAGAAAGTTTTCTCCGAAATCGGCTCCGTCTCTGTTTTATTATATCGAATTTTCCGGGCCTGTCTGTTTCTTCTTCAGACCGTGATTTTATTTTATCGCATTCGCCTACTACATTGGGGCGCTCTAGGAGATTTTTCGGGCCGACAGATTCACACGTCGAACAAATATTACGATTACTTTAGCTCGACTATATTCGATTTCACATTTGACGACCTTTCCGCGCTGCCAGCTTCAAATCAACTGTCTACGCTATACTCCTGAACAAATCTTGATTGGATAAAACTGAATTTATTTCTTTGATCTTGCCGAAATAAATTTAAGATGCTATATTGATTCTTTGCTTTATGGGGCGAAAAACTTAAAACATATTTCATATTACTTTTGCTCTAAGCTCGACAGCTAACAGACGAATGTTTTTCTTATAAAATCTGATTGCAAGATAGTGTTTCATTCTAATAATACTTTTCTGCTATGGATGCTGTGCTACATTCATTTAGAAAGGGCCATTGTTACAGTTTTTCCTTAATAGAAAATAAGTGTGGCCTTTTGAAACACTGACAATTCTCTACGATCGCCTGCTGGAGGCAGAGAGGGGATGCATGTGATTCTTTTATGCTACAAGCTGGGTCTTGTGATCCTAACGGTTACCCACTTTACTACGTAGTTTCCAAAAAAACGATGCAAAATCACAAAATAAGAAAATGTTAAACACAAAATTCTGTAGAACGTCTCCACGCGAGGCAGCTCGCGAATGGATGTTAATATCGTGCTGTTGTAAACCTCGCACAACCACCGAGTATTGATCAATATGACCCTCGACCACAATCCTTAGCCGTATCGATAAATTCAACGGTACGATTTTCCCCCAACATACCGATATAACCAAATAAAAAGAACCAGATAAAAAGAGCTCAAAAACTATAAAGTACAAGTGAGAAGTGGTGGCAAGGTTCTAACCTTGATTCTCGAAACTCAGAACCTCCTATTCTTCGTAAGGTTAGCACTTCGATGCCTGAAGCTGTTTTCAGACAACGCACAACCAGGAAGATTCTCCTCGAGCTCGACATATCGAAAGCTTCTGGCCTTGATGGTATCCCCGCTATTGTTCTTAAGAAGTGCGCTCCGGAGTTGACTCCTGTCCTAAGCAAATTGTTCACACTCTCTTACAACAAAAGTGTATTCCCTAACATCTGGAAATCAGGGTGCAGCCTGTCAAAGCCTTCAAAGAATTTGTTTTGCTTAAATACTTAAATATTTTGAAAATAAATAAGTAAATTTCAAGTTTAAAGGAAAAAATTGCAGTTAAAATCTTGAGAAAAACCTATTATTTTTGGAAATAAATTCAGCAATTCTAAAGTAAAACTGTCTTTAAATTAATATTTTTCCTGGAGCAGTTCCCGTAAAATTATTTAATAGAGTATTGGGTATATGCAAACTTACTGCTTTTCTCTGCCGTAGTATAATATTAATAAAAGCAAATTTAAATTGCCTGGAGTAAAACATAAACAGAGTTAAATATTTCAGCCATTAATTACGATGGAATATTTTTATTAGTCTGCATAAATTACAAAGTACAATTTGAAGATCCACTCGAAATGAATGTTAAATGAAAGGATTATTTCGGTATATTAAAACCATTAATCATTCCCTTGGATAGCCAACGAACTAATTAGACCCATTGATATCTTTATGAATTTAGGAAATATCAAATTTGCGAAAGCTACAGGATTCCCTACAGATACCATCAAGTTAAAACGTCTTTAATAAAAACTTTGAGAGACCGAAATTAATAGCGCTACTTCAACCGGCTCCAGAGGATTTCCTTATAAATTTAGAGGCTTCGCATAAACAATTCCTAATTAGAAACATCATCTCGGCGGAGTAGTTTCTTTGTGGAATTTTTATTCACTTTTATAAGACCTCCGCACTAGTAATAAATACAATTTTATGCAAATTAGCACGTACTTTATCAGTTTGAGTTTCGCAAAGAGCAAAGTATGAAAATTAATAAAAATGATGCAACTTTGTCTGCAGTTCAACTTCCTTAAATTTCCACTAGTTGAGCAAGAAGATACTTTAAAAGGTTTAAAATATTACTTTAGCGATAAAATAATAACGTCATTAGTGGTCAAGAACATAAGCGCAGGCAGAATTTCCATCAAGGGGGGGCAACAATCAGTCTGAAAAATGTATGGGCAAAAATAGAAAACCTTCCGACTGCACGATGCGGAAGATAGAAATTTTAGATTAAAGTCGAAATTTCGAAAGAGAGCAACCCTTAAGGAAAACCCACCGGAAAACTTCAAAAAATGTAGAAATTTCGAAAACGTCGAAAATTCAAAAAAGGACGAAATTTCCAAAAGCTGATTTTTGTGAAAGAAGTGACGATCCCCAGAACAAGTTGAATTTAGATAAAAAAAAATTCCAAAACTATTTCTCTCAGCATTTTTCTTTCTATTAAAATTTCTATCCAACTTTTCAAAAATAAACAAATTTTGTGGAAATGCCGAAATCTTCAGAAAAATTTAAATTTTAAATGAAAATTTCCAGAAACAGAAAGTATTGAATTTTGAGATAAAAGTCAAAATTTGGAGAATAAGATAAATTGAAATTACCGATAATCGAATTTACAAAAGAAATTCGGAAAAAACCGATGATAAGCAAAGCAGACTTCGAAAAAAAAATCAGTAATTTTGAAAAATACGTTGCAATTTTGAGAAAAAGATCGCACTTTCTAGAGATATTGAAAATGTCCAAGGAAAAGTTCAATTTTAAAAGCAAAATTGGAATTTTGAGAATAAACTAGTAATTTCGAAAGGAGCGAATTTTGAAAAAAAAAAAATGAAAAAGTCAAAATTTTCATCAGATTATAACAAAAATAAAAATCTTAACCTTTCCCAAAAGCTCAAAAAATGTTCAAATTTGGAAAAAAGTCACAATTTTCAAAGATCTAATTTTCTGAAAAGACGATATCTTCAGAAAAAATTTAATTTTGAGAACGAACAATCGCAATTTCCAAAAACTTTGTGCTCAATATTTAAAATTCAATAAAAACGTTGCATTTAAGAAATCTTTTTCTCGAAATCCCTAAAAATATTTCTCTCAACATTTTTATTAACATTCCGATCTAATTAAGAGAGAAAAGTGAACATTTTAAGAACCACGAAATATCACATTTTAAGTTTAAAGTCGAAATTTGTTGAAAAAGATAAATATATTCAAAAAATTGCATTATTTTGAATTAAATAAATGATTTTTAAAACAATAGTTCAAAAAATAGAGTTTTAAATATAAAATAGAAACTTCCACAAAATAATTTTCAGGAAAAGACAAATTTAAGGGGAAAAGACTATTTCAAGAGAGAGTAAAAATTAAAATTTTAAGAAAAAACACGAATTTATCAGGAAAAAGGAAAAATTCTAGAAATATTAAATATCGAATACTAAGATAGAAATCAAAATTTCATAAAAAAGGCAAAATTAAAAAAACAGCTAAAATTTCTAAAAAATTCTATTCCAAAGGATCGAAATTTTCAGAAAAAGCTATATGTTCAGAAAAATATAATTTGGAAAAATGGACAAACATTTCAAAATGTTCCAGATAAAGTCAAAAAAAAGTCGAAATTCAAATAAAAAAATCGAAAATCTGAGAAAAAGGGGAAATTACGAGAAAATGGTCAAAATATTGCAAAAAAGATCTAACTTTTGAGAAAAAGTTAAAAAAGCAACGAAAAAGATTAGAATCTTAGTAAAAATTCAAAATTTCCCAGTCAGATTTTATCAAAATTTAGGAAAAAAATGAATATTAGAAAAAAAAATGGAAATTTAAGGAAAAAATCGAAATTTTCTGGGTGACTATTTATTTTCTATTGATTTTTCACCTCAGAGGAAGACAGGCGCTCTACTTTGCCTCAGCCTGTCGTCAAAAAATGTCCAATATTATGATACACGTCGAAATTTTGACTTCCATAAATTTGGACTAAAAAAAAAAGTTGAGCGAAGAATGTTTTTTCGTAATTTTTGTTCTTTTACAAAAATTTTAATTTTCAAAAAATACACTTTTTTATCAAAAAATCGACCGAATTCGGGGAAAAAGGCAAAAAAGTCGAAATTCTCAGAAAAAGTCGAATATCGAGAAATGGTGAAATTTCAACAAAAAAAACAACGAATTTTTAGGTAACAATTCGAAGTTTCGACAAACATGTTTTATAAAAGAAGTCGAGTTTTATGAATAAATGCAAAATTTTAAAAAAACAAATTCCGTGGCAAAATGCAAAATTGGAAAAAAATTGAAATTAAAAAAAAAACATGTTTCAAGGAAAGGATGAATTTTAAAAAACAAGGATAGAAAATGTTTGAAAAATTTTCCCCAGTTGAATACATTGAATACAGGTTTGCTGCAAAAACCAAGGGGATTCTAGCTGCGCCTATGGTCAAGAAGAGGGAGAGGGGAAGATTGCTTTTTCAGTTCAAAATAATAATAAAGCATACCAGTCATACCACAATCGTATGAGTCAAGATTAGGGAATTCGATCCCCGTCTTTATTTCTAATCTCGGGATTATATTTAGTCAATCGCAGGATCCTGGGATTATTTCGGTATTGAGGGTTACAAATAAAAGATAAAAATTTACAATAATCAAAATCAAAATGTAGACAAAAATCAAGATATTTTATGGTGTAGATGCAGCTAATCTAATTACTCTAACTGATTAGAAATAAAGAGTCAGATTAAGGGACTTAAAATCACTTTATGTTAAAGTTAAAAGGTACTTTTTCAAGAATCAGTGAGAGCTCTTTAAATATTCATGAATTGAAAAATCTTTTATGAAACAAACTATGCAAATAGTCTGAAAATTGACAAAAACCTTTCGTTAAATTGACTAAATAGATGAGTTTCATGCAACATAACATCCTAGGATGTAGCTAGTAGAGCAAAAAGTATTAAACAGGCTCTCTTTTCTCTTAAATATGAAGAAAACTAATCTGATAGAAATATTCTAATTTGAATTGCGAAACTATGATCTGAGAAATAACAACGCGTCCAGTGTCTCATCACCAAACCTTTTGGTTGAAAATAGAAGAATTTTATTTCAAATTAACATAGCAATCCTGACGAGTTAATCAGCGCTGCTTGTTTGGAATAAAACTTGTATTTTATATTAAAATGATAAACAAGTAATTTTGTGGAGAGTAGTGATACTGAGTATTTCGTTAGGTGAAGTGTATTTTAAATTTTTTTTGAAGTGATGTTAATCCCGAAAATCCCGGGATCAGAAAAATTTAATCCCGAAAATTTCGAGACTAAAAATCGGTCGGGATCCCGAAAATCGGGATCCCGGGATCAAATCCTGTAGTCAAGATGTCTACGTTTCAGGTTTTACCTCGAACGCTTTAGTTCGAACTTAGACAGAGAAATTTTAAAAAATAAAATTTTTAGTTAATTTTCAAAAGGCTTGGTGCTGGTAGTTCAGCCGCTGTAATGGTGGCAAAAAGTTTTTGGAACGTTAGATCTCCCTTGTGTAAGCGAAACATAAGCACTAGACTGCCCCCAGTACTCAATGCTTAGTATACATTGTCATCATGGATACAATAATACAAATCCCTAAGCCGCTTTGCAGTAGCTTTTCTGAGCCGACAAGACTGCACTAGAAATTTAAAGAAAATCTATCAAAAACAATTGATCAGTGACTGTAATTAGCATTTAAACTGCAAAAACGACCGTGCTTTCTCCGAAGTTAGCTTTTAATGGTAGAGGTGTGCCTTAACCACTTCGTTTTGTTAGTGCAAATTCAAGGTTGTTTCCACCTTATCTCGATTAATTGCAGTTTAACTTTACAGCAAATTTAACTGACAGCGGCTGATACATGATAAATGCATTCCATCGAAGTTCCCGCGCTTAAATAGAACCTTACTAAGTGTTTGCGGTTACACGTAAAGTTAAATATAACGATTAACCATAATCTACCCTAAAGGATAGTTAGCAGGCTACAACGCTAATGACCGACTCTTCATCTGATACAAAGATAAACTTCCCCAACAGTTGCATATTCCGCAATTCATAAAGCTCGCCCGAATTTCACATAAAACTTCGCTTTGTTCAACAGCAAGTTTTCGCATAAACTTCCCCCGCATAATTAGCCCTATCTGTTGACAATTACGCGAAAGTTTTGACGGAGACTTCTTACGTGGTGTGTTGATGGAGGAGCAATCGATGAATCTGCGGAAGGTATTAATCAGATGGGGGCAACGACAAGCTACATCGAATGTCGCTTTTCCAGGAAAAATTGAATATAACTTTTGAGCAAATCCAATAACCTTATAAGGTAAAGTGAGTTGGGCAAATAAGATGAAAGCTTTTAGCTTTATATCAACATATGTCAACTGGAAAACGTTTTTATTAAATCTCGCACCAGCCTCTTCACACTAAAATAATTTTGTAACGAGGTAACATCAGAAATCCATTTAAATAAGCGTCTGTTTCCACAATGGCAATCCAATAAAAACTCGGCGAATTAAAACTTGAGGAAGGAACTTTTAGTGTCTTATTACCGGTATCCTATTTCTTGGCGTTTGAATTGAATGCGTTTTTAAACTATCGAGAATAAAGAGAGCTTTTAATGTACTTATCTCCTGCCCGTTTACCTGCTTCCTTGCACACTTTCTCAAGTTACAATGAATTTTTATCTAAGAGAGATTTTAGTTAGTCGATTTTATAAAATAAAAAAGTGAACTTATCATTAAAAAATGGCACACATTTCCGTCAGTTAGTCTGTGCCTATTGTTGATGGCTTTTTCTAATTGGTATTGTTAGAACAGAAGTTTATTAATTTTAAAAGTTATTAGTTAAATAGTTCTAATTTTTGTTAAAAAATATTCTAGTTGCTTTCCCGTAATATTGCTGCTCAGGAATAATTTAGGTTCCATATGAATTTTTCTGCGATTCTTCGTATCTTACCCCCTTTCTTCACCCCTTACCACTTCGATTACTATCTAGGCTTAGGCATATATAAAAAGAATTTGATCTTGGTTCTACCAGTGTCTCTTTTTTTCGACTCGAAATATTAATTTTCAAATCATCTAAAAATTTGAGATTTTTTTATATCCCTTAATTTTTTGTATAATATTGAAGTTTAAACTGAACCATTTCAAAAAAAATCGAAGCCAACAGTAAGAACTAAAAATGTATAAAAACAATATTCTTGAATCCAAATTTAATCAAGAAAATTTGGGAACCAATCCCAAACAAAAAAAAAATTATTTCAGTAAAAATAAGTTTCAAAACTAAACAAACTAAACGAGAAAAATGTAAACATTTCTGAGTAAAGTATAATCGAAACCTTGGAATGAAGGTATAAATTTTAAACAATCCAGGTCGAAATTTCTGAAAAGAAAGTCCACATTTCCAGTTTTTGGATTAAATTTTAAAGAAAATATTGAAAAAGACAATTTTAAACTCAGAATTTTTAGAGTAAACTCAACATTATGAAAAAAATCTCGAAATATTTGGAATATTTTTTTTTATTTCGAGAGTTATTCACAAATTGTCGATTGTATAGCAAACTTTCGATATCATTGTACTCGAGTATTTTAATTTATCTCAAAGTGTGGACATTTGAGTCCTAGATTTTTCCTAAGTTTGACATTCCTAAAAAAAACTTTTAATTCAAAGTCAAAGACCTGAGAAAAAAATGTTAAAATCTAAATATTTTGAATTTAAATTTGAAAATTTGAAATTTCGAAGAATTAATTTTAATAAAATATTGTCGAACTTCCACATTTTTATAGTCGGGAAACTCATTTCAAATATGTCAATATGTCAATTGTCAAGATCCTACAAGGGCTGCTGATTTATCGACTTATTTTTTTTTCTCAGGACTGGAAAATTTATTACTAGAAATTCCTTGAAATTCTCGAAACTTTGAAAATTTTAAACTTTAAAAAATCATGATACTGCTAATTTAATGTTAAATAAATTGTTAATAATCGTCAAAATTTATTATTTACTCAGTCTTCTGTGGATTAACATTTTAATTACTTACGTAAGTCGGGAAATGAGAAAAAGTGGAAAAGAGATTTAACAGCAATTTTGATTTCAGACCAAAAATTCGAGAAAAGTAGAAATTAATTGTAAGATTTAAATTTCAAGATTAAAGTAAAACTATTTAAAACAAACTAAAATATTAAATCTGTAAACAAGCTTTTAGAAAAAAAAGTAAAAACTGAAACTTTGAACTTGAAATGTCTAGAAAAAAAGTCGAATTTTATAAAACATTCAACCTGCCAGTATATTAAATCTATTAATCTATAATATTTGATATTATATTAAGTAGATGAAATAAAAAATTTTGAAAAAAATTAACACATGAAAAGTACACAATCAAGCCTCCCTATAGCGAATTCCCAAATCCTACAAAAAATTCGTTATAGAGAAGTTTTCGTTATAGGGTGGTAACATTAAAAATACCCAAATCATATGTAAAAGTTATATGCTTGCAGGGATTCAAAAGTTGTTGGCGATTTGGCGATGTCCTTTTTCTTAAACCCTAATTACAACATTATTCATCAATTGAACTTCTTCGCTGAGCATTAAAGCTTTTTCTTCGACATTTTTTTTACAATTATGCACTTCTTACTCTTCTGGCACAAGAAATCAGCTTTTTGTGCAAACAAGCAAACAATGCCATTAGCAAGAGATATCCCAATGCAATTAAAACTAATTAAACGTTGGAAAGTCATTAGTATGGGTATCTCACAAATTAAGAAATTTTTCTGAACGGAAGCATTTAATAACTAATTAAACCTTGCAAGATCTTGGTTCAAAAATTCGCTATATTGCGTTCCATAAATGAAGGTAATATTATGTGTAAATTTACTTAAAATGCTGCGTTCCGAGAAAAAGTTCGTCATATAGGGGAATTCGCTATATGGAGGTTCGTTGTAGAGAAGTGTGACTGGATATTTAAAATTATTTAAAAAATGTTGACATTTCCAAAAAATCTATCTAGATTAAAAAAATCGGGAAGAAAATCAAAATCTTTAAATTATTATCTGAATAAAGAAGACAGTTTAGTTATTTTAAACTTTAACTTCAAAAATGTTCGCCTTTAAAAGTGGAAATTTAGAAAAAAGCTTGAGCATTTGTGTTTACATTTCAAATTTAGAAAAAAAGGGTAAAAATGGGGCCAAATTCCTAGTTTAAAGACAAATTTTGGGGAAAAAAGTAACTGAATAAAGTGGAAATTTTTAGGAAAAAAGCAAGGAATATTCTTAGATATTGAAAAACAGTCAACATCTCAAGATTAAAGTCAAACTAGTTTGCATAAATTCGGTCAAAGAAGAAATTAGAACATTTCTACTGAACTGAACGCTATAGGAGTGGTGGGGGGAAGCACAAGCTAAATCAAAACGGGATTTCTCGATTTCTTAACACATTTTTCTCGTCTTGAGCAAAGCCAGATTAACCGAAAATTATCGCTTTGAGAACTTTCGATCCCTTGACCGAGATTTCTATTATTTTGAATTTATGCCCTATTCGCAACTTGTAGAACTTAAAGGTTCGCCGGAAAAATTAAAATTTTATCTATAACTAACCAAAAAATCTAAACTTTTTCGATATATCATAAAATTTTGAATTTATTTCTCGTATTTATTTTCAAACATAGTTGTGCATCTTAAAATTTCGATAACGGTCGAATTTTGGGTAGAAAGTCGAAGTTGAAAATTCCAGAAATAAAACTCGACATTTTAAAACAAAATATTCATAGAAATCGCAGAGATTTTTCCAAAGAAACTATTTGTGTTTAAACTTGACATTTTAACTTAATTATTATTTGAAATTCAAATCTTGTCCCCTGAAAGCAAGAAAGATTAAAAAACATAACAAAGGTTGCTCTAACGCGTTTCGATAGACAAGCTATCATCTTCAGAGAAATACGGTGAATATCTAACCAAGAATCATATCTAAGTAAAAATCAGTCCGTTCCACCTTAATTTTTAATTGACGAATTATTAGTTAAATTTTGAGGAAATTCATTAAATTATTACTACTTACATTTTAAGGAAGTGGAAGTTTAAATTTTTTGGAAATTTTGCCTTAAATCCAACTTTTAATCTTGAACTTTCAAAGAATTAAAAAAAGAATAAAATAATCAGAGAAAAATTAAATTTCTAAATGAATTGGATACTTCTAAAAAATGGTTTGTAGAAATTTCCAGTCCCTAATTTATTTAAAAAAATTAACTTTGAAATTAACGTCGAAATTTTGGGAAGAGAGGCGATAATTTCAAGTAGAAATTTTAAAAAAATATCTATAAAATTATGACCTTAAACACAGTAATTTGAAGAATATGCTTACGGAAAAAAAAACCTCAAAATTTAAACAACATATTTTTTCAATTGTTAGCTGGAAACCTTAGACTTTTTAGAAATGTTGATTTTTCCTACAAATTTGAAGTTTTTTTCAAAATTTACATTATTTTTTCAAATTAAAATTTTTAATTTAAAATTTTTTAACCAGCTAAATAGACAGTGGTTACTGACTTGACTCCGTAATGACAAGTAGCAGTAACAAGAATTAACATCGATATTTAAAAATGATTTCGAGATTTTTTTTATACAAATTTTTATAACTCGTTAAATCTGAAAATTAAATACTACATCTTAGTTTTTATCATCAATATAAGGGTTAAAAGTTTTTAATTATTTGAAGACATTTTTATATTTTTAAGAAGTTTTTGAAAAAGTTTAATTTTTAAAATGATGACGGCCTCTAGGCGCTATGGGGTACCATATTTAAAAACATAAACATAGTAGTTAAATATAGGACGTTAGGGTCTACATGCTAAACATATTTTCAAATATAGAGATGTTCCAGAAAATTGCTACATATAAAATTTGTGATTTTTTTAAATAAGACACTACGTTTTTCTTTTTATTTTTAAATTCAGTGCAAAAATTAAGGTCAATTTTATTAAGGTTTCCCTATAACAAAACCTAACCCTTTTTAAGATAATCAGCTTTTTTTAAAATGCACAATATTTTCAAAAAGTAAATTTTACTCCTGAAAGCAAGCAATTTTGGTAGTGGCGTCTTTAAATTTTTATTTGGCATACCTCTTGCTAGAAAATGAAGTTGGGATAAACATTAACTTTATAATGGGATGTTTCAAATTTATCGAGACATTTACTCGAAGTTTCCTTGTTAATTTAAATGCAATATCCAGTATTTTTTTATTTTGAATACTAGAAAATTTAATTAACTTTCAGATGGCATGCATTTCTTATAACTAATTTAAGTCCAATGCTTTGGGAGATAAAATTCATTTTGGACGAATTGTGCTGTTTTTAATCCGATGTCCAACATAACATTTGATGATAGTTAGCAAAAAATGTGGATTTAATTAGACGAGGCTCCTGCTAATTTTCACAATTCCGTAAGGGAATATTTAAATATGAAATTTCAAAATAAATGGATTGAAAGAGGCGGTTCTCATAACTGGCCACCCAGATCGCCGGACCTAACCCCAATGAACTTTTTTCTATGGGGGTATGTAAAAAACATTGTATACAAAGTTTCCCCTACCATCCCCAAGGACATGAAAAATTAAATAAGTACGAAATGCTTTTGAAACAATTAATGAAAGTATTTTAATTAAAAAATGTTAAGAATGCTTTTGAGAAACGAATAAGGCTTTGCTTAGAACAAAATGATTCCCATATTAAACATTTGTTAGAGTAAAATATTGTTTTCTATTTGTGTCGGATATTTGATTTGCAATTTCATTAAATACTAAACTAAGTATGTAATTACCTTTTTTTAAACTATTTATTAATTGACCTAAGTTAAAATAAAATTAACTTATATGACGGTTACCATAATGCACCGAAGCCTGCCATCCTTGATCATAATTGTTTTCTTTTGGATAATGATGAAAAATAGTACAATCGTGAAAATAGTTATATCTCTTGAACTACTAAGTTTAGGAAAGGAAGACCTAAATATTAACTTAAAGTCAATATTTAAAATAAAAAGATATGGCAAGTTCCATTTAAATTAACAAATAAAACGACGTCTGTTATTTAAGTAAATATTCCGGTGAATTTGGAACATCCTGTATAAAATTTGGAAACTTGTTCAAACTGCATTTTCTGGTAAATGGTATGTGAAGTGAAAATTTGAAGACGCCACTGTCAAAATTATTTACTTTCAGGGATAACATTTTTCATTTTAAAAACCTTATATTTAAAAAAAGTGAATTATCTCAAAAGGGGTAAGGTTTAGGTATAGAAAAACTTCATAAAAATTGACTATAAATCGGGAGCTGAATTTAAAAATGAAATAAAAAACCTGGTGTCCCTTTTAAGAAATTCCAACTTTGATATGTAACAATTTTCTGGAACAGCCTGTATATTAAAAAATATTTCTAGCATGTAGATTCCAGCGGCCCATATTTATCCACATTGTTTATTTTTTAAAATATGTTGTATTATAGCCCCTAGAGGCTGTAACGTTCAGCTTGGTCCACCCTGAATAACCTACAATTAGATTTGAAGTTTTAAGAAAAATGTCGAGAGTTTCTAGCTTTCAGTTAAGTTTTAGAAAACAATTAAAATTTTCTCTTTAACATTTTCTCAAAATTTAAAATTTTGCTTGGAAATTTTAGGATAAATGTCCAAATTTGCCATTTTGAAATTTTTCATTAGAGTTTACCATAAAATGTTAACATTTTTCTTGAGACTTGAAGTTTAAAGAGTCAAAATTTTGAGAGACAAATTGAAATGTCAAGATTCGGTCATAAAATATTCTGCTTCATAAACATTAATTAAAAATGTGAATTACTTTTATTTATTTGTTAGAGTTTAAATTTTTTTGAGTGCCTAGGTTTATGAAATACGTATGTTTGCGATATTATATAAAATTGAATCATTTTTCGGTTCGACATATTTATGCGAATCATTGTTTTCAAACATAAACTCAATAAAATCAAGATATAGATCTCGACTCACCGATGAGCATCTTTATGATTGTTTGCTAACAGGATTATCGTCATACTCTCCTAATTATGAAGCACAGGTCAATAATATGCGATGCCAAAGATCACATTGACATATTGATATTATATTTTTTATAAAATGTTTTCTTTGTATTTGTTTTTTGTTTACTTTGTTTACGTTTTGCAAATACATTTCTCCGTATGTATGAAATTTGAATAATAATTTATTATTTTGAAACTTTTTTGTTTATTATTTATTTAAAAATTATGAATATAAGAAAATAATCTATGGGAAAATGAGAAGTTATGAAAGGAGTTTGTAGATTAAAAATAACTAGGAAGGTTCGAAAATATATCAGATCCTGAAATTGTGCTTCTGCAATCAAACATTCGTAATAAAAGAAATTATGAAACATTTGCCTTTTACTTCCATGTGAATAACACATTACTAAAAAAACATTTAGAAATTTCTAGTTTATAATTGACAAGACGGTTTTTTGGAAATTTCAAGTTTCGTTTAACAGAAATCCTAATTTTTTTTATATTTTACAATTTTCCATCAAAGTTTTAAGTTTAATCTTAAATTTTGAATTTGACCATAAAATTTACAGTCAAAAGTTGAAACCCCGATTCCTTTTCCAAAATATTTCATAATAAGAGTTTTGAAAACAGTTTTGTAGCAAAAGGTAATATTGATTCGTAGCATTTCATGGAATAAATTGATCGGGTTTCAGACAGACGACTCAAGATTAAGATTAATTGCTTATTGTGGAGAAAAAGACATCGGATTAAAAATGAGGGAATAAAAATTGTTACCTCGGCCGGGAAAGTGTATCCGTTGATTGAATGTTCGGACCCGAATTGGTCGTGAAGCCCGTAATGGATATGGATTTCTTGAAATTGATATCTGTAGGAAAGGGGGCCGCCGCTTACGTTGACGTGATGGCGGGTGTCGTTCTCCACGTTGAATATCACACTGTGCCCCGTGTTCATGATGGTCCCGCTGACCTGCCAAAACAGACAAATAAAACAACTAAAACACGCTCTCTAAAAGCCAATAAAACATAATGCCCCCATTACGATCTGGCGTAGTTGGGCCCTAACGCACATCGTTCTTGAATTTTGCCAGCTGTTGCGTGCATTATTATTACGTGATGAAACCGATTCGCAAATGGAATTATGATCACGATGTTGTATCAATGGAAAAAGCTTTTAGGCTTATTTTGCATTAAATAACCTAAAGTTTGATAGCAAAATTATTCTAGTTTGAACATAGTTGGCGTAATAAAAAACAAAGCTATTGAATAGGAAAAAAAAAATAAATAAACGAAAAGAGAGATTAGAAATTTATTTTTAAAATATTGATTTTCAATTTGAATATTTCATATTTTATTTAAAATGTGACTTTGTTAATATTTCTCTTCATTTTTATTCATTGAAAATGAACTTTCTTTTGGAAAAAACTCGTATTTTATTAAAATTCAAGTATGAATATGCCAATTCCAAAAAAACTGAAAAATTATAAAATAAATATCTTCATTTTTGAAGTGCAAACTTCTTTAGGCGCGTTGAGTGCTTTTAGATAGAGAGGACACTTATGGTTTCGCGCGGATCACGCCTTATCAACATACTATGATGTTAACCGTATATTACGCTATTCTAATGTTAACACTGTATTACACCTGTTAACATAAGAGCATGTTGGTAACGCAAATTAGTGTGATGGTAACGCGAAACCATAAGCTTGCCTACTATTAAAAATCGCTTAACGCATCTAAAAAATTTGAACCTCAAAAATGCCGTATCGGCGCGACCTCTCAAGTGGGTTAAGTGAAGCAGGCATCCCTAGCCAACTAGTGTACTAGTGGAGATTGAAGCTACACTACACACCTAGTGATATTGGCTAGTTTTAAGCTTTCACTTCTGTCGACAGTCTCCAAGACTACCTAACTTTTTTTGCTTTGGTTTTTATAAATTTCAAATTTATTTGGAATTTTGGCAAATGTTGAATATTTCAAATTTGGAATTGAGATTTTTGTCTAGAAATACTGAATATTTTTTCTCAAAATTTAAATTTTAACCTGAATATTTCGACTTTTTTTCGTAATTTAAATTTAAAAGCTTGCTCTAAAACACATCTTCAGAATTTGAGAAAATTATTTCTCTTCACATGGAAAAAAGGGAATTAGAAGTAGGCAACAATGTGTTAATAATTTCTGAAGCAAGATTCTGCTCGGTTATTTGTTAGATTATGCTCTACATATTAAACAAACCGCCTGCGGCAATTCTAGTTTCAATCTTTAAGTAATCTTACTAACATGAACTCACAGACAAACCGGAGGCCGGGGCTTCGTTGTGCATTGTACGTAAGGTATAATAAAGTTGAACGCCTGGTTGTGTGCAACTACTTTACAAGTAAGGTATTTGCAGGTATGAGCACGTGCCTGGATACTGCTCTAAGCTACTTACTCGGTGTTTATCGATGTGCAGGGGCCTTAGGTTCGGGTCAAAGAGCAGCTTATTCGGATCCAGATTAACAGGCGACTGCCGTCTTCCTTTGTTGCACAGTGACCACTCTGGATTTATCAACCCCCAGAACGCCGGACCTGCAATCAATCAGGGATTACGTTATGACAGTTCTAACTGAAACGATTTGATTTTCATCGATATTTAGCCAATTTCAGAAATGATTATTTTTTAAGGTAGTTCACCGAATAGTAATTGGAACTAAAAGTTTTTGGAACGCAAGATTTTCGCTGTGTAAACGAGATATAAGTTGTCACCACTACCAGATTTTTAGCATACACTGTACTCGTGGATACAATGATACAAATCTCAAAGCATTTTGTGGCAGATTTTTTGAGTCGACAGCACTGCACTACTTATGCGACTGCCATCTCCGCACAAATCAGGGACACGGTTAGTTAAGCTGCTATGTTGCCATTACTTCTAAATGTTTCCCAACGTGCATCGAAATTCCATGACAGGTATAATTTCAGATTGCGATTACCCTAAAATGCTCTTATTTTAATATTTCATTCTCAGTATCATCCTACATAATATTTTACTTTTTTAACAAAATCTATATACGAGGGTAAATCAAATAAGAACCGAAATTTGTTTTTAAAAATTTATTGATGCAAGATACATATATGAAAGTTATAAACTATTTTTCTACATAATCTCCTGATTTTGTTATGCACTTTTCCCAACGGATTGGAAGTTTTTTAATGCACTCATCATAAAAAGAAGGCAGGCGCGTTTTGCTGCCAATTGCGCAGAAATGTCTCAACAGTAGCATCATCATGGAAATCGCCCACCTCCTAGAGCTTCTTTCAGTGGCCCAAACATATGATAATCGCAATGGTGATAAGTCGGGACTATAAGGAGGGTGTTCTAATGTTGCCCAATGCATCTCCTCTAATTTTTGATTTGTCAGATTGGCTGAATGGGGGCGGGCATTGTCGTGAAGCAAAATCACATTTTTCACCGAAAATTCGCGGCTGCTTCCGCCGATATGCACGTTTTGCTTCATCCAATAGCTGGCAATAGTAGACAGCATTAACCGTATGACGTTCATACAGAAAATTGACGTGCACAGCTCCCAAAACACTGTCGCAAAAACCTTTCCAGCTGAGAGGCGAGTTTTTGCCTTGACGGGTGCACCTTCTCCCTTTCTTCTCTACTTCATGTTTTCTTGTTTGGATTCAGGGGTGTAATGGTCTCATCATATGTAACAATACATTGCATAAAACCATCAACTTCATGTTGGAAATGTCCAAGATAGCGCTGACAAATATTCAGACGTTGTTGTTGCTGTTCTTTAGTCTTAAGGCGAGGTATCCACCTGGCAGAAATTTTTCGAAACCCCAAATCATCCGTAATGATGGATTGAGTACTCCCAAAGCTTATCCCTATCTGAGCTAAATTTCACCAACAGTTAAACGGTAATCACCATCCAAAAGGCATTGAACAGCGTTAATCTTGTTCGCAGTCACAATGGTCCGAGGACGACGAACATGAGGTTCATATCCAACTTAAGTTCGTCCTTCCAAAAATTTTTTGTGCAATTCATACACTTAAGTTTTCTTCAAACAAGTATCCCCAAGCCGCGATTCTAGTATACGAAGAATTTCGGCGGACTTTACACCTTCAACGGTAAGAAATTTAATAATAATACGCTGCGCAACGTGCGGATGAACCTCTTGTTCACTCATTGTATTTACAATTGACGAACGGCGAGAACGGAATTCGTTTGAGTTTAGGAACTCAGTGTGATATCCTCACCTAACATGTCTAAGAGTATGCGCACACTGACGATTTACCCTCGTAGTAAAAGTTTGGCAGCAATAAATCATCTATTCGAAAACATTCCTCGCCTATATTTTTACAAAATCATAGGCATCAGTGGCGTGTTCTTCAGGAGAGCTAGGAAGTACATTCTTCTCTACAAAATAATTGTTTTTGTGTAGTTCATTTTTTCTACACATTTCTACCTTTCAAACCTAGTTTTACAAATGCTGTTAAAATTTTGACCAATCTGATAATTTGACAATCTGAAAATTCCAGATTTTTTTAAAATTCTGTCATTATAAGTCTATGTGCAAAAATTTTTTGTTTTCTGTAATTGTACAATTTTTTGTTCCTAAAATTTCAACTTTACTCACAATTATTCGACCTTATTGTCCGAAAATTTCAATTTTATCTGAAAACTATATTCCTATTGCGATGCCAAGTTTCCCTCGAAATTTTGACTTTTTCGTCCCTCAAATTTCGATTTTTTTTCCAAAATTTTGATTCTAATGCACATATACCAATAGGTTTGCACATTTATCAGATTCAGACTTCGAGGACCAAAAATAGGTTTCAATTTAATTAGATCTCGTCAGTTTGGCATACCCAGCTTGAATGCTGACGAATACTTCTACCGAGCATACACTTACAATCAGAAACTAATGGATTTTGTACATGTGATTTCTAAGAAGAGCGCCACCTATCGGCCTGTGAAATGGCTTCAATTAGTGTCATGCAAAAATAATAGGTTTGTTCCAACCGAACATCAAACTAGTTTGCAACCGTCCGGCGCATGTGCATTCAAAATTTACCGTTCCAACCAAGTGCAAACTCCAACCCAACTGGCAATCCGGTGTTCCAACAGTGCTCTGACTAGTTCGTGAATTGATTTGTGATCAATCAGAACAGTCAGCAGCCGAGAGCTTGTACTGGCAGTTGGAAACATGCGCAATAAGTAATCGATAAGCGGTATCTAATTTCTCAGCTCTTATTTGTCAATACGATTGTCAAATGTTTTGATCTTGTCTGGGCAAATGTAAATTACGTTGTTAAGTTCTGAAATCTATTTTTCATCTACTATATTTGCTCAAAAATAACAAAAATGAATTTCGTAGAGGGATTTATATGTGATGAAGATTTATTTTTATCTCTTTCGATTGAGACAGACGGCGAAGACCAGGGGTTTTCTGAGAAGCCCCAAAGTGCGTTCCAACGTGTACAATCCCAAACCAGTCGGAGTTTAATACGGAATGCACGCATGCGTACGAATTAGTTCATGAATTAGTCGGAAACTAATCAGAAATGTTCGGTTGGAACAAACCTAATATATATGGTAATACCGCAACCCTCTAAACATTTGTAGTGGATCATAGATAGCTAAATTACAAATAGTTTACTCACTGATGTTTAGCAGAAAACGGTCATTCCAAAAAAACCCAAACACTCTAATGCACACAAAATTTAGGTTAAAATCTTGATATTTCGAATTTATTCTGGAAATTGTGAATTTCGAAGCCAACATTACGAGTAAAAAGTTCAAATATTCTAATATTGTTCTTTAAGACCAAGATTTCGAAACTAAGGCAACATTTTGGAAAATAAAGCCACGCCTTCCAATTTGAAGTTTACATTTTTATACCGGTTTTTTTTTTAGGTGGGAGGTTACCTTTATATGGAGTAGCATTTATTATAGATACAAACTAATTTTCTTGATGGGGCTAATCGAGATTAAACTTTTTTTTTTAATATTTTCAACTTTCTACCACTTCCGGTTATACCGGAAGTAATCATCAACATTCTTATTTTAAATAGCAACCCCAGTATTTTATACTTTATTTAGATTTTACGTAAAAAAATAAGATGAGTTTGTATACATATGTTTATGGGTATCATTAAAAGTTTTAAAGATATTTCAATTTTCCTAAAAAAATATCAGAAAAGAGGGTTATTTTGACGCTTTGTATCTTTTTTATTATTTGCAGTAAGAAAATAAAATTTGGGTTGAAGTCATCGAATATTATGGAGACTATAATAACGTAATCAGGTTTTACATGTAATATACAGGGTGACTAAAATGTTATGATCTTTTTTGTTTTATTCGAAAAAACGGAAACTATGTGTATTTTAATCATTTTTGGATTCTTCACATAAAAAGGAGAAAAAAAATATATGACTAATTTTTAAAAATTCTCAACCGTTACAGAGATATAATTCAAAATAAAAAAGAAAAATATTTTTTTCTTTTCTTTAGTAACAATTGGCAGTAGACAACAAAATTTTCCGAAAAAAAAAAACATAACAAGGTCTAAAAATTTCAGGATAAATAATATTTAAAAGATAACCTTACAAGAGGAATAAGTTTTTGGTTAATTGTCAGAATACTCATTGAAAAATATTTATGGTGCCACGAATTTAAGTTTCGAAAAAATGGATTGTTAAACAGACTTGTAATTTTGGAGTAATAAAAATCAACAACAAATGTTCCATTTTTTAACTGTTGTGCTGTTAGATTAGAACTCAGGATTTGTAAGCGTTAAATTTTATAATGAAAATCAAAATGGAATTTATTTAATGATTTTTTTATACAAGGGTAAAATAGAGAATAACTTTCTTGTCTACTTATTTGAGATCTAGGTTATTAAAAACGATGGTCCGCACGCGTGGCCGCCGCTCCCCTAAGATGAAACACCACTAGAATTATTCTATGGAAACCTGTTAAGGAGCAGGTTTTTGCAACGACTACTGCATGACGGGAACATTACTAGGGACAATCGGATGTGCTTAAAAAGGTTCTCAATTCGAAATCTTAAAATATGCCTTTAAATGTATTGAAACAGAAGACCGCCATTGTTGTTCTTGATGTAAATTTTTTGCCAATTATTTTATTTTCCTATTACTTATTATGATTAATTCTTTAAGGTTTTATTGCTTACAGCTAATTTCCTGCTTCATGTTTGATTCTTGTTATTTTGAGATTTATGTAAAACACCTTTGCAACGGTGCAAAATTTTGAAAAATAAGTAAAGTAATCTTTTTCTCCTTTTATGTAAAGAATCCAAGAATGATTAAAAAACACATTTTAAAAAACAGAGTCTTTTGAAAAAAAAATAGTTTTTTTTAAATAAAACAAATACAATAAAGATCATAACATATCCGTCACCCTGTATAATAAATATAAAAGTCTGATTATGTCATTATAGTTTTGACCAAATTTTATTTTTTCTGCAAATAATAAAAAAGATACAAAGGGTCAAAATAACCCTTTCTATCATTTTTTTTTTCGAAAAATTAAAATATCTTTAAAACTATCAAAGGGAGCAATAAACATATATACATAAACTAACCTTATTTTTTTACGCAAAATCCAAATAAAATATAAAATATGGGGGTTGCTATTTAAATTAAGAAAGTTGATGTCTACTTCCGGCATAACCGAAAGTGGGAGAAAGTTGAAAATATTTTTAGAAGGTTCGATTGGCTTCACGGACAAAATCAGTTTGCCTTTATAATAAGTGGTACTACATATAAAGGTAAGCTCCCAACTAAAAAAACACACCCCACACTCTAAAATTCCAGCTATTTTCTGAAAACTCCGTATTTTTTCTCTATATTTTAACTACTTTAGAAATGTCGATGTAAATCTAGATAATATTCAATTTAAAAGTCAAAGTTTCAGTTTTTTTAAATATTTTATACTTTTCACGTATGATTGAATATGTTTTAATTTTTCTCTAAATTTCGAGTTCAAACCCTACATTTCGATTCCTTTCTTGAGCTTTTGTAACAAAACTCGCTTTTTTCAAAAAAAACTGGAAACTTATTTAACTTTTTTCACAAAATTTATAACAAAAATTAATTTTTTTATTTTCCCAAATTCCCATCTTTTTAACGAAATTCGTATTTGACCTCAAAGTTTTATCTAGAAAATTTGAATTTCGAATTTGAAATTGCGCCTTTTCCATATTTTTTTTATTTTCTTTGTCAACATTTTCATTTTCTTTAAAAATTTCTCATTCTTGCTTAAAATATCTATAGCTGTCTCAAAATTCATACATTTTAATTTCGGATAATCGAATTCGAACTTAAAATGTATATTATTTTAAAATCTCGAGAAAATAGTTCAATATTCAAGAGAAAAAAACATTTTTCAAAGGCAAAATTTCGATCCCCTCAAATCTTAGAAAAAAAAAACTTTTATTAATACAAATTTTCCATAATTTGGAATTAAATCTAACAATTATGACCATCTCAAAATTTGGAACTTTCGAGCAAAAACTTGATTATTCGAATTTTATAAAAATCCGAAGTTTAAACTTAAAATTATAAGTTCGAATTTAAACTTAGAATTTCTTAGAAAATAATCGAATATAGAACCCAAAATCGAAATTATGGGAAAATTATGGGAAAATTTTCAGGTTTAACGTTAATAGTTCTAAGCTAAAGTAAACATTTTAAAAGTTTTTTTTTTACATAAACTTGGAGTTATTTTCTCAAAATTTTTATTCCCTTTTTTTTAAAATCACTCATTTAAACTGCAAATTTTTTTTTCTAATTTCGTATTTTCACTCGAAGCTTTTAGAAAAGGGGTTGAACTCTCAAGAAAGAAAGTTAAAATTTTGACTCAATGAGAAAATTTGGAAAAAGAATCCAGAATTATTAAAAACAACTGTCTTAAAATTTCGAGCTTAATCTCCAAATTTCGAACTTTCTACAAGAATTTAATTTTTTAGTTACAGGTCGAATATTCAAAGCTTTTATAAACAAAAATTTAAATACGAAAATTTCACACTTTTTCACAAACTTTGATTTTATAAAGGTTTTTAATTTTTTCTCTAAAACTTCTGTTAGAACTTCTTTTATTACTATAAATTTTAGGTTTTTCAGAGCGCTTTTTGTTTTTAATTCAGGATTGAAGTTTGGAAAAATGTCGAAAAAAACAGACAATTTTCAGACAATTTAAAAAACTTGTCTGAAAATTTCGAGTTTAATTCAGAATGTTTGTGTTCTCAAATTTACCATCTTATTATCGGGGATTATGGGGTGCCCACATAAAAATCGGTTTAACCACCCAAATTACCCTATCAGCAATATTTAGTAGTGCGCAAAGTAAACAATAGGGCATTAATTAAAACTTTTTGGCTAATGATATTAATAGATTTAAGCTTAATTGCACCGAATGTTCAAGCTGCTGAGTTGTGGTCTTTCAACAGACGATAATGTGCAACGGTGGTACACAAATATTGACTTTAATTAGACCTTCTGGTCGTTCATCTGGGAAAAAATCAAATTAGAGCTTAGGTCGGCACAATGAGCTTTAACGGAAGTCAATACTCCCCGATGCTTGTTCATCAATCGACTTTCGGAATCAGCTATCTATTGATAACCTCTACATGATTTGCTTACGTATTATTACCACCACCTTAATGGAATATTTCCCCTGATCCGTTTAAGAGTTGGTTAAAGTCAAATTCATCCCTATTATAAAATGGAACAATGAATTGATAACAATGACTAATTAGAGTAAAATCTTTTGGGTAAATTATCGAGAAGGATATTCGGCCGCACAAGAGGAAAACGATTGATTGAGTCGAGGACTGCCAAGTCCCTTTATATTCCATTATGAGTTGCCCTTTTGTTGAATAATATTTATGTCAGCCCCACACAATTCAAACTTCCTATGTCAACAATGCTCACTTGACGGTTTCTCGAGAAACTCGGATACGAGACAACTCTGTCGTTTTCTTTGTATATCTACGTCTTGCGGGAGATGATAGAAAAATAATCACTGGTTAAAATGTAAAAATATTTACCCTATCGAGGACACGTTTTTTCACATCGAAAGTCATTTTTATGTGAAGTAATGCGGTCTAAATTAGACTACCGTTTGTATGTTACATTGTATTTTTTAAGAAGAAGACTCTATAAATTTGAATAAAATTAATCGAACACCGTTTACTTTTTACACGATAGTCAAGCTAATATTTTTTAGATTGCAATTTTCTACTTGCATATTTGATAGTGACTTATTCTCACTGACGAACTAGAGTAATAGAATTTCAATGCGGCTTATTTCAGTTCCTAATGGAATCCGTCCGGTAGCAAAATAATGTTTACAGAACGCGGTCATGGCAAATCAGAGGGACAGGCTGCCGGTTTCAGTGCATTTCTCGATTCTCGACAATGTCAAGCGCATAACAATAACCCCCATGTTTGAGATATTATTATATTCTCTGCTCTTTTTTATTTTATTTGTAGCAATAGGAGTTTGATTAGCAACATAATCGAATTGATAAAAAGTAAAATTCAAGAAAAATGCAACCTAGACTACAAATTCATGCAGCCCTCCAGGCGTGTATAGTGAATCATAGGTAGCTGAACTACCAACATTTGAAACACTGCCACCTAGTGAAGCAGTTGCTCTCTAGGAGAGTTCCCAGAAAACAAGGATTCTATAATGCCCAGACCAATAGGTTTGAACATTTATTAGATTCGAAGTTTGGAAACCAAATACCGGTTTCGATCTTATTAGATCTCGTCAGTTTGGTATATCCAACTCAAAGTTCGAGTTGGATATACCAAATTGACATATATATGGATATGGCAAACTGACGAGATCTAACAACATCGAAACCGGTATTTGGTTTCCAAACTTCGAATCTAATAAATGTTCAAGCCTATTGGTCTGTGCATTATAGAAAAAGTAAAATATTAAGAATAAAAAAACTAGGTGCTTTTAGAATAAATTTACTGTTTAAACAAGTAGAAAATAATTGGAAAATTAGTAAAACCATGTCAGGAAAGATCAACAGAAGCTGTTACAGTTTAGCAGACTATGTGACTGAAAGTGCTGGTACATTTAAAGTTATTAGTCGTTGAAAACACCTTCGTAGAAAAATAAAATGTCCTAGACTATTTAATAAATTTGGATGCATCTTTTCCCGAAAATTTGCAGCGGAAATTACCAATGTCCTCCTACCCCAAAAAGTCACAAGCTCCCACTGCTAGACACCTCAATGTATTCTAGTATTAATTTAGTAGTTAATTTCAAATAAACTAGTATTCTATGTTCAATTTTACCTGAAATTTTTGTGAAAGAAAATTAGATCAATTAGTAAATATCCAGGGTCGCAATTAAAACCTGTCTGCAAGCATCGACCCCATTTTATTTTGCTATGACGTGGCTAAATATTGACAAAACCTTCATTTCCTTCATAATTAATTATAACTCGAACCCCAAAAATAAAACCTTTAAAAGTAATAAAATAGAAAACAGCGACCTTTTCACACCTATCTATACATGAAGCTAAATGGAAAGGAAAATTCGACAATATTTCTTTTCTTAAAAATTACCCCATTACTCTCTTCTAGCGACTGGTCGTTCATAATCAGGCCACTCAACGAAAAAGAGATATGATTCGAATGGAACGGCGTTAGGAGAGGCATAAAATTAAGAAACCAAGCTAAGGATCTGACAAATGCGTGCGAATTCAAAAGAGAGAAAGTGGTGAAATAAACTCATCGAGAAAACCGCTTTTTCCTAGGCGGCAACATTTGTTACACGTGCGACTTTATTGAAGGAGTTTGGTCTGGTGCTTTAGCTGGGAGCGTATCTTTTTCGGTTACTTGAAACTTTTGCTGATGGTTGATATTTTATTTAAGTGAGCAATTTCACTCACGTGCCCGTCTAGCTTTCATTGGGGCCTGTCGGAATTATTCCCGCTCTTTTGCCGATCAGTCTACCACCCCCCAGTCAGCGGCAATTTGTTGCTTTTGTTCAAATCACATGATCCGGAAAATGACTCTTTTTTATAAGTCATAACAATTCCCGATTGGTCTCGGTGTGAAGAATTGAGAATATCTGAGCATCTGGTAAATAAACTTCATGTAGCTTGCTGGAGTATGATTTTATCACAAATACTTAGCTGTTTGTACGGTATCACAGAATGATATTCGAAATTTTTTCCAAATACACCACACTAACACCTGTGCCTTCATTTACATAAAAGAAGAGAAAGGAATCTTGGGTTACATATTTCTAACCTTAGCTTTTTAAGTAGCTATTTGAAATCCAGGTTATGGATTCATGATTCGAAATTTAAAAACTTCAAAATTTCAAAATTCGCAGATGGCCCCTGTGTACAAATAACTTAAAATACAAAAACTTGCATTGTTCATTGAAAGCCTGCAAGCAGAGACTGATTCATCACATGTAAAATTTCATCCATGTTGAGAGGTTGAATTTCGAATAATTCTTTCTTAGTGAATGCCGCCTATAAAGAACCTTATTGCTAAATTTCTATTCAGCAGCTCAATAGTTTAATATTTGTAACAACTTATTGCGAAATATGCCAATTCACTTCCTCACTCATAAACTACTTATTTTTTTTGCAATCAATCGACCCTAGATCAACGGGACTCGCAGATTTACCAAAACAAAACTTAACCAACACAATATTACTTTATTCTGCCCCATTTAAAATGCGTTATCCGTAAATTTCCTTTGTAATCCAGAACCGGCTAATTATCATCCGATTTTTTTTTTTGGGGAAAAACGTTTTATTTCCTTCGAGAGAAAAGTAAAAGATAATGAAGGTGGATTAGCGAAGCTCGAAGGGATTTCATGGCGTTTGCAAGAAAGATTTGAATATATTTAGGAGCGTATTCTATTCTTCCAAGTTTAGAATTGCCGGGGCGGCGTTGGACACGACACGCGATTTAGTAATAATGCGTCTCGCCGCACCTACCTGTAAACTTCTAAATTATAGTCAATATTACTTATGAGTGTTGTTGCTCTGGTCGTGTGGCATGTCTTTCTGGTACGTTTCTAGTCGTTTGCTTTGTCGATGCCGTAATACGCCCAATATTACACTCGAAATAAATTACCCTCAAGTTTTGATTGATTAAAATTATATGCTTACATGATAGGTTAACTTGTATTATTTTGGTTTCAAATACCAACGGTGCACATTTGTCCGAGTGCTTGTTTTTATTATTTATGGCATGTTATTTGTTATAGCGTGTCAACTTGTATTATTTTCTAATTAATTATTCAACGCAGAGTTTCTCTACTTAGTTCCATTTTTAAGCTGTTTTTGAATTCAAAATCCAATTTTTCTTTCATAAGGGTTTCGCGTAGATATAGTCCTTATACTGATTGTGAGTTACCGCGTTCTTCTACCGGTTTTTCATTTAACAGTCGCTGCAGGTAATTTTCACCTTTGGTTGTATCCAAATAGAATGCAACCTACCCTACAGCATGCAGCCCACTAAACACGTACAGTAGATTATATGTAGCCCAACTCTCAACAGTTGAGCCACAAACGCTTAGCAAGTTGTTGCTCTCTGCAAAAGCACCAGAAGACTTAATTCCAAAGCACGACAAAAAAATGAAAATTTCTAGAAACAAAAAATGAGGAATTTTAAAATAAAAGTTAACACTTTAAAATCGAAATTTAAAATAAAGCAATTCTGACAATAAATCGAAATTACGAGAAAAGGCTAACTTATTAAATTTAAGCCGAGATTTGAGAAAAATGACGAACTTATGGAAAACACTGTTGAAGGAAAACACTATTGAAGGAAAAATCTATTGAAGGAAAAAACTACAAATTTTTTAGAAAAAGGTTTGTCTTTAACTAAAGACGTGACAACGTCCCCTGGATAAAGTCAAAATTTGAGAAAGAAAGTAAAATTTTGGGAATAAATTTGAAATTTCCAAAAAGAAGGAATGAAGTTTATAGAAGCAATTTTGAATAAAAATCTATGGGAAAAAGGCAAATTTGGGGAAGAAAGTCAAAACTACCAAAAACTTTGATTAAAAAAGATCCATTTTTAAAAAGGAAAATTGTTTGTTAGCAAAAAATGAAAAACTTTAAATAAAATATGAATTTCTAAAAGAAAGTCAAAATTTTTAACAAAAGAGTATTTACAAAGAGCAGGACTTTTCAACAGAATGTCAAACTTTGAGAAACAAAAAGGTCAAATTTTAGGAGTAAGGTCAAAATTTAAAAAAGAAAAATTACATAAAAAAGCTACATTTTTAGAAAAATATCAGAATTTGGGAAAATGCGAACCTTTAATAAAGACAAGACGAAATTTCTTATGTAATTAAATTTGGGAGAAAAAAATTTAAATTGTTAAAATAAATTCAAAATTCTCAAAAGAAGATGAAATTTGCAGAAACATTAAAAGATTTAATGTTGAGAGAAAATACGAATTTTGGGAAAACTCAAATTTTGAAAGAAAAGTCAAAATTTCCAGGAATTCTGATATCATAAATTTGGCTTTTTGAAAAGGTTGAATTTGTCGAGAAACTGTTTCGAAAAAAAGGACTTATTTTGAAAAGGAAGTTAACATTTTGAGTAAAATTTAATCTTAAAAGGGCACATTTAAGGAAAATGTAGAATTTTGCCAATAAAGCTAAAAATTAAAAATAGAGATAAATTTTGAAAGAAAATTGAAATTTCGACAAAAAGACCAACTAAAAAGAAGCTAAATTTGAGAAAAATGACAACATCACGGAAAAGATAATTTATAAAAAATTTAAAATTTTTAGAAAATTCGAACTTAAAAGCGAAAAGAACTTTTCAGAAGTAAAATCAAATTTTGAAAAAAAAAACTCCAGATCTTAGGAATAACTTGGAAAAATGAGCGAAATTTGCAGAAACAAAAGGTTGCATTTTGAGAGGAAAGTTGCAATTTCAGGAACTGTAAATGTTGAAAAAAATTTAAAATTTCCCCGAACCTTGTTTCTAAAAGATATTTTTAAAAAAGGCTGGATTTTTGGAAAAAATGAAAAAAAAATCCAAAAAGATTAGGTTTAGGCAAAAGTCGAAACTTTGAGTAAAAAAGTTCAATTTTAGGAATAAAACCAAATAAAGGTAATTTAAAAATAAATCAAAGTTTTGAAAATGAGAAAAACATAAAAAAGGCACATTTTGAGGAAAATTCCTAAAAAAAACTTTCAAAAAAACTAAATTTCCAGAGAAAGATTGAATGTTAGATAAAAACAAGTAAGTTTCTTAATCTCTAAGTTAAATGTTAAAAAAACAAATCAGCTTTTTCCCCAATAGAAAACCAAAATATGTCAATTTTTTTGAAGAAAGTCAAAAATAAAAGAGAAAAAGGATATATTTCGAGAAAAAAGCCATATTTATAAAAAAAATACCATTCAAAAAAGCCAAGTTTTAAGAAGTCTGTAAACAAAATTTTAAAGATAAAATATTATTTCTACAAAAAAACCATTCAAAGAAGGCACGTTTTAAGAAAAGTCTTTAAGACAAACCTTAAGGATAAAGCAATATTCCCAAAAAACCACTCCAAAAAGCGAAATTTGTGAAAAATCTTGAAATTTCAATAAAGAAGGCTCATGTATAAAGAAAAGTTAATTTGTAGAAAAATTACCCAACCTTAGATTTTGGACTGGTCCTTGGTTATCTTCAAAAATTGAAATACAAAATCTTGTTTTCTGAAACCAAGAAAGATTAAAAAACAACAAAGATTGCTCTAATGCGTTTCGATAGCCAAGCTATTATCTTCTTCTGAGTATCTCTCTGAAGATGATAGCTTGGCTATCGAAACGCGTTAGAGCAACCTTTATTTTGTTTTTTAATCTTTCTTGGTTTCAGGGGACAAAATTTGTATTTCAATTACCGAACCTTAGAGACAAAATTTCCCAATAAAGTCAAATTTTGAGAAAAAAACTCGAACTTCGGGAATAAAGTCAAACTTTCGAAAAAATAGAAAAAAGAAAGAGAAAAAACCAAAAAAAGAACCAAAAACCAGAAATAGGCAGAAATATAGAAGGTTGCTTTTGGGAGAAAAATCGAAATTTTGGAAACACACAAAGAAGAAAAAAGTGGAAATGTCAAAAAATTCTGATATGAAATTCAAGTTTCAGTAAAAAATTGAATCTTTTGGAGAAACAAAAAAAAAATCGGAAAAAAAATAACGAATTTGTCAAGAATGTGGAAGTTACAAAAAAATTAAAAAGGTCGCAATTTTTCATGGAAAAGCAGATTTAAAAAAAAATTTCCTATTAATTTCATGTTTATTTCAGAATATATACTTTTTTTTTGTAAATTTTAAAGTTTTTAGGAGAATTTCACCTTGAACGTTGAATTTCGAAGCATTTTTCCAAAAAAAAATCCTTTTTCTTTCATTGAACTTCCAACTATTGGACATTTTTCTGGAAAGTTTTACCCTACTGTAGAAATTTTGTTCCTTTTACTTTAAAGTTTAATTTTTTTCTTGTAACTTAGATTTTTCATGTAAGTTCAATTTTAAAATTGAAACGAAACTTACGTAGCAAGTGAGTCTAAATGCATGACATTTTGAACATGAGTTCTCCATATGACGTGGGTGAGTACCAAACGTGGATTTGTGAAAAATAAACTCCTAGGAATATTAAATGGTGAACGTATATCAGCATTTTGTCATTTTTGAAGTTAGAAATATAGAAATTGGGGTTCAGGCTTCTGTTAAAATAAGGAGCGAAAAAGAAATCATTTTTGAAGTTGGAAACCTGGTTTGTGGGATGATTTTACCATTAAAAAATTCTTATCGGGCAGACAGCTTGTAAAATTTTAAGAAGACACAATTACTTTGATTAATTTGATTAATGTAGAAGACGAGCAAATATCGATTTTAGTGGTTGAGATTATTCGGTTGGCAAAAGAAAACTTATTTATGCTTTAAAAGCAAAAACAGACTTATTTGATTGAGAAAAGTAATTCAATACGTAGAAAAAATCGGGTAAGTGGCTGCTGTGCGATTTTCAGCTGAAGTCGGGGAATATGTTTCAGCAACGATCCGATTGAGATGTATTGGAGGGTTCGGCGAAATGGATGCAAAATCATTACAGTGGATTGGTTTGATTCTAATATATCAACTGCAACCAAGAGAATTCCCGGTAACCGAACGTGTTAAGACTTTCAACACTTTAATGGGAAAAAAACTTGAAAAATTGTAATGTTCCGAATGCGAGAGTGCGACGTCTCGTTGTTTTCGTTACGTAAATTGCTCGCTTGGCGGGTTGTTTCAAAACAAGTGGTCCATGTAAATCCTTTGCCGAATAAGCGAAATCCCATAATTATACAAAGTTGAATAAAATATCAGTTAACCCCTCGACTCTTTAATAAAACAACTTTCAAGGCAGGAGAGATTTACTGCGGTTAACTTTAAAACCGTAAAGGTAAAATTACAAGTCTCTGCTGGGTTAAGATATTTATGTAAACCGCACACCATTGTTGCGGCTCCAACTTAGAGTTTGGCCTGAAATTAATACGCATCGGGTTCATCTTTATCTCGACTCGGATGGAATAAAACACAAACAAGACCAGCGTTGCAATTTAGTGGGGGTCAATCTTTATGATTTATTGTATAAAAGATGTATCAGTGTCAGTCGAGCAAAATAACAAGCAGCTTTATATCTCAGTTTATTGTTGAATTTAAAACGCTATTTGGAAGAAAAATATTCACCTTCGTAACAAATATGATTTTAAAATCCTGTATTATCAGTGTGTCTGTAACGCGCAGTTTCTTCTAATAAGAGCTTACGACGTGTTAATGTGATCCCTGTTCAGTTCGACATCAAGAATTTAAAAGGGGTATTTCTGAAAGAGAAAATTTGATGGATGCGTCAGGTAAAGTAAAGATTGGACGTCAATTGCATCATAAGTAAATGTTTCACATTTTTTCAAGTTCACTGTTTTAGAGAAGGATTTTCTGAAATATAAAAGTTTTGTCCTTCACCATACACCAGCGGTGAAACCTTAGAAGCCCAAGAGTTAATTAAACGGAAATTTTAATTACAATAACGAAGCTTCTGAAGTTCGACCTGGGAGAGAAACAATAAACTAAGTTTATGCAATCGTCTCAAAACTGAACCTTTGCAATAATTATACTCCATTTAACTCTAGTTATTGACGCGAATTATTAAGGAAAACTTAAGCAGTCGCTTTAAATCCCCCCGACTGTTGCATCAAAATAAACCCCCTGAAACGACGACTCGGCAAAGTTTGCTTATATAAACCCCATGCTTGTTAACTTTATGACATTTTTTTCGTGCACATGTGTTACCAACTCATAAAAGTTTAGTCAAAAGAACTAATCAAGTTTCATGCGCTCATCACAGCGTTTACGTTATTAAAACGAAGTGTGATAAGCTTGAATAATATTTTCCTAGTTAAAAATGTTTACCAAGATATAGAATTTAAGAGAATCTAAAAAAATTATATTATGATTAAACCAAAAAAAAGACCCTTAGCAAAAATCGAAATTTCGGTTTTTCAAAGTGACCGTTGAAAGAAAATAGGCAGGCTTGGAGACTGCCGATAGAAGTGAAAACTTAAAGCTAGGAAATATGTAGTGTTGTAGTTCGGACCTACACTAAACGCTAAATACTAAACAAGTCAGAATATTGGAATATTTGAAAATAAATTCGATTACCTGATCTAATTATCTATTTCTAAATATCACATTCTTTAAAACTTTGGATAGTAAAGGATGACTATAAATTGTTTCTTGTATAAATAGATGTCAATTTCCGCTTATATTCGATTTGTCAATATATAGGCGGATACTGTTTGAAATATTTCATCGATGAGATGCTCGTAGGCCTCTATGCATATGTAGAAAGTTGAATTATCGTTTCTATTATCGCATAATATATTATGTGATGCCGAACCTTTTAGCGTTAGCGTATGTTTAGTCCCTGCAGCCACTTTACACATGAGAACTCCTGCAGATGCCGAGCTGAAACGTTCCTGGGGCATTCTATTTTTACATATTCAGGAGAAGAGATCTTTTCATACGTACTGATACTATGTGATTAGCTGACCTAGCAGTTTAATAGTAATAATAAAAGGAAAACATAGTTATTCAAATTTCTACTTTTTCTCGAAACTCTGACTCTTCTAAAAATTTTTATACTACGAAACTCGTAGCAACCAAATATGGATACCCATCTCTTCCATACGTCACGTGAGATTTTATGTATCTCTCTCGCGCTGTGTTCATTATATAGTTCTCTTTGCCTCATGCACCTAGTATTATATCTGTACGATCACCAGTTACAAATGAAACGATTAAAGGAAATCAAGAAAAGCTGGCTATAGGTAATAGTAATACTAAAGGGAAAATTAAGTTATTTAAGAAAGAAAGTTGCAGCAAAACAAGATAATTGGACAGGATGAGCCTTTTTTATTTCAATTTTGCCAGATGGAAAGGAAGTTTACTCTTTTAGAAAAAATGAACTAAAATATTTGACACTTTTTTAAAGCTCATAAACTCATAAATGTTGAGTTTATACAGTTCAGAGTTCAATTTTAAAGCAATTTGTTAAGTAAAATGTTAGAGTTTGAACTCCAAAATGTTGCTTTTTTTGTTGAAAAATGTAAAAATAATTCAAATTTTAAATTTAAATTCAACATTCTAGTAGAAAATGTTAGAAAAAATTTTAAAACTAGAATCTAAATTTGGAAAAAAGTAGAAATTTCGAGTTTAAAATTAAAATTTTGACATTTAAAAAAAATACCAGATGAATACACCAATCTTAAAAGTTAAAGGCAACATTTTAACAAAATATGTAGCATACAAAATGAAAACTAAATTATTGTAAACATTTAAAGAAAAGTAAAATTTTTGTCTTCGAAATTAAAATGTTACCTTTTTTGTTGATAGAATAAGTTCAAATTTCAATTTGAAGCTTCGAGAAGAGTCAAAATTTTGGAGCTTAAAATCAAAATTGTGAAATATAATAATATATTAATATATCTACCTATAATAAATTTCGAGTCTAGATGAGTTTATACTTCGATTTGATAAGGAAAATATTCGAATTTGAAGTCAAAATATCTTTTTTTGTCTAAAAATCTGGAAAAAAATTAACTTTCGATTTTGAAGTCAATATTTTAATAGAAAAGTCTAGAAAAAAATTTTACAACTAAAATTATAATTGAGAAAATATTAGAAAATTCGATTATAGAAAAAAACAGGAAAAAACGAAACCTTCTATCTTCCATCTTCAGGACAAAATTTTAGGAAAATATAGTCTTCAGTTAAAAATGAAAAACAGACTTATGGTCTCTATGTTTGTAAGAGAAACTTGAAAAAAATAATTGAGCAATACAGTCGGAAAGTTGATTAAAGACACCAAAAATGTAAAGCAGATGCAAGCATTTTTATATTTGACACAGCTCTAATGGAAGCTTTGGACGAGAATTAGAAGTAGACGGAATATTCGTAGAAGTGTGTGATACATGGAGCGTGTTAGCATAACAACGGCTAAACAAATTGCTGGTACAACTGCCGATGATGCAGTAATGCGAAACCTGGTCAGGTAATAGCAAATATTTATCGAAACATTGTGAAATTTTTAATATCTTTGTTTTTTAATAGTTAATAAAGTTTAAAAATTATAAGTATTTTTATATTAAAATGCATGGAAACGGCGAAATAATGCGTTAAAATTTGATAATAATAGTAAAATTTGATGATAAAAATTTTTAGAAAAAGACAGATTTCGAAAGAAAATTGAAATTTCGAAAAAAAAAATCCAAATTTAAAAAAGTTCGAGAATTTGAAGGGAAGTCAATATTTATAAATAAGTCGAAATTTTCTAAAGTGGAAACTTTTTAAAAGTCGATTTATTCAAAAAATGTTTATTTTACAAAAAAGTGAAAACTTTACGAATTCAAAATTGTGAAAAAATTCTCAGAAAACCGAAATTTTGGAAAAGTATAAACAATTTTTATAAAAGTCAAAATTTGGGGACTAACGAATTTTTCAAAAGAGTACAAAGAGCAAAATTTAAATTAATGATGGACATGTTGAAAGAAGGCTGCAATTTAAAAAACACATTTTCAAAATTCTAAGTTATCAAAAACGGTGACTTTAGAGAAAAGGACGAAAGTTTTTAAAACTACGCTAGAGTGAAAATTTAAAAAAAATAAAATTTAAAAGTAATGGAAAATTTGAAAAATCTTCAAATTTCAAATATATAGAAATTTTTACCAAAACTCAAAATTTTTTAAAACACGGATTAAAAAAAATCAATTTTCAAAAACGTCGAACTCTCGAGAAAAAGTCGAAAATTTCCAAAAAAAGGTGTATTGGAGACAAAGTCAAAATTATGAAAAAAGGTAAACACTCAAAAAGTGAAAACGTTGAAAAAAGGTAGAAAATTTTAAACAAATAAAAATTTCTATAAAAAAGTAAAATTTGAAAAAAGTATATATTTTAAAAAATGTCGAAATTTAATCAAAATTTTCAACGTCAATTTTTCTAAAATGTTTTACATCAAGTCAAAATTTTTAACAAAAAAAAATTAAATATAAAATCAAACGTCAAATTCTCCAAAAAATACTTTTTCAGAAAAGTAGAATTTTTCAAAAAGTATTAACCTTTTTTTTATGTTTAATCCACTCGCAAGGGGCAACCCCATTATGCGTTCAAAGCACTGTGAGTAGGTTGCGGAAACACGGATAGATGGCGATGAACCGCCTTCTTTAACAAGGATAGGTTGTAACTTTTGGGGAAAATTCCGTTCGGTAACCGGTTCCATATCTTGGAAGTTCTATGGAAAAAAAAGAATCTCAGTAGACAGAATTCCTCACTGTGTCAAGTTGGACTGAACAGGAATTTGCTGTCGACGACTGTCTTGTATGTCACAAAAACCTTGGCCTTGGGGGGATCAATTCTATTAGTTCCAGCGAGGTCGAATTTTGAACAAGTCTTGAGATAATCTAAGACATTGAAATTAAAGAAAAATATTTGCAAAGGTTAACGTTTCCCAAAGAAGTAGAATTTCTTACGAAATATTTGAAAATATTAATATTCCTAAGAAAATAGTTTTTTTTACATAAGTCAAAATTTATGAAAGAATCAGTATTTCAATAATAAAAAATGTAAAGCAGAAGTGAGTATTTTTATATTAAAACGCATGGAAATGGCGAAATAATACGTTAAAATTTGATTAGTCGATATTTTCAGAAAAAGACAAAATCTCGGGAGAAAATTGAAATTTCCAAAAAAAATCTAAATTTAAAAAAAATTCGAAATTTTGAAAGTCAACCTTTTCAAATTAGTCGAAATTTCAAAAACTGGGAATTTTCTAATAAAGTCCAATTATTTAAAAAATGTGTAATTTACAAAAAAGTGGAAATTTGGAGAAGTCAAAATTGGGAAAAAATTCTCAAATTTTAAAAAAGTACAAATAATGTTTAAAAAAGCCGAAATAAAATAAACTAATTTCTCAAAAGAGTACAAGGAGCAAAATTTCAATCAAAATGGATCTTTTGAAAGAAGTTATCAAAAAGGCGACTTTCGAATCCAAGTAAAAAGATTGAGACTTCCAAAAAGAGTAAATATTGAAAAAAATGTTTAAAAAACTTAAAATTTTCAGAATTGACATTTAAAAGAAAACATTTGGAAGTTTTATTTTTAAAGAGCCAAAATTGTCAAAATTAAGACAACATTTCGAGAAAAAGTTAACATTCAGAAAAAGTGGAAAATTAAAAAATAGTACTTATTTAAATGTCGAAATTTAAAAACGTGTATATTTTCAATTTATTTTTTTTTCGAATTCTTTAGTCAGAATTTTCAGAAAAAAAGTCTAAATTTTGATAGATTAGATAAGTCTCAAAATTTTCAAAAAAGTGAAATCTCAAAAAATATAAGTCTTGGAAAAAAAAACGTATTTTTGAAAGACTAGAGATTTTCAAAAAATTAGAAATTGAAAGTGTTCTTTTTATTCAATTGTATGTATTTTTAAAATAATTAAAATTCTTTAAAAGTAAAAATTTACAATAAAAATTCGAAGTTGAAAAAAAAGTTTTTAACACCGATTTGCCCAAAAAAGTAGGAATTTTTATCAAAGAAGTAAAAATATTTAAAAAGGGTCAACATTTTTAGTCTAAATTCTCGAAAGATTTCGAGAAAAGATTTTAGAAAAAATCGAAATTTTGAAAACAATCCGAGATCTTTAAAGGGGTGAAGAGTTAAAAAAAAATCAACATTTTTGAAATTGTCGATATTTTTCTAAAACGTAAAATTTTACAATTGACGTGTAAATAGAAATTTTCAATGTATCAAAATTTTGAAAAAGAGACAACATTTTCAAAATACGACAAAATTTGAGGTAAAAAATCGAAATTTTGAAGTAATACAATATTTGAATAAAATGGTTATTTGAAAATGTTGAAATTTATAAAAGTAGCATATTTTAAATATTTTAAAAAATAAGTCGACAAAGCGTTATGTTAAAAGGTAGTCAAAAATTAAAAATAGTCAAAATATTGTAATTTTTTGTAAGTTCAATCTAAAGGTCAAAATTCCCAATAAAGTCAAAATTTAGAAAAAAGATCAATTTTTTTAAAGTTGATATTTGAAAAGAGTGATTATTTTAAAAAGTCTAAATTTTCCAAACTTTCGAAATATTGAAAAAAATTCGATAATCCTTAAAAAATCAAAATTCTCAAAAAAAAGGCGAAAGTTTGTAAAAAGTTCAAATTATGAAAATAGCCTAAATTTTTGAAAGCAGTCCAAATTTTCATATCCTCAACATTTAAATCGTAGTCTGAAAGTAGGAACTAAGAATTTCCAAATCAATTTCAATCCATAATTAGGTGCAAAACAAGAATTTCGTTATTTATGGGGACAATGGTGAAATTTTAATCACAAGCGACACTAGTATCCCGTAATTTCGTCGACTAATTTAGAATGAAAGTAAAAGTGATACAAAATTGAAAACTCAGATTGAATCATTTGGGTTATTTCTGTGTCACGTCGCCGATCTTGGACTCATTTGTATTTTCGTTTGGAAAGAAAACCTAACGTTAACTTGAAGTTGCAGACAAGAAAGTCTAATGGCACGAAAACACGCGAAAAACCAAATCGTAATTACATATTCGGGTTGACTCGGTTTTGTGTTATTTGAATTGCATTTGTGAATATATTATTTAGCTATAAGGAAGTATACGTTTCCATGTAATTGCCTTTTAAGTGGCTCTAAGTTTAAATGGCGAATAAATTTCGAAATTTACATGGCACTATCGGCCACAGAAATAAAACTTTTAAGGTGAGAAAAACTCAGACAGTTCAGTCACGTCGGGTTATTTCCACTTTATGTTTGAAAGTGCATCGAAGTTTGATTAAGGTCAAAAAGTGTTTAGCGTTGACATATTTTGGACTTTACGTCTCCCTTGACGTTTAACTGCACATATTGCGAAACTTTTCTTATATATTTTGTTTATTTGTTTTGGGAAGTTTCTACCTGCTGGAAGCTGAAATGTATTTTTAAGAATTGACTTCGGAAAATTTACAATTGCGAGGACATTCATATTGTTTCGGGGTAATAAGGCAGGCTGCAAAAAGTGTAAGGGGTGTTTAGCAGAGGAGAAAATTTATCATTCACCGACTTCGCAGAAGTTAAGAGCACAACCGTTCGTTGGGCAGGGTGACTACACAGCAGTTCAGAACAACATGCCGCCAAATGATTTATCATTTGAGGTAAATTGCTGGATTTAGGGTCGGAGAATTTTTATTCGTCTTGCCATGCACTTCTCGCTGAAACTTGCAGGTGTAATTGGCTTTGTAAAAGTCCGTTTTTTGTTTGCCGATCCCAACTCCCCAACTCTTATTTATTGAAGAAAGAATACTTTGGTTTCCACAACAATGTTTTTTCTGGTTTAAAACATTTTTATTATTGGATACGTTAGCTACAAAAAATATTATAAGACCTTGTTGTAGAAAAGGTAATTTTCTATGAAAAAAAAGTAATAAAATAAAATAATAAAAAATAGTCTTATAATTTTTGAGTCTTGTTAGGACATATATCGAAAACATCATTTTTTCTCCATATCTTAGTAAATTTTTCCTGTAATATTCATGGATTTGCAGTGCAATTGTTTACATCTAAAAAATGTTACTGTTTACTCAAAAATATTAGATCTTTTCTTGTAAAAACTGTAAATAATCTCAAGAATTATTTGTTATCAATGTTTTTATTCATGGTTTCACTGTACAGTACAGAAAAGTCTACCCTAGTAGTTTGGTTATTGCGTGTAAAGAACAAAGTACATTATTAGACAGAGAAAAATGTTTATAATCAACATTGTTTCAGGATTTTATAGCTTAGTGAAGATGCTTTTTAAATCACAACCACGCCATCCCCCAACACATTTGATAACAGCAATCAGATAGAGAATTATGAGTCCACAAAATCGTAAAGCAATTACCAAAAAATTGTCAAAATTAGAACAGGATCCACTCTCCTATAAAAATAACACATTACCGCTCTTTAAACATATCCTAAAAAATCAAAAAGTAAAATTTGAAAACTTCAACGTTTTTCAAGTTTCTAATTTGTCTCGAAACTTTGACTCTTTTGAAAACTATACTATGAAACTCGTAGCAATCAAATAAGACTATTCATCTCTTCTAAACATCACGTGAGATTTTATGTATCTCTCTCGCGCTGTGTTCATTACATAGTTCTCTTTGCCTCATGCTCCTAGTATTATATCTGTACGATCACCAGTTACAAGATGAAACGATCAAAGGAAAGCAAGAAAAGTTGGCTATTGTAACTAGGGATGCAACATCATTTAAAAAAGCATCGATATTTGAACATCGATATTTTTTTCAATAAAACATCGATGTCTCAAACATCGGTATTCGGTATCGATACATGGATGTTTTTCCAATGTTTTTTAAATATTTAATTGCAAGTTTAAGAAGGCAAAATTAGGAAAGCGTAGAAAGGACATGAGTTTAAAAAGAATTTTTTTTAGAAATTTCGAATTTAATTAAAATTTCGACTTTTTTCTTGAAATTCCGTGATTAAAGTCGAAATTTCTGCTTATTTCTCGAAAATACCATTTTTTCTCGAGATTCCGCCTTTAATCTCGAAATTTCGACTTTTTTTTTAGAAATTTCGAGATTATTTATTTTTTCCACCAAATTTTTATAGTAAACTCAATATCTACGTTTTTTGAACTAAAAGATTAACGTTTTCAAAAAAAGTAGACATTTTGAGATTACAGCTCTACTTTTAAAACTTAAACTCAAAACTTTAAAAATTTCCACTTCAATCTCAAATATTTATAAAAAATATTCTATAAAAATTCAAGGTTAAATTCTGGATCTGAAGAAAAAGCCCACATTTCAAGAAAAAACTAGCATTTATAAAAATAAAATTCGATTTAATGCAAAAATTTGGAATTTTGAAAAATAAAAGAATTTTAAAAATGTCAAAATATTTAAAATAGTCAAATTTTCAAAAAGAATTTAAAATCTTAAGGAACTTTAAAAATTAAAAAAGTCAAAATTTTAACAAAACTCCTTTTAAAAATCAATCGAAATTTTGTAAAAATGCCAAACTTTATTAAAGTCGGAATTTAAAAAAAAACAGTTTTAAAAAATTTTCGAATTTTAAAAAATGTTGGAGTCGCACTAATTAAAACAAAAAAAGAATTCAAAATTTTTTAAAAAATAAAATTTTCAAAATATTTCAAATTTTTAAAAGAGTCGAAATTTTAACAGACTAATTTTGAATAGAATTTATAGTAGTCAAAATTTATTAAAATATCGACACTTTCATATAAAGTCAAAATTTCCAATAGAAAGATTTCCAAAAATATGGAAATTCTAAAAAACTAGTAAAAAATTTAGGCAAAATTTTGAAAGGGATTTGAAAAAATACTATTTTCAAAAAAAGGCTAAATTTTTGAAGTCCTACTAATTTTATCTAAAAACAAATTGTAATTTTGACCCAAGTAAAAATTTTCAAGGAAGGTCGAAATTTTGAAAAATGGTTGACATTTCAAACAGGACAAAATTTGGAAACAATGCTCAAAATTGAAAAATATCGAAATAAAAGAAAGTCGAAATTTTCAAGACAATTTGAAAATTTCAAAGGATGCTTTTCAAGAAAAATTTTAAATTTATTATTAAAAAACGAAATTTTCACAAGAAAAATTTTAAATATATTATTAAAAAACGAAATTTTCACAAGAGTCAATATTGTTTAAAAGTGGTTTTAATTTAACTTAAGAAAATGTAATTCTGAAAAAGTAAGAATTTAAAAAAAAATCAAAATTTTGAGCAATAGCCAAAAATTTTAAAAATAGGTGAAATTAAAAAAGCTGTTTTGACAAAATCTGAATTTTTAAAATAGTTGAAAATTTAAACCTAAAGCCTAAGCCTAAATGAAAAAAAAATTGACAATTTAAAAATATGAAGGTTTTCAAAAAAAATTCTAAAGTTTTGATCAACAAGTGAAATGTTGAAAAAATTACAAATTTTGAAATTTTAAAAAATAAAGAGATTTTAAAAATATCAAAATTTTTAAAGAAGCCCTAATTTTGAAAAAGAAATAACATTTTGAAAAAATTAAAAGTCGAAATTTTGCAAAGTGCTGAAATTTTCATAAAAAATTAAAATTTTCAGAAAAAATCTCAGATGTAAGATAATTCGAAATTTTTTAAAAATCTTGAACTTTTCAAAAAAGTCAGTTGATTTTCTAAATATGCCAAACTTTAAAAAAAAAGCGAAGTTCTGAGTCCTACTAATTTTTAAACGGAGACAAAATTTTGAAAGGAGACAAAATTTTGAAAATTCAAGTTTTGAAAGAATTTGAAATTTGATCTTTTTTTGAAAATTAGTAGGACCAATAATTTATTTTCAAAAGGTGACAAAATTTTGAAAGGAAAAAATCTTGAAAATTCAAAATTTGTAAAAAATTTGAAATATTTTAAAAAACGAAATACTTAAAAAATTCCAAATTTTCTGAAAAATAGAATATTTGAGAAGCAGACGAATTCTGGAAATATATCAAAATTTTTAACAGTCGAAATTTTGCGAAATATCCACAGTTTCATAAAAAATTAAAATTTTCAATAAAAAGTGAAGATTTCCAAAAAAGTGTATATTTTGAAAAATTCAAATTTCCTAAAAAAGTGTTTTGATCCGAAGAGTACGTTTGAAGGTAAAATTTTTCGAACAATGCAGACGTTTCGAAATTACAGACATAGATGGGAGAAAAACCTTTTAAAAGTTAAACCCAAAATTCTAAAAATTTGCACTTTACTCTTAAATATTTTTAAAAAATGTTCTAATTTTCGATAAAAATTCACGACTAAAGTCCGGATTTGGAATGAAAAGGTTAAATTTCGGAAAAAACTAAAATTTATAAAAATAAAATTGGGTTTAATACAGAATTTTAGGAAAGATTCAAGATTTCTAAGAAAATTTGGAATTAGAAAATATGCAATTTTCAAATTTAAAAATTTAAACATGGAATTTTGATAAAAATTTCTGGTAGTAGATATGAAGAGTTGTTTACTCAAAAATTGACAATTTGTCAAATATTTTAAATGTGGAAATTAGATTCTGCATTTTGAGAATTGTGTTTTGGTTTTAATTTGGAAATTTATATTTTTAGCTTAAAAATTGGTCTATTGCTAAATTTTCTTATCTTTTTTTATGAATATTTTGACTTTTTTTATGAGGATTTGAATTAAAATGCGAAATTACCAAAATCAAAAGTTCGAAGAAAGGCTATTTATGTAAAAAAGTTGTCTTGAAAAGAAGTGAAAATTTAAAGTTTAACTTAAAAATCTTGATAAAATAGGAATTTTCTGTTTGTCCCAAAATATAAAATAATAAATATTAAATAAATAATAAATAATTGTGAAAATTCAGTTTATGTTTTGGAGTTTTCAAATTAATACCCGAAATTACATTTTAAAAAATTCTTATTTTTCCTTCAAAATTTGAGGGTTTTTTATAGATTGTCAAATAAAAATATCTAAACTATGAATTTTTCAGATAATTGTATTGTTTTTATACCTGCGACATATAAATTCAGCATCAATTTATTAAATATACACTGCTTCAATCAAACGATTATTTACAAAATTGTGTGGTTGTTTGTACCATCAATATTTATTCTGTGTAATAGATGGCGCTAATTTTATGGCGATGCGATACATCGATTTTTCAAACATCGTTTATAAACTGTAAGATGTATCAATATTTTTTAGGCTTTACCATCGATGTTCACAAACGATACACCATGTTTTCAAAACATCGAACTATCGTTTGGATTCGTAATTGTAACTTAAAATTACAGCTAATTTTGACAATATTATTTATAAGGTTCGGTAAGTCGGTCGTTAATTTTTGGAACTTTCTCTTATAAGAAGTATGATAAGAGAGGGATGAATCCTTAGCAGGTTGTTAGAGGGAATCGATTGTTTAATCATTAGGTTCACTACTTTACATGAAAGTGATAGACTCGAAGGTAGACACATTAGACGAGTTTTAGGCACGTGCCTTTTAAAACGCACCTTGTTCCGTATAAAACCGAATTAGATCGAAGTAAATACAAAACTTTTTTGTTTGATAGCAGTAGTCAAGATACGTGTCCGCTGAAGTTTGCTCAGAAAGAGCAAAGTAAGCAATTTCGTTTCCCCTCGCTTCTATTAAAGTAAACCGATCCTCTGTGTTGTCTGTATTGGAATTTCTTCATTTGCAGTCCGTGAGATGGTAGCATGTGGGAAAGCGAGGCTCGGTCGAGAAAACCCTTCAGGTGGCAGAAGTAGAAAAGAGGTTGTATTGCTTTCCTAAAAAGTCGCCGAAATAGTTAGAACGGAAAACTTGAGCCTCCAGTAATGGTGTTTCTTTTATCAGTTTGTTGCTGCTAATGGGTCGAGAGGTAGTTAGCAACTTCAGCCATCGTGAGCCAAATGTTACAATACTCTGTTTCTCCCGTTCGGTTGGCGTACGTGTCAATTTGTAAATGTAACAAACTGGAAAAGGCTTCAGCAATTACAAACCTGCTTTACTTTCGAACCGGTTCATTTTGTATGAGCACAATTTATAACCCAAAGTTTAGACGCGAACTTCCACTTAACTACATTTCTCCAAACGTTTATTAAAATTGTTTATGATTATATATTAACGAAGTTTGCCTTCGAAATTTATGACTACATCTCCCATTTGCACTTAAAACATCCAATTGTGGACAACTGTGGAGTTTCGAAGACTCTAACCACGCATTAATCAACACCAAATCTGTACTCGTATATCAAAGGCGAATATCATACATAAAAAAAATTCTGAACACGAAATCTCCTCACATTTGGCGAATAGCATCCTTATAAGACGAACACATCCTCTAAGGAAGAATGTTTAGAAATTTAATTGTTAAGAAGGAAAAAGATCTATTGGGTTTAACATGTAATGAATGACTGAACGGGTTCCAAATAAAACAAAATGGTTGTACTTTAAATTGCCTATCCACACAAGGCCGTGCGGTAAATTTTCTCAGTATGATGCAACACTTGGAAATACCACCCCATACATTTTTTTCTTTAAATCAAAGAAAATCACCTTCTATTATGATTTAAATGATCGATTAAAACTGAAGTGTAAGCTTAAAGCAGAACTGGCAACACATATGTAGCAATTATTTCAAAATTTCGATTACAATACTTAATTTTTGTAATATCCCAATAATAAAAAATATCGAAGTTTATGCCGAAATTATGATCTCCTTGGGGAAATTTCAAATTTGACCTTTTTTTTTATCAAATTCTAGTTTTGAATTTGAAATTTCGACTTTTTCCAATGATTCGAAAATAGTTTTTAAATTTAGATTTTTTTAACCAATTTTATTCTTTAAATTACGAATATAATAAAAACTGGGAGAGTAAACTAGAAATTTTCCAAAAAAAATCATGGAATACTTTATTAATTTAAGTGTGTTTATCATTCTCAAAATTTTAAGGGTTTTTTTAATCAAAATTTAAACTTTTTCTCGAAATAAAAAGTTCGCATTTTTAGTATTTATATGTTTTTCCAAAATTTTGATTTTAATATGAATATGTAGACATTTTTCTTAAAATATAAACAGTCCTTATGCAACCACTAGCATTGCTTGTGGTCGAAATTCGACTAAAACCAAATACTACATGCTTCTATGCAATACTCAATTTTGCCTTGATGATTTAAGGCAAGGCGTGGGAATATAAAAAATTTCACTCTTGTTCGTAAATGTAGGTATGATTTTTTTATTGACAATTTTGACCTGTTTAAAAATTTCTACTTTTTTTGAAAATCTCAATTCTTTCTCAGGTTTTCGACCTTTCCTCGAAATTTCGACTTTTATTATATCATAAATTTTTATTGTTAAAAATTATGAATTTGCAACATTTTTAAAATGTCAGCTCAAGAAAAACAGAATCTTTGGTGACATCCACTTTATTTAAAAAAAATTTAAATACTTTTCAAATATTTTGAATATTTATAAGTAAGTAATTTGGGTTTTTTTTTGAAAATTTAGATTTTTCTTTCATATTTCAGCTTTTTCTCCAAATTTTTATTTTGTTAAAAATTTAGACTTTGTTTGAAAAATTCTTTTTTGAAAATCCCAGTTTTTTATAAATGTCGACTTTGAAAATTTAGATTCTCAAATTTGTGACCCTTTAATAGTTTTGACTTTGACCATTTTTCAAAATGTCTACTTTTTTTTAAAAAATGTCACCTCATTCGAATATTACTACTAATTTGAAATTTTCGATTTTTTCGAAATATCGGCTTTTTTCGAGACTTTTAATTTTTTTTGCAATCTTTTTGAATATTTTGACTTTTTTTTTATTTCGACATTATTGAAATTCCATTTTTTTAATCTGACTTGAAAATTTTGATTTTCTTGAAAATATGGGCACTTATTTCAAATTTCAATTTGCAGGTTTTTCAAAATTTTCACTTTTTTAAATTGACTTTTTCTAAAATTTTAGATTATCTTAAAAATGTTGATCTTTGATTTAAATTTTCGAAAATTTTAATTTTTAAAAAACTTGAAAATTTTGGTATATGGAAAATTCTTATTTCCACTTTTTTGTATACTTTTTTTTAAAAACTTCTACTCAAAATTTCTTTATACTTTTTCTAAATTTTGAGTTTTTTAAAAAAATCTACTTTTAAAAAAAATTAAATAAGTTCGAATATTTCAAAATTTTTAACCTTTTTTTTCAGGATTTTTAGTTATTTTAAACATTTCAAATTTTGTTCAGAATTTTTATTTTTCTAGTTCGCTTTTTGGGGGAATTTTACCTGTTCTGAGATTTTCGACTTTATGCGACTTTACGCGACCTTTTTAGTAATTTCCACTTTTTTTTTGAAATTTCATTCGATTTTCAGAAATGTTATTGATTCTTTCAGTTTTTACTTTACTTAAAGATTTTAATTTTTGAAAAATTCTATTTTTTTGGAAACTTTTGACCTTATTAAAATATTTGCTTTTTGTGAAATGTTATAATTTTTAAAATTTTGTTTTTTTCAAAATTTTATTTTTTTTTCAGAATTTGGTCTTTTTTCCAGTGTTTTTCATTTTTTTTAAATTTTTTCTTCAAAATGTCATATTTCTTTTCAAATTTTGAAACGTTTTATCGGTAAGTTTTTTGCAATTTTTTATTTTATCGAAATTAGAACATTTTGTGTTTTTTTTATAATTTTCACTTTTATCAGATATCAGATATCAGATCGACTTTTCTTTTTGAAACTTATGACTTATGTTTCGAAGTTTCGGCTTTTGCTTTACATTTCTAAAAAATTTTTTCGGGACTTGGGGTTTTTTTTTTTAAATTTGAACCTTGCAGCAAAAACACGTCAAGAACAAGAAAAAGTCAGACAAGAACAAGAAATTCGTGAAACACTAGCGGCATGCAGCGCTCAAAGCCACATTTGCCCACCCTTGTCATAAACCGATATGGAAAAGTCTAGCTGAAATCCAAGAATTCACATTGTCAATAACATTCAAATTTAATCTAAAAGTGAGCTAGATAATATTAAACAAATCACAAAATTGAAAAGAGCAATCGAAGAAACATATTTTTATTCTACAAAAGATAAGATATTGAAGCGAATAAGGATATAAATAACAATAATTGTAATGCAATTCTGATGCAAATCATTCTATTCCAAATATGTGTTGAGTTTTTTTAAACGTTGAGCATATTTAATTTGTTCAGTATTACACATTAAAAATAATTCAGATACTTTTTAGCAATATTATAATTGTTTATGAAAGAATGAAATTGAAGATATTATTCTATACAGCGACTTGTCAAACTATTGATAAATAGACAAATAATGGGGAAAGAAGGTTAGCAATTTTGATTTTTTTTTTGGTCTCTTTTTGACCCATCACGAAAAAGAAATGTTTGCAAGGCACATCCTATGCTGTTTATACTTATTCGAATAAATAACTGCAAGTTAAATTATCCAAAAATTTCTTGACCCATAACTTATCGTGACATTATCATGGCCATGTTCCGAAGATAGTGAGCTTGCTTGTTTACATGATGACTTTGCAAAATGGAACACATGTAGTGAATAATTATTATTTCCGGAACTCCGAATTTTCTATTGCATCAGCATTATGTCTAAACTAAAATGATATGCTGCACTGTAGGGGTCAGGATCCTTTCCTTGTTATTGAAATATTATTCAGGTCTTCCGGGAGCATAGATCTATGCCCCATTTTAAATCGCAGATCCTAAAAAGAAGGTTGTGACCAGTTACTTTTGTATATCTCTGTGAAGGGTAGCTTGACAGCCAGTGTACGAACAACTGTTAAAAAATATTAAATTTTCGCTGACTTTGGTTAACAAGATTTTTCGTGACTGGACGAGAACCGGTGTATTCAACGTGGCATGGCCATTGCCACTTTTTGCCTAGTGTTAATAAAATTATATTTGTATAACGCACATGCTCTATTTAACAATAAATGAACATAAAAATTTCACATTGTATATCAATAATATATTTGTATCGTTGGCGGATTATATCAATATAATTTTAAAAAAGGTGACAGCCTACTAAAAATTTTTGCTAAGCAAAGTAATAAAAATTTAAATTTTGAACAAAAATATCTTTACATAAAGTTGTGCAGGATTAGCGAGAGCCAATAAGTGGTTACATCTTTTTTTTTTATTTCAAGGTGTCGGCGTTATGATGGTAAAATATATGCCTTGATCCCTTGAAACAGATTTTTACAATCACTTTTCAACGCATACTAATAAAAAATGTATTGCAAGCAAAAATATTTTATGGACCCCCATTTCATTATTTTTCTTTAATAACTGATTTTACTGCACAACCTTTCTTTTCTTAACGCTATAAAACGATTAAAACAATAATAAAATTTAAAAAAATAACATCAATAAAATTGTTAATCGTTCAGGGATATTTAAGCAATTATTTGAAATAATGAATATGCAAAAAATTATCATATGCAAAGAGATATTAGGATGGAATTATATTAGATTAAAATGCACAAAATGCACGGTCACAAGGCCACATTAACTTTGCACATTTCCGCTGCAAAACTAAGTATCATAAACAAGACGTACGCACACATAAAGAAACTTTGACTTGTAATAGAACGCATATAGCAATGACATTGTATATATTACTGTTTTTAATAGTTACTATTTCCTTCGTGTTCATCTGGTGTAAAAACCGTTATGAATATTGGGCCAATGCTGGAGTACCTGGGCCAAAACCAACATGGATAATCGGCAACATCGGTCCCAGCTTGACGGGAAGAAAATCCTTCGGGCAGGTTTAGGTGAAATATTACAATTAAGTGTTTAGTTATTTTGCGATTTTCAATTTCTTGAGAACTAGAGCTAAAAACAAACATTCAAAACACTAAAACGAGAGCTGGTACTAAAAAATAGGATTAGAAACTAAAAATTATAAATTAGAACTCCAACTAGAAATAGAAGTAGAACTAAAACTATGTAGTACTCAGAAACTAGGACTATAAACTATAACTCCTAAAAAAAGCAGCAACAACTAGAACCAGAAGCCAAAAATAAAAACTGTAACTAGAAACTAGTTTGTGCAAAAAAGAATTAAATGTACCATCTTAGAATACTTTCCTTTTTTGAAATTTCTCTTTTTATCATAAAATGACTATTTTTTTTTTGTTTTGGTGGAACGGACTGGTCCTTGGTTATCTTCAAAAATTGAAATACGATTTTCTCTGAAGATGATAGCTTAGCTATAGAAACGCGTTAGAAGTATCTCTCTGGAGATGATAGCTTGGCTATCAAAACGCGCTAGAGGAACCTTTGTTGTGTATTTCAATTTTTCTTGGTTTCAGGGGAAAAGATTTGTATTTCAATTTTTGAATAAAGATATGTAACATTTTTTTTGCATAGTCTGCAGTTTACAGTCTATAGAATTCAATATTTTTGTCTAAAACTTGCGCGTTTCGTTTCTTTTTTGAAACCTCGACGTTCCACATAAAGCTTGAATTTCGAAAATGAAATTTTTACATTTTTCGTAAAATTACATCCTTATATTCAAAAACTATATTTTTTTTTAAAGTTGTGACTCTAAAAATTTCTATTTTTATCTGAAAGTTTTGGTTCTTTCCGAAGATTTTGAATACAATTAAAAATTTCCGTTTTATGTAAATCTTGCATTAAAACTTGATTTTCTTAATAAACTTCTAGTTCATCTCGAAGAGAGGTTTGAGCCTTTAGAGACCTGTTTATCAAGTAACAGTTTTTTATCGAAACCTTAATTTTTTTTGAACTTGGACTTATACTTAAAATTTTTACCTTTCTCCTGAAATTTTAACTTTATAATTAAAATTCAGATGATTTTTATCAATTTCTAGTTAGTTTTTCACAACATTTCGAGTTCTAATTGGAAATTTTTAACATTTTTAGCCTTAAAATTCGATGTTTTAAATACACTTTGGCTTCTTCTAAGAAGAATTTACTTTTCAAAGTATGTAGTTTAAACCTAAATCTTTTAATTTAAAACATTTCAAATTTTTTATCCATTTTTACCCAGAAAAAGGAAATAAATAGGTAAATTTTGTTTATATAATACAAAAGAGAGAATGTTTCACTTATTTGTTTATAATAATAATAATAAATAATAATAAAGTCCACCACAATATAAGGTTAAGTAAGTCAAATTACAAATGCAAAAGCCCTTTAATTTAATATTTCAAAATCCAGCCAAATTCCTCCTTTAGCCGCCAACATGAATGAGCTGGTGTCGACCTCAATGGACAACTTCATTTTCCCGTTGAGTCTCAGGTTGAAATTAATCACAAGCTGCACAATACCAATTTTCATCTGAATGGACGCCAGTCTCTGCCTTCAAATCGATTCGCTTTAGCAACCGCTCGATTTGGGACTCCAAAACATACCTATGGAAGCCCGAGGTCCTTCCCCGAAAGGTAGATAGGTATACTTCACCAGATTTTGGTTTTCTTCCCCCAAAAATCATTCCGGTATGAACTTGGTTAAATTCGGGTAGTACTCCGGGTCCATTTGCAAGCCAAATAGACGTAAAAGCTCTTAGAGACCTTTTTAACAATTTACAGTTTTTTCTTGAAATTTTAATTTTTTTCAACGTTAGCTTAAACTTAAAATTTTTACGTCTCTTCTAAAGTTTTAACTTTCTACTTTAAATCTGGACAATCTTTCTAGTTTCCAATAAGTTTTTGACAGCATTTCGAGTTTAAATTAGAAATTTTTAACGTTTTTAGCATTAAAAGTCTATTTTTTTGTAATATATTTCGCGTTCTTCTAAGAAAAATTTATCTTTCAAATGTAGTAGTCCAAAGCTAAAACTTTGATACTAGAACATTTAAGATTTTTTTATCAACTTTGAACAACCGTTTTCTAAAATTTTCGATTTCCTTTCTCAAACTTTCCAACTTGATCTTGTAATGGTTACCCACAAAAAGTTAGATTTTATTGGTATAATACCAAAGGTAGAATGTTTTATTTATTTATTCAAATTCTAAGCAGATTCAATTGACATAAAACACTAATAGGTAAAGTTCATTACAATACAAGACTAGGTAAATTTAACTACAAAAGCAAAAGTCTTTTAGTTCAATTTTTCAAAATCCAGCCAAATTCCTCCTTTAGCAGCCAACAAGAATGAGCTGGTATCAACTTCAATGGGCAACTTGGTTTTCGCGTTAACTCTCAAGTTGAAATTATTGACAAGGTGCACAATACCAATTTTTATCTGAAGCAATGCAAATCTTTGCCCTGGAATTGAAACGGTTTATCAACGGCCATTTTGGTATGGGCCCAAGCACCTTCACTCTGGCCCAATATTTATTCCGGTTTGGTACCCCAAAACATACCTATGCAAGCCCGAGGTCCTTCCCCAAATGGTAGATAGGTATACTTCACCAGATTTTGTTTGTCTTCCCCCAAAAATCTCTCCGGTATGAATTTAGTTGGATTCGGGAAGTACTCCGGGTCCATTTGCAAGCCAAACAAAGGTAAAACTACACTAGTACCTTTTGCTAAGGTAAGGGACATTTTAGTGAAATTTAGACCTATATCGTCGGTGTTAAAGGTGTAGTCTTTGGTACAAACTTTCTGCAGGTGGTACGCTGGAGGATTTCTGCGGATAGTTTCTGAAAGACACCAAAGTGTTTCCGATCCAAGAGAATGAAAAAATCTCATCGACTGTGACCTACCTGTGAGGACTGCGTCCAAATATGTCATTTCCTGCACCATTTCGTACGTTAACTTTCCTTGGTTCTTGCTAAAAAATGTTTTGATTTCGTCTCTTAGTTTGTTCTGTACGTCCTGATGGGAAGCAATCTCGAATAAAGCAAATTGCATCACGATTGAGCTTGTTTCGAAACCATCAATAAAGAACCCAGCTGCTTGAGCTATGATGTCAGTATCACTGAATTCGTAAGCGGTACACGTTTCTTTCAAATCGTTCAACATGTGTAAGAAGTCATGTCGGACAATGTTATGCTCTTTGCGATACTTCAACGTTTCCAGTACGATGGCAGTGAGTCTGGTCGTTAGATCGTTGGGTGTAATTGACACTTTAAAAATTTTCGATAAGCTAGGGAACATAAATAAGGTGAGCAACTTCATAGTGTCCCAGGTACTAGGGTTAGAAAATGTTCTGCCAATATCTCTGAATTCAGATTTTGGGTCATCAAAACTTTTGCCTTCTAATCCATAGGCACAAGAAGCTATATTGTCGGTTGTGAATTTTGCGCACAACTCTTTGGTATCGAGTGGGCCTTTTTCACTTTCAACATAACGCACCATACGTTGACCAACCTCATTTAGTAAAGGGAAGACTGCTTTGATCTGGAATGGAGGGAAAATTTACTGGATGCTATGGAGAACTTTTTGACTTACTTTGGCACTTGAGAATAGACCGATCAACTGGGATCTTACAATCTTCCAACGTTCACCTTTTAGAGAAAATAAATTTTTTCCAAATATTGGGTCAACTTTTTCATCTATCTCGAGGTCGTTGTCATGAAAATGGTCGAACATTCGTACAGTGACATCTTTAATTAGATTTGGATCTCTTATCATTAACGTTGGTGTGAGAGCTCGGTATAGTCCAACAAATGGTAGATCCTTGTACTCACTAAAACGATTATTCTAGTCCTAATGTTTGTGAGAACGTTTGTTCTCACTGGTGAAAACAGGTAGATAAAGCAGAACTACTTTGACGTGTTGGCATTTTTATAAAAAAATGTAGGTTTTTTATTGAACTAATCCAAATATTTTTTGTATTACTTAATTTCTGTGACTAGTTTAACAAAACTGTGCACAAGCCGGCAAATTTCTACAACCGGTTCTGTGCCTACTCCCCTTTCCTAAAGATTTAAGCCGACTGCATTATTTTTGTAAATTAATTTAAACCTAATATTAATTATACATTTGAAAAAAACACTTACTTGTAATAATCAACGTAAATTTGGCCAAGTGTCTTTTTTCGTGACAGGCTGGGGCCAATGTTTCCAATTAGCCATTTTGGTTTGGGCCCAGGTACCCCCACTTTGGCCCAATATTCATAACGGTTTTTAAACAAAATATACAAAACAGATAACGCACCGATCAAAAATAGTAGAAGATACAACATCGTTAGCGAATCTGATCTGTTACATGTCAAGGTTGAAATAATAATATGTTTATTTGGTTGTAACTTTATCGTAATATGTACATTAAATATAATTGGTGATGTAACCGCCGCAATAACGCAAATTTGATCCTCTCGAGATATCAGTTTGGACCGTACTCTGCCAGTTTAAAATAATTTTAGTTCAAAATGTAATCTGGCTGATATTTAGCTCTTTCGTTAATAATTTTGTAGTTATTTTTAGAATTTATTTCTCTCCCCGACGTGATTTTATAATATAAATATTTTATGTTATTTAAAATACAGGAACATTCGTCAGATTTTAATGTATGTGTCTATTACTAGTAAATTATTATAATCAATTAAATATTTACAATCAGTAGTTTTGGAGAATAACGTCTAGTCACCCACTAAGCTCAAACAAGCCCTGACACGTATTTCGAGAAAAATTAAAATTCGGGGACTCAAATTTTAATTCCAAAAGGACGTGAAAATAAAAAAAAATTTCTTCCTTGAATTTTCAAGAAAAATGTAGACATTTCATAAATTGAAATAAAAATCATGTTCCCTAAAACCAAGAAAAATTAAAAAACACAACAATGGTTGCTCTAGCTATCATCTTCAGAGAGATACTTCTAACGCGTTTCTATAGCTAAGCTATTCATCTTCAGAGAGAATTGTATTTCAATTTCTGAAGATAACCAAGGACCAGTCCGTTCCACCAAAAGAAAATAAAATAGTCATCATATGATATAAATAATAGCCGAAATTTTGAAAAAAATATACACCAAAATGTCAAAATTTATAGTTTATAAACAAAAATTTGATTAAAAAAGAGGTTAAAAATTTAGTTCACAAACAAAAGTTTAATGATGGTCTATTTAAATTCAGGAACGGTAATTAAAAAAGTCGAAGTTATAAGTTTCTAATTAAGTCCTGAATCAAAAATCTATGAGCGAAAAAGAGTGATTCTTTCTCGAAAATTAAAATTTTTTTCGTCCTTATTTGACATTGTAATATTTTTGATGGAACGGACTGGTCCTTGGTTATCTTCAAAAATTGAAACACAGAACTTGTCCCCTGAAACCAAGAAAAATTAAAAAACACAACAAAGGTTGCTCTAACGCGTTTCGACAGCCAAGCTGTCATCTTCAGTGAGAAACTAACATCTAATCTTAAAATTAACCCTTATATACTAAAAATATTCACTTCGTGCGTGATCGGCCGCACCCGAACGTGCATCCAATCATACACGTCGTTGTGTCACAATTTCTTATATATCAACCTTAACTATTTTTAACAGGGATGAATGGCCTAAAGGTCCAGCGCAACCATTCATAAGGTTGTTTCCAGCCTTATGGATGGCTAAGCTCTCACATGCATTTAACATATAATTCTTATTAACTACTCTTAACAATTTAATATCATTATCTATCCTATGATCTAATTCAAAACCATGTCGAGCCACACTTGACTTCTCAGCTCTTTCGTACCTCAAATGAGCCAAATGTTCTTTGAGTCGGATTTTAAGAGATCGTCTAGTTTGTCCGACATACTTTTGAGGACAATCCCTACATGAAATTTGGTAAATACCAGACTTATCTGTTTGCTCTACTTTATCCTTTAAACTACCTAAGAGCGAATTTAATTTTCCATTAGAAGTATAAATAACCCGAAAACCCCGATTTCTTTCCGAATTTTACGAAATCAGGGTTTTCGGGTTATTTATACTTCTAATGGAAAATTAAATTCGCTTTTAGGTAGTTTAAAGGATAAAGTAGAGCAAACAGATAAGTCTGGTATTTACCAAATTTCATGTAGGGATTGTCCTCAAAAGTATGTCGGACAAACTAGACGATCTCTTAAAATCCGACTCAAAGAACATTTGGCTCATTTGAGGTACGGAAGAACTGAGAAGTCAAGTGTGGCTCGACATGGTTTTGAATTAGATCATAGGATAGATAATGATATTAAATTGTTAAGAGTAGTTAATAAGAATTATATGTTAAATGCATGTGAGAGCTTAGCCATCCATAAGGCTGGAAACAACCTTATGAATGGTTGCGCTGGGCCTTTAGGCCATTCATCCCTGTTAAAAATAGTTAAGGTTGATAGATAAGAAATTGTGACACAACGACGTGTATGATTGGATGCACGTTCGGGTGCGGCCGATCACGCACGAAGTGAATATTTTTAGTATATAAGGGTTAATTTTAAGATTAGATGTTAGTTTCTCTCTGAAGATGACAGCTTGGCTGTCGAAACGCGTTAGAGCAACCTTTGTTGTGTTTTTTAATTTTTCTTGGTTTCAGGGGACAAGTTCTGTGTTTCAATTATTGTAATATTTATTTCAAAAGTCAATACTCGATTTTAAAACCAAAAATTTAAAAGTCTGATTTTCTCAAAGAAATATCGACTTCTTTTTCAATTTGCCTTGTTCTCGAAATTTGGATTGATTCAATTTTCGAGTTTATTTTTTAAATTTATTTGTTTTTTTTTTGACATTTCACTCATTTTTTAAAAATTCGCACTTTTTATTTAATCTGAGTTTTTGGAAAGAGCTTGTTTCTTAAAATTTACGTTTTCTTAATTCAAGGTTTCTCCTTTCAACTTTTTATATTTCTGTAAATTTCAACTTTTTTTTGGACTTTGTTTTCTCACAATTCTTTTTTTAGGAAACCTTATATAGATGTTATTATCAAAATTCTTAGACTTCATTAGGTAAAATCAACTTTTTTTTCTCAACAGTGAACTTATTTGAGATATATTTTTCTTGGTCCAGTTTCTTTCTAGAAAATTAATTAAAGGATTTTTTCGAATTTCGTCTTTTTATTTTAATTTCCGATCTAAGCTTTTTAAGTTAATTTTTGCTCGCGATCCTCAAAATTTGTCTTCATTTCAGAATTTTAACTTGTTCTTAAAAATTGGTATTTTTTGCCAATATTTCACTTTCTATTAAATAATTTAAATGTTCCTCAAGGTTTCATTAAAATTTCAACTTTTTTCACAATACGTCTTTTTTCTTAAATGATTTTTTTCTAAAGAATAATCATAAAATAATTTCACTTTTTTATCAATATTCAGAATTTCTTATTCCTAAAATTTAGACTTTTTTCTCCAAATTGCTTTTCTGCTTTCTCAAAAATAGGTAAGAACTTTAATAAAAAAAAGCAGAAATTTCGTAAAAATTATTTTCAGGAAATTTTAACTTTTTTTCGAAATTGGCTCAACGGTCAACCCATTATTTAAAACTTCTATTTATTACAAAAGCTAACTTTCTCAACAAACTTCTACTTTTTATAAATTTTCACTTTTCATCATTTTTTTTATTTGAAATTTCGATATTATTTTCTGAATTCGTGTTTTCTCAGAAAGTTTTCTTTCCCAAAATTTCGACTTTTTCTAAAAATAAACTTTTTTTATTTCCGAATTGCTGAAAACTATTCACTTACAAAATTTGCATTTTTTCTCGAAATTTCCAAACTTCTTTTAAAACACAACCATATTTCCACAAATTTTTACGTTTTCCTTGAAGTTTGCATTTTTAATCAAAATTTTGATTTTTTTTTCAAAATTTGGCTTTAAGTGAACTTCTTCCTTAAAAGTTGACTTTCTCTGAGAAATATCATCTTTCTTTTTAAAGTCCGGTCTTTTCCTAGAAATTTAGAGATCTTATTTCTAAATTCATCCCTTTTTTATACAGTGTGTCCCAGTGGGCGTGAAATTACATGAGTAACTTCGTTATTAGTAAAGATACAAAGTCGATTAAACGGGCAAAGTAGTGGGGAATTTTGTGCCCATTAACATGCCATTAAGAAAACAATTGAATATCGGCTTCTTTAGATTTTGCAATGTGTCCCACGTCCACTGGGACATACTGTATATTTTCTTTCGATTCCCCAAATATGACCATTTCTTAAAAATTCGAACTTTTTTCACAAGATGTTAAATTTTTACGTAAAGTTCCGAAATTGTTCCAAATTGTTTTTGTTCTTTTAGATTTTTCTTAAAGTTGGACATTTTATGGAAAAGTTGACTTTTAGAAATTTCACATTTTCAGTCTTGAAATTACGACCTCTTTTTCTAAAAAAATTCAAAACGTTATTAAAAAAATTAAAGAAAGATACACAGGATGATTCAACATTCACTGCAAGAGTATATTCTTGGGGCTAAGATAAGACTTTTTCCTTCTGTAAACATTTGTCCCTAATTGCACACCGTTCGAGCAGTAATTATGTCAGGAAAAAATATATATTTTTTGGAAATTGCGTAAGTATTGTATTTCTTTGAATTTTAGAATTTTTTTTAAGCAATGGGAAGTTCAGAAAGTATATATTTAAAAAAAGTTAAACTTTCAAAAAGTCTTCAAATGTAGTTAATTTTGAATAAAATTGTGAAATTTTAAAGAAATAGACATTTTCCAAAAATTTGAAAATTCGATGAAATGACAAAATTGTCAAAAAAATTCGTGATTCTTAAGAAAGTTGAAATTTTGTAAAATAGTCTAGAATTTCATAAAGCGTAAAAATTGCTAATACATTTTGTGATTCAACAAAAATCAAAAATGTTTAGTGAAATTTTCCAAAAAAGTAGAAATTTTTGAAAAATCTAAATTTTAAGAAAAACCAAAAATTTTATCAGAAAATTCAATATTTTCGAAGAGTAGAAATTTTGACAAATTTAAAATTTTAGAAAATCAAAATTTTGAATAGTTGCAATTTTGAAAAACATTGAAATTTTGAGCAAAATTTGACAATCTTCTAAAAATTGCAAATTCTGACAGGAAATCAAAATTTTGATAGTCTAAAATTTGAAATAAAATGGAAATTTTAATACACAAATTTTCAAAAATACCGTTCTTTCAATAAAAAGTAAGAATTTTCAAAGAACGGAAAATTAAAAAAAAAACGTCGAAAATTTTAAATATATCAAGTAATTAAAAAGCATAAATTTTGGAAAAAAATACCACAAAAGTGAAATCAGAATGAGAACGAAACGTAAGTGAAAGAATTTCTCTGACGTCTACCAAGCTAATCAAATTAATGTAAATGTTTAGTACCAGACAAACGACTACTTCTCTCTACGTGCTTTACTTAATTCGTCATTTAAATAGAAATGGCAATAATATTAGCCTATGACATATTCAAATGGCTGCTCTGCAACGCTGTCTGTAGTGGGCTAATATTAATCAGTTGAATAGCACGAATACTACGGTATCACTTTGACAGCACCTTACTTTTAGGTCGCAATGGCAAACATAGGGCGCACCAACTGTAGATTTTATTTAAATAAAACAAAAACATTTCTTTCTTAGCTAATTTAATAAAATTTTGCTTACATTAATTTTTTGGCAACCAACATGGAGTACCAAGCAAAGTGTAATACAAGACTAAGAGAGTAATAGTGTTTTAGCCTAATTTTTCATAGTCCAGCCAAATTCCTTCCTTAGCAGCCAAGAAAAGTGCCTTGGTGTCGACCTCAATGGGCACCTTCGTCTTCCCGTTAGCTCTCAAGTTGAAATTATTCACAAGGTGGCAAATACCAACCTTAATGTGAAGTAATACAAATCTTTTCGCTAGAAGTGATTCGTCTTAGTAGCGACCCCTATTTGGTGCCCCCAAAACATACCTATGCAAGCACGAGGCTCTTTTCCAAACGGAAAATAGGTATACTTCACAATATTTTTCCTCTCTTTTCTTAAAAACCTCTCCGGAATGAACTCGGTGAAATTCGGAAAGTATTCCGGATCCATTTACAAACCAAGCAGAGATATAACAATACTAGTACCTTTTGCTAAGGTGACGCCATTTAAGTGAAATTCGAACTAATATCGTCGCTGCTGAACGTGTAGTCCTTCGTACAGACTTTTTGCATGTGACGAGATGGGGGATATCTTCTTAAAGTTTCTGAAATAAATTGGAGTGACCTCTTTTTCGAGCTGATCGTGAATCTACCTGCGAGAATTGCATCCAAGTATGGCATACCCTGCACCATTTCGTACGTTAACTGTTCTTGGTTGTTACGCAAACATTCGTTGATTTCGTCCCTTGCTTTCTTCTGTACTTCTTCGTGTGAAGCGATCTCGAACAAGGCGAACTGCATCACATCATAGCTGGTTTCGAAGCCTTTAAGAAAGAATCCTGCTGCTTGCCCAATAATATCCATATCACTGAATTCATAAGTGGTGCACGAATCTTTCATTTCATTAAGCATGTGCAAAAAGTCGTGTCGGATAATATTATGCTCCTTACGGTACTTTAACGTCTCCAAATACGATGTCAGTTATTCTAGTTGTAAGAACTTTAGGTATAATTGCTACCTTAAAGATTTTCGACATGCTAGGGAATATTAATAGTGATAGTAGTTTGATCCTTTCAAGGTGCTGGGATTGGAGAATAATTTTCTGCCAATATCTCTAAATTCTGATTTTGAATTATCAAAACTCTTGCCTTCTAGTTCCATAGGCGCAAGAAACTACATCATCTGTTGTAAATTTGGCGCACAATTCTTTGGTATCAAATGGACCATTTTTACTTTCAACGTAACGCACCATCCGTTCACCCACTTGATTTAGCAAAGGGAACATGCATTTTATCTGGAAGAGATTGGAAATAAATTGGATGCTATGGAGAATGATTCGACTTACTTTAGAACTTGATAATATGCCAATCAGCTGAGACCTTACAAGTTTCCAGTGGTCACCTTTTAAAGCAGATAAATTTTTACCAAATATTGGATCAGTTTCTTCATCTACGTCAAACTCGTTGTCTTGAAAATGATGGAACATTCAAACCATGATATCTTTGACTAGAGCAGGATCTCTTATCAGTAGCGTTGGAGTAAGTGCTCTGTAGAGTCCAATGAATGGTAGATCTTTATACTCACTAAAACGATTCATTTAGTTCTGATGTTGACATGTTGAAACAAAGACGATTTTGGTGTTGGCATCTTAATAAAAATTACAAGCTGCTGCAGACATATATATCTAAATAGCACTGCGATGTAAAAAATTATTTTTTAACCGGATTACTGCTTGCCCCTGCTTTCTCAACGGCGAACAAATTCCTTTTGTTTTTTCTAGCTGTACCATTTATTGAAGTTTTGGATTTAAGTCTAATTTACTTACCTATAATAATCGGCGTAAATTTGGCCCATGGTCTTTCTTCTCAGGCTGGGGTCGATGTTTCCAACTATCCATTTGGGTTTGGGTCCAAGCACTCCTACTTTAGTCCAATATTCATATCGGTTTTTTAAGTAAATAAACAAAATACACAGCGCACCAATTAAAAATAGCAAAAGGTATAGCATCCTTAACAAATAAGATCTGTTAGACGTCACGACTTAAAAAAATTAATTTGTTTTATTTTGGATTAATTAGAAATAAAATGGTTAAAAAAGTTGAATTTAAAAACGGTCAGATTTGCAAAAATATTGAAATGTCGAGTCAAAATTTAAAAAAAGGGATGCCTATTCAATAACAAGATGGGGATTTTGAGAAAGGTCAAAACTTTCAAACATAAGGTCAAAAATGTGAAGAGTTAAAATTTTGAAACATATTCAAAAGTTTGAAAAAAAGTCAAAAAAATAATTTGTTTTGAAATAATAAAAAGGACATTTTCAAAAAAGTTGAAATTTCTAGAAAAAAATAAAAAATATATAAATTATCAAAATGGTTTTGACAAAAAATCAAAATATAGGTATACAAAAAAGCCAGAGTTTCAAAAAAACCTAAGCTTCGTAAAAAGTTGAAATTTTGGGAGTCGAAGGAGAAGAGGTCAACAGTTTGAAAAAGTAGACATTCTTTCTCTTCTTTCACGAAGACAAACTTATCAGAAAATATTTCTAATAATTTTGGTTTTCTAGTTTTTACATAGACTCAGAACCTATCCTTTTTTCTAAAAATGTTGAAATAATTTACAGTTTCCGACCCTTACTTTGTTGAATTCTCTAAAATTTATAACTATTAAACTTTATTAACGATTAAAAAGCAACAGATATTAAAAATTCCACAATTTTTCGATTATTATTTGCTAACACAGGACCAGGTTTCGCATTACTGCATCACTAAACGGAATATTCGTAGGAGTCTGTGATCCATGGAGCTTGTTAGCATAACAACGACGGCTAAACAAATTGCTGGTATAACCGCCAATGATGCAGTAAGGCAAAACCTGGTTCGGTATTAGCAAATATTTATCGAAACATTGTGGAGTTTTTAATATCTTTTGCTTTTTAATCGTTAATAAAATTTAATAGTTATGAAAATTAAAATGTTGAAACAAAACTCGAATCTTGTTTTTTTTTTAATTGTTTGAACAGTTGGATGCATTAGATTTATTTTTCAAAAACTTCGATCTTTTTCTTATTTAGATTTGAATTTAGACTTTGGAACATAGGTAATATTCCAGATAGATTTTTGGACAAAGGCTTAAGTTTCAAATAACGTTGATAATTTTTAATATAAATGTATAATCTGTACTTTAACTTCAAAAATTTTGGATAAGAGAAATAATACTTTGTGATGAAAATGCAAATAGTGGATTTTTTTTAAACGTTGAGGTTGTCTTCAAATTGCGTTTATTGTTTTCTCAAAATTTCAAAGTTATTCAGAAACTTTTGTAAATTTTTGGGTTTCAGCTTGAGATATCTGAACTTTAAAGCAAAAGGCAAACTTCAAAAATAAAAAAAATGGTTTATACGAAAAGTTTTCTCAAATATTTTATTTAATTCTCTAATTTAAAAATTTGCCTTTTGTAAAAGTTTTTAAGTAAAAACTCGAATATTCCTAATTTTATCAAATATTTCAATTCGGATTCTTAAGCATTTTTCTATAAATGTAGTTTTTCTCGAAATCTCGGATTCTTTTAAAAACAAATTTTGAGTAATTTGCAAAAGGTGATTTTTTTTTCGAAACACGGTTTCAAGAGGTTAAATTCAATCATTTTTATTTCAAAGTTAAAATTTTAACCTTCGAAGTGTTAAATTCTTTTCCACAGCTTTGATTTTAAACTCGAAATTATAAGTTCTCCTAGAAATGTAATGTGATGATTGATGAAATCTTTAATTTAAATGTGGAAAGTTCGGAAATTAACTCAAATATTTGAAATTAAGCCAAATATTTGTGCATAAACTCGAAATTTAAAAGAAAATGAAAAATTAGGTAATCTTGGAGACTGCCGACAGAAGTGAAAACTTAAGTCTAGGAAATAACAGTATCTGATGAGCATTAACGCTGTATAAAATTTCAAATTCTTAAATTACATAGTATTGAAGAAAAACCTCTTTGTGACACACGGACGAATGGACCAAATGCAGGTTTTATTTGAATAATAAAAAAGCAGTACTTTTTGGTTTCTTTATTAAAATTTTATTCAAATTCCTCTTTTAGGAACCAACATAAAGTATTAAGCAAAGCTTAATTCAAGACTAAGTAACATCTAATGAAAAACCAAAGGAATTTTAGTTTAATTTGTCATAGTGCAGCCAAATTCCTCCCTTAGCAGCCAAGAAGAGTGTGTTGGTATCCACCTCAATGGGCACCTTCGTCTTCTCGTTAACTCTCAGATTGAAATTATTCACAAGGTGGCAAATACCAACCTTAATCTGAAGCAACGCAAATTTTTGTCCTAGAAAAGACTCGTCTAAGCAACGACCCCAATTTGGTACCCCCAAAATATACCTATGCAAGCACGAGGTCCTTCCCCAAACGGAAAATAGGTATACTTTACAAGTTTTTGCCTTTGTTCCCCTAAAAACCTCTCCGGAATGAACTCGGTCGGATTCGGGAAGTATTCGGGATCCATTTGCAAACCAAGCAGAGATACAACCACACTGGTACCTTTTGCGAAGACGAAGGACATTTTAGTAAAATTTGAACTGATATCGTCGCTGCTGAACGTGTAGTCCTTGGTACACACTTTTTGCATGTGATAAGATGGGGGATGTTTTCGGAGAGTTTCTGAAAGAAAGTAGAGTGATATCTTTTCCGAGCTGATCATGAACCTACCTGCAAGAACTGCATCTAAATAGGACATATCTTGCACAAGTTCATATGTTAACTGTTCTTGGTTCTTACTCAAGCATTCTTTGATTTCCTTTCTTAGTTTATTCTGCACTTCTTCATGTGAAGCAAGCTCGAATAAAGCAAATTGCATGACATCTGAGCTAGTTTCGAAAGCATCAAGAAAAAATCCGGCTGCTTGGCCAATAATATCCATATCACTAAATTTGTAAGCGGTGCACGATTCTTTTATTTCATTAAGCATGTGCAAAAAGTCATGTCGGACAATATTATTCTCCTTGCGATACTTTAACGTCTTCAATACGATAGTAGTTAGCCTAGTTGTAAGATCTTTAGGTATAATTGCTATTTTAAAGATTTTCGACATGCTAGGAAACGTGAACAGCGACAGCAGTTTCATACTGTCCCAGGTATTGGGGTTGGAGAATAATTTACGGCCAATATCTCTAAATTCAGATTTTGGATTATCAAAACTCTTGCCTTCCAGTCCATAGGCACAAGTAACTATATTGTCCGTTGTGAATTTGGCGGATAATTCTTTGGTATCAAATGGGCCATTTTCACTTTCAACGTAACGCACCATACGTTGACCTACTTGATTTAGTAAAGGAAAGATGGATTTCATCTGGAAGATATTGGAAATCTATTGGATGCTATGGAGAATGACTCGACTTACTTTGGAACTTGAGAATATACCAATTAGCTGGGATCTTACAATTTTCCAATGGCGACCTTTTAAAGCAAATAAATTTTTACCAAATATTGGATCAGCTTCTTCGTCTATATCAAAATCGTTGTCATGAAAATGATCGAACATTCGTACAGTGATATCTTTAATTAGGGCAGGATCTCTTATCAATAGCGTTGGAGTAAGAGCTCTATACAGTCCAACGAATGGCAGATCTTTATACTCACTAAAAGGATTCTTTTAGTTCTGAGGGTTTTTGTTCTACAAAAGTAGGTGAAGCAAAGACGATTTTGGCGTTAGCATTTTAATTAATAATGCAAAATTGCGATTACATCCATGAATGATCAACATCGAGTTCTATATCGAAATAACTTTTGCATCCAGGATACCAAATGCACCAGCCTGCTTTCCTTACGCTCAAAAATATTCGCAAGAGTCTAGATCTAAATAACCAGCAATATCGTTTTGAAAAGCAAAGCCTCTTTTTTTCTTACTCAGGACCGTGCCTTACTATGATGCAAAGAGGCAACCGCATCAGGCGGCACCTTAAAGGGGTGGCATAAGCAGCTAAATCAAAATATAATTTGAGTCATTCAATAATTAAAAATGTTTACACATAGCTTTTCTCTATCGGTCTACGTCAAGGGTGGGCAAATGCGACTCTGAACCCACTATGTTGCTCTTCATTGAGCTGAGTGCGGCTCCCCTTCAAATTTTAATGTTTTTCATTCATTCAGAACTTTCTTATAATCTCTTGTTAAAATCCTAAGCTAAAAATGAAGTAGAATTCCGAAGTGTATAAAAAAATGTTCGAAATTACAATATTAAAATTACGATTTTCGAAAAAAAGGCGGAACTCTTTGTGGATAAAATTTCGAACCTAAACTCGCGATTTTGGTAACATAATCTCAAAATTTAGATAAAATGGAATTTAATAGATATAAAATCAGAAAATATTCAAAAAACTTCTTAAAATTAAAAAAAACGTCATTAATCAGGTCTCATCAATTAAGTATCAATTTCGCAAACAGAAGAAGAAAAAGAAAGATGAAGAAAGAAAGATGTCGTTTGAGAAAAATTAAGGAAAAGTAAATAAATTCTAAGTGCTAATTAAAAATTGTTTTAAAAAAAAGTAAAATTTTGAGATAAAGTTAATATTCATGAAAAGAAAAAATTAAAACAAGTTTGATAGTTTCTTTATAAAAAAAATTGAAGTTTGAAAGATATCTGAAAATTTTGAGGTAAAAGATGGACAAATCGGGATCAGATAAATTTCGAAGAAAGGAGTCAATATTTCAAAAAGTCAAAAATTCAAGCTGAAAGTCGAAATTTCAAAAGAAATGTAAAATTTAAAACTAAAAAATTGAAATCCACAAAAAAATTTAAATTTAGAACAAAATAATAACATATGTGATATATATATATATATATATATATAATGATATATATATATATATATATATATATATATATATATATATATATATATAATGCCAACATTTCCAGAATAATATCAAATTGTCAAATAAATTGCATCCATAACAAAAGACATGAATTTTTTAGGTTGAGGTAAAATTGAATACTTCTAGAAAAAGTCAAAATTTGAAGGTTTAAATCAAAATTATAGGAGAAATGTGAAAGTTGGAATTGAAATTCATCGAAATCCATAGCAAAAGGGCAAAATTTACAAAAAAAAAGGAATAATGTACATTATCTAGATTAAATGTTAGAGAAGAAAAAAAAGAACTTTTTTCTGATCGACTATAAACCTTTTAAATTTTGTTTTATAGGCTAAAAATAAAGTTTCAGATAGCAATTTTGGATCCAAAAAAAATTTTTAAAGGTTGAAAAAAGAAAATTTATAAATCTCAAGAAAATCAAAATTTTAGAAAAGTAAGTTTAAACAAATGGGTACTTTAAAAAAGTTAAAAATTATGAAACCAAGACGGAATTTCAAAAAAGATCCAAAAGTTAAAAACACAATTTAAAAAAAAAATTGCAAAAATCTCACGAAGAAAACAATTTCAAAATTTGTAGAAAAATATGACATTTTGAAGAAAAAATAAAAATTTAAAAAAAAATTAAAATATTGAGAAAAAGACAAAATTCTGAAAAAAAAAACTAAAAGATACATAATTTTGAAATACAAATCTTGTTCCATGAATTTAAGAAAGATTAAAAACCACAACAATGGTTGCTTGGTATTTTTTAATCTTTCTTGGTTTCAGAGAACAAAATTTGTATTTCAATCTTTAAAGATAACTAAAGACCAGTCCTTCCATCAAAAATACACAATTTGAAAAAAATTTGAAAAATCCATGAAAGGTCAATATTTTAATAAGGTCAAAATATTTTAAAAAAGTAGAATTTTTCAAAAGATAAAACTGAGAAAGTAAAAACTGAGAGAACAAATCAAATTTTGGAAAATTGAACGAAATTTCAAAAAAAAGTGGAAATTCTTAAAAAAGATCGTGAAATTTTTACAAGTCGAGATTTTACGATAAAATCAAAAACCTCAAAACAGGCAAAATTCCTTCAAAAGGCAAACTATGAAAATAAAAATTCTGAAGAAAATTTGAAATGTTCAAAAAACTGAAAATACTGAAAGAGGTCAAAAAAAATCGAACTTGAAACATCTTTATTAAATTTTTTTAAAAATCAAAATTTTAAAAAAATTAGAAAGGAATTTTCAGTAGAAGTTTTGCAAAAAATATGATAAAAGTAGAAGTAAAAATTTTCAATTACATCGAAATTTTCAAAAGTTAAAATTTTTGAAAGTTAATATCGAAGATCAAAATTGAAGAAAAAGTCACATTTAAAAAAATGGAAATGTTGAAAACTGGAAAATGTGAAATTTAAATTTGAAGGCATTAAAAAAAATCAAAGTTTTCAAATTAGTTTTACAATAAACCGGGATTTCACAAATGTCGAATCAAAAAAAGAAAATATTGAAAAATGAAAAATTTCGAAAGAAAATTGAAATCTCGAAAAAAGGCGATATTTTGAAGAATTAAAAATTTCAAATAAGTAGAAATAATCAGAAAAGTCACATTTTTCAAAGAAAGTTGAAATTTTGAAAACATTGAACCTTTTTGAAAAAAGTTAAAATATTTTTTAAAAAAAAATCGCGGGTTTAAAAGTCAAAACTTCGAATAAAAATTAATATTTTCCAAAGTTGAAATTTTCAAAAAAAGTTTGAATTTTGTATAAAAGGTCCAATCCTTTAAATAAGGTGGAAATTGAAAAAAAAAGATCGTTTTTTTTAATCGCAATTTTTAAAGGTCAAAAATTTGAAAAAAGTTAAAATTTTCAAAACAGCAAAATTTCTAAGAGTCGAATTTAAAAAAAGTCCAAACTTTCAAAAGGTCGAAAAGTCGAGAATCGAAATTCTACATTTATAAAAACCTTAGCTTTTCAAAGAAGCAGAATTTTTCAAAGAAAATCGAAATTTATAACAAAATTAAAATTTCTAGAAAAAGCCGAAACATTGAAAAAATCTAAATATTCAAAAAAAGTCCAATTATGAAGCGAATATTTTCAAAAAAGTCCAAACTTCGAAGAAGGTTCGAAATTCTGAGAAAAAATTAAAATTTAAAAAAAGGTAGAAATGTTTAAAGAAGACAAAGTAGTCTATAAAAAACCATACATTTTCAAAAAAGAAGTAAAATTTTTCATATTCCCGCTCCTTTCCTCAAATTGTCAAGATAAGAATTGAGAATTGCATACAAACATGTATTTGGTTTTGGTCGAATTTCGAAAACAAGCGACAAATAAAAAATCCCAAATTTTCGGAAATAATTTTGAAACTAAAATACAAATTGCAGAACAAAAGACTGTTTATAATATTTCGAGAAAAAAGTCTGCATGTTGATATTAAAATTAAAATTTTAGAAAAACGTGTAAAAAAATAAAAATGCGAACTTTTTACATCCAGGAAAATTTTAAATTTTGATTGTGTTGAAGTGTTTCGTGATTATTTTTTGGAAAAATTTCTATTTTACGCTTTCAATTTTTATTATGTTCGTAATTTTAAGAATAAAATGGTTTAAAAAAATCTAGATTTAAAAATTATTCTCAAATCTTTGGGGAAAAGTCAAAATTTTAAATTCAAAGCCAGAAATTGAGAAAAAAAGGCAAATTTGAAATTGCCTTAATGAAATCATAATTTAGACGTAAAATTCTATATTTTGTGTTAATACGATATCACAAAAATCCAATATTGTAAACAAAATTTGTAAATAATTGCTACATATGTGTTGCCAGTTCTGTTTTAAGCTAACACTTAACTTTTCATCGATCATTTAAATCATAATCGAAGGTTATTTTGTTTGTTTGTTTTAAAGAAAAAACTTTTATGAGGCGGCATTTCGAAGAGTTGCATCATATTAAGAAGATTTACCGCATGGACCTGTTCCTACACCTACTACACCTACATTGAAGGTTTGAATGGAAGTCTAATTTACTTACTTGTAATAATCTGCGTAAATTTGGCCCATGGTCTTTTTTCGAATCAGGCTGGGGCCAATGTTGCCAATTATCCATGTGGGTTTGGGCCCAGGGACTCCTACTCTGGCCCAAAATTCATAACGATGTTTCAAATAAATATACAAAACAGACAGCGTACCCATCAAAAATAGCAGAAGGTACAGCATCCTTAGGGAGTATGATCTAGTAGACGTCTAGGCTTAATAATTAATTTGCTTATTTGTTTGTAATTAGAAGTCGACTAAAGTTTTGGTTTCGACCAGTTTCGGTTTTAGTTTCAGCCAAAAATTGGACGAATTAACTCTAAACTGCTAGTTGTAAAAAACAAATTTTATGTAAAAATATAAAATAAAGTCGAGGCTTAACTGAAAGATTCGATTTTAAGATTTACTATATAAAAAAGTACAATTTTTACGGATAAACCTAAAGTTTTTATAAAATATCAAAATTAATTATTATAAGAAGAGAAAAAAATTGTAATATTTTCCAGTTTAAAATCTATACCCAAAATTTTGAGTTCAAACAAGAAAACAATTAAAGTGGTACCAAAAAAGTTACCATTTAAATTAACTCACCTTAGTGTATATCTATGGCGAATTTTAAATATATTTCAGGTGGCTCTTTTCTCGATTATGTACATATCTGTTGTAACTTTTTTGTTTGAAAATAATGTGAATTATAAAGCTGCCAGAATTCATTTACCATTAGGGCAGCCAAAGTTTTTTTTTTCAGTCTATCATGGATTTTTATCGGGTCGTTTATTAAAAGAAGCTAATTACTTCGATAGTTGTTCCAATATGTACAATTCTAATTATTTACATATCTTGAAAGTATACCTTATTTTACATAAATCTAGATACCATTAAGAAATAAATAACTTCTATCTGTAGAAGTAAAATTCAGTCGTCACTTGAAGCGGTAGTAGACAAAAATATATTGGACCAAATTATATCATAATTTGTTGTTTAAGCTATGTATTATGTAGTTGATTTAGAACAAAGTGGACGTTAACAAGCTCTAGTTGGGTTCACAGTTTTAACAGATTAAAAATGTTTTTATACATAATATTAGCGGCTATCTGCATTCTAGTTATATTTTATAAAAAATGCAGTGACAGATACAATCATTGGTCCAAATTGGGCATAATCGGCCCCAAACCCACATGGTTTGTCGGAAACGTAGGCCTCAGTTTAATACTCCAAAAAACCATCGGCCAAATCTACACCGACATCTACAAGTAAGTTAATTATTGTGATTTTCGTTAGGGCTCTTTTATCGTTTCGTTTTTTCAGCGAATATAAAGATTTACCGTTCGTCGGCGTATATCGGGCTTTCAACCCGGTTTTGTTGGTGAGAGATCCAGAATTTATCAGGGACATAACAGTGAGAATGTTTAGCCATTTTCAAGATAACGATATGGAAGTCGACGAAAAGGTTGATCCTTTATTTAGTAGAAATTTATTCGTTTTGAAGGGGGAACATTGGAAGACCGTGCGATCTCAAGTGGTGCCTTGTTTCTCCAGCTTAAAAGTAAGATGTGCAAGTTTAAACCGAACACGGGAACTTGTTTATTGTTTGGAAAGTTTCGTATTTTAAAGAAGCTTTAAAAGGGCGCAAGCTAACATTATGCGCATTCAGTTATTATCAAAATATTACTAATTTTATACGGCTTTGTAAAAGAGCTCGGTACCTATTTTGAACACTACAGATGCTCAGTGACTTACAAAGATAGGACGGATCAAGGGGATCAATCCCCCTTAAGAATTTAAGTCATTAAAAAGATTAACCAAAAAACTCCGAAAAGTAAATAGAATAGAGCCCTCTCTAGAATGTATACCACCCCTGACAAATTGCCGCCCTTTAAATATATCTTCTGTAAAAAGAATCACGAAATTTCAAGTCGAGCATTTTGATTTACTTATATCTTTGAGTCGAGTATTTTGATTTAAAACTTGACACTTGAAGTTTCGAATTTAAAAATAGAAATTTGAAAAAAACGCACTTCATTCTAGTTAAGATTAAATTGCAGTTGAAACTTTCAATTTTCCTTAATTTTTCCTAAAATTTAACACTTTTCGAGATTAGAATTCAAAATCATCAAGAAAAAGGTAAATATTGGGGTTTAACGCAGAAATTAATGCTTTAGCATCAAAATTTCACCCTCAGCAACGAAATTTAATTTGTTTTCCAAATTATATTTGTTTTTTTAAAATTTCAACTTCCCCAAATTCTTACTGAGTGAAGGCGTGAAACTTTTGCCAATGTTAACTGTAATCTTGAAAGCCAGATTTTTTTTCTATTAATTTTAAAATTTCTGCAAATTTCAAGTTTAAAACTAAAAATTCCCAGAAAAAAGAGAATATTTGGATATAAGGGCGAGATTTTACTACAAAAATTTAAACTTATAGATTAGAAAGTCTTTGAAATGCTGACTTTAATCTGAAAATATCGATTTCTTATAGAAATTTAAATATTTCGAAGAAAAAAGTTTAAACAGGAAGTCACGATTTAAAAAAAAATTATATTCCTGAAAATTTCGAATTTCTGAAAATTTCAAGTTTTTTCAAATTTTGATAACTTTTCAACATTTCGATTATACTTGAAAAAACTTATTTTTGGACGAAATTTCGACTTATGTGAATTAAAACTTTCAACTATTTCAAACTTTTTTCTTGAGCTTTTTTCATTTCTTCACGTTTTTTCGAAATTTTGACGTTTTTGAAGACTTCGACCTTTCGATTATTTTGTGAAAAATTTTGATTTTATATTAGGTTTCCAGCCTTTAAAATTTTTGTCTTTCTTCAAACTTTTGATATTTTTGAAAAATTTTACCATTTTTGGAATTGTCTATTTTTGAAAATTTCGACTTTTTTCAGGAACAATTTTTATTTATATTAGGTTCCGAGCCTTAAAAAATTTTGTCTTTCTTCAAACTTTTGATATTTTTGAAAAATGTTACCATTTTGGAATTGTCTATTTTTGAAAATTTCGTCTTTTTTCAAATTTCGACAACTTTTCAAAATTTCAACTATTCTTGGAAAAAAACGTAACTTCGACATTTATGTAAATTACACTTTTTTTGAAATGTTCGCCTTCGATTGTTTCCTGAATATTCCAAACTTTTTGAAAATTTTGGCTTTTTTCAAGATTTCAATTTTCTGAACATTTCGATCTTTCAGCATTTTTCCTAGGTTTTGATTTTATTGATTGTTTCGAGTCTTTAAAAGTGTTGACTTTTTTCAAAATGTTGACAATTCTTCTTTTTTGAAATTTAATATTTTCGAAAATTTCGACTTTAAAAATTTCAACTTTTTTCAAATTTCAACTCTTTAAATTTCGACTTTTTTCAAATTCGTCTTTTTTCAAATGTCGACAATTTTTCAAAATTTCGATAATTCTTGAAGTAGGATTTTTTCGAACGAAATTCAACTTTTATGTAAATATTTTTTTTTTTTAGTTTTGATTTCGACTGGTTCTTCAAACTCGATAAATATTTGAAAATTAAAGCTTTTTTAAAGATTTTGACTTTTTTTTCTCGAAATATTGATGTTTGTGAAGACATGGATTTTTCAATTTTTTAGTAAAAATTTGTTTTAAGTGTCGAGCCTTTAAAAACTTCTATTTTCTTCAAAGTCTCAATATTTTTCAGAAATTCTACTTTTTTGAAATTGTCAATTTTTGAAAATGTCGACATTATTCAAAATTCGGCAATTTTTAAAAATTTTGACTATTTTATAAAATTTCGATTATTTGCAAAAACAATTTCGACTTGTTTGCAAATTAGACTTTTTTTGAAAAATTCGACTTCCATTGTTCTTGTTGAACATTTACAACTTTTTGAAAATTTGAGCTATTTTCAAGTTTTGACTTTTTCTCGAGATTTAGACCTTTTCTGGAGATTTCGATGTTTTTGCAGACTTCGACCTTTCGAACTTTTTTTTTGAAAATAATCATTTTATTTTAGGTTTCGAGTCTTCAAAGATTTCGACTTTCTTCAAAGTTCTGACATTTTTCACAAATCTGTTTTTTTAAATTGTTTGTTTTTGAAAATTTCCACTCTGGATTCTGGATTCGAGGTTGATTGCCTAGAGTTTAGTCCAGCACTAAGGTTAACCATTCCGAATCCACTGTGCTATCCCAGTAATTGAGGTGTCCTTCGTCATTCATTAAGCCACTCGACCTTGTTGAGAAACTGTCCCTTGAATGCGCCTCTCCCAAACTAGGCCAAAATTTCGACCCTTTTCGAATACCAACAATTTTTCAAAATTTGGAAATTCTTGAAACAAAACTTGAAAAAAAAATTGAACGTAATTTCGAATTTTATGTAAATTAAATTTGATTTTGACTTTTATTTAATCACCAATTTTTTGAAAATTTGAGCTTTTTTCAAGATTTGGACTTTTTCTCCAAATTTTGACGTTTCTGAAGAGCTCGACCTTTCAAATTCCTTTTTCTAAAAATTTTGATTTTGTTTTAGGTTTAGGGTCTTTAAAAATTTCGGGTTTTTTAAGTTTTGACGTATTTTAAAAATTCATTCTTTTTAAAGTCTGTTTTTGAAAATTTCGCATTTTTTCAAATTTCAACAATGTTTGAAAATGAAACGTTTGTTTCGAGAAAAGAATAATAAAGTGTTTTAGCCAAAACTGAAAATTTCGTGAAAATACCTAAAACTTGTGAATTGGTTTTAGCAATATCTAATCTAATTTTTTCTGAAATTTCTACTACTATTCTAGAAATTTGAAATATAAATTTCTATATTTTAAATTTTTTTTCTTAAAATTTAAGCTTTAAAGTCTAATCCTCGGCATTCAAATTTTAACTGAAATTCGAGCACAAAGTCAAGATTTTGTCGATAAATTTCAAGAAAAAATTAAAATTTCGATCACAATTTTATGATTTGCATTCAAAATTTCAAGACTAAAATTAAAATTTGGTGGAAAAACACGAAAGTTTGCCTAAAATTCAAAATTAAAAAAATTAGATTTCCACTCTTAAATTTAAAAAAATTCAAATTTTTCAATCCCTTTTATTTCGATTTTTGTAGAACTTTCGACTTTTCTGAAATTTTGAGTCAAATTTTTATAGTTAAGATTAAAATTGTGAGATAAAAATTGAAATGAGGTGACGAAAGTCCAAATGTTGAGAAAAAATTAAGAAAAAATGAGATATTTTCAGATGACAATCTAAATTTCGAGATTAAAAACATTTTTCACAAAAATCGAAAACCAAAATAAATTTTAGCCTTTTTTTGAGTTCATACTTTAAAGTAAAATTTTTAAAGTTGAATTCAAATTCTTTGCTCCCGAAATACTAAGAGTAGAGTAAATGTTTTGTGGATGAAACTGAAATACTATAAATTCGATATTTTCGGAAAAAAAATAATTTTTGAAAATTTAACGAAGAACTTTCTCCAAAAAAGCTTAAATTTTGTAAACATTTAAAGTTCGCGTTTAAAATTAATAATTTCGTTAAAATTTTTATTGCATGTAGAGTTTTAAATATTTTCTTTAAGATCTTTTAGACGTTTCTGATATTTCAAATATGAAGTGAAAATTCCGCGACTAAATAAAATTTACGAAAAATAAAGTGGAACTTTTTGATGGTAAATTTAAAAAAACTTGATTTAAATAAAAATAATTTAGCTTCTTTTATCTAAATTGACATTTTTTTACATTGAAGAGTTTTCATAACTATTAAATTTTATTAACGATTAAAGCAGCAACAGATATTAAAAATTCCACAATGTTTCGATAAATATTTGCTTAGACCGGACCAGATTTCGTTTTATAGCATCAGGGTTGGAAATGCCAATTATTTATGAGTTTTTTTTCTTGAAAAATTACACATTTTCAATTTTTTTCCTAAATTTCATCCTTAACTGGAAAACATTTTTTGCGATTTTGCTTTATCTTTTAAATATCAAAAACAAAATTTTATTGGAGATTTCGAGTTAAAACTTGAAAACTCGGCCGTTTTAAGAAATATTAATTTGCCTTTAGAGTTTCAAATCTTTTTTACATAAATTATGTTTTTTTTTAGTTTTGATTATTTTTAAAGTAACGGTTTTGGCTGTTGATTTTTCTTTAAAATTTCGGCTATAAACCAAAAATTATATATTCTATTCCCAAAATTTCGAATTTAACTTCCATTTTTTGGTACTCACGTTTTTTTATGATATTAAATTTAAATTTTTAGGCTATGTCTTTTCAAAAATTTTCGACTTTGTAGCCTTGAAGTTTCGAAATTTTTCTTAATATGAACTAATGTTTTTTTTGGAACTTTCTTATATCTCAAAATTTCATGCCTAGGGTCTGAAGAAACGTTTGGTTACCAACTCATTATTTAGACTTTTACTAGAACATTAGTTTGATTTTAAAACTGTCCGAAATTTATTTCAAAATTTTGATTTTTTCTAGAAACTTCGAGTTTGAGTCAAATTTTTACAAATTCTAAGTTTGCTAGAAACTTAATTTTTTTTCTAACAACTTTTAAGCACTTTTATTTCTACTTTTTGGCTTGAAATTTTATCTTTTAACCTAAGTATTTCAATTTAAGCTAAGCACAGAACTAAGAAATAGTTAAAAAAATCTCAAATTTAAGGTGATTTTTAAAAGTCTGTTACTGCAAGCAAAATTACCAAAGAGAGAAGTAAGCAAAAGCAAATTTAAAGCTTTAGGTTTTTAAATTTTCAGAGCAAATTGTTTTAGCACCAATAGTGGTTGACTAATTATAAAAAAAACCATAGCACGAAAATTTTTCCAAATTTTTATCTTTGAAAATATTCTCAAGCTTTAATCAACTGATCACATTAAAATACTCTTCTAGGTAATTAAATTTTCTTTAATTTGAGTGGTCTCTGGGTCTTCCATGATGATTTTTTGATGATTATCGTCGTTCAAAGCAAAAAAGTCATTTTTGAGTTTGGTAATCAATAACTTGAGAGTCAGACTCTTCAATGGTATTTATGTATATGTAGTTTTACTTCTTCGGAAGTTTTGATTTTGTATTAGGTAAAAGTTTTCATTTTACAATTTCGTTATCAGTGATTATTTTCAGATAAAAGCAATGTACCCGTTATTGGAAAAGGTGGGAAAAGACCTTATCGACTACATAAACATTCAGAAAAACCCTCTAGAAGCCAAAGAGCTCTGCCTCAAGTATACCACTGATACCATAGCTACTTGCGTCTTCGGTTTAGAAGGACAAAGTTTTACCAATCCCAACTCAGAACTTCGAGATATCGGTAAAAAATTTCTTTCGCCCGGCACCTGGACCTCCATCAAACTTGTCATCATTTTCATTTTTCCTAACATGGCAAAAATATGGAAAATACCGTTTGCGCCCAGAGAAGTCCAAGATCGTTTGACATCCATCGTGATGCAGACCATCAAATACAGAGAAGAAAACAAGATTGTTAGAAACGACTTCATACATTTTCTGGTAAAAATAAAAGAAAATGCGCCAGACAAATTCACCGACATGGATTTGATAGCGCAAGCCGCCTCGTTTTTTTCCGATGGTTTCGAAACCAGCGCCCTGGTGATGAGCTACACACTTTACGAAATTGCTTCCCATAGAGAAGTACAGGAAAAACTGAGGAAGGAAATAAATGATGTTTTGAAGAAAAATCAGGGAAAATTTTCTTATGACTCAATTCAGGATATGCCGTATTTGGAAGCTATCATCTGTGGTGAGTAACCTTTTGAGCGGTGTTTGACATCTTCTAAATTTGAAAGTTTCTAGAGAATCTGAGAAAGAATCCACCGTTGTATCATTTGGGAAAAATGTGCACAAAAGATTATACGTATACTTGCGAGGGTGGAAATTTTAAAAACATGACAGTACACGTTAAGAAGGATACCCCTATTGTTATTCCTATTTATGGTCTTCAAACAGATGAGGCATATTTTCCGAATCCACTGAAATTTCGTCCTGAAAGATTTCTGGGAGAAGACAAGAAAAATATAACAAAGGGTGTTTATTTCCCAATGGGTGAAGGACCTCGCATGTGTATAGGTTAGTTTTAATTTATACCGGAAGAGCAGTAGAATCTATGAAATTTTTTCCAGGTCAAAAATTTGGACTATTCCAAGTTAAGGTTGGGTTGATCAACATAATACGAAGTTTCAACGTTACGGTTAATCAGAAGACGAAATCACCGATTGAGATCGATACAACTAGCTTTATGCTTGCCGCTAAAGGGGGGATATGGCTCGATTTTCAAAAGATATAAACTTTACAAACGCGTTTGGCAAAGTGCATGTAGTACAAACTATTGCACAGAACAAAATATACAGAATTTTATGAAAAGTCTTTTTTCATCGTGTTGGTAATCCAGAGATCCCCATACTCATGCGTCGACTTATTTTTCTGTTTTAAGTTCAAGTTTAACTCTCAAAAAATGTTAATGATTGTACTGTTGATATTTAACTCACTTTACTCGTAGATGTCTGGCCAATTTTAAATATATTTCAGTTGGTTTTTTTTATCTGTGGTGACATCTGTGGATTTTAATAGATTATTAAAAAAAACCTAATTATTTCGATTGTTGCCCTGATATTTTATAATTTCTTAATTAACTTGTTTTCCACAACTGCAGGTATTACACATAAATAAACTTTTGCTCGTTACTTATAGCATAATTGCTATAAGTAACAATCTAATGCAAGCAAAAATATATTGGTCCGAAACATAATTTGTTAAATTTCAATGTATGTAGTTGGTTTAGAAAATCCACAAGCTTTAGTCGAGTTCAAAGTTTTAACAAACTGAAAATGTCTTTATATATAATATTTGGCATTATATGCATTCTGGTTATATTTTATAAAAAATGCAGTGATAGTTACAATTATTGGTCCGAATTGGGCATAACCGGCCCCAAACCTACATGGCTTGTCGGAAACATAGGCCCCACTTTGATACTTCGAAAAACCATCGGACAAATCTATAGCGACATCTACAAGTAAGTTAATTTCCATGTTATTTTCTGTCATTATTTGCCTTCTTTTCTTTTTTCTTTTGTAAGTTAAAACTTCTTTTGGTGCATTGAGCGACTTTTGATAGGTAGAAAACTCACGGTTTCGCGTGACCTTCACGATAATTTGCTTTACCGACATGCTTATGTTATAGTTTGATTATTATTTCAATTGTTGAACTATAGAATCACAGTGCAATATGTACAGGGTCTTTGGTTACAAATGCACCCCCCAGTTAACTTTCGAAATCTAACAGATATGAAAAAATTTAACATACAAAAGTTTCCAGAACCGCTTAAATTTTTATTTTATATGTTTTCCATATGGTGTTGCGTTTTCTCAGAATTAAAGTCAACTTTAGTTTTTTAAATGGAACACCCCAATTATGTTTTCTATTTCGAATTCTCTTGAAAATTCTACACATATTTTATATAATACACCATAGTCCTAAATTTAAAAATTTTCTCAAATATTGTTAACTAAAAATCTCCAATTTGGACCTTTTTTGCCACTATTCAATGTGCCCTAGATTCACTTAGTATCTTTGAGAACACTTTTTTTTTTGATTTTTTTACAGGGCAGTCGTTTGTTTTAGTGTTGTCACAGCCAAATATAAAACTACGCCGAAGATTAGGTGAATCCACAGAGTTGAGTAGTGAAAAATGTGCATCATATTGACGATTTTCAATTAACAATGTCAAAATGTGTCAAAAATTTAACTTTTTTGCTAAATAAAACTGTTTTGATTTTTTAAACATTTTAATTTTTTTGAAAGTTCGAATTTTTTGAAGGTTCTTATCTTTTGAAACAACGACTAACTTGAAATGTTTGTTTCATTAAAATGAATTTTTATGAAAAATTTCGGCTTTGCCTTAAAATTTTCACTTTCAGAAAATAAATTTTTTTGAAAAATCTGCCGTCTCGGTTTTTATGGAAAATCATGACATTCTTGAACACTTTGACTTTATATTTTGAAAATTTTGAAGTTTCACATTGACTTTTTTTTAGTCTCCACTTTTTCCATTTCAGTTTTAATTTATTTTGAAAATTTCAACCCTTTCAAAATTTCGCCTCTCTTAAGCTGTTGGTTTATCCTAGCATTTTGGTACAAAATATTTATCTTTTTAAACTTTCGATTGTTGTTTTCAAATATTTAATTTTTTTTCCAAATCTGCTTATGTTGAAATAATATTTTTTTAAAAACCTCCGCCTTTTTTAAAGTATCCACCTTTTTTAATTTCCATTCTTGTTCAAGTTTTGATTTTTTTGAAAATATCGACTTTTTTTCATATTGATTGATTTTCGTTTAACAGTATTTTAAAAACAGTTGAATTTAGGAATAAGGAATAAAAATATAAATAAATAATAATAAAAATATCAGAGGGGTCTAAAAACTTTTGTATTATATGTTATTTGTATCCATCATATTTCGAAAGATAAATGGGGGGTGGATTTATAGCCAAAGACCTGTGCAACAGTGAGCACGAAATACATATGTCAATATTTTTAAATAGGAAAATCAATATCAAAATCAAATCATTTATTTGCAAATATTTTATAGATTTACGTTTAAGAATTTGATATTGTATGTATTTTTATTTCAATTAAATTTGCCTATTAAATAAACCATACAAAAATAAAAATGATTGTTGCTCGAAGTGGTGATAGATGTGAAAACCACACTAATGTTAATAATGCTAATTTACAAATTACGAATTTTTTATTTTTGATACTACAATCAATTAAAATATAAAAAATATATTCTTTATTGCCTAGTTTTGAGTTTTTACTTCTGTGGACAGTCCCCATGATTGCCTATTTTTTTTTTAGCGAATACAAAGATTTACCATTCGTTGGTGTATATCGGGCTTTCAACCCGGTTTTGTTGGTGAGATATCTAGAATTTATCAGGGACATAACAGTAAGAATGTTTAGTCATTTTCAATACAACGATATAGAAATGGACGAAAAAGTGGATCCTTTTTTTAGTAGGAATTTATTCTTTTTGAAGTGGGAACATTGGAAAAGTGTGCGATCTCAAGTGGCGACTTGCTTCTCCAGCTTAAAAGTACGATGTGCAAGTTTAAACCGAACAAGGAAAACCTGTTTATTGTTTGAAAAACTTTGTATTTTAAAAAAGAATTTAACAGAACGCAGTTAAGGAATTAAAATAAAACTTCTCTATTAAGTCAAGTAATTTTTAGTCAAAATATTGATTTTTTGAAAAAATTTAAAGTAAATTTTTTCTTAATTACCTAAAAGTAAAAATGTAGAGTTGAACCGAAATATTAAGAAAAAAATCAAAATAATGAAAGAAAATCGAAATTCATGAAAAAAATTTAGACTTTAAATTTTAAATTATCAAAAACAAAAAAGTAGAAATAAATCCTAATTCATAAAAAAACAGTCAAAGGTTTAAAAAAATTTCGAATATCGAAAATATCTAAAAAATAAGCCTTAAAAATCGAAATTTTGAATTTAAGTCAAAAATTTTGATTCAAAAAGCAGACTAAAGTGAAAATTTGATATCTTACAAAAAAAGTTGAAATCTTGAAACTAAAGTGAAGATTACAAAAGTAAGGTGAAAACATCTCGAAAAAAATAGAATTTTTGAATATAATGCCGAAATAGTCAATATTTCTAACTATCAAACTTTATTAACAATTAAAACAACAACAGATATTAAAAATTTCACGATATTTCTGTAAATATTTGCTACGACCGGACCAGGTTTCGCTTTACAGCATCATCGGCGGGTATACCAGCAATTTGTTTGGACGTTGTTATGCTAACAAGTTCCATGGATCACAGCGTCCTACGAATATTCCATCTAATCCGAATTCTCGTCCAAAGCTTACATTAGAGGTGTGTTTAGAAGATCAAGCTGCCGTTTCCTAAATGTAAATTAACTATATTGTAAAAAGTGAGGGTGAGAAATGTCAGTTAATTAATATTTCGACAAAAAGGTCGAATTTTTAACAAATTTTCGGTTAAAAATCCCAGAAGAGCTAAAAGATTTGGGAAAATTAAAAAATAGGAAGAAAACTGAAAATTTACTTATAATTTTACAAATTAGTTAACATTGTGAATAAGTAAAATATATCGGAATATATAAAAAAATTTCATATTTTAGCTAACCAAGTGTGAGGTCAATTTTAAACTCTCAATTCCGAGACTTTCTGTACCTTTCAATTTATTTATTTTTTGAATATTTTAATTTTAATCTCCAAATCTCCAAATGTCGTTTTTTTCCTTAAAATGTCAAGTAATTTTTGTTATAAATTTTAGACCTCCTTTTTTCAAATTCCTAGCTACGACCCTGCCTTCGCAATTAATAAAAAAATAAATAATTTAAGGTAGCCAAATTCTAAGGTGGTAAAAACGGGCATTAAAAATCTCCTAAAATGTATGCAGTTGATAATACATAAGTTTGCATTTATAGTTGCCTATAAGCGTTGAGAGCTGACGTCTTTTATCATGTCTCCTTACGAATTTGTCCCAATTTTTGCAGATGATTAATGCCTATTTTGTTTTTCACGAATTTTTTATTTAGTATAAACTTTTAAATATTTAAATTTAAAACTCTAAATTTTGGCCTAAATTTGGCACTTCCGATGTCTAAATCGAAAGGTTGGGGCAAATTTTTCTTTTAGATATTTTGAAGTGTTTTTTCGAAATTTCGATATTATTCCCACATTTTGCATTCAAAATTTCTATTTAGATGTTTAAATTGAAAATTTTTCTAAATTTCGACTTTTTTGAAACTTTTTACCTCAAACATAAAAAACACTGTTTTTTAAAATACCAGTTTTAAAACCGAAATTTAGTTTAAGTTTCGGACGCGTTTTATACAATTCTTTCAAAATTTTAAACATTAGGAATTTCGAATGTCAGATTCTTGAAAAAGATTAAAATTTTGAGGGACAGGCGAACTTTTTGAAAAATCGAAATTTAAAAAAGTTTATAGAAGTTTCCAGATCAAGATCAACATTTCCAAAAAAATTTTTGATAAAAATCGAAGTTTTCTCAAACAGACAAATAGGTAGAAATTTTGAAAAAGTGTTAGTTTTGAAAAAAGTTGAAAGATGATAAAAGGCCAACATTTGGAAACAAGGTAAAAATTCTGAAAATTTGTTTTAAAATTTCGAAAGTAATCTTTTTGAAAAAAGTCCCATTTTTCAAAAAAGTGAAAACATTTAAAAAAGTCCAAATTTTCAATTATTCAAGTAAAAGTCAAGTTTACTTGATGAAAGTCGAAATTTTAAATTTCAAGTTTTGAAAATAGTGTTAATTTTGAAAAAAGTTAAAATGTGATGATAAAAGGCCAACATTTTCAAACAAGATGTAAATTCTGAAAATTGTTCAAAAATTTCGAAAGGAAAATTTTTGAAAAAAGGCCCATTTAAGAAAAAACGAAATTTAGAGTTTTTCAAATAAAAGTCAAATTTACTTCATGAAAATCGAATTTTCAAGAAGAAATCAAAAATTTTAAAAAAAGTCGACATTTAAAAAATCAAAACTTTGAGCAATAGTCAAAAGTTTGAACAAGAATGGAAATTAAAAAACATGGATATTTAAACAAAATAAATGTTTTTTTAAAAAACAATTTTTCCGCAAAAAAAATCGAAAGTTTGTAAAAATATGAAAATTTTTTGCCAAAATTTTCAAAAAATGCTGCGATAAACCAACATCTTAAGAGGGGCGAAATTGTGAAAGGGTTGAAATTTTCAAAATAAATCAAAACTGAAATGGAAAAAGTGAATTATGTGAAAAATGTCAATGTAAAAATTCAAAATTTTTAAAATAGAAGGTCGAAGTGTTCAAAAAAGTCATGATTTTCAATAAAGAACGAGACGACAGATTTTTCAAAAAAACGTTATTTTCTGAAAGTCAAAATTTTAAGAAAAAGCTGAAATTTTTAAATAAGGTGAACTTAAAGAAACAAACAATCCAACTGAGTCGATGTTTTCAAGAGCCAAAACTTTAAAAAAATTGGAACTTTCAAAAAATTGAAATGTTTAAAAAATCAAACAGTTTTATTTGCAAAAAAGTTAATATTTTAATTCAAAATTTTATTAAAATATATACATTTTCAATAGAAACATGCAAATTTAAAAAAAAATGCAAAATTTTCAAAAATAAAGTCTACAATTTGAAAAACGTTAACATTTTTCAAAAAATTCAAAACTTCAAAATAAAGTTAAGATATTTTTAAAAAGTGGAAAGTAAATAAAATGTCAATGTAATAATTGAAAATTTTCAAAATATAAATTCAAAGTGTTCAAGAAAGTCATGATTTTCAAAAAACTTTATTTTTTATTTTAAGAAAAAGCCGAAATATTTAAGTAAGTTCAATTTAAAGAAACAAACATTCTAAGTGAGTCGATGTTTTCAAAACTCGAGACTTTTTAATGTTTAAAAAAATCAAACAGTTTTAATTGCAAAAAAGTTAAAATTTTGACTCAAAATGTATCTCAAAACATGCAAATTTTCAAAACGGTCAAAATTTTTAAAAATAAAATCCACAATTTGAAGAACGTCAAAAATTTTCAAAAAATTCAAAAACTCGAAATAAAGACAAAATATTAAAAAAAATTGAAATATTGAAAAGAACATTTTCAAATATGTTGACATTTCCGAAAAATGAATTTTCTAAGAGAGAAATCACCAAAAAATTTGCAGAAAAGCATCAAAATATTATACAAAAAGCCATAATTCTAAAAAAGTTGGAATTTTTTAAAATGGTTAAAACTTCGGAAAGAGTCGTTATTTCCAGAAATAGATGAAAATTTCGAAATGAAATTTTGGGAGTCGAAAGAGAAACTGTCAACATTTTGAAAATAGTTGATATTTTAAAATGTCTAAATTTTCAAAACAATTCAAAATGTTCCAAATGATGTATCATTAGAGGGAAAATTTTAGAAATAGTCGAATTGTACAAAAAAAAAATTGTTTTGCAAGAGATGATTCCACAGTTTTCATGAAAACGGTAACTTTGGACACAACGTTTTCTATTTGTTTTTAGAATATGGCATTTATTGTTGAAATAAAACAATTAAACGAATAATGAAGCGAACCGTAAATAGATTAGTTTTTTTTTGATAAATTGGCAAGCAAATTATATTTATAGACGTACTACAATAATCATTAAGTTTCCTCAAATCGTGTACTAGTGCTTGATTACGAAATTGGTGGAAAATATAATCTTGCTCTACGTGGGATTAAATCATAGGGCCATAATGGGCAGGCTGGATGTGATTACTATTTTTATGCTTCGAATTTTTTTCTTAGGTCCCATTTCTATTTCTGTCCTAACGACATCCGTCCGAGCAATCGAGTTAAAAAGTAAACTAAGTGATTCAAAAAATCATACTTCGCCTTTCAGTGAACGTCCGGCTGAAACCGATAGAAATATTATATAAATTTTTACCATTGCATTTACATAACTAACCACAAAAGCCTCTTAAGAAATAATTATATTTTGCAATCATAGTTCAATTATGTGTAGATTCACATCTTGATGACTTGATTTTGTAAAAGTTTTAATTTTAAAATTCTGTCGGTAATTAGTGATTACCTTCAGATAAAGACGATGTACCCGTTACTGGAAAAAGTAGGAAATGACCTTGTCAAGTACATTAAAACCCAGAAAAACCCCCTAGAAGCCAAAGAGCACTGCGTCAAGTACACCACCGATACCATAGTCGGTTGCATCTTCCGTCTAGCAGGACAGAGTTTTACCAGCCCCAACTCAGAATTCCGAGACATCGGTAAAAAATTCCTCTCACCCGGCACCTGGACTTCGATCAAGCTCGTCATCATTTTCATTTTCCCCAGCATGGCAAAGATATGGAAAATACCGTTCGCGCCCAGAGAAGTCCAAAATCGTCTGACATCCATCACGACGCAGGCCATCAAATACAGAAAAGACAATAACGTTGTTAAAAATGACTTTTTACATTTTCTGATGCAGATAAAGGAAAATGTGCCCGACAAACTCACCGATGTGGATTTGTGGTTCGAGTCTCCTCGTTTTTTGGGGATGGGTTCGACACCACCGCCGTGTTGATGAACTTTGAGCTTTACGAAATTGCTTCTCATAGAGAAGTACAGAAAACACTGAGGAAGGAGATAAATGACGTTTTTGAGAGGAATCAAGGGAAATTTTCTTATGACTCGATTCAGGCTATGCTCTACTTGGAAGTTGTCCTCAGCGGTGAGTATTCTTTGGGCTTGTTTTCATCATGTTCTAAGCGTGAAGGCTTCTAGAGAATCTTAGGAAGAACCCACCTATATATCATTTGGGAAAATGTGCACCAAAGATTACACGTACACTTGCAAGGACGGAAAATTTAAACCTAAGAGAGTACATGTTAAGAAGGGAACCCCCATTCTTCTTCCTCTTTATGGTCTTCAAACAGTATGAGGTATATTTTTCAGTGCACTGGAATTTCGTCCTGAAAGATTTATGGGGGAAGAGAAAAAAATATTACAAAGGGTACTTATTTCCCATTAGGTGAAGGACCTCGCATATGCGTAGGTTAGTTCTAACTTCTAGTGGGGTTGCAGAAGAGTTTACCAAAATTTTTCCAGGTCAAAAACTAGGACTATTGCGAAGTTAAAGTTGGGTTGGTTAACCTAATACGAAATTTTAAAGTCACTGTTAATCACAAGACGAAATCACCGATGGTAATCGATACAACTAGCTTTATACTTGCCGCTAAAGGGGCTATATGGCTCGACTTTCACAAGATATAAGCTTACATTCGTATCTTACAAAATATAGAGAATTTTACGTAACGGTCTCTTTTAATCGCGCATGCAATTTTAACAGCCGGCGGGGTCTTTAATCATTCAAAAACAGGGGGTAAGGAATTTTTGTCGAAGACGCATTAGGCGACCTCTGAGTAAGCACGTACATTCAATATTCCTGAGACAATGGCTAGTGCCTGGTCAAGGCGTGCTCTGACGTGTTTTGTTTTATGAATAAAACTCCCCAGCCGACTCAGACAGCTCATCTGTTACCCGAAAGCGGCTCGCGTTTCTGCATTGCGGGCTCTCTTTATGCACGCCCGTCTCTTTTTGAGAAAGTTTAGATATACTAAACATATTTTCTAATAAAAGTGCCTTCTTGGCAATCGCTTGAATACAGGGCTTTAAAAAACAGAATATTGAATTTGTTATATTTCTTTGTAGGTTTAAAATTAGTAGACTAATTTTTTCTTTTTGGTGGAACAGACTGGTCCTTGGTTATCTTCAAAAATATTTGTATTTCAATAATTGAATATGTCCGCTGAAGCTAAAAATATTCTTTCTGTTTTTATCCAAATACAATTATGAAATTCTAAAAGAGATAAAAATAACCAATTAAGAAATGATGAGTTTGCTTTTTTGAATTTGAGATAAAATTCGTTTAAAGCAATAAACAGGTGTGGTAAACAAGCCCAGGATGCATATTGGTCCTATTATGGCGTGCCTAGTCAATCAAGCTCCCTATCACACCAGCGGAACAAAAGGCGTACATGAATCTCCTACATAAAATCGGGATCAAGTAAGGTTTGTTCATTTCCTATCTTTCAAGAGGTGATTGATGTGTGGGAAGTTAATACCATGCCGTACAAACTTTCCAACGTGAATATGGCCGACTTGATTTGTGACTTGTGTATACGCCGAACTCCCGTAAACGTCTGGGAAACTTATTGTTGACTTTTAAAAAACTACGGAGAATTTCTTGATATATTGCCACTCCTCGGGATAGGCCCTGCAAGCCCTTTTTTTATTAAAATTAATACTTCTTGCCGCACTTTCACTCGCCTAGTCGTTTTTCTTTGTATCGCCAATAAAGGTAATCTGATTAAAGTAGGAATGTAGTGAATATTGTAACGAACTGTGAAACTAAAATTTGTTGAATGTAGATGTTTATTATTAAAAGTTTTTAGAAAGATACACAGCACAGAGAAATTATTCATAGGTTCGAGACCTCTGTCGAATATTTACAAGTAATTAGGACTCGATATCCAGTATCTAGTACTACGAACTGTTTTCAAAATTCTCCTGTTATTACATTTGCATATACTTTTTAGATTTTTTAATAATAAGGTACATTTTTAATTTATCTATGCCTTTTTGGTCCAAAATTATTTTAATTTTTAAATTTGTATGGCCTATCTTAATTCATTGAAGAATGTTCTAAAATTTATAAGATTTAAAAACTCATCCCTGTCATGGTTCTTTTTAAACGATTCTTCTTTTAAGATTTCGCAAAATATTGTGACAAGTCAAAGAAAAAGTTTACCTTCAATATTTTGAAGAAATATTCATAGTTTATTCTAAAAATACTGCACAAATCCTCCTGACTGAATATATGTTTTGTTCATTCGTTCTAATTACCTAAAAAAGTGGAAATTTCCAAAAATTGCTTTCCGAGAATTTTGTTTTTTTTACATATTTAGATTTTAAGGCACATTCACTTAACTTTAAGACAGCACACAAATTTCGAAAAAGATTAATTTCGACAAAAATAGTCTAGGTTTACAAAAATATTTTTCTACTAATCCTAACTTTTTTATATAAACTCTGACCTATTTATGAATATTCGACAAAATAGTTAAAACTCCTACAAAATAATTGTTTCGCAATGTTCACCCCTTTTAATTTCAAAGTTCCAAAAAAATTAACATTTCGAAAACAAGACGAGGAAAAAATTGATGTTTCGAGCAACAAGAAATGTTGGGAGACAGAAGTCAATATTTTCAGAAAGTCAAATTTTAGGAAAAATGAAAGGAAAAACCAACAAATTCTAAAAAAAAATTGATTGTATATTTTCAATAGAACGTCAATTTTTGAGGAAAAATCAAATTTTGGGAATATAATGAAATATTTGAGAAAAAAACAAAGAATGTTGAGATTAAATTAAAATTTTAAGAAATTTTAGAAATATCGAATTTAAAAAAATTCCAGAAAATGGCCGAATTTTAAAAAAGATAATTATTGGGAAATACATAGGTCGAAAAAATAAAAAGACAATTCTCGAGGAAGAAATCGAAATTTGCCGAAAGATAAAAGTTTAAACTTTGCGAAGGAAGCAGAAATTTTTACAAAAATTTTTTAATTTTAATTAAATCCAAATTTCATTAAATTTTTACAAACATTTCTGACCTCTTTAATGAAATTTAGATTTAATTTCGAGAAAAATTTCAAATTTAGAAAAAAGACCAATTTCGAGAAAATAATTCGAAATATTGGGAAACCAAAGATGTCGAAATTTGAGACAAGGATCGACATGTTCAAAAAAAGTTAAACTAAAATAAAATAAAGTAAAAAAAAGTCGAATTAAAAAACTCTAATTTTCCAGAAAAAGACCGAAATCAAAAAGAGGCGAATATACTGAGAAAAAAGTCGAAAAATTTAAAAGACTTTTAAGGAAAAAGGGAAATTTGCCGAAAAATATAAATTAAACTTTGACAACAAGTTTCAATTTCCGAAAAAAGGTTTATTCTTTTATGTAAAATTTCGACTTGCAATTTTGAGAAAAAAATAAAGTTTCCAAAAAAGAGGAATTTGGAAGTAAAAATAAGACGGAAAAAGTCGAATTTTGGGATAACAAACGTTCTCCAGAAAAGTTAAGCCCGAAAATTAAAAATAAAGGACAAATTCTAAAAAAAATGTCAAAGTTTTCAACATTTTGGATTTTACAACAGGTCAAATTCTAAGAAAAGAGCTAAATTTTGGGAATTGTCCAAATTTCGAAAAAAAAAAGACAATTCTCCTAATATTCTTCTTTTTTTATTCTCAACATTTGGCTTTTTCTAAGATATTTCGCCTCTTTTTAAGTTATAGATTTTTTTACTTCGACTTTTTTTAATTGATTCATCTCCTTGAAATATCAATTTATTATCAAAATTCGTCTTTATTTTTAAAATTTATTTAAGTTCATTCCCTAAATCCTAATTGTTCAGAAAGCCTTGAGCTTTTACTCGAGATTTAGACTTTTTTTAAATACGTCTTTGACTTTTCTTTATTTTTATCAGATTTAGCTTTTTCCAGAAATGTGGACTTTTATCGTAAAACTCGGTATTTTTTGTTTCTGGAAATTTCAATTTTTTTCTCGAAATTCGTCTTTTTTCCAAAATTTTTACCTTTTGTTCTCAAAATTAGATTTAAATATTATAAAAAGGGTAAACATTTCTTTGGAAATTCCGACGTTAAAAAAAGTCGAAATTTTTTAATCAAGGTCAACTCTTGAGAAAAAAAGTTGAACTTCGTAAGTGACAAACTTTAAAAAATAAATAAATATTCAGAAAAGAAGTCCAAATATGGTAAAAATACGAACTTCGAGGAAAAATAAGAGATTTTTAAAAACATAAAGGGTTATAATTTGAAAAGAAAGTCGAAATATTCAGAGAAAATTTTACTTTTTTTATGAAATTTAGATCTAATTGCGAGGAAAAAAAATCAATCTTTCAGATATAGTCAGCATTTGCAAAAAAAGCCTAAACTTTGCAAAAATGAAGAAAAAGAAAAGACATTGCGAAAAATATTCAATCTCTTTGATAAAAAGTTAATACTTTGAAAAGAAAGTCATTTTCCAATAAAAGGTCAATTTTGGAGAAAAAAGTTTTTGGAACAAAGTCTAAATTTTGAAAAAAGCACGAATTGCGACAAAAAGATCAATATAAAAATGTGAAGGTTAAAATAAAAAAATAAATAAATTTATAGAACTTTAAAAGCACGAAATATCTCAGAGAAAATCCGATTTTGAGAAAAAAAGTAGAATTTTGAGAACATAAAAAAAGACGAATGCTGGAAAATAAACGTATAAATTTCGAAATTCAAGAAAAAACTATAAATTTTGAGACACATAGATTATAGGTTAACTTTTGGGAAAAAAACGAAATTACCATTTAAATAATATTTGAACAATATTTGAATATAATTATGGGAAAAAAAGTGTAAGTTTCGAGAACTAAGCGAATTTCGAAGAAAAAATGAAAATTTCGAGAGAACGTCGAATTTTAAGATAAAATTCAGCATTTGCAAAGAAAGCAATATTTTGCAAAAATGAAGAAAAAAACTAAATTCTAAGAAAAAGTCGAAATGTTTGGTAAAAGCCCAATATGTTGAAAAAAATGTCTGATTTTTCCAACAGAAAGTCAATTTTCAACAACAAAATTTTAAAAGTAATGTCAAAATTTTATAAAATTGCTCGAATAAATTAAAATTTCGGGAAAAGGCTAATTTAAAATGGTCGAATTAATTTAAAAAATCCTAAAACTTCCGAATTAAAAAAAAATACGGATATCCCCGAGATAACCGAAATTTCAGAATAAAGTTCAACTTAAAAAAAGACGAATTTTGACCAAGACCAAAAAGAATTTCGAAGAGAAAATTGAAATTTCTAAAAACCTTTAAATTAAATTTTGGAAAAAAACGAAGTTATGGATAAATTTTTGCCAGTTTAAAATCTAAATTAATTTCGAGGAAAAGAGTCTAAATGCTAAATAAACTACGAATTTTTGCTGAGATAATAAGCCTTGTATATACGAATATATGTATACAAGTTTATTACGATGCAATTGAAATCTAATTTTATTAAAATCTAATGAAAACTAGACTGCAATTGCAAAGTTCACGTAGATGAGGCAAAGCTTGTATCACGGGTTGCATCACAACATCCATAGACATAAAACGTCCTCGGCGCGACTTTACTTTCATCTAGTTTTGACAAATGACCAATCAAATGTTCTGCAATTAAACAGTTAAACGTGCTCAAAATTGAAAATATGTACAACCGCAACCATAGACTAGTTTCGGCCTTCCTTGGCCTCATCAGCATGGTACGGTGGTTGTATACACTTCCAACTTAAAGCCATTAGTCAGTCGTATAAGTATCCAAGAGAGTAAACCTCCATTGGGTGACTTGTAACTGACTTTTAACTGTTTATTACGCAAACATTTTCGCTACATGCTAATTGAAGCATTCTTCTCTGCTGAGATAATAAGAATTTTTAAGAAAAATTGAAATTCGAGGAATAAAAGTAAGCATTTTCCGGTAAAGCGAAACCTGGAAAAAATGAAGGATAAAAGTCAAATTCTAACAAAAAGTCGAAATTTTTACTAATCGCTTTCCAGTAGAATATCAATTTTGGAGAGAGAAACCTTAGGAATAAAGTCAAAATTAAAAAAAAAGATGTTTTTCGAGAATAAATTGTCCAGACAAAAACCCATTTTAAAAAAGACGAATTTAGAAAAAAAATTCTTAATTTCCAGAAAAAGACCATTCTGTCAACAACGACAAAATATCCCAGGTGCAATCAAATTTTAATAAAAAAGTCAAATATTGAAGATAAAATTAAACTTATTTCAAATTTTCAGAAACATTAGGGAATTGGAATACAAATCTTGTCCCCTGAAACCATCATCTTCAGAGAGATACTCTCTGGAGATGATAGCTTGACTATCGAAACTCGTTAGAGCAATCTTTGTTGTCTTTTTTAATCTTTCAATGTTTGAAGATAACAAAGGACCAGTCCGTTCCAGTAAAAAAAGACACATTGGGGATTAAATTTTGAGAGAAATACTGGAATTTTTCCGTAATGACAGATTTTCAGAAACAATTCTAGATTTTCAGCAATTCGAATAAAAAATAAAATCCATTTTCGGAAAAGAGATAAAATTGAAATTTCTAGGAATAGTCGACATTTAGACAAATGTTGAAAATTCCCAGAGAGAGTCGGGTTTCGAAAAAAGTTGCATTAAAGAGAAGTTAATTTTTAAGAGTAAAGAAAAAATTCAAAAGAAGACGGATTTTGAAAAGATGAATTTTAATATAAAAATCGAAATTCTTAATATACTTATATTTTATCAATTATTAAATATAGTACCTGATGGCATTTATTTTTTTATGCCATTAGGGGCACCATTTTATAAATTTATTGCCTAAGATCGGTAGTAAAGAACATCCATGATATAAGTTTGATTATCGATCATCAATAATGACATCGATCTTACATTGCACATCCCTCCTTTCAAATTGACACGTTTAAGATAATTACAATTTTATCAAATTGCAGCATTTTCCAAGTTTCGATTTGTTTTTGGATATAAATTTAGTAGTCAACAAAATGTTAATGCATCTACATTATACGTTAACACGATTAGGAAATACCTGTAATGTCATTGACATTGACGTTGACAGAGGGTCTGAAAAGATCGCTATCGTTGAGGGCTAACAAAATATGCCCCTTTTAAACTTGACAAGATTTGATGTAGGCCGACAAAATTTCCAATGTTTTCCCGATTTTCATATCTGCGTCCTGTCAGTTGCACGCCACTACCGCTGCATTTCTTTCCCGATAATACGTTTTCCTTGCTTTCAGAAACCAAGTTCTTTATCCGTTTACGAATCGAAATATTTATATTAATGTGATGTTTTTCTAATAAAGCCGCGTTTATTAGACAGCAGCGGAAAAGCGGCGGAAAACATGTCGATAAAAAGTGTATTACAGCGTAAGGGAAACATTAATTGTTAGGAAATAAAATGCGACAAAGCGTATCAAAAATGTTGTATACGAGGAAATATTCTTTGAAGATTTAGGTATTTTTCTTTTTCCCCCATTTTCCGGGCCGTCGGTGGTGGTCTTTATATTGCTCATATCACTGCTATATTTTATTTATATCAACATTGTTCATTGTGACCCAAGTCTCGCGTCCGGGATTGATTGTAAACGTCCAATACTAAACGTCAGATGAGCTTTGCGGTCCATTTTGCACCACACAACTCATTGCCGTATTGAAAAGGATTTGCTTTTATTTTATTATAAGTGTCACGGACACATGAACTCATTTATTTCCCTTCAAATAAATTTTCGGTCGGACCTGACCCGCCTAAAGTTAATTTCACCTCCGTCAATGTATAAACTACAATTCACTTTCATGACTCCTCGTTCTGAAAGGAGCGATCGCCCTAAACGTTTCACAGCGCAGAAAAGATTAAATGATTTCTTCGAAATCAATTTTATACGTCAGTATAATGACCATAGTTTATTTGGTCACAAAAATGGATATATTACGTAAGTAACATAATCGAATTGATAATACATTGACACATTAAGATCATTAGATCCTCTTAATCTTACACCAGATTTACCATTTAAACCAATTCGAAAATTAATAAAACTGTGTCAAGAAAGTTCAACAGAAGCTTTTACATTTTAACAGACTGGTTTTACCGGTGTAATATGCAAACAATTTTTTTCCTGTTTTGTTTGCTCAAGTGGAAATTTTTCACAAAGCGATCCTACTTGGACTTTTCTAAGTATTAGGGAATTTAGAACACCTTCGTAAAAAAATAAAATAAAATGTTCATCACAAGAAACGGTGAATGGATTTTACTTTAAAATAATTTAATTAAATAAAATATGATGAGTAATTTTTCTTCTGTACTTAGCTCGTTGGAATTTGGAAGCATATTTTGCAAAAATGAACTAGGATCTACTTAACAGAATAAAAAGTTTATGTGTTTATTGTTACTTTTTAGTCTTTAAAATTCCGTTTTTTAAATGTCCGCGGTTATACCTCTAACTGTAATAATATGGTGAGATTAAACAAACCAAAATAGTGGTGTAGCGTCCAAAGACCCTTCGATCCGAGCGTGTCTGTTGTCATGTTTACGCAGGCAGTGTTAGAGGTCGAGAGATTCATGTTAGGCTAATTCAGGACGAGTGCGAGAAGGATCATTTTACTGGGTCGTTTCTGTTTATTGCTTGTTAAGGGCGCTATTCTGAGCTCTCTCACTTGTTTGGTTTGACGCTTTACCGCTCGAATACCTTTAAGGGGTAGCGAAAGCCTTCAACCTCGCTTGTCTAGATGTTTTCATAATTGCCTTCCTAATTATTTAATACACTTTTATTCATTGCTTCTTTTGTGCTCGTTAAGTGATGTTTAAGTGGCTTATGAATGTTTGAGCGGATATAAATAACACCGCAAATTTAATCATTCAGAGCAGGGAGGAATTATTCAAATCAGAATTCCGGAGTTAACAACTGGTATTTTACCTACCTCCTTTTGTAAACAAGCATACTGTAGAATATTTCATAAATTGGATTTTTAATGGAATTGTTATAGATTACTAAATTGATAGAGTTATTTAAATTTCTTGCACTTCTGGTAAGCAAGTTATTGAATTCTACTTAATAGATCTTGACTCCTCGTAAGCTACGAGGAGTGGTGGCAAGTTCAGGGAGGACAGATACATTAATTTATAGTTACCTAATTAGTATGTAACCCCTTAGATATGTTTAATACCAGGTAGTATTTGTTACCTAATATATCAAAAAATGTACAGAGTTTTAGATTCCAGAGCCTACAGTGACTCGCAGCTTAAATGACGCAGTGAGCATACAACAAATAAAAATACTGGCACAAACATACAGAAAAAAACTACACACAAAGTTACTAATAGTTATAAACCTTTGCAAATATAGTTTAAACTTTATTGTATGTCAAGCTCTAAAAGAAATGTACCTTACAAAAAAAATGCCAACAAAAGGATGCACCTATAAAATAGAGCTCACAGCTAAAATGATGCAGTAATTATACTAACCATTAAATACCCCAGATTTGTACTTTATCAGTAATCTAAAGGTCTCTCTTTGTTATCAATAATTGCCTCTAATCTTTTAGGCATTGTCTCTACTAAGATTTGGGTGTATTGAGAAAAAATTGTCTTTCGTTCTTCAACAATCATCTTTAACTCATTTTTATTGTTCACGTTATGTTTAGCGCCTTTTTTCTTTTATATTGACCATAAATTTTCTATTATATTAATGTTAGATGATAGTGGTGGTGTATTAAGACACGCCAGACAATTTTGAAATAATCATTCTCGTACATTACACTGCGAAAGTTTTGAGGAGTTGTCGTAAAAAAATTGAAAATTCTGTTGAATGTTTAATTTTTCAGCAGTACAGGATGGACCATAAATAATGGTACATGCAGTAGGGGTAACTTTTTCGTATAGAAATAACGTGGCTTAGCCACATTTACCTTATACCAAAAGTTGAGATTAACAGAGATACAGGGTGTCAAAATTGAAAAAAAAATTGTGATTTTTTTCGCATAACTGATGAACACACTTCACTATAGACAAGAAATTTGGCATAGGGCGGCTTCATTGGTCAAGAAATGTTCTTTCAAAAATCGTTTTTTGTTGGAAATTTCGCTATTGGAGAACAACAGCAAAATACGTATTCATCATTTTTCGAAATTCTGTTATTTTTCTCAGTATTCTTTTTTTGTATATATTTCGACTTTTTCAAATTACACTCTCCAAAAATTTCAAAGTGCACCTATCTCAAAATTCGCCTTATTTTCGACATTTCCTCTTTTATCTTGAAATATTTTATGTTTCTAGAATTGTAGACTTTCTCCTCGAAATTGGCTTTTTTTGAAATTTCTACTTTCTCTAAATTCATTTATGGTCTCTAAGTTCGATTGGAATGTTTATAAGAAGCAACCATGTTGAGCAAATATTTTTGTATTTAGAGAAAAAAATTAAATTTCGTTACCGAAATTTAAATATTATGTTAACATTTAAAAGTAAAAATTTCAAAAATCATATTTTTGGCAAATTGCGATTTTTTTTAAATTCGGTTTTTTTTCACAAAATTCGACCTTCGAAAACTTTGCATTTTTTCGATTGTTCGGCGGTTTTCAAATTTTTGCAAAAGGACATTATATTTTCTGAAAATTTTGACTTTTTCTCGAAATTCGTCTTTTTTGAAATTACAACTTTTTTTGAATATGAAAACGAAGGTTTTCACGGCCAGAGTCAGTACAGGATATACTTCTTCCGGGATTGGACCGTGTCAGAACACTTTTAGTAGTTCTTTGGCACGGTCCAATCCCGGAAGAAGTATATTATGAACTTTTTCTGAATTCTAATTTTTCCGCTCTTTCTTTCCATTTCTTGTATATTTGAATACTTTCTAGAAATTTTGATGATTTTCTTGAGGTTTGTGGAAAAGAATCTAATATTTATTTATAATGAAATCACTTACACATAAACATTACATTCTTTTTGTGCACGTTATGTTCAACATATTATTAATACTGTCGTCTGTTGTTTTGAGCATCGGAGTACCACATTTTTTATTTTATTTTTAATCTAACAAATATTTGGTTATAAAATAGAAAATAATACATTCTTGTATCCGCTCTTGTCGTAAAAACTACCATGGTACGCACTGTTGTATTCTATAGCGATTATACAAATAAAAAATAATCAAACTAAAACACAATTTAAACTTATACTAGCTTGGTTGGTTAAGTTTTACCTCTATCCAAAATCGCTAAACGCGCTTAAAAAAAATCTTCAGTTCGATAAGACAACTGAGTCATGACACTAAAAATAAGATTAAATTAAATTAAAAAATTGAGGTCATAATACACAAATTCACTGATTACGTAAGCAGAAATCATTTGAAAACTAATAAAACCGCGTCTAAAAAGTTCAACAGAAGCAGTTTAGCAGAGTGAGTATGCAGAAGTAAAACTTTTAATAGTTCTTGGAAAAAGTATATCTTTTACAGTGTATTAATTGATATTAATTTGGGAATTAGGGAGGCACGTGTTATATCAATGTATCAAAAACATCGATGTTTTCGTTTCAACGTTCGATATTTCTGTATCGATACTTTCGTTCCGCTGTATCGACGGTATCGATATAGTTAATCGATATATCGATTGGTGAAGTAAGTTCAAAAATTCTTACTTTTTCGGCGTTTAAAATTTATTTAAGGACTAGCTGATATGTCACCCAATCTCATTCATTGTTTTACGGCCACTACTTAATTTAATTTGTTTCAATAACCCAATTTTTTAAAAATCTCTATTTTTTAAATTTCTTTTTTAACATTTAATTTTTTTATAAAATCTCTACTTTTTTTAGAAGATTCGACTTTTAAAATTTCGATTCTTAACATTTCTGCTTTTTCAAAAATTTCAACTTTTTTTCAAAATTTTGTCTATTTTGAAAACTTTCATTTTACTGGAAATTACGATTTTTTTTTAACCTTATTCGACCTATTCTTTATGGCAGACCCTTATTGACCGGAAATATTATGTTTTTTTTTCAATTTATTTAACATTTCTTCGGCGCAGTTTGGAAATATTTAAATTTTTATGGTTTGGTGACAAATTTCTAAACAGTTTTTGAAATGCGACTACGTGATATTTAAATTTATTGAAAACGTCACCTCATGACAGTTCACAAATTAAGAGGTTAGTTTATTTTACATAGAATAGGAATAATGAAAAATGGGAGACCAAAAATTAGATATGGAAAAAATTATTATTTTTTTGTTGATAAATTGGAAAAATATAAAAAAATACATAAAAAAGTTGTAGCACTGGACATCGATGTTTCGCTCTCATTTGAGCTCGTCAGCAGTGCATAACATGGAAAGGGAACAAAGAGGAAGAAATACTTAAAAATAAAAATTTTTTTTTAAAATATAAAAAAGAAAAATAAAGAAATTTTAACATGAATAGACGTTTCATCATCAATTTACTGTGTTGAAAATTTAAATATTTCAAGCCCGATCCACAAGAAACAACTACTCCGAGGGCTAATACCCCTTCCGGCATTGAACTACACTTGTGGGTCGAACTTACACGCTCTTGGTGACAACTACTCCGTATTAGCCCTCGGAGTCGTTTCTTGTGGATCGGGCTTCAAATATTTAAATTTTTAACACAGTAAATTGATGATGAAACGTCTATTCATGTTAAAATTTCTTTATTTTTCTTTTTTATATTTTAAAAAAAAATTTTATTTTTAAGTATTTCTCCCTCATTGTTCCCTTTCCATGTTATGCACTGCTGACGAGCCCAAATAAGAGCGAAACATCGATGTCCAGTGCTACAACTTTTTTATGTATTTTTTTATATTTTCCCAATTTATCAAAAAAAAAATAATTTTTTCCATATCTAATTTTTGGTCTCCTATTTTTCATTATTCCTATTCCATGTAAAATAACCTAATCTCTTAATTTGTGAACTTTCACGAGGTGACGTTTTCAATAAATTTAAATATCACGTAGTCGCATTTCAAAAACTGTATAGAAAATTGTCACCAAACCATAAAAATTTAAATATTTCCAAACTGGGCCGAAGAAATGTTAAATAAATTGAAAAAAAAAACATAATATTTCCGGTCAATAAGGGTCTACCATGAAGAATAAACCTATTCCTCTAACGGAACGAACGGACTCTGCAAATGGTGAGTGCTTCTAACTACCAAGCTGAAGAGATTTCGGCGGTTAGGAACAGTAGTCACCAAGAGCGTGTAAGTTCGACCCACAAGTGTAGTTCAATGCCGGAAGGGGTATTAGCCCTCGGAGTAGTTGTTTCTTGTGGATCGGGCTTCAAATATTTAAATTTTTAACACAGTAAATTGATGATGAAACATCTATTCATGTTAAAATTTCTTTATTTTTCTTTTTTTATATTTTAAAAAAAAATTTTATTTTTAAGTATTTCTTCCTCATTGTTCCCTTTCCATGTTATGCACTGCTGACGCTGACGAGCCCAAATAAGAGCGAAACAGTGATGTTCAGTGCTACAACTTTTTTATGTATTTTTTTATATTTTCCCAATTTATCAAAAAAAAAATAATTTTTTCCATATCTAAATTTTGGTCTCCTATTTTTCATTATTCCTATTCTATGTAAAATAAGCTAACCTGTTTATTTGTGAACTGTCATGAGGTGACGTTTTCATTAAATTTAAATATCACGTAGTCGCATTTCAAAAACTGTTTAGAAAATTGTCACCAAACCATAAAAATTTAAATATTTCCAAACTGGGCCGAAGAAATGTTAAATAAATTGAAAAAAACTTATTCGACCTATCGAACAGTTCACCTTTTTAAAAGTTTGACTTTTTAAATGTTTCAATTTTTTTTATTTAAAATTTCTGAACTTCTCTATAAAAATCAAAATGTGGAGTTTTTTTAATGAATAATTCCGATTTTATTTCCAAATTTTGATTTTTTTTCAAAATTTAGACTTTTTCAAAACTTTGCTTTAAAATTTTTTTCAGACAATTTTCAACTATGCACAATTTTGCTTTTTTGAAAATTTCAACTTCTGATAATTTCGACTTTTTTTAAAAATCTTTCTCTTTTCAAATTTCCAGATTTTTTGGAAAGTTTAACACCGAAGATTGTTAAAAATGTGCCAATTTTCTGAAAAATTGAATTTTTTCAAAATTTTGATTTTATTTCAATATTTAGACTTTTGTCAGAGAATTTCGATTTCTTGTCAACATTTTTGAGACTCAAAATTTCGACTTTTTTTAAAACCTCTCTCTTTAAAAGAACTTATTTTTTTTTTAATTTTTGCTTCCAAAATATAGATTTTATTTCGCAAAATTTTGACACATTTTAAAATGTTTGACCTTTTTTGAAAATTTCGACGTTTTTTTGAAATTTCCACTTCGAAAAAGTCTTTTAAAATATAACCTCTTTTTTCCAAACATTTCTACTTTTTTTGTATACTTTGTACTTTTTTTTTATTTTGACTTTATTCGAAAATTTCGAGTTGCTTAAATCGCGACATCTTAATAAAATGTCGACTTTTTTTGACAATTTGAACCAATTTTGAATTTCTTTGAATTTTTTTCAAAATATAACTGGAAATGCTTCATTTTTAAATCTCCACATTTCTTCAAAGTTTTGATTATTTTTGAAATTCGGATTATTTTCTAACATTTCAACTCTTCTAAAAGTTTTTTTGAAATTTTCTTCATTTTATCAATATCTTTGAATTTTTTGAAAAGGTCGACTTTTAACAGAATTTTTTAAAACAGTTGACTTTCTTTTTCAAAAGTCTGAATTTTTAAATCCTAATTTTCTATGAAAATTGTAATAATTTTTCAAAATTTCATTTTTTAAAATTTTGACTTAAAAATTTTCACTTTCTTTAAAATTTCGCTTTTATCTGAAAATATCAAGTCCTTTTAAATCGGCTTTTGTTAAAATTTTGGAATATTTTACAAACATTTCGTTGCATTTTCAAGTTTTTAAATTTATTTGGAAAATTTGAACCTTTTTTAAAAATTTTTTCAACATCTTAGATTTTTTTTGAAAATCTGAACTTTTTTTCGAAAACTTCGACCTTTTTTTAATTGAATTTCTTTTTAAGATTTACGACTTTTCAACTTGATGATGGTTTGGCTATTGAAACGCCTTACAGCAACCACGGTTATGTTTTTTAATCTTTCTTGGTTTCAAGGGAAAAGATTTGTATTTCAATTTTTAAAGTTTTAACTAACAAAAATTTCGAAACTTTGACTTCTTCTCGGAATTTGGGCTTTTCGAAAATTTGGGTTTTTAGGAGATTTCACTGAATATTCTTCATTTTTTTTAAACCTCGACATTTCTTTTTAATTTCTAATATTTTTTAAATCGTAGACTATTTTTAAAAATTTGAATAATTTTTTGGAGAATTTGGCCATTTTTGTTGAGTTTTTTTAAATCCTTAATTTTTATTGGAAATTTTAACTGTCGATATTCTGAAAAAAATTGTATAAACTTAAAAAATCAAAATATTGAAAAATAGTTAACAAACTCAAAATAGCAATTTTCGAAATAAGTCAAAATTTTTATGAAACATTGCAAAATTGAACAAATGGGGGAATTTTCAAAAATATTCGAAACTAAAAAAACGTTTCAAAAAATATTCTGAAAAAAGTTTCAAATTTTCGAAATAGTCAAAATTTGGTAAAATAGATAAATTTAACAAAAAAGTCGAAATTTGTAAAAAGAATTTTCAAAATAAATTAAAGTTTTGAAGAAAAGTGCGAAAATTTGTAACAAGTTAAAATTTTGAATAGTCTCGAAATTTTAATACAAACATTTAACATTTTTAAAAAAAAATGAAGGTTTTCAACAAAAAAGTAGCAAGTTTTAAAAAAGTCGCAAAGAAGTTTGAATAAATCGAAATTTGCCAAAAAAGTAGAAATGGTTCTTTAAATTTAATTAAAAAATCGAATTTTGAAAAATTAGAATTTCCAAAGAAATTCGAAATTTTGAAAAAAAGTCGAGAATTGAAAAAAACAATCGAAAATTGGAAAGAAATGTCAGAATTATAAAGAAAGTTGAGATTTTTAAAAAAAATCGAAATTTTCGAAAAAATTTAATTTCTGAAATTTCAAAAAAGGTCAAAATTTTCAAAAAAATCGAGCCTTTCGAAAATCGAAGTAGATATTTTAAAAAAATAAAAATTTTTAACACTATCGAAATTTGAGAAAAAGTACAAAATCTTTAAAAAGTGCAAATTCTGGAAAAAGAAGTTCCCAATCTAAAATGAAATTGTAAAAAAAGTTCAACCTTTCAAGAAAGTCGACATTTTCAAAAAAATTAAAGCTTTAAAACTAAAATTTTTGTAAATAGTTGTTTTTTATAGTTTAATAAAAAAAAATCGAAGTTTTAAATAAAAGCAGAAGTTTTTTATTAAATGTGCAATTTTGAAAAAGTCAAAATTTCAAAAAAAGGCCAAAATCTCAAATAAGTAAAAATTTGTTTTGGTTGAGAAGTCCTGTTAAATGGCATTGAATTTATATAATACATCGAATATCGAATAAATTTAGCGACGTATAGAAACGATATATCTTTTGCGATACATCAGTTGTATATAGTACCGATGTTTTTAAAATTTTGTGCATCACTATTGGAGATAGAAGACCACCAAACCGAATATAATAGATGCATTTGTAGTTTTCTTCCAGTGCCCATCTCGATGAGTAAACGTAGGTAGTAACATTTGGTGTCCGAGTCATCGCCTGTTACGCGGTTGCAGTTATTTGTGAGTCGCAAGCCTCCGTTGACGCAAAATACAATAACGCTCAGCCGAGATAAAGGAAGCCGCGACATTCATTTCCGAGATCTCAGTGCTGTAATTAATGCCGTTGCAGGACAAGCGCCAGAGGTGCGGTTTTATGTTGCGATCTTGCTACCGGCAACAACACCAACAACAGGCGCAGCCACGAGTTTGTTGATGATGGCACGCCCGTGTAATACGCTTCTCGCCCGCTAGCAATTGTTCTGCTAACCTTCCGCAGCGGCCAACTTATTGCAAATAAAAATAGACCAAATGAGAGGAAGGCGCAAAGGATTTGCCACTACGCAACACACCTTCCCGTTTTCTTTGCAACTAAATGGCTTTATTAAGTTTAATTTTACCTTCCAAGAAGACCGCATAACCTTTCTAATTTGGGTTGATTTCAAATGTTGCCTAAAACACCCAAAACTCCTAAATATTGACAAAGCTTACGAAGGTTCTGTACTGAAATAGACGAACGTGCTACAATTTAAAATATTTACAACCAACCGGTTTCAGCCTTCCTTGGCCTTATCACTATGGTAAACATTTCTATTTGGGAGCTATGAGTCAGCCACGCAGTTACTCATGAGATGTGAATTCCACTGAGTGACTTGTAACAGACTTTCAACTGAATGTTATGAGGAACTAATAATAAGAGCATTTATTGCTGAGAATAACAATTAGGTTATGTACGGCGTTAGCGAAGGTTCAGCATCATTTACGAATCCTATATTATTTGAGAAAAACATGTATATTTCAAATAAATTCGAAGTGTGGCATCAACTTTCAATATATCTGTTATATTACATTAGAAAGAAAATTGCTTGGCGAAATCCGCGAAAGGGGAAAATTCAAAAGGATATTTCAAAATGAGTGCCTAGGTGAGTGTAATGCGCTTATCTGACAAGATTTGTCCTATTTCCCATCGCGATAATGTAAAAATGAGTTCCATCTTCAGGCCCGCGAATGATACGGCTTCATCCGGGGCCCTAATCTGCTTGCGGAATGGAATCGGTCGTAGAATTAACCTCGGAAACTCCGTAAACTAAATTTCTCTTTCCAAATTCCACTCCGGAAGATTATCTCTGGATTTGCAACTTGTAAAAGTCATATTAAAAACTAGAGCCGAAGCAGGCGGTAAAGCCCCTCGAATTAAAATACTTTCGATTCATAACAATTATTCAAAAGTTGATGTAACGTAAACATTTTTTGGCTTCTTATCAGGAGGGCTAATTCTCTAACAAAAACTCACTTTTGCCTTCGACGTACTAGATCATTTTGCTTCAAATGAAAAAAAAGAAAAGGCAAAATATAAAAAACTTGTATGGAGGTAAATTAAAGTTAACACAAATTACAAATGCGTTCACTACCTTACTAAATTTTATTTGATCTGATACTATTTCATTACATTGTAGACGAAATAGATATCCGAATTAAATTAAAATTAACAGAGTTGTGAGTATAGTTCAGATTTGAATTTATAATATTTAATTTTTTTTTGTGGAACGTACTGGTCCTTGGTTATCTTTCAAAATTGAAATACAAATCTTGTGCAACCTTTGTTGTGTTTTCTAATCTTTCTTGGTTTCAGGGGACAAGATTTGTATTTCAATATTTGGATTGCAAATAGATGTCCGAAGCAAACGTCAATTGCAAAAAAACACAAAAAATGTGGCTTTCAAACCTAAAACCTCGAGTTTCGAAATTTTTATAAAAAATTAGGAGATTTAAAACCTGTAAGGGTAAACATGAAATGATGAAGAAAAGTGTGACATAAGAAAAGTCTTAATTTACCAACAAAATAGCTTCAAGAAAATAAAATGTTGAAATTAAACCCAATCTTTAGAAAAATATGGCAATTTTTGGAATCTAACTTTCCAGATTATAGCAGGACTAGTAGGCAAAAATTCTGAAATTGTAATATGTAAACTCATATGTTCTAATTAACATATAAATGTGAAAGTATGTTGGTCTGCTCGTTTGTCTGCTTTTCAAGGCTTAATTACCGAACATTTTGACGAGAATTGGTATGTACATACTTTTTAAGACGATACCGTTAGTATGGTACATTTTATCCCAGAAAACTGTTCTAAATGTTCCCAAACTAATAATATATCAAAAAGAAAAAAACAACATTTTTTCTTTTTCTGTGTACAAATAAATAAACTAATAAAGAGATGGCGTCATCTAACGCGATAGGACCCAACTTTGCTACCCAATATATAGCTGAAAACCCTAGCGATCGTTTGATTGAATCAACGAATGTGAACAAAACATCATTCTGTAATCTGAATGCACGCTTTGATTCGCGAAATTTTGATTTTAATCTTAAAACTTAAAAGAGATGCCGAATATCCGAGTTAAGAAATTCCAACTACATTTTAAGACACGCGTTCACATTTTGAGACAACTTTCGAGAAGCTGTTAAAAATGTAGTGACCATGAAAAATAATAACAACAATATGCCATTTAGTATACAAAAATTGGTATTATTTACGTAAATACATTGATAGAAAATAATCGCTAGACCACGGGACGTATTCGGTTACGTTTAAAGAGAATTTATCTGAGGAATTTATCGCGAGGTAGAAGCTCGTTTATCCAGATATGGCTAAAGCTGGGAAATCGCATCATTCCCCCAAATTGGTTTCTGTATTTCTTGGCAATTTTCTTTTTATATCCGATACGATAATGGGAAAAGTTGTAATTAAATCGCTCTCTTTCAGCAGTAAAACTCGCAGGTGTAATGTTGAAAACTCGAACCCAATTAACATTCGACTTTGACTTTGATGATAAAACGTAAATTTGAAAATATTCCAAAGCAACAAACTGAGTATTCCAGAGTTATACAGTGGTAGCTTTAAAACATCCTTTAGTTTTACTTATTTTAAGATGTTATTCGAGAAAAATTATGGATCTATGTGTATATGTAATTGCTTATATCCTGTACCATATTTTTACTAATGGATGTCAACACTAAAGTATATTTAAGAAGTAATACTTAGTTTTTTCTTAATTTTTCTTTTTTTTAAAGCCGCTTTTATTCTGCAATGGTGTTGTTATAATTATATTTAGTAACTACTGTTTTCGAAAAGGTTTCAGTTGAATTATTTTCTGGCACAAATTGGAGTAAAATTTCCGCGGCAATAATATTCACAAGCAAAAGACACAACTTCAAAAATATTAACTGGAAAATAGCTGCAAATTGATTTTAAAAGTGTTCGATCACACTGGTCAACAAAATTGAGGTTTTGTCATGTCACAGGAACTTCTTTTCTATTTTTTAATAGTGTTAGTTGTCATTTAAAATAAGCAGTTTTAAAAGTTTTATCAGCCACGACATTTGTTTGTTAAATGTTTAAAAAATGGTGGATCTCAAGAAATATAACATAAAAAATGTACATTAGGAACTAATAATCTTTGTTTCTTTGTTGTTTCTTTGTTTCGTTAGATTATTTAGCTTTTAATTGGTCCTTCTTGATCAAGCAGTAGCAGTCAGTCAACCCTCTTGAGTTTAATCTACCCTGAGAAAGTTTTTCCGTCATTGGAATATCCGCATGAAACCTTTATTAGTTCTTATTACTTAGAGCCTCCCAGAACCCCCTAATTCGTAGGAATAAAGTCAAGATATATATTGCAACTCAAAGTTTTATACTCCAGTAAAAGTTTTTTAACCAAATATCTTTAGATGTCACTCTTATGGTAAACCAAAAAATTTCCAATTAAATTTTTGAAGCATCTTTATGCTGATTTTTTCAAAACATTTAATTTTTCTTTAAACAACAAGACTTTTATTATTTTTTTTAATCACTGGAAATGCTGGATGGTCTGCCTCAGAGCATCACAGTTACATTCTGGAAATATTATTTTTCCTCATTTGTGGAGGGAGTCTGCACACCTGCCATGCCCGGTGCTCACTCTATTCCATGCCGAGCAGATGCTGCGATTTAGGTCCAAACCTGGGATGTTGCAGTTATAGCTTTGGAACCATCTGTGTAGAGTCTCATTAGTATTAGAGATCCAGTCCTGAGTCCACTAGGATTTTGAGTCAAAGCCATCTCTCGATAGCTGTTCGACAGCTCGTAATGGGGGCTTTCTTAACTTTGGACTGTCACACATCAGGAGCGGTATGTCATTGTGGATTGGGAGATCTGTGTTGGCTGGGATCTTTTTGTGTGTTCCCGCATTAGTGCGTCTTTTCTCCGGAGCTCGGGAGGCATCAAGTTACTTAATACGGGTAGCCAGTGTAATGGTGTGGTTTTAATTATTCCAGAGATTACCCTCATTGTGTTATTTAATTATCTGTCAATTAGTTTGGTATGGTGGCTATTGATCCGCACTGGGGCACAGTTTTCGGCGGCGGAGAACACTAAGGTGAGCGAGGAGATACGCAGAGTCGCAGCAGTTGCACCCCACGAAGTTCCACGAAGTTTCTGGATTATGTTGTTTGGAGTTCTTATTTTTGAGGCGGTATTTTCCAGGTGCTTCCGATACGGCTATGATCTCTTTTTTGAAATCTTTTGGGAGATGGCTCGTTTCCAATATGTTCAAAAAGAATTTTGACAGCCATTTCACAGTGTTTTTCCAGCTTGTATGATAAACTCTGAGTGGACTTCGTCAAAGCCTGGGGTCATCTCTGGTTTCATGTCTTTTATTGCTGTAAAGACTTCTGCTTCAGTGTAGGCATGGCGAGATCAGATTCCATATGAGAGGTTCTTTTTAACGTTGTCAGCTCTCTCTTGACTTCCATGGTGTGCTCTTTGTCAGATGAGGCTCTTGATGATTCCCCAATTTTGTTTGCAACCTGATTTGGGGAGATGGGGGAGCTTCTTTTCACTCATGCAGTTGATCCGCCGAGTTTACGCAGGAGTGAAGTTCATCTGTTCCACGGTGTCTGTCCATTGTTGTCTTCTGATTTGTTGTCTGTGATTTCTGGGTGTCCACTTTCGGTTAAGTCCCCATAGAGGAAAACAACGGTAACAAACGTTGATGAAACTTCCGTTGAAAGCTGGAATACTTTCTTTGGCGTTACCTTCGATGAATATGATGACGTTTCAAGACGAAAATGCGAGGTATTTTCACCTACTTTATTAGCACGAATGAATATTATGGGGGTCAGAATTGCTCAACATGTTGCACCGTTTCGTTTTTATTTACAATGGAATCTCATAAAAACTTTTAGCAGTAAAACTCGCGAGTACTAATTGTTTAGAAATAAGTTTATTTTTCCTTATTTGATATCCTAGCAGAGCAAATTTTAAAAAATTCATTAATCCAGAAAAAAGTTTGAAGCAGCCGGTTTTCCAAGGCAATTGAGCGAACCAAATATTTCTCAACTAACGTTGTACGTCTATTAGAATATTACATAAATCGAGTAGTTTATTACTTACTCCGAAGTTATAGCCCGATTTTTTTCAAATTCACGAATAAAGATCTAACATAATCAAGTGGAAGTATAACAAGCAAACAAGCAAAAGTAAAACAAATTTAAATATAATACAGTGAACACTAAAAGAACGAATTTTTTGTGTTTTGGTTTATTTGGAGGGCATAATTTTCAAAAAATTCAAAAGAACGAATCAGCTCTGCATAATTAGAATTCCATCCCAATAAGATGATAGTAAGCAGTCAATGCACCAAATTAACTATTTTTTATTTATTTATATTGAAATGTAACCCAAATTTGCTTATGCGGTAATAGGAAAATGGGTGTATTTATTCAAATTTTTTTCTGCAGACGATATTAAGTAATATTTATGAAACTACTGACTGTCATAATTTTAACAACAAAAAAATGTATCATTTACATATGACTAACTTACAGAGTTTATAAGATCGATCCCAACGTCTCAGCTCGATATGATGGATAGTGGACTGCATACCGACGGCGAGGTTTACTCTGCCTGCTCTGTTGTGTGTAATTAATAAATTTGGGACAGCTCGCAACATATTTATTTAAATTTTATTTAAATAAGGTAAATAATAAATTTGACCTGCACTAATTAAGATTTTTTATCTGAAAAAATTAGAAGGGTTACGCTTTTCCTTTTATAAGTTGCCGAATCCTAAAAACTAAAATGAACAATTACAAAAGACTCCCAATTAGACTTTCTTCCCAAGAGATTTTGACTTTCATTGTTCGTAGTAAAGTAGTTAATTTGTGAGGTTTCGCAATGGACAAGATGATGAAATGCTTAGGGAAAACTAGGCTGTGTAATATCTAAAATGTGAAATGGCGAACATTTTTTATTTTTATATTTTTCTTCGGATATGAGATTTGCTGTTATATCGTTTGCTACATCGTTTTTATCGGCTTACGATTTATAGGAGGGATAGAAATTTTGCTTTTATGCGTATGTATATATTTTCTGTGAATGTCGAATCTGCCGACGAGTTTTCTCGTATTTGATTCTCTAATTTTATTTTATGATTGGAGGCAATCGCATCGGATGCCGAGATTAATACGAAATGACTTTTGGCCAAATTAACGACATCAGTTAAATAACGCATTTTTATCTAGCTCTCTTCTTCATATTTATTCATCGCACTACATCCTTAAAAGAATGGACTTTTGTTATTTTTTCGCAGCTCTCAGCTGACTAGGACACTATCCGTTTCAAACTTAGCTATCTAGAGTACCCATAATTTAGTTTTTCTGTTGCAGTGGTCTTAATTATTCAATATCCCATATCCATTACCATACTTATCGTAATTTTGTTATATGGTTATCTAGTTTTAACAGAAATGCAACATTATGTAGCAATATTTCATGTTAGTGTAACAACCCCTGTCTGCTTCAATAATGTATGTCGTTAGCCCCAATACACGCTGCTTAGCAGTTAATGCAGTGAAACTACACCTGAATACCGGACATAATCACATCCATCTCGACAACCCGATAACTAGCTACGTGGATGTCGTCCGAATGCACCAAATTTACCTAACAAGATTTACCTCCCCCAAAAAACCTTTTTTCTCTAAATTGTTATGCTATATATTTGAAAAATGGAAAACCCACTTTCAAAGTAATTAAATCCACCATTAAATATACTGTCAAGTCATAAACAATTTTACAAATTCATTTGTAAATTAAAATAGATTGCTTTAACAATTACTCTCAACTAAAATCCCGTTAGTGGCAACAATATATAAAATTCACTAATGGACTTTCGATTAAAATATCCAACATACAACCGAATGTTTTTGCATGTGCTGCCGATTTGTTCCGACGAGTCCAATTACCATATTTTATTTTAATAAAATGGTATTTGCAAGTACTTCGATTAATGCTGTCCAGAATTTTTTTAGGGGTGACTTTATTGGGAATATTTGTTTATAATTTTTATTTTATTACTCACCTAAAAACAATTTATTTGGAATAATTTCGAAGAAACAAAATATTTTCGCAAATAGTGATATCTAGTATATTTTAATTATTTGCTATTACCTGTGACAGTCTGGTTGTGTATTTATCTGCTTTTCATTACTTAATTACTAAAACGATTTTGACGAAAATAGCTAGCCCCTTGCATGGGGATGGTCAGTAGGATATGTTTCATTTCAGAAAACTGTTACAAATACTTTCAAATTATTGCTATATTTAGAAAGAGTAAATAAGCTTCCTCCATTTTCTATGTAGGTAAAGATCTAACAGCGACTATAGCGTCATCTAACGAGATAGTACCCAACTTTGCTACCCAATATATACTGCACAGTTACTGCAGTTAATTGTATATATGATCGTACATGGGCGTAGACAGGATTTCATTCTGGGGTGGCAGCAATTATTTTAAAAATTGATGGGCAAAAAAAAACAAAAAAATCCTCAGGTGAATATATTGTATACTGTTACTAAACTGCGCGAGCTTGGGGGATCGAACTTCCAAATTACATTATAAATTTCGAAAAAGAGATAATTTTCAGAAACAGTTAGAAAATAAAACCTAAACCTTTTAGAATATTTCGAAAAATGCTGGAATTCTAAAAAAAATCGAAATTTCCAAAAGATAAATTTTGTAAAAAATTCACAGATGTTGCATTCCCTGCAACCAACGGAGACAGTTTAAATGATAACACCATATATAAATCATAATTAACCATTTATTATGAATACATAAAAAATTATATAAGATTTCCGCAAATATCATCGACAACGCTTGACGGATGGATTCTGGAAGATAAATAATTAAGAATTACGTAAAAACAAAGTGTCATAAAAATTGTTAGTTTCCAAATTATAGGTTTTAAAGTCATCAATAAAACAATAACTTAATTAATATCTTCACAATCTCATGATACAATGCATTCAAGACATGACGCACTGCTAAGACCGTTTGTCTTCATCCTGTAATGTCAAGTGTTAACTAGATCCACAATTATTTGTAATAAAGTAAAGCCTAATTGTTGCTTAAAACTCAAATAGAAAAAAATATGTGGGCTATGCCATTTGATTTTTCAGAAAAATGATATTCAGCGATTACCAATCTGCGCGTGTATGACAAAGGCTATTTATAATTGGGTTTACACTATTTTTTAAGGTAACGATATACTAAACCATCTGCCCTAAAAACTAATAGTGACTCAACCCTCCAGGTGAACTTCCAACCACATTTTCATGATTTTTTGCAGATATCTCAAAAACTATTATTCAAGCATATCTCTTATTTAATATCACGTCAATCAATATTTTTGAGAAGATTTAAAATTTCTTTAAAAAGGCAACTTTGATACACCACCGTGTATAATTAAATATTTATCAATATAAATAATTTTAGAATGAGTACCACATCCAAAAATATACTTTTGTTCGAAAAAGATTTTTGTTATCAAAATAATTCTAGGAACCACACGGCTTTACCGATTAACTAAGCTAGTCTACAGGGTGAGCGAAACTTGATGTCTCGGTGCTATTATAAAAAAAGGAAAAACGATATAAAAAATCTGAAAGGAGATTTTTACATTCGATTGAGTAAGGTAGATTTTAAATTTAATTTGCATATTTTTCCACATTTGGAAACAAAAGTAATGATGTCATTGAATGTTTTTTTTAGAAACATACCTAAATTTTTGCACATTTAATAAGAACTACTTTTTTTAAACAAATTTTGCAAACGAAAAAATTTGATATCTTTTTGAGTTAAAAGGTTAGAAGTAAATTTATTGTAAAAAATGTATTATTAAAAATTTGCAATTGGTACGATTTGAAAACAAATCTATTAAACATTTTTAGGTTTAGAATAACGTATTTGGGGTATATCAAAGAGTAGTTACCTGCTCTTCTAGGGTTCTTTTGAAATTTCCCATAAATAATATAGGGTGAGTCAGGAAGAATGGGCAAACGCAAAGCTGGAGATATTAGACACCAAAATATTACGATTGAGCTCAACATGTCTTATACTAATATGACTGGTTCAAGAGATACAGGTCGTTCAAAATTTAAATTTTATTCTGAAATTTCTCAATAATTGGAAAAGTTTTGGTGCTATAAATTTAATATTTTAGCTTTAGACGACTTAAACTTACTTTAACTTTACTTTAGCTTTAGACGACTTAAACAAGAGTAATTTTTCTTTGTAGAATTTATCGTTCTTTTATACTGCCTACTTGTTTTAAGTGTAACTCAACAGACAAAAGAAATGTTTCAATTTACGTAAATGATTATATAAAACTAGCGCCCTCTAGGGGCGACGTCAATATAAATTCAAAATTAGTAATTCTCACACCGAAAAGCATAAAATTCCCAAATATTAAGTTTATAGCATTGAAACTTTCTCAATTATTAAAAAAATTTAGAATAAAATTTAAACTTTGAACGCCCTGTATCTCTTTAACCACCCAAATTGGTATATGGCATGTTGAGCTCACTCGTAATATTTTGATAAGAAAGTATTTTATTAAGAAAGGATCTCCAGTTTAGCATTTGCCCACTCTTTCTGACTCACCCTGTATATCATTTACGTGAACATTTTTCCAAATCAAATGGCAACATAAAATATTTCTCCTTCATTAATTCAGTTATCGACAGATGTTACTATACTTTTATTTTTAATTTATTGCTTTTCCAGGAGCTATTTGTCTAAATCGTTGTAATTAGGAATTTTTGATAATATTCTTTTTTTTACGATAAAATTGCTGATAACTTTTTAACCAAAAAAGATACCAAATTTTTTCCTTTACAACATTTGTTTAGAAACATTAGATCTTTTTAAATATGTAGAAATACAGGTATGTTTCTAAAAAAAAGTTCAATGACGTCATTGCTTTGGTTTGTAACTCTGGAAAAATATGCAAATTTGACTTAAAATAAACCTAATTCAATCCAATTCAAGAACCTTGTTTCAGATCTCTAATATCGTTTTTCCTTTTCTTATAATATAGCTGAGACTTCGAGTTTCGCTCACCCTGTACCGTGTGTTCAAAATGAACTCGACAATATTGCTAACTTTTTTATTATTAAAGAACAACTTCAGTTAAATTGGCAAAGTTGTTGATGTTTTAACGCTGATTTTCATGATGATACAACAAAGACAATTGAACATCGCGTTTTTGAATTTTTATAAAAATTTATGGAGCTGAAACAGCATTTTGTAAAAAGAATTACCAAGTATATTAATAATATATAGACATTTAATAACAATATTAAGAAATAACATATTTATCATATTTTTGTTTAAAGTAGATCAGAGATCGGACTTTCTAAATCTAATAATTTTTTATCTGATTATTCGCACGTTTAATATAATTTCATTGAATAAATTTGTCAATATTTTCTTAATTATGTTAAACACATATGTATCACATATTTTTCAATCGGGAAGGAAACGTTCTTTTAAAATATGAAAAAATATACATGGTTTTTCATTAAGAAGAAAATCTGTTAGGATTTATTTTGTCTAAATCCCATTTATGAACCTTTTTTATTTTGGATTCAATTTCTTTTAGTGATCAAGATATGAAGAGTTAAAATCAAATAATCCATACTCAATCATCCTGTATATACAAAGGCTTAAACTGTTATAAAAAAATTAAGAACTTTTTATATTGCACCTCATCGCATTGAACTTGTTCTATGAAATTTATTAAATAAAATAAAGGTCCTAAAAATTAAAATATTATCATTATTTTAAATATACAACAGGTTCTTAATCTTAACCAGTGGCGACCCTACGTTTATTATGAATCCGTACTTTATGTACAATAAAAAATATTTCTTGCAATTGTTTGATACAAACAAGTGTTTAAGCGTGGATCATGATTTTCTTCAGCTACATATCTATACAAACATTCCTAAAAATGTATTTTAAATTCATGAAATATTCAAACATTTATTATAGTAACACTTGATTCAACTAAACCTCAAAAATGGCTGAACTTTTAAATTTAGTATTTTTGGGTACTTTATTCTATTCAGCATATTTCATAAAATAGACTGATGTTTCGAAGCAAAGTGTTAAAAACCATTGTTTATAGAAACTGTTTGTCTTAAAATAATGTCGCCAATCGCCCCCTGCAGTTTGTAACATTCTGTTTCTGCAGAGAAAATATTTGCCAAATAAAAAATTTTAAAAGCGGTGTGCGGTTTTTGAATTTAATATCCATTATGACAGTAAGTATTACAAAAAAGGTTATATTAAATTCTTTATATATTTCTAATCTCGAAGATATGTCAGTTTTGGATTAATTAAAGCAACGAAAACATTTGCTGCTCTTAAAATCAGTTTACCTTCCCAATTTAAAATATGAATTTTTAGGATATAATCCCAAAAATTATCGCTGGATAAAGCTTAATACTGGGCTAAATCTTAGCCTTCTAGTTGCAAGCACAGTCAATCCAAACGAAAACAAAGAGTTGGAATAAAAAATAGGGAAAATGTGATAACCAAATCTGAAAGGAAGTTACCTCTATAGAGTAAGTTATTATTCCACTATTAGGTATGATATAATGTTTGCCATTGAGCCATAAAGGGTGCCTAATAAGGCTAATATGATAAAATGAAAATATGTATCTAACATTTATGATATCCCTTAAATTAAAACAGCTAAAGATGTTGAAAATTCTCTTTTTTTCTTCTGAAATTGAATTGTGTGATTTATAGATATCAAAATTTATTTTATAAACTAATCCTATGTATTACATTCATTTTAATACCATTGTTTAAATATTTTAAACATTGTTTTAAATTATAATAATTTGTTTTTATTCCATGCAGTGTGTGCCTCTAGCACGCGGAGGTCTGAAATATTCGTTAACGATTAAAGCATCTTTTTTCATTTTTTAAACATTGCCAAACTATTCCAACTCTACAATTTAATAAAAGTTTCAGTTATATAGGATGCTCTGTATTCTTCGAACTCATGGGTTAATTATTTTATTTTTAAATTATGACATATATTTTATGACTATTTTGAATACTATTTATCAATGGCAATGTTCTAAAATAATGAAAGGGATGTCTTTTTCCTTAACGGAGACATCGGACCTCCGTGTACTAGTGGGCATAATATACAGGGTCTCCCAACGAAAACTTGACCTCTCTATAATTTGAAAACAGAAAAATATTTTAAAATTCGCCGAGATCCGTCGATTTATTTTCTTGGGGAACCGTTTTTGATGATCAAGTCAACTTGATATGTTCATGCCCCTAACGTGTCCTTTAAAGTTGTAAGCAAAACTACCCTGGTGCATCGTATTTTGGAATTGATTTAGAATTAAAAACGAAAAGTTGACAAACCCATATTCGTATAAGACGTTAAGAGTGTTCACTCATTTTTCGGCCTTTAAAGTCGATTTCATAAAAAAAAAACTTTATAAGGCCACTGAATGGCACGTGGTGGTCTATAAATCAAAAACGTATTTTATATACATGGTGACTCATTTTGCAGTATCACAAAGGTTCAATACTTTTTTAATGAAAGGATGCATTTTTAAACAAAGAACATTTTACGTGTTACAATACAAATATTTTTACAAATTTAATGGTTATAATTAAAAAATAATTTTTTAATGATTTTTATTTTTATTGTAATAAATGTAAACTCTAGTGATGGATCCTAAGTAATTGTCGATGCAATAACACACAATTTACTTAACACACGGTTTATTGGTCTCTTCTACATATGCTCTCGATATCTACTCGACTCATTCTCGAGTGCCTTCTTCCCCTTGCTCCTTCACGTGGCTCGAGATCTTGGTTTTGAATCACATGTGGCACATTCTATGTGGGGAAGATAGTGGCGGGTTCCCTAAATACCAATATAAATATTAAGTAAACAAGCCAAAAATAGGTATTTTTATTAAAAGAGATGCTTATGCTTTGTCCAATTTATAGGCCACTGCGGTCCATTTAATGGCCATATAATGTTTTTTTATGAGATCGACTTGGCGTCTCATAATGTTGCACGAATGTCGGTTTGGCACGTTTAATTTTCAACAAATTTTTGAAAACATTGCATCGTTGTATTTTCAAAGGGCTTTAAAATGATGTATTACAAGTAGGGGAGTTTTATTTGAAATTTTAAAATAAGGGTTGATAGAGCTTAGGGGGATAAACACATCAATTTGGCTTGGCAGTCAAAATGGTCCCCCCAAGAACATAAATTCACGAGTCTCAGCAAATACTAAAATATTTCTCGGTTTTCAAATTATAAGGGGGTCAAATTTTTGTTGAGAGACCCTGTAAACACTGCAATCTAAATTCTTCATATTTGTACTAGATAGATAAGTAATTGTAATTACTAATTACTTTCCAGCGTTTTGTCAGTTCAGAGTTAATTTGCATACCAATTTTCAGTGGAGTAATAAGGTCTGCAGCATTTACAACTTCCATATTTATCTGGCAACATTTAATACAACACAATATAAAACCTAAAATTATAAAATTGTGGTCCGTGCTTCTTTGAATTCCCTTTAAAAGAGTATATCGGACATAATATGGGATGGGAGCCATATGATGTAACTTGCCCAACACCAGGCGAATTTGTGAATTCGAGACCGTCTAATATCTTAAATTCTTGTACATTACGACACATTGCCGTTAGAGCTCTTTGGAAAAGTGAACACTTTTCAGGAAAAATTTGAAAACTAGCGAAAAATCGAAAAAAGGCTACATTTTCGAAGGTCGAGTTTAATGAAAAAAAAGCCGAACTTCGAAAAAAATTCGCAATTTACCAAAAATATTCTTTTCAAAATATTTACTTTTTTATTTAAATGTTAATACAATATTTAAATTTCCGTAAAGATATTCAATTTTTTTCTTTAAATACAAAATATTTTCTCAGCAGGGTTGCTTTTTTATTATCACTCCGATCTAATTTAGAGAACATGTGAATGAATTTAGGGAAAGTAGAAATTTCAAAAAGAGCCAATTTCGAGGAAAAAGTCTACAATTGTAGAAACATAAAATATTTCGAGATAAAAATCGAAATGTCGAAAATAAGATAGGTGCAATTTGAAATTTCCGAAGAGTGTAATTTGGAAAAGTCGAAATATATAGAAAAAAAAAGAATATTAAGAAAAATAGCAGAATTTTGAAAAAAGATGAATATATTCGCTATTGTTCTCCAATAGCGAAATTTGGAAAAAAAAACGATTTTTCTAAAAAAACATTTTAAAAAATAATTTTGAGAATAAAGGCGAAATTTCGAGTTTTTGATGATAAGGAAACTTTTAAGAAAAAGACAGATTTGAATAAGAAAAGTCAAAATTTCGATAATAAGCCGAATTTCAAGCAAGTCAGACTTTCAGAAATATTTAGTATCAAATTTTGAGATAAAATTTAAGATTTTGAAAAAAAAGACAAACTCTAAGAAGCTAGTGAAAATTTTTGGAAAATTATATTCTACAAGGTTAAAATTTTCAGAAAAATCCGAATGTTAAGAAAAATAAAGGAATTTGGAAAAATGGGCGAAATTTTGAGAAATCGGTTTGAAATATTGAAACTTCAAAATTGGGAAAAAATTCGAAATTCTTCAGAGAACGTCAAAAAATTTGGAAAATTTGCACAAAAAATTGTTTTGATGACAGTCAATATTTGATAAAATGGTTCAATTATAAAAATGATTGTTTATAAAAGACAAATGTTGAAAAAAAATCGAAATTTTCAGATAAAAAGAAATTTGGACGAAAATATTGAGATTTTCAGGAACATAAATGATTGGATTTGAAATAAATAAAATTTATAAAAAAAGCCTATTTTGAAAAAACTATGGACATATCGAGAATAAAATCGCAAAAGCAAAACAGATTTTGGAAAAAATCAAAATTTCTAAAAAAGGTTCGAAATTTTATAGTAAATTCGAAATTTTCCAGAGAAAGCCAACATGTGCCATAAGTTAAAAAAGAATTTTTTTTTGAAAAATCACCAAAAGTGAAAAAAATTGAAATTATCGACAAGTGTCGAAATTCAAGTAGAGTCAAGTCAAATATGTTTAAGCTGTAAGGGCGAAGTCGTTAGTAACAATTAGTTATTAAATAACCGACAATTTTTTTCAACGATAGCATTTTGCACCTACTTAAAAGTACCAAATAAGGTGAGATCAGATTTTAATATTAGAATTTCCCTAATATAATTGATTTTAGGTAGGATACAAGTTTAAAAAATGATGATGAATTTATTTAGAATTTAGTTTTTATGGCCAAACTTTCGGATGTAAATCTTCGGATCGTTTGTTACAGTTAAGGTAGCGTTCAGAAAGACATGGCGCGTTCTTTTTCTTTCTTTAATATGACACGAAAACTCCATAAAACTTTTCTACTCGCCAATCTCTCAAATGTAATATATAATACATAGATTTATCGACGCGGAATGCAAAAGCATAAATCTAGTTCTTTTTAGTGATCCAGACGCCCTATTTCGTAACTAATTACATGTAAAATTTAACATTAATTGCACGAGTCGATGTGTAATTCATTCATAGGATGGAAGGAAACTCTTCGTTTTTAGTACAGACCGGTCTTGCATCTCTTAGCTGCCTACTTTGCATAATGTTACCCGAGGGCTGATATCTACGTAACACAATGAGGTTCTTTTAAATTCTTTCGCCTCTTCCGCTCACCGTTCGGCTCTCCTCTTGTTACTTCCTACCACTATTTATTTTCCAGATCCGACTTTTGTCGACGCCTTTGTTCTGATTGTAATTTAGCTGTCACAAAAATTATAATTATAAATTATCCATATCTCCCCGACAAAAGCGCAAAAAGCAGAAAGGAGGGGCTCAGTGAGAACTTCCTCACTTTTATTATTACATCGCGGATGTGTTCTTAAATCTCGCTTTAAAGCGACGCGGAAACCCTAATGTTCCAAAAGATGAATACTTCAAGAGCGCTTTGGAAATATGTAAAAGTCAAAGCTGAGACACCATTACGTTGGAATAAAAAATTATTTTGACACAGGAGATTTTTATTTGGAAAAAATATGCATGCAAACGGAGAAAAAGATATTTGTGTTACAAATTTTATTTGTTCAATTAGCTATTATTAGTAATCGTAATTTACTATACTATACTATTCTATACTATACCAGCGTTTCTCGACACATTTTGACCCTCGAGGGTGAAAAAATGTCGCGGGCAAAAGATTCTCTATGATTCACTAACATTTTTTTTGTGAATAAAAATTAACGATTTCAGTAGTGATTTTTCCATGGGGGCTATTATTATTTTTTAACTTCATTTTTTTTATTTTTTATTAAAATCTCGAGTTTAAATGTTTGAACTTTTTCCACAGTTTCGAAGGGAATTTCTCGAACCTGCGTAAAAAAAATAAAAAGCGAAAAAGTCGAAAAAGTTTTAGGTAAAACGTTTATGACTAAAATTCGAATTTCGATATTTTTTTACATACACGGTTTTTTCTTATTTAATTATTCGTAATTTGAATTTAAATTCTTATTTTTGTATAAGTCGGGAGAAAAATATTTTTACAAAAAATCTAACTTTAGAGTCAAATATTTGAAAGACAAAAAAAATAGAATTACTTAAAAGAAATTTCAGCTTTGTTTTTTTTATTTTTGCGCATACATTCCGATTTTAAACCGTCAAAGTTTGGCTTCAAGTAAATTATCAATGTTTAAACCGAAATTTGAAAAGACTTTGGCATTTAGAACTTTCTTTTCGAAATCTTAGCTTCGCTTCCAAATTTCCTTTTTAAACTGAAAATCATGAAAAGTTTTTGTTGAGATTTCAATTTTTAACTTTAATCCCTACAATTTAGTTTCGAACGGGTTCTTTAAAAGTAAAATTTGATCTTAAAATTTATAAAACTTTTTTTTTGACAATTTCACAATTGTTCTTTTTTCTTGCTGGCTAATTGTCAAAAATCAATTAAAAATTCCAAGTTTAACTTTCAAATTCCGAGGAAAAAGTCGAAAATTATAGGAAACATTTATATAAATTTTGTAATTTTGACATTTTTACAAAACTTAATTTCATGTTTCCATTTTTAGAAAAACTTCAATGTAATTTCTGTTTTGATTTTTTCAATATGCCCAATTTTTCTGTACAAGATATTTTAAGATTTTTACATTTTTCTCTCAATTTTGACTTTGAAATGCGAAATGTTAAAGTCTATCATTTTGAACTTACATTTAACATTTCGACGTTTTTTTGAACTATTGAATTTAAATTTGAACTTTAAACACAAAACTTTTTATATTCCAAAGTTGCGACTCAAAATTTTGAATTTAATTTTTTTTGCATCTATTTTACATTTTTGACATCTTTGTTTAACGTATCTTATAAAAAATAAAACTAATTTTAAAACAATTTTTTTGCAATACTTTCGAATTAGTTTATGATTTGTACAAGAATTTCCTTAGGATTTTTCTATGGTCGGTTGGATGAGAGTTCAAAGCAAATCGTTAAAGACTGAAGAACTTGCGAAGTTTCCAACCTATTAAAAATATCGGCCAAAATTAAAGTTGAAAGGGGTAATTTTGCCATATAATTAGCTTAGTGTTTATCTAACGAAGGAAGGCGAGGGAGCTCTCTTTTGCGGTTCGTCTCGTTTTTGAGCGGCGGCCCACTAATAGTGCTATCTGTCTTAAAACAAAAGGGTATCTATGGCCGGTAGCGTCAAGACGATGCTCCGTTGTAATCGGCGTCACCTGGGAAATCCCATAGCCTTTCGAGCCCACCCCTCGAGGCCTTTCAGACCGCTCAGCCACACGAACCCCACATGTGGTCTTTTCCTATCAGGAGGGCAGATAATTTATCTTTTGTTTCGTCGAGCGTACGCTGTGAATGAGTTCTTTTGTTGGCTCACGTTTTTATATCTCAGCGGGATTTAAGTTCCCTTAATGAGGTTTTATAAGTATCTTGTTTTTGTCATCCTCATTATTGCCGAGTTATTCAAAGCACTGGATTCTTTTCATGAATATTGATTAAGCTCTCTATTTGCAGTCGATAGGTTACCGATGCAACGCTGTGGGTGGAGCGGTTTTGTCATTACGTTTTTAATTGAAGCTTCAGCTTCAAGACCAAACGAAAACAAATATCACGTAGGTCTTCCACTTTGCCATTAAAATCGATTTGGTGGTGTGGGGGCATAATGTAACATAGAAAATTTTAGGAAGTAATAAAAGTGGCAATTATATTAGATCTGGTTAATTTGTCACACCCAGCTTGAATGCTGACAAATGTTCGGGCAAGTATATGTACATTTAGAAATAATTAGACTTCGTCCATGTGATTTAGCGCCATCTATCGATCTATGAAAGAAACTGTGGATTAGCTCCTACATATGCATTTCTAAATGTTTGGTGGAACGGACTGGCCCTTGGTTATCTTCAAAAATTGAAATACTGAAACCAAGAAATATTAAAAAACACAACAAACGTTGCTCTGACAGCCAAGCTGTCATCTTCAGAGAAATACTGTATCTCTCTGAAGACGACAGCTTGGCTGTCGAAACGCGTTAGAGCAAAGTTTGTTACGTTTGGGACAAGTTCTGTATTTCAATTTCTAAATGTATATATGAAAGCGTTTACAGGCCTTTTAGGCCCATTGCTTTATATTGCGCTTCCAGCTTCCAGCTGTCTCCAGCTGCCACTCTCCAATAATTAATACTCTTTCCTTTTAAGTCCTTCAGTACTACACCCAGCCACAGCGTTTTCATGGTCTACCTTTCCTTCTTTTACCTTCTGAAATCGTTCAACCGCAGTTCTTAACAATTTGCATTCCTCCATCCTTTCCAGATGCCCCAACCATTGTAATCGCCGCACCCTCACGCACTGAGATATGGACGCTTCTCCAAATATCTCGTATATTTCTCTATTTGAACGTCTTTCCCAGATGTCCTCTACCTTCTTTCCTCCAAAAATTCTACGTAATATTTTCCTTTCCCAAATCGACAGGTTTTCTTCAATTTTTTTGTTCATAGTCCATGATTCACAACCATACAGCATCGTAGGTCTCAGTATGGTTTTATACATGCTGATTTTACTCTTGTGGGAAATCTTTTTGACCTTATTAATCTGTTTAGCCCACCTGCGCACCAATTACTTTTCGCTATTCTTAGATTTATTCCAGATTCTTCGTTGGAGCATTTGTCTATGAGCACTCCTAGGTACATATAATTTTCTACTTCTTCGAATTTTAGAAAGTTTTTTTGTTCAGTTTGAACCGTAAAGCACCCATTTGATGTTTCTCGTGTCTTCCCTAGCTTCATGTATTTACTCTTGTATTTGTTAACCTGAAGCCCAACCTTGCTCAGTCGCCTCCACCAGATGTCTTGTAATAATTTCTAATCCCTTCTTACTTCTGGCTAGTAACAGGATATCATCTGCGTACGCGAGACATTGATGGGATCAGTTAAAAAGTGTTCCATGTCTCTTTATACCACTTTCCCTTATAACATTTTCCAAGACTATATTAAACAATACTGTCGATAATGGATCTCTCTGCCTGAGGCCACTTCTCACTTCAAATGCTTGCGATAATTTTTTATTTATTTTGACGGTACATGTGGTACTACATAAAGTCATTGTAACTAGTCGAACTATCTTTTCTGGTTTTTTAAATTTCCTGAATACCTCAATAAGTTTCGTTCTATTCACAGAGTCATAGGCAGCTTTAAAATCTATGAACATCATGTGAGTCGGGATTTCATATTCATAACATCCAGTTAAAATGTGCTTTAGCATATATATTTGGTCTGTTGTGGATATGTCTTTTCTAAAATCTGCTTAGCATTCGCCAATAATAGTTTCCGAATAGGTATTTTGTATGTTACGTCTTGCAAAGCTATTCGTCTGTAATTACTACATTCTGCTGTCTCCTTTTTTTAAAAAGTGTTATCATGATAGTTTTGTTCCATTTCCGCGGCGTAATTTCATGTTTCCAAATTTCTCTTACTAACTGGAATATCTTTCGTTTTATGACAAATGAATACTTGCTTTATCTACATTTGAACTGAGTATGCCATACTGAAGATATTTAATAAGACCGAAACTGGGTTTTGATTCCCAAACTCTAAATATGATATGTGTATACTGGTTTGTGCAATAAAGTCTTTGGTCTTTTCCATAGTGACTGATTCTGTTAAACTCAGTCGATCAACTGTTGGCAGTTCAGCTACTTATAATCACCAAGCATTTGGAAGATTGCATTAGGTACTATATCGTATTCCATCTGCATAATACTTGATTTGATATTAAAATGTTTAGGAAAAAAAAAAGAAATTTTAATTTTAAAATTAAAAAATTTGACTTCGGATCAGCGAAAATCAAAATCTGAATGTTTTTTTTTTCTTTTGTAAGGGCGCTGTCACCTAGATTCCCAATCCTTTGTAACTTCCACAAGTTTGGTCGTCGAGTCTCAGTCAGCATTATACCGGGTGTTTTTTTTAGTTGAGAGGTTACCTGTATATGGAGTATCTCTTATTATAAAGGCAAACTGATTTTGTCAATATGGCTAATCGGAGCTAAACTACCTTTCAAAAATATTTTCAACTTCCTATCACTTCCGGTTATACCGGAAATAGACATCAACTTTCTTATTTTAAATAGCAACCCCCAAATTTTATACTTTATTTGATTCTTACGTAGAAAAATAAGGTGGGTTTATGTATACATGTTTATTGCTATCTTTAATAATTTCAAAGATATTTCAATTTTTCGGAAAAAACTGACAGAAAAGAGGGTTATTTTGACTCTTTGTATCTTTTTTATTATTTGCAATAAAAACATGAAATTTGGGTTGAAGTCATGGAATATTATGGAGACTATAATAACGTAATCAGGTTTTACATTTATTACACAAGGTGATGGAAATTTTATGATCTTTATTGTTTTTGTTTTATTCAAAAAAATTCTGTTTTTTTAAATAGGAACTATGTGTTTTTTAAACATTTTTAAATTTCTCACGTAAAAAGAAGAAAAAAGTTATATGACTAATTTTTTAAAATTTTGCACCGTTACAGAGATATAATGCAAAATAAAAAAGAAAAATATATCTTTTTTTTCTAGTAGCAACTTGGTAGTAGACAACAAAATTTTCAAAAAAAACATAACCACAAGGCCTAAAAACTTTGGGCTAAATAGCATTTAAAAGATAACCGCACAAGACGAATAAGTTTTTGGCTAATTGTTAGAATACTTATTGAAATAGTTTAGGGAGCCACAAATGTAAGTTTCGTAAAAATGGTTTGTTAAACAGACTTCTCATTTTTGGAGTAATGAAAATCAACAACAAATGTTCAAGAAAATTCGTCCTTTAACTGTTATGCTGTTAGATTAGAACTCAGGATTTGTAAGCGTTAAATTTTACAATGAAAATCAAAATGGAAATTTTTTAGTGATTTTTTTACGACTACTGCATGACAAGCATATTGCTAGAAACAATCGGATGTGCTTAAAAACATTACTCAATTCGAAATCTTAAAATGTGCCTTTAAATGTATTGAAACAGAAGATCGTCCTTGTTGTTCTTGATGTAAATTTTTTGTCAATTATTTTTGTTTCCTATTACTTATTATGATTAATTCTTTAAGCTTTTATTGCCTACAGTTAATTTCCTACTTGACCAAAAAAAAGATGTTTGATTCTTTTTATTTTGAGAATTATGTAAAATACCTCTGTAACGGCAAAGATTTTAAAAAATAAGTTATATAATTTTTTTCTTCTTTTTATGTGAAGAATCCAAAAATGGTTAAAAAACATATAGTTCCTATTTAAAAAAACAGAGTTTTTTTTAATAAAACAAAAACAGCAAATATTATAAAATTTCCATCACCCTGTATAATGAATGTAAAATCTGTTTACGTTATTATAGTCTTTATAATATTCCGTGACTTCAAAACAAATTTTATGTTTTTACTGCGAATAATAAAAAAGATACAAAGAGTCAAAATAACCCTCTTTTCTGTCATTTTTTTTCGAAAAATTGAAATATCTTTACAACTATCAAAGGTAGCAATAAACATGTATACATAAACTTACCTTAATTTTTTACGTAAAATCCAAATAAAATATAAAATTTGTGGGTTGTCATTTAAAATAAGAAAGTTGATGTCTACTTCCGGTATAATTGGTAGTGGGGGGAAGTTGAAAATATTTTTAGAAGATAGTTTAACCCCGATTAGCCCCATCGACAAAATCAGTTTGCCTTTATAATAAGTAGTACTCCATATAAAGGTAACCTCCCAACTAAAAAAAACACCCGGTATATCCAGGCATTTACAGCCAGGCTCAACATCTGATCTACGCTCATACCTTTCAGATCTTTTGGTATTGATGTTTCTTTGCCAGTCAGATTATATCTGTATTTGGTATGGTTTGGATAAGCACACACAATGGGTAAAGTTGTTTCCTTTTCAGTCCCATACAGTCGACATCGGTCGCTTTCTGCTAGGTTGAGTTTAACCAGATGTCCCTTAAAGTTCCCGTGGCCAGTGAGCAGACCTAGTGCTTTTCTTAGTCTGCTTTTATTCATTGCGATAAAATCTTCATCCCTTGATTGGAAGTGCTTCAGCCCTTGATTGCAAAGGTTTATCCCTCTGAATGTTGAAATCAGCATTTAGAGAAAAACATGGAATTTCGACTTTTTATTTAAAATTGATTAGTTGCACATAAAATTTTGCATTTTTCTTTATTAATTTCATTTTAACATCAAAATTTTGTAAATGACTGTCATCAAGTGGAAAAATCGTCCCAGTCGCCAACGACCTACACAGTGTCACACTGTAAAGGCAATGTTTTGTGTCAGTAGTATGATGCATAAAATATTAAGTGATCCTGGTAATTGTCGAAAATCGATAATAATTCAATTTCATGGAGATTACGATATATCAAATGCTTTTGATCAAATCCTCTAAGAAGGAAATTTTGGGCAATTTAGAATGAGTAAATATTTTATACTTAATAACTTTACTCCACGAATTAGTAATAATATGAACGTGATTTCATAAACGTTTATGTTTATTACGCTAATCATCATAATATTAAACAAACAAAAAGCATTAGCGATAATTGCATCCGAAACCATTCGGAAATATTATTTTCTGAAAACGATAAAAGCGGAACACACCGTCTCAGTACAGTGTAATACGTTTGAATATTTTATTCAATATATGCGGCAGTCGTTGCAAGGAATGTGCATTATTATTATTAAAACGATACCTCGGTATAACTGAGCCCCCATTCCAGACACAACATACGGTTGCTATCTCTGGTTCAAGTTCTGCCTCACTCGCCTGACATAATCGTCCCGATTCAAGCAAATACAGAGGATTGTATTCTCCTGAAGATCTCATACCTTACAATACGCGAATACAAAACATTCATATGATTAAAGCTTATTATTGAAGAAAAAATTTTAATCGTTCACAATACCCCGGTTTTGCCTCGCTCGACTGACATTCGAACAAATATGCCAGATTATAATTGTATCCCCATGGTTGGCTTCTTCCCCAATACCCTAATACGAGACATTCCCAGGATTCATAAGTTAAAATTTTATTCATTCGCCAAAATTTCATTTCAGTGCATAGGCAATAGAAGAGAATAATGAACACTGTGAGCAAATATCGAAACAGGACTTACCAGATATCCCGTCATATGTCCACCATTCCTCCCAGCTAACTGCGGCAGTCACTGAAACAAAAAAAGGGAACATTTGAATTGATTGCTGACAATAATTGATGCATGGAAAAGTAGTTTGGGTGTAAGCCCATATTTTGTCGGATTTGTTGGGGGGATTAGCTGCACCAGCGACGTTTCGCAGCTCACTCCGCCTCGAAGCGTATATCATTTTTAATCCAGATTATATCACGAGTTGGATGTATTTCACATCTCGCCATACGTAAAGTTGGTTTTACTTTTGCAGGTATTTAAAATTATTACACTTTTTCCGGACGCGACAAATCTCCTAAATTATTGCGTGAAATTCCGCAGGAAGAAAGCTACAATTCATTCAAAAGTAAAACAAGTTTATATGCTTTGGCGTCGGCTGAGAATTATTTTTCTCGTAATATTCTAATTTTAATTTTTCTGTTATTCATATTTTGCTAAAAATCTGGGGATAGAACGTGGCTATTGCAGTCAGCGGGACAATTTGACGGTCGCCGTGCATTTCTCGATTCTCGAAAGTCTCATGTACAATGCTAGTCTGTAACTTGGAATAAATCAAAGACAGTTTGTTGTGCGGAAATATGTTTGAACACGACGATTAATATTTTAGTTTGCGCTCGTTTTAATGTACGAAAATTGTATACAGTATGCGCCAAATTTAAGATTTAACATCGGCAATTTTTTAAAATGGCAACCCTATTTTTTTCTTTGCTATTCTTAAAGGATTTACAAAGCTACACATGCGTACCAAATTTCAATTTTTTATTTCTTGTCAATTAAAAGATATTTAACAAATATTAACTAATTTAAAAAATCGAGGAATCTGATTCAATTCAATAATCTTTCTTTAATAAATGTTTAAAATGTTGTCCATTTACTAACTGACAATACCCTAAACTGAACTAAAACTCATTTTGAACATTTCTAATTACTTCGAAGAAAATTAGTCCACACTCCCGTCTTATTCGTCCTTTCAACTCCTTTATATTTGCAGGTTTGATCTTAAGAACTTTGCTCTTCAAATACCTCCACAAGAAATAGTCTATAGGTGTTAGGTCCGGAGACCTGGATGGTCATTCAAAAGGTCCTCTTCTCCAACCTCCTGCCTGGAAATACATCATCCAGATACTCACGGACAGGTCTTGTAAAATGAGGATGAGCACCGTCTTGTTGAAACTAGATGTTTCTATTCGGGACATCAGCTTCGACCGGATCAGGAAACAAAATAGCTGAATCAGGAATTAGCTTTTCCTGCAAGAATTCCAAATATCCTGCTCCATTGAGATTTCCTTGGAAGAAAACTGATCACCAACAATCCCTGCCCAAACATTGACTTTCTCTGGATGTTGTTTCCTCATTCAGTGTGGGTTGTTGTCTGCCCAGTAACGAAAATTTTGACGATTTAGCTCACCATTTAACATAAACGTTGATTCCTCTGAAAACAGGATATTTTCTATGCTTAGAATATTTCTGTCCCGTAGATCCATCATTTGTTCTCAAAACTGGAGTCTTCTATCCGAATCATCTTCCAAGAATTCATGGAGGATTGTCATTTTATAAGGATGAAATTTTTCCATTTTCACAATTCTTACAAGTGAAGACTGGCTAATTTCGAGTTCCCTACATATGTGACTAATGGGGATATGAGGATTTTCTTAGGCATCTTCATTGAGCACATTCTAGAGATTACTTGCTTCTCTCTGAATAAACAAATAACTTCACTTTTTGTTCTTGTTCTATCTCCGAAGCCAATCATTATTAAAATTTCAATCTTGTGGGTTTCAGTTAAGTACGGCATTTTTTTAATAAATGGTGTTTCTCATTAAACGACAAAGTAATATCCTCTTCGATCAATACGATACTACCCTTATTTGTTTTTATTTACTTTTTTATAAGATTGTGATAAGACGTCAACCAAGTTTGACAAAAAATGTCAGACGAATACCTTCCGGTACGCGAAAATTGTATTTAATTGAATCAGATTTCTTGACTTTTCGAATTAGTTATTAAATTTGTAAATATCTTTTAAATGCCAAGAAATAAAAAATTGAAATTTGATACGCATGTGTAACTTATATACCCTTTAAAAATAGTCCAAAAAAAAATAGGTTGCCATTTAAATAATTGTCGATGACGTCAAAGCTTAAATTTGGGACATGCTGTATAAAATTTTCCTGCATCAAAAAGAGCACAAATTAAAATATTACTCGAAGTGTCCGAGAAAATTTCCGAAAAAAAAAACTGTCTTTGAATTACTGAATTTATTCCAAGTTACAGACTAGCAATTTATATAACGATAGCCTTCGCGTGCGCTAGATATTATTTTATTTTCTGTCCTATTAGTAACATTTCAACTGTGCATTTCTAAGGTAACATATTAGAACAGATAAAAAAAAAGTTTTTGATTCATGACTTTAATTTTAGGTCCGCTAAGACCAGATGTTCTGATTAAATAAATAGAAAACAATTCGAAAAATAATAAAACCGTATCAACAAAGTTCAACAGAGGCTCTGGCAGTTTAGCAGACTTGAGCGGATGCAATGTGATTATGCTGCTTGCTAATTTAGGAATTCTCCACAAAACTACCTCACTTAAGCTTCTAAATATGTATATAAACAACTGGAGAAAATAAAAATTTAAAGTCTAAAGGATATTTGAAAAAATATTTACTATTTCAAAAAAAATACTTGAAATATAAAAGAAAATTCATAATTTAGGGCTTAACCTCGAAAGGAGAAAAATATGTGTCAAAAAAAATCAAAATTTATGTTAAGTCGACATTCTTGACCAAAAAAATAAAATAATAATAAGTTGAGAGCAATTTAAAAAAAATAAAATGTTGAAAAAATACTAATACAACGAATGTGTATTCCTGCAATTAAAAATTCCTCATCTTAGAAGTTCTGTAGCAGTTTTTATAATCTCAGAAACCAAAGGAATTAGAGGAATATACATATAATATGTAAAACGTATATAGTTTTGGCAAAGGAAGTCTATTGGAAAGCTAACGTTAATGTAAATTCAATAAGTTGAAATTTAGGATATTGCAACATGATCTATAGATTCAACAGCTGTAAATTCAGGAAATTAAATGAAAGGCGCAAGTATCCAATCTGACAACATATGAAATTTATGCCCTCGCGACGATTATTTATGTTCTGGTGCTGATGTGACGCGAGCCGTCAATCCGTTTATCCGAACGAGGATGACAAAATAAAAAAATATAAAGTTTCTCGTTTAACTTAGTTCGCAAAATATTCACTCAATAAAAAATGTCATGACTAGAACGATTTTTCCGCTAGGGCTTGTTTGACGGGCGGAGGCGCGTCGCAGGAGACACTTTCCAGTGACATACTACGTCGAGAGAGGAAGCTCGCTGTCAACCTAAACTGCTTGCGATATCAAAAGAATTCTCAAAATAAATCTCCGGGGAGTCGACCGGATTATTTGCGCAATACGAACTCGAACTTTTATTAAGTATGTTAACTTCCGACAAGCTCATGTTTACGGAAAAATTCAGTTTAAACGACACATGAATTAGGTAAATAATTGCCTTTACAACTTAACTAAAGAACTGTTTAAAATTAAAAGACTTTTTAGGATGTTTAAGTTGTAGAATCAATTCATTTTGTTTTTTTATCTCTGGTTTTAATTAAGAACCAATATAGTAAGATAGTGATAGATGGTGCTGTCTTGGTACTTTATTATTTATAAAATTAGTTTAGATAAATGTAGTAAAATCAGCTTTATCAGCTATGCACAGCTTTGCAGCATTCGTGCAGATGCAGAATGATATTTTGTTTAAATTTGTTGATACTATCACGGGTATATTTAGCTGCCTCGCAGCGAGTCTCCAGTTATATATTGAGGGGCAAAGTTGCTCCCTATCACGTTAGATGAGAAAAAGGTTATTTACTATTTCAAGTTTTGCAATTGCAAAATGTTTGGGCCATATTTATTTCCCTTTATTTAAAAATGGGGCATGTTTACAAGTATGAATGCAGCTATTTATATTCAAAGAAAATATAATTGCGTTTTTTTACGCTAAAAAGAACTCAATTCGCAGCGCACGTTTGCAGTCTCAACTACCATAAGCGGGGTCGACGGAAAAGAGAAGGTTTATTTGAAGTTCGGATGTACTAAGAGAAAAAAATCAAATTTACCGTTTTCTGCTCCCTTTGATTCGATCTCATTTCTATTACATCCTCTCAGCTTCAATCGCTTTTTGTGTATACAAACTTTGCGTAAAGTCAATCGGCGGGAAATACGGCAGTGTTATTTAATGGGTCCGGAGTCACTGATTATTCACAATCTGATGCCTTCCGGACTCATGCAAGAATCCCCCTCCGCACTGATTTTCATTAAGCATCTCGTAGTTTAATCGGGAAACTTAGGAGACATAAATCTGTACTTCCAAAGACGATATTTTCTACTAGCACTAAAAGTTAATGATATTGGAACTGCCTCGCCCGAGGTAGCAGGATCTTGATTCTTGATTTCCGACGGAAAATGCTCTTTTGTTAAGTTACCCTCTTTTCAACTATCAAATGACTTACTTAAAAAATATCCTTGAAACAATTTAAAGTAAACTGCAATCTGCAAAATCAAGTCGGGAGTGTGAACTTGTGGTTTTACCAATAATCAGATTTCATCTTAGAATTTCGATTTTCTAAAAGCTTGAAAAAAACCATAAACCTCAAGATTAAAAATTAAATGTTGACCAAAAAAAAATAAAGGTTTTAAAGCAAACGTTTTCTTAGGGTTTTTATGCGAAAATTGGACTTTTCTTACTATTTTAATTGAGAATTTTGAGAAGCTTAAAATGTCGACTATTTTTTAAATATCGAAGCTTAGTCTCGCGAAATAAATCCTAAAGCAGGTGGCGTTTGGGCTCGAAGGAAGTAATCAGAAAAGTTCTAATTTGGGATTGATTCCAAATGACCCTTCTATGGCTGCGTGGATACGCCACTGGTGAACGCATGTATCATGATACCAAGAATAAAATATCTCAGAAAAGCGCCTTTTAAAGGCGACCGAAGTTCCATCTAATTATTTTAGGCGATATAAAGATAAATGTCCAGAAAGTCTTAGAAGATTAAGTAAAAAATCGAGCAAAACCAAAAAGTTCCATCCGGCAGAGTAGAAAGGTTTCGTCTTTTAGTAGAAGTTATGTAACATTTTGTGCGGCCCAAGGGAGGGATATAATAAAGACGTGACGGGAAAATACCGGCGAGCCCGTTTATAGGAAAGAATGAGTCCTGAAGCCCAACGGTTTGTGGTGGCGACCGTCCCCATAGACTCGCCTAAATGTGTCGCCTCCTTCACATCGTATATTATCATCGTACGTTTAAGAAATGGAATATGGAGCTGCTTTTACTCATCGACTTCCGAACCAATTGAATTCACCCTCGAGACATGTTCAGGTAGAAGCTAACGAGAAGATTTTTATCTCTTATGCCATATGCAAGTAGGTCTTTGGTTTCCAAATTTCGAATCTAATAAATGTTCAAACCTGTCTGTGCATTAGAATCCTTGTTATGCCATTTCCGTGGCGGCTCATCACTTTTTGGGATGAAAGACGTCAGCTGGTACGAGATTTTACCGTGGGATTTTTTTTGCAAAATATACTTCCAAATTTGTTTATTAGATATTTTTCACTTACTCCAATTTTTTTACTTTTTACCAAGGTGTTTTAAATCGCTAATACCTTTAAAATTCCAAAAGGGTCGGTCTCAGTTTGTGGAGAGCGGTAAATTAAGCACAGACACTACAGAAAAAATTTTGCACATTAAGCCCGCATAACTTTTGTTGAACTTTCTTGATACGGTTTTATTATTAATTGTTTTGTAGGTGTTTAATCAGTAAATTTGGTCCATGAAGGGCTACATTTTTTATCTTAATGTCAGGATCCAATGTCTCATTTTTAGTAATTTAGTTATGTTACAAACGGAATTCTTGGTTCCTAAAAACACAGAAAATATAATATCTAGCGCACGCGGAGACTATCGTTATGCGTTTCAGACAGTCAATAATCGAGATGGACGACAATAGGTACACTGTTTAACTGATTCTAGATAACAGAATTCTATCCCCATTCATTTCAGATGAATTTCAGTATAGACGTTGCAGGGCTACCTGTGGCGTGTCGTGACTTTTTTGAATGCATTAGCATTCCTTTTTGTCGTATTTCGATTCGTCAAAATATCTTTCTAAATTTAGAATTTCAAAACAAAATTCAAATTTCGAGATGGGTGAAATATTGGAAAAAATTTGAAAATTTTAAGTCTAAATCCAGATGTTTGTTAAAATTTATTTTAAGGAAGTCCAGTGTTAATTTCAAGTTGAACTTTGAATATCATTTCTTTAATGATCAGTTTCGTTTTTGGACTATTTTATTTTTTGATTTTTTCTCTTTAAATTTGGATTTTTATTCAAAATTTTGAATTAAAATTTAAATTAAAAGAACAAAAGCACCAAGATTAAATTCTTCATGGTGAAATCTTATTGGTCGGAAACATTATTTTTATTAATTAATCAAAATTTAAATATTTCCAAACTGGGTAGCAGAAATGTTAAATAAAATTAATAAACATCCGAGATTAAACTCAAAATGTATGTTAAAAAATTGCATAAATTATTTTAATTGCAAAATGGAACCTTAAGCAAGAATACACTGTTTCTCTCAAAAAATGTGTGAGATTTTATTTGAAACTTTAACATTTAAAAAAAATCTAAATTTTAAGAAAATATAAACTTATTTTTCGTGAAAGTCGAAATTTTTAAAAAAGTTCAGATTATAAAAAAGTCGGAATTTCTAAAAATAACTTGAAATTCCGAAAGAAGTCAAATTTTCAAAAAATTCAAAATTTTAAAATAGGTCTAAATTTTGAAAAATTCAAATTCCTTAAAAGAATTTAAAATTTCCAGAAAAAATTGAAAAAACGTGGAAGCTTTTAAATCACAATTCTAAAAACTCCAAATTTTCAAAAAAATGTCAACTTTTTAAAAACAAATTTTCAAAAAAGTGTCAGCTTTTTAAAAAAGTACAAAATGTTAACAAAAAATTATAAAAGGGAAATTTTGAGAAACAGTTGATATTTCCAAAAATCGAATGTTTCAAAAAAGCTCACATTTTGGAAAAGGTCGAAGTTTTTAATTCAATATTTCACTGAAGTGAAATTTCTACAAAAGGTTGTAATCTCTAAAAAATTGACTTTTTTTTAAATAGTCAACGTTTTGGAAAAAGGATCTAAATTGTAGAAAAAAACAAATTTTAAAAAATTCGAAATTTTGGACGTAATTAAATATTTCGAGAAATACTTGCTCACAATTCTTAGGAAAGTTAAAATTTTCAAAAAAAATCAAAATTTTCAACCAAAAAAGTCGACATTATGAAAAAAAGTCAAAATTTTAAAAAAAGAAAGTTTTGAAAACTTAATATGTTGAAATGTCTAAGTTGCCAAAAAAGTCGAAATTTCCAATGATAAATTAAATATTTAAAGAAGTCATTTCTTTTTTATTTAAATTGTCAACAAAGGTAGAGTTTTTTAAAAAAGGTAAAAATTCCAAAGAAACCAAATTTTCTAGAAAAATTTGAAGTTTGAAGAAAGCATTGAAATTTTTAGAAAAAGTCGAATTTTTGACTCAAAGTCTAGTTTACGAAACAAAGCCACACTCTCAAAAAAATTTGAAATTTTTAAATCAACATTTTCAAAAATAATTGAAAATTCCAGAAAAAGTTGAATTTTAGAAAAAATTTGACGTTTTTGAAAATTAGTGTAAACGTCACAAAAAAAACTAGATTCAAAAAAATCAAATTTTTACGTTAGTAAAAATTTTGAATAATAGTAAATTTTATTTAAAAAAATATCAAGATACTTTAAATAATTGAAATTTTTGTAAAAATCTTCAATCATAATTTCAGAAAGAAGCCGAAATTTTGGGTAGTTTCAATTTTTGGATCATAATTTTTAAAAAAGTCGGGATTTTTAGTAAAATGTTTTCAAAAAAATGTATTTTTGAATATGGAAACAAAACGAAAGTTCAAAATATTAACAATCTGTGATGTGATAAAAAGTTCTTTCAAAATTTTGCGTTTATTTTTAAAGACAAATAAGCAATCAACTGATTCACTTCATAACGGTTGAAGCTTGTTCGAAAATAAAATAAAAAAAATCTCTGGCCAATCACAAATTACCGACAATTTTACATCCAAATATAACATATAATGTAAATCTTACTCAATTAAAGAAATAGTTACACACATAATTTTTAATGTAAATTTTCAGTCACCTCGAAGTCTTCATAACTCGAACTTTTTTTCTGGCAAGTCACGATTCGTGTTATCAAAGTTCGACTGTAGTTCAAATTTTCAACATGGAGGAATTTTTCAAAAAAAGTTGTAATTTACAAAAAGTGGATTTTGTAGAAAATGTCGAAAATTAAAAAAAAAAGTAAATAATTTGAAAAAAGCAAATAATTTGAAAAAAGTAAAAATATTCATTTAGTATTTAAAAAAAAGGCCTGAATTGTAAAAAAAAATATTAATTTTGCTAACTGAATTTGCAAAAAAAGTCGATTTTTTTAAGAACGTTAAATTTTTCAGAATATTCGAAATTTTCAAAAAAAATAGTTTTGTAATTTTTCGAGAAATATAGTCAACATTTTCAAAGCAGCCGAACTTTTAAAAAAAAAGTTCAAATATTCAGTAGAAGTCGAAATTTAAAAAAAAGTCGAAATTTCGTCATAAAAGTCGAGATTTTGAGAAATAATCAAAATTATTAAATTTCGAGCACAAAAAATTTGTGAACAAAAAGCAGAAAAATTTCCATAAATTCACAATTTTGAAAAGAATATTTTTTTTAAAACTTCTTAAAAGCTTGTTTTAAAAAAATCAAAATTTTCAATACAGTCAATTGGAATTTCGAGCAAAAGTCAAACATTTTGAAAAAAATGATTATTTTTGAAATATTGAAGCTAAACTACTTTCAGTCGGATTTAAAAAAAAAATTGAATTTCCATAAAAAGTCGAAATTTTGAATAGGTCAGGATTTTCAAAAAAGTTAGAATTTGGAGAAAAAATGGTTAAAATTTTAAGAAAATCAAAATTTTGAAAAAAGGAAGTTTTGAAAAAGGTAAAATTTTGAGATGTCTAAATTTTTAAAAGAGTCGAAATTTTCAATAATAAATTGAAGTTTAAAAAAAAGTTCCAATTTCGGAAACATTCGACACTAAAAAAAACTTGAAAAAAGTTGACATTTTCAATAAAATTCGAAATGTTTAAATTCTCCCAGGGCTTAGGGATTTGTACACAAAAATAAGTTGAATTTGTTACTTTACAAACACAATTGTTAAAGTTCGATCATAAGCTAATGTCAATAAATAGCGGCCTCAGCTGTTGTGTGGAGAAAAAGAGGTTTTCAAATAAAATGAATCATTTTGTAAGGGAAGCTGTGCTTCCCTAGCACAGCTTCCATGAAGAACACGTCACTGAAGGCTACATGTGTGGGACTACAGCGTAGCTACTTTTAAATCAGGCGCAGAGTCTGCGGGAATACTGATTGTTACTTTATGATATGTTTGATGATGACAAAGGCTATTTATTAATAAACGTACCAGAACAGTTACTTATCAACTAGGTATTTATAACTGATGTAACTGTTAGAAGAAATTTACGAGGACAGCCATGTCCTGTTGGCCTCCCTGCACCAGCGCCACTTTGCCTGTGTTGTAATTAATGACATAATGAATCTGAAGATTTCAAAATTAGGTTTTAAAATGCAAATTGGCGGACGTATGAAATATCCCCGAATCTTTGGTCGCTAATTTCGAGGGAAGTTCCGCCTGATGGAAAATAGTAATGAAAATGAAAACCATTAGTAAGAGGAGCATTAGCAGTCGGATTAAAAAGGTAAATTAGTCGAGTGTCAAGTCGGGGGAGTCTCCGTCATTTCTTGTAACAAAAGCAATCGTTAACAAAGGAGGTAAATAACTAATAGAGAGCTCCGGGGCACGAGAAGACCGCGATAAGATTGCGAAATGCTCGCGTTACAAATTAGGCAGCTCGACGCTGGTAAATCCACGGATTTGCGAAGCGCTAGAAAAATTAACCCATTTATTATTAACAGACGAAAGAAACAACCGAGCGCATCTGGGAATTGTTTTACTACTTCTGGCTTGCGTAAGAAAATGAAGATGATATTTTATGCGTCGCAGAAAGAAAAATTTAACACATATTTTTTATATGAGAACACGTCTTCTTTCTGCTTAAGGTCGATGATATTTCTGAAAATCAATTATCCTAATTAGGTAATTGACGGATTTCATTTAAATTCACTTGAGCGATCAAAATTCTGAATAGTTTTTCAGTTCCTAATTCGACTTGAACGAATTTAGCAATTAAGGATTGAACATGCAAATTACATCTTAATTGAGTGACTTTTTCTCAAGCATTACGTTACGAGGTTTGATCTATTAATGGAAACAATAAGGAATTAATATTATTGTTAGGTATTACTGCTTCGACAATTAGACACTGGCTTTTATTTAAGAGAACTGAACCACTTATTATCATAACCGTATAACATGTAATTTATAATTAACTTAATTAACTAATCTAGAGTGCCAATATCGGCTTATGTTTGTATCTCAGGAGTACTATATTATTCGCTTCTAAATGTTGTTGTTGTTAGTGGTGAGTCATTTCACTGTTCATGAATTTCCCTAATAGCCACTAATAGCTTTTAAATATTCGATATACAGATAAGGAAAAATTTTCATTGTCCATGTAAAACGCTAAGAATTGTCCCTTCCATAGTTTTCTACGGCCGCTGAACGTATTCCCCTACTTTGACGCAGCATGCTCGTATCTTCCAGTTTAGATGTTAGAGAAAACTCGTCGAGAGTTTTACAACAGACTGGAATCTTGTTTAGCACAGTCTGGCGGCCTATTTGAACTCCTTATACTGTAATGTTTAAAGAATTATGTTATATTCTTCATTAGAATTATTATTTATTTTGTTTAAGAAATCTCGCTTATTCATTTTGGTTATCAAAGAATATCAGTTTTATTTTGCCTGAGACGTTGATTAAATCAACGGACTAAAAAACAAACAGCATGTGGTACGCAAATTTTAATAAAATTGTTGCCTGCCAGTAGTAATCCCGCAACAAAACACGTTAGAAGCTATGATGTACTACTGAAATCTCCACCAGTACTGATCGCTCCGCTCTGCGTTGAATTGTTTACACCGGTGTAGGAGAATACAAGACGCCGACCATCTATCCCACTATTAGCTCCCAATGTTAAATCTCTCATTAACATTCTCCCTATGGACAGTGTTTGACTTTCCTGATGTGTATACCTCAAAGTATTTACGAATCATTTCTCAGTAATAGTTTCTAGTAAACTACTGAATCTATCCATGTATTTTAGGACAACTTATTTAATTTTACTATTCGTTACACTGTTATTAAGGGAGAAGACAGATAATAATATCTCGCACACGCGAAAGCTATGGTTATACGTTCCAGACTGTCGATAATTAAGAAATGCACGGCAACCAGCAGATTGTCTCGCTGATTTTCAATTGTCGCATGCTATTCTCACCGTCTAATAATCAGATGGATTTTGGTATAAACGCTGTAAGACTATATACCAGATACCCTGGATTACATGCCCGTTCTAGGCGAAAACAGACTATGACTTTAAATTATAAGTCTCTGAGTCTAAGAGCTTACTAGCTATTGATTGTCACTATCTGACATTTTTGACAACAAATACTATATTTATTATAAAACATATTAGACATTTGGTATTTATAATCAATGTATCTGTTAAAGAAAACGCATCAGGCAGTGCCCCATTGACCTCCTTTGCACCTCCCCTGTATTATTTTAATCGATCAACCGCCATTTAATTGCACAAAATTAGCACAATCTTTTAAGATGTTTTATTAGTCACGGTTCCTAAATAAACAAAAGTTCAGTCCGGTAAATAAAAAAACAATAAGAGCTCTTTTGGCGTGAATTCTTAATGTCTGGGTAGATTAAAATTTTATCGATAATAACCCTTAACGGGCGTTTTGTTATTTTTGATAATAGCACCACCAAGAGCGTTAAGTAATAATGATGTTAATTAAACCGAAACACGCAACTCCGCCATCAACATATGTTAAGAATGTTCTGAAAATAATTTTCGAGCACCCGGAATACCTCTGCTCACTAATTCATTGAACAAAACTAATGCGCAAGCTATTAAATCTGCCCCTAACGTAATCTCCAAAGTTTCGAGCCGAGCTACAACTAAAATAAGAAAAGCTGAATCCTTCCACTCATCAAGATAATCTTGGCGATGTAACGGATACATGTAATTCATGGCAAATTTTAGAATGGAGCGGTAGAAACGGGGCCATTTCTCTAATTTCAAGCAATGAAATTTAAATTATACCTTCCGGATTTAATTTAAATGATATCTGAAAATCTAGGACGAAGCAATAAAATTGAGAGTGTTTTTCAGTGTACCAATGTGTAGAAAGAAAGCTACGTATTGTTATTATCGTCGTTATCGCGGTAATCTCCACTGAGCACGTTGACATAGCTTCTATATTTCTTCATACCTTCACATTGGACTTACAGAAAGAAACTAGGGTTCCCTTATCAACACCTAAAACAGGTTGTCTTGGAAATGGAATAGAAAAATCTATGCCTTAACGAGAAGAGGATTCTTTTAATATAATGGCAGTGGCATCTAACGCGATAGAGCGCAACTTTGTTACCCACTATATATCTGAAGACTCGCTAGGCAGCTAAATATACACATGATCAAATACATATGTACAGCATACCCACAGACCAACAGATGGAAATGAATGTAGGTTTTCAATGGCCAAATTTGGAGTTGGTAGCAACTTTAAAATGAATCAAATAGTATCATTGTTCAAAAAAACTCTTCTTCATCCAAAACTCCATGTAAGAACTGGTTTGATCTAAATTTACCTGATATATGATTAGTCGAGCGAAAGCATTAGGAACCTGTATAGAAGAAGACTGGAAGAAAAACTAAACGAAACTGATACACAAGATAAAATAGAAGCCGAACATAAAAGAATTATAAAAGCAATACACCAAGCCGCAAAGGAAACTCTTGGATTGAAGGAGAAAAGAAATAAAAAGAGAAGTAACAATAAATGGATGTCAGATAAAGGATGTCAGAAGAATTAGAGATGTTAGTACAAAAAAAGAATAAAGCATACAAATCTGGCTAAGCCAACGAACTTAGAGGAATAGAGACAAGTATAAAGAAATTCAAAGGGAGATTACAAGACGAATAAAAACAGACAAGAATTTCTGGTGGGAATGTAAATGTGGTAAAATAAAAAGCAAAATAGGAGGATCCCAATCAACGAAAGCATCTAAGTGTCTCAAATCAATGAAGGCTAACAGAAATGAAAAAAATAGAAAGCCAATAAGTATGAGGAACTAGACAACATACTATGAATCATTATTAGTAGAAATCCGAGAAGAATATAAAAAACTTAGGGCTGATGTACAACAAGAAGAGGGAAGAAACAGAGAAGAAAATCTAAAGATGTCAAGACAGGAAGTTACTTAAACTATAAAAGATATAAAGAACAGCACAGTTACAGGACCGTGAGGAATCATGACCGAAATGCTCAGATATGGTGAAAACATCCTATGGGATGAAAAAGCTTATTACTCAATTCCCAGGATAAAATTATGGGACGCACTAGAATTGGCGGGTATGGACCCGCGAATAATCAGAATAATTAAGGAATTCTATAAAGACAATAAGGCATATGTGAAGAATGGAAAGGTATTATCACCTGCAATTGAACCAACTAAAGGACTACGCCAAGGATGCTCTCTTTATTCTTTATTGTTTAACATATATTTGGAAATGGCACTAAAAGAGTGGAAACTCAGATGCAAACCAATCGATATTTAAGTGGGAGATGAGTTTCTCTTCAACATTAACTTTACTGATGATAGACTATTATTAGCTCAAGATGCTTATGTCTTTGAGTTCATGCTCAGAATATTATACAACACCTACAATGAATGGGGACTCAAAATTAATATTGATAAAACTGAATACCTAGTATTAAATTTGGACAATGAATTTCAAATCATGATTAATGACAACTCAACCATTAAACAAGTATAAAAACTAGATACTTAGGAGTTACCATCACTAAAGAAGGGATAGGACATGTAGAAATTAAAAACCTAATATAAGAGAATAAAAAGACCTTAGGGGCACTCAATCCAATATGGTAGGATAAAACCATATCTAAGTAAACAAAAGTTCGAATGGGTAAGACGCTAGTGGAACCAGTACTACTGTACGGAAGTGAAATTTGGACCCTAAATGCCGAGTGGAAGAGAAGGCTCAACACCATTGAGATGGATTATCAACGAAGCGCCAGGATATTACGATTGTAAAGAAAAAAAAAATAAAAAGGAACGAGAACATTCGAAATATAATGAACGCAAGCGAAACCATAGTCGATAGAGTGAAGAAAAAAAGATCAAAATGGTTCGAACACGTACTTCGAATAGATGAACAAAGATGGTCACATCGAATACTTAAATGAAAACCCAGAGGAAAAAGGAGAAGGGGACGTCCAAGGCGATCGTGGAATGAAAGAATGAGGAAAGCCATGAAAAGCAGACAGTTAGAAGACGAAGATGCACAAGATAGAAGTAGGTGGCGTTTAGGTGTGTACAATGGGAATGCTAATATAATTTGTTTTAAAACCCTAATAAAAAAAATGTCTAGTCCTTATGGCGAAAAGTCATGGAGCCAACCGCGATGGTGTGCAATAATCGATTATTTGAAGACTTCGCCACAATGTAAGGCGATCAAACGCCTCATAATGCACAAGTTTAGCATCCCTGTTCCATAATGCAGAACACCTGAAAGTTTTATGGACGTTCGCCTCCATTGTTTTGCATTTATGATGGTCCATGTTGGCATTTGTTCCTCGAGAAGCTAAACGGCGGCGGGAGCGCCAACGGCCGAGGAAAACTCAATTTTCGCCGACACTTTTCTTTTTGCATTCCGGAGACTAGTTAGAAGATGTAGAAAACGCCTTTCGTTCGCAAAATTACATTATTTTTAAGGAATCGAGCAACTATTGGCGCTCGCTTAAATGAGTTTGAATTATTGATGAAGTCGTCGGGTAACTTGGGGATAAAATTTAAATGTTTTAGGATAAATGGGGCGCGGATCAAACACGCACTTGTTATACTAACTTGATAATATTTCAAAGTCGACCGAGTCGACTACCAAAGTGCTGCTGGGGCAAACGGGGAAAATTCCCCCGATGAAAAAAGGCCTTGGCTTTTAGAATTCGTTAGTCTGCCTAGAAGCAAACCATATTTGTCTACGATTTTTTTAATATATACTTATTTTTGTCTGTCTGAATCCCTAATTTTTTGGGATAAATTGCAAAGCCAGAATTCGTTTGAAAAAAGTATGAAGTTCTAGATTTTTTTCAAGTTTTCCCTATCCGGAATGTAAAGTTGGCAAACCATACAAAAGTTAGACAGTTTAAAGTTTCCAGTGTTTCTTAAATATTACATTTTACTTAAGCTTCAAAGAGTTCATTCAGATTGCAGAATGATGTTCTGTACAAAATCGTTGATATATAATTGTGTGTATGTTTACCTGTCCAGCTATATATTGGCTAACAAAGGTGCACCCTATCGCATTAGATGATGCGGTCATCGCTGTCTAACTATTTATTTACACTATAAAATGAAGAAAGGTTATTTATTATTTCCGAATATAATGTTATTTTGCAAGTATTTGGAACAGTTTTCCGGGGTAAAACAAATCCCACTTACGATCCGGCCTTACAGGCTGTGTTTGTACCAAAGCAGACAAACAGATCGACAAACACACTTTCGTATTCATATATCACTCAGATTTGAAAAGTGAGCAAGATTAGTTTGGAATTGTTTTTCTATTTTGTTCAGCCGACTCGCTCTATAAAGTTCCCTAGTAGGGCAAAGCAAACTTCCCATTTCTCCTGCCGTTGCCGTTCGCGGTTCACCTCTTGTTCCTTCGGAGGAGATAGCTCTTTAAAATTTGAACTTATCGTAACTCAGTGGAGATTTTCTCCTTGTTAAATGTTACAAACAAACTTAGCCTTAATAACGTATTGAATATTAATTATAAATAAATAATCCTCGGAGTGATCTATTGGATTTATAATTCAAAAAGTGAAGCTTTTATTTCAAATAACCTAATACTTTGTGGTTTACAATTGCCAGTTTTTCTGCGACTGATGCAGAGACGAGTGATGGGTCGTTAACTTAATTGATTAAGCCTCAAATGTACACCTCGTTTAAGCCATTTTTGTCCCTACAACTCCTAAACTGTCTAATTATCGCTTTTAGTGATTTGTTAGAGCGGCTTAATGGGTTTTAAGGATCGAGCGAAAAACTTATATGACTTGCAAAAAGTAATATCGGACAAAGTTTTCTTTCGTTCTGGCTTGGCGAATCTTTAGTCAATAAAAACGCTAAGTGCCCCCGACGAACACCTGGTTGGGTCAGGGAGAAGCTATTAACTTTAAGAAAATGTGAATATTACTCGGTAAATATATTAGCGTTTTGAAGGGTAGCGAAGTGCTGATCGCGAAAAGTGCAATTTAAGCAAGACCAGGTGTTACACGCTGAATTAACGCAAGTAATTGCTGATACTTTGGGTAAGATTTACTGCCTCTCGCTATTAGGCATTACTACGGCATGACGCCATGCGATGCGCGAATGTTTCTTAACACGGCTGATTTAATTTTGTTCAATGAAATTTTTAATCAATGCTGAACGAAAAAATATCGCTCTGACAGATTAAATTTCCAAGATTTCTTTATCACTACAAGAAAAGTGCCTTTTCAATTTTAATACAATTTACATCATCTTTCTCTTATTTTAACCAATATACATATACATATAAACATGTGTTTGTCTGTCTGTTTGTCCGTTTTCCACGTCTTAATTTCTGAAGTGGTTTTGATAAAAATTCGTCCCTTACAAGGCCCTGAACTAATATTATATATAGAAAGAGTTAATAAACGTTTTCTATTTTCTATGTAAATAAATGATCTAATAGCCACTATAGCGTCATCTATTGATAGGGCACAACTTTGCCGTAATTTTGCAAGTAGGGTTATTTTAATTGTAATTATCTGACAGCGCCATTTAACGCGATAGGGCGCAACTTATCTACCCAATATAAAGCTGCAGAATTGCTCGGTAACTAAATATGCACATGATCGTATCAACGAATTTGAACAAAATATCATTCTATAATCTGCACGAAAGCTTCATGGGTGTAGGCAGGATTTCCTTCAAGGGAAGGCAGCAATCATTCTAAAAAATTCATGAGCAAAAAACCTTCCGGTCGAGTAATGTATATTTTCAGTTAAAATCTACACAAACTTGGCAGATCGAATTTCCTGATTAAAGTCGAAATTTCGAAGTACCAAACTTTAAGAAAAAACCTTTCGGAGAACTTCAAGAAATGTCAAAATTTCAAAAAAGTGGAAATATTAAAAAAGACAAAATTTCCAAAAGGCAGTTTTTGGGAAAAAAGTGGTACTTTCCAGAACAAGACAAGTTTAGGTAAAAAAAATTGCCACTTTCAAAAATATGTTTCTTATAATTTTAATTTTATTTAAATTTTGTCATATTCTTTAAATTTACAAGAAATCTTTTTCTCAAAATTTCAAAATTATTTTTAGATTTTTGGTTTTCTATTAAAATTTTGATTCAATTTTAGAAAAATAAACAAATTCAATAAAAAGTAGAAATCTCCAGAAAAAAATCAATTTTAAATGCAAATGTCCAAAAACTGAAAATACCGAATTTTGAAATAAAGTCAAACTTTGGGGAATAAGATATTTTGAACAAATTAAAATTACAGGAAATCTAATTTAAAAAATAAATTAAAAGAAAACTTTAAATTAGAAAAAAGGATTTCGAAAAAAATTCACGACTTTTGAAAATTACGTTGCAATTTCGAGAAAAATATCGAAGTTTATAGAAAGTATTTCGAAATTTTAATAGAAAGTTCAATCTTAAGATTTCCAAAACGAGCATTTCGAAAGAAAATGTTTGGTAAAATTGGAATTTTCAATAAGCCATTATACAAATAAAAACCTATTCTATCCCTAAAACTCGAGAAATGTCTAAATTTCGAAAAAAAGTCAAAATTTTCAAAGGTCTAATTCTGCGAAAAGACGTAATTTTCAAAGAAAGTCGAATTTTGAGAAGGAGGAATGACAATTTTCATAAACATTGCTCTCCAAATGTGATATTCAGTAAAGACGTTGAATATTTTTCTAGAAATCACCAAAAATATTGTTTTAACATTTTTATTAACATTTCATCGTAATTTGTTGAGAAAAAAATAAATATTCAAAAACATGGCTATATTTTGCGATAAACAAACAATTTTTGAAACAAAAGTTCAAAAAGAAGGCTTCTGAAAATAAGTCAAAATCTCGAAGAGAACGAATTTTAAAAAAAAGGGGAATTTTAGAAAAAGGACTCTTTTAAGGAAGAAAAGTCTAAATTTTGAGACAAAAGACGAATTTACTAGGAAAAAAGCGAAATTTCTAAAAATATTTAATATCGTATATCGAGATACAAATCAAAATTTTGTGAAAAGGGCAAACTTAAAGAAACTAATCAAAATTTTTAAAAAATTAAAAATTAAAAAAGATCGAAGTTTTCAGAAAAAGCTAAATGTTTTATCGGGATTTGGAAAAAACACGAAATTTTAAAAAAACTTCGAAAGTGACAAAAAGATCCAAAATTTTCTAGGAAAAATCAAATTTTAAGAAAAAAAGTGAAAATTTAAAAAAAGTAGTTAAAGCATCGTGAAAAAACGAAATTACGTGAAAATGATCGAAACTTTACGAAAAAGATCTAAATTTTGAGAAAAAGCGTTTTATGTTAATAAAAATTCGAAATTTCCCAGAAAAAGTCAGGTTTTATCAAAATTTAGAAAAAAAAGCAAATCTTAAGAAAAAAGTCAGATCTAAATTTTGAGAAAAGGCGTTTTCTTTTGGGGAAGATTTTAAATTTCTCAGAGAGAGTAAGATTTTATCGAAATTTAGAAAAAAAAAGCAAATTTTAGGAAAAAAGTCGAAATTTTAGGAGAAAAAAAAATCGAAATTTCTTGGGTGAGTATTTAGTTTTTCTTGACTGCTCGAGTCAGAGAAAGACAGTCGCCCTAACCTTAACTCAATGTGGCGTCAGAAAATGTCTAATACATACGCGTCAAAATTTTGACAAGCAAGTTAAAATTTCCTAAAATTTGGATTAAAAGGAGTTGAAATTTAGAAGGAACATTTTTAAGTAATTTTTTTTTAGTTTCCAAAAAAAATATACTTTTTTTGTTAGAAGATCGATCAGATGTCGAGAAAGCGGCAAATTTTAAAATTTGCAGATTTAACAAAATAGGAATTTTCAAAAAAGATTGAATTCCGAGAAATGGCGTAGTTTTTAAGAAATACGACGAATTTTTAAATGAAAATTCGAAATTTTGACAAAATCATGTTCGATAAAGGAAATCGAAATTTATGAATAATTGTGAAATTTTAAAAGAAAAAGACAAATATTGTGAAAAAATATGAAATTTTAAAAACATTCTTCCAAGGAAAGGGTGAATTTCAAAGAAGAAAAGAAAATTTTTGGAAACATACCCCTGTGGAATACCTATAAATTTTCGGTTTGCTGCATGAACCAGCAACTGCTCTATTCTAGCTACGCGTATGAAAAGCTTTAAGCTGTGCACAGCTGATTAAATTAGTTTTATTTCTATTTATCCAAACTAATTTTACAAATGAGAAAGTATGTTTCAATCAATCATTGTATTTTAATTTTGCATTTCCTTAAGTAGGTAATTTTGCTTTTTTTCAAACTTTTGCATTAAAACTCCTGAAATGTATCAAAATTTCCACTGTTTTCTGAAAATATCTATAAAATTTGAAATTTCGACTTTTTGCATTTTCCTCAAGAATGTCAAAACAGTTGTAAGTTTGAAAAATAACTGAATGTTGAAAAAAAATGTTTCTGTCCCTGGAAGCATTCTTAATCATATTCTGAACCTTACTAACAAACTCTTCCAAATATATTAAGAGTCAAAACTCCCTCTCAGTGTGGAGTTGTCTCTCTGATAACAACACCTGTATTTCTCACATCCGTGGGGGTGACGATTCGCTTGTGTTTATTTACATGCTCCCAACTCGTTTCGAGGGTTCTGCTGATTCCACCTTCAAACTTCATTTTCCCGATGTTGGACTTGTTTGTTTGTGTGCACGTATCCCCTACTTGGGGACCCCGTGGCTCTCCAACTGGATAACATTAATCGGCTTGCTTCCGCCACATAGGAAGTAAACCTTCGTGGTGCTTTAGATGTAACGATAAGTATACATCATCTGCCGTTATCTTTGGAGGTGTTTTCCTCAGCAAACTTAGACTTGAGATAATTCGAAAGAAGGGATGCAACGACGCGGCATTACCACCCATACGTGGGCCTCCCTAACATGATGAATCCTTCGAAACAAAAACTAGCATTTGCAAATGTGGATTTTTCTCCAGATATGACTTCGGAAGCCCCACCTTTCCTATTTTTAGGTTTAAGCATTTTACATGTGCACATTTTAATGTGCTCTTAAAGGTTTTAACTATAGCAGATTAATAATTTTGAATCATTTATGTACTCAACTGTTTTTATCCATGCTTCGCATTCCATCTTCGGGATTTTCCAGAATTAAGGTAAGTACCGTGGTGGCAAAAAGTCGAGTTAATTCACTGACACAGCCGCGGCAAACATTTATATTATTCTGAAATTAATTTTCCAGTCAACTTGAACCACGTGAAGTGATTTTAGTCGACCCAAATGTGTTTTGCATGAACCGATGGCTAAATATACGATTTGAAATAATTAATCGACGACCAGCTTATAGGACTTGAAAATCTAGATAAAGGTTGACTGTTGGTTTAGTAGTTTACGGAGTCAGATCAAAGTTGGCAGGACTTAATTGCATTGCTTTCTTGTATTCTACCTCTGTCCGAAAAACCAACAGTCATGGCTTGGAGATCCACTATAATTACATTGCTGCTTCTTGCTTATTTAGCTAGGACAAGGTAAATTTATCGATTGGTAGATACTGTTTATATACTAAGGGTACATTTTTAGGTCGTCGCTGGTATATGAAAATAAGCGTAATCTTCTCTAGTTGGAGCTCCTTTAAGGCGATTAGTGGAATATATCTCTTGAATATAAACTTTCCAAGAAAAGTGTATTACATACAACGTGGAAAATTGTCGAGATATAATCTGTTGCCGCCACAACGAACTATAACGAACAAACCCCAGTTAAGTATCTGCTTTCTGTTGCGGTTTACAAGTTACAACATTAAATTTATTGTTTTAACTATCCTCTCCCGACTCGACTCAGATTATAAAAATCTGATTTAAACAAAATGGAGACTATCCCCAAAACCTGTCGATTTTACACTCAATATTTATGATTTACCCCAAATCCCCCAACTAAATATTTATGTTATTCTTCCGTCACCGCTGCGGTCTATTACGATGAAAAATACCCCAAATAAATCAATTTGCTTAGAATGTGTCCCCGCCGGTGACCGGTCAAGACGGGGCAGATTCCCCTCGGCGATACCGAGCGGTTCTCCGTGGAGTTCTTGATCTCCGCCACCCACCTCATTTCTCATTTCGCTATCACGCATCGAGAAGTGGATGGCCCTCGAGAGATACGACTGATTTCATTTACGAAACGGCCGGAGACATTTTTAATTGCCACTTAAAACTCCGCTATGCATTTTGGGGCTCGCTCGCCAACCACCGCCACTTGCATACGTTCCCGTTCATTAGGCCTCCACTTTGCCACCATATTTTTAATGTGGATTTATTCAGATTCAATGGGGAGTTCGCAAATATTTTAGCGGCGTTTTATTTAACTGACGAGTTCAGAGGACCACTGCTGAATGGAATTGATATTCTAGTAGAAAAAATGAGCTTTTGAAAATTTTTGGTTGATAAACATTTTTATTGCGGTAGGCTGACTTGTCCGTATATTAGACTCAATTTTCAGAGGTTTTTTGTGAGAGAATAGTGACTTACATTATGTACGATGTAGCTAAAGTCGCAAAGGTCACTAGAAGTAAGTTAACATTCTTGTATAATCGGTTGCACAGCAACATCCATTAAGAACAAACGCTCTGGGCATGACATGCGTTTAAATATGTTAAATTTAACAACTAATGTCAATTTTCAATGAAATAGTCGAATGTGTTATAATTGGAAATAATTAAAATTAACAATCATACATCTGTGTGGTCGCTGTAAATATTTACATGTTTACATTTTCACCAGTAACCTTAGTGCCTTTAGTTAGGAGGGTAAACCAAATATGAACCGGAATTTGTTTTTAAAAATTTATTGGTACGAGATAGGTACTGTGATGAGCGGCCAAAACTATATGCAGTTTTTCAAAATTGTCGAATTTTGCTCATCTTTAAATTTTTTCGAACAATAATTTATTTAATTTTTTATTTTTTATTTTATTTTTTTTTTAATTTGTTTTAAAATTATTTTATTCCAATGAGTTGTAACCCCAATTCGTAGAGTCGACAGGGAAGTGTTATCAAATTCAAACAACAATTGATCTCAATGTTTTATTACAATAGGCCAACAATTAAATCGACAACATTTTAAGTCAGTGGTTTTCAAGTGTTCTTAAACATAATAAAACAAGATAAATGTGAACTTGTTTAAATTTGATGGACACAATTCTAAGAGAAATATTTCTTTAGAAAATTAAAAGAATTCATTAAGCACAAATAATCTGGCATTCTTTGTGCTTTTGCTCGTATATGTTGCGTCGGTTATTAATTTCCCAAAGTTTATCTTAACCCTTTTTTGATGGAACGGACTGGTCCTTGGTTATCTTCAAAAATTGAAACACAGAACTTGTCCCCTGAAACCAAGAAAAATTAAAAAACACAACAAAGGTTGCTCTAACGCGTTTCGACAGCCAAGCTGTCATCTTCAGAGAGAAACTAACATCTAATCTTAAAATTAACCCTTATATACTAAGAATATTCACTTCGTGCGTGATCGGCCGTACCCGAACGCGCATCCAATCATACACGTCGTTGTGTCACAATTTCTTATCTATCAACCTTAACTATTTTTAACAGGGATGAATGGCCTAAAGGTCCAGCGCAACCATTCATAAGGTTGTTTCCAGCCTTATGGATGGCTAAGCTCTCACATGCATTTAACATATAATTCTTATTAACTACTCTTAACAATTTAATATCATTATCTATCCTATGATCTAATTCAAAAGCATGTCGAGCCACACTTGACTTCTCAGTTCTTCCGTACCTCAAATGAGCCAAATGTTCTTTGAGTCGGATTTTAAGAGATCGTCTAGTTTGTCCAACATACTTTTGAGGACAATCCCTACATGAAATTTGGTAAATACCAGACTTATCTGTTTGCTCTACTTTATCCTTTAAACTACCTAAAAGCGAATTTAATTTTCCATTATAAGTATAAATAACCCGAAAACCCTGATTTCGTAAAATTCCACCCAAACCCTGCGTGAGCGAGGGTTCAAATGGAAGTGAGACGAATTTAAAGTTTTTGTTTTCATCAGCTCGGAAAGTTGTAGTATTCACCAATTCACATTTAAATTTTTTCTTATTAATAATTTTATAAATAATATTTGGATCGAATCCATTAACTTCAGCTATATGTTTTATTGTCTTTAACTCCTTTCTGAATCTTTCCCTACTAAGAGGAAGACTCAGAAGGCGATGGGCAAGGAAGTTGAAGCTTGCCATTTTGTGCTGTATGCAATGGTTAGAATCGGAAGTTATATAGCGGAAGGTACTGGAATCTTTCCTATATACATCAAATTCTAATCTATTTTTATTCCTAATAACTAAAATGTCTAAAAATGGTAAAGCGGCTTCTTTCTCTAATTCTACAGTGAATTTAACTGTTGGAAAACGTGAATTTAAAACATCAATGAAATTATCTAAATTTTGATTTTTTGTGTCGAAAATAGCAAAAATAACATCTACATATCTAATCCATACCCTAGGAAACAAACTACATTCATTTTTAAGACGACTTTCAAAAACACCCATGAAGAGCTCAGCCATGAAAGGTGACAAAGGATTTCCCATGGCTGCTCCCTCAAGTTGTTCATAAAATTCGTTATTAATTTGGAAATAATTTTGATCCATACATATTTTCGTTAATGAAATATATTCGTCAATAATTTTGCCTGAAAGGTTATTAGATTCCAACAGATCTCGAAGGTATAATAAAGTTTGAGGTATGGGTACACTGGGAAAGAGGGAAGAAACATCAAAAGAAACCAGCATTTCACCTTCCAACAACTCTTCATTCTGAATTTTCTGTACAAACTCTTGGGAATTTTTGACTGACAAACTGAGTTGCTGGAATTCTAATTTGCTGAATTCTTTTACTAGCCATTTTGATAAATTATAGGTCGGTGCTCCAATAGCTGACACAATTGGTCTCACCGCCTTTCCAGGTTTATGTATTTTTGGGAGACAATATAACTTAGGTACGGTGGGGTTAGATACATGAAGGGATCTTTTTAAAATTGGAGTAATAAGGTTGTTACTTTTGTCGAGCACTTTTTTCAGCCCGCTTAACATTTTACTCAAAGGGTTCTTCTGTAATTTTTGATATGGGCCATTACTAATGAGTGTGTCAACTCGTTCGTAATAGTCCTTTTTATCTAGAATCACAACCTTATTACCTTTGTCTGCCTTTACATAAAAACAATCTTTCTCTCGTAGTCTTTTGACAATATGTCTGTTCGTTACGTGTGATGGTTTTACGTTTTTTAAATTTCTAGAGAGCTTTTGTCTGCAAGCCTCCCTCACATAGTTTTTAGTGTCGTCCGCCATGGAACTCAAGGAGCTCTCAATGGACACGACAACATCTTCCAAACCAGTGCGGGAGGATGGCAGGGCGTAATTAAGCCCTTTATTCAAAAGGCTTAATTCAGCTTTGTCAAAATCCTGCGAAGAGTGGTTTTCTACAATATTAATATTATTATTTTCCTGAGAAGAATGTTCTTTAAGGGCACCTAATTTGAATAATTTCTTCTTGAGAATGTTCGACTTTTGTCTAACCTTCTCAGAGATTGTACAGAACATTTTCCTCTGAAATTCACAAAATTCTACAAATTCATATTCACTTAAATTACTGGTTAATTCTAAGTAAAGTCCATAAGATTGCAACTCAAGCTTACTTCGTTTACTGTACTGACGATCTAGTTCCAAATCAAGCCATTTTTGTTTAGCGGTGTGCGTAACTTCGTTCGCCACTGGACAATTAACAGGTAAACTAATGTTGATGAAATTTGGAAAAACCTTATTTTTTCGGCATGTTTTAAGGAAGTAGATGTCAGCAGATATAAATCTAATTTTAGTAGTTATCTTAAAGTAGTGAATAAAGGGCTTAATTACGCCCTGCCATCCTCCCGCACTGGTTTGGAAGATGTTGTCGTGTCCATTGAGAGCTCCTTGAGTTCCATGGCGGACGACACTAAAAACTATGTGAGGGAGGCTTGCAGACAAAAGCTCTCTAGAAATTTAAAAAACGTAAAACCATCACACGTAACGAACAGACATATTGTCAAAAGACTACGAGAGAAAGATTGTTTTTATGTAAAGGCAGACAAAGGTAATAAGGTTGTGATTCTAGATAAAAAGGACTATTACGAACGAGTTGACACACTCATTAGTAATGGCCCATATCAAAAATTACAGAAGAACCCTTTGAGTAAAATGTTAAGCGGGCTGAAAAAAGTGCTCGACAAAAGTAACAACCTTATTACTCCAATTTTAAAAAGATCCCTTCATGTATCTAACCCCACCGTACCTAAGTTATATTGTCTCCCAAAAATACATAAACCTGGAAAGGCGGTGAGACCAATTGTGTCAGCTATTGGAGCACCGACCTATAATTTATCAAAATGGCTAGTAAAAGAATTCAGCAAATTAGAATTCCAGCAACTCAGTTTGTCAGTCAAAAATTCCCAAGAGTTTGTACAGAAAATTCAGAATGAAGAGTTGTTGGAAGGTGAAATGCTGGTTTCTTTTGATGTTTCTTCCCTCTTTCCCAGTGTACCCATACCTCAAACTTTATTATACCTTCGAGATCTGTTGGAATCTAATAACCTTTCAGGCAAAATTATTGACGAATATATTTCATTAACGAAAATATGTATGGATCAAAATTATTTCCAAATTAATAACGAATTTTATGAACAACTTGAGGGAGCAGCCATGGGAAATCCTTTGTCACCTTTCATGGCTGAGCTCTTCATGGGTGTTTTTGAAAGTCGTCTTAAAAATGAATGTAGTTTGTTTCCTAGGGTATGGATTAGATATGTAGATGTTATTTTTGCTATTTTCGACACAAAAAATCAAAATTTAGATAATTTCATTGATGTTTTAAATTCACGTTTTCCAACAGTTAAATTCACTGTAGAATTAGAGAAAGAAGCCGCTTTACCATTTTTAGACATTTTAGTTATTAGGAATAAAAATAGATTAGAATTTGATGTATATAGGAAAGATTCCAGTACCTTCCGCTATATAACTTCCGATTCTAACCATTGCATACAGCACAAAATGGCAAGCTTCAACTTCCTTGCCCATCGCCTTCTGAGTCTTCCTCTTAGTAGGGAAAGATTCAGAAAGGAGTTAAAGACAATAAAACATATAGCTGAAGTTAATGGATTCGATCCAAATATTATTTATAAAATTATTAATAAGAAAAAATTTAAATGTGAATTGGTGAATACTACAACTTTCCGAGCTGATGAAAACAAAAACTTTAAATTCGTCTCACTTCCATTTGAACCCTCGCTCACGCAGGGTTTGGGTGGAATTTTACGAAATCAGGGTTTTCGGGTTATTTATACTTCTAATGGAAAATTAAATTCGCTTTTAGGTAGTTTAAAGGATAAAGTAGAGCAAACAGATAAGTCTGGTATTTACCAAATTTCATGTAGGGATTGTCCTCAAAAGTATGTTGGACAAACTAGACGATCTCTTAAAATCCGACTCAAAGAACATTTGGCTCATTTGAGGTACGGAAGAACTGAGAAGTCAAGTGTGGCTCGACATGCTTTTGAATTAGATCATAGGATAGATAATGATATTAAATTGTTAAGAGTAGTTAATAAGAATTATATGTTAAATGCATGTGAGAGCTTAGCCATCCATAAGGCTGGAAACAACCTTATGAATGGTTGCGCTGGACCTTTAGGCCATTCATCCCTGTTAAAAATAGTTAAGGTTGATAGATAAGAAATTGTGACACAACGACGTGTATGATTGGATGCGCGTTCGGGTGCGGCCGATCACGCACGAAGTGAATATTCTTAGTATATAAGGGTTAATTTTAAGATTAGATGTTAGTTTCTCTCTGAAGATGACAGCTTGGCTGTCGAAACGCGTTAGAGCAACCTTTGTTGTGTTTTTTAATTTTTCTTGGTTTCAGGGGACAAGTTCTGTGTTTCAATTTTTATCTTAACCCTAATAATTGCAAGCTTAACCATTTAGTTTGTATTCAAAGGTTTTCAAACCAAATGCAGCTAACTTTGCACCTAATTATCGGTGAATGTTCGTTGGTTAGTTTGTACACAGAGGTTCTCAAACTATTTTCAGGTGTCTGTTTTTTTTCCAACTTTTTTGTGTGTGTTTTTGTCGCTTTCCTAATTCAAACATACGTCACATAGCATACAGTTTTCTGTTGAAAGTGTTGAGCTAACAATATCCTAAAGGATAATGCTACGAGAAAATGGAGCTTAAGCTTGGAAATGATAGAAGTTGTAACTTTATCGTAATAAATCAAATTCATAAATGTTCATTCAATCTTACTCATTTCTTGCTCTCTCGTCACTCTTTCTTACTTTGCTTTTGTTTACTTGTTCCTTTGTTTTTCTCTTTTTTTTTTTTCGTTTTTCTCATACCAAACTCAAACACTTGAACTTCAATCCAGTATCATAAAATAGACTAGAAAGATTGTTTAAATTGTGTAGAAACTTTCTGAGCAGAATTTTCCTTTACATCTACTTCTACGGCTACTGTTCTAATAAAAGGGACGTTTTCTGGCTTAGAAAGTAGCTAAGCTTGACATGCACAAAAAAAAATATTTAAATTAAAGTTAGAAACTGTCAAGAAGTTCTCATTTCTTTCATCAAAGCATTTCCCTAACGAGAGCTGATGCTGATATGCTCGTCCACCTACGTTAGTAAATTTATGTTGACAGTAAACCTAGGCATGCGACTCTAATATTGCAAAAGCTTCCCAATCGCGACGCGTGGTATTCTAATTCTCCATGGCCTATATAGGGGGTCCTTTTTTTTGGACGTGTAACCGATGAAGGGACCCACGAATAAGGCGGACCGGGCGAGTACATCAGAACAAGAACCAGAAGAGTTTACTACTCCTTCTAGGGTGTTAAGGCGTGTGTTCCCGCGGAGCACACCCAGAGATTCACATGTGTTGGGACTTTGTTTATGTCTGGAAAGTTCTTCAGACAACCTTCTTAGCACGGCAGTTTCGGTTTTCCTTGTTTTTTCACGTTTCGAGAACTTAAAGTACATCATCAACAAATCCTAATATAGATGCCTACTGTCAGTTACCGAGCCTGCGGTGATGAATGTTATTGATTTTTTGAACCCCTAGAAAGTCAGCTTCCAACAGCAAAACACCGAAGAACGACCTTAAGAAAATAGAAAACTTTGGAAGCAAATTTACTTTATTTTTTTTTCGTCTCTTTTCTTTCTATTCTCTTTTTGTTTTTTTCCCTTTTTTAAGATTGGTTGTTACACCAGTCAGCTGTAGGGTTCTAGGCCTTATAACAATTTTCTAACAACAACTTTCTCATTCTTTCGTGTTTGTTGTGGAATTTTTTTTTAAATTCCTTCCTCTTTTTTTTGTTGTACGCCCCCCAACCCGATATTAATCAAAATTAAAAACAAATATTTTCTTAAATTTGAGGATAAATTAATTAAATCATATAAGAGCGAAAAACCATCAAATAAAACCATCAGACAATTTAAAATTTACTTGCCTATTTATATCACAGCAAACATGACACAAATGGTACAAGAACCTTACGTTGAACAGAAATTGTTTTTTTTTTTGTATTTCGTAGGGGTAAGTCCCGTAACGCCGGACGGCACCTAACGTCGGACACTCGAAGTATCTCGACAAGTCGCAACGCGTTTGTTTAAAAAGCAGGTGATAGGGGCGCGGGGGAACGTAACAATACACGATCGCGGGTCCCGGTTCGCCAATGTCGCACAACGAACAGTTGATTGCTGTTTTTGGTGGAAATACATTGCGTCACGTAAGATCAAAGTAAGTATAACTACAATGGTTTTTAGTTTATGTGGTTTTGATAATTGTTATTTTATGTCATAGTTAATACATATCTAAAATTTGTAATATTTTTTGTCGAATTCCATAGCAGTTTTTGTAAATGACAATTAATTTAAGGATTCTCTGTCCCCTAGTACCGGACACAAAAGCTTCCCCTAATATCGGACACTAAAAAAACAATTTTTTCATGAAATATTATACCTTTTGATCATTATTATCTATTGTTTTAGGAGAACAAAGAGATATCGAAATGGAGAAGAAGAAAAAGAAAGGAAAATGGGACCAAAGTAATTTACAAACTGCGATAAACAATGTTTTGACAAAAAAAATGAGTTTGAGAGAAGCTTCATTGCGTTATAATATTCCAAAAAGCACCTTACATGATAAAATATCGTCACTAAACCGTGGACAAGAAGTGTCGTTGCAACCAAAGTTAGGTAGATTCACTAATACCTTCACACCAAAATACGATGAACTCTTAGTGCAGCATGTAAAAGATTTATCTAATAGGTGTCTGCCGTTAACAAAACAGGAATTTTTGAAGTTGACTTACGATTTGGCTGAGGCTTTGAAGATCCCTCATCGCTTTAATAAAGAGAAAGGAGCTGCTAGTAAACACTTTTACTACGATTTCATGCAGAGACATCAGGACGTATCGCTGAGATCACCAGAGTCAACAAGCATAATGAGGGCTGTGGGGTTTAACAAACCCCAAGTTGATCTCTTTTTTAATAATCTTGACAGAATGATGACACAATTCAAATTTCCACCTTCGAAAATTTATAACTGTGACGAAACTGGAGTCAGCTGCGTACAAAAACACCAAAAGGTACTTGCTCCAAAAGCTGTTCGACAAGTAGGAAAGCTCACTTCTGCTGAGAGGGGCAAAAATATTACAGTCTTATTTTGCATGAGTGCCAACGGCCATTTCATTCCGCCTTTCTTTGTCTTTCCTAGGCAAAGAATGAATGATCGGCTCATGATAAATGCTCCAGCCGAAAGCGTAGGCGTGGCCCAGCCAAAAGGCTGGATGAATAGTGATATTTTTCTTCAATGGCTACAATTATTCAAGAAACACTCTTGTCCGACAAAAGAGAGCCCTGCGCTGATACTTCTGGATGGACATTGTAGTCACAAGACATTAGCAGTCATCAATTTTTGCCGAGAAAACGATATTCATTTGATAAGCTCGCCACCACACACTACCCACAAACTACAGCCGCTAGACAGAACGCTTATGAAACCATTTAAAGATGCCTACAACCAACGTTGCGATGCGTGGATAAGAGCAAATGCTGGATCTCGAATAACTGACTACGATATTGCCGGTCTCGTCAGTGAAGCATTTACAAAAGTAGCTCGTCTAGAAATTGCAGTGTCCGGCTTCAAATACACAGGAATTCAGTCATTCAATAGAGATATATTTTCTGATCTGGATTATTTACCTGCCGATATGACCAACATTCCGTTAGAAGACCCACAAACATCCTCAAACGCACCAGGTACTAGCAAAGAAGTTCCTGTTTCCTCCAGTGACTTAACTGAAGCTGGCAGCTCGTCGACGAACTGCGATTTAGAGCAGTCCATTAATATGGACACACAAGGACCCTCAGAGGCTTCTAAACAATCTACATTCGAAAAAAATATCAACAGTCTCAAGCCATTGACTAACCTTGATCCAGATGTAGTCCAGGTTATCCATAATTTGTCACCATTGCCGGATGCTGCAAAAAAACGATCGCTTGCTCGAAAGAGAAAATGCGAAAAAAGTGAAATTTTAACTTCATCACCGTACAAAATTCTTGTAGAGGAGAAAGAAAATGAAAAAAACGTTAACGAAAAAAAGAAAGCAGTGGGAAATAGATTTAGGACAGCAATGAAAGAGAAAGGGAAACAGACCAAAGGAGTAAAAGCCAAAGGGAATAGCGGAAATAAAGCAAAGAAAAAGACATCGTTGGCTGAAACATCTGACACGAGAACTATTTGCGTAGTTTGCTTAGACGATCACAATGAAGACTGGATACAGTGCTCCAGCTGCCGTGGATGGGCACATGAAGCATGTGCAGATATCCCTGAATGTTCAGAATGCTACATATGCGATCGATGTACGATGGGTTGAAGATGTCCGGTACTAAGGGTTTGAAGTAAAGTCCGTCCGGTACTAGGTGCCACTTGCTGAGATTTATTTTTTTACTGTCAAAGTTTGATTTAAGATTGTTCTTATGTTTAAGCAGAGTTATAAGTTTTGTTAATTTAATTTGATTTTATATTTTGTTATTAAAATAATTTCATTATTAAAGCTTAATTTGTTGAAAACAGTTTTTTTTTATTGTTTAAATACCTTAAGTGTCCGTTACTAGAGGACTTCCCCCTACTCGTTTTCATAGGTCCGGGACTTGGCCATATTTTTTAAACTAGTTTCATCGAAGTTCAGTACCTGACTATCCCTGTAACATTGTTTTATGGTGTTACTTGTTTACGCTTCTACTGTTAATGTCTGGGGCCGAAAGACTCTTTTTTTAATCTCGCTAGAGGGCATGAAAATTTCTACTAATTTAAATATTTCCAATCCAAATTAACCATGAAATAAATTTTGAAAAGTTTCTTGAAGTGGAAATCAAACTGCGAACCCTTTTTAAATTATGCCATGACTTTGTCTTACAAGTTTTACTTCGACAATTTAAATTTAAATAACTTTTAATTGTACTTGTTTATAAGGGCGCTTTTTTGAAGGTAAAATCCCTTCGGTTAACCACTACATGGTCTTGCTGGGAGATTTGTTATGGTCTCCGTTATCAATATTTACCAGCTCTTGTTTGCCCTTATTTACGGCAGTAGACTTTAAAATGTTCTTTTAAAACCGATATTTATGCCTTTTCGCGAGTTTAGGTAATTTAAACTTAAAACAAACCAGGCCTAATAGATAACCCTTATCTAATTTGTGAACTGCTAAAAAGTCTATTTCTCACGCAAATCGTTATGTTACAAAAAATGTTTGTAATACAGTATTTGTAGATTTACTATTTTCAAGAAAAATTGAACTAACATTCAAATAAATAAAACGATGAAGTAGAACACACTACATATGTGAAAGTTATTAACTATTTTTCCACAAAATCTCCTTCTTTTGATATGCATTTTTTCTAACGGATTAGGAAGTTTCTAATGCTTTCATCATAAAAAGAAGAGGGGTTTGCAGCCAATTGCGCACAAATGTGTCAACAGCAGCATCATCATGGAATCACTTACCTCCTAGAGCTTCTTTCAGTGGCCCAAACATATGATAATGACATGGTGATAAGTCGGGGCTATAAGAAGCTCGCTATAAAAAGTTGTGCAATGCATTTCCTCTAATTTGTGATGTGTCGGATTGGCTGAGTGGGGACGGACATTGTCGTGAAGCAAAATCACATTTCTGACCGAAAATTCGCGTCTCTTCCGTCGATATGCACGTTTTACTTCATCCAGTAGCTGGCAGTAGTAGGAGCGTTAACCCGTACGACGTTCATGCAGAAAATCGACGTGCACTACACCTTTAAAATCCTAAAACTTTGTCGCATGAACCTTTCCAGCTGAGAGGGAGTCTTTGCCTTGACGAGTGCACATTCCCTCTTTCTTCTCCACTCCATGCTTGCTTGTTTAGATTCAGCGGTGTAATGATGGACCCAAGTCTCATCACACGTAACGATACGTTGCAAAAAAGCATTACCTTCATGTTAGAAGCGTCCAAGATGGCGCTGACAAATCTCCAGACATTGTTGTTTCTGTTCTTCAGTCAAAAGATGAGGTAACCTCTTGGCAGACATTTTTCGAAGCCCCAGCTCATCTGTAATGGTGAACTGAACACTCCCGAAGCTTACCAATTCTGAGCTGCATTTTCACCAACAGTTAAACGGCGATCACCTTTCAAAAGGCGTTGAACAGCCTTAATCTTGTCCGCAGTCACACTGGTCCGAAGACGACGGGCATGGGGTTTATTTTCAGCTTAAGTTTGTCCTTCCAAAAATTGTTTGTGTCATTTATACACTCGAGCTTTCTTCAAACAATTATTAACAAACTATGCCTTTAGTCTACGAAGAATTTTGGCAAGCTTTACACCTTCAATGCCAAGAAATTTAATAATAATGCGCTGCGCTACGTAGGAATAAATCTCTTGATCACTCATTGTATTTACAAGTGACGAACGGTGAGAACGGAATTCGCTTGAGCGCAGAAATTCTCATGATATCCCCAACTAATTTGTCTGTCGCACACTCCCGATGTATTTTTGGCGACATGATAGAAATTCCGGTTCATATTTGATTTACCCTCGTATATCACTGGTTTAATTAATAAAATTAGTTCTGAGGCGAGTTGTAAAAATTCAAATCAGCTACTTAGAAACTTTCATTATTTTGCAGCGACCCGTAAAAAGTGTGAAAGTGCTGGTTTATTTTTAAGCATTCACTTGTAGCATCAAGACTGCGAATCCGATTGTGAGCATATATTACAATGGAGACTTATCATATTCATGTAATGCTCCTATCCGAACCATTACATTACAAGCGAATGCTTCCGGCAAGTATCCAACCTAACAGATCCCCCAACTTCACAGTGATCGAAATTGCGCTTAGGTAATATTTTAATTTTAGAGCCCCGAATATCATTTTAAATGTAATTTGCAATTACAGAATTTAAACATTATGATATTATGAGAAATTTGGGAAACCATAAACGTAGTTATTACGTATTCAAATATCAAAATAAATCGCTTAATTTCGCTCTTGCAAGACAGATAGCTGACATTTATTAAACTTACCATTTAGTCCGAATTGGAGGCTTGAAATATTCCACAATATAAATGTACGAGGAGCCCTAAACTAAAGGAAAATAGGCGTGTACAATGCTAGGCAATTGTGTTATCTTATGAAAAATTATGAGCCGTAAAAAATAAGAGTTATTATTAGCACGGGGCCCTATCGCGCACAGTAAAACAATAACTGTAATATTGTGGGAGCCGCACTTTTATGTTCTTAAAGGGTTATTACGTTTGTGATTTATACTTATCTTTTGTAAACGGCCGGACCGACTTAACTAGACAACCGTTTTATTAAGGTTTGCGTCACTTTGCGTCCAAATGGAACGCGCCGCTGAAGATTTGTTAAAACTGGTCAGGCGCATTCACCATTTTATTTCATGCCTGAATTGTGAAGGCATTATAATAAAAAAGCGCGTCGGTGGATAAAAAATAGAATAAACATCCCCTAATCGAATTAAATATCCCAAAAACATGTCAGCCTGTCAATTAGATTATCTCGATTAATCAGTCGATGAATATTGATTTATTTCAAGCTGTCTGTATTTAGCCCTAAATTTTCAATAATAAATAAATAAGATGTAAGGCATTTTCTTTTATTTTAAAGCTTAGTGGTTAAAAATTAAAGGAGATTCGTGTTGGCTTCACTATAAATGCTATAACAAGGTTGGGAATTTATTTCAATGGTGGAATTTTATTTGGTTTGTGTGTTGCTTTATCTTTCACATTCACTCTTAAGTTTTATCGCTAGCGTTATTCGCTTTTTAAAGAGCATGTCCTATATATTATTAATTAAAAAAGCATTTCAGATGAAAAAATATATCAAAGCACTCGCGTTTTAGAAAGACTGCAATGGAAATAAATTTATGGCTGCGCCATTTTCGGCATATCTCTCACAGAATCTAAGAGACGTAAGTTTTAAATTCATTGTTTTGCTAACGATTAAAGCAGGTAAATCAAGAAGACGAAGAAGTATCAAAAACCAAATGGAACAGCAATTGGTTTAGAATTGTCTAAAAATATTTTATTTTTCAAAATTTTGATATTTTTTTGAAATTAGGAAAAAGTTAAAGTCGAAAATTTTAAAAACGGACTTAAACATTTTTAGTTTGAGTTAATAATTTCAGAAAAAGGTCGAAATTGCGAAAAAATTTCCAAATTTGTGAAAAAAGGTTTAAAATTAAAATTTCAAAATTAGAATTAAAATTTTGAAAACTTCCCAGAACAATTCGCAATTTTGTAATTAAAGCTAAAAATTTATAAAAATAGTATTGATTGGAAATTGTTTAAAACAAAACCAGGTTATGTACGATGTAATTAAAGCGATAAAGGACACTAGTAAATAGGTTGGGCTCTTTTTCTATCCCTTAATTTCCGCCCCTTGTATAGTAAGTAAATTTTGGCAATCCAGAAATAACTATAAAAAATAAGTCATCATTTCATCTGACATTATTCCATACACTGGCTGCTCACAGAAGCTTTAGAATCCAGAAATACTGAAATAAGGGACGTTTCATGTACTTTTAAACAGCATTTAGAATGGCGTCTTTCGTCTACTCGAATCTGCAATTTCATTCAAGGCCAAAACCAAAATTGAAACAGTAAATCTGAACAAGTGAAGTGAACGGAATGAACACCGAGCTTTCTTTTGCATACTATTATGTATTTTTCATTTAAGGTAAAAGCAGGAGCAGAAGCAATTACCGTAGAACCGAAAGTATACACCGAAAGAATTCTCCTTCGCATTTTTCCATTGTTAGACGTATCGAAAACGGAACGTATATACCTTAATAAAGGTTCGAATTAGGCTGTATGCACACACGACTTATGATATGTCAAGAGCATTTTACATTTTAGTGATTTATGTTGTTTGGTCATCGGGGAGCACGATTTCGGTTCTCTTGATTTGCTCTTCAGCTGCATTTGTAACGATTGATCCACTTATGTTTCTCTAATTTGGGATTTCTGATTGCCCCCGGTTTCAGTTGTTTATTGAGTTTATTAGATTTTTTAGGTCGTGATAGTAAACAAAAGTCGAGCTGCTTCGTTCTGTTTACGTTAAAAGGCAAATGGGGTTGTTTACTTGTTCAATTCTGCGATTTTGAAATAGGTATGTAATGAAATAAGCGAAAAATATTCAATGGAAAATATACTAATTAGACCACTGCAATTAGATCGTTACATTGTTTGGAAGCTTTAGTAAAACTATCAAATATAAATCAGATGCTGATCATTGCTAGTGTCTTTATTTCTTACAAATTCTTGCTGATTTTCTTTAAAATGATACCTCCTTTTTAAAAGAATGGGCATATTGATGTATGTCCGCTTGTCACTGACATTATTTTGAACTATGTGATGCAGAACATTGAAAATTTAAAAAAATATTTAATTACTATCTACTAAGGATTGATCGAAAATAGATTTTGTGCCGAAACCAAAACCAACTGATTGTTTTCAAATACTCCACATTCAACTCAAAATTTGGATTTTTTAATTATAGATTTTTTTCTAAGTTTGCAATTCATAAACTATTTAACAGTAAACGCAACTAAATAAAGTATGATTATTTAACAATCTCTTAAAAATTATTACCTCAAAGAAAGCAAAAAAAGCACATACTTTAAAAAAGAAAGTGACCACGTCTGAATTTGTCCGATTTTTTGATCTTTCTGTTGTAAAATTCAGTGGAAGCAGTGCTTCTCCAATTTTTTTTTTAGAAATTAAGAATTTTTTTAAATTAAAAAATTATATTTTTTTCAAATCTTCGACTCTTGTTTTCTCAAAATTTAGGCCATGGTCTGAAAATTTCAGTTTCCTAAGACATGAAAATCTCACTTTTTTCTATATTTTTAATATTTATTTCGTAATTTCAACTTTAATGTAAAAATGTTGTACCTTTTCTAAAAATCTGGAATTTAATTCCCAGTATTAGATCGATTTCTGTGAACGTGTTTTACATTTTTTTTGACAAATTTTTTTCTGTGTTTAAGGTTGACTCATAATTTGGAATCTTTTTTTTTTCAAACCTCTTTGTGTATTTTTAAATTGAATATATTTTCTAAAATTTCAAAAAATAAAATAAAAACAAGATTTTAAAATTAAAACTGAAATTTTTAGTTTAAGTTTAATACGGTAACGTATTTCCCAAAATTTCTAATTTAATTTTCCATGCATACGTTAGAATTAGATCTTTTTGAAATCTAAAGATTTTGTCTTTAGTCTCGGAATTGCGAGCTTTTATCAAATGTTTTCAAAGTCAAAAATTTGTGCAATTTTTTTTAAATTTCTTACTGCTTTCTTAAAAAACATTAATTTTAATTTAAATATATTGATTATTTTCTTGAAACTTCCCGTTTTAATTCAAAACGTCTTTCCTTTTTTCGATTTTTTTAGTGCTTTGGTTTAGATATTTAGATTTTCTTAAGAACTTTTTAGCTTGAAGTAAAAAGTGTTATTTTTTGACTACAAGTTCCGTTTTAACTAGAAAACTTTAAAATTTTTTCGAAATGTTGTCGTTGATCCAAAAAATCTAAATTTTCTTATAGAAAGATTGAATTTTAGAATTTTAAAGTTTTTCTCTTAAAATTTTCGTATCTCACAATAACGAGTCGAATATTTGAACCTTTTCCTATTGAGTTTTGATACAAAATATCGAAAAATATCTGCAAGTTTCCAAATAATAAGTCATAATTGTTAAAAAAGGTCAACGTTTCAAAAGTACAAACTGAATTTAATAATAAAGATTATTTACAATTTCGATTTTAATCTTACAAGTTTTCCTTTATCTAGAAATTCTAACTTTCGAGCAAAAGTCAAATATTCTATGTTGAAAAAATTTAAAGATTAAACTTGGAGCCTTTAGTTCGTTAGCTCGAGTTTAAACACAAAATTTACAAAAAAATGTTGACATTTGGTGAATCAAACCTAAATTTAAAAAAGAACCGTAATAACCTCTAGAAAAATTGTAAATTTCTAGTCTAAAGTCAAAAATTTAGACAAAAATCTAAAAATTTCACATTTTAGTTAGCAATTAAAAAAAATATATATAAATTTTAAAAAAATGGAAATCTACCAACGAAAACTTTCTCAAAAATTTGATTTTTATAAATCTTTGTGGTTTTGGGGGAAAATTTGCAAAAAAGTCAGCTATTTAAATTTAAAAGGAATTGTTTCAAGGCAGAAATTTTGAGAATTTCATTAATACATCTTAAAATTGTTTTTCAATTTTTTTTTATTTTCTTAACATCTTAAAAGCCTAAAACTTGCAAATTAAACTTAAGGTCAAAATTTAAAAAAAAAAAAATCAAAATTATATTAAATCCAAATTTTACAGTGAAGTGAAGAAACATCAACAAAAACCAAAATTGGCAAAAAAAACCCTCTCGAAATTTCGATTTTAACCTCTAAAGTTTAAATACTGAACATTTTTAAGTAGGTAATACTTTAATTTTTTTCAAAATCTTGACTACTTTCTCAAAATTTTGTATTAGTATTGTTTTTAAAGTTTTGAAAGTAAACATGAGATAATAAGTAACACAAAATTTAGATTTTTTTCCAAAAATATTGAAATTTGGACTTATTTAAGACTTGGAATTTACTACCCAAATAAAAATTTTGAAATTAAAAATTTGAAAATTCTAACAGATTCAGATTAAAATAAGTAAATATTTTAGGTAAAGATAGGATTTTTTTAAACAACCCGTTTGGGGAAAAAAGATGAAAAATTCTGTAATAAAACGTAATTTCAAATTTTAAACTGAAATTTCTAAAAGGAAATATAATTTTAAGGGCAATGCTTTCGTTGAAATAAAAAAATTATAACATTTTTACTTTTAGTTAAAAATTTTTAAATAAGTGAAAACTTAAGCGAAAATATCAAGCTTTAAATCTAGTTTTAATACAAGAGCTCAAAGAAAATGACGATATTTTTGGAAAATTAATTGATATTTTTAAATTAAATTCTTTCTATATTGGCAGAAAAAATATATATATATATATTAGAAAGAAGAAAAATTTGGCGTTTAAAGTAAAAGAGATTGAAAAACTTATAACCTCAATTTGATATTAACTATCATATTCTTAAGAAAAAAATCTAATTAAAAAAAAATAATAACTGACAATTTTAGGACATAACATAATTGAAAGCATATAAGTCATTTCAAGCTTATTTTCAAAATTTAAACTATAATTTTAAAATTTCGATATTATTATAAAAATTTCTACTTTGAAATTGAAAATTTATAGAAAGCTTTAAAATATCACAATTTTAGTAAAAATGTTGAAAACTAAGTCAAAATCTCAGTCATAAGATAGACATTTTGAATAAAACTTGAAATAATCTGAGAAAAGCCTCTGAATTTCCAAAAACCACATCGTAAAAAAATCGAGCTTTAAGACAAAATCTCATAACTAACTCTAATTTGAAATTTACTTTTGACATTTCAAGAAAAATGTCGAAATCATGGACCTACAAGGTTAAATTTTTGGTAAAAAAATTGGAAACTCAAACTTTGATATTTACGCTCAACATTTATAGAAAGCTTGAAAACAGCTTATGATCTAACTTTTGAGATGAAAGTCAAAGGTTTAAATAAAAAAGTAAACATACATCTTGAGTTTAAACTAAGAAGCTGTGGGAAAAAATCGAAATGTTCAGAAAAACAAAAAAATTACGAAAAACAAAAATTGCAAACGAAGCGTTCAACAAAAAATTGCCAATGTATACTGTTTTTAAGCTATATCGACTTTATTTTTAATTCTTCCTGTTTTAGTTTTTCTCAAACTGTTTAATTATTTTGGTACATTTCTTGTGTCACTGATTTTTTAGAATTGCCGGCTAATTAAACAAATATAAAATGTAAAACAGATGCAATTTATTTCACGCTAGTTTGAAGTAAAATTGAAGAACACATAATTGTAAGACTAAATAATACTGTTGGGCGTTATCGATTCGAAAATTAAGACTTCGTGAATTGTAAACACTTTATTTCAAACTTATTTTGGAACACCACAATTATAATTCACTTAACTATCAGACTATTTGGCTAACTAACTTACTGACTACCAACTGACTACGTTGTTTAATTAACTGACTGACTGAGGAAAAGACGACCGCGCATTTGTAGATACTGTTCAGGTTTCTAGAAGGGAACTTCGTACAAATAACACTGGAACATCTGGAGCGCTTATCTGTCGTATTATTCATTATCGCGGCCGCTTCCCATTATCAAATATTTCTAGAGAGTTCTTTACACAACCACTAATACAAATTTTGTAACTATATTTTGTTACAACACGTAAATATATGTTGCCCATTTTTACGACAGCCAGTCTGTCTTATCAGCTGCATCAGGTAATATGTAACCAGATAGCGTCTGTGGATCTATGAAGTTGTAAACATGTTTGTTAAGAACCAGCAGCGCCCTGCTGTGGGCAGTTTATGGATTGATTTGTTTCTCTTTTAAAGGGTCTAGTAATTTTCTTTTTCGATTTTTTGTTTTTACCAATTCTTCCAAAAACATCGTTAATGACATTAGGACTGTGACATCTTGTATACATTTTCTGGAAAATTTCTAAAGAAAATTTATTACTTCCATAAGGCTTTGAAAACTCAAGAGATCGATACCAAATTCTCTAAATACTTTTCAAAATAAAGGGATACAGCGTTTTTGTTGGAATCTCCTGTAGCATTAGGTATTGTTTCCGACCTGGATTGAGCCAGGCCCGAAGCCGTTGTAATAACGCAGACAGTGCGAAATATTTATCATTGCAATGGGCCAATATATTCGTATATATCAGTAATAAGCATCGTTGCAACAATGCCGTAAATTATATTTCGTGCCAAGCGCATATTGTGTCGGTATTTATAAAGAAAGCAACTAATTTGCACATCTCCGAGGAGAACTGTGACTGTTCTCCTGATGTTATCTAATCGTGGTCGCACGCACAACCCGTGATACACTGTTAAATTAACGGACGTTACGTCAGAAGAGGAGACTTTACGTGACCAGGCCGAGCTTTACGGCCCTGACAGTAACTCCCTTCAAGGTGTGGACTGGAATAATTACCAAATGAAAAAATAAATTCCTCCCGCAGCTGGGATGGGTAGCATAGATGACATCGTCGATAATGCTCTAGATTAACAGCCGTTTCGCGATGCATGCAGGTGCTAATGCTTGCAAGCAATTACCGAACACCATTGGACTATTATCATCCATAATATCTTTGGTTCTTGTCGTGTATGTAGCTCGAACTTCCAGTGAACATATGAACATCAGATTTTACTGATCTGGATGCTGATGTGATGTGAAGTACTTCTTAGTTCGAAAAAGAAAACTCAGCTTCTGAGAGGCGGACTTGCTACATGGTCATTATAAAAAAAAATTACTTCTAGGGCAGACAGATTAAATTTCATAGGCAGGATTCTAAAGAGAACGTTGGATGCATTGGGAATCAAAAACCATCTTGTTAGATCTCGTCAGTCTGGCATACCTGCCAGACAAACCTGACAAATGCTTATGTATATACTAAGCATCCAAACATAAAGAAACTATACTAATAGATTCAGACTTGGTTTTTTTACCACAACATTCTGCTTTTTGTGATTTAATCAATATCAATCGTATGGAAAATGTAAGCGTGGTTTTGAAAACAACAAACCAGTCTCTACAAATTCTAAATATATTAAAAATAACATTGCGAGAATACAAAATGGGATAAAAAGCAAAGGTTTAGGACACTTTTCTAACATAACAAAAGTAGATAAAATTATCATAACCGATTGATGAGACAAGTTTAGAAGTCCATCGAAGAAATTAAATTACATCCCTAAACAGAATCTTAGAGAAGTCTTAATCCGGCTCTGACATCTGCAAAATATTTAGCGCGGCGACGGTTTTGTTGCCGTTCGTCTGCAAACCTACATAAGCTACCAGCTAACAAAACCTAGCGACGGCGAAAAAGCCGACCGGCAGCCGTGTGTTCGCCGTCGATATTTTAACTTTTGCGGCAGCCGGTCGGCCAAATCGCCGTTGCCGCTGTAGTGTGTAAAGATGTATTAAACACCTTGTTATTTAAAATTTGGTCGGTTTTTCTGCCGGTCGGCAAATTTGCCGACCGGCGAAAAACCGTCCGTGTGTAAGAGGCGTTAGTGGTGTTATCGCACAGCTGCATCTTCCAAACAACCAAAGAGTATTGAGCAATACAACTCTCCCTGGGTCACAACCTAGGGAGATTGACAAATCCCAAAGGCACGAGACTTTTCCTCTGACTTAACAATAATACACTAGGTACAGGCTTAAGGGTTATAAAATATCCCATACGTTTGAATGATTTTTAAAAATCAGTTACTAATTCACAGATCTTGAATTTAAAGTGGACTAGCTTTAAGTTTTTAAATGAGCAATTTAAAAAAAAATCCATAGGCCAAAAATTTATTTCAAATTTTTGCTTATTTTTAAAAGGGCTTAGGATCTTCAATAATGTTTTCTAGTTATTTTATTTTAAGGCTCTTCTGAATAATCCCCTTTCTTTTGGATGATTTCCGACCGCAATAGGAAGGATGTTTTTTCGCCCAGTTATAGTAATTCAAACAAAAATGTCACTTTTGATTTTAATAATCAAACTCTGAAAGTGTTTATTAATTTTACTTAACATTGCTGCTACCTAGTTTTTTTTTAAAGTTCAATCCACTCGCAAAGGGCAACCCCATTATGCCTTCAAAGCATTGCGAGTAGAATGTGGAGTTCAAGGGTAGATGGCGATGAACCGCCTTCTTAAACAAAGGATAGGTTGTAATTTTTGGGGAAAAATTGCTTTGGGTAACGTAGTTCATAGCTTGGAAGTTCTATAGAAAAAAGAGTCTCCGTAGACAGAAGTCCTCACCATGTCAAGCTGGATCGCACAGGAATTTGATGTCTCCTGACTGACTATCTTGTATGTCCTCAAAAGTCTTGCCCCTTGGGGGGATCAATCCTATTAGTTCCTGCGAGCATCTCCTATGATAGTACTTGTAGAAAAAGAGACAAGTCATCAACCATCTGCCTGTGCTCTAGTGTTTCGAAATAATCGGTCAAACTCTCAGTCATCAATTAAGCAAATCGCTCTTCTATAAATTGAATGCAAAAGAGCTAAAGTGTGCTTTGGTGCTAAACTCCAAACATGATCACAGTATTCTAGTGTTGGCCTAACTTGAGCTTTGTATAATGTAAGTAGATGGTGAGATGTGAAGTAGCTTTCTAGCTCTAAAAGGAAGGCTGAGCTTCTGAGAGGCAGACTTGGCAATGGCGCGCACATGAAGTTGGTACTCGCATTCACTTCTAAGATAGACAGATTAGATCCCATCGGGAGGATTTTACTGTCCATTAGTATGTTTGTTGCATTATCCTTTGATGATTTCTTAGAGAAGACCGCGGCCTGAATTTTTGAAGCGTTAAAGTCAACCAGATTTTTCTTACCCCATTCCAGAATGATTTCGAGATCGCGATTAATCATCTGTATCTGCTGTTCCCTTAGTCCATCATTATTTCCTGAGCTATTTTCATGGTAGGTCTCTTATTGGTCGGAAACATAATAGTTTATTAATTTTATTTAACATTTATGCGACCCAGTGTGGAAATATTTAAATTTTTATTTATGAAAGTTGATAATATTCTGAAACATTTTTTGAAATATGAGTATAGGTGACGATTTAAATAAATTTCAGGCGCATTTTATTGTTCTTTATACATTGCTCACAATGTCTTGCTCAATCTTCTAAAAAGGAAGTAGTTAATGAAATAAAAAAACATTATGCCGATGGAAAAATTCTCTCCTATATAAGTTTCTCCTCTCTGGTGATAATTTATTACGAACAATTCGAAGACATTAAAAAGAGGGAAAACTCCAAGAGTAGGTATATATTTCACGAAGCATAAATCTGAAAACATTTATTCTTAAGTGGATTTTGTGACCAAATGCATCTGCTTCGAATTCACTTCACTGGTGCAGTGCCAATTGAATATTGATTTCTCTTGCACTCATTCTGCGGATACTTTTTCTCGAAATCCCCTTTCTCCAGAACAATAATTATAACTTACCACATATATATGTAAATGTGAAATAACATATACGCGTGCAATCGGAAACGAGTGGCGAAATTGATGAAAACTTTAATAATCCGCAAGTTTGAGCGATGTGGCGCAATTTTTAATAGCTATTATGACTTTTGATTGAATGAAAATATTTGAAATGCCGCCACTCTGCATCAAATTAATTGGAATCGAAATCGAATCCTTTTTGCAATTATTTCGACCATACATCATATTATTGCTGCTGTGACTGGTAACTAACGATTACCAGAAACAATTACCGATTGTAAAACATATCGCTGTAATTGCTATTACCGTCGCTCGCGTCTGTTTTAACTTATTTTCTATCAATCTGCTTTTGTTTAATCAAGTCCCACAAGAGAAAAATATTTGCCATCAAATACATTTGTTTTGATGAGATCAATATTTCTGTTGCTTAATCAAAACAGCATTTTCCTGTCGATTTACAACGACTGACTTCTACGAAGACTTATCAGGGTTTCTTAACATGGGCGTCCGTACCGTGAGTGCCAAGGGTCCGTGGTTGTCTGGGATCCACTTCTTTTTATTCGTTATTTAAATATGGATACCACAAGAAAGAATTTGCGGACAGTAAGATGACTCACTCGACAAGAAAGGGCACACGAGATTGAACTGGGTGAGATAAATTTTAGTCGACAGAAGCTTTAGTTAAGTTAGTGAGGTTTTTTGGTCCTTAAAAATATAGTGGAATCGATACTGGTCCTTGACTGAAGATTTTTTTCAGTTGTCAGTTCAAATGATAAACTTTTTTTTTAGTTATAACCAATCTCAAAGAAAAAGATCCGTAGTAAGTGAAAAAACCTTGTCTTAGAGGGACCAACAGCATTGTTTAGGGTAGACACTTTTGACAAAATCGCTCCCTATGATGACATGTTTACCTCGACGAATTTGGTGTTAGGCCTCAAGTGAACCTTATTTATATAACTATAAATGGTTTGGTGGAACGGACTAGTCCTTGGCTATCTTCAAAATTTGAAATACAAATCTTGTCCCCTGAAACCAAGAAAGATTAAAAACCACCACAAAGGTTGCAAAGGGAGCAACATTTGTTGTGTTTTTTAATCTTTTTTGGTTTCAGGGGACAAGATTTGATATTTCAATTTATGGTTATAAATGGATCAGGTTATAGTGGCACTATTTGTATTACAAAAATATCTACAGGTATTTTAAAAGGGAGATGAAATTGTTTCAACCAATCTCAATACCTGGAGTAGTGTGTAACAGTAAATGGAGTCATTTATAACTATGGGAAAATAAAGAAAATTATGTTGGTTTATACCTTAATTATTGAATAAAAAGCAGCAGTATAAGGTCATTAATCGATATTAATAAAGACAAGGCAAAACATCAATATTTTGTCGAGAATCAATTTGATTACAATTCGAAGAAATAACGGTTACACTGTCAATTAAAAAACCAGCTTTAGTAATCTAAATATAATTAGTTAGATTTACATCTGTGTGTTATATATCTGTGTATAACACATATGATGTCAGAGCTCTAACATCAGCCAATCTAGGAACAGACCACAACCTTGTCCTCTAGCAAAGTGCTGATAAAACGCCCCCGCGCAATCAAGAAACTCCCAAACTACATAGACAAGTACAACATCGAGTCACTAGCAACAGAAAGTACACGGAAGCTATATGAAAATAGACTAACCAACAAACTGAAACTGAAAAATATAACCGAAGGGAATGTCGAGAGCTGCTGGCAGAAAACCAAGGACTGTATACAACAGGCTGCAGAGGAAACTATAGCAAAACGGAAAGTCAACATTAGCGCAAGAAACAACACTAAACCATAGTTCTGTCAGGAAGTCAAGGAACTAGCAGAACAAAAAAGAAAAAGTTTTCTGTCTTACAAAACCAAACCAACAGAAGAACAACATAAAGCATATATACAAATAAGAAATGCAGCAAACTCAAAAATTAAAGCAATTAAAAGGGAACACGGGGCTAAATTTACCAGCGAGATGGAACACGACATGTATGGGGCACAGATAAAAGTGTGGAAAATGCTAAAAAATAGAAAAAAACCAGCAAATGAGTATGTACAAACAAAGGGCGTATCCATAGACACATGGGAAAAATATTTTAGAAGACTATATAACGCCGAAGAAGCACCAGCTGTCGACTACGAAACAGCAGCAGGCCCAGTAATCACAGAAGACGAGGTAAACGCGAAACTGAAAGGCTTGAAAAACAGGAAAGCACCTGGAACAGATGATATACCAAATAAATTTCTGAAATACGATGGTCTAAAGTTTGTTAGAAATATAACAATACTGTTTAATAAAATTCCATGCTCATCGGAAATACCTACAGACTGGCATGAGAGCATCACAGTTCCCATTTTTAAGAAGGGACAAAGGACTTAACCAGAGAATTACAGGGGAATAACACTATTAAACACCACGATGAAGTTATTCACTGGGAATACTGAAAGACAAACTGGAAAAACCAATAGAGAACAGAGGGAGCAAAAAGAATTTAGAAGAGGAAGGTCGACAACAGATGCCATATTTATTATTAAACAGATAAAAGAGAAGTCAATAGAATTTAACACCTCAGCATACATCGCCTTAGTAGACCTAACCAAGGCATTTGACAAAGTACGCTTGGAAGACATCATGCAAATATTGAAAGAAAAAGAGACACCAGCCAATATCGTCAGTCATTCGCAACCTCAATATTCACAACATAGCGAAGATAAGAGCGGAGGAACAAACATCAGAAATCATTCCGATTCTAGGAGAAATTAGACAATGAGTTAGCTCTCAGTCCCTTTTTTGTTTAATATCCTAATGGATAAAATAATTTAAGAAGTTACCTCATTAAAATTGGGATACAGGATGAGTAAAAAAAGAATCAGCATATGTTACGCAGATGACGCAGTAATTGTCGCAGAAACGGAAGACAACCTACAGCGACAGCTTTTTAAATTCTACCAAATAAGCAATCAACTTAATATGGAAATATCTACTGATAAAACTAAAAGTATGACCATCGCAAAAGACCCCATCAGATGTAAACTCGTCATTGAAAATCATCCCATAGAGCAAGTTACTTCAATTTAATTACCTCGGTGTTGATTTCTCGAGCGGACATGACCTTGTAAACGACTTAAGAAGCCAAATCAACAAAGCAGACGCAATATCATTTTGCCTGCAAGAGATTATTTGGAATAATCAATATATGCGCCCAGATAGCAATATCAAAATGTACAAAACATGTATAAGACCAATCGTGACATACGGAATAGAGGCACAAGAAGAAACCAATAAGACCAAGAGTATGCTGAGAGTAGCGGAGATGAAAACTTTAAGAACTATAGCGGGAAAGACCAGAAGAAACAGAGTAAGAAACACACAGATTAGAGACCAGATATCGTGCAATGGCGTAGACAAAGAAGGAGACAATGGTACGCTCACGCAAACAGAATGAGAGAAGATCGATTACTACGCATCGCACTGAATGGAAAACCAACAGGCACCCGTCCTTAGGAAAACCACCTAAAAGATGGAAGGATAGTTGGTAATCAACATCCCAGGAACTACAACAGAGGCATAACCAGTATTAACGGATCGCAAGAGCTCTAAAAAGAAGAAGAAAAATAAGAAGAAAGCATATGAAAAGGACCATTAATGAACAGGCTTTATCGTGGGTTCACATTCAGCAGTCTGTGCATTACACTCAATCCTCTCCTGGTCTGCTGGTCTAAGTGCCATAAATTTCAATGTAGACCGAGCAAAAGTACTTCTCTGCTTTTCCATAATCTAAGAAAAAACTTTTGCCTGTTTACTCATCTCCTATTATCCACAGATTCACAATACTTAAAATATTTTGACTTTTTGATTAAAGGGACTTTAATTTATTTAGACTTATTTTTTTTTGTTCCCTTTTTGTTTCATTTTGAACCTACCCTTTTTGGCATATCTGTATGTAATGTAGATCTTACATTTTTCCTTCATTTGTTTACTCTGCCTAGAGCGTTTTATTTAACCCCGATAAAACTATTGCAACCAAAACAATTTTTAAAAAATTGTTGTCGTAGCTTAAAAAAATACAATTTATATAAAAATAGAATAACATTTCTTCGAACCCCAATAAGAAAAGATTTTTTGTTATAGAGGATAATAATGTTATCTATTTATAGTTTTGGAGTAAATGGCAAAAAATGGCAGTAAAAATATTTACTTTTCACCATAAAAACACGTTGACTCCTCTCACATACGCATAATGGAGTCTGATAGATACAAAACACTGGTAGATAAGTTCCGACATGAATGATGTACCATTATTTTCTCACGCGTCCACCTATCGATGAGTTTTTAAATTATTAGCTTTATTTCAATTGTACCCTATTTCAACCCACCCCGGTCTACCCTACAACCTTAAGCCAAAGTTGGATTTGATTTTGGGGGAACGGACTGGTCTTTGGTTATCTTTAAAAATTAAAAAACAAATCTTGTCCCCTCAAGCCAAGAAAGATTAAAAAACACTAACAAGAGAGATCCGGTATCTCTCTGAAGATGATAACTTGACTATCGAAACGCGTTAGAGCAACCTTTGTTTATTTTTTAATCTTTCTTGGTTTCAGGGGACAAGGATTTATATTTAAATTTTTGGATTTCATTGAAGATTTGACATTTGTAGATCTAGTAGGCTTTTGACTGATTAGAGGTTTGGTGACTGTTGACTGTAGGTCAGTAGGTTTTTAACGATTGTACACGGTAAGTCATAACTGTATCCGTGATGTGAAGTACGTAAACGAAAAATTATAAGGCATTAAATGATTGGTACACAAGCATATTTATGCCTATACCTAAATTAAAAAATATTTGCATAAACAACCCTCCTCCATAATTGACTTACGATTTTTTTCTACCCAACGAATGACTTCAAGGGTAATAATTACACCTTAGATGATGCGGTGAAAGTAGCTGGCAATTCCTGTATTCGAAAGAAGTTAAGAAAATATTTTGATGATGGAATAAAGAATTTTGCTATACGTTGGAAGAAAAGTGTTAGCCTTAACGATGGGTGCATTACTTTTTAGACAACCCTCGAATTTTCTGTTCAACAGAAACTGATATCTGCGCCTGGTAACGAAGTGCGTAATCAAGAACAAAACAATAAATTTAAATACTAGCTCCAGAACTTCATAAGTGAAGTTAAAAATGGAAGAATCGTCGATAATGCACGAAACTGGACAAAGTATAAGGTTAAACTGCGTTTCTATATCTATATTCTACGTACGTATACTACGTATCTATATAGAAGGAGAAGTTACATTCTCTATTATGAATCAAAATCACTATAGCACGAAAAAATAATCTAAATTCAATCAATGCCTCGAAATTAAATATAATCCAGTTGTCTGAGCATTGAATTTTAATTTTACGAATGTGTACTATTTTAGGATTCCTGTTTTAACTTCTGTCAGGCCGGTTGATTATTTTCATACACTTGTTACGCTAATTATTTTTCACAATTCCTATTTTATTTTCTATCAAACCGATTGTTTAAAGATACTGAAACTATTTTTGGTGGAACGGACAGGAAATTTCGTAAATTGAAAGAGAAAGTAGAACAAACGGTCAAGTCGGGTATTTACGAAGTTTCCTGTAAAGATCGTAATCATAAGTAGGTCGGGCAGACTAGGCGATCTTTTAAAATCCTACTGAAGGAGCATGTGGATCATTTGATGGACGGAAGAACTGAGAAGTCAATAATATTAAACCATTAAGAGCAATAAATAGAGAGAGTTTCGCCTCTGGTATGGTGGACATACTGAGTTACCGTGCTCTTCTGTCAAAACTTTCTTATCCTTTGTACCAAGTTTCAGTTCAGAAGAGTTTCGCCTCTGGTATGGTGGACATACTGAGTTACCGCGCTCTTCTGAGTAAACTTTTTTATCCTTTGTATCAATTTTCAATTCAGAAGAGTTTCGCCACTGGTATGGTGGACATACTGAGTTACCGTGCTCTGATGTTTTGAAATTGGTCTTTTTTTATTTTTTCTTTTTTTGCATATTCCCTCATATTCCCTTTTTTTCATCTATTTTTCTTTCGTTGTTCCTGAAGAAGCCCCCTACCATGGTGGGCGAAACGTCCAACACTTTTAATAGTTCTTTGACACGGTTCAATCCCGGAAGAAGTATATCCTGTACTGACTCTGGCCGTGGAAGCCTTCGCTATCAGCAATAAATAAGAATCATATGTTAAATACGCGTGAAAACTTAGCCATCCATAAGAATGGATGCGCTGCGCCTTTAGACCACTGTAAAAAATAGTTAAAGTCAATAGATAAGGAATTATGACACTGCGGCCTGTATGGTCAGATGCACATGCGCGTTCCGATGCGGTCGATTATGCACGAAATGAATAGTCTCCGTATATAAGAGTTCGTTTTTAGGAGTAGGTGTTAGTACCTCTCTGAAAATGATAGTTTGGCTGTCGAAACGCGCTAGAGCAACATCTGTTGTATTTTTTAATCTTTCTTGGTTTCAGGGGACAAGATTTTATATCAAGCTACAAAAACTACAAAATATTATTTTCATAATAGTTTCAATTGTACGGACGTTAAACGTTGAAATAATTACATAAATATTTGGCTAGTCTGCCTTATCATTGCACCTGGTAAGTGGGTCATAACCTAATAAGCTTTTATTTATCTATGAAATCGTAAACCATTTGTTGCGAATTGGGAGCACCCAGACGGGGAACTTTATGCGTTAATTTGCTTTTCTTTTAAAATGTGGAATATATATTTTTTGGATACTAATCTTCCAATATCATAGTTAAAATTAATAACTTATGACTAAAGCATTGGGCAATATGGAATGAATGGGTTAAAACACCTTGATGCATTTGTTGAAGAATCACTAAGGGCCTAAATTTTTTTTTGGTTGGAACAGACTGGTCCTTGGCTCTTCAAAAATTGAAATACAAATAGTGAAATAATTTCTAAAGATGATAACTTCGCTATCGAAACGAGTTAGAGCAACCTTTGTTGTGTTGTTTAATCTTTCTTTGTTTCAGGGGACAAATTTATATTTCAAGTGCTGAAAAATCAACAAAACTAATTAATGAAGCTGGGCCCACCAGAAGAGGTTTAGAATTACATCTAAAGAATCACTTTGGAAAAAAAATATCTAGTTTTATAAAATTATTTAGTTGAAATGACCATTATTCTGCATAAGTTTTTAATTTTTTTTTAAATTTAGGTTAAAAGAAAAAAATTATTAATGATGTTTACATATTGTCAACATTTTAACATGCACAACACGTCAATTAGGGGTAAGTTTAAATATTAATATACTTGAATAAATTATTCAGACATTTTTTCCCGTTTCCGTAAATTTTAAACGAGCGTTAATTATACATTGTCGTTGGCATGTATGTGGGTAGACAAATTTTACCACTAGCAAGGGGTTGGGTTCGTGTTGTTAACACTAATAAATTATTAGTTAAAACGCCAAACAAAGACGCCAAAGTGTAATTGTAACGAAGACACGGCGGTTCGAAAGTAAGAACGGCGCATTTATAGCCCTTAAACACTTGCGATAGACAAAACGGATTTCCCGAAAGCTGAAAAACCCGCTGAAAGCTTAGCAGACAAGCTCATCTTTGTCGGTGGTTCGCGTGCTCCCCGTATGTAACGGTAGCGTTTTCACTAAAGTGCCACAAAGACACACCCAGCTTACTCTGCAGAATTGCTTTCCTATCTGGGCTTTTCTTTTCCGACGTTGTGTTTTATATATCTTTGTGTTGTTGCTGCCTAGCGCTGGCAGTGCTGAAAATGCTGTTGTATTTATAACTTTCTTTTGCCCTTTCCATTTGCCCCGGCGTTGTTATGCCGGCCAACCTGCCTCATAAACACCCTTTATTGGTCTATAAAAAGCGAATTAATAATCTTTCTCAATAAAAGATTTGCCCGGCGCTCTATTTTTTTCTTTCATTTGGCTTATATGATGCCCCATTATATTTTAGAATAATACTGCTCGGGCAACAATAAATATAAAAGATGATATTAACTGTTTAGATAGAGGGAAGAAATATAGGAAGCGTTTGGGATGTTTTAATTAAAGAAACGAGGCAATTTTTGTTCTTGAGATATTACACTCCTCTTTAGTTACCAAACGAACTCAAACGGAGAGTATGCACGAAAAAACACACACACACACAAGAAAAAACAAACACAGTCTAACCACCAGGAGATGTCGGAATTTGAGGCTTAAATTTAAAATTTTAAATGATACTTTAAATTATTTAAAAAAAATAATTTAAACACAAAATTTTGATATATGATATTTGATATATGTCGAAATTTTCGAAAAATTTCGATACTAGAATCGTAATGTCGAAAGATACTTCAAATCTACAAATAACCATTAATTTTTGGTTGGCTTAATTTATATATTGCGGGAAGTTGATATTTTTTCTTGCGTTTACGTACCGCTGTCTTGCGAGAGAGTACTACCCTTGGTGTCGGTAATATTAATCCTAATAATAAAGGGGTCACCTCTGTGTAGATAACGTTTTCCTTTGTGCAGTTATCAAAAAATCTCCACCGTTCACTCCCCTCTCTTAATTTTTGTCAACCTGCTGATCAGATATTAACAACTAAAGGGATTTAAAAATTACATTTTATTATAATTATACCTAAAAATCTACCCACCTTAAAGTCAAAATTTAACAAACATAAGCATTTGAACTCTATAGGACTCCATACGCGAAAGTATAAGAAAAAAAAAAGAAATTTCGAAATTAAATTCAAAAGTGTAAGTTTTTAGTTACAATTCCTAGAAACATAAAATTTTAAAATTACTACAATTTTAAATCCGAAGTTTTGACAATAATGGAAACGAATGAACGCCTTGATTATTGAGATAAAAATCGAAATGTCATTTTTTTTACATTAAGTTAATTAATTTTAAAATCAATTTGAAATTTAAGTGGATTTGATTCAAAGAGTATAGACTTCTTAACCGTGAGGTATCATAGGTAACTGTTTCAATAATTTGGCTCGAAAAATTTTGGTCCACCTTTAGTGGATTTATTACATTTAACGTCATCACCATGTACGTTACGTCACGTGAAATGTTCCAAAATTTGCCAATCCGCTTTCCTTTGCAGCTTTGGGCTATTCCCAGCTTAAAAATATTGAGTTTCCGAGCCCATAAAATGTATTTCCCGACATAAATTTTCCATGGCAATGTTTTATTATACAACTAAATAAAACAAACATTTATTCTAAAAGTCTCCCTTGTTTATTCGCTTAAATGTTCCGTTTGCATGGCCAATTAGATCGTATTACTTTAACGAATCAACTTTTGAATATACGCCAAAGTTTACGTTTCAACACACTCCTCATATTTCCCGGTTCGGATGGGGCTCGTGTTGATTTTAAACAACATATTTAAAATATTTAGTTCGACAACGTTTTCAATAAGGAAAAGGCTCCCTCGCGAAAAATTTCACATCGACGGAGATTTGTGTTATTTCTGATACAATAAATTTCCTTCCAGATCTGCGACGCGTGACTCAAAATGCGCAGACTTTGGAGTTTACCCTAATAACATTATTCCTTTCGCTTGTCTGCCACAACAATATCGGTGTTGTATTCGGCATCAAAGGAAAATAACGACATCGTCTTTGGGAAAGCTTGTTACGGATTTTGACGCAAATATCAAATTGCCTTATTGCCTCTACCTTGTACGGAATTTTTTTTTTAATTAAATCTTCGGGTTAAGTGCCTCGTTCCAGGTAAATGAATAAAGATTAAAGCGCGATGTCTCACCTAAAAGACGGTAGATATTTTTCATCATTTTACCGGCTTTATTAACGCTAAATCAATAGTTTCTAAAGCGCCAATTAATTTGATTTGTTTCTGATAATAATTCTCTTTTAATCTGGAAAGTTTCTTGGCAGTGTAAGATTTCAATCATAGTTTTTCCTTTTTTTGAGGGGAATTACCTTTAAATGTTTTATAAAACTTTTTACTCACATTGAACGGGACAAATGTAGAAAATATTTTTTAGAAATTCTGTGTTCGGTCGATTTTAAATTAACTTCCCAATAAGTTAGAGACTTAAGACTTGAAAATATAGTTTAAAACTGTATTACAATTTGATCATAATAAATATTGCAAAAATTAATAAATTTAGACATCTCCAGGGCACTCTGTAGATTATTACTGAAACAACAAAACTTCTTCACTTAAGCATCACCTCTGCAACTAAAGTTGCGAACTGATTAAGCCAACATTTTCTTAATCAAATCACGTAAAAATCGATGTTTTAATTGAATATACTGGGTAAATTTCTATTTGTACAGCCTTTACAAACTCGCCACAGTTGAAAAAACACACTTACACAAAAACTGAGTGCGAGATAGCCGAGCCTCCATAACAAGTAATCTGGATGTGTTCTCGAGAAGACGAAAGGGGTTTAACGCTCAAATTCTCCCACTTTTTGTCCTTTTTCAAGTTGACCCCTATCCGACGCCCTTTACATTTCTTTTCTCAACGTTTGCGATAACACTTCTGGGAACTATCCACGTACTCGACTCCTTCCTTCCATTTCCGTCATTAATTCGGGTCGCGGCAATGAAACCATCATTGGTAACTTTTCGAATTCTGACCCCACCCTATCCGGCGAGCAATTATCCTCCGGAGATTTTCATGTAAACTTTCTCGCGTTTATTTTTCGAGGTAATATACTACGAATGTAATTCGTTTGGTATATAGTGGTGCATTCTTCAAATTTTTCTCTAGGAAAATTTACCGCCAAAATTGATGGGAGTTGGTTGCCAACATCCTAAAGAAATCATCACTGAAATTCAATCATGGCCAAATTTTGATTGGATTTCCTAAGATATAAGAACTAAAAAAATGGATCTTAAATTTGCATTTTTTATTTTTCTCCGTGATTATTTGTCTACAAGTTACAGAGCTATAAATTTATACTTTTGGATAACCTTTAATTTTTGTGATTAATCTAATAACAGATGATGAACGAAGGCAATGATGACGAAAATTCATGAAAATATTTAGGTGAAGTTCGAAAGATACCACCAGAAGTGTTCCATTTGAAATCTGTGGTTAATTACATTTAATATGTTCGAGAAATTACAACTAAAATTCGATTGATTTTAGTAGGTACCATATGCAGGTTCTAGACGAGAAGTGTTAAGTCACATAGAATAAAATTCGAAATCTAAGAGTAAAGCGCCTTCTAGACTAGAAGTCACAAGGCGTAAAATTATTGAGATAATAGTAGATACTATCTATCTATCTATACAGGGTCCTGCAACAGTGCGTCGGGCATTTATAGCTCCTATAATAAAGAAGATAGGAATTTCGTTCACATGCAGATCTTAACTATGTACAAGGATGTATTTTAAGAAAATTGGTGTGAGTTGCTGAGAGTGAATTTTTTTAAATGAAACTCCCTGTATTTTATTACATTTTTAAGTTTCCTTCTGACAACTTTACATATTCCCAAGATATTGTTAAATTTGGTTGCATAGTTCCAGAGAAATAAAGAAATAAAAAAAAAAAAATACTTTCCAACATTTTTTAAAAAATTCATTAAAAATACAAAAACGCCCCAAAGACAAAACTACGCTAGATGTTTACTGTAGTGGGGCTCTAGTTACTTTGCTATAAATATCTCAAGTTTAACTTGTACAGGGTGTGCAAAATTCAATGCCAAATTGGCTAAAATTTGAAGCAATTTTTCTTCGTTTTTTCAAATAGAACACCCTGTATATTTTTTTCTATGAGAAACAGAATTAAAAACATTAAGAACATTTTATGTACCTGCAAATATTTCGAAATTTTTAACGGTTAAACAGATATTTGTTGGATTATTACATATGGCTTTCGATACTAAGATACAAGAGAAAAAATCATAGATGGCTTTGATAAAAACTGATTACCTTATAATTATTTTTTAATTGATTTTTTTCGTTAATAACAGGCTTCGTTCGTTCTTCCTTTGTGTACATCACATTTCCCGTATCAGTAACCCGTTCAAGCAGTCTTCTAAAAGTAACTTCTTCGGGATGCCTTCTTTCAGGATACCGACTAGCATAAAACTTACTTGCTAATAGCCAATTCTTTTCACTTCACCTAACACAAAAATGATATATACAAGCTCATCTTTACTAAAATTCATTTTGAAGATCTACGAAATCAACCAAATTCTTTTCAGCGAATATTAAAACTATCATTTATTTTTATGACAAGAACTTTTTTCAACTTTTTCCAACGCACTCTACGTTTTTTTCTTTATTTTTAGAGCCCAAGGCGTTTTGAACGTTTATTAAGGTAGTCTGTAGTGGTGTGAATTAGTCGAATGTTTTGTTAGTTAATTATTTATAGAGATATTTATTTAAGAGAGCCTGGAAGTTAACTTACAAAATGATTATAAGGTAATTAATTTTCATCATGCCATCTATGATTTTTTGTCTTGTGTGTTAGTGTCGAAAGAGCCATATTTGATAATCCGACGAATACCTGCTTAACAGTTAAACATTTCAAAATATTTGTCGTCACAAAAAATGTTCATTTTTTAATTCTGTATCTCGTAGAAAAAAAATATACAGGGTGTTCTATTTGAAAAAACAAAGAAAAATTGCTTCATATTTTAACCAATTTGACATTGAATTTTGGACACCCTGTACAAGTAAGGTTTAAAATATTTATAGCAAATTTACTAGAGACCCACTACAGTAAACATCTAGGGTAGTTTTAATTTTAGGACGTTTAAGTATTTTTAATGAATTTTCAAAGAAAATGTTGCAAAATATTTTTTTTCTCTTTATTTATTTATTATTCTGGAACTATTTAACCAAATTTAACAATATCTTAGAAATATGTAAAGTTGTCAGAATGAAACCCAAAGATGTAAAAAAATTTAGGGCGTTCCGTTTAAAAAAATTCACTCCTAGCGGCTCACACTTTTTGGAGACACCCTGTACATGCGACCATATTTTCCTGAAATACATCCTTGTACACAGTTAAGGTCTGAATGTAAGGGAAATTCCTAACTTCTTTATTATAGGACCTATAGATGCCCGACGCACTGTTGCAGGGCCCTGTATGTGCTATACAGCCATGTTATGCGTTAGCAACTGCACTTTCCTGAAAACCGCGACTGAAATTTTGAAAGCACTGAGCTGAAATTTAAATTTATTTATCGCTGAAATTTCAAAAAAAGGACGAGCATCAGTCGATGCATCGGATGATCTTTTGAGCTAAAACTAAATTTTCGAATTTCGATTTTAAAATTTCAGGCGTCGGCTTCTTTTGAATTCTGTGAGGTTGAAAAACTGCAGTCAATATCTATATTTAATCTATTATTTACCACGTTATGGAAGTATACTTAATAATGTGGTTTTTATTTATCAAGGAATCAATTTTATCATGCTAACTTTTTCTATCAAAAACCAAAATCTAGGTCTTGCAGGGGATGTTTTGTGGTTCTTAAAACCCTAACTTCGTTTTCAATATAATAATTATTTTCCAAGTTCTGCTTAGGAAAATCAAAAATTTCTTTTTTTTTTGAACGACGACGACAACTAAACGAAAAATCATCGTACAGGGCTCGTGTAATCGTTGACATTGAAGAGGATTAAATTATCTAGAAAAAGGTTTTTGAAGTCCGTGGACTCTTTTAAACGCCAACAAACATTTTGAAAAAAAACTTTAATGATTGTCTTATGACTGCACGAAAATTGCTGATGATGAAAAATTGAACTCAAGTACTAAAAACTAGAAAGTTGTAGAATTAATTTGCTTTTTTTATTTTTCTCTATAACCATGTTTCCCCGAGTTAATCGACCTAAAATTTGCGATTTTTTTTATATTCATTAACTTTTGTGATTAATATATCAATTAATAGGCAATTACTACACAAATTCTAGATCCAGATTCTGATCACGTAAAATTCGTGTAGATACCAAGGCAGGATCTAGACCCGAAAGTCTTACAAAAAGTTACTGTAGTTACTGTAAGGGGGTTCTCGACCAGACATGGTTTGTTAGATGGCATAGAATTCGAGTTATTAATAGATAACATTGCGGATTCTCTGCCGGTAGCATTACGTCATATCGCAAAACCATCCAACTCAGCAAAGAATGATCGTATAAGGCTCAGAAACCAATCAGATTAGAGATAGTTAAATTATTTGACAAAGATTTATAATGCTATCACTAGAAAAAGAACACTTCGTTCGTGGAGCTATTTAAATGCAAGCAAAAATGTAGAATTTTGTTAACGACTATATTAATGATTACTCAAAAATTACCAAAGTTGAAACAAATTGAACCAAATATCTGAAAACCGGAGGTTTAAAGCTCCAACTGTTTTTTTACATACGAAAAGTTTTCTCCATGTTAGAACCGTGACTATACTAGGTACAGAAATGAAGGGATATTAATAAATCTCACATTGTTGGCCATTTTCAAACTTGTGATAAGAAATGAAATCCGAAGGCAATTACCACGGAAATAGATGGAATATAAAAGTGAAATTCCATAGGAACCACGTAAGATACTGTAGTGGGCGTCTTAGATACATTAAAGTTTATTTATTAGAAACAATTAGAATCATTTTTCTATAAAACTTCCAAACTTTCGAATTCATTGTCGAGACGAGTTTTCCTCGACAATTAAAACGTATCCTCATTTAAAAAGGCGGCTCATCGCCTTTATTTGCATATCGAAATCGCAGCGCTCCAAAGGTAATAGAATTATCCTTTGCACGTGGATTGTACTTAAAAAAAACTGAACTTCGAGGTGTATTGGGAGATAACGTAGGGGTTCTCGATCAGAAGTCTTACGCTATGTGGCGTAAAATTCGACAGATTATATTAGATACCATAGGAGAGTTTTCAACCAAAAATGATACATCATATGGCGAGACATTTAATAGCATGAAGGTGTATCAAATAATTTAACATGCAATGAACCCTAAGTATCATTTTCTTCTAAATTTTCTTCGCATCTTTTGTATCAAAACTAAAGTTTCAAGTGCATCAGTGGTATTCAACAGTTCAATACAGTTTATTTCTCCAAGCAATTTCGAGAAGTATTAGTAGATACCATAGATGGGTTCTAGACCAGAAGTGTTTCAAAGAGTTGTAATAAGAAAAATGATCGTAGAGTAAAATTTAAAAGAAGACAAATTAAAATTCCAAGTTTATAGTTTTCAAATTTCGAAATCAACGTTATTTTAATATCAATAGTTTTTGAGTACCCATACGAAGACCATTGAATTTTTTTCTCTAAGTTTTGCTTTCGTTTAATGATAAAAATTCATTTAATGGTCCCATCAGAAAGGTCTTCGACATAATTTAATCCTCTTTAAGTTAGCTGTCTTCGGAACCCTTTAGGAAGGCTATTCGCGAGTTACCCTCATTAAATCAAGAAGATCATTTTTTAATTTAGCACTCGTTACATCAAGAAATAATGCACTTCTAGAATATTTACGTTTGGCTTTAAAAAACTCTAACGTATTTTCTATAATTTGAAAAAATTAACAAAAATTTTTAAAAATCCATTGAAAATAAAGTAAAAATAATTCGTAAATTGCGTTACTTAACATAACTTTGCAAATAATAAAAAACTAAGGACATCCAAATATTCCAACTTCAAAGTATGCCAATCTGAAAATGCCTGCAATTTTTTTTTGTGTGTATTTTCTGCTCATAGAGTATACGTTATTAACTCAAAAAATATTGTAATTAAAATAGTTAATTGAGTATCAAGATTGAATGGAAGCTGACAAAAAAACAACGTTCATTAGGAACAAATGTAAAACCCCATCGCTTTGAAAAATAAATAGAAATCACTCACCTGAGCTCTGCATAATTATCTGCAAGCAAACCCCCACGAAACCGAACAACATCATGTAGGAGTGCAATTTCAGTCACGATTTGTCACTAAACGCGATACTGTTTGCTTATTTCAAAGGAACAATAGTTCATCCACTAGAGGACATTGTTTACCCACATTTCAGGAGGCATGTAAACCAAATTAGCAACCCTCTACGTAGCCGACAACTAATTAGCAACCCCTAATTTCATCTACGCCACCATAATTTTTCGATCTGAAATTTGCATAATAACGTTGAGGAGCACATGCGAAACATTGATGATGTTTTCCAGGATTTCGAGCTCGTTGACGGGATGAATGACGGCGCGAACGATATTAATGCGTTTAGAACTGTGTCCGCACGCCATGTGGCATCGAGACGCGAAACGACGTCGAGAACGGCGGACGCCAGAAGTTGAAAGTGGTGGGGAACTCAAAGAACGCTTGCGGTCGACGGTTCACGTTTCGATACTTGATGCCGCCGCCACCGTTCGTATACCTGCGAATAAACATCAACAGCTTCCTGAATATACATGAAAGTGCTCCTGTTTTTACCTGGGGGGACATTCTTTCAAGGTCGAAATGTTCACTTTGCAAAAACTTGGTAATGTTATGGAATTTATTCCTTAAACAGTGCAAGAGAGTTATATAACAGTTGGTTCTTTATATTGGCATATTTTTCTCAAGGAGGAATTCTAATGATAATTCTGTAGAGTAAGTCTCAGTCATTGTGTCATTAATTTAATCACGTATTTAAAAGTTTTAGTGAAGGCACAAAACTTCGAACTTTTAAAAAAAGGGGAAATCAACCCTACAAATTCTCCCTAACTGGGCGCTCCGGGTTCGTAGCATATTAGGCTGTCACATCACTAGGTGCAGTTAATAAGGCAGACTGCTGAGGGCTAATATAGTTAACTAAGGTTACAAATCTTTAACTATTATTTCATCAAATTTGTATTTCCCTACACTTGAAAATGATATGAACATAATTGCACCCGTTTCACATTTTTGGTTTCCTAATCGATCTGTCGAAAAATAAAACGAATTCTAAAAAATGACTGCTATAAATAATGTACGAACATAATTAACCAATTCGAAGAAAACTAAAACAGGAATCTTAAAAAATTAAACAAGGACGCATCCAAAAAATTAATGCTCAATACTCAAACAGCTGCATTATTTAGTTTCGGAGCATATTAAGCATTTGTGGGGAGTTAAGTTAATGTTTATAAACAATTTGTTAGATATGAAAATGTCTAACATTGCCCAAACATTTAGTACCTATTTTATTTCGAACTATTTTAGGGTTGTGTCATCTATGAAGAAAAACAGATAATTCGCCGATAAACAACACGCGGTTTAAAAAACTTCCATGCTCATCATCCGTTTCCTTAATAGATTCGCAAAATCCTGAAACGTTTGTAAACATCGTCGAAATAACTCTCGAGTATTATCCTCTTCATTGTCCTTGCTACCATTTCTTTTCAAAATATTCTGCACTGTTCGCAATTTCACCTAAACAATATTTTGTTGCTTGGAGTTAATGAGAGCTTGAAAATAGGTTTAAATTATGATTTGAAAATATTTCTTACTTTCAACACTTCGACGTTGCACTTAAATATTCTAATCCTTTTTCGAGATTTTCAGTTTTAAATATGGAGGTTCTGAAAATGTTCGGAATTTTTTAAACCTTTTTTTTTCAAACTTTTGTTGCGAAATTTTTGCGTTTCTTTAATTTAAGTTTGAATATTAATTCTTTCCTTAATGGCGAGTTAAAATTTAGAGAAAATAATCTAAATTTTAAGATAAAGCTCCAGGAAAAGACTAGACTCTAAGATAGTCACTACTGAAAAACAAAAGTTAAGAAATGTTAAACTTTCAAGTAAATATCCTAATATAATTGTTTCAGTGGCGTGTCATGGCGTTTATAAATGGAAAAGCTGATCAGGAAATAGATTAAAAAAATGATTCAGCATTTTTGTATTTCCTTATATTATTGCTTTAAATTTAGAGAAATAATAAAATTTTTGCTTATGACTGCATTACCAAATAGAACATTGCTTATCTTTCTCAAAATGAAAGAATATTCTTCAAAATTTTGAAATTAAATTCGAAATATCTAAAGAAAGTTAAAATTTTTATTTTAAAGTAAGAAGGGATAAAAATAGCTCCAAATCAATCTTCAAAAATCAGCTTTTTCAGTTTCCACATTTAAACTTTAAATTTAAAGAAAAATTCGAAGTTTAAAATACGAATTCAATTTAACTAGAGAAAATTGTCAAGTTTACTAAAAAAATGCAAAAACATGCTCGAATGTTCGAAATTAAAACCTAAAAACTATTGCGAAACTTCGCAGAACGCTAAAATTTAAAGATGAAATGTAAAATTTTCTGAAATAAAGATAAAACTTTGCCATCCAGGCCAAAATTTATCACAAGGCATAAATTCTGAGAAATTTTGTCAAAAATTAAAAAACCTATCTTTCGAGTTTGCAGTCGACATTTTGGGAAAAAAGTGAATATTAGGTTTATTTCTAAATAGAGAAATTCTCAAAATTTTGCCTTTACTCTCGAAATTTTACCATAGATTTCAACATTTTTAATTAAAACCCGAATTTTGTTTAAACTTACACTCGCTAGAACGTTAATATTGTAACGTAATGTAAATAGATGAAATAGGATTTAGAATAGAATTGTAGAATTTAGTAAATAAAAAAAAGTTTCTAGAAGGTTCTGATAAGGGGAAAGCGGCCGCGATAACGAAACAAACGGCAGATAAGCGTTTCAGAAATTTCGGCATTCGATAAGCCTTATCTGCCGAAAGTTCTGGAAGACGCGGGCCGAAACTATAAAAAGGCGGTCAGTTTTCCCTCGAGTCAGTCAGATAGAAGCAAGTGCAATAAGTTGGTTGGCAATTAGTAAATAATTAGTGAGTTACTGTTCAGTTGAAGTGTGCCGAGTTAATTCAGTAATAAAGTGGGTATAATCTATCACGTGTATCAATTCGAACCGATAACGCACGTAACATTTGGTGTCAGAAGTGGGATTATTCGTGGATTGTGCTTTATTACTCGAAAAAAATTCGTGCCAGGTGCCGTAGTTGACTTTATCTCGGACCTTTTAAACTGTTAAATAGTTATACGAGGCGCGTCAAATAAATTCGTGAACATTCAAATACGCTTTATGGATACGAGATTAAAATCGGCCAAAATGGAACAACAATTACAAGCGTTATTAGCAATATTTAAAGACAAAGAGGAAAAAGAAAAAGAAAAGGAGGAACAAAGAAGACAAGAAAAAGAACAGAAGCAAGAACGAAGACGACAAGAAAAAGAACAAGAGGAAGAACGAAGACGACAAGAAAAAGAACAAGAGGAAGAACGAAGACGACAAGAAAAAGAACAAGAGGAAGAACGAAGACGACAAGACAAAGAAGAAAGACGACAAGAAAAAGAACTGGAGGAAGAACGAAGACGACAAGAAAAAGAACAGGAGGAAGAACGAAGACGACAAGAAAAACAAGAATTGCATAGTCTACTAGCAAATATAACTGAAAAAATGGGAGTAGACGTTGAAAAAATGAAAGAAGAAGTGAAAGAACAGATGATAGGAATGCGAGAAGAAATGCAGGAAGAGATTGGCGAAGTCAGGGAAGAAATTGGAGAAGTAAAAGAAAAATTCAACAGCAAGCTTCTTGATTTGGAAAATACAACACAGAAAAAGTTCAGCAACATCGAAAAAAACATGAAGAAGTTGCTAAGTGGACAAGTCACACAACACGAATCCGAAAGTGTACCCGCTATCTCTTCCCAAAAAGTGAAACCTCCGACCTTTGATGGACAAACATCTTTCCAGGCTTACAGAATTCAGTTCGAAGCTGCTGTTAGGGCGAATAGATGGACGGAAGACGAAAAAGTGACTTCATTGGTGATATCCCTTCGCGGAAAAGCTCTGGAACTACTCCGAGCTCTATCTGACCATGAACTAGCTAACTATGCGGATTTAGTTAGAGCTTTAGAGCTGAGATTTGGAGATCATCATTTGCCGCAAGTAGCCCAGTCGCAACTACTAGTAAGAAAGCAGAAAAGTGATGAAACGCTACAAGAATTCGAGGCTGACGTAAAAAGACTGGCTCATGCAGCTTATCCAACAGCACCAACTGAATTTTTGGAACTTTACTCAGCTAGAATTTTCATAGAAGGAATAAGAGACTCAGAAGTCCAGGGAGTGATGCGCTTGTCAAACTTCCGAACATCGCGAGAGGCACTGATTAGAGCTTTGGAGATAGAAGCTGCTTACAGGGTTTCGGAGTCAGAGGCGTCATGGAGGGTAAGGAAGGCCGACATCGAAGAGGTCGCGAATGACCCTAATTTTGGAAATATTAACGCTAACATGAAGGAAATGAACGCGAACCTGAGTGCTAACATCCACAGAATTGACGCGAGTATCCAAGAATTGGTAGGAACTCTTAAAGGCAGTTCCAGCAGAAGCATAACATGTTACGGCTGTGGCAAACCGGGACACATCAAGAAGGATTGCAGGTCAACCCCCAAGAAGTCGACAAGCCCCACAGTAAGAAGACAAAATGGCGAGAAAGAGAACTCACTAACTAATGTGAAGAAACCAGTCCCCAGAATTCTTCCCATCAAACAGATAAAAAGGACCAAAGAGAGTTTGGTGGTAGAAGCCAGCGGGAATGGAAGAAATCTGCAGGCAACGGTGGACACAGGAGTCAAGGTTACTGTAGCACGCGATACTCAAACAATTCGTGACTGGCCAAGACCCAAAGATAAACAGGAGTTAAAGAAGTTCCTTGGGTTATGCACCTATAACAAAAGATTTGTGAAAGGTTTCGCCATCATCGCTGCGCCGTTGCATCAACTAACGGAAGGAAGAAGGCCGTTCGTCTGGACTCCAGACTGTGATACCGCTTTCCGAAAATTGAAGTCCGCCTTGTGTACAAGCCCTATCTTGGCGTATCCTCAGCAGAATGGGAAGTTCGTGTTAGACACTGATGCCAGTAACATCGGCATTGGGGCTGTGCTGTCCCAAGTTCAAGGCGGTGAAGAAAGAGTCATCGAACATTACAGCAAGATCCTGACAAAGCCAGAGAGGAACTATTGCACCACCAGGAAGGAACTTCTTGCGATATTGAAGGCCGTGGAACACTTCCACAAGTACTTGTATCGGCAAGAATTCCTTATCAGGACAGATCATTCGGCACTTTCTTGGTTACTCCGAATGAAGAACGCGGAGGGACAGACGGCTAGATGGTTAGAAAGGCTTCAGCAGTATCACTTCAAGGTGCATCATCGACCGGGACGACAGCATAACAACGCTGACGCTTTGTCCAGAAGACCTTGTGGTGATTGCAAACACTGCAAACGAGTTGAGGACCATGAGGACATGGTGGATATAAGGGTCACTTCTCTCCAGCCAGAAGACGAATGGACTGTTGAAGGTCTTCGGAAGCTACAGAGGAGCGACGCTGATATCGGACCCATATTGGAATGGAAAGAAGCTGGAGACAGACCGGAATGGCAAGAGGTTTCCGACAGAAGTCCAGCTCTTAAGAATTTGTGGGCTCAATGGAAATCCCTCCATGTCGAGGAAGGGGTACTGAAAAGAGCATGGGAAAGCGCGGATGGGAAGCGTGTCAACTTGCAGTTGGTGGTGCCTCAGGAGAAGATTCCACAGGTTTTGTGGGAGGTGCACAATGGGACCTCTGGTGGGCACCTAGGGATGAACAAGACCCTGGAGAAGGTTCGAAAACGGTTCTATTGGGTTAACTGCAGGGAGGACGTCGAGCGGTGGTGTCGGAAATGTGTCACCTGTGCTGCATCCAAGGGTCCTCGTACGAGAACCAAAGGGGACCTGAAGCAATATAATGTGGGAGCTCCATTTGAAAGAATTGCAATCGATGTGGCAGGACCATTCCCAGCTTCGGATGATGGAAACAAGTACATCCTGGTGGCCATGGATTATTTCAGTAAATGGCCTGAAGCTTATGCCATCCCAAACCAGGAAGCCACCACAGTCGCAAGGGTTCTTGTGGACAACTTCATCTGTCGATTTGGTGTTCCCTTTGAACTACACTCGGACCAGGGAAGGAACTTTGAATCGGGGGTTTTCCAAGAGGTGTGTCGTCTTCTTGGAATAAGGAAAACCCGAACAACACCTCTTCATCCACAGTCTGACGGAATGGTGGAAAGATTTAACAGGACCTTAGAGGAACATCTTTCGAAAGTCGTTTCCAAACATCAGACCGACTGGGACCGACATCTACCACTGTTTCTGATGGCCTATCGCGCGGCAACTCATGAAACTACAAGTCAGACTCCGGCAAAAGTGATCTTCGGGAGGGAACTGCGGCTTCCGTGTGACTTGGTGTTTGGATCACCAAGGGACGTCCCCAGGGAAACGATGGGTTTCGTAGATGACTTGAGGGAAGCGATACTGGAGACGCATGCTCTGGTGCGGACGAAGATCAACTTGGCGACGGACCGGATGAAGGCCAGGTATGACGTGAATGCCAATCATGGTGGTTTCAGTGAGGGCGAGTTGGTATGGCTATACAACCCTCAGCGAAAGAAAGGAGTTTCGCCAAAGTTTACGCCATCTTGGGAAGGGCCGTACAAAGTGCTGAAGAGAATCAACGACTTGGTATACAGGATCCAGCGTAGCTCCAGGAGTAAAATGAAAGTGGTACACCTAAACAGACTATGCAAATTTAGTGGCGAAGTGACTGATTGGAACTGATCGGGACGATCATTCCTAAGGGGGAGGCAGTGTAACGTAATGTAAATAGATGAAATAGGATTTAGAATAGAATTGTAGAATTTAGTAAATAAAAAAAAGTTTCTAGAAGGTTCTGATAAGGGGAAAGCGGCCGCGATAACGAAACAAACGACAGATAAGCGTTCCAGAAATTTCGGCATTCGATAAGCCTTATCTGCCGAAAGTTCTGGAAGACGCGGGCCGAAACTATAAAAAGGCGGTCAGTTTTCCCTCGAGTCAGTCAGATAGAAGCAAGTGCAATAAGTTGGTTGGCAATTAGTAAATAATTAGTGAGTTACTGTTCAGTTGAAGTGTGCCGAGTTAATTCAGTAATAAAGTGGGTATAATCTATCACGTGTATCAATTCGAACCGATAACGCACGTAACAATATTTTGGGATTAAATTTGAAATGAAATGAAAATGTCGAGTTTAACTTGAAGATTTTTTAAATATAATAAACTTTTCTCAACTTTTCCCAATTTTTAACTCGAAATTTCAATTTCAACCTTGGGTTCTAAATTTTATTTTAAAAAATTCTCGGATTCGGCAGTTTAAAAATCTCAATCTTGAACTCCCTATTTTGAGAAAAAATTCACATTTTAAGAAAAACTCAAAAGTTAAATAAAAGATCTTTGCAAGTGGATTATACTTAAAAAAAGCAAAATTTCGAAAAAAAAATTGCCGTTAGTGAAAATATTTTTACACATCACCTTGAGACTTTGCGGCTTCTTTCTCAAAGCAATATATATTGCAATTTTTACGCCTTACGAGCGCAAAGCAAATTGCAATTTTAACCCAAATTTACTGCAAGAGAGCTAATTTAGCTCTATCTTGAGTGAGATTGTGTTAAGTGAGGTGGTCCCATAACTATCGCCGAGTTTACTTTCCTACCAAATAAGCTGCAGAATTTCCAGGATAAGAAGCTTACTCTTGACTCCGCATTTGCTTAAGACAATGAGATAATTTAATATTAGGATTAAAGTGGCGATCCTCAAACACCGTAGCGAGGAAACTGACACATTCGACCGACTTTACGATCGCTCTTGATACGGAGATATGAATTTAAACCGAAGCAATCGTCCACACCTGCGACCCGAAGTCATATGCCAAGAACTGTAGTCATATGTAAACTAGTGCACGTCCTCGACGTCTTACTGAATTTATAACATTCAGCTTTTCCTTCAATTCAATCGATAAATCACCTCTACGCCAAACGCACTGCCGAGAGCTTGATAACTGGACCACATTTATTAGGCTTTGAAAGTTTTCACAAAAAAAATAGTATTTCGGATGGATGCGCTGGAGGTTTTTTGTCCGTTTTTTTCTAATTAAAATAAAAATAAAAACAAAAGTCTACACGGAAAACTGCTGTTTCTTGGTGTCTTTAAATATATCTTTTGGGAATTAGAGGAAATCAGTTCATGCAAACATCTTCCTCCATGAAGATAAAAAGAAGAGGCAAGTTGCCAATGTCTGTGCTCCAGTAGGGTAAGGTGGGCAATAGTGAACCACCAAAAATTCAGACGCTCAAAATTCACTTGGATGTGGATATAAAAACGAACTATTTTTGCCAAATGACTCGTTATGTATCTGATTTTTATTTTTTGTCTCAGTTTCGGCCCAATACCCAATAGAATAGATATTAAAATAAGCTTTTTAAAACATGGAAAATGGCTCACTGTGTCAAACCCAAGGTAAACAGTGAACTAGTGGGGGTCTGCAGTAAACCTCTTATGAGATGTTGAATCAGTAAACAGCTAAAAAAAACTATGTACTTGTTGCAGTAATGAGTAGGGACAACGTGTATATGGTTACACCAGAAAACTTGGTTTGATACGTGTAATCTAGTGGCAAATGGCTTAAATACATAATACCATCTACAAAAATTGAGAAGAATATGTATAAAAAACCCATTTAACACTTTGTGATATGATAAATGCACAGGAAAGCATGGTGTAAGACACAGAAAACAAATTCACCGTGTGCCCTACCTTTCAGGCTCACTGTATACCAATTACACCTTTCGATGTTTTAAGTAATGTTAAAAACAAACAAAAATATCCTAAGTGGTAACGGTATGTCTAAACGATACAAAATTAGTCATTAAGAAAGGGTAAAAATTTGGAATGAGCAAAAAATATCATAAAAGTTTAAGCCTCTAAATTAATCTCTATGTTTTATTTTGTTTTTTCATTGAAAAACACAAAATAGTGGGTGTTTTCATTGGGAGCGTGTCATCTCCTGGGGGTGTGAAAAAAGCCGAAAAATTGAGTCATTTTGACTTTGCGGCATCATCTGCCAACCTTTAGTTTACATGATTTGAGTAGTGATTTACTGTGTACCACTAGTTCACCGTTTACCACTTGACCCGATTTGTCGACAATTAGAATTTCGACTTAAATTCTATGATTCGAGTGAAAAATAGAAAGTTCCATTTTAAAGGCAATTTTAAAGCAAAATGGGAAAATATTACTTTAAATTTCCAGCTGTGACTTTTTTTTCGAAATTTCAACTTCAATTTCCTACTTTACATTCGAAATTTTAACGTGAAAGTTTGAATTCATGTTTTAAGGCAAAATTTCGATGTTAAAATCGATATTGTAAAAAAATAAACTAGATATTAGATTAGATATTATTATTATTATATTATTATATTATTATATTATTATATTATTATATTATTATATTATTATATTATTATATTATTATATTATTATATTATTATATTATTATATTATTATATTATTATATTATTATATTATTATTAGATATTAAATTAGATACCAGCTTGAAAAAGTATTTTCGAGTTTTCTAACTGTAATGATAAATTTTCACCACTACAACTCCCAACTTTCAGAAAAAAATTCGCAAGCACACATTGAAACAAAAAAAATTGATATAGAAATCTTGTCCTTGAAATCGAGAAAGGTTAAAAAATACAACAAAAGTTGCTCTAACGCGAGCTCTAACGCCAAGTTGTCATCTTCAGAGAGGTCAGTAAAAAACAAAATATTTCTTCTGAAAATATTTTTTAATTTGCATGGGCCTAAATTTCTGCAGTACCTCACGTTAATTTTTTGTTTAAATAAACATAAACCAAACCAACAGGTCAATGTAATAGAAGGCTTAAAGTGAATAAAAGAGGCACAAACTCGTGTGCATAATAAGGGGGTGGGGAACAAGGGGAATCAAAGTTAGAAATTTAGTGCAGCATCGCAGTGATAAAGCATTTTATTTATATTGCAATGGACGAATCGAAACGAACAGATAAATCTGCAAAATAACCCCGAATTTGTTATTTTAACGATAGAAAGGACACAAAGCTAAACTGTGCGGCTGACGCAGCATCAGAGCACCCCCAAAGAACCCTTTCAATTGAGTTTGCTGATTGCTTGATAACGACCATACCGCGAAACAAAACGCATATGTTCGGGATTCTATTCAAAATTATTTTTTGTCGGTAACTACAGCGATAGAATTCCACCGGCCCTTATCTGAAAATCAAATGAACCTTTGTTGTTTACCGATACAAAAGCTTTACGGAATAACGGCTCAGAAAATTGTTTATAAAACGAATATGGAAAGCAAATCTTCCCGGAGACGTATATTTCTATTCGGCTTGGTCCCCTTTTATCTTCGATATTTCGTAAAATAAATTTGGGGGAATTATCGTTCTAATAAAATATTTAACGGTTTCTCCAGTCGTCTGAATTCTTGACCGTTTCGACCCTTGAAATTGATCATAACATCGGACCTGTAACCCTGTTGATGTTAAAAATTCTATTCCGGAACAATACATATGTAATAGGGTCGAAGACTTTTTTCTCCCTAATCTTTTACAATTCAATGCGCTAACATGAATATCCTATTCACTTTGGTCCTTGGGCATCCACTCGTTTTGTCTGATTGCCCCTTATTTTTATTTCATTACGAGGATTATCGTTTCATTTTAAAGTTAGTATCCAACCAAAGTTGAGTATATAGAATTTAAACGTACACTAATGATATTAATAAAGAAAGGGAGGCTAAAATGAAAGTACTTCCATATGTTTTACCTTTTTCATTTCTTTATTCAACCGATCTATCAAAAATTATAATAATAATAATAAGAGATGCATACATAATTTAACGATCTGACAACTGAAACCGAAATTAAAAAAAAATAATGGCACATCCACATAATTCATTTTCAATATTTAAACAGCTGGAATATTTAATTTTTAAGAATATTAAACATTTGGGGGCAGTTTATGAAAATTGAAGCAACTAGAAAATACCCAAGGGCCCAAATACTTATTTAATTTTTTAGGGTAGGTATAGTGTACTTACAGCAGTGGCGGCTAGTGCTAAGGTTTGCAGGTTTGCGCAACCTCCAAAAAAACGCTGGGATAAAAAAGAAAGTAAATTGTTCTTTATCGCTATCGCTATATTATATTAAGCGTTGATGTGTGTGTAACATTTACCAATGGAAAAATTAGAATTAGGGTCACGTGGGGCGGAATTTTGTGCGGACATCTCCTCCGACCGCGCGGCAGGTGGGTGTCGGCGAGTTACGGCAGGCTCGAGAGGACGGGGTCTTTTGCCCCGCGTGGGATTTTTACGGGGCCGAGCGGAGTATTTTGGAAAATATTCGCGTTTTTGTGGGGAAAATCGCGAGGGGCGGAGTCCGACGGAGAAACGTCAAAATTGACGGCAAGGGAAATTGTTTCGATCGGAGGCGGAAAGGGCCGATGGCGTCAAAAATATTAATTTTGAAGAAGTGTCACAAAAGGCGTCGGGTGTATTTATTTCTATAAAAACGAATTTTATACGATATTTTAAGACGGCGTTTACGATAAACGAGGATTATTTACGTTCGTCGTGTCGAAATAAAGAAATGCGACGGCGAATGTAGCGGTGATGGACGGAATTTTAAAGGTTAGAATGGGGCCTCCACTTTTGCGACAGAGATTGCGGCGTTTGGAGAATTTCAGGTAAATCCGGCAACCGCGCGCTCTCACCGATCCCCATTGATTATCTAAAAATTATTTATTTTTGACAGAAAACCGAAATTTTAAAACGACGCCGAGATTTTCGAAATGTGCAAAGATGTGGGACCAGAAAGGTTACGAAAAGCTTTAAAGGATACTTATAAGGGTGAATCGGATGGAATTTATGACAATAGTGTCGGAAAAATCGTTGAAAATGTGAAATTAGAAAGTCAAAAAGTGACGCGTTTGCGGCTACGAAAATGCAGCAATTTTGTATAGTCGAATTATGGTGTTTAATGGAATAAATGTAAAAAAAAATGATCCAAATTAGTTTGTAAAATGTGTTGGAAAGTTTAAAGTTCAGTACTTTTCGCTGAAAATTGAAAATGTTTATCGTTTATTATTGGAGGTTATGTGATGATGTTAAGGCGTAAAATCAAGTGGAAATAAGTTTTATGTATATAAATAAGCTGGATAATTTAGCAAGAATGGACAACGAGCAGGTATTTATCTTAAAACGAGTAAATGTGTGCCGATAGCTTATATATTTTTAATATCGCCCAAAAACCCAATTTTGATGTACATTTGTAGACGATACTGCGTACAAATTTGAATTTAAAGCGCCGATTATCGAAATTCCTATTGGAGGATACCGCGGCGGGCGACTTTCGCAGTTTTAAAATTATCTGCCGACATATACGAGGAGCGATCAAAGAGATTTGTGTGAAAACCGTCTCAGTCGAAAGAATCTGAGCATTTTGGTCTTTCGTGGATTCACGATTTCTCTCGATCATCATTAAGTCTTTTCAACAGGTATGTATCGACAATTTAGTATGTTTTTATTAAAATTTCATCATTTTTTAGTGTAACTACATTCCCGTCTGTTTTGTCTGACGTTTTTCGAAAGACTTTCTTGATAATAGTTAACTTGATAGATATTATTCGACAAAAGCAGCAAAGCGAGTTATTCTCACTTTAAGCGGGTCCATAAGTAAGGTAAGTACATTTAAGTTTTAAAAAAATAAAAAACAAACAGAGAACATTGAAATTAAAATCTAGACCCACAAATTTAAATATAAGATAAACATTTTTTAATTATTTTTATTGACCAAAAATAGAGGACATCATCGTAGTTACACCTGCTGCAGCTGTGTCACAACGGCTTTAAAATATTTGTTAAATTTTTTTATGTTAAATAAAACCAAAACACTTGAAATCTCGAGAAATTGAAAAAAGGAAATTAGATTTATTCTACAAATTTAATTAATTTTGATAGTATATTTACAATTGCTCTAAAGCCTTTTACAAAAATATACTTCTTTTAGGATTGGACAGAGACAAGAAAATAATAAAAATGTTGGACGTTGCGGTTGCCATCGTAGTGGGCTTCTTCGGGAATAAGGGAAAAAGGAATTTCCCAGGTATTCAGTACTTTAATCCAACCATACATGAAACCCTTCTAAAATGAGTGTACAAGCGGTACAAAATGGGACAGAAAGAAAACGAATGATAGTTTATTTAAAATTTCAACCTTAATTTGAAGGATGCAAAATATTTATCTTGATATTTCGAGAAAAAATTTATACTATACAATTAACTATGATATATTTTTTTGAAAATATAAATGCTTTTATTCCAAATTTTAAAAGACAATTTGTAAAATATATACATATAGGAAGAATATCAATTTTAGAGAAAAATAACAGTAAAAATTTAATTCAAAATTTTGAGAAAAACAAAATTTTTAAGATAAATAACGAATTATTGAATTTTCAAAGTGACATTCAAAATTTAAAAGAAAAATGGTAAATGTCGCAAGATTGCTTAAAAAGATCTAGATTTTATGTTTAAAGGAGATACTTTGATGAAAAGATGAAAATTTTAAATAGAAATTAAAAATTTTGTAAAGTTGACAGCTGAAAATTGTTATAAAAAGTTAATTTATTTTTCAAAATTAGGTTTTACCATTTCACTCAATAACTAACGTAAAAGTAAAAAAGCGTGGAAAAAATTTGAAAATTTAGAAGTAATCAATTTTTTTGGGTTTCCTTTCGAATAAGTTTATGCCAAATAAATTGGAAGCTATAATAATTTCCTGAAATTATTTCCTTTTGAATACTCCCATATTTTTACTAATATCCATTCACTTCATAGATTATATCGAAATGGGCTACAAAGGTTGTCACCGCCAGAGATGTAAAAAATTTACTGCTAGATTGGATTGTCAAAGAATTACTCTAAATATTCGACGTTGCAGCGGGCTTCTTTAGAAATAAATGAAAAAGTTACTTGAAGTCACAAAAGTACGGTATTTCGATTTAAATATGTAGCTTAGAATTTTAAAATTTCGAGAACATAAAAAACATAAGATTGAAATTTAGACTCGAAAATTTTAATATAAAAATTAAAATTTGTAACAAATATTTTCAATTCTTAGCGGGCTTTTTTACGAATATGAAAAGAAAAGAAATTTAGAATCATAAGACCAAGGTGAGTTTTTTTAAGAAAAAACAGCAAATTTAGAATTTAAACTTATAACCTAGAATTTTGAAATTTAAATATAAATAAATCGGAAAATCGATAAATTTCAAGATTTAAAAAAAAAAAATTTAGATAAGAACTTTTGACGAGCAATCCCAAAATAAAAAAACATTTTCAACTTTTTGGAACAAACAATTTTTTTTTAATTTTAAATTTAGACCAAAACACTTAAAATTTCGTGTCATGTTTAAATAAATAAATAATAAATAAAATTTCCTAAAAATTTGTTTTCATTGATAGCTTTCGAAAAATAAAAAACATTAAAAATATCACGTTTTTATAGGCAGTTTTAAGGCAGACAGCAAGTTAAAGATAATTATTAAAAGATTGAATTTATTTTACGGATGTTATTACATTTTACAGAATATACGTTGAAATGGCTATAAAGCCTTTTACAGCTAGAACAGTAAAGAATATTTTTTTTTAGGATTGAACAGTAACGAGGGAATAGTAAAAATGTTGAAGTTGCATCGCCATCGTAGTGCCCCTTTTCAGGGATAATGGTAAAAAGAAATTTCAAATGAGTACGGAAACTTAGTACGCTAATCCACCAAAATCGAAACTCTTCCAAAATGAAAATTTTACAAAAAGGGACAGAAAGAAAAATAAAGGTTTTTTTTCTCAGAATTTTAACCTTAATATAAATGATGCAAAATCTTGATATTTCGGAGAAAAAATGGAACTATTAACTTGAAATTGATACCTTTCTTTTTTGCAAATTATAAATATAAATTCGAAATTCGAGTCAACAATATCAAATTTAGATTTTTCAAAAAATTAAACGGAAAAATATATTGTCAAGATTTTAAGAGAAAAAAAAACAAAAGATTTTCAAAATTTAGATTCAGACTTTTAAATAGAAAGGTTTCCATTTTAAAGGAAAACTTTTTAAGTTTTTAGGAAAAAAAAATTTTTGAATTTCTAAATTTAAAATAAAAACAATTGAAGAAAAGGTGAAATGAAAAAAAAAAAAAACAAAAGTTTCTAAAAGATTCAAGTTTTTACCTTTAGCTATGAGAAAAACAAAAAATGTTAAGATAAATATTGAAAGTTTAGAGGGATTTTAGGTTAAAACTCAAAATTTAAAAGGGAAAATGAAAAAATCATGCTATAGATTACCTTAAAACAGTTAAAAGGCTTCCATAGACAGCATCAATAAAAAATGTTTATCTTTTAGGATTGGATCGTGTCAAGAAATCACATACTTACTTGAAATGTTTGAATTTGCTTCCTCATCGTAAATGGCTTCTTCAGGAATAAAAGAAAAAAGTCATTTTAAATCAAAAGAGGGCGCTAACCCACTACTACAAAGCATTCGAAGTGAAAGTGGTGCAGAAAGGGACACAAGAAAATTATCAGCAAAACGGACTCTACATCATCTAATCCCATCATTTAATGAAGAAAAATCTACGAAAATTTAGTTAAGATTACTATTTTTTAGGAAATCAATATTTCGGTCAAATTTGAAAATTTCGATTTTATTTCGAAATTTTTACTTCTTTTTTAAAATATCGAGTTTATAAAATTTTGAGTTGTCTTTAACGATTTATTTCTTTGAATTTCAACCTTTATGTTAAAATTTTGACCTTTATCCCAATATTTCGTCAAACGTTCTATAACTTTAAAGAGATTAATCTTGATTTAACGTTTTGTTTTGAATTATCATTTTTATTTTTTAAACAAAATTTTATTTTTAACATTATGAAAGTAGAAATAAAAATATAACCTATGTGTATAATTAAATATCATTATCGAAAATAAAAGAATTGAAATGTCAAAATTATATAAAGCAAGATTTAAAAACGTAAACGTAAAATTTTACAAAAGACGAATTATTAGAGACCAACTCAAAATTTATAAAAAAAGGATCAAAATAATAATAAAATAATTTTTATAAATGTCAGGTCTTTATCAAAATTTTTATTTATTTTTAAATTGGGAATTGTAAATTTCCATTTTAGAATTCTTATTGTAAACTCAAACTTTCAAAAAAGCAATGCGAAAGACTAAATTGAACGAAGAAATTAAAATGTAAACAATATTTTAAAAATTGTTGACAGCAAGCTAGACACTTTGGAATTGCCTTTTAAATTTTTAGAACAATCAAAAGTTTAGATTTTAAGTCAAACTTTTAAGAAAAAAGTAAAATCTGAAATCGGAGAAAGGACTCAAAAATTAAGAAAAAAAAATATAATTTATATACTTAAATGAATCATCGCTAAATTTACGGATTAATATCCAAAAAACAAGGGAAAAAGAATAAATATTAATAATAATTACAACAAATGCATATTATCCGGCGGGAATGCTAAAAAGAAAATCGGATCCCGAGAAACTAGGGATATATTCAAATATCAAGGAATCATACTAAAAATATAATAATAAAAATAAAAAATATAATAAAATTGAACATTATACCTTTTTTTTTATCTGAAAAACTCATTGCAAAAATTAATAAAAGAAATATAAAAGATGCTCGAAATGTTTGGAAAAACTATGGATAATTAAATATGAATTTCGAAAATAGTATAGAAAAAAAAAGACTACATTTTGTTAAAATTAAAAAACAAAATTTGAAAACCTAAACACACAGCTTCCCAGAAAAAGACGAAATATTAGGAAAGAACCCGAACTTTATAAAAAAGAGAAACAAACAAACGTAAAACGTTTTGAGTAATTTTTATAAATATCGGGGTTTTTCTCTATATTTTCGATTTTACTCAAAATTCTGGATTTTCATTTAGAAATCCTTATTATTCTATAGTTCAAAACCTGAATTTTTAAGAAAAAAAAAACTCGCATTATTAATAACTAAGTTGTGTATAAAAATCGAAATTAAAAAAATCGAACTTAGGAATTGAAATTTAGGTTTTCAAAAAAACATTTCAAATTTCAGGAATAAGTCAACATTCCAAGTTTAAAATTAAACTTTCAGAAAGGCGTAAAATTGTGATCTAAAAGTTCAAAATACGGAAAAAAATTCAAAATTAGAAAAATATAATTATATGCATAAATAAATATTAATTATTATTCGTTAAAGATATAAATAATACGCCAAAATGCGAAACGGGCTCGGAGAAGCTGAGAACTTGAAAGTATATTCAAAAATCGTAGAATCCAAGCAAAAACTTTTCAACAACAAAAAATTGAATCACATCGTCTGTAGACAAATTCAAAATTAAAAACTATTTCAATTTTCAACTTAAATTTTCGAAATCGCAATAAATAGTTAAAAAAATAAATTAATTTTTGGGCTAAAATTTAGGATTCAAAAAAAAAGCTAAAATTTTCAAGGAAAAGTCTAAATCCTGTTTGATAAAAACGTAATTTCTAAATAAAGCCCTAGATTTTTAATCTAAAATGAAAATTAATAAAAATTACAATAACAAAAAAATGAAAAAACTTTTAGGAACGGCCAGAATTTCTGGGAAAAATCGGAATAATATGCATTTAAAAAGTTTAACTTTTATTATAAAGTTTCATAAAAAATTGACTTATTTTAAAATTGTATAAAAGTGAAAGTTTTGAGAAAAAATAAATTTTAAAATATCCAAAATATTTAAATAAGAAACTTCGAGAATATTTAAAACTTTGAAAATGTAAAGTAAACTTTTGAAAATTAAAATTTAAAAGAATTCGATATTTTTCGAAATGTCAAAGTTTTCTTAGAAATTAGAAATTGCCAAAAGCCCAAATTTCGAGAAATAGTTAATCTTTTAATGCCCACATTTTCAGAAAATGCTAAAAATTTGGAAATAGTAATAATTTTGAAATGTTGAAATTTTAGAAAAGTTAAAATTGTCAAAAACTCAAAACCATTTATAATTGTAAACATAAAATTGCCAAAAAGCCGGGTTTTTCAGTAAAGTCGAAATAATTTTCAGAAAAGTTAACAAATCCAAGAAAAAGCTGAATATTTAAAAGTTTAATTTTATAAAGAGATTCCAAATTTTCACCAAAAAATCGAAATTTTCAAAATTAAAAAAAATAATAAAATTTCGAAAAAAGTTAAAACTAGAGAAACTTGAATATTTGAAAAAAAATAAAAAAGACCAAAAAAAATCAAGAAAATTCTAAGAGAGTTGATAAATACAAAATATAGGTAAAATTTTAAAAAAGAAATGAATTTTGAAAGAGGCAGTTTAAAAGTCGATGTAAATTCTACAAGAAAAGGAAAAAAGTGAAATTTTTCAACTGTAGCTGTAAAATAAGTTGAAATTGTTAATACATATTTAGACATTTTTAAGCGAAATGTTCTAAAATGTTTAAGAAAAACTAATTCTTCGAAAAAAAAAATATTAAATTTTTGTCCAAGAAAACGTCAACAACTTCAAACCGATCAAAACATTTTTAAAAAAGTGGTTATTTGAAATATTGCGGATTTTTCAAATAGAGCGAAATTTTGAGAAAATTTGCAAATGATATAAAAAGTCGACATTAAAAACACCAATTTACAAATCGATAAAGAGAAACTTTCCAAAAGTATTGGTTTTTTAAAACATCCCAAATTTTAAAAATTAATAATTTTAAATTTCCATAAAGGTCAAAATTTTAAAACAAACATTTTTAGAAGACCAAATTTTCAAAATTTCTCAAAACAAATTTGTAAAAACTAAGGATTTTGAGAAAATGTTAAAATTTTTAACAAAGTCAAAATACTAAAGGCACTGTTTTAAGAAAAAGTCAAAATTTTGATAATTATGTAAATTTTAAGAAAGTGGACATTCGAAAATGTGGAATTTTTTAATAAAGTTGAAATCGATAGTCAAAATTTCAAGAAAAGACGAAATTTTAAAGTTTTACAAAAAAGTCAAAATGTAAAAACAGTGGAAAATTTGAAATGTTGAAATTTTCAAAAGCTCAAAATTTTTAAAACATTTAAACGGGAAAAACTAGAAATTTTTAATTTAAATTTTAAATTTTGAGAAGGATAGTAATACTTTAAGGTTTAGACTCAAGTAGAGTCAAAATTAGGAAGCAACTATAAATTTAATAAAATAAATTAAGGTTTAAAGTTTAAAGAAAACAACCGAAATTTTGCATGTAAATTTGAAATCGTGAAAAAAAAATTTAATGAATAATCTTCAAATTTTAAAATTTACTGGAATTCTTTAGAAAAAGCTTAGAGAAGAAATTTACAGAAAAAAGGGAGAATTTAAAATAAAAACTGTAAATTTAAACAATACTTTTATATGTAAAGGTGCACTTCTTAAAGTGTTGAGCTGAAAGTCAAATTTAAAGAAAATCCTGAAATTTTGATTAAAAAAAATCGAATTGAAATTTCGGGAAAGCTGTAGATATTTGGAGTTTTAAAATAAAGTCAAAATTTTTAGATTAAGTCGATTGCTGAAATGTTGGGAAAAAACACTAAATACAGTAGTTTCCTTAGGTTACATTTAGTTTTTTCAACTTTATCGATGTGTTGTATTAGTTTATTTAATAAAACTTATTAAATTGATTATTGGTATTTTCATTTTTAATTAATTCCATTTTAAAAAATGGTATTTTTGTGTCCATTTTTACTGAAATTAAAATTTCAGCTTAATCTTAAAAGATTAAGTTCAATTTTTTAGAAATACATCCTATAAAATATGAAGCGTCCCTTCTCTCGCATATAAATCTATGTTCTTAACGGGTCTATAATTCCAAAACATGCTATAACAACGATCAAGCCACGCCCACAACTTCCCCTACCACGTCCCTAGCAACCGGTCCCATCAAAATAAGATAAAATACGGAGCGTCTCTTCTCATATGATCAAAACGAGTCTATGTCTCCGAAAAATTCTATGACAACGTCGATTAAGCCACGCCCACAACTTCCCCCATCGCGTCGCTAACAGTTGATCGCACGTCGTTTCCACGCAATTACCGAACGATCCGCTCGCAGCGCGTGATCCACCTACATATAATGATCCACTTAGAGATAGTGACCCATCCGCCTCGGCGGATGATACACCCGACTAGTGTTGTTTATTTTATTTATTGATAACAGATTTATCGTTACCAAACATACTGCTGACTCTTGCGGATTCCGCCAATTCGTAAGGGTTTGACGACATTATTGGGTCCATGGTTTGCAAAGTTTGCAGGCTAGACTGCAAACTTTGCTTTACACATATGCACCTGCGCGTTAACTCATATTTTGTTCGCTTAAAATACTTGCCCATAAGCAAGCATTAGGTTGCACTTGTGGGTGCAAACCTTTGACTATACATATAAATGGACGGAGCATTCAATGTGTTAGAAGAGTATTAACTTGGGCCGGTAATTGTGGAATAAGGATGAACTCCGAAAAAGGACAAGCTAGAAAGAGTACGTTTTGCCATCGGGTTCGATGCAATGGTCATGTCCAGAACTAACCAATCACGTTCATAATATTAAATTTGTCGTCGTTTTTGTCGTGGCGTTTGTTTACCTTTTTATGCGTTCTACTTTTAATAAGTTTCTTGTTTTGTTTAGTTACAGTTAATCAATTTAGATAATTTATTAGGTTTAAATGATTTCGGGAAAGTGGGAAGTTTGCTAGTAATAAGTATTTCGTCCTGTTGGTGTCTTAATAATGAGGTTGATCTTACCCAGATTCCTGACTTTTAGGTTAATATGTTCCGCCGAAATTCCTTAGGGAAAAAAGGCGTTTCAACATTTCATTTATGAGAACACAAAAGGTTAGCTATTCATCTTCATAAAATAGAAAGTTATTTATGATTTTTTTTTAGAAAAACGATTTTAATAAAGATGCAAATACAAACATAATCAGCCACATTCGTTATCGAAGGAGAGGCTCTAGGAGATAGTAAAATTATTTTCAGTATTTGGGACCTTGGGACAATGTTCAGTTTTTTAATGTCTACAACTTAATAACCAGATGTGCCTATCCTGCATTCCATTTCGAGGTTCTTTTAGGTATAACTAAAAACCCAAGAATTATTATCACCTTAAATGTACCATCTTTGCACTCAAATGTAAGGGTGCATTTCTTGAAATTACGACATGGTAAATGTAAAATTCATTTCTAATTGTAAGTTTTTTTTAGTAATATATTATTTTTTCTATATTTCTGATTTATTTCAATTTAAAAAAAAAATTAGTTTTTATCTTTCACTATATTTGTACATCATTAATACTTTTGTAATATTTTACAGATCAGTTTATTAAATAGTCATAAAAATAGTTTATGCAGCGGTTAAACATTTATGTTAGATCTGAAAATAATGGATGTATAAATATTTTTCGGACAATTTTTGTAATAAAGATTACTTCCATTTTGTCATTAATATGAAACATACTTTAAGAGATTTAACGTTAGTGTCGACAATATCATACTTTCAAGCATGCGCAAATGGTCGATCCCGATGGCACGTCGATTGTCTGTCTCTATTTTCCCGGCCCTTATTTTGGACCGAATGCTCCATCCATTTATTTATATTATCTAAGGTGCAAACCAAATATTGATTCGCTATTATAATCTGTCATCGGTCAATATTGGTGGTCTTGAAACACAAATAAAAATGAATTCAGTGCAAAGTTTAATTGCACAGCCATTCTGTAACCGATCTGTGTCGGAAAAACTGGAAATTAAGCGACGTAGATCACCTATTTCAGACTTAAATATTGTCCAGATGGTGTCTTGTAAAAAGCGAAGTTTTAACAGAAGTAGTTCGCGAAGCTTAAGAAGTACCTATGTGACATTGTTATCTGCTAAGCTAAAGAACGATTCAGCTTCACTGGCCATTTAATTGCAGCAACTTTATTTTTTTCTGAAAAGTTTAACCAACATTGAATCACTTTTCCCGAAAAGAATTTTAAAGGAACCGCTAAGGTTTATCCATTTTTTAATTTACAAAAACTAAGAACTGAATTATCTGTAATTTACGAAACAGAAAAGTTTTAATGAGCTTTTGGTTTACTTGTACTCTATAACATTATTTCAGAAAACAGTGAGCTTAGTGAAACCCTAAATCTTTTAAAAATCCTGATAACTATCCCAATGGCTTCTACTGAAGCAGAGTGGTGCTTCCTCCAGTCTGAAAAAAAAGAAACCTAAAAAAAAATACATTATGCCAGGAAAGATTGTCCGCATTAACGATGTCTTCAAAGAAAAGGACTTAATTCAAGGAATACTCGACTTCAGTAAAAAGTTATTCATAAATTTGCAGCTGCCAAAGATCGTCCGTTGTATGGACTTCCTCTTGTTTTTCTTTTGCTTTTTTGCGAATATAAAAAAAGGAGATATATGTATAACATATATCAATTTAAAATCATAAATATCCCTTCCTCCAGCTTAATTTAAAATTTCCAGTTTCGGCACATTTTTGCAAATGTCTCTTTGCAACCCCCAAATGTTATTAGCACCAGCCGCCACTGACTTACAGGATTATTCAAGTGTCTAATTTTACGAACTACTTGAGAGTTGCAGCGCCTACGATAAAAAGAAAATATGGTTGATCAGTAAAAAACGGGCCGTTTAAAAACATTTCATTGACATCACATGTTTCCTTTATAGATTCACCAAACTCGGTTTATAATGGTCGACGGAAAATGTCTCTTGCGTGATTGATTTTTTTGGAAATATGACGTACTGTTAGCCATTCAACATTAATTTTCTTTCGCAGTTCAGGACTCTCAGAGACAAAGTAAATTTTGACAAAAATTTGATCTTTCTCAGAGTTGTTTTGTAAAGAATATGTACATGCATAGTTACCTATCTTAGACAGTCAACTTTAATATCTACAATGGTAGTAGAAATTAATGAACTGAGTTTTTGTCGTGCGATTTTACCTTTATTGCAAGTGACAACTTTTGTGATAAAGAATAATTATTTTGGCTTGTAATTTGCGCTAAAGCTTACGTGACCACTAATAAGTTGAACACGCTAAAAGTATCATTAATTAAAAATTATGTGCGCCACCATAGACATCTTTATATTTAAAATATCATAAATTTTATACGCCATTAGTATAACTGGAAATATAAATTACAATAATAAGAAAACAGCTTCAGACAATGCTTGGTGGAATTTTACTGCTGTGATAAAATTTACATACAAATTTTATGGGCAGTGAAATCTCGGGTACATTTTTATTGCCCTTGTGCTCGAATTCATCGTTTTGCGTTATTTTGTTATGATTTTGTCGAAATCCCGCCTTAAATGTTTAAAGGGATAAGAAAATTGGCCGATCGTGATTTGATTTTCAGGCGACGCATGCAAACATTGACGGGACCGTTTCGGTATTCGACAGGAGATGGGAAAATAAAAAATATAAAAGCAGCCGCATTTACTTTGAACGAGTTTATCTAAACATCGACGGAAACACCTCCGGAATACACGTAACTTTGCATTTTTGGAACTTGCCAAAACCAATTACCCTTTCGACACATTGACTATTAAATGTTGGAAAAAAATTAAATAGATAAAGTTTGGTTAATAAGTTTGATTTAAAATAGATACGACCTACACCGCAATAATGTAATGCTAATAATGTGTGTAGTGGATCGACAGTTGACCACTGACGTTAAGCAGAAAGGGTTACTGTGGAAAGCCTTAATGCATAGATCAATAGGTTTGAACATTTTTCAGATTCTGAGTATGGCACCATTCGATCTTAGTAGATCTCGTCCATTTGGCATACCTAACTCGAATGCTGACAAATTGTCTGGAAAATTTAACTTAAAAATAATTGAATTTCATTAGTCTGATTTATAAGTATTAAGCCACCTAATATCAGACTATGAAGTGTGTGGAATAACTCCAACAAGCGTTCTGTAAATAGACAACATAAACTAAGTGCCAAAATTTTTTTTGCTCAAGATTCATCCACTTAATTTAATTTGATTTCACCAACATTTCGACTTCAAACTTGACACTTAGATTATTTCTAGAAATGTTCACTTTCACGAAATTTAGACATAAATCAAATTTTGATTTTCTTCTGAAAATTTGAAGTTTAAACTCGAAAAAACATAAACATTTTGAACTTAATCTTAGTTTCGATAAAAAGTCAAAAGAGGATCAGCAATTTCTAAAAGTAATTCGGAGGCCCTACTACTCTCCATGGGAAACCGCCACTGATGTGTAGTGTTCACTAAACTAGTAACCAGTAACTAAAATTCTCTAAATTACTTGTTGATATCTCGGAAAATCTCGAAGTGCGACGTTGCGGAAATCAGTAACGTAAAAAATCCTCATTTGCGTCTACTCAACAAAGCTGTTGTAAACTAGAGTTTGCTTCCGGTATTATGATTATAAGAGGCGGAAAACAAACCAAACAATAAAAATTTTTCATTTTTATGTAAAATTAAAAATCCCGCCTTGTATTTTTGATTACCCTGCGGATAAAATTGCAATCACGGCCGAATGATAAAAAGTTGGATTTACCCTCACTTTTCTATTGTTCCTGGAGATGTTCTGCGGTGAAAAGGAAATTGGTTGCATTTCTCGATCTTTTACATCTGTACGTTGCACGGTATGATGTTAAAATTGAAAGGATTGATTTTAGGGGAATAGAGTTATTCCATTAAAGCGTTGATTAATGTTAATGCAAATGTAGCAGTCTGCAAACCAGCTTAATTGAATCAATACTTTCAAATCAAGCGAGCACTTGGATGAGCAATAAATAGTTCCGATTTAATTATCTATTTTTGTTCCTTTTTTACTAATATAATTAAATATATAATACGGATCGTGTCTTTCAAAATAAAGTCAATCTACTTTTAACACTAGTATCGGGTGTTCATATAAAATAGTCACGAACTTATGAAGTATGACTGTTTATTAAGAGGACGTAACAAAAAAAAATCATGATTTCAAAATCTTCCACATTTTCGCTACGGTTCCTGTCAACAAGTGAACTTATTCATTCTTTTATTTAATCTGTCAAATGTCCATAAAATGTTAATCTTTTGTGTTTTGTTAATGTAAACAGGTTAGAGTTTTGTAACTGATTTTTAAAGGCAAGAGGAAATCTTTGACAAAACTTTGAAGATTTAAATTAACGAGATTAAAAATTTGTAAAATAACGAGTCTGGAGCTCTGACAATTCACAGGACGGGATATTTTTTGCATCCGGAAAAATAGGTGTCCTAATGCGAGTAGGAATTATGACATCGAATGCTCATAGGACCAATCTTTTTTCAAGGTAATACATCTATTTAATAAAACTGACTGACAGACAACCTACTGACTTAACCAATAATTTGAGAAGAATGAAATTTTACACAAAGGTTCGTCACGTAACATAAGTGAACACCAGACAGGATTTTTAAAAATGTATCCCCTACGGGTTTTAAATTTGTATGGAAGCACGTAATTTTTTAAGTTTATAAATAAAAATCAGTAGCCAGCCCCCACCTTTATCAAAATTCATCACAAAAAAATGAATTACCACCTGCTTCTTAGCTGTAATGTAATAATTGAAGGAATACCAAAAAATTTTCAAAAAGAGATTCCAAATATAAAAATGTTAAAATTGTTAAATTTTCTATAGTTGAAATTGAAAAAAGTCAAACATTCTTTTAAAAAGCCGAAATTTTAAATTGGAAACTTCTAAGAAAAAAAATTAATATTTTAAAAAATGGCGAAAATTTTAATAAATCAAGATTTTCGGAAAGTTAAAATTAAAAAAAAGTCTATATTTAGAAAGTACACTTTTTTTTTAAAAATTGTAAAAAAATGCTACACTGTTTAAAAACTCCAAAACTGTTAAAAAAAATAGCCGAAAATAGTCGAAAATTAAGACTAGGTATTTTAAAATTATTTCGAGATTTAAAAATTAAAATTTTCAGAAATAATCTGAATTTTAAAGAACGTCGAAAATGAAGCCCCGTTAGCATGAAGAGTTCGAAGTAATCAACCTTGCAATTTTATGAAAAGTCCTAATTTTAAAGGATAGACAAAATTTTCAAAAAAATTATAATTTTAAAAATATGTGGAAATTTTCAAGAGTGAAATTTTAAAAAAAGAGTTGATAATATCAAAAGAGTAGAAATTTTTAACAAAATCCAGCTTTCAAAGACAACGCAGCAATTGTCTAAGAGTAGAAATTTCGAAAATACGTCACAATTGCTAAAAAGTCGTTATTTAAAAATAGCTGAAGTTATCGAATAAAATCTAAACGTTAAAAGTAGAAATTTTCAGGATTGTTCCGTGTTTCGAATATTTTGACTATTTTTGGCTATCGAGACGCGTTAGAGCGACCTTTGTTGTGTTTTTTAATGTTTTTTGGTTTCAGGGGACACAATTTGTATTTCAATTCTGATTTAAAATATTTATAAAAATTTTGAATTTTTGAAAATTTCAACATTTTTCAAAATGTTAGCTTTTGGTTGTGGGAATCGATATATACATTTTTCAAAATGTTAGCTTTTGGTTGTGGGAATCGATATTTTTTCAAAATTTCGACTTTAGGCCACAGTTTTTAATTTTATATGCTGCGATCTTTGTGAAAAATTTTATTTTTAAAAATTTCTACCCTTTTAAATATTTTTCCTCTTTTCAAAATGTTCAGTTTTTTGTGGAAGTTTACTTTTTGGAAAATATTGCCTGTTTCTCGCAATTGCGCCTTTTTTTGGAATTTGGCATTGTTTTTAAAACATTGTTTTTAATAAATACGCCTCTTTTTGAAAATGTCTACCCTTTTGATAAATTTCACTATTTTGAGTTTTTCTCAAAATTCTAACTTTTGTCGAAAATGTCGACTTTTTTGTGGCGTATTTTTGAAAATTTTTATTTTTTTTTAATTTTTACTTTTTTGTGACATATTTTATGAAAAATTCTTTTCCATTAAAAAATGTTGATCCTTTAGAAATATTACTGAACATTTTGAAAATTTGGACTTCTTCTAAAAATTTCCAATTTTTTCAAAATTTTGGCTTTTCAAGATTTCGACCTTTTTGAAAATATCAATGTTTTTGAAGAATTGTTTTTATGACAATTTCAAATTTTGTAAAGTATTGATGTTAAAATTTCGAATTTTTGTAAATTTTGACTTTTTCGAAGTCTTGACTTTTTAAAGTCTTTACGTTTTCTTGAAACTTCAACTTTGTTGTGAGAATACTTTTTTGAAAAATTCAAATCCTTCTGAAAATGTTGATTCTTCTGAAAAGTTAAACTTTTTGAAACCTCCGACCTTTGTTTGGAAATTTCGACTTTTCTTGAGATGATTCTTATGTGAAAAGTTCGCCTTCATTTAAAAATTTTCATCCTCCTGAGATATTGAACATTTTGAAAACTTTGACTTTTTTAACACTTTTCCTGTTTTTCCAAAATTTTGGCTTTTTCAGCATTTCGACTTTTTTTAGAAAATATCGAAGTTTTTAAAGAATTTGCCTTTGTTGAGAATGGTGGTGGAACGGACTGGTCTTTGGTTATCTTTAAAAATTGAAGTACAAATCTTGTCCCCTGAAACCAAGAAAGATTAAAAAACACAACAAAGGTTGCTCTAACGAGTTTCGATAACCAAGCTATCATCTTCAGAGAGACACTACTTCGTCTTTTTTGAAAACTTCGTTCGGTGGCACTGGCATAAAAAACTCATACTCTCATCATTTACTCCTGTATATTTTTCAACAACAAAAAATTTTCCCTGGAAATAATGTCACCAAATTTCAATTTCAATTGACTCATATTCTGCTTCTAAATAAGGATTAGGATTATGCTATAAAATAGTGAGCTTCAACTGAAATATTGAAGAAAATTGTTTCAATCTAACAGTTCTCGCCTTTGACACAATATTTTTAACACAGGCCAGAGTTCAAATAATTTGTTGTGTATTATCGATCAAAAGTCAGCGACATAAATTGGTCCTGATATGTCTTCTTCCTTCAGCTTGTGACAATCCTCCCTTATTTGGAGCTTTTATCATATTAAAGTATCACCCTGCGAGTAATAGAAATTATTAATTATTAAGCATATAATGGAGGGTATCAAAAATTTAATTTATTAATTTCGAAAGTCGAGAATTTAATAATTGAATAGATATTGTAACGTTCAAGGTGGGTTGTTCGCCTCATTCATTAAATTAGCAAAGCAAGAGCCTTTAATATCCTTTGATAATTATAATTAGGGAGTTTGCATAGACGCACATAAGTGACGTCGTGACGTTTAATCAGTCGAAGAACCAACAAGCCACTTTTGTGTATTAAACTTGCAATTATTATTTGCTTTCAAATATGGCGGTCGCGAATTAGAAAATATGTTACCTAAAATTAGAGACAATCTCCTTTGTAATATACGCCCCAAAGAACAGAACTCGCGTTTGTTTGCGCTCGTGAAGGGTTTCTTGTGGATTTCCTTAATGTATTCAATTATACAACAAAAGCAATAGCAATTTTCAGCTTTTGTTTTGATGTTTTCCTTACTTGCAAAAAATAAGCAATGCGTCATGAAACTTGCGCTAATATTTATAGAAGCAGGTGGAAATTTGCCACCAGGAAAATGGTAGAAAATATTACAAAATATTTTCGAGAACATGTTTAAGTAAACTTTGTGAAATTGCGAGTGAGTTTGCATGCATAATAGATCGACGGCAAGTTTACCTATCATGTGCTGAGGTCAACTTGTTAGAAACTAATGCAAAGTTGGGAATCATACCTGCCTAACAAGTTGGAGATCTTCCTTATTCTCTTCGAATTATAATATATGTACGCCGCAGACCCAGTTACTCGGCACTGTTATTCTCAAAGTTTTGTTTAGTATTGCTGCTACTGCTGCCCTTTGTGCTCAACGAGTCAGAACTTGTCCAGGATGCGAACTACAACGAGTATATTTTTTGTCACTAATGATATCAGAGGGCAATATTCTTTACTATATCTGCAAGAATCAAATGTACAAAAGCATTTTCCAAGTTCTACTCGGCTAATGGCAAAGATCAATAGATTTCAAAATTTGAACCTTTATGAGATTCGTAGTTTGGGCTTAGGAACAAAAGTTCGGTTTCGATCTTATTAGATCTCGTCAGCTTGGTATACCAAGCTTGAATGCTGACAAAAGTATCGACAATTATAAATTTAGAAATTGATTAATTTGATCCATGTTATTCCGAAGTATAGCATCACCTATCGGTCTGTGAAAAAAAACTGTGTAAAATGACTATTCCACAGTTATTTGGGGACATTTGTATCCTTCGAAGGAGCATTTCAAAAATTTAAAATTGTTTCTTGAAAGTTCCGGTTCTAGTAAATGTTGAAAATGATAATTCCAAGTATGAAATAAAAATTCAGAATAAATCGAAAATTTTGGAAAAAATGAAATTTACAACAAAATGTAAAATAGAGTTTTTAGACATTTTTTCTATAATCTTGAAATTGCGCTTTTTTTCCAATATTTATTTCTTTCAAACTTTCAACTTTAATCCCAAAACTTGGATTTAAAAATTGAAATTAAATGTTGTTTGAAAATAACTAATTTGTATTGTTAAAAAAGATATGAAAAAATTTGTAAAGTTTGCTGTGGCCCAGAACAGTTTGTATATTTTTTGTAGAAATAATCAGATATTCTTGATCAACCCAGAGCAACAGTATTTTAGCAAATTTGGGGATAGAAACAAAAAAATAACTTATATACTAAAAAAATATATCATAAAAAAATATTTTTTCAAGCCTGTAACTTCTCAACCAATAGATTTTCTAAAATGTCAAATTGGCTTAAATTTATTTCTGAAGTGTCGCTTATTATGTGGTAAACAGCTTGGATATTTTGTTATAATTTAACGTGATTTTTTCTCCTATATTTCAATTTCCTTCTAAACATTTTATTAATTATCCCATTGCGCTACGAATCCAATCTAACTTTCGAAAACGCTTTTAAAAATTATTCGTGATTTAAGCTGAAATCGAGTGATCTTTCAAACAAACAGAAAATCAACGTTTGCGAACCGACCATCTACATTTTCGAACATTTGGCATTTTATCGAATATTTGCCGCAATATTACGATTTATCTAAAAACAAATTAAGATTCGACTTGAGGCTGTGTACTTATACTTTTAAAACGCAAAAATCTCTCTCAAATATATCACGATATTTTTGCCGGCCTCGGGGATATTTTCGTTTCATTTTGGCGTAGCTACGTAGCCAAACCGATGCCTTTGCGAAGAGCCTATCAAAATAATCTGCGGAAAATATTTTTTCCTGTCTTATTTTTAATTCGCGACCGGCAAACATTAATTTTAAACGTGTGGTACTATGTGGCTTGTCATTACATTAATGTTGATTCTGTGATATCGGGGCGACTTTCGCTCTAAGTGTATGCAAATATTTAAACGGGATAACGTCGTTTTTTTCTTCTAGAGAGCATTACGAAAGTGTCTCTGGATATTAAAATGTCACTGCATGGTTTATGACTGAGCCGCGGGCCAGTTGGGACGTTCCGAACAATATATTTCACAAGTGGTTTGTTTCGAGCCCGAGGTCCCTGCTTAAAATGCAAAATCTTGACGTTATCAAATGTGGTAAAAATGGTAATTTTTTAGGAATTCTCCCTGCTTCCGATGGAATTGTTCTGTCTTAAAACATAATTGGTGTAGTGCTCGCTGTTACGGCAGAGATATATTGGGTTAGTATATTCAAGGGATATCAAAGTTCGTCCCGCGGCAAGCACGTAGACAGGGACTAAACTAAGGAGGCTTCAGCCCGCTCTGAAACCCCAAAAACATAACAATAAATAACGAAAATAGCATTAATTATTATAGGTGCTGTACCAAAAATTATTTTATTCGTTCTTTTGGAAAATTATAGGTACCTCTTTTTTTTGTAATTTTCGAATTTATTCACCTTTTTTTTTTTAATGTGTGCTTCATTAAAAACTGAATATAAAACCCAAAATTAGCCTGTTTAAAAATTTTGATTCATTGAAAATTTAACTTTTTCCAAATTTTTACCTTTTCAATGTTTCTTAAAATTTGGATTAAAAATTTGACCTTTTCAAAGAATTTTGACTTTTCAGAAAATTTGGCCTTATTTATTTTTTTTTAAATTATCGACTCATTCAAAATTTCAATTTCCCTCAAAATTGTTACTTTTTAAAAACGTTGCCGATCAAACAAGTTGAAATTGTCAAATAAATACGAAAGTTTCAAGATAAGTGGAATTTTTAAAAAAAGTTAGTTTAACAAAGAAATGGTGCTTTGAAAAAGTTAAACTCATCTGTAGAAGAGAGATTTTTTATTTAAATAGTCAACATTACCAAAAAAGTTTAAATATTTAAAAACAGGCATCAACATTTTCAACAATAGCCAATATTTCGAGAAAAATTGAAATTCAAAAAGGGCAAATTTTTGATAGAAAGTAACAGTTTTAAAAAAATAAAAATTTTAAAAGATTGTAAGTATTTGAAATATCCAAATTAAATTATTAAGAAAAATTTTGGCGAAACCAATAAAATACAAATGTTGTCTCCTGAAACCGAGAAAGATTCAAAATCACAACAAAGGTTGCTCTAACGCTATCGAAACTCGTTAAACGCGTAAAAGAGTTTAAATATTTAAAAACTGTTGAAATATAAAATAAATTCGAAAAATTCAAAACGCATCAAAATTTTCAGCAAAAGCCAATATTTCGAGAAAAATTGAAATTCAAAAAGGACAAATTTTTCAAAAAAAGAAAGTTTTAAAAAAATAAAAATTTTAAAAGGTTGTAAGTATTTAAAATACCCAAATTAAATTTTTGAGAAAAAATTTGGTGAAACGGACTGGTCCCTGGTTATCTCCAAAAATTGAAATACAAATCTTGTCCCCTGAAACCAAGAAATATTAAAAAAACACAACAAAGGTTGCTCTAACGCTATCGCAACGCGTTAGAGCAACCTTTGTTGTGTTTTTTAATCTTTCTGGGTTTCAGGGGACAATATTTGTATTTCAATTATTGAGAAAAAGTCAAAGTTTTGAAAAGAATCAAATTCTCAAAACAAAAAAAATTGAAATTTTCAAAATATTAACATCTTCAAAAGTCGAAATTAAAGTCCAAATTTTTAAAGATTAAAATTTTTTAAAAAAGAGTTCAATTTTCCAAAGTCGAAATGTTTTAGAGCCAAAGTTTAAAAAAAAATCAAAATTCTTAAAGTAAGATTTTTCAAAAAAATCGAAATTAAAAAAAATAACTTTCTAAAAAATTGAAAATTGAAAAAGAATATTTTTAAACGGTCAAAATTTTCAAGAAAGTTAAAGTTTTTAAAATAGTCAAATTTTTTAAGAAGAACGAGATTTTCACACAAATAAATTTTTTTTACAAAATAAGTCAAAATTGGAAGAAAAGGTAGAAAATTTGATTAAATATCGAAATTTTCAAAAGCAAAAGTTTAAATTTCCATAAAGACGGAATTCTAATATTCGAAATTTACAACATTTGTCTAAATTTTGATAAAAGATCAAGATTCTGAAAAAAATCGGACATTTAGAAATAGCGAAAATTCAAAAATACAGTGGAAACCGGATATAACGACATCGTTTACTACGACGGATCGGTTATTACGACGAAATGGCAAGGTCCCGACTGAATCTCTATATAAACACTTACATAAATATACCGCCTATAACAACATCGGATAAAACGTCATATCGCTTAAAACGACGAAATTTATCGAAATTGTTGAGTTATAACGACTAACCACCATACATCTTATCGCTTAAAGCAATGAGGCATTATTTTAAACCTTATTATAGTCTATGAACGATTGTTTTGTCTCTCGTCCGCGTCCCTTGACTTTTGACATTGCGTATTTAGTGCGTCATTTGACCATTCATACGTATCATCGTGTCATTGTTTTTATTAATTTTAGTTTTGACCGTGTATTTTAACGTCACTATGTCGCAAAAAAGATGAAGGTGTTTAATATAGAAAAAAAATCACACATTATATGGAGATTAGAAAATGGCGAGTCTAATGGCGAAATTGCAAAAGAATGTGGGGTCTCACACTCCACTATATCAACAATTTGGAAGAATAAGGATAAAATAATAGCTCTTTTTAAAAACAATTCTTTGAAAATTAAACTACTGAGGGCATCTGCGCATAAAGTTATAGAAGAAGCTTTATTTAAATGGTTTCAACACCAGAGAGCAAACAACGTCCCAATAAGTGGTCCGATCTTGCAACAAAAAGCCAACGATTTCGCTCGGCTTATGGGAAAAGAAAATTTTGATTGCTCATCATCTTGGATACAACGTTTCCGTGCTCGTCATAATATTGTGGCAGGAAAAGTTTGTGGTGAAGCTGCTAGTGTTCCTGAAAGTGTGACGGACTAGTGGCTATCTCATAAATGGCCTGCACTGTGCGAAGGATACAATCCAGAGGAAATTTTTAATGCGGATGAAACTGCACTGTTTTTTACTTGACTCCTGATAAGACGCTTAAATTCAAAGGGAAACAATGCAAGGGTGGGAAGTTGTCTAAAGCAAGAATTACAGTATATGCGAATATGACTGGATCGCGTAAACAAAAACTTTTAGTAATCGGAAAAGCTAAAAAACCGCGTTGTTTTAAGAACATTAATTCATTACCTGTAACATACAAAAACTACACTAGGTCTTGGATGACATCACAGATTTTTGAAAAATGGCTTCGAAACTGGGATGCACAATTGAAATCAAAAGTTAACAAAATTCTTCTCTTAGTAGACAACTGTCCTGCTCACCCTGTCGTTCCCAATCTAAAATGCATAAAACTTGTCTTTTTGTCACCCAATGTCACCCTCTGTTTTACAACCCATAGACCAAGGAGTGACAAAAGCTCTAAAAACACAGTATAGAAAACTTTAAGTGCTGCAAATGCTTCAGAAGGTTGAAAACGGCGAAAATACAAAAAGTATTAGCATTCTGGATGCAATTTTAATGATATCAGAAGCTTGGGAAAAGATAGCAGACCAATATAGTCAACTGCTTTCGCCATGCAGTTTCAAAGATCTTTCTGCATCAGCAGAAGAGGACGATGATGATATTCCGCTTGCAAGACGACTTCAGTCTCCAACAGATAAAGAGGACAACATACCTCTAGTTCAATTGGCTGCTCAGTTAGCCACACAACCAAGAATTGAAATAGAGGAGTTCATAGGAATAGATGACAATGTTGCCGTGTGTGCCTCAGTTACTGATGAAGAGATTTTAGCAAAAACCGAAAGTAATCACAACACTGACGAAAGGAACGAAGACCAACTCGAGCAGTTTCAACCAACAACACTATGCGAGGCTATCAACACTATCACAACTCTACAAAAATTTATCGCTTTTAACGAAGAGTTTAATTCTGATGTTAACCAAGAAATTTTAATGAAAATGAAACGAAAAATGCAAAATACATTTAAAATTCAAATTTAGAAAAAACAGACCAAAATGAACGATTACTTTAAAAACTAATTGCACGAAAGTAACGTATTTTTAAAATACATTTCTTGTTCATTTTTTTTTTAATTTTATTTGCATACCACTTCGTACAGCGAATACCTATTTATTACGTTTATTAAAATTAAATACATACATAATATGCACATTCATATTGCATATTCAAATTTTGTACATATATACTTATGTATATTGCTTATAACAACTACCGCTTATAGCGTCCGTAATTTATGGTCCCTTCAATGTCGTTATATCCGGTTTCCACTGTATATTCGAAGTTTAAAAAAAATTGCAATTTTCAAATACAAATTTTCAGAAAATTTGTAAATTTTCAAAAAGAATCGAAATAATTCAAGTTTTCAATAAAAGTCGAAGTAGTATTAAAAAAAATCAAAATTTTAGGAAAGGTCGAAGTTTTTGAAAAAACTTTAAAGATTCAAAAATGGTTCAGTTGAAATACGAAAACGGTCGAAATATTTTTTAACGCATCGAAATGGCTCGTTTTAAAAGTCCATTTTTTAATTTTTTTTTTTTCATGAATTTACAGTTATTTTGAAAATTGTAATTTAAAATTTATGACTTCTAGTAGTTTGTATTCTTTTTTAAATATATTGCGTTTTTTGAAAATTTTGACTTTCTTTTAAATTGTTAACCTTGTTGAAAATATCTATGTATCTTGTTTTTTCAAAATGACCACCTTTCTTAAAAATATTGACCTTGTCTTTAAGTTCTGACTTTTTCTCGAAAATTTAGTTTGCAAAATGTCGACTTGTAATTTTGACTTATTTGAAAATTTCGAATTTATTATTTATTTCGACCTTTTTCAATATTTCGACATTCCTTGAACCTTTCTTGAAAATTCCTACATTCTCTGAATAATTTCATTTCTTTAAAAAACTTCGACTTTTTTGTTCGAACTTTGGACTTTTTCGAAACTTTACACTTTCTCAATCTTGGCTTTTTTAAAAATTTCGACTTTGTTGGAAATTCCGACTTTTTTCAAGTTCTTAACTTTTTGAAAATATCTATGTATTTAGTTTCTTCAAAATGACCACTTTTTCTAAAAATATTGACCTTTTCTTAAACTTCTGACTTTTTCTCGAAAATCTAAATTTTCTGCAAAATGTCGACTTGCAATTGTGACTTATTTGAAAATTTCTAATTTATTATTGATTTCGACCTTTTTCAATATTTCGACATTTCTCGAACCTTTCCTGAAAATTCCTACATGCTCTGAATAATTGCACTTCTTTAGAAAACTTCGACTATTTTGTTCCAAATTTGGACTTGTTCGAATATTTACAGTTTTTCAACTTCGGCTTTTTTGAAAATTTCGAGTTTATTGGAAATTCTGACTTTTTTAAATTGTTAACCTTCCTGTAAATTTCTATCTATCTACTCTTTTTAAAATGACCACTTTTCTTGAAAGTATTGACCTTTTCTTAAAGTTCTGACTTTTTCTCGAAAATTCAAATTTTCTGGAAAATGTCGACTTGCAATTTTGACTCATTTGAAAATTTCGAATCTATTATTAATTTCGACCTTATCAATATTTCGACATTTTTCGAACCTTTCCTGAACATTCCTACATGCTCTGAATAATTTCACTTCTTTAGAAAACTTCGACTTTTTTGTTCAAAATTTGGACCTTTTCGAAAATTTACACTTTTTCAACTTCTTTTTTTTTAATATTTGGACTTTGTTGGAAATTCGGACTTTTTTGAAAATTTCGACTTTCAAATTTTCGACATTTTTTAAAGTTTTGATTTTAAAATTTCAATTCTTTATCAAAAGTTCTTGTTTATTACCTTGTAAATTTTGCCTCTTTCAAGGTTGTTTGTTCTGAATTTTGATTATTTTCAGAAAAAATGATTTTAATTTTGATGGAACGGACTGGTCCTTCGTAATCTTCAAAAATTGAAATACAAATCTTGTCCCCTGAAACCAAGAAACATTAAAAAACACAACAAAGTTTGCTCTAACAGGTTTCGATACATAGTTGGGTTTGTTAATCTTTCTTGGTTGCTCTAATGCGTTTCAATAAAGAATTGTGTATTTTAATCTTTCCTGGTTTCAGGGGACAAGATTTGAATTTTAATTTATGACTTTAATTCTAAGACTACTTTTTTAATTGAAAATTTTGACTTTTCTGAAAGTTCGTCTTCCTTTTTTCCGAACCTTGCTATTTTTGAAAATTTTCAGTTCTTTTAAAGTTCTTACTTTTTTTCAGACTTTTTTTAATTTTAACTATGTTTCTTAGTGTTGATAGGCTTCTATTTCAAAATTTCGTCCTTGAAATTTCGACTTTTGTAAAGACATTTTGAATTTTTGATCTATAGTAGTTTTTTTGAATATTTTAACCGCTTTGAAAATTTTGACTTATACTTAAACACTTCCACTTTGTTTAAGATATCGTCTTTTTCACAAAAATTCTAACATTTTCTGAAAATTTTGACCCTTTTAAAAATCGAAATCTTGATCCTTTTTACCGAAAGCTTTAAGCATTTATATAATCTCTTTAAGTATTTCTTTTTTTTTTATTTGGTCGCCTGAAAATTTTAACAAGAATTTCGACTTTTTTCACAAGTTCCACTTTTTTCTAAATTTGCTTGTTTTTATGAAAAATTCGATTGAAAAAATTAGTTTTTTTGAAAATTTAATCAATTTTTGAAAATCTCGACATTTGAAAATCGTCATTCCAGAATTTTACTCGAAATTTGAAATCCTTTTATTAAATTTCGACGTTTTTAGAATATTTTTTGAAAAAGATCAAATTTTTTTAAAAATTTAGATAAATTTAGGTTTATTAAAAATTCGACTTTTTATTTGAAAATTTTGGTTTTATCTGAACCCCATTTTTTTAGAAATTTTTGGTATCTTGTCTGAAATCTCGACTTTTATTTTGAAATATCAGCGATTTTAAAAAAAATTATAATCAGTTTTTATATATTTTGGGTTTTTTCTCTAATATTTTGACGTTAATCCCTAAATGTTGCCCTTTTTTATCAAAATGTTGAGTTTAAATCTCGTAATTTTCATAGTATTTTGCTGTTTAAAAATTACGTTTTTTATTAAATGTTGCCTTTTTTTCTCTAAATTTCAGGAATATTAAAATGTTTTATTAATCTTGACATAAGGCAGTACCTATAACTAAATATTTGGTTACCTCTCTGTAATTGTAAATTTCATAAAAATAATTGTAAAACAAATTTGATCTTTTTAACATTTTTATAGACCTTAAATAATAGAAAAATTCGAACCATGAAATAGTAGCCTAAGCGTAAGTTACACCTTTGCTTTTATTCTAAATATTGACTATTTACATATATCGTTTAACAATGAAAATACTGCTACATTAAAAAAAAATCATTCTACTAGACAAGTACCTGCACATATTGGAGCTCTTTGCATCGAACATAGAAGTTTTGAACATATTGACGTACTCTCGGATCACGAAAACAACATAAAAGTGTGAAAGCGTTGACGGCCGAGTAATAAGTCGCTTGATTTAAAACTTTCAGGATCGTGTTTTCTTTGTTTCAAATTTTCAATTGTGGAGCGTCGTATTTGGCCAACTTTTTATCGAAAGAAACTTTCCACTCCGCTTTTAACGTTAAAAATTTAATTTCCAAAACTTATACATTTTTTCGTACTTAAAGATTAAATAATGTAAAGCTGGCGAGGGATGATATGTGCCCTATTGGCAGAGAAATTCTCATGTGCCGGCGTGGCGCGGCGTCAGCCCCAAATATAAAACAATAAGATTTATGAAAATGCACCGCAGACAAGAATAGCGACGTATTCAAAAAATCATCAAAAATTCATCAGCCACTAAAACCGTGCTGTAACATTCCGTGCATAAAGACCGAAGGATCGTTTAGAAAAATTTCAATATTCGGTCATAATTTCATCCAGACAGGAGTGAGAGGGGAAGCGTTAGAGCGAGAGGATCCTCGAAATTACGAGGAGCTTCAAGTAACCTCATTAAGCTAATGACGTGTGCTTGGGCTCGCCTTTGATACATTTTATGCAAGTTGATGTCCACCGAGCAAATGATTTGATTTCTCCGGGAAAACTCACCTTATTACCTTCTCTTATCAACTGTTACGATCTATTTCCACGGCGACACCGTCTTCAATATTATCTCCGATCTCCTAGCGCGTTGTTCGGCATGCTACATTTGTGTTTTATTGTATATTAAGATATTCCTCCATCCCAAATGTTTTCCTCAATTTAACTCCAATTTTGAAAAGCTCCTTTAAGATAATAAAGAAAAAGTTCTGTGAGATTAAGAGATTCACTACCCAGCAATGAGTATTATGTTAACGAAAGTATTAGGATCTATTATTACTTGACCTAAAAGAGTTCTCTAAAGGTGGATACCCACCGAGAGCGTTCGTTTTTCTTAGTTTCGATACGGGCATTACATGCATGAGTACGGAACTATGTCAAGGAGTCACTTAAAATTTTTCGAAGTGAAAGTCGCACAAAAAAGAAGCGAAGATATTGTAGATTGCAATACTCTAGAGCGCACCACTCGAACCTCTGGATTTTCTTTTAAGTTTAATCCACTCGCAAAGGGCAACCCCATTATGTCTTCAAAGCACTGCGAGTAGGATGCGAAAACAAGGATAGATGGCGATGAACCGCCTTCTTAAACAAGTAATTCTTGCGGTAAATTCCTTTCGCTAACGAGAGTACCATAGCTTGGAACTTCTATAGAAAAAAGAATCTCCGCAAACAGAAGTCCTTACTGTGTTAAGCTGAACCGCATAGGAATTTGCTGTCTCCGACTGTCTTGTATGCCTCAAATATCTAGCCCGTGGGGGGATCAATCCTATTAGTTCCTGCGAGCATCTTCCATGATGGTACTTGCAGAAAAGAGGTAAGTCACCAACCATCCGCCTGTGCTCCATATATGTAATACTTCTATATGGCGTGTTATGTATAATCGCCACTGCAAAATGCTTTGTCAAGAAGGTGAGATGAAAGTATATGTCGCACTCTTTCGAGGACAAGCATTCTGGGCATGCGTTAGAAATCTTCATGATTTTGCGGATGTTTTGTTCAGGGAAGACAAATAGCAACGTTCTGGCATAATTAAAATAACAATACAAACTGTTAACTACTAAATTTAACACAGGACAAAACGGAAAGAAAAATACATACAAAATATCGTAAACACGTACACCAAACCAAACTAAATAACTCGTAAGTAGAATAAAGACTATCCAGTTAGTTTCCGTGTTTTCCTATTAAAAATATATTTACCAGTTACTTTCTGACCAACATTAAATATCATGAAAATATTTATTACACATTCATTACAAAAATCAAGGTAACATTTAATTAACTTCTTTATAGCGGGAACAGATGACAAGATGGGCGGGAACACTAATAAATAAATTACAACAATAACAACTGAGGAGAAGAGGGATATTTGAAATAAACTTTGGGATTGGTTAATATATTCTGTCCTCGAAAAAGACAAACATATATATCCATCGCGCCTTTTTGACACAAACTAAGGGACAAAACACGCCTTATAGAAATATTATATATATGCAATGCTCTAGTGTTTCGAAAGAATCAGTCAAACTCTCGTCAACAATTAGACGAATCGCTCGCTTGTCAGAGTGACCATTTTTGCTAAATATTAGTGGAACTTATTTAGTAGTTTAGCTGCTAATGATCTGCTTTTGCACATTTAGAAGCTAATTTATGTAGCCCAGATCATATCATGTTTGCAGAACTTTTGTTGCAACTAGTTCACAGTTTCTTTCACAGATCGATAGGTAGCGCTATATGTAGAAATCACATTGACAAAGTCCATTAATTTGTAAGTGTATACTTGCCGGAACATTTGCCAGAATTCGAGTTAGGTATGCCTATCTGACGAGATTTAATAATATCTTCCAAACTCTGAATCTGATAAATGTTGAAACCAATTGGTCTGTCAATTAAAATAAAGCATCTGACAAAGTATCAGTTGCTGTTCAACGAAATATTCTAGGAGAATGGTAATTAATTTAGCTCCTTCATGTAATTTTTATTGACCAGATTTAAATTTAATCTGCAATGTTTACGATGTAATAGCTTCTTTCAAAAATTACCAATCTGATACGAATTGCATGAAGGCGATTAAATTAAAATAGAGGAGTATCACGAACAGATATTAGCAATTTTCAGTCGTCAGTTCTAAATTTAAGAATCGAGCAGAATTGCATAACTTAAGGCCATATATTTCTAGATAAATTTCCTCCTGGGAAACAGAAAATTCTGCTAGAATATAAACTAGTTTTCGTGATGATGGATTAGATAACACAGTAATTATTTTCAAGATCTTCTTTGATAAGCTGGAAATTAATTGGTTCGCAAAACATTTATGTGAAACTTCCATGATTTCCAGCTTGTTCGGTTAATTAAAGCTAAATTTCCTTCTAAACGTTTAGTTTAAAGCGCTTAAAACCTTCGAGTTAAAAAGATTTCAGTCCACACGAGATCGATCTTAGCTGGGTTCAACTAAAATTTATTATCTTTCTTAATGGCTCAGAACTCCTTTTGGGTCGCTCTCCATTTTAATTTTTTATAATGTAAAGGACGTTTAATTGCCGATTTGGGCTTTGATCAAAGAATTTACATTAAAAGCGATCCGAACACGCATACTACAGCCCTGATACTGAATTGCAGCCTTCTAGTGTAATTAGCCGTTTCATAAAAGGTCCAGGCATTTTATGAAGCGCTGCCAAATACTGAAATGAATAAGTGTTACTCCAGAAGATTGGAAATTTTAGACGTTTCATGAAACGCCGATGTGTACTTTTGGCTTGATGAAAACTTTTAAAATTACGCCAACTGACTGATTCATTAGATTTAGAATTAAATTGATAATTACATAAGAGTTCTATTTTGAGAAACCATGACGAAATATTTTAATGCAGCATCTAAGAAACATTATAAAGGTTTGTTAACTTATAAAGTTGTAAACAACAAGTTTGTTACGAACCAGGAGCGCTCTGCTAGGGGAAGATTTTGGATTGGTTTTCTCATCCTTTAAACGGTCGATTTTTTCAAATGTTCTACCTTTATTTCTCCTTCCGAAGACGTGGGTAACACAAATGGGATATTCACTTCGGCACCGGTGCAATTTCGATTAAAACACTTTATTATAATTAAAGACAATCACAAAAAACAATCATTAATTTGACCAGTTTTTATTTTAAAACTCATTATCGTGTAAAAGTTTACTTCGAGCTAGTAATCTTCTAATCTTCGTAAAGCAGCCAAAGAGATAAAATGGCTAGAAAGTTCTCAGGTAAGATGAGGCTTAGTTCTGGAAGGCGACGTAGAGCAAAGATAGCTTTATTAATTAAACTTTAGTGCTTGTGAAACATCATACGTAATCGGAATTTTCCATATAAATTAACGAAACCATTAAATTTAAATGTCGGAAATTTTCTCAGTCATTTGCTTGACTCACCCCAGGATTCCTTCTGAGTTTTGGAAATTATGCGGACAAGTCGCAAGGCGATAACGGCTCAAGTTGCAAACAACAGAGGGTTGTATTACGGCCAACGGCCGACTAACACTTGTTATTATCCACACCGGCTTGCAATTTAAAACGGGATTCAAATAATTAACGGATTAATGCTTTCGGACAGTCAGCTATAAAAACCACTTGTCCGCAATATGCCCGAGAGCCTTCGATATTCGAGATTTCATTAATACACCTTTTTCAATTAGAAAGGAAAACAGTTTTAATTACCTAAGTATTTGTAGCACTGAGAATTTGTTTTTAATTCTTTCAGTTTCTCTCATGTATTCACAAAGCTCAAAGCATTTATAATAGGCATCGAAAAATAACTCTTGAATTTTAGCCACTTTATAACATTTGCTATCATTTCTTTTCAAAGGATTCCGCACTGTTTACGATTTCACATTAACTTTCTTTTCCGAATCATTATCGCTATTGGACGGTTTTCATATGAAGCATAGACTTCTTGATGGTCTCGGAGCCGAAGGTATCATTTAATGATCTGCATGTGTTTTAGGTATGACTTCAACAATGTTTTATTTCTCTCGATTGCAAGTTGAGACGCGGCTGTCGCATAATATAGTAATATTGAAAATGTTTGGTGTCAGTGACATCCTGAAGAGTTTAAATTATGAGTTGAATTTGTTTAGGGTAACAGTATCAGTTGAAATTAATGAAATTATGACTGAGAAACTTTGTATAATTGTTTCTACAAAAATATAACAAACAGTCGGCCTCCCTCCCCCTTTTCCCAAAAAAAATTATAACCCTGCAATAAATAACCTTATATAACCTTAAGTTTAAAAAAATGTAATAACTGCCCAGATAGAAGAATTTTTGATCGAAAGCTATTTAACAATTTCACGAACGACTATGTTACAATATAAAACGTCACCGACGAATTCAACATGACAAATTTATCGGAAATATATACACCCGACCAATATTTATACAAAAGGATTAATGAAATCTATGTTTTTAGGCAGTCACTTAATTTAGAGGGAATTTCATTAAATTTACACAATCAATTGCCATATTTGCTGTGCGGTTTGGCATGCAATGGAAATCAAATACAACCAGAATTTCCAGATAAATATTACCGCTAATTTGATAAGCAACGTTTAACTTGGGCTGAATTAATCAGAATTACTTTCGTAACTACATCAAAACATATTTTTTTCTTTTGCAAAAGTTCGAATTCAGAGGCAAAATTTACAATTTTTATGTGGTTTTTCATTTAGATTTTATTTTATCCATTTAAACTGGAGCTGGTGAGAATAAAGTCGAAATTTTGCTCCACTGTAGACTTCGTCTGTGGAATCAGATATATGACTACCTTTACAACTGAAACGGAACGACTTAACGGAAAGAAGGCTCAAAATAGAGTTTTTAAATTTCTTAAATTGACGAATCAATTTGTTTTAGTATTTTCATTTTCTTCTGGTTTTAAATAACACCCAGACGTAGTAGATTGTTGTTAAACAACGATAAAATGTTACTGTCGGTCAAACACAGTTTCCCATTTTATAAATTTAGTTTGAAAAAATGTAATACAATCAGCTATACTCAGTTTTAAAGGGTTTATGCAGATTACAGAATGATGTTTTCTTCAAATTCGTTCATACGATCATTTGTATATTAAACTGCCTAACGAATCTCCCGCTATACCGAGTTATTCACGACATACGACACGGAAGATTATGCCCACGCTACTTTATTTTAAAATTATATTGTTTTCAGGATAGATAGGGATCCATTGGCGGTACATTTTTAAGTTTAGTTAAGTTTAGTATAATGTTCAAAACGTCCCAAAAACACAAAAAAGGTATCAAAACTGTATTTTTTTTAATGAAACACATTTTTACATTTTTGGATTTTAAGATAAAAATAAAAGGGAGTTTTACTAAGGTTTACCTCAGCTAAAGCTTAAGGATTTTAAGATATTTTGATTTATGTGAAAATGTAGTAAGTAACAATTAAACATTTAAATTCTACGTATTTTTTCTATTAAAACCAAATTTAGGTAAAGTTCTTGATTGATTAATTAAACTTTGTGTGGTACTGTAAAAAATTGATTAGGCTTTACGGGTGTCCAAAATTTGAGACCAAATAAGTTTTAAACGCTGGTAACTTGTTTATTTTAAATGGAACATCATATATTTTATGTCAACATCAGTTATAGAATTTACTTCTCCATCGAATATTACTTGACTTCCCCATGGCTAACTAACTGTTCACGTTTTCACGGAAAAGGCACATTTTCAAAATGAAAACCGATTTTAATTTCAATATATATCAAGTCAACTATGACATTTCCAAAAGACAGAACTACTTGCAAAAAACAACATATTAAAGCATAGACGTAGGCAGGATTTCGCTCAGGGAGGGGCAAGAATCATTTCGAAACATTGAACAATAATAAAATCAGAAAACGTTTGGAATGAGCCTGCTCGTATGTATATTTTTATTAATTAAAACAACTTACTTACATGAACTGGGGGATCGAATTTTAGGATTAAGTTTGAAATTTGGAAATAGAACCGAACTATGAGGAAACAGTCAGAAAATTAAATCTAAAATAAAAACCGAACTTTTCAGAAAAAATCGAATTTTGTGAAAAATGTGACAATTGCCAGACTAATTTTAAGTCGAAATTAAAAAAAAAGTCAGTTCTCAAAAATAATTTTCTCAGAATTTTTAATTTTTTTCAGTTTTGTCATATTCTTGAAACTCACAAAATATCTTTTTCGCGAAGTTTTCTAAAAATGTTATTCTCAGAATATTCAGATTTTTATTAACGCGTCAATCCAATTATTCCAATTTCGAAAAAAGGCGAATTTCTAAGAAAATGTCCAATAGTAAGTAGAAATGTTCAAAAATATCGCAGTTTTTCAAAATTTCCAAATTTAATTTTGGAAAAATCAAAAAAAATAAATTTTTAGAAAAATCCGGGAGTATAAAAATGGCTTTTGAAAAAATAAAGATTTTTGAAAAATACCGTTGAAATATCGAGAAAAAGGTTGAAATTTCTAGAAGAAAAATAAAAATTTAAGACAAAGTTAGTTTTGAGGGCAAAAGTAGAATTTTAAAAACAAAAATTAAAATACAGAACTTGTCCCCTGAAACCAAGAAAGATTAAAAAACACCACAAACATTGCTCTAGAGCAAGTTCTGCATTTCAATTTTTAAAGATAACCAAGGGCCAGTCCGTTCCACCAAAAATTTAAGAACAATTTCAAAAGAGACGAATTTTTGGGAAAAAAAACCAATAAAAACCTAACCTTTCGGAAATGCTTAAAAAGTGTTAAAAATTCGAAAAAAGTCCATTTTTAAATGTCGAAATTTGTAAAATATAGACGCAATTTTCAGAAACAGCTGAAATTTTGAGAAAATTTTCTACTGTATGTAAGTGGAGATTTTCAAAATCATAAAATATCGCATTTTGAAGTACAAGTTAAAGTTTTCAGAATCAAACAAATTTTGAGAAATATGAAATGTTCCGAAATTTAAATTAAAAACGAAAACACAAAATCAGAAAAAATTGAATATCAAAAAAATTGACTTTGAAAAACAAAATAATGATTTTTAAAAGATACCGAAATGTCCTCATTACGAAAGCGACTAATTTCGGGAAAAAAACAATTTTGGGAAACTTGGAATTTTGAAAAAACCAAATTCAGAATAAAAACCCAACTTTTCGGAAAAACTCGAAAATGTTAAAAATTCTAATAATGCCAAAATATTTCCAAAGGTCAAATATTCCAAAAAAATTCGCAATTTTCAAAAACATTTTTCTCAACATTTTTACTCCTTTATCCTAATTTTGACATAATATTTAAATTTCAATAAAGAAATTGAATCTATAAGAATATAAGAAATCTTTTTCTCGAAATTACCCGAAAATATTTTTTAACATTTTTAATTGTTGATAACATTCCGATCTATGGAAAAATAGACGAATTTTGAGGAAACCAAAATTTCAAGGAAAATCCAGTTTTGAGGAAAAAGTCGATAGTTCCAGGAACTAAATATCGGATTTTGAAATAAATGTCCAAATTTCGAAATTAAGGCGAAATATGAAATGGAAATTTCTGGAGTCAAATTTAAAAATGTCGAAATTAATAAAAAGGATAATTATTAAGTAAAGTATGCAAGTAGAATGCAACCTAGACTACAAATTCATGCATCCCTCCAGGGGTGTATAGTAAATCTAGGCGTGTTACACGCCTGGAGGGCTGCTTGAATTTGTAGTCTAGGTTGCATTCTACTTGCATACGACATTGTTGGCGATGGCCATAGTTTCTCTATGAACCAATAGGTGACAGTAGTACTAGGAAGTCACACGCTTGAAGTGCGTAAATTCTTTACTACTTACTTGTGGGAACATTTGTTAGCATTCGAGTTGAACATACCAAACTGACGAGATCTAACAAAATCGAAACCGGTATTTGGTTTCCAAACTTCGAATCTAATAAATGTTCAAACCTATTGGTCTGTGCTTTAGAATTAAATAAAATGACAGAATTTTGACAAAAAAAATGATTTTTGGAAAGAAGTGTTCAAAAAGTAGCATTTATAAAATGGAGATTTCGAAAAAGACAAATTTAAACTAATTTTAATAGAAACCGCTGAAATATCAAATTTTCGAAATAAAACGAATTTTGAGAAAGAAAACAAGCGAAATTTCAATTTTTAAAATTTGTTTTTTTCCTGGAAATTTTTTTTTGAAAAACCGAAACGAATTTAAAAATCAAAAATTCGAAATTTTAATAAAAAGATCAAAACTTTGAGAAAAGGGTCGAACTTTAATAAACACTCAAAATTCTTTTAATGGTAATTTTGGGACAAGGATGAATTTCAAGAAAAATGAAATTTCGCGAATTTTTTTTGACTGCTTGAATCATAGGCGGGCATGATCGAAATTTTGAGAAACAAATTAAAATTTCCAGATAGTTGTACTTCAATTGGAAACACTTTCAAGATCGATCCAATTTTCAAGAAAAAGGTAAATCTTGATAAACAAATCGAAATTTGCAGAAATCCAAAATTTAAAGAAAAGTCGAAATTTTAGGAAAAAAAACAAATTTTGCGAAATGGTAAAATATTGAAAAACCAACAATAAATTTTGAGATTAAAATTCAAAATTTTGAAAAAAGGGAATTCTAACAAAAAAAAACGAATGTTAGAAATATATTTGAAATTTTAAAAGAAATTTATGAAAAAAAAAACGAATTTCCAGAAATAAATCAAAATTTCGAGAAAATGTCGATATCTTAAAGAAGGATTAATTTTGACAAATGAAATTTTTTTAGAAAAAGTCTCCCCAGTTGAATATAAATTTTCGTTTGGCTGCATGAGCCAGAGGGAGGCAAGTGCTCTACCCTGCCCTATTCTAGCTACGCCTATGGATTAAAGGGAAAAGCATTTAATAATCATCACTTAAAATTTAAAATGTTATAGTTTTAATGTATTCGATAGAGAATTGAATTTTTCAACTGGCGCTGACATAAAATATAGGATGTTTTATGTAATATGAACAAATTATTAACGTTTTAAACTTCTATTTATTTAGTTATCTTTTTTGGACACCCTACATAAGCTACTCAATTTTTTACATGTGTGACACAATTAGTAATCTCAACCAAAATTTGGATCTAATAGCGAAAATAAGTGTAGAGAATTTAAACGCTAAAATTCTTACTACATTCTGACAAAGTACAAAATATCTCCAAATCCATACCCACTTTTATTTTGACAGTAGAATCTGAAAACGTAAAAAGATATAGAGCGTTCTAGTGAAAGAAATTAAATTTTCATATTTTTTATGTTTTTTGGACACTCCATGCATCCCCAAAAGAAAACTTTTTTTAAATCAAAATAATGCATGCATAATCTTTCCTGTCGTGAATAACCCGGAATATTACGTAACAAGGTTGCACCTTATCGCTTTAGATGACACTGTCAGAGCAGTATATTAAAAGAATCCTAGGTGCAAAGTCACTTTAAGGTTATAGCCTATTGTTAGTTGTCGCAGTCAGATCATTTATTTTATGGACAGAAAATGGAGAAAGTTTACTTATTCTTTCTGGATATATTATTAGTTTGGAAGTAGCGGAAATGGTTTTCTAAGATAAAACATATCCTAGTAACAATCCCGTCTTGTAAGAAACATCTATAATAATTTTCGTCAAAATCGATTCAGTAATTGAGCTGTCAAAAGCAGATAAACAGGCAGACAACCAGAGAAAGGTAAAAAAAATAGAAAATTAATTAAGGAAATTAGGTTATACAATGCCATCCAAGTTAAAACAGTATAAACAAAAGTTAAAAGATTCTGTAGAAATGTTTCCTGTTTCAACTATTTTCTGAAAATTTCGTTTTCTATTGTCAAAATTTAAGGCTAAACTTGACCTTTTTACTTTTTTCAACTTCCTAACATCACAATTTAAGTTGTAAGGCCGTGAAGATTCGTGGCCTGTTGTGTGCAATGCGCCGCATTAAATAGTTCAGTAGCTGTTGCCGACCTTTTAAATAGTAAAAATACGTTTACGAGCGCCGCCGCCGCCGCCACCCGTCGAATGCAAATCTTCGAAATTGTCAGGTTGAGGGTCGGCAACTGCTAGTTCAATATTTCAGTCGCGTGGCGATGCCATTGTTGCTGTTCTATAGATGGAAAGTCTTGAGGTCGCCCCCGCTTAATTCCCCAAGAGGACGCGAAAGTCTGATAGAGCAGCTGCCAAACATGCACGCATTTTCCAAGCTTTTCTCCCGACTTTTACAAGATTTTTGTTAACTTCTTGATGCATTAGGGGGCGTCGAATCGATTTTATTTTTCAAACTTCAAATTTATTCCGGAAAGGTGGGTCGTGCCCGGACGATAGTTGGAAATTACTACTTGTTATGGAAATGTCTTTTTGTGGGACTTCGACTTACGCGACATCGCGTCCAAGAACACATATTTGGTGTTTCTCGCAACAATTTTACGGAAAAACTGTCCAAATTTAAAGGGAGTTTTAAATTTGCCAAACCAACTAATCAGCTGGTTTTGTTTTAATGTTTAATTTGTCTCTAGTTATAGCACTGTCGATTAAAGATACTTTCTCATTTATAAAAATATAATCCATCAGTAAGTACTTCAGGTCTAGAAGCACAGACTCGTCATTTGACTTGTTGATCAATGTTGTGGTCAGACCACAACATGCAAAATAGTAATGTAATAAAATTAACTTAATCAGCTATTCTTAGAGTTAAAGAGTTCATACATATTACATAATGATGCTTTATTCAAATTCATTGAGTCGGTCATGTGCTATCTAGAGAGAGTTTATTTGACAGTGCCACATAAATTGAATATTTGCGTAAAGAACTAACCAACTGAAAGCATGTAGTTAATAATTGTAAAAGGTTTTTACTAAACACTTAACTATTCTCTCTTTTAACATGAGCCTTCTTTAAAATGTGCGTTTAATAGTCGCAGAAGCAATTAAATTGTTACATGGTCAACGTTTAATTTATATAAGCCGCTGAAATATGTACATTATCGTTTAAACTGAATTAGTCCGCTCGAAAACTTACGAGCAATAAATAAAAGTAGACCGTAGGTGACCCGCATTTATTTAAATTTAGTCCAGTGCTTTTAAATTTAAATGTGCGATTTATCTTTGCATAAATTTGAAATCTCTCTAGTTAGTCGGACACACGATGGAGCTTTTATCAAAGCGGCGAATGAGGATTGCGAATGACAGGCAACAAAGGCTGCTGATTTCTCGGTAAGTTTCTAGTCGGAGAACATTAGAAGTAAGTAGTTCCCTTTTCAAGTTTAAAAACTCATTAAATTGTTCTTGGCCCGCTCGAAACAGCGCTCTACGTCAGTGAGTGATATAATGGACCGAAAGGAAACTAATACTAATCGATAGATTACGTTTAAGGAGAGAGATTAGTTGAGGTTGAGAGGCAATTTTTCAAAAGGTCGAATAAACACATTTCCCGCGGAAACGTTCATCTATCAACGCTTCCTGTAATAAGCGGCTGAGAGAGGGCAGCACCTCCGGCGGGCTGAGCTCAACCCAACAAATAATGGGATAGGTGTTCACTGAGCGAGTTATTTGCTCTCCAAAATTAGTGTGCACTCTCCCTCGTACAAGAGGAATGGGATGTGGAGGAGTAAACTGAAACTTACTGCACTGCCGTAGCGAGGATAATGGCCGTTGCACTGGCCTCCGCAGGCCTTAAATAAGTGTTTATTTTTATGTATAAAACGCTCCCAAGCCGCTACTATCTCTACACGTTTCCTGCCCTACTGCTCGCTGTTACTCCACAGCAGAAATAACCAACTAATTGTTCCACTCTTTTCCGAAATAACATAAAACCACAAAAGGTAATAAGTCGAGCTTGAGTGTTATCTTGGGGAATCTATTGTTAAATAAATGATTAATAAGTGGAGGCTCATGAGAAGATGCAGAAGCAGACATCGGCCCAAAAGTTATTACAAGATTATTTATTCTTCCTTAGATTTAATTTATTGAAAAAAGACGAGTAAGTTAAGAAATAGAAACGGTTACTCATGTGAAAAAAATAGGGAAAAAAACAAATGCTTTGAATAGAAGACCACATTCATCTGAAAATCGGTCAGATAAACAATGATGAGAAGGAAACTTCCTCATTATTTATAAAGAAGAAAGCCTCTATTAAAAAAAAAACTATTGAAAGAATTCCAGCATAATTTCTGCACACAAAATTTAAAGGTAAATAAAAAATTATTAAGAACATAGAAGAGAGTACACTGTAGTACAGAAAACTAAAGACCACGAAGTGTTTTTTTTTTGTATGCAAAGACGCGATATGAATATTTCTTCGCCGGAGCTCTCAGGTAATGAATGAATTCATAGTATTGACAAATTTGATTCTGTCGAAATCGCCCCCGAAACAAGAAAAAAACAAACAAAATAAGTCATACTCTTTAACTCAGCACTGGATGCTCTGTCCATAAAAAAGGTACTTATGGTAAAATTCGATATTGTCAGCGGTTTTCGAGTAAAATGCATTTTTATATCTCGATGTATTGAAAACACTCGCCCAAGAGTATCAGATGCAACACATAAGGGGCCGTTCATAAATTATGTAAGATATTTAAGGAAGGGAGAGAGGGTATAGAATTTAATATTACGTAAAATTTCAAATTAGAAATTTTACCACTTTCGCGCTAAGAAATGGCATTATTGGATAGCGCCATCTGTGCTTTATCTCTCTTTCTCAGTATTGAATCTTACAAGAATCATATGTTGTCAGTACTTCTAGACTTTCTACTATTTCGTTGTTGTTCTCGTTGATCGGGGATTTCCCTGTTACTTGAAATCTCAAAAATATACCTCATTTCCTTTTAGAATATTTATTTTATCTAACATGTCTGGATACTTACATCCACTGTTATTTAAAGCGTGGGTAGAAAGTTTCCCAGATAAAACCCCAAAGGTTTGTCAACAAAAGTCCAATTTATTCTGGACAACCAACAAAGAAGTTTTCAAAAATGATGACAATGCTTTCGGAAAATTTGTATCTCAAAAAATAAATTATTTAAAATAGCTTGCTGCTAAGAAAAGAAACCAACATGCTCGGTTTTTTTTTAAACAGGTTAGTTGGCACTTTAATTCTAAATTTTTTTGTTCAAAATATTATTATCAATATTTTAATAATATTTTTAAGTAATTGTTATATGTAAAATTCTATTTAAATATACTTATAAGTTACGCATATTTTGTTGTGTATGCTTAGCTATAATCAAAATCACTTCTTACAGCAAAATGTGTCTGGTGGACCGCTTGCTTTGATGGACAAAAACTCAACAGATTCTTCTGTCGCATTATGCACTAGAGAAGTCGATATGGTGCACAGATTGATTCCAAAAGAGGCGATTCCTGATAAATCACAATTAACATGTCATCCTACTCCAGCACAAGATGCAATTGAAAAAAAAATTTCATTGGTGGAGAGTGAATTAAATACAAGTATTTTACGTCGGGATTCTGGTCTTGGAGGACTCAAGATCAATCAAGAAATCACTAAATTGTAAAAAAAAAACCTTGGTGAAGCTAAAAAACAACTTGCTAATAAAAAACGAAACGCTGAATATCAAAAAAGTTTCAGAAAAAAAAAGACAGGCATTGATAAAAGATGTTATTAAGAATCCAGTTGTAAAACGACAATTAAATGTGCACGAGACAGTGGTCGCCCTCGTTTGGAGGAAGCTAACCTGAGCTGTTGAAAGTTTTAGCAGAAATTGCGAGCTTTGAAGTTGGTGCAGATGAGAAACGCCGAACTGAAATGGTAAGAAACTGTAGAACTCTAGAAGTGCTACGTATCTTCGTCTTTTACCTAGATGTTCTACTACAATTCAAGGAAAAAAACACGTATTAACAGTTCCGGTAAAACTGGCGAGAGCAACAAATGATGAACACAAAAGCCATCCCGATGATAAATTTTGCAATGCTTCTATCCGGGCTATCGAGTCTCTCGCCTCCATGCTTGGGCCTGCTCAGGTTTTCTTCTTGTCACAGGACGACAAAGCGCGCATTCCAATTGGTAAAACTGCTGTAGAAAAACAAGCACCCTTTCTGATGCATATGTAATATCGAGTACGACTACCAGATCACGACTGGATGGTGGCAGAAAAACATAAATTAATACCTTCAGTATATGCTGGCATTGAAATTAATACTGATAGAATGGGCAAACCTGAAGCAGTGCCATACAGTGGACCTACGTACGTTGCAATCAGATCAGGAAAACATTCATCATATCGTCTGCACGCACTCATAGCATCGATCTAGAACATCTTCTGGAGCTAGCAGAAGTTCAATCCCTGGCCAAAACAGATTATAATAATATAAAACCAGTTATAATCATGACTGTTGACGGAGGACCTGATGAAAATCCACACTTTCCTCAAGTCATCTCTCATGCTGTTTCCCACTTTCGTAAATTTGATCTTGATGCTATATTTATTATCACTAACGCTCCCGGAAGAAGTTGCTTCAATCGAGTAGAGCCTAAAATGGCTCCATTGAGTCATCAATTATCTGGACTTGTCTTACCGTATGATTCTTTTGGTAATCATCTTGATGATCAGCGACGTACAATTGATAATGAACTTGAACCCAAAAATTTAAAAATGGCTGGTGATATTTTAGCGCAAGTATGGAGTAAGTTAATTATTGATGATAAGCCAGTTGTTGCTGAATACGTAGATCCTGGTAGTGATAATATTGATAGAAGTTTAGTGGAATGGACTCCTGATTGGTACTGTAGACATGTAAGAGAATCTCAGTATTTACTGCAAATTAGCAAATGCATAGAATTCAAATGCTGTGGAAAATTACGAAGTAATTTGCGAATGATATTACCAGATGGATTTATTCCACCACCTTATCCTCTTCGACAAGCGCAAACTTTAGATATACCACTTCTTAAAGACCAAGCAAATGCTAATTTTTGTCCTTTGTTTGTGCAATTATCTCTAAACATTGAAATTCCTAGCCACCCAGATTTTATTTTAACATCACACGACTTTTATTGTCCTACGGTTCAAACGCAATTGATTGCACGTACATGTCCAACATGTGGATTGTCCTTTGCATCAAACAAAAATGTGAAAATCCATCGTCAATCAGTTCACAAGTACCAGTGTGCTCGTACTGACAATTTTCATCCTATTAAATTATTGCGTCGTCGTGCTGGACAGAGCCTGTGTCTTACATCATACAATAATAATACCCATGATATAGAATGGTACGACAATGAAGATATTGATATTGAAAAAATTGAAGAGCTTCAAGAGAAACAAAAGGAATCAGTCATTCCGGTAATTGAATCAATATCTGAATGGTTAGTCAGTCCATGGATAAATAATAATTAGAGTTTTGATTTATTATCTAGTTTTTTCAACACCTTAAGTTTTACTAAACTAATTCTGGTCAAAACTGTGATAGGTTGATAAGATTAATGTTATTCAAGTGAGTTAATGATGTTTACAATAATAAAGATGATAATGCATACATTTCTTACGAAATTTTCTTATTAAGGGGTAGGGGGAAGTAGTTGAAATCTTATGATGTCTTATAATAGGGGTAGAGGGGGTCAAAATAACCCTCAAAACCTCTTACGTAATTTATGAACGGCCCCTAATTGGCATTGAAGTGAAAAATGAAATTTTGAGTTTACCTAATTATTAAAATATTGAAGTTTTTCGCTAAATTTTGATATAAAAGTTAAAACATGAATATTTATCAAATAATAATAAAAAAAGTCCCAAAATGCTCATTGTATTCATAAAATTTTGGCTTCTCTTTAAAAAAATTAGTGTTTAAATTTGAAATGTAAACCTTTTTCTAGTGATGTCGAATTAAAACTTGACTATTATTTCAAATTTTCCAGTTCTAATTTATTCTATTTATTTTTTCTAAAATCTTAAACAGTTTCAAATTTCTAAAAAGGTTTTCTTTATAAGTCCAGAGTTATCGAAACCCCACATTTTTACTAAACATTTCGGGCTTCAAATATTCAACGCTTTTCTTTAAATTTACAGTAACAATTTAAATTAGTTTTTACACATTAATCAATCAATACATTTAAAAAGTCTTTAGGGGTTAAACCCAAAACCCAAAACCCAAAAGGATTTTAAAATTGGAATATGAAAATTAAAAATCGAAATTCCGAAAAAAAATCAAACTTGAATTTTTGACTTGAAAATTTTGAGAGAAAGTAACAGATAAAGTTCTACATTTTAAGTTTAAAGTGGACATTTTGAGATTAAAGTTGAAATTTCGAGGTAAGGTCGAAATTTCGAAGTTGTAGTAGAAGTTCTGAGAATAGGTATAGTCGAAGTTTCGAAAGAAAGGCTTTCAAGATTCAACTTTTCATTTAAGATCTTTTAAAAAAAGTAGAAAATTTGAGTTTAGAATTTAATATTCCTTCCCAAAATCGAATTAAATAGCAAAACTCTAAAATGAAAGTTGCAATTCTAGAAAAAACTTTTTTTTTCAAGGCCGAACTGTAAATTTCTACTGAAACCACTATTTTGAAAAAATAGCAATTTCGAAATTGAAATGGAGATTTGAATATTATTAAAGAGGTTAATTGAGATTTCGAGGGTATATTTAATATTCTGTGCAAACACTTTAAATTTACCTACAAATATTGATATTCTGAATTTAAAATCAAACCTCCCATCTTTCTTTTTTGAAATGTGGAATTTAGAGATGAAATTTGGAGCTGTAAGGTTTGCAATTCGAGAAAACGCTATTAAATGTTAGGTTTATACTGCAAGTTTTTAATTTTTTAAAAAAAGTTTCGAGTTCAAAGTTCTTTGTACCGTCTTTGTTGTTAGAAACTTGTTTCACAACCCTACTTAAAATAGATATCTATCAATTTTACAAACTATGATTTTGGGTATATTGCTTGTAGCTTTGGATAGCTGATTATAGTATATGGCTTTTCTGTTTTTACGTAATACTTTAGACCCATTTGTTTTATTGCGCTTATCTGAACTAATATTATAAATAAGAAAGTGTCTTGCATTGAATATCTCACTGCGCCATCTGCCGTGATATTTTATGACAATCTTCCTACTCAGAGATATTTTTTGCTTCAAATGGAAATGTTTCCTTTTTCGCTGAGCAGCTAGCAAAATTAAAATAATGTTTGTGCTGTTATCGAGTTCATTATAAAACAAAACAAACTGAACTATTTCAATTTAACACACCATGAAATTGCATAAACTGTTTGTAACTTTGAATAGTTGATTATATAAAGTCTTATTTTTGTTATCTATTTTTTTAAATAGTATTTTAGGCCGTTTTATTTTATCACCTTTTATACGTAATATTAAGGAACATATCCTAGCTAACTATTGACGGATCAATGCATAACCCAAATCTCTGGGTATAGAAGCATAAACTTGGTTAGTGGATTCCATCAATGACTGCACCAAGAAATGGGCAATGCCTAACGTGGAGAGTTTTTTTTTAAATCAAACCTCGAGGACGTAAAATGTTAACATTTTATAGAAAAACAGTTATTTAATTCCAGGCGGACAAAGTCGCGGAAAGCAGTAGTTTTATATAATGAGCAAAAAAGTGCCCTATTTGACTGTCCACTGCTGCTGTACCAATGCGCCCAATTTTAAGTTTCGGGTACCTATTCCAACCAGAATTTAATGCTCTAATTCTTAAAATAACTATTTTATCCTTAAAAATTACCGTTTAAGAGTTCACTAGAAAATGGAAAAACGTGCAAAAATTTCGAGGTTTTTTTGGGTTAAAAAGTTAAACTCACCTTTTCGGACCGTGTTAACTTGAATTACTCATATTAAGCATTAAATAAAGGTACTGCAACGATTTCCAACTTTCTTCGAATTATTTCACCAAACGGCTCATTTTGAATCTAATTTTACTTGCCTACACTAGTGGCCAAAATTCTGAAAACTTTCATAACATTATTGTTTTCCCAGCAACACTCGTGTCTTAGCCATGATATATGCGATTTATCAACACAATAACTTTTGTATTTTATAGTTTTATATTTCTACTGATTACTTAATGACTTTTATTACACAACAAGCCCCCCATAAATTTAACGTTTACATTGAGATATATTTAAGAAAATATAACAATGGTTATTTTATAGAAAATTAATATTTAGTTGGGTAACATTTGCTTTTTTTTTAAGTTCAATCTACTCGCAAATGGCAACCCGACTATGCCTTCAAAGCACTGCGAGTAGGGGAAACAAGGATAGATGGCGATGGACCGCCTTCTTAAACAAGGATAGGTTGTAATTTTTGGGCAAAATTCCGTTCAGTAACGAGTTCCATAGCTTAGAAGAAGTCCTTACTGTGTCAAGCTGGACCGCACAGGAATTTGCTTTCTTCGACTGTCTTGTATGCCTCAAAAGTCTTGCCCTTGTGAGCATCTCCCATGAAAGTACTTGTAGAAAAACTATAAGAAACCAACCATCCGCCTGTGCTCTAATATTTTGAGAGAATCGGCCACACTATCATCATTAATTAGACGAACCGCTCTTCTTTGAATTAAATCCAAAAGACCTAAAGTGGGCTTTAGGGCTGAACTCCAAACATGAGAACAGTATACTAGTGTTGGCCTTACTTGAGCTTTGTATAGTATATATAGTATCGCTTTTTAGTACAGCTTCAATTCAGCGAGGTATAATATTCCCGAGTCGAGACAGATCTTCTGGTGTAATGACTCTAAATCAGTTTTGAACAAGAGCTTGTATCAGCCCTCTCTTGTTGCTTGGATTTCGGTGTGATATTAGCCCTTTCAGCCTTGGCCATAAATTTTCTATCGCTGGATCTTCCAGGCCAAGGCAGGATAGTAACGTCATGGTTTATAAACCGTTCCATGGAGGTCTTGGCCCTATGGCAGGACGCTACATCCTGCTGGAAGTAGCATTGCTGACTATCACGCTCAAATAAATCTTTGATTCACGGCAGCATTTGGCTTACAGTATTTCTTCTTAATATTTCTTTGCTCCTCTTTGCTCCTGCCATCTAACTCCGCTAACAGTCATACAAACACACACCATAACACTTCATAGTGATCATTGTACATGGGGTAAAAAATCTTCTCCCGGTCGACGACGAATATTCACTCCATCGCTCCCAAAGATGGAGATTCTGGTTTCATTACTCCAAATTGCTTTACTCTACTGTTTTTCTGTCCACTCCTTGTGTGTAACAGCCAAATCAATCTATTTTCGCCTCTGTTTTTGACCTCTTCCTTCTGATAGTGCTTTCCGATGTTTGTTATGCATATGGTTTGTCAATAGCATTCATGTCTTTAGCTGATGTGCGACGATCTTCCAAAGACAGGCGGCATATTCTGCGATCATCGTATTGAGTCAGTTTCGGTTTTTGCCAGTTCTTTTTGCTGATTTTGTCATTCCAGTGTTATGAAAACGTTTACACATTTTCATTACGCCTGCGCCACCACACAACCTGTTTGCTATTTCTGGGTATGTGTAATCTTCTTCACGAAGGGTAATTGCTCTGGCCCTCTTTTCTGGTGACCAGTCAACGCGTTATGACTTTGGGACCATTTTCGTTAAAATCCTCCTTACTAACAACCTAACCTAACAACTACTACTCAAAGTTGCTGATAACCAGTGAGAGTGGCATGCAACTGCGCTAAATTCTTTATATTGGACGCCACTCTTCGTTGACTGGGCAAATAAACTCTGACGTGATGCAGTGTTGCAGAAATCTTGAGTTTTCTGTGATTCCCTCATATCCGTTGCCATAATTCTTTAAATGACTATTTACATAACACAAATATCAAGAAATGCATCAAGTAGAAAGTAAAAAAATAAAACTGTAACATAAAAATATAAATGCATTGATAAATCACACAAATCATGGCACAGAGATAAATGTTGCTGAGAAAACAATAGTTTTATGAAAGCTTCCAGAATTTTATCCAATTATTACTAGCAGATTGTTTGTTTTATGTTCAGTTCTAAGGTGATACTCTTGCGGTTTTTTAGTTCAGTTTGGGGATCGCGGCCAGGAGAGTTGAATTAGTTATTTCTGATAGATGGTTCTAATGTTTTGCTTTACTTGAGGGAATGCAATGACGCGATATCAGCACCTCTTCGCGAGCATTCTCACCTAACGAATTCTTAAGGACAATTATTGCGACTGTTGGCAAATTTGATTCTCCCGAAATCGTCCCGAAACTAGGAAAAAGACTCCGCATTAGAGGATTTGATCCCGGGATCCCGACCGCTTTTAAATCCCGAAATTTTCAGGACTAGGCTTTTCTGATACCGGGATTTTCGAGATTGACATTATTTAAAAAACCAGATAAAATAGACTCCATCTGGCGTAACGCTCAGTGTCAGTGCTCTCAACAAAATTGCTTGTGTATCATTTTATTATAAAATATTTAAAATTTATTCCAAACAAGCAGCGCTAATGAACCCAACAGGATGGCTATGCTTGTTTGAAATAAAATTCTTGTATTTTAAACTAAAAGGTTTTGGTGATGCGATACTCAACGCGTTGTTATTTCTTAGATCATATTTTCGCAATACAAATTAGAATATTTCTATCACATTAGTTTTCTTTATATCTAAGAGAAACGTGACTGGTTAATACTTTTTGCTTTAATAGGTACATACGAGGGTATTATGTTGCATTAAAATCATCTTGTCATCTATTTAGTCGATATTACGACAAATTTTTGGTAATTTTTAAAGATTATTTGTACAATTTGCTACATAAAAGAATTTTCAATTTATGTAAATTTAAAGAGCTCTTATCGGTTCCTGCAAAAAAAATAACTTTAACATAAATAATGAGTAATTTTAAGTCTGATTAGTTAAGAGGGATTAGATTAGCTGCAGGCCTACCCTAAAATACTTTGATGACTAAATATATTCCCGAAATTCCGGGATTGAAAATAAGGACCGGGATCGAAAGCCCTACTATGCATTTATTCCGATTTCAGTTACAAAATAATCGTTTTGCGTTTTTTGGTAATTTGCCATACAATCTAAATCTTTGTAGTTGTGGTCTTACACCTACGAATAGAAATTACCTGCTTTAAAAGGTATAAATAGAATTTATCCGTTTTCAGTGGAATTAAAATTTGATAAAACGTAGAATTTCCGAGTTGCCTCAATTTTTCGTTTACGCAGAAAGGGGGATCGAGATGAAAGGAGGGCAACAAAAAATTATCGCAAACCGATGTACACAAACAAGATTTCTGGTTGCGCCAATTTGGTAGTAAAATTAAGTCTATAAAGCCCTCTTTGAAATCTGAAAAATTTTTGACAAAAAGCGAGATATAAAAGTGTTTAGAGTGGCGTACACACGTCGGGTGCGCCCCTTTGATCTGGATTTTTGTAGCGAACAATTACAATGTGTTGCAGAATTCACGCCTTGCAACGTAAGTAGCTTATCATGTGTAAAAACATCTAGAAACGCTCCTTTCTTATGGTAATATTTTATCCGTTAGAAACGAGCGAAAAGAGAACAACCTGCATCGGCTCAATCCATCAATACGGCTCAAGACCATCTGACAATTCCTAGCCGCGGATTTTTACTGGATCGCCGAAAAATCGACACGAGATCAACTGGCAGTATCTCTAAAATGTTCATATTTTTCTCGCTACTTTCCAAAGAAGGGCCATTTCCAATGATGTAGGTTTGACATTTATGATGTAGGCTTCTATTTTGTATTTATGTGCCATTTACATTTCAATCAGCTAGACTCTAACACAAACTTAAATCGAGCCTTCTTTTGTTGTGTGAAATTTTGTTTTTGTGCTGGAGCTTTTCTCTGGACAATCCCATCAAGAATAATAAGCAGTACAATAAAATTACATGAAGTATTTATGACTTAGGATAATACAAGAAAGTAAACCTACTACTAGTAAGTAACCTTTGTGGCTTTAGTTACATCGTACATAATCTGCTTGCAATTCTCAGCATAATAATCATTTAGCATAAAAGAAAAATATTCTTCGTAGAATACAGCCGATATGGCAGTCAGTTAAAATACGCTTAATTTAGTTTTAGATCGCTTGAGTATTTATGTGGCTGACATAAGTCAGCAATTATGCTATAAGTTGAAAATGTTTACAGCTATCGTTTCATGGATATATTAAAAGAGCATTTTATCGAGTTACTTTTCCACAAAGCGACCGCGGTGCTTTTTGCGCCGAGATCGCCTGGTGGAAAATTTTATGATAATTCACCGACGGGATAATTAATACTTGTTGGAGGAATGAAGAGGCAATCTGCCAGGCAACATTAAATCCGATATATCTCTTAAAGAGGATTAATGATCATTTAGAGCAATAGTGATCGGGATGAATGGTGGTGCTATCTCTATTAACCCCGTGTTGATGCGAGTCCGTCTAACTTTTAGTTCTCGGAAGGGCGGATTATGTTTTATCTGGAGCTTGTCGGAGTTTTCTTCTTGCTCTGGCGGACCGTGAAACAAGTTGCGCGCCTGTCAGACAACTGCCGATTTAAAGGTTTACTACAATAGGGCGGAACTTTACCATATACTCGGAGAATTAAACTAACTTGGAATATTATCCTTGTGGGAAGCTGATATTATCGGGAAATTGGGATATGTTCATTAGGGGGCCCTCGAGGACTTGCGGTGGCGTTTTTAAATTGCGTCTGGTTGAGCGATACGTCCGATGCAGATGCATCAAGAAGGAACACGTTTCGTATTAAAATATGTACGAGTGACACATCAAGAGTTGTGGCGTCTGATTTATTTCAAAAAAACGTGTTTTTTTAACAAGGATGTTCCAACTTGACAATTTAAATACAGAAAAATATGAACTCCTCTATTCATTTATTGAAGTCAACTCTTCCTTAGTAGATTTTTCAACTAATTCGAAGCTCATTGAATAATACGATAATAGAGTAAAATATTATTTGGGCCCTTACTTCAGTCATGACAAAGTTTTATAATTGATTTTCTCTATTGTCCTCTTAAGTTTTTGGGGTGAACCCACGTTAATTTGAGTTCTGTAGCTTGACAAGCGTTCATAAAAAAATATTCAAATACAATTATGAATTTTTCAATATTAACTTCGACATTTCTTCGCACTCTCTTAGAAATTGAAAGTTCGTCTTTCTTTTAAAAACTTCAGATATTATTGAAATTTTCACCTTATTCCAAATTTTTACTATCCCTATATATTGTTACGTGCGTTATCGGTTCGAATTGATACACGTGATGGATTATTCCCACTTTATTACTGAACTCAACTTTGATCACCACAATTTACAATTAACTCACTTCTACTAACTTACTAATTGCACTGATTCTAACTAACTGACTCGAGGGAAAACTGACCGTCTTTTTATAGTTTCGGCCCGCGGCTTCCAGAATTTTCGGCAGATAAGGCTTATCGAATGCCAAAATTTCTGGAACGCTTATCTGCCGTTTGTTTCGTTATCGCGGCCGCTTTCCCCTTATCAGAACCTTCTAGAAACTTTTTTTATTTACTAAATTCTACAATTCTATTCTAAATCCTATTTCATCTATTTACATTGCGTTACAATATAGTTTGATTTTTGGAAAATTTCGACTTTTAAACATGTTGAATGTTTCTGAAGAAAATTCGATTTTTTCGAAAACTTTGACTTTCAAGATTTAAACTAATTCAAAATTTTGATTTTATTTAAATATTATGCCTTTTGTTTTGATTTTTAATATTCTTGATAATTTTCACTTTTTTTTCGACTCTTTTTGAATATTTCCACTGTTTTCTTTAATTCTGACGAATTTTGAAAATTACGACTTTTTTGAAGCAATACAGTTTTTGTGAAGATTTTAAATTTTTTGAAAACTTCAGAATTTTTATTTCTTAAAAACTTGAAGACTTTGAAATCATTCGACTTTGACTTTAAAATTTCGAATTATTTCAGAATGTGGACTCTCAAAATTTCCATTCTATTTTAACATTTTTGCTTATTTTAAAAATTTCGCCCTATTTCAAATTTCAGGTTTTTTTATTTCGCCTTTTATTCAAAATATCGAATTTCTCTCAAAATTTAATTTTCTGTAATTAGGACTTTTGAAAAAATCTTTTTTTTTTATTTTGACTTCCAAAATTTCGACTTTTTAAAACTTTTGAAAATGTTTGAAAATGTTTATTGTTTCCAAGATTTTGTTTTAACCATTTATATATTTTAGCTTTCTTAAAACATTCTAATTTTTTAAAAATGTTGAATAATATTTTTTTCACTCTCACTTATTTGAAGCTTTAATCCTTTTAATATTTTAGTTATCAAAGATTTTACTTTTTGAAAAAATTCACATTTTATTTCAAAATATCGTCTCTTTTACGGAATTTCGATTGTCTTTTGACTTTCATGTAAATTTGATTTTTTCTAAAATATTTCAATTTTTCAAATTTTAAGTTTTTTAAATCTTGCCTTTTTAAATACCGAGTTTTAAAAAATGTTTTGATTTTTGTAGATTTTAAATTTGTCTTTTTCTAACTCTTTTTAAATTTTATTTTTCACAAACTTTTGTCTTTTTATAAATGTTGACCATTTCTAAAAAATTCCACCATTAAAATTTCAACTATTATTCAATATTTTAAATTTGTCTCGACTTTTTTTTTATTTCCCCTTTTTTAGATCTCTTTTTTCGAAATTTGAAACTTTTGTAAATTTAGAAATTACTGAAATTGAAATGTTAAATTAATTTGATAATTTTATTTCGACTTTGTTAAATTGTAAAATTTTAATTGTCAAGGACCTTACTTTTGAAAATATTAATATTTTTCAAAGTTTCGTATTTTTTAAAAATTTCTTTTTTTTTCTAAAACTGTTGACTCTTAAAAATTGAAATACAAATCTTGTCCCCTTAAAAAAAGAAAGATAAAAAAAAACATAACAGAGGTTGCTCTAACGCGTTTCGATAGCCAAGCTATAATCTTCAGAGAGATACTGATCTTGACTTTTGTGAAAATTTTGTAATTTCTAAATGCACTTTAAAAAACAGCAAAATTGTGTAACACAAATGGAAATTTAACCGTTTTTTAGATACCTCGTTTTTCTCGAAGTTTTGATTTTGATGATCATTTCATTTATTCGAAAACTTCGAATTATTTAATAATTGAAATCCTTTTTTCAAAATTTTGATGTCTACTGCTTTGTAAAACTGGATTCTTTCGAAAATATTTGACTTTTTAAACTATTTTGAACATTTGAACTTTGTTCATATTTCGAAATTTTATAGAATTTCTTTTGACTTCTCTAAAATTTTTTACCTTTTTGAAAGTTTGAATTTGATTTCGAAGTTTTGATTTTTTGTAAATTTTGACCCTTTGTTAAATACTCTACCTTTACGCAACGTCTTTTTCAATTTTTTTACATCTTTTGAAAATATTTAAATATTTGGCTTGTTTTTCAAAATTTTGACTCTTAAGGTTATAGTTTTTGAAAAACTCGACTTTTTTTTCAAAATTTTGACTTTTTTTCGTCATTGTTTAGACTTCTTTAAAATAATGTACTTTTTGTAAATTTGACTTTTTCTGAAAAATTTCGACTTTTTTGGAAAGAAACTTTCATTTTGTGGAAATTTTCACGTTTTCAAGACTAACTTATTTTGAAAATTTCTATCTATTACAAGATTCAGCCTTTTTTCAGTTTTTTTTTCTTTATCTCGACTTTTTTATAATGTTGACCCTTTTTCCGAAAATTCTGTTAATCCTCTCTTGAAATATTGACTCTTTTTTAAAAGTGGCCATAAAATTTCTCCACCTTTTCTCAAACTGATCTCTTTTAGAAATTACGTAAAGATTTATTTTTTGAAAAATTCAACTTCTTTTGAAAACATCCATTGTTTTGAAAATTTGAAATTTTTTCATGAGTTCGACATATTCTTAAAATGTTTCACTTTTTCTGAAAAAATAGATATTTTTCTGAAAATTTTGACTTTTTTGAGAATGTTCGTTTTCAAGTTGATAACTTTTTGAAAATTTCAATTCCATTTTAAATTTTGACTTTTTAAAAAATTTCATAGTTCACTTAGTTTTTACTAACTGAAAATAACTACTTTTATTAAAGTTCTACGTTTTGAAAAATTCAAATTTGCTACAAATTTTGATTTTTTGTCAAGATATTCGAAAAGTTAAAACCTCGGCAATCAAAATCCTTATTTTCTAAAAAATTCTGGACAAAGTCCAAATTTTCAACAACAAATTTTGATTTTTTGTTGTTGAAAATTTGGACTTTGTCCACAATTTTTTAGAAAATAAGGATTTTGATTGCCGAGGTTTTAACTTTTCGAATATCTTGACTTTTTTTTCAAAATTTCATTTTTTCTTTCTTGGAGTTTCGATTACCGACATTTTGTGAAAAAATCGTACTTTATTGAACCCTTTTCAAATAACCAGTTTTTTACAAATTCTAACTTTTTTGAATTTTTGATTCTTTTTTGATAATTTCATTTTCTTTATTTCAACTTTGTTAAAAATTTTGTCCTCTATTCAGAATTCTGTCCTTTTTTCGAAATTTCGACTGTTTTATGAAATTGGCTTTTTTATGATCCTAAATTATTGTCGATTATTTTGAATTTTTTCTTTTGAATTTTCTTTTTCCTTCTCTCTCTCTCTTTCTCTCTCTTTCTCTTTCTCTCACTTTCTCTCTCTTTCACTCTCTTCCTTTATCTCTTTCTCTCTCTCTCTCTCTCTCTCTCTCTCTCTCTCTCTCTCTCTCTCTCTCTCTCTCTCTTTCTCTCTCTCTCTCCCTTTCTCTCTTTCTCTCTCCCTTTCTCTCTTTCTCTCTTTCTCTCTTTCTCTCTATCTCTCTTTCTCTCTTTCTCTCTTTCTCTCTTTCTCTCTTTCTCTCTTTCTCTCTTTCTCTCGCTCTCTCACTCTCTCGCTCTCTCGCTCTCTCGCCCTCCGCACTCTCTCTCTGTGGGTGTATCTTTTTTATACGAAATTTCGAATGTAGCCTTGAAATTTTTGACAATTCGTGTATGACTGAAAATTGTTTCTTGACAAAGCGAAATAATACTCGTCATCTCTTACAATTTTATCCATTTTTTTTCTGGGTCCTTTAGGAAACTGTTCCGTGTAAATTTTGTTTAATTCTCGTTTATTTGGACTCGATATCCCCGAAGAGCCAAGATCGATCTAGTGTAAAATTAATATATTTACCTAACACAAATTTATTGAACCCCTTTCCGGGCAAAAGTAGCTCAGGTGAGGGTCGATAAGTGAAATAGATCCCAACGCTATCATCTGCCCTTTGAAATTGTCTCAAAGAGCAAATAAATACGGTTTTATTGCTTACATAAATTTAACTCAACTGTCAATTTGTTCTGCCGTCGGAATATTTACGGTGCACGTCATAAAATTTTTAATACAACAAAATCCATCGATCCACTTGTAAGCGTTAGCGGTTTCGAATTTATAAGTTTCGAAAACGATCCGGGAATTAATAAATTTATGTGTAATTATTGTTCCGCTGGCGATGAATGTAAATTTGGACATTTAATTTAGTTCCTCTGACATGTAATGGTTCTGGATACAATTCCGAACGGTATAAATTAAATTCATGTTATGAAGGCGACTTTACAAACATCGACAAACAGGAGCGACAAGCAGATTGAATTTGCGCGTTAAGATTCCTGGCAAAAAAATTCGTTCGGTGACATTTTCATTAAAATACACAAGAGCATTCGTATGTTTGCGAAGAGGAAATTGCAGTTTTATTCAGCTAAAATATTAGACATCGCTTTATCAAGTAAACATCTTTCGCGAATATTTCATTTTTCAAAGTGAAACCTCATTAGCTTGGGACCATTTCTTCCTGAATCGTTTTATTTTTGCTTCTAAATGGAGGAAAATGTAAGGTGGACTGGGTTGCTTGAAGGTAGCACAAGTTTCCATCACGCATCGCCAGGTAGTTTAGTTTACATTATTCAATACAAAGTGAAAACAACAACCTCCCTCTAGCTGAATAAAGTAAGTTTGCCTATTACCCCAAGCTCTTGATTCTCAAGGAAAATTAATTTTATACACCATACTGCCTCTAATGTGATGAGAAATATGATCTGTTTATTCACCTAAGCTAAATTACCTCATTTATACCATAACAAAATTATAATGCCTAAGCTGAATGTATTAAAGTTCAAATTATATGCACTCTGAACTTTTCTTTCTTTTTGTTTGTGCTCTAAATTTATAAATAGAGAAGTTAAATAATAATAATAGCTCACTTTTGCATCGCTTTTCAGCACTATGGGAGAAAATCTTAAAGAGATTTCCTTTGAAGGTTATCAAACTCGCCACATTTTGAGACTAGATGACATCGTTGATAAGATATTTTATATTATTGCTGTTAAACTTAAAATTTTGACTTTAAACTAGATTCTTCTATCTCGACAGGCTGAATTGCTCCAAAATGTTCCCAAAAAGGTAAATCGTACTTTTTATTTCGACCTACGGTCACCATCTACCGTCCACTGGTCCCTCGGAGAAGATAGCTTTTTAAATTTTGAACGTCACCTAATCCCCTGATATTTTTTCTATTGATAGACCTAACAAAGAAACTCGCGCTTTGGTCTCCTGACTGGTCGATGATCTTTTTTATTGGTAGATGTAACACACAAACACGCCATTTATATTATATTGATAGTAACTATTGTTTATGGTACCCACCCATATGGGTAAAATATTATTCGTAAGTGAATTCCAAGTTTAAATAGCAAATAAAAACATCGGTCTAATTTATGTGCGACAGCGCCGCTCGTGTTAGAACTCGCGAACTATCTTTCTCTCTGAGAGCATTGGATATAAGTTATACTTCGGATCGTAAGCTCTCATCGGAGGACAAACTTGGAGTTAGTTTCGAATTGTAACAATTTCAATGCATTTTTCTGCCTCGTCTAGCTGATTAGCTCTATGAAATTTGCAAAACTGGTAAATTTCTTTTCGACTTACCGTTGCCGTCCTCGGTCCGCCTCCCATCCCTTCGGAGAAGATAACTCCAAAAATTATTGACGTTACGTAACTTGCCAGAGAGGCTGCGAAAATTTTCTCTTTGGTAAATTCACGCACCTGATTCACTCCTTTTTTATATAAACAATGGCGCCGCGCATATAGATACTGTGAGATTGCAACACCCCCAATTTTAATTTGATATTATAGATAATATTCAGGGTGATTCAGTCATAATGACATTAATTTTAAATACGGAAAGCTTAGTAAAAGCAGAAAATCGAAAAAAAAATTGTATTCGACTTTATAAAATAGACGCAAATCAAACCATTGACCACCAAAAGCCCCGCGTTACTGACCACTTTAAATGCTTTACGGCAACAGACGCTAATCACGTTATCATCCACTTGCCAGCTGCTGATAAGCCGTACTGGTGAGGGCGAAACATCGCAAAATGGCATGGGCAACAAATCTTTATTAATTAAATTGACGAATAAGTATTTGTATTTTCATATACTTAAAACTTTTTACATTTTTTTTTGTTTCATTAATCAATTGGTCTGATGAAAAGTAAAACGCAAATTCAAAAAATAAACGAACACAGACAACTTAAACTAAAGTATTAATTCTACAAAATAAATAACGATACGATGCACTGGTTTATTTAATTTTGAAGCATATAAACGTTGGTTAGCAGTTAGGTTGTTGTTTATAAGAAATATGTCACCCATATGCCACAGTCAGAATAGGTGCAGCGTACTTAGGTTAATATTCGAGTGCCTCTTTTCCGAACTATTTTAGACTTATCGGGCGCATAAAAAAAAGTGATGATTCGTCGGTAAAGTACACATGGTTTAAAAAATTTCCATCGTATCACAGAGGGTCACAAAAAATAAAACTTCGGGAAATAACTCTTGAGTATTAACCACTTTTAACACTTACACCCACAACAGCAAATTTAATTTATTACTTACAGCGTTGATCAACGTTTACATCCATATCGCGATTTCACCTTTTTTTTATTTTCGCGTAACTTTCTTCTACAATTCGTTGTTACCCGATTTTCATATAAAAACAAATAACTCAACGACTTTTCCACAACCATCGATGCCGCCAGGATCATTAATGTTTTTCGTATTGTCATTTAGACATAACTTAGCAATGTTTTATTTATTTGTTTGGCCCGAGTTCCAACTGCCAGCAGTAAATTCTTCTTTTTTCTATTTATCTGGGTCTTGGAGCTTTGGAGTCAGTGACAGCTCAAGAATGGGTTTTTTCAGCGTAATTATAGCTGAATTTTTTTAATCACGTATTCGTATTATACTCATTCTTCTCTATCTTCCCTTAAAATTAATGCCATTATGACTGAATCACCCTGTATAATGCATTGTGTCACCTTTTCTACAATTCTTTCTTTACATCCTCAAGCTTAATGTAGTTAAATAGCTAAGAAAAAAAGACCATAGAAAAATTCGAAATTTAAAAATATTTTCGGCCTTTCTCAAAATTTTGAAAAAAAGTCGAAATTTTGTCAAAATTTCCAACAAAATGAGGAAATTTTTAAATTGAAAATCAAACTTTGAAAGAAAATACTTAAATAATAACACAGGTCTACAAAAAAAAAAAATTTGTTTGATGCCGCTAATTCTATGTTATACTTTGGTTAATTAGCCCGCGAGATATCGTGCGAAGCTGTCAAAATCGTGAAGCTACTTTCAGGTTTGTATTGATCGAACATAACCTAAAAAATGTATTTTTTTATACTTAATGTCATTATAATCAATTAGTTTCTTTTTTTAATTATTAATATCGATATGTCGTCGTCGAGACGGTGTTGTGTACATAATCCAAATACATGTTGTTACATTTGTGGTGAATATGTAGTGAAAAAGTTTAGAAAACCTATTACAGATTCAGTAAAGAAGACATACATTGATTACTTTAATATAGAGATGAAGGCTCTGAACAAACCGTGGGTTCCAAACATTGTGTGCAAGTTGTGTAGTGAACATTTAAGACAGTGGGCAAATGGTAAACGTAATCATTTAAAGTATAATGTGCCGATAATTTGGACAGAACCGAAAAATCACATTGATGACTGTTATTTTTGTGTTGTAGAAATACATGGTATAAACAAAAGAAAAATGACATATCCTGATTTACCATCTGCTAAAAGACCTCGACTATGTTCAGATGACGTACCATCTCTTATGAGTCAAGATCTTTCAGATCTATCAGATTTATCGGACACAGAGATGGTGAAAGTTTTTTCTGATGAATGTGAAGATGATTTTGAAGTGTCAACAGCGCTTTCACTTTTTTCTCAAGATGCTTTAAGTGATTTGATTAGAGACCTTGACCTTTCGAAAGAGCGATCTGAACTACTAGCATCTAGACTTAAAGAAAGAAATTTGTTATCTCAAGGTACAAAAATAACATTTTATCGTGATCGCGAAAAAGAACTTCTTCCATTTTTTAGTTCAGAAACTGATATAGTTTATTGTAATACTATTGGTGGCCTTCTAATGAAACTGGGGCTCTCAAGGTACAAAGCTGAAGAATGGACTTTGTTTATGGACAGCTGCAAGCGAAGTTTAAAATGTGTTTTACTAGATATTAGTAATAAACACGCAGCTGTGCCTATTGCTCATTCAACGAAATTAAAAGAGGAGTATCAAAATGTGGATCTTGTTTTAAAAAAACTTAAATACTCGGAGCACCAATGGGTTATATGTGTCGATTTAAAAATGGTCAACTTTCTATTAGGTCAACAAAGTGGGTACACTAAATTTCCATGATTCATATGTTTATGGGATAGTCGAGCAAAAAAAGACCACTGGATCAAGAAAGATTGGCCTTTGAGAAATAACGTGATGGTTGGCAAACAAAATATTATAAACCCGCCTTTAGTTTCTAGAGATAAAATTATTTTCCCTCCATTGCACATCAAATTGGGCTTTATGAAGCAATATGTTAAGGCATTAGATAAAACTGGTCCGTGTTTTGTATATCTTTCAAGAAAGTTTCCTGGTTTAAGTAATGAAAAACTAAAAGCTGGTATTTTTGATGGCCCACAGATAAGACTTTTAATGAAAGACAACAATTTTATACATTCAATGAATAATTTAGAAGCAGCGGCTTGGAAATCTTTTGTTGCTGTTGCAAAAATTTTTTAGGAAATCAGAAGGCCGAAAATTACAAAGAGTTAGTTCAAAACCTCTTAACTAGCTTTAAAAATCTTGGATGTAATATGAGCATAAAAGTACACCATCTGGACAATCATTTAGACAAGTTTCCTGAAAATCTTGGAGCATATAGCAAAGAACAAAGAGAACGTTTCCATCAAGATTTAAAGGTGATGGAAGATAGATACTAAGGTCGCTGGGATGAGCATATGATGGCAGACTACTGTTGGAGTATTACACGGGAATGTCCTGAAGACATCCATCGGAGAAAATCTAAAAAGAGAAGGTTCTAACCTGTAAAATAATGTGTAATTAAATGTAATTAAATGTTTTGAATTAAATGTTCTGTTGTTTTTTAATAAATTAATTAAGTGTTTTTTAATTTATTTACTTTTGCGTAAACTCAAAAACTACACGTAGGATTAAAAAAGTACGTATCAAGTTTTTATCAGGGTACCGAATGTACTTAAAATCAGTATTACTTTTAGCGGCACCAAAATCATTGTAGACCTGTGAAATTTTTAAAAAAGCGAATCATTTAAATTTAAAACTGTATTTTTCAGAAATAAAGCAGAAATGTTAAAGAGAAGCTCCAAATTTGTAAAATAAAAATGTCCACCAATCAACTGAACAATTTAAGAAAAAAAATTTTATAAAAAAGCGAAATTTTCCAATTTCCAAAAACGGCTAATATTTCCATAAAAAATTGAAATTTAAGAAACAGAGTAATATATGTATAAGTTAAAACGAGTTGCTTGTTGTTTATTCTAATAAGACACAACTTTACGAAATTCATACACAACTTTTGGTGGATACGCCAGGCAATTTCACTGTTTAACATTAAAACCCAGAAATTATTCGCTTTATCCGGAAGCTTGTTAGGCCCCAACCGATTACAAACAAATCGTTGTGTTCTTAGGTCCATATGGAATTCAAACTTCCAACTTCTTTACGTAATCAAGCTTCTTCAAGTGGTCTAAGTTTAGAAGGAATCCTGATAATTACCAAGATAACTCACAGTTGCCTACTGCTAGGACTGATCCATGCATTTTTGTCGCCATCAATCTTAATTGACGTTTCTTTAACTAAAAAGCTCATTCTGAGTATTCTTTTATAATGAAAACATGAACTTAGAAAGTAATTTTTGGAAACAAGTGATTAATTTCAACATTTTACACCTTCGGAGTCATTTGCGAATATTTTTCACCACTAAAATTGTTGGTTATTTTTATAAAGCGAAAACGCGACAGTGGTGTTGTAAATCAATTCAAGTTTTAGGTGTAGCGACCGAGGGTAACTTGTTGTGGTAAATTATTCATAACGAAACGTGAAATGATAAGTACAAACAATGGCACTTTTGTGTTGGCATTGTACCTACCCAATAATCCTGTTAGTGTGACAATGTTCCAAATGCATCCCAACTATTGATTTCGATTCATAAATTGCAGCATGCAACTAACTAGCCTTAATAACGCTTACACATTTCCAGAAACTTGGGATAACCTGAATGGAAGTACATTATAGTACGTGGCCTGCATTCGAGCCCCTCCTTTGCATATTATAATAATCTGTTTCCAAAATAAGATAACTTTTTCTCGTTCAGCTAATCAGAATTCCGTCCGAATTCCCTCTCGATATTCGACAATCCTAAAAATACTCACGTACCATCATTTAATCTGTTCTGTTCTATTTCCCATCTCGGCTCGTTTGCATTTCTTACTAGACTCTATTTATCAGCATCTTGGTTTCATTCTTTATAACGCCTCCCCTTCGGCAAATAAACGTTTAGGAAGCTCAACCCATTTCGAGATCCTGCATACATATCGCGATGCAGGGGTGAAAAGCGAATTTATTAAGAATAATATATGTATATACGCACTCGGGATCAATTCCCTTTAAATATTCCCAAAACCGAAAAAACACGTCGAGAAACCAGATAACGCCAACCTTTATAATACATGTCGTGTTATATTACAATTGTGACACATTCGATATTTCCTTCTACAGGACTACACCACATATTAAAATGATACAAAAGCGATCGAGATTTTGGAAAACAAGATAATATTATATGCATCTTAAACTGAATCAGAAGTCAATTATAGTTTATACTGTATTAAATTGAATTGAATTGAAATTAAATTGCAATATTTTTATTAAAACGATTTTGATTAAGAGGGAAACGTTTTCGAAAAGGTATACAGGGTGGGTCACTAAACGGGAATCGGTCTTTGGTAGGCGTATCGTTCAAAATATCGAAAAATGTTCTGAATAAAAGTTGTTCGAAATAAAGTTCTCCACAACCTAAAATTATTGCCAAATATGGCGGCCTTCCGGTTGCACCGGGAATGAACACAACTTTCTTATTTTAAATAGAACACCCTATGTATTTTTACATTTTTGGATTTTTTGTTAAAAATAAATATGAATTTATAAGGACGACATAGGCCCTTAGTTGAACCGTTTTCGCTTAATTTAATTTTTTTGGTTAAATTTGACGATTCCGGAGCTTGACACCATTAACGATATTTTCCAAACGCAATGACTCAGAGTTGTGTGGCATACGGTTTTGGATTCAGAAAGAAATGGAGTATTTGTTTACGTCTTTGCTGTTAGCAAAATTTCTTAAATTTCTTCACATCCGTCGACTCAATTCTTCAGTTGTTCAAACATGCATAACTTAATTTTTTCAAATGGAACCACCTATCTTGGATTATCTTATCGGATGCCAAATTAAATTACCTTTTTTTTGGTACCAGGTATTGCCACCTCCGTCGAATTATTTTTGAGAAATTTAGAATTTTGTAAAAATTTTAATTAATTTCGTATTATCGCGTTAGCCCTGGATGTCGCGGTTTTGTTTCGTCTCGTTTGTCCGGCAATAACTGACAGTTTATCTCATCGTTGTCGCGAGGTCTTGGTTTTAGTAATGAAAGACAATGTTTTCTTAAGAAGAATTGGTCGATATGGTTTACGTCTTGGGCAGTGCTGACAGAAATCCATTTTTTGCCTCAAGAATTTATGCCCAACGCTTTGCCGATCGGAGACATCCAAATTCAGCGGCATTCGCTAAATTGAGAGAGAGGTTTGATCGAACTGGTACTACGAAATACGAGAAAAAGGAGCGTAGAAAACCAACGACGCATGAAGAAAACCAAGTTTTAGTAGCGGCTGCTGTTGTACAAGATCCGCATTTAAGTACCAGAATAATAAGCACGGAATTACAAATAAGTCAAACCTCGGTTTCACGAATCTTGCGTAAAAATAAGTTTCATCCGTATCGTATCCAGCTAGTACAGGAACTTAATCAAGCGGATTTCAACAACCGAATGCAGTTTTGTGAGTGGGCGTTACGAAAACTACAAGAACAAAATGACTTTTTGGACAATGTACTATTTAACGACGAATGTACGTTTCATAAGAACGGCTTCGTGGGAAGACACAACTCCCATTACTACCACACTGAAAATCCTCATTGGATAAGGCCCTTAGACCATCAGCATAGGTGGTCTCTGAATATTTGGGGGGGTGTCATAGGAAGATTTGTTGTCGGACCACACTTCTTTAATGAACATTTGAATGCCAACAATTACTTGCATTTTTTGCAAAATCAATTGTCCGAAATGATAGACAATTTGCCTCTTGCTGTCGTGTGGCAAATGTGGTTCCAACATGATGGGGCATCGGCACATTATGGAAGGGATGTAAGGGAGTTCCTCAATACACAATTCCCTAACAAGTGGATAGGAAGAGGAGGTCCAGTGGCATAGCCCGCAACATTCTCGAGATATTTACTAAAACGCGTTTATCGAAATGGCGGCTGACGCACAGCCCCCCGCGCCGCGCCAACTTAGACATAAGCTCAAAATTGACCTACTAATAGATTGCAATAATAAAATCGCTGTTGTATTAATTTGTATTTTTCACCTCTATAGCGATTTCCTCGCCGACTGGGCTAGACTGCGCATTTGCCATCGTGAAGCTGGTGGTTATGTTGAACATTTAATTTAATGTTATTATTACCATTGTTTATGTATTCTTCTTAATATTTGTTGCAACTTACTGTTACCGATTTGTTTATTGTTTATTTACTTTCTTTAATGCTTTACACTGAAATGATGATTTTCAGTATCGTGGTGTATCGTTTCCTTCCCACAAAGCGGTTCTTAAAAAATGTTTGTACATTCGTCGGTAAATAGTACAATGTCCGAAACGGTCATTTTGTTCCTGCAGATTATGTAACGTCCATTCACACAACTGCATCGATTGTTACTCAGCTTGATTAAGTTCTTGCACTAGCTAGGTGTGATACGGATGAGACTTGTTTTTACACAACAATCATTAAACCGATTTTTGGCTTATTTGTAATGTCACACTTATTTTTCTGGTTCTTAAGTGCGGATATTGGACAGCAGCAGCCACTACTGAAAATTGGTTTTCTTCATGCGCCGTTGGTTTTCTACGCTCCTTTTTCTCGTATTCTGTACTTTCAGTTAGCTACAACCTGAAGAATGTCACTAAATTTGAACATCTCTGGTCTACAAACCGTTGGGCATACCTACATGTTACAAACTCTAATAAAATTGTTTATTTTTTTGAATTTTAATTATTTTAGTTCATAATTAATATTTGGGCCATTGTGTTTGCCTTACTCTAACAATTGACCTAGTTTTCAAAAAATAATTTTCTTTAAAAAATGTAAAGTGTAAACCACATCAACCGATTCGTGTTCGAAAAACATTTTCTGTAATTTGCAGGTCAAACGAGACGAAACAAAACCGCGACATCCAGGGCTAACGCGATAATACGAAATTAATTAAAATTTTTACAAAATTCTAAATTTCTCAAAAATTATTGAACGGAGGTGGCAATACCTGGTACCAAAAAAAGGTAATTTAATTTCGCATCCGATAAGATAATCCAAGATAGGTGGTTCTATTTGAAAAAATTAAGTTATGCATGTTTGAACAACTGAAGAATTAAGTCGACGGATGTGAAGAAATTTAAGAAATCTTGCTAACAGCAAAGACGTAAACAAATACTTGATTTCTTCCTGAATCCAAAATTGTATGCCACACAACTCTGAGTCATTGCGTTTGGAAAATATCGTTAATGGCGTCAAGCTCCGAAATCGTCAAATTTAACCAAACAAATTAAATTAAGCGAAAACGGTTCAACTAAGGGCCTATGTCGTCCTAATAAATTCACATTTATTTTTAACAAGAAATCCAAAAATGTAAAAATACATAGGGTGTTCTATTTAAAATAAGAAAGTTGTGTTCATTTCCGGTGCAACCGAAAGGCCGCCATATTTGGCAATAATTTTAGGTTGTGGAGAACTTTATTTCGAACAACTTTTATTCAAAACATTTTTGATATTTTGAACGATACGCCTATCAAAGACCGATTCCCGCTTAGTGACTCACCCTGTAGATAGAATAAACAGAATTTCAAGAAATAAATCGAATTTAAAAAAAAATTATACAAAATACACAAAATACTGAAATATGGTCAAAATTGTCAATAAATTTAAAAATTAAAGTCTTCAAAATTTTGAGAAGAATTCATTTTGAATAAAGTCGAAGTTTACAAAAAAAAAATAAAATTGTAAAATCGAAATTTCAACAAGTCAAAATTTTGAAAAGACAATTTTTAAATCAAGTCTATACTTTCATAAAGGTCAAGATTTTTACAGGAGTTTAGGATATAATGCTTGAATTCACTAGTAATTTCCTCTCAGTTTTGTTCACCACCGTATACCTCAGGTTGGGGATTATGCAACAAAGACGTTAGACCTACAAATGTTTCGGTGAAACACAAAATGTTGCAGCAGCATGAGACATGTTGAATATTTAAAGAAAGTTCCCAAGCCCTCTTAATGTCACGTTTGCAAAACTTATGTTTGAATAAATTTTACACTTGCTGAAATACAAACCTGCAAGTCGTAATTTATTTAACACATTATTTATATTATATTGCTCAATTTCACAGAGATAGAAGACGGCGGTGGTATTTTTACGACGCTTTCAGGTTTTTGCTTAATGTACCAAAAATTTCCCCATAACTTAAAGCTGACGTCTTAGTCGTGACGACGACGCCTGAGGAACGAATAAAATCAAATTTTTCTCTAGAGTAAACCAAAGGGCCACAAAACTTCAATCACGTGATGAGGTTATTATAAAAAATACATTTTGATATAGTAAATAACTAGAGTAGTTTCATAATTATGTTATATATTTGTCCTTTCATCTCAAATAGTTCGACTATTTGGTAAAATTGTGGCTTAAAACCCAAAACGTGTTTTTTTCATAACATCTTTACATTGTTGTCAAAATTTTAACTTCAAATCGGAAATCTCATTAGAAGTCGAAATGTGGGGAACATTTTTTTACAGCTTTTAGGTGCAAAGTTGACAGTTTGATTTTAAAGAGGAAATATTCGAATTTGAACCGGAAATTTAAGAAAAAATTTGCTAAATTTATATTCATCATTCAAGAAAAAAGTAAAAATTGGTGAAAAATCATCTTAAAATTAGGAAAGCAGTGACTTTTCTCGAAATATCAATTTTTATATTAAAATATCTCATTTTAAAAATTTCCAATTTTTCTCGAAATTTGGACTCGATGCAAGAAGAAACCTAGGCTACAAATTCATGCAGCCCTCCAGGCATGTATAGTGAATCATGGGAAGCTGAACTACCAACAGTTGAAACACTGTCACCTAGCGAAGCGGTTGCTCTCCAGGAGAGTTCCCAGAAGACAAGGATTCTATAATGCACAGACCAATAGGTTTGAACATTTATTAGATTCGAAATTTGGAAACAAAATACCGGTTTCGATCTTGTTAGATCTCGTCAGTTTGGTATATCCAACTCGAATGCTAACAAATGTTTCGACAACCGAAACCGGTATTTGGTTTCCAAACTTCGAATCTAATAAATGTTCAAACCTATTGGTCTGTGCATTATAGAATCTAACATCGATATTTAGGTTAGCACTTTCAAATTCCATATTTCGAATTTAAAATTAACGTCATTTGGCTTAGAAATACAAATTTCAGCTAAACATTTAAAAAAAGCGTCTGATTCAATCTTCAAATCTCGTCATCTGCCGTAGGCGCAGCTAGAACAGGACAGGCTAGAGCGCTTGCCCCCCCCCTAGCTCATGCAGTTAAACGAAAACTTATATTCACCTGAGGAAACTTTCTCTAAATAATTTTCATTCCACAAAATTTGTCCTTCTCTAAGCTATTGACATTTTCTCCAAATTTCGAGTTATTTCTCTAAATTCGTCTTTTTTCATAAATTCCGAATCCGAATTTTTGCCTCAACATTCGTCGTTTTATGTTTCGAAATTCTAACATTTCTCAAAATTCGTTTTTCCCGGAACCTTCCGCTTTTCTTTAAATGATTTTCTGAAAATTTTGACTTGTTTATCAAAATTTACCTTTTTCCTCAAAATTTAATCAGTTTTTAATCGAAATATTTATCTGGAAATTTTTATAATGACTTTTTGAGAAATTTTCTAAAAGGACAAAAATTCCAAAAAAAATTTTCCATGGAATAGCTTATAACTGAAAAACAAATTGTTTCTCAAAATTTCGATGTTTATCTTAATATTGGACATTTGGTGGCTTAGGGTGGGACATATCAGGGCGCATGTCTGCCTCTGATTAAAGCGGTCAAGAAAAAATTCTAGAAATTACATTTTTCTCAAAATTTGTCCTTTTTCCAACATTTCTAAAAAATGTCACTCCCTCTGAAGAATTTCGAGTGTTTTGGATTGTTTTTTTGTTTTTCAAGGGCAAAAAAAATCGAAATTTCCAGAAAAAAACAAATTTAAAAGAATCAAAACTTGGACATTTTTCTTAAAATTCGTCTTTTTTTGGAAATTTAAAATTTATCCTCAAATCTCATCCAGTATGTTCCCAGAAAACTAAATATTTGTTCTGGAAATTCGTATCTTTCTTAAAATTTTAACTTTGTTCACGATTCATTTTTTTTCATAAGCGGCTATTCTCAAAGTTGTACTTTCTCTTAAAGTTTGAATTTTTTCTGGAAAATTTTGATCTTTGATGCTTCATTTAGTAGTTTTTTCAAGAAATGTCTACTGTTTTTCAGAGGTTTCGTTTTTTTTAATTTCTTTATTTTTATTATCACCAGGTTTTTCTGAAGATTTTGATCTTTTGGAATTCCATTTTTCAGAAATTTTGAGGTTTCTTAAAATTTGCCTTTTTTCCGATATTTTTATATCAAAATTCGATATTCAACTTTGTTAAAAATTTTGAATTTTTCTCTTAAAATTAGTTTAAATTCGTCTCTGTCGAAATTTCGACTTTATTCTCAAAACTCTAGTTTTTGAACTCTTCTTTTGGATATAAATCTTTATATCAAAATTCTGCCACTTTTCTGCATATTTGTCTTTTTCTTTTAATTTTGAATTCCATATTTTGCCTTATTTTCGAAATTTTGACACTTATTTCAAAACGCGATGTTTTAGTTTCTGGAATTTCCTGGACTGTTTCCTCGAAATTGGTTTTTCCTTTAAATTTCAATTTTCACTTCAATTAGATCGGCATATTATCGAAAATTAAAAATCTTGAGAAAAATATTTTTCGGTAATTTCGGGAAAAAGAGTTCTTTTACATTCAATTTCTTTATTAAAATTTAAATATTATGTCAAAATTAGAATAAAAGAGTAAAAATTTCGAGAAAAGTGTTTTCGGAAATTGCCAATTTTTTCAGAATATTTGACTTTTGGAAATATTTTGGCATTTTTAGAATTTTCAGCATTTTTCGAGTTCTTCCGAAAGGTTGGGTTTTTATTCAATTTTGGTTTTCAAAACAATCCTTTCCCAAAAAAGGGTTTTTCTCAAAATTCGTTGCTTTCGAAATTACAACTTTATTCTACTTTTTTCTCTCAAAATTATACTTTCATTTTTTTAATATTCGGTTTTTTTGAAGTTTTTTAAATATATATTTCAGAAAATTTCATGTTTCTCTTGCCTTATTCTGGAAACTTTGACAGGTACAACCGAAAATTTTTAGGTTCTCAACTGCGAGAGCCTTTTCCAAAATTTTTTTCTTTGTCTTAAAATTAATCCTTCCCTTGAAATTTTAACATTTTCGCGAAATATCTACTTTTTTCTCAAAATCCACCTTTTTCATAAAATTTCTCTTTTTCTTTAGAAATTTTGAATTCATTCTACAATTCAATTTTTTATATCAAAATCAGAATTCATTAAAATTTCGAATTTTTATCTAAAATTAGTCGTTTTGTTTTTTCAAATTTCGTTATTTCTCAAAATTCGATTTTATTTTAAAATTTTCAACCATTTTAATTCATCTTTCTAAAAATTTCGACTAGTTGTCTTTTATTCAAAATTGGTAGATCTTTTAATAAAAAATGTTTAAAATAATATTTATCTGGAAGTTTTAAATAATATTTTTTAAAAACTTTGAATTTTTGTAAAAAAGACTAAAATTCCAGAAATTTCAAATTCCACCTTGTTTCTCAGGGTTTCGCCGTTTATGTCAATGGTGCATATTTACTGATGTCATAGTCGGCAGGGAGGGGAGCAGTTTGTCCTTCACTCAGGTAGCCCTTAAAAAATAAATATTCAGTCAAGAAATTTTGACTTTTTTTTGTGACATCTCGACTTTTTTTTCTGAAATTTTTCCCTAAATTGGCCCATTTTTCGAGATTTTTACAAAATTTGACTTTCCCTGGGAAATTTTAACTTTTTACTAAATTTAGTTTTTTTTCTTGAAATGTCGGTCTTTTTCTCAAAATGTCGATCTTTTGCTCAAAATATTGATTTTTTCGAAATTTGTTTGGATTTTAGAAACTTATAATTTTTATTTCAAATATCATTTTTATTTCGTAATTTTGATATTTTTAAAGCGTTTTTTCAAAAAGTCAGGTTTTTATATTATATTTGATTTCCTGAAAATTCCGGCTTTATACCAAAACTGTTTTTTTTTAATTATAATTCGTCTTTTTCTAAATTACCACTTTATAGTCAAAATTCTACTTTTTCCTCAAAAAATTTTAATTATTTTATAAGATTCAGCTTCTTTTCAAAATTTTGACTATCCGAAAATTTCAACCTGTTTCTTAAAATTAGTCTTATTCTCGTTTCGACTAAATTTCTACTTAAAATTGAGCTTTTTAACCAAAATTCGTTTATTTTTTTAAAATTGGGTTAAAATTTTCATAAATACATAAAAAATGTGAGAATAATAATTTTACGAAATTTAGAAAAAAAATATTTCATGCAAATTACGAGATTATGTCAGAAATATTATTAAAAACTGGGTTTTTGCTCCAAATTCGATTTATTCTGGAAATTGCGTGTTTTTTCACAAAATTTTACACGTGCTAGTAAAACTGCCAACGTAACATTCGTTACATGCCTAATCTGTATATGTTAAAATTGTAAAATTAAATTTAAAGTGTTTAATATGTTTAGGATAAACATAAGTTTACACGAACAGCAGAAAATAGTTTTTATATGGATTTGCAAATGTTTCCCAATAAATAATTAATTCTGCTCAGCATGAAGTTTAGACCCTCTAGTGCCTTAGACTTACTAGAGGGTCTCCATATGAAGTTATGCCAAGCTGGCCATCTAACAGCAGAAGCCAGAACGCATTTATGTTGTGCTGAAAATATTTCAGTCCGGCTGTTTCAGCGTCTCGGAAATCATTATATGCTTTGAACTACGTGCGGCAGATGCCGCCACCTATATCAATTTGATCCTGAAAAGTTGCCTATTCTTTATTAATTTACTTTTTGTGATATTGATATTTTGAGGAATCTGAACAAGCAGCGATTTGAAATGTTTTGTTGCTTTAATATACAGGGTGTTTCATAATTGCATGCTGAACCGGCAGGGGGATATTCCTTGGGCAATTTTAAGACAAAATTTTCATATTAACATAGGTCCAGAAACGCTTCATTTTCGATATACAGGGCGGTAAAAATTGAAGAAAAAATCGGTTTTTCTTCAATATTTCTGAGACTGGTTTAGATATTTTTTTGATATTCAGTACACGATATCTGGGTATAAAAGCAAGTATTTTGACAAAAAAACATTTGTTCTGATTCCACCAGTGGCGTTCCCACAAACAGGTCGATACACATTTTTGAAAAAATGTGACGCCAATGCTATTTTTCAAAATAAGAATTATTTTCCTAGTCTTTGTTGTGTTTCTATCAAAAATGAGCTCTTGACTTTTTGTCCTACGACGGCCGGTTTCCGAATTAAAAAATAAAAATCATTTACTTGCTATGCCGCTATGGCAGATTAATTTATTAACGAAATCTTAACAATGAAATTAATTAAATCATATCAGGTGTTGAAAATGTCCACCACCTGCAAGTATGCACGCCTCAACTCTTCTTCTCATAGATTCGCGTACTCGTTGAAATATTCCTGGCGTATTTCTTATAGTGTTGCAGGAATCTGTTATGCGATTTCTCAGTTCTTCTTCAGTTTGGATTGGGGTGCTATAAACTAAGGTTTTAAGATAGTCCCATAAAAAATAATCTAGACTGTTCAGGTCAGGGGATCTAGGCGGCCATAATTCTGTTCCTGCTCTGCCTATCCAGCGATTATTGTAATTTTGGTCCAAATATGAACGTGCCAAAACATTAAAATGCGCAGGGGCACCATCGTGCATAAACCACATTCGATTTCGGATTAAAACGATGACATCTTCTAACAGCACTGGTAAATCATTTTAAAGAAAGTGACGATAATTTTCTCCATTTAATCTTCTTGGCAGAAAAAAGGGTCCAATTAAATAGTCGTCAACAATTCCTGCCCACACATTTACCGAGAATTGTTCTTGGTGATTGACTTCGACCATGGCATGCGGGTTCTCTTCAGCCCAAAAGTGATTGTTGTGGAAGTTTCTAATTGCATTTCGAGAAAAACTGGCTTCATCAGTAAATAATACTTCTCTGTCAAATAGTGGATTTTCAACAATTTTTTGAATAAACCATTGGCAGAAATTTATACGAAATGGTAAATCCCGAGGCAGTAAGGCCTGAACCCGTTGAATATAGTAAGGGTATAACAAAAAATCATGAAGTATCCTCCAGACTAAAATATGGGAGATATTTAAATTACTAGCAATTTTCCTTGTGCTTATTTCGGGATTTTGCTCAACTGAATTAAGAACAGCTATTTCAGTTTCTTCTGTTCTTGCGGTTCTTTGTGCCCCTTTTAAGTGATGATCGGGTTTAAAACATCCCTTCTCGCGTAGTCTTCTATGAACGCTTGAAAAAGTTCTTGCATCTGGCACAATTCTTTGCGGAAAACGCTCTGCATACAGTCGCCTGGCTTGAAATGTATTTCCATCCGCAAGACCGTACATGTAATGAATATCGGCAAACTCAGCATTCTCAAACATATTTTCTTATACTTATCAATCACTCACATTCAGATAAAGTATTGAAGTGAAAAATTTGACACTTGGTTGTAAACCCAAAACTAAATCTCAGTGGCCTACTAGATTTTCATTAATAAATTAATCTACCACAGCGACATAGCAAGTAAATGATTTTTATTTTTTAATTCGGAAACCGTCCGTCATAAGACAAAAAGTCAAGAGCTCATTTTTGATAGAAACACAACAAAGACTAGGAAAATAATTCTTATTTTGAAAAATAGCATTGGCGTCACATTTTTTTTTTTCAAAAATGTGTATCGACCTGTTTGTGGGAACGCCACTGGTGGAATCAGAACAAATGTTTTTTTGTCAAAATACTTGCTTTTATACCCAGATATCGTGTACTGAATATCAAAAAAATATCTAAACCAGTCTCAGAAATATTGAAGAAAAACCGATTTTTTCTTTAATTTTTACCGCCCTGTATATCGAAAATGAAGCGTTTCCAGACCTATGTTAATATGAAAATTTTGTCTTAAAATTGCCCAAGGAATATCCGTCTGCCGGTTCAGCATGCAATTATGAAACACCCTGTATATATACACTAGGCACAGAATGATAAAAATAAATAGCAAAATTGGGTTTTTGAACTTAAAAAGAATAACAGTAGATCCAAAGAAACACCAGAAAATTAACGCTCAAAGTTTCTCACTTTCAGATCTTGAGTTCAAGCTTAGCTTCCGCAGTATTTGACTAATAATAAAAAACCATAGGTCAAATATTTTTCCAAATTTTTGTTTACCTGTAAAAAGGTCTTGGGCCTCAATACTTTTTTCCAGCGATTTTATTATAAAACTCTCCAAGATAGATTAATTTTCTTTAATGTGACTGATCTCCGAGACTAGGGCGACGATTTTTAGCTGAATTATACCCATTTAAAGCAAAAAAGTCACTTTTGACTTTGGTAATCAATAACTCGGGAAATAATGATCGTATAGAAAATGCAAGTAGAATACTAAACACCGCAAAGGATTCTCTACAAGCTCTAGTTATATATAGATTTTGGATTTTAAAAAAATTAAGGGACAGCTTATTGAAAAAGAGGTATAAAATTACGTGATGGGAGCTATTTTCACCTAATTTGGCATAACTTTGCAAATAATAGATAGACTAAGGATTATACGATAGTTTTTTAACCTCAAAGAATTGTAAAGAAACCCTGAAAATTTTAAAGAGCTACAATTTTTATTTATTATCCTAGGACTGACTGAATTTCTGGTTTTTGCCAAAAATTAATTTAAGAAGTAATTTTTATAATTTTTGAAAACGATAATTTAGCGAAAAATTAAAGTACAGGGCTCGGAGAAAAATCAAATTAAATAAAATTAAAATATTTATAAGCGCCTTATGATTGGTTTACTGAAAAAAAATATTAAAGCCCGTGGAACTTCCTAAATCTAAACAAAGATTTAAAAAAATAGACCCATTCATTTGTTGTGATTATTGAAAAGATACTGAAGCTAAAAAAGTTTGGACTGAAGAACTGAAAACTTTGATCTTTAACGTGCTTTTTTATTTTTCTCCAAGACCATTTTTCTTTAAGTTACAGTCAAAATAAAATCAGCTAAAAATTTATTTACATATTTTAATTTCTGTGATTAGTGTATTTCTTTCTCAGTGTTAACTTTACTTAAGAATTTTAATTATTTGGAAATAAATACCGATTTTTTTGCTTTTAATAGTTAACAGTCGATACTGAGAAGTTCTAATGAATGTAGCTTAATATACTTCTCAAAATACTATGGCATATGACCTAACTTAAACGAAACAAATGTGTAGTAATTTATTAAAAAGTCAACTGATTGACAACCTGCTATTTCAAAGCCGAAGCACATTTTAAGGTTTATTAAATATTCAAATTAGTTTTACGTCGGGGAACAGAGTGCTCACTTTGGTAATATTTTTTTTATTACGCCAGAACTATGATCTAGGACAGGCAGATGAAACCTACCTCTCAAGTGAGGTAATTATAAGACTATCGGGTTATTATCTTGATAATGCTGCAGCTTGTCACCGTTTTACACGAATGTAAAAAAATACGTATCACTGTAGCTCTAGGTGTATGCATTAAGTAGCAGGTGCTCCAATTTTTTTACCACGAAAAATATCATCTCAATCTACCCTATAACTAATTTTACTATTTCGACTGATGCATAATTAAAGAGAACATTTCGTTATTTAAATATCCAAGAATTAAATTATTTAATGCGTTTTATATTAATACCTTTAAAGTTTTTTTGTCATTAGACCAATTTTCAATTACTTCATTTAATTAACAGTGTGTGGTCATCTTAATGCAGCATGTGCCATCTAAAACAATATTATTAGAGCGAGCATGTGTTCATTAAAATTTCTAAATTAAAAACCTCTATTAGTTTTTTGTCTTCATACCAAAGTGCACCACATTCCCTAGCAGGTGAATAGAATCATCCGACTTGGGCCAAAAATCGTTTCTACAAGATTTGTTTTACTCGTGAAATTCGAGTTCGATCAAGAAGATCATTAACTCAACACAATACCGGTCAAAGTCAATCGGCGATAATTTCTCGGGCGTTAAATCACTTAAAGCGCCCCTTTTTGGGGATTCGTAACAGGTAGTGGAGCATTCTCGTACGTCAGTCTTACAAATTTTTCACAGGTAATAAAACAGGTGTTTCGCCTAATTATCCCTTAAATGAGAGGTGTTTGCTGAAAGTTAAAGGAATTTAACACTGGCATACTGAAGAAAAGGGCGATTTTTATTAATAGGAGGGTTGCGCCCAATTTTTTTTATATTTATGATAGTGAATAGTAGATTTCACCAGAAGTCACCAATCTTCTGCGTCTAAAGTCTTTTTAAATTGGTTAAATGGGTGGATCAATATATTTAATTTTGTTTTTTTAATTTTCGCTAGTTTTAATTGAAAACCAGATATAATAAAATGCTAGAAGGAAGCGATACATGATGGTGTCACTATACTTTTTCATTTACAGAACTAGTTTGGATATCTTAATAAAATAAACTTAATCAGCTATGCTCAGCTTTAAAGAGTTCGTTCAGCTTGCAGAATAATATTTTGTTGAAAATTGATGATATGATCATGTGGATACTTAGCTACCTGTCGGGTCTCCATCGATATATTGGGTAGAAAAGTTCTACCCTACAGCGTTAAATAACGCTGTCAAACCATTATATTTAAAAAAATCCTACGTGCAACATTCTAATGCAGAGACGAATGTGTTTGAACATCCCAAAAGTCTCTTGAGTTTTAAAACAGCAAGCTGTTGAAACGGTAATGAATCAAAATGATAAAATTGTTTCTTTGCGATTATGTTTCTTAGGTTATTTGCTCCAGATGTCTATGAATTGCGGAAGAATCCAGAAAAAGCTGTTTTATTAATTATTTTAGAAAAGTTTGGTGTATAAAACATATCGTACACTTTTAACGTTCACAATCAATCACCCAGCTGAATGGGTGCATTCACTTTATATAATTGCCTTGGGTTAACAAAGTTACAACGTTCGACGTAAACTTTAACGATCACCTTAACTACTTCTACTTAGTTAGCCACCATTCAAAGTGTAAAATGGCCATATGAACTTCATTAACTCGAAATTACCTTATGGGATGAAACCATTTAAATTCGACGTTTATCTTTAAGCGTACAACTTTTCTCCTCATTATATAAATGTCTTAATTAGGTTCTCTCTTCTAGCATTTCCGAAATATATTTTCAATAATCGCTCACGTCTTACACAACTCCTTTAAACTGGCCGAGCTGAAGCCGACTATAAGAACCAGACATAAAAGAACAGGGCTGGGATGGCGATATAATGCCACCTTATAATTTGTATTCACATCAAACTATTAAAGCTGGTCCTTAAGGCAGTGTTAACGTGTCTACCTAGTGGAGTGGTTTACAATGCTCATTGTGTTACTTATTTATGACTACTCATCGAAGTCGACCGAGCAATCATATGCCACTAACCTGCAATTAAGAGGGCAATAAAGACACATTTCTTGCAAGCGTGACCATTACTTTCACATGAATATTGAATATTGTTAAAACTAAAAAGAATAATACGTGATAGTCCACAAGTTACATTTAATTCATATCCATATTCATTGACTTTTAACTATAATCGATTTATTGGCACAAAAGAGAAATTTCAAATTTGAAATTTTGTGAATAAGGACAAAGCCTTAATTTTAATGTCTTTTTAAGTTTAAATTTGAATTCCCGACGTTTTTCCAAACACAATCAACTAGAAAAGGTAAAGCTATATTTTGCCTAAGATCACTGCGACTAAGGAGGCGAAAATGAATGGGGATTTCCATATTTGAATTTCTAATTATTTCTTGCGTCATGATTGAGATCGTTGGAATACACTACGATCTAAGGTTTTATTATGTGATAGGAGTGCAGCGGCGCGAAATTTGCATCCATTCGCGAGCAGCCTCTCTCTTTTAGGAGAGAAGAAGGATTCAAAATTTAAACTGCTAGATTTTTACTGCAAACAGGCCCAGGTTTTAAACTTTCCAGAGTAATGGTGTAGAACACTAGATTCCAGACTAAAAATGTCTAAATCTAATCTCTCAAAGCTATTTATTGGACTAAACGATTACAAGGAGACACGTAACTTTGAAATTTTGAAAAATCGCTGGTAATCTAATATCTTGAATTTGGTTTTTCATTTCTTATGTTTTTATTTTCTTCTATTTTTTGTCATTTTCATTTATATTCTTTCCTATTTGATTTATTTTTGGTAGATTTTCGATATGATCCAATCCTTGACTTTACCCGTGGAAACCTTCGTAACCAAGGTCACTAGTAATAATTGAACTTTCTTGTATTGTCCATTAGATATAAGCTCCCTTAACGTAACATGAGGTTAGATATGTTAAACTTATCAAATAATCTCACAATAAGTTAAATATTGTGTAGTAAAAATGTCGAACTGCTGCGGATGAAAACATTTACAATCAACAACCATGAACCTGTTTTGATCCTCCTTGGCCTCATAAGTATGGTACAATCTTTGTAAACCACCAACAAACCATTTTATAGCCATTGGTCAGTCACATAATTACTCAAAAGATCTAAATCCCGATGAGTAATTTGTAACTGACTTTCGACCTTGAACAGTTGCAAACGTTTTTTTTTTAAATGTGAGTTTTTGGAAGAATATTCCTTATATTTTATTATGTATGTTATGTATGTATTATGTATTTTAATTTACGCTCTTTGTAGGAAAATTTGATACAGATCTATTTTTTTCTTAACTACTCTGAAAGGGTATATCAAGTACATATATCATGCGTACCAAATTTCAATTTTTTATTCTTTGTCATTTAAAAGATATTTACAAATTTAGTAACTAATTTGAAAAATCAAGAAATCTGATTCAGCTCAATACAATTTTCATAAAGTTTAAAAATCGCGTATCAGAAGGTATTTGTTTAACATTTTTTGTCAAACTGAGTTGACGTCTTATCACAATCTTATAAAAAAAGCTAATCAAAACATATAAGAAGAGTAGTATCGTAGTGATTGAAGAAGCTATTAGTTTAATTGTCGTTTAGTGGGAAACATCATTTATTGAAAAAACGAACAAAATGCCGTACTAAACTGAAACCCATAAGATTGAAACTTCAATAATGATTGGCTACAGAGATAGAACAAGAACACAAAATGAAGTTATTTGTTTACTCAGAGAGAAATATCCTGATTTACCACCCCATATTGCAAAGTAGGTTAGCAAGATTAAAACACAGTTTCGGGAAAATGGGCATTTAAGAAAAACAAATAATCCCCGTTAGAATGCGCTCAATGAAGATATCAAGATTAATATACTTCTCTCTGTCCAAGAAATTCCTCATTTCCCCACTTGGCAGATATGTAGGGAACTCGAAATTAGCCAGCCTTCAATTAAAAGAATTCTGAAATTGCAAACATTTCATCCTTATAAAATCACAATCCGCCATGAACTCTTAGAAGGTGATCCAGATTAAAGACCCCAATTTTGCGAACAAATGATGGATTTACTGGACAGAAATGTTCTAAGAATAGAAAATATCTTGTTTTCAGATTAATCAACGTTTAGGTTAAATGGTGAGCTAAATCGTCAAAATTGTCGTTACTGGACAGACAACAACCCACACTGCATGAGGTAAGGCCACACTCAACATTCGGATAAAGTCAATGTTTGGGCAGGGATTGTTGGGGATCGAGTTATAGGACCAATTTTCTTCCAAGGAAATCTCAATGGATATTTAGAATTCTTGCAGGAAAAGCTTTTTCCTGACTTAGCTATTTTGTTTCCTGATCCGGTCGAAACTGATGTCCAGAATAAAAACCTCTGTTTTCAACAAGAAAGTGTCCCTTCTCATTTTGTAATACCTGTCCGTGAGTACCCGAATGATGCATTTCCAGACAGATGGATTGGTAGAAGAAGACCATTTGAATGGCCATCCAAGTCTCCGGACTTATTACCAATGGACTATTTCTTATGGGGGTATTTAAAGAGCAAAGTTTTTAAGACCAAACCTGCAAGTTGGGGAGTTGAAAGGACGAATAAGACATTAGTGTAGACTAATTTCCCCCGAAGTAATTAGAAATGTTCAAAACGAGTTTCATTTCCATTTAGGGTATTGTCAGTTAGTAAATGAACAACATTTTGAACATTTATTGAAGAAAGATTATTGACTTGAAACAATATAGTTAATATTTCTTAAATATCGTTTAAATGACAAGAAATAAAAAATTGAAATTTAGTACACATGTGTAACTTGATATTTCCTTTAAGAATAGTCAAGAAAAAATTAGGATTGCCATTTTAAGAACATGTCGATGACGTCATATCTTAAATTTGGGACATTCTGTATGAAATTTTTTTACATCAAAAAGAGCTCAAATTATAGGTGTTAATGTAACGAGATTATTACGCGATTTATAATAATCGAGAACGTTGCCGGGCGAAGAGGCGATAGTCGAGTCATCTGGCCACGTCCGAGATTGTTTAAATCGCTAATAATCGAGTTGTATTTAAAGCTTTATCGTATCATTGACAACGAGGGTATAAAAAAATCAACAAACTTTTACTTTTGGTATTTAGGGTATTATGATAAATAACTAACGTATTATAATTGAGGAGACTAATATGTGTAATGTTCTACAGATTATTATGTCTAGTTTTCTTAGTCATTTTCCTATGTTCTATGCATTTTTTTAAACCCGTATTTCTACCAAAACATCAAAAACAACAGTGAATTTGACTTTTTACCCTGATTTTTTATCCTAAGTTCTAAGTCAGATTTTCCCAAATTATCAATTTTTTTAGGAAAATGAGTCGATTTTCAAGTTTTGTCGTTGAAGTTTGTTGAGTTTGAAAAACAGCCCATTGGGGTCTGTTCAAAAACACAAAAAATAGGGGAAATGACCTTTTATTAAGCCCATTTAATCTATTGAAAGAGCATTTTTCATGGAAACTTACCCTATTTTTATGGCGTTTTTAAAAATTGTGAGCCAGGACATTTTGGCCAAAAATAAGGAAAACTAACCCTTTTTTTAGGATTTCTTAAAAATGTGAGCCAGACGTAACAACTGAATCTGTGGTTTTTGTTGAAAAAAAATTAGAACATAGAAAAATGACCTAAGAAAACTAGACATAATAATCTGAATTATAACATTACACATATTAGACTACTAAAATTGAAAATCAATTAGTTTTTCAAGTCCATATCAGACAAATAAAGAAATCTAACTCACATTTTTATGGAAATTTTGAAACAGCATTGTATCATAAAAATCAAAAACCTAACTGGCGTGGAAATTTTTATTCTCACCGGTCGCCGAGCCGACCGCTGAATTTTCAACACCTACAAAGTCATTATATTACTAACAAATAATTTTGATAAATAAATGGATAATAATCAATCCAAGACTTGTACAAAATGTAAAACTGAAAAGACTTTAGAAAATTATTATAGGAATAAGAATTATTCAGATGGGCATCGCGCAACTTTTAAAGAATGTTGGAGTTATAGAAAAAAATCTGCACCAAGAGAAATACAAGACTCAAGTATCTGTAGTAAATGTAATATTGAAAAAAGTAATAATAATTATTTTCAAAATAGAAAATTTAAATGTGGTAAAGAAACTATATGTACAGAGTCTTATACCAAGGTTTGTACAAAATGTAAAATTGAAATAAATCAATAAATTTCTTTAAGTAAAGATTGCTGCATACAATCAATTTTTATACAGAGGATATTTGTCACTTTGAGTGTTTTTCAAAAAAAAAAAATAAGAATCTGCATAAACACAAAACACAATTTAATTATGTATTAGAAGCCTAACATTTTGTGAGTGCAACTATTTTTTATTTTTTGAAATATTCCTATTCTGTTTAATTTTATGACCATTTTAGTGAAGTTGTGCACAATAACAAGATTTTACTGGAAATTTCGTAAACCTTTTTAAACGCTTCTAATTACAGACCACACTGAACAACACGTCTAACAGACGATCTTTTAATAACAAACTCTAAAAAATAATTTGTGGATTGTTCCAGAGCCTGAAAATGTTACTGGACTTCGCACATTTTACCATACAGTTTTATATTTTCTTCTACACTTACAGATTTTGGCTATATACTTCTTTTTTATCCAGCAATTTTCATTGTTTTGTTTAATTTTTTAACAAACAAGATACAGACCTTGTACTCCAGGTTATATTGGGAAATTCTTTAACAACTTTTCTAGGTCCAATTTCATTTTCTTCCCAAATAGCTTCATTTAAATTTTACTTTTGTCGCTCTCTGATAACTGCTAATTTATATCAATTTTAAAATTACAATAAAACAATTATTTGACATCGCTGAAATAAATAAATAAATAAACATGGACAATAATTATATGAGGGACGCCGACATGGAGGAGTCCTCCACAGACGAAGTGGCAAGAGAAAAAGGGCACAAGAAGAAACCTTAGCAAGATCAAAAAATATTTTGGAAACGCCAATAAAACCAACAACAATTGATAACGAGGATAAACTTGATCTTATTCCAAGTATGTTGCAGTATATAAGAGAAGAAATGCCAGAAGTAAGAAATGAATCGAAAAAATACAATAACGACATTAGAAAAATACAAATCGAAAACACCAAGCTAAGAGAAAAAGACGAGAGAATTGTAAAATAAAACGAGAAAATGAAAAGGGAAATTAAAATAATAAGCAATAATTTAAAGTGGATTGAAAAAGATAAAAGGAAAAATAACATAATTGTCAACGATTTAACAGTAAATACAAACGACAATACAATTTTAATTACAGAAATGGAAAATTTCTTAAAAAACAATTAGAAATACAAACCAAAGTTAAAGAAGCTTACAACATTGGTAGAAATATATATCTCGTGAAACTGCAAAATGAACAAGAAAAGAAACAGATTATGGAAAACAAATCAAAGCTTACAAAAATTAATGAAAAAATTTTCATAAATGAGGACTTGACGCATAAAGGAAAGGAAGAAGCAGAGACAATTAAAAAATAAATCAGAAGAGGGGAAACCCATGGTTAAGCATATCAACATATTAAAATGGGATATGGGAACAAAATCAAGGAAAAATTAGAAAATACAAATTCAAAAAACTGAGCAATAAATCTAAAGAGGTAAATAGTATGATGACGAACAAGGCAATGAAAATGGATATGAAAACATCATAAAAACACAACAATAGCAAAAAAAAATAAAAAGGAAATAACAGGAAAAGAAATTTGGAAAAGTGGGAACATGGAATGTTAGAGGACTAAGGGGAAAATAACAGAAACGAAGAAGAAGGGACAAGGGGAACTAGTGCTAGAAAGTGGACACTTTTTAATATACAGTGGAGTAGAACAAAATAAACTGTGCATAATAGAGAAGGGATTAGTAGACAATACACTAAATTGGGAATGCATCTCTGACAGAATACTAAAAATAGAATTTGATGACATATATGGGGAACGAATATGCATAATAATAGTGTATGGACCAAATGAAGACGATTTAGCAATTAATAAAGATCAATTTCTGGGAGGAACTAACATTGGTCCACGGAGACAGGTAAAGGTAAAATTATCGTAATGGGAGATTTTAACAGTAGGGTGAGTAAAAGAGAGAATAGAAATGTAAATATGATTGGAAACTGTGAGAAAACAAAAATAAACACCAATTGGGTTAAGAATGATAGAATATTGCATATTGAACGATTTAATAATAACAAATTACGTTTTATGAGCACCAGGATATACCAGAAATTTACAAGAATAGCGGAAAACAGAAAAGAAACATCCATAATTGACTACGTACTTATGCAAAGAAATAATAGGAAATCGATCGCGGATGTAAGAATCAAAAGAAGTGAGGAAATATTTAGTGATCATTACCTTGTTGTAGCAAAAATCAGGAAAAAGAAGAGATGTAGAAGTGACAATGAACGACACGAAACTCCACCAGTAAAAAAAGAAAATATTAAAACATACAAAATAAGAAAAGATATAGCAAACAATTATCACCAAATTATTGAGGAAAAATTAAGTAATATAGAAAAGGAGATTGAACAAAAAGATATTGAAGACATATGGCAAATACTTAAGGAGATAGTAATAGAAGCAGCTAAACAAGCATGTGGTACGATTACAACTAACACCAATAAAAAGTTTACTGCCTGGTCAAACGATGAAATCAAAAAAGAAGTCTAATTAAAGAAACAAGCGTGGAAAGAGTACTTAAATAATAACACCCCACAAAAATGCAGTTTGTATAAGGAGAGGAGAACCTAAAGTAAAAAAAAAATGGTTCTGGAAGTTAAACAGAAGGCATGAGAACGTTTTGGGAAAGGACGACTATAAGAAGCAAAGAAGGCGCGCTGCTAGAAGATGAGAATTTAATTATGAACAGATGGAAAGAATACTTTTACGAACTATTAAATCCACTGGAAACAGAGACACATGATGAGAAAGAAGTAATAACAAATGACACAATAGCAGAATGAAGAAAATGAAGTACTTAGGATAGAGGAAGTTGAAGAAGCAATCAAGGCAACAAATAATGGAAAAGCGCCCGGGCATAATGGAATAAATACCAGATGTGATTAAAGACATGGGGCAGAAGGGTGTGAAACTATTGGACAACATTTGTAATAAGGCATGGATAAAAGGACAAATACCTAAAGATTGGGGAATAGGTGTTATTATGCCCATATATAAAAAGGGAAGATAGAAAACAATGCCAAAATTATCGAGGTATAACTTTATTGAGCACGGTAGCAAAGATATATGAAAGGGTGTTATCAAACAGGCTCCGTTTAGTCATAGAAACGCAATTAAGTGTATCCCAAAGTGGATTTAGAAGAGGCCACAGTATACAGGACCATATATTCACGATGAAACAACTTACGGATAAAATATTAAGACAACGGAGAGAGGCATATCTAGTGCTCGTTGATCTTGAAAAAGCTTTTGACAGGGCACCCAGAAAAGAAATATGGATAAGTTTGGAACAACGAGGAGTCAGCCGAAAAATTAATTGCTGGAATAAAAAGCATATATGAGGAAAATGCAGTTTTCTACTTTCTACACAAGAGATGGTTTACGACAGGGAGGTGTACTTAGCCCATTACTATTCATTATCCTGATAGATGACATAATCAAACAAACATATACTAAAACAACAAGCCTACAGTTAGGATATTACAATCTACAAAAAGTCTGTATAAAAGAATGTGCATTTGCAGATTATATAGTAATAATGGCCAATTCACCCGAAAACCTACAAACTAACTTAGAAATATGGAAAGAAGCTCTAGAATCTAAACGAATGAAAATAAATGTCAATAAAACAAAAGTAATGGCGATAACAGAGATGAAAATAAAAAAATAAATATACGATTGGACCATAAGGATATACAGCAGGTTCAGGAATTCGAATATTTAGGAGTAATAATGGATAATAAAGGAAACCAGGATAGGGAACGTATAGAGAAAGCACTTAAAGCATATTACAGTATGTGTGCGACCATAGTCAAGAAGAAAGAAATATCCAAAAATTCGAAAATGTTGGTATACAATAGTAGCCCATACTACTATTTGAAAGTGAAACCTGGGTTTTAACGGAGAGAATTCAAAGCCCATTGTTGCCTGTTAACAAAATGTGGCTCCTTCGAGTACAATTTTGTTAACTTCGAGAAATAATATACTCAGAAAATGCTTTTCAACACATAAGTAAATTATTTTTCCATTAATACTTATTTTTCCGGAACACTCAATCAAATAAGTGACAAATATTTTTAAAACCATCTGCATCAAAATTGATTGTAACTGTAATACTTTTGATTTAATTGTTTAAACGCTTATATCTTAAAAAACTACCTCCTAATAATGCCACCAGCAAAAGAAATAAAATGTAGACATTTTTTTTGGCCGATCGTGTAGACATACCATCTTCGGGTCTTCAAGATTGAGGTGTATTTTCTTAGAATTTTAGAATAAGTTTTCTTAAAAATTCTTTATTTTAGAAGTAGATTCTCGATTCTCTTCATGTGTCAAGCTTCTTTAATAACTTGGTTAATTTACTACTTTATATTGGTTCTCTTAAGACTCCCGAAGTTCGTATAAGGTAAGTTTCTTTGAATTTTTAAAGCTCTTCAATTTTGCCTTGCCTCGGGTTTAGGTTAAGTTATAACCTGCCGAACTTAATTTTATGAATTACAAATCTTCGGTTCTAGTTCTGAATCGGTGTTCCTGAAACAAATTAAAAGGTGTTAATTAAGCAAATTAGTGAAATTAAAAAAAACGTTGTTTGAATTCTATTTAAGGTAATAATAAGCAAAATCATTTATTGCTTTAGGTCTACTTAAGCTGATATTACAGGCAGTAAAAATATTACTGCGTATTGTAGAAGCTTTAGCAAATGATTCAGTACAAGAGCAATTAAAACAATTTAAGTAGCGAAGTGAACTGTGCAATTATATACCAGAAGAATAAATAAATTATGGCAAGAATTGGATAAACGGATTTGCGTGTCACTTACTTATAATTATTGCAATTTTGTAATCTCCATCTTGTACCTGGAAGCAAAGTTCGCTATATAATACATTTTTCTGTGACTTAATTATACACGTCCACGGTGGTTAATATAAGAATCACTAAGCTCGGAAATTCTTGTTTGAAAAAAAATGACAAAACACTTCCCAACATCGACAATTAGCTACCATAATTTTACAGTGAGTCGAGCTCGACTTGTAATAGATAATACTTGCGCCATTATTCAGTACTCGTTTTATACTTTAGCTCACAGTAGGATAAACTCAATAAAACATAAACCACTTCTATGATACGATTTTGGTTGACCAAAATCGTTAATAAAAGCAAAGGTACACTTACCCCGCAATTGTATCTCGAGGAAAAGCGGAAATACACGAAGATTCGGACAAAAATTATACAACTATAACCAAGCTGCGCAAGCAAACTGCAGTTTAGTTAGATTATTTAGTAAAAACTTTACGTTTCGACCAATCATTTCCAATTCAACAAATTTCTACCATACAAATAAAAAACGGTCTCGATTGCATACAGCAGACTTCGAAGGTAACAACTTAATTAAGAGCATTCACCAAATTTTCAGGACTCACTCCGAACGACTTCGCCCCGCAGAAACACCACCGAGGAATGTAAATGATTTCATAACGATCCGTAAAAAATGGGAACTAATAAATCTGCTAATAGTGTATATGACAGGCGTTCGTCGAGGAATAAGCCGAGTGGTAAATGGTGATAATCAAACACTGTAAAAGTGAACATGAATTATGAAGACGTTTGACTGATCCGGTGAACTTATCAGGAATGTTGCCAGATTACCAACCCTAGGTGGCACCAACATCACGAGCGTATCATCCTAATGACTCCCTCATTTCTTATGCACACACGTTCCTCCCATGGGAATCCTTCCATTGACGGATGAAGATTGGGAAATAAATCAAATTTCCCATCATAATAGAGTGGCAAGGACTTGAATATTAAACAAATGTTGTACTTCTCTATATTCATCGCTGGTTGAGGTTGTATAAATTTTACGACGATTCACAAATAGACAAAAAGGTCGTTAATTGGTACGATGCGTATATCACATTTAATTTCCCATAAATATCTCTTCTCTTTGTCGATACTAATAGAGATGCAAAAGTTTTTATCGTTCTTTTACGATCGTTAACTACTTATTATTGCCTCTAGTTAGACAATGTTATATAATTAAAATACTTGGCCATCTCTGATTTATAAATCACTTCAGTAGCTTTTATTATACATTCTGTTACTGCTTTGGGCTTGTAAACTTTAATTGATTACTGTGTGGTTGGGAATTTTTAATCATTTTACTACTTTTATGCTGGCTACGTAGCTTTATTATAGACCCTTGTAAAGTTATTTACTTGCAGTCGAATAAAATTAATTTCACTTAAGTGCAGTCTTCAGAGGTTTCATTATGGGCTAATTAAACCTCCAGGTCACACAGCAATATGTTACATCTAATAAAATATGTTGCAAAAACCCAAAGGAAAGTCCACAAATATCACGTTAGGCCGCCTCTAGCTACGTAGGAATTTGATTCTAAAATTACGACGATTACGTAAAATTACAAAGAATAGGAAGGCGTGTTCAATTTGCTAAGAAGCATCAAAAACTTTTATTATATTTTATTATACCATAGGTATAAAAAGTTAAGTTTGAAATTTTCGCCAAAATGCCGAAAAACTATGGGAATATTTGATTCGAGTTAATTCATAAATCATAAAGTACAGAATGTCTGACGATGTTTGACAGTAAATTTAGGACAATGAGTCAATCCAGTTTACGGAAAATAAGTTTAATAAAAAATTTTAATTTTCAAGTTTAATGTTATCAAGAAAAAATAACCTAATTAATTACTCCATAAACTCTTTATCAATCGTGTCAAATTTTTAAACCTACATATTTATACTATTAAGGAATGTCACTTCCTAAAATCTTCATGAAAGCGGTATAATTTCTAATTTCTGTTTTTAATTTTTCAAAATGGGTAGTTGCTTATATCAATTTTTTTTTATTTCAAGTTTTTCTCCTTTTCCTTCTCTATAAATAGCTCAAAAAGAATATTGCATTCACAATTGATATTTCTGAAAGTGGAAGGTAATTTACCAACAGTAATCGTAGTAAAAAGGTTTTTAGAACATAAAATTTTTATTGCATAGGCAAGACGTAAGTGCCAGACTGTTCACCACTACTCGATTTTTAGCATAGACTGTCCTCGTGGATACAATAATACAAATCCCCAAGCCGCTTTGCAGTAGATTTTGCGAGCTGCCAATAGTACACAACTTAATTAGATTTCTGCAACGAAGTTTTAGCCAAAGCGGCCAAAGGCACCCAGAAAGGATTAGTGGAGCTGCTACGTTGCCATTACTTCAAGATTACTTCCCTAACGTGCGAAATGAAGCACCGAAATTCCAAGATACAGTATGATTTAAAAACTAGGTAAAAACAATATTATCCTACATGACTATATCACTTTTGTTTATCAAAATTTATAGAAAAGTTTGGGGACAGTAAATTTAAAATCTTTTCCGAAACATTGTGCATGTTATTACCTGTTATAACATGAAACAGAAATAAAAAGAAAATTAATTGAACGAAAATTTCGTATTTGCAAAGTTTTCACTTAGATATTGTAACGCAATGTAAATTGTAGAATTTAATATATAAGAAAAGTTTCTAGAAAGATCTGATAAGGGAAAAGCGGTCGCGATAACGAAGCAAACGGCAGATAAGCGTTCCAGAAATTTCGGCAAACGATAAGCCTTATATACCAAAAACTTCTAGAATCTGGGGGCCAAAACTATATAAGTCTGTCAGCTTTCCCTCGAGTTAGTTAGTTATTTCGAGAGTTAGTTAGAGTCGGTGTAGTTAAGTAGTGAATTAGCAGTTAGGAAGTCAGTAAGTGGGTTAACTGTTCAGTTGTAGTGATCCGAAGTTGAGTTTGAAAATAAAGTGGGTATTATTCAATTCACGTGTTAATCAGTTCGAATCGATAACGCACGTTACAATATTGAATTTTATCTGAAAACTCTCAACTTAAATTAACAACTTCCAAGTTAGGCCTTTTTAAAAGATTTTGATTATTTGAAATTTAGTCTCAAAATTTGAATATTAATCTCAAAATTTTGTCCCTCTCAAAAATTTAAAATTATGCGAAATAAACCTAATTACCGATTTTTTTAAACTGCTTTTTAGCGAACGTTCTGGTACTAAAATCTTTTACCAAAAACCAAAGAGTTTTAAAGACTGTTTGCAAGTTTTCAAAAGGAGGCCCGTATTTCTGTACGACCATTATTATTACTATTATTATTATTACCAAAGTCAAAAATGACTTTTTTGATTGAACAACGATAATTTAGCGAAATATCGTCGTACAGGACTAGGAAACCAATCAAATTAAAGATAATTAAATTGTATATATGCAGAATAAAATCAAAGAAAAAATGTTAATGAGGTTTGTGGACCTTTTTAAACATAAAACAAAAAAACTTAAACTTAAGGGTTGAAAACGAGAAACTTTGAGCTTCAATTTACTTTTCCTTCGTTTTTCTTCATGAAGATTTTACTTTAAGTTACAGCTTTTTAAAAATCATCTGAAAATAAAAAAATAATCGCTAAATTTGGGCTTTGTTATATCCTTTAATGTCTGTGCCTAGTGAATATATAAAAAATAATGTTGTGCTTAACGCATTAAAAAAAAAGTTTGCTCTGACCACTAATCTAGAAATTACAGCTCTAAGTTCAAATATCAAATATAAGATTAAACTTGATGTTTTTATAAGCCAAGCTATCATCTTCAAAGAGATAGTATCTCAGTTTAACTATTGAAACGCGTTACAGCAACATTTGTTGTTGTGTTTTTTAATCTTTTTTGGTTTCAGGGAACAATATTTGTATTTCAATTTTTGAAGATAACCAAGGACCAGTCCGTTTCACCAAAATCTAAATTTCTAAAAAAAATTAAAAGTGTTAAACTGGACAATTCAAAGTTTTTTGAAAGATTTAGCGATTATTTAGACATTCATCCCAAACGTCCCAATTTATACAAAAATTCTTTATTTTTGGGAATATTTTTAGCTAAATCTTAAATTTTGGCATTTTTCCTAGAAATCTTTGTTATATTTTCAAAATTTTGTCACTCTTTTCGTAAAGTTTAAAGTTTTTCATTTTTCAATATTTCATCTCAAACTTGATTTTTTTTATACCTATCTGTTGTCAAATACTTTTTTTAAATAAATTTTTAACTTCTTGACATTTAAACTTTTATCCTAAATTTTCGGAATTCGATAAACATTTTTTCCGTTCTTCCTTTTTGTAAATAACATTCAAAATACAGCGTTTTATTGAAATTATTACTTTTTTCTTCAGGATTTTGACAATGCCATAATTTCGAATTTATGTCTTAACCTTTTGGGTTTAAACTCAAAACTTTTACTGCTTATTCTAAAATTCTTGGTGAGGCTTTTTTCACTAAATTTCGTAATTTTTCAAAATTCTTTAAAAACCTGAGATGTGTGGATAATTCGATTCTTTTAAATAAAAAGTTAGCTTCTTCTCAACATTTAGCCCTTCCTCACAAAATTTCTAGTGTAATAATAGAATTACTTGTTTTTAATTTGTAGTTTAAACAGAAAATACAATTTTTTTTGGAAATTTTTTATTTTCTCTCATGAGTTTTTGACGATAATCCATCTGAATCTAAAATTTTTTGTGGTGTTGCTTATTTCTTTTATAAATTTCAGTTTTCCATTTTCGATAGCAAAAAATGCGAACTTGAAATTTGAAATTTCTTAATCCGACAACTAAATAGTTTTCTTTAAAAATTTGCTAATTTGGTCTCGACAAGTTTACTTTTTATTGGTATTCTACCTTAAAGATTTTTAAAAATTTTTTTGGATATTTTGGCAAAATTAGAGTATATTGTTTTAACATCAACATATTATTAAGTACATTTTGGGTGTTTCTTTTTAAATTATGTCTTTCTCCCAATTATATTTTAGTTTTAAATTTAAATTTTTAGGGTGAATCGATGTGTTCACTTTAAATGACTTGTAGTGCCAAAAGTTGTGAAATGGTTTGAAATAAATAGTCTATTTTTGATTTTTTTTATTTCAATGTTTAACTTCCCCACCGAGACCTTAAACATAAAAATTTAAAAAAATTAAAATGTTAACACGCCTGCGCTGAAAAACGTTTCGTAAAGGTATATTATGTACTTATATAAAATATTTTCAAAATTACTGTTTTTTTACGCGACACAAATCATCATGCGTATCTATGGACAATGGTCACGCACGAGGTAATATTGAGGTAATATACTCACTGACAAAGAAATTAGAATCCCCATTAAAATTTAAATATTATTGAAATAATATTTTTATAATGATTATAATTTCAAAGCTTCTACTAGGTCCGCAGTTCTCTTCACAATTCTGTTTTCATACTTGTGCCACACAAGATGCGCCTAAAAATGCTAGTTGCTGGACTATATTCTAATTGAGGGACTTTTCTTTTTTTAAGTATTGTCCATTCTCAACATGCGTTGTGCGTAGGGGGTAAAAATGAGGATAGATGAAGGCAAACTGTCGATTTAAACAAAGATAAGTTGTAATTATTAGGGAAAATTTTGCTTGGCAAGAATGGAATTCCAGAGTTGAGAGTTCTGTAGAAAAAAGATTCCCCCTAAATAAAAGTTCTCACTGCATTGCTCAGGAAGTTGGTGCCTCCGATTGTCTTATATGCATCAAGAATATTACTCTTGGTGGAGAAGGGGGAGGGGGGGGTGAGACCTATCAGTTCCTGTGAACATCTTCCATGAAAGTACTTATAGAAAAAAATCCCCTAACCATCCATTTGTGCTTGAGAGTCTGGACAGATTCGGTCAGGATTATATTATCAATTGAATCCAAAAGAGCCAATGAGAATCTAAAGGCTAAATTCCAAATACAAGAATAGTTCTCCAACGTTGGTCTAATTGTAAGTTGAGCTTTGTAAGGAAGTGAAGTCCTTTTAGCTTCAAAAGTTAGCCCAGCTTTTGAGAGATGGGTTTGGCAATGGTGGGCACAAAACCATTCAGATAAATAAAACGTTTACGTTTGCCCCTAGCATAGACAATTTAAATTTCATAGGAAGGATTTTAATGTCCATAAGAATGTTGGATGCATTACTCCTTAACATTTTTTTAGCAAAAACAAACGCCTAAATTTTTGGGCCATTAAGGTCAACGGGATTTGTCCTTCCCCATTCCAAAACGATATCGAAATCACGAATTGTATCAGCTGTTCCTAGTCTCTGGCTATTCCCTTAACTTATCTGAAGCAGCGATGGATAAAGTAGTTGTTGGAGGAAAAGGATGAGAACAGACCCCTGGACCACGTCTGCATTAATTGCAAACTTGGTTTAGATGAACCAGTTTTGTTCTAATCGTCCCAATTTACTGCAACCTCTTAATGCTGAACAACGTCAACAATGTTTTGATTAAAATAGAGAAGACAAAGATTGAGACGATGAATTGTTTGTAGAGATGAGCCTGGGTTTTGTTTAGTGATACATAATGAACTACAACGTGTTACAAACCATCGTGAAACAAAAGCGTTTTCAGTTTTTTAATGACATGTAGTTACCTGCACCACAGCCACCTCGTGATGAGTTCTGTCGAAGAGCTGCCTTGTCATAGAAACGAAAAAAAAATGTACCCAATTAGAGAAGCTGGCAAAGATCGGAATATAAAGTTAGAAAACATATTTTATTCGTGGCTAATGAACCATAACTGGTCCTATCGTCGAGGTAACTCACTAACTCACTAAGCATTCTTAAAATTAAATAATATATTAGGTCTAAAAACTGGATATCAATACGAAATTTTTCACGCTACAGGCCTTTCTAAATAAAAAAAAAGTTAAAAATCAACCCTCCCTAATGTATACTTTTACAATTTTTCTTGCAGTTGAAATTGTCCCAAAAAGTTTTGAACAAACTGTTCAATGTTAGGGTTAAATTTCGAGAAGAAAGTTGAATATTGATTTTAAAATTGAAACTTCTTCTGTTCGAGATTTCTTCAAACTCATATTTTTATCAAATTTGCAAGTTTTAGCTTAACTTTTTCCTAAAATCATAACTTAAAATTCCATTCGTTCATATTTTACATTTTGTTCTTGAAATGTTGGATTAAACTAAAAATTTCAAGTAGAAGGTCCACGTTTAAGCTTGAAACTAATTTTAAAAAAATTTAAATTTTCTCGAAATGTTGGAACTTGAATTCTAGGCTTTCTGAAGGTACCGCCTTTTCTCCTAATCCCTGATTTTAAACTTGAATTGATGAATATAAACTTGAAACTTCGAGAAATTTTTCATACAAATTTTTAGATTTTTCAAAATTTTATTCTTTCATTTTAATATTGTACGTTCGGGATATAAAATGATTCCAAAATGTTAGCTAATTTTCAAGTAACTCAAAGAAAAATTGTCATCAAGAGCTCTATATGTCTACTTTCCAAACCTTTATTTTAATTTTTTTAACTTCCGAAATTTTTGAGCAATAATAAAATAAAACCATAGGCGAAAAATGTTTCCAAATTTTTGCTTATTTTTAGAAAGATTCACGGATTTCAGTGTAAGTTCTTACAATAATCGGATCATAAAACTTTTCTAATTAATTTAATTACCTCTAATTTGACTGACCTCCAAGTTCTCTACGATGGTTTTTGGCAGAGTTATCATCGTTCAAAACGAAAAATCATTTTTGACTTTTGCAATCATTAACTAAGTAATAGTAGTACAAAAAATGCGAGTAGGCAAAGCATTATTTACATTATCTGTTATGGTTTTTTTGATAAAAAATTGTTTAATATGTGATAAGTTGTTTAAAAGGTAAAAAATTCAGTAATTAGGATTAATGGTTTTTTTGTAGAGAGAGGGTTTTATAATTGATTTGATCAAAATCGTATTTTAAAGTCCCAAGACTTGTTAATTTAGAAATAATCCGAAACATTTGTTTAACGAAGACAAAAAGAAACAACCCAGATATTTAAACGAATAAAAAATTTTTTAAAAAGGAATTTAATAGACAACCCGAATCAGTAAAGAATTAGAAATATAAAATATCATGGTCATAAGTATAAGCCTCTAATTCATATTCAACTTTTAGGAAACCCAATATGTACCCAAAAAAATTTTCCAGCAGTAAATAAACAGAATGGAAGTCAAATGATATCTGTTATGGGCATATCCTATTATAAACTATTGAATTACTTTAAATCAAATGTTAACATTCTTGGGTGATGTAGCAGAAAATAATTCTTAATAGTTTATGAGGCTCGCAGCTTCTTTATTGTAAGATGGGAGGTCCGATCTTAGACTGTGACATGGCTTCAATCTCTACTCTAACGAGCAACAAGCTTCTAAGACATGGTGCAGTTTTTGCCATGAGATGGTATCAAATGAGGCAACGTAATTTTATGGTTTGATAGACGTGAGCGTTACTAGTTTTTAACAGAAGGGCAACACGTATTCGTTATTTTGTTTATAGCCTTGTTAGCACTTGCTTTTACTTCATTTATTGGTTTGATTTAATCAGCTATCAATTACTTTTTTGCCCAGCTGCCAAAAAACTTCGAATAGTTACGTGGGTTAAATGCATCGTCGTTATGGGATTCTTTTCAGTTTGAAATCTTCGCGAACGCTTTTTGGAATTTCTCACGCATGCACGAGGACCACTTGATTAAATTTTGTTGTGGAACAATCGCTCCGTCCCAGAAGAAAGTGTGATAAGTGATCAAATTAGAATTTAATTCTACCATTTAGGTGGGATTACGTGACATAATCTGCCATAAAGCCAATTACATTTCGGGTGGTTTTGCAACAAATCAACTCTAATGTCACATTTTACAAATAAAAACACTTCTGTAAACAAGAGAAGGATGATAGCTTGGCTATCGAAACGCGTTAGAGCAACCTTTGTTATGTTTTTCAATCTTTCTTGGTTTCAGAGGATAAAATTTCTATTTAAATTTTTGTAATTTTGAATTTTTTCAAAACTTTGATTTTAACTATAATTTCTGTGTTGACAGTAATTGCTTCTTGGTTATTTACCACATGTTCATGTTGATGTCTGACAAGTTTCGACTATCATCAAAGACAACTAAAGATTATCTATAAAGCTGATTGTTCTTTAAAAGAAAAGTAACATATTCCTATCACGCACTTCGATGATACGAGATTATTTTGCAGCAACTGAGGGATTTCTGATGATGTAATAAAAGTTATAACCACAAGTGGCGGTGCCCTATTTAGTATGATGCCTGCGCGAAAGCAAAAAAAATCCTGATATTCTCATTCATGGCGATTAAAATTTCCTGCAATGTTCTCCTGATCATTGTAGCGATTTTGTGTCCGTTGGGATTAATTGCTATTATATTCCGCAAAAGAATTCCACTTGGCAAACAGAACTTAGAAGTTTCGAATAATTATTGTGATGGGAAAAGCAAGTCGCAATTCCTTATAAATAGCGTTAATAAATAAATCGATAAAATTTTAAGGCTCGGTTGGATAACGTACGATTTTAGGAGATTAGTGTCACTTGATGTGAAATATTGAAAACGCAAAATCTTTATGTATAAGTTCATGTTAAATCGGGGAACACAATAAACCATATTTATTATCTATACCGGTTTTAAATGCTTATAAGCGAGTAGGTGATGATAATATACGAGCCCTAGTACGAGGAACCGCAAATGATCTCTTCGTTATTGTTGACAAAAGGTTAAAAAGTGCCAACCGCGTAATAAAGCCTTCTCTACTTTTTATTAACAATTATTTATGGCAGAAGAGCAAATAAACAATGTTAAATCCAGTTTACCAACAGCCTGGAACTCTCTCGCTGCTACCGAATTGTACATTCCTATGTAAAAGGGATGGGATATTCTGATGAAGTGATTAGAAATCCTTTTTGAGTACCATTGGGAGCAATTCCACCATCTGACGTGGTGATATTCGTTTGTAGTCAATCTTTCTCGGATTTTCGATGCCAGATAAGCAACCATGGTTTTCCTGTAATATTCAAATACCTTCGGTTTGCATATCTTTGGAAATAGACAAATGAAGATTGATGGTATATTTTTACACATTTTTGATCATAAGTTGAAAACCAAGCAAAATAAAATTAAAAACGAAATAGTGTGCAAATGGCTTCCATATGATACCCCATAAGACCCTGACGCCCCTTAACTCAAACTTTAGATTTTGACCTTTTTTTAAAATCCTAACCCTTTTGCGTTTTAAACATCCTAGCAAGAGAAATATAAATATTTTAAAATGTTTTCTATTTAGAATAGACACTATTAGAGCCACTCTACAAAGCTTTCGTGTACGAGGGTAAATCAAATATGAACCGGAATTTCTATCATGTCGCCATGAGGCCGTCAAGAGTGTGCGCATACTCTTAGACTTGTTAGGTGGGAATATCACGTGACTTTCTGCGCTCAAACGAATTTTGTTCCTATCGTTTGTCATTTGTAAATGCAATGAGTGAGCAAGAGCTTCGTCTGCACGTTGCGCAACGCATTATTATTAAATTTCTTGCCATTGAAGGTGTAAAGCTCGCAGAAATTCTTCATCGACTAGAAGCACAGTTTGTTTGAAGAAAATGTATGAATGGCACAAAAAATGTTTGGAAGGACGAACTTAAGTTAAAAATGAACTCCGTGCCCGTCGTCCTCGGACCAGTGTGACTGCGAACAATATTAGCTCTGTTCAATGCCTTTTGGAGAAGTGATGTGAAGAAGAAAGTAGGAAGGTGCACCCGCAAGGCAAAAACTCGCCTCTCAGGTTGCAAGAAGCTGGAAAGGTTCTTGCGACCGTGTTTTGGGATTTTAAAAGAGTTGTGCATGAACGTTGTACAGATAAAGCAAAACGTGCATATCGGCGGAAGAGGCGGGAATTTTCAGTCAGAAATGTGATTTTGCTTCACAACAACGCCTGCCCCCGCTCAGCCAATCTGACACATCAGAAATTAGAGGAAATGCATTGGGTAACATTACAAGACCCTCCATAAAGTCCCAACTTATCACCATGCGATTATCATATGTTTGGGCTACTGAAAGAAGCTCTAGGAGGTGACAAATTCCGGTTTATATTTGATTTTCCCTCGTAATATTTTCATAAGCATTAAAATTGATTATTTCGAACTTTTCAACCTTCTTAGTTCGCTGCGAAAGAAAGAAGATTGTTATATTTCTTTCACTTGCTATATACACCTTACAAATAGCCTGTGACATAGACATAGTATAGGGCAGCCTCCCTTCTGGGTTTTTTTTCACAAAATTTATGTTTTTTGAAATTTCGAATTTGATTCTAATATTCGACCCTTTTGCTCAGTTTAAAAGTTTTTACATCAAATTTCGGAGTTAATTGATTAGTATCATAATTTATTAATTTAATAATTTCTTATAATTTGGATATTTGTGAAAATTTTGACTTTTAAAATCTGAGTTCTAGCGAATTTCGTCATTTACATGAAAATTTGTTTTTTTTTTGAATTTTGATTAATCTTTCGATGAAAAAGTAAGCAATTTTGAGAATTATATTTAACTTTAATTCCCTCTTTTCATATTTTCAATTTGTGTTTTTTTTTTTATTTTAAGTACGAGACACGATTTTTTAACAAGATTATTATTATTTTAATTAGACTTAAATAAAATCGAAATTTTATGTTGTAAAGGTTTGCATCGAAATTTCAAATTTTAAGAAAAAATTTGTAAAAGAACATTGACGAAAATTGAAATTTTTTCTTAAGAATTTTACCTATTTCCGTTGAATAAAATTAATATTTTTTATTTTAGGTATTTTTTTAAAAATTAATTTTACTTCAAATGTGAATTTTTTGTAAATTTATTTGATATTATTTTCAAAAGTTAGGTTTCCTTTTCGAAATTTGAACGTTTCAAAAAAAAACTGAAAATTTGAAAAAGTGGATGTTTTGAAAAAGGTCGAAATACTTAAGAAAATTCAAAATGTTTAAGCCAAGATTTTTCAAAAACCTAGAAATGTTCAAAAGGGACAAAATTTTCAAAATAGCCAAGATTCGTAGAAAATTCAAAATCTTGAAAAACGCAGAAAAACGTAAAGAATTTTTAAAAAATCGTATAATCTTCAGCATTCAATTTTCAAAAAAATCGGAATTTCCAAAGAAAGTCGAGTTTTTCAATAAGATTCTGAAGTACAAAAATGTAGAAATTTGGAGAAAAGTCAAAATTAAAAGAAAACGGACAAAATAAGAAAAGCGAAGTGGAAATTTTGTAAAAAAGTAAAATTTAAAAAAAACATACCGAAAAATGTAATTTTCGTAACACTGGAAAAAAGAAAACCTTCAAAAAAAAGAAGGAACTTTGTTCAGCAGAATTGAAATTTATGCAGGGTGGACCATAAGTAATGGTACATAGAGCAAGAGTAGATTTTTCGTATAAAAATAACGTGATTTAGCCACATTTACCTTATACCAAAAGTTGATATTAAGAGAGATACAGGGTGTCAAAGTTGATAAAAAACTTGTGATATTTTCGCATAACTGATGAACATATTTCACTATAGACAAGAAATTTGGCATAGGGGGTTTCTTTCGTCAAGAAATTCTAATTTGCTACCAGAATGCCAGTAACTCATAGGGGGCGCCACCTGCGCTAGCTTGTATTATTCTAAAGCATCATAACTTTTTTGTACCTTCATTTATACTTATTTTAAATAGATATTTTTATTTACCTACATTTTTTAGGTAAAAATGGTATACTTCCTACATGTTGATACAAGCAACCGTTTTCAAGATATTTGCCTTCAATGTTTGCCGTACGTTTATTTTAAGTTATGTAAATGTGTGTTTTTTGCAGTAACTTTCAAAATAAAAGTAATAAAACTGACTCTAAAATAGTTTATGTCAAATATTACTCTACTGACATTTTTATTACACATATTTTTTCTAAATTTCTAAAGCAAATTTAAATAAGACACCAAAACAAAATTTATTTTCAAAAATAAATATGTGGGAAATAAACTTTTTCATGTAAGGGGATTGTAAACAATTAAAAATCAGGCTGTCTTTCACTAAAATTTATCTCTAAAGATCTGCTTTGACCACCCAGACTATTAAAATTTTCTTGTGCGGACTCAGACATCATATCTCACATCTCTATGTTAAAAAATAAATTACGTCTTCATTTTTTGGATTTTGCTTATTGAGATTTTCAAAATTTAAGTAATAATATTATCAGCAAAATAATATTTGTTATAAATTACTTTCAAAGCTGTCTTATGATTACTTTTTTTTCAAGCTTACTTCGAAAATTTAATATCCTTGTAATTTAAAACCAAGGCACATCAAGCTTTAAAGGCAAATATCTTGGAAACGGTTGTTCGTATCAACTTTCAGAAAGTACACCTTTTTTACGGAAAAAATATGGGGAAATAAAATAACCCATTTAAAATTAATATACGTGGGTTAACAAAATACATTTAATAAAAATTAGCCAAATTTTTTGACCTTCCGATTTCTGTTTAAAGTTTTTCAGATTTTTAGGCATTTTTTTTACTTTAAATAAATGGATTATCTTATGACTCTTTATTTGTTTTCAAAAGGAGTACAAGACACTACTGCATTTTACGACTATCAAAACACAAGCTTGAGAAATATTTAAAATATATAATTTTTAAAAGTACGTTAAATGAATTTTCAAATGTGCATGTTGACACAATTTAAAGTATTTAGAAAGGGTTGCAATTCTGAATGGAAATGTGAAACAAAATGATCGAAGTGTAAAAAAATTGGTTTTAATTTAAACCTAAATTTTTAGGCCAATAATCAAATATTTAAAATTGATGTAATTTCTAAATATATTAAAAATGCTTTAATTTGGGAAAAATAAAAAATATATACTTTAAATCATCAGAAAAATATCTTGTATTTGTCGCTTTATACACTTTTCCCATTTCTCTTTAAAATATTCCGCAATCTTTACTTATTTGCATTAACAACAACCTAACTGCTAACTAACGTTAAATAACCTTTAAAATCAATAAACTAGTGTGTCATATCGTTATTTATTTTGTTGAATTAATATTTTAGATTGAGTCGTTTGTGTTCGTTTATTTTTTTAATTTGCGTTTTACTTTTCATCGGACCGATTGATTAACCAAAGAAAAAAAGGTAAAAACTTTTAAATGAATAAAAATAGTTATTTTTAGGAATAAGTTTCCCAAAAATAACTAACAGAAATTTGTTGCCCCTTTATTAGCGATGTTTCGCCCTCACCCGTCCTGCTTAGCATTGCAGCTAGTGAGTGGATGATAACGTAATCAGCGTCTGTTGCCCTAAAGCATTTAATGTGGTCAACAGCGCCGGGCTTTTGGTGGTCAATGGGTTAATTTGGGTCTACTTTAAAAAGTCAAATAAATTTTTTTTTTCAATTTTCTATCTTTTCTAAGTCTTCCGAACACGTAGTTAGAATTGATATCATCATGACTGAATCACCCTGTATAACGTTTGTTCACACATCCTGGAATTTGTAATATTTATTGTTGTATTTATTGTTAATATATTTGATAAATTGTAAATATTATACAGTTTTTTTTTGCATTTGCTTTCGCAATCAACCAATTTTCAGCCGAAAAGGCGAATCATCCAACGACCTCGGTGGCAAAAAATCACTTAATTATTTGTATGTTTGATCTTTCATTTAATATGTCGACATTTTGTGGGTACATGCTGCTGAACATCAGCATAGCTTTGAAACACGGCAATAAATCCAAATGTTTTACCTCTCCAATGCAACATTAAACCGTATATGGCTTGTGTGCTATAGTCCAGAAGGAATTGAAACATATTGCAGAAGTTATTTCCATAATTACCACTCATGTTGTAACCCGGAATTTGTAATTATTTTATTTTGTTCCCAAACTTTCCAATTTTTTTTCGAAATAGGTTCTTTTTTCTAAAAAAGCTTATACCTGCTTGTATAAAGTAAAATGTATAGTTAAGTAAAAATAGAATTTTTGAAACTGTCTCCTTTTTTTTCAGAATTTGACTTTCCCCGGGAAATTCGGAGTTTTTGTAAAAAGCAAATTTTCTTGGATTTATTTGACCTAATCTCTGAAATTCGACAGATTTTCTTCTGAAAGGTATGCTTTTCCTGAAAATTTTGTGTTTCGATTTTTTTTTTCTAAATTATGATTTTTTTTGTGGGACCGGAGTGGTCCTTGGTTATCTTCAAAAATTGGTTGCTCTAACACGTTTTGATAGCCAAGCTATCATCTTCAGGGAGATCTCTCTGAAGAAAAGTAAGAAAAGAAGAAAGGCAAAAATTCCAGGAAGTTAGATTTACAAAAAGTAAACAATTAAAAAAGCTGATTTTTAAAAATGTAAAAATAAAAAAAAAACGAAATTTGAGAATAAAAACCTAAACATATCGAGAAAAATTTTTAAAAAGAAGTAGAATTTTGCACAGAAAATCAGATTTCCAGAAGGAGTAAATTTCGAAAAAAAGATCATCTCCTGAAGACGATAGCTTGGCTATCTGAACGCGGTAGAGCAACCTTTGTTGTGTTTTTTAATCTTTCGTGGTTTGAGGGCACAAGATTTGTATTTCAATTTTTACGATATTTTTATCTAAATTAGTACTGTTTTATTTTAAAATCATTCAAAATTTGTTCTTTGTAAATTTACACACTTTTTTAAATCAGTCAAATCATTTTCTGTGGGCAATGCTACATTTTTCAGAAAGTTATTCTCGAAATATGTTTAGGTTTTCATTTTCAAAATTCGTTTTTTTTATTGTTACACTTTTCTAAAAATCAGCTGTTTTAATTTTTGATTTTTTGTAAATTCAACTTCCCGGAATTTTGCCTTTGTTCTCTATTTTAATAATTTAACGTGTTCTAACGTAGTATACATTCATAAAGAACGTCACAGTCGCAGCTATTGCATTATCTAGCGATGTGTTCTGCGGTAGTAAAAATAATAATTAAACTACAGTTTGACGACTTCTGTCATGCTTCTCTCCCTGTTGCGTATCAGCGGAGTTTAATTTGATATCTGATACTGGAGAAAATATTTAAATTTGGAAACATTGGGTTAATAATATCCTCAAAAGAGGTTTCGATTATGATTTGAAAATATTTTTTTTAACATAATCAATAAGCATTTAATTTTTTTATTTGTTAAAATGAATTACATCACCAACTAGCAGAGCCGAGATCCTAATAAATTAACAAATAAGCATCCAAGTCATCTGTGTTAAAATTTAAAAGATTTTAAGTCATTTCAAAGATATTTCTTTCGCTAATAAATTTGATCAGTATAACTGCGAAATACACATTGCCTAATTATCACTATTTGTGGTAAAAAGGAAGACTCTCTTCTGGGCTAGTTTCTATGAAAGAATAAAACAACACCACTGATTTATTTGATTCCACCTTATTCGTCCATTTTAATACATTATCTCTATAAAAGCTCCATTTTTAGGCATTATTTACCACACTTAAAAGCTAGCGTACTTTTTGTAATTACCTAGTACAATTTACTTCAGAAAGTTATCAACAACGTTCAGTTTTCAGTCTGCCACTTGACCAAGTTTAAATGCTAATTAAGTTTTAACATTATATGGATTTTATGACGGAATGTGTATAAAACGTGCAATAAACCGACATTATGTAACATTAAATATTAATATGGGCAGATGTCCAGATTCACGCACATTCATGTGACAGGTGCTAATTGTACCTGGTGGATACTGCACATGAATGAATTATTAAAGAGGTTGATGGTGTTTTGTAGTGAAAGTTAAGAGATTTGGCCATTTAATCGACACGACACGGTACACCAGTGGAAGCAGATTGTATTTAGGTACAGCGAGTGGTTCATTAAGAGGAAATTGTGTCGTAAAATGGACTTTCTGATGAGAAATTGAGTCGATGATACGGATTTTTCTCGCATAGCAGATAATTTTCGTTTAACTCAATTTAGTATTTACTTTTTTAATGTTATTCCAACCTGGAAGACTGGTGACATCTGAGTACGTCCACCAAGTTGAAAGCATCTGCAAGGCTTATGATTTTAAACGAGCGCAATAAAATTTAAAAACGGTCGCTTTGGCGAATTGTAGAGGCTCATTAAACTTTAATTCGGCATTGTTCAACACATGTCCAATTAATTCGAAGTTATTGCCACATATTGGCTGTCGCCTTAATGGGCTGTTGCGTCACAATGGCAATGAAGTACCATGTACAAAGCGATCTTGTCTACTTGAAACCATTAAGGGCCTGATGTTACTGCCGACGACACTTTAAAAATTCAACGGATATCAAACATTTGCCTACATCGCAAAACCATTTAAATTACATTAGGTTATTAATCACTACATATTTGGGCATATGGTTTCTAAGATATATAACCAGGGCTTCGAACCGGAATTGAACTGAAAACTGGAAACGGAAAAAAAATCGTTATTTTTATCGAAACGAAACCCGAAACAGAACGAAAAAAATATATCACTTAGCAACATGAAAAGGATACATTAAACTTCGATCATAAAAAAAAATAATTTCAAGGTGTTACTAATTATTGATGCCCCCTTGAAAATTTATGTTACTTTAGGATATTTGCTTATGGCTTCAATTAAACTGGGTAAATGCTTAAAACATGTTTTGCCCATTCTTAAAAACGTTCACAGCGGCCCCACAATTACCTTATTGAAGTTCGTAATTCATTAGATTTTACCTACTTTCTTTATAATCGAGGTTTCGCTCACCAAAGTCTATTTCTATATAAATAAACTGCTACTGCTAGATAATATTCAGCCGCTCACCATTTCTTTGTAATTGTCAGCTGTACATGATTCCAATCATTTGTTTTTAATTTTAATCCTCTTGCAAAAGACAACTCCATTATGCCTTCCAAGCAATGCGAATAGGATGCGGAAAAAATGATAGATGGCGATGAACCGTCTTCTTAAACACAGATAGGTTGTAATTTTTGGGGAAATTTATTTTCGGTCACTAGTTTCATAGCTTGGAAATTCTATAAAAAAGAGTCTTCTTAGATAGAGGTCCTTACTGTGTCAAGCTGGACCGCACAGGAATTTCCTGTCTCCGACTGTCTTGTATGCCTCAAAAATCTTGCCTTTAGGAAAGTCAATCCTATTAGTTTCTACGAGCATCTCCCATAAAAGTACTTGTAGAAAAAAAATAAGTCACCAACCATCCCCTTATGTTCTAGTGTTTCGAGAGAATCGATCAAACTCTTGTCGTCAATTAGGCGAATCGCTCTTCTTTGAATTGAATCCAAAAGAAGTAAAGTGCGTTTTGGGACTAAATTTCAAACATGAGAACAGTATTCTAGTGTTGGCCTAACTTGAGCTTTGTATAGTGTAAGTAGCTGATTAGATGTGAAGTACTTTTTAGTTCTAAAAAGAAAGATTAGCGCCTAAGAAGCGGACTTGGCAATGGCGCGCACATGATCGTCCCAAGAGAAGTTAGTGCGCATTCACTCCTAATATAGACAGATTAGAGCCCATCGAAAAGATTTTACCATCCATTATTATGTTTGTTGCATTATCCCTTAATGTTTTTTAGAGAAAACCGTGACCTGAATTTTTGAAGCGTTAAAGTCAACCAGATTCTTCTTACCTCATTACAGAATGATTTCGAGATCCCGATTAATCATCTGTATCTGCGGTTCCCTTAGTCGATTTAAAATAGCGTTGGATAATGGTTTGTCAGAGCAAAACGAGGACACCATGCTACTATCATCTGCGTAGCTGTATATCGGATTAGAAGTTGACGCTAAGAAATCGTTTATGTGTAACCAAAACATAGTAGGAGACAAGACAGATCCCTGAGGCACCTCTGCATTAATCGCAAATGACTCAGATGAGATGCCATCGACGACGACCTGAAAAGATCTTCAGCGAGAAAACTGGATATCAAAATGACCAGGAGGAAGACCGTGAGATGTTAATTTGGCAAGAAGAGATCGGTGCCAGACTCTTTCGAAGGCCTTTGAGATATCCGATGCCACAATCCACCCACCATATCTCAAAGATAAAGCCATTTAACAGCAGAAAAAAAACCTCCAAAATAGACAAATCAAAAATGTAAACAAAAACATTAAAGAGTTGATAGTAGAGTAGATCTAAAGTAATAAGTCACTAGCAGGGAGATGAGTAGAGACGTCATATTGTAGGTTCGCCTTTCTTGTCTTTATTGCCATTGTCTCGCAAGGCACATTTCGAATTGACGCCTGTCGGCCTACCAGAATTTTGCCAGCGTTTTTTCTTTTCTAATGTAAGCAATTTTTGCTTACGAAGAGATTAGAAATAATAATAATTTAATTAAAACACAATTTAAATAATTATAGTATTCACATTTTGTCATATTCCATTTAATTTCAGTGGCGCAGTGGTAGAGCAATCGACTAGTAGTCCAAATGGCGTTATTCGGTAACGCAACACAGATATACACATCAGGAAAGTCAAACACTGCCCATAGGGGGAATGTTGGTGGAGATTTCAGTAGTACATCATACCTTCTAACGTGTTTTGTTACGTGATTACTACTGGCAGGCAATAATTTTATTAAAATGTGCCTATTACATGCTGTTTGTTTTTTTACTCCGTTGATTTAGTCAACATCTGAGGTAAAATAAGACTGATATTCTTCGATAACCAAAATAAATAAACGAGATTTCTTAAACAAAATTAATAATAATTCTTATAAAGAATAAAACATAATAACTCTTTAAACATAACAATATGAGGAAAACCGAAAACGGGAACGAAAAAAGTAAAGGTTCGAAGCCCTTATATAAACTTTAGGTAAAAATTACATTTTCATATTTTTTTTCTAGACTACCTCAAAAGATTGCTTTACCAAACCACACTTTAAATCAAGAACAGCAAAGTTTATTTCGAAAACTACAACAGAATAGAAATAAGAAATGTTGACAAAACATTTTTTGAAGTACAATTCACTCGGAAAAAGTAACCCCATCTGGAGTATTGCTAATGAGAGGCGAAAGTAAAGAAAAACTGAAATCACCGCTGCTTTAAAAGAGGTTATTATCGGGGAAGAATTCTGCTCGGTAACAAATTCCACAGTTTGAAAGTTCTATAGAAAAAAGATTCTCCACAAATAAAAGTTGTAGCAGTTTCAAGTTGGACTGAGCAGGAATTTTCTGACTTCGACTGTTTTGCATGCCTTCAAAATATTGCTCTTGAGAACATCCTCCATGGACAGGTAGTTAACCTTTGGGCTGTACTCAAATGTCAGGAGAGATTGGATCAGAATCCCATCATCAATCAGGCGGAACTGCTCTTTTTTGAAATGAGCCCAGATGAGCTAATATGTGTTTTGAGGCTAAGTTACTTAAGTGTGAGTCTAACTTGAGTTTTACAAAATTAATCATCTGTATCTCTTGTTCCCTTAGTCTATATGAAGCAGCTGGTCGGAGAAAAAGAATGACACCGGACTATTTTCATCTGTCTTGCTACATATAGGATTGGCAGTTGAAGTTGAGAGATCGTTTAAATATGTAACAGAAACATAATAGGATATAGAACGGAAACCTGGGGCACCCCTGCATTTATCACTATGACATGCCATCAACGGCGACTTCAGAGATGTTTTAATTATCAAATGGCGAAGATGGAAATCATGGATCTAGCACCAAAAACCTTTGTAATAATAAAGATCGATCAATAATACGCTTACGTCTAAGTTTTTTATTGTGAACCTTTAGCCAGTTGGCTGTTTTTTTGGATTTTGTTGATAGTAAGCGGCTTCCAGTCCTTGGTTTCGATATCATCTTTTCACACAAAACGAATGGTAAATTTCTCGTTTCAGTGAGCCGGTAAAGGGCCGTACGAATGTTTACATGGGTAAATCGAAACTACATTATCGTAATAATTAAGTATAATTTGGTTCGGGAGTGACAGGCTGCACCCCTGCTGGGTACGTAATCAACTAGAGGAATAATAGGACTGGCCTGACTTGCAATAAATTCGAACAACGCTCACTTCACCATCATTTCTTCGAACGGATCCACTTGATGTTATATACCTCTTCGCTTCACTTCTAATTGCCATAATTTGCTCCACTACATCGATACTGACTTTGGATTATCATCCCATTGTTCAGACTTATAACTTGGGCTTCGCCTTTCTTAAACACTTATTAATTAGAATCACCAAAGGTGCTCAGACGCGTTTAATAGCTTTCAAAAGCGACTAGAAGTTCACTTTTTCTCATGGTTTTTGCTTGATCGTCTACACTGATGAAATGATGAGCTTAACGCCTTGGTTAGTCAGTTAGCTGTAATTTAATCTGCATATCGTGTCGATTACTGCAATTTTTTTGGGGAATTAAGCAGCAAGCTTGTGCAAATAAGGAATAAAATCAAGTAGAGGATAAATCACGTAAGGGAGGATATTCACCAGGAACATTCTAATGAAATGTAATAGATCAAATACGATCATTACCTCTAGAAATTTACCATTTCTGATTTGGCTTTGTAAACTTTTTTTTCATTTCACTAAAGCTGATTTCGCACTAGTTTTTATAGCCTTCATTTGTTTAAAAGAAACATTTGTCTAATTGACGATAATACTTTGGTACCAAATTGAAATTTCACTTTATCACTATACTATGTGTGTACGTCAGTAAAAATATTCCTGCTTACTTAAAACATTGCATAAGTTCCCTTTTTCTGACCACTTGACTCGACTTATATGATGGTAAATGTAGTTTAGCAATTAGTCTTCCTAAGGTTGACACTTCAATGCCTGAAGTTTTTTTTCAGAAAACCCACAATCAGAAAGATTCTCCTCGAGCTCGACACTTCAAAAGCTTCTGGCCTTGATGGTATCCCCACTATTGTTCTTAAGAAATGTACCCCAGAACTGACTCCTGTCCTAAGCAACTTGTTTACACTCTCTTAACATAAAGGTGTATTCCCTAACGTCTGGAAATCTGCTAGAGTGCAGCCTGACCCCAAAAAGGGACGAGCAATTATCGCCCTATATCTTTGTTACCCGTTGTATCTAAAGTGATGGAAAAGGTTATAAACATCAAGATTCTTAAATATCTGGAGGAAAATAGAATTATCTCGACTGGTGACCTACTAGCATATGTTACTCATATATGTAACTCAAATATGGAAAAACATGGCTAGGCTAGAATTGTGGCATTAGACATCTCAAAGGCGTTCGACAGAATGTGGCATCGATCTCTTTTAGCCAAATTAACATCTTATGGTCTTTCTCCTAGACTCTGTCATTTGATATCCGATTTTCTCGCTAACAGATCTCTTCAGGTCTCATCCGAGACATTAACATTTGCGATTAATGCAGGGATCTCTCCTGTCTCATACTCTCTTTCCGTTACACATGAACAATCTCCTAGCTTCTACTTCCACTCCTATATACAGCTACGCAGATGATAGTAGCCTTTTTTAATCTTTTTTCTTAGACAAACTATTATCCGTCGCTGCTTCAGATCGACTAAAGAAACAGCAGATAGAAATGAATAATCGGAATTTTGAGATCATTCTGGAATGGGGTAGGAAAAATGCGGTCAGCTTCAACGCTTCAAAAACTTAGGCTAAGGTTTTCTCTAAGAAAATATCAAGGGATAATGCCACAACACACTAATGGGCGGTAAAATCCTCCCGATGGGATCTAATCTATCTACCCTGGGAGTGAATGCGAGCACTAACTTCTCTTGGGACGATCATGTGCGCCCCATTGCCAAATTAGTCTGTCAGAAGCTGGGTTTTCTTTTTAGAACTAAAAAGTACTTCACATCTCATGAACTACTCACACTATACAAAGTTCAAGTTGGACCAACACTAGAATGCGGTTCTCTTGTTTATAGTTCAGCTCCAAAACACACTTTAGCTAATTTGGATTCAGTTCAAAGAAGAGCCATTCGCCTAATTGATCGATTTTCTGGAAACACTGAAGCACAGGCATATCATGAGAGATGCTCGCAGGAACTAATAGAATTGATCCCCTCAAGAGCAAGATTTTTGAGGCATACAAGACCGTGGGAGGAAGCAAATTTCTGTGCGATCCAGCTTGACAGAGTGAGAATTTCTGTCTACCGAGGCTCTTCTTTTTATAGAACTTTCAAGCTATGGAACTCGTTGCCAAAAGGAATTTTTCCCAAAATTACAACCTAAGAAGGCGGTTCATCACCATCTATCCTTGTTTTCGCATCCTACTCGCAGTGCTTTGAAGGCATAATACCAATACAAACGTTTGATAAAAAAATTCGATTAATAATGTATGATAATTGCATTGCCCCCAGTTGCTTAAAAACGGAATCGGTATATTATCAAACACCGTTGATTATAACAATTTAAAAATTTCGTTAAAAATTAATTCAAATAATCTAAGAATTTTAAAATAATCCTTCATTATACTTTAGATAATAATAGAATCGGATCTGGATAAAAACACTTTCTCATCTATTCGATATGTTATAATTTTTTGTCTTCGATGACCCAGTAAAATTATTGAGGAATTATTGCCCGTACACGCGATCTTTCAGTCACGAAAGATGAAAAATTATTTAGATGCATCTTGGCTACCCATAATTATTCGAGACAGTTACCGATTACACAAAAATTTGCTTCTGAAAAAAAACCTTTGTTTTGTCTGGATATTATGATTTAAAATGGCGCTAATAATAACGTGCGCCACCGCGTGATTCTCATTTATGCGAACTTTCGTTTTTTTTTGGTCTATTATTTGGAGCCAACTACCTATCTTATAAAATTTTGGAGGACAGATTTAATTGCCACCCCCCTAAATGTGGCACTGGTGTTCGACGCCCGTCTGGATGATTAGCTTACGAAAGCCCTGCTTTTATTTTTTTTGTGCAACGGACTGGTCCTTGGTTATTTTCAAAAATTAAGATCAAATCTTCTCCCCTGGAACCAAGAAATATTAAAACACACAAGAAAGGTAGCTCTAACGCGTTTCGATAGCCAAGTTATCATCTCTATATCTATATCTCTCTGAAGATAATATCTTGGCTATCGAAACGCGTTAGAGCAACCTTTGTTGTGTTTTTAATTCTTTCTTTGTTTCAGACAGCAAGATTTGTATTTCAATCCCTGCTTTTAAGTGGCAGGTGGTGCAGGGAAAGCAATGGGGCACTGTCCTTCTGATAAATTTCTCCGAACAGATATTGAATTATGATTTGCATGTAACTTTTCTCGTATGTTCTTTACCGTTCGTTACCTAGACCTGTAGTCCCATCTATCTCTTCTATGCTGCAACGTCTATACTGGGATCGTTCTCACTCACAATCAGTGGCAAAGTAGTAGGACTACAACGAGACTAATGCAAGTCAGCGGATAATCTGCGGTCGCCGTGCATTTCTCAATTCTCGACAGTCTGAAACTTATATCGATAAGCCTTCACGTACGCGAGATATTATATTTTCTGTGCTTCTAAAGATATTGTAGCTTATTAATTCCGTTAGTAGCATAATCAAACTGATAAAAAATAGACACTAACTGATGACACTGGAATAGAATAAAAAAATCTGGGCCTTTCTAGATCAAATTTCCTGATTAAACAAGTAGAAAACAATAATTTGATAACTAATAAAACCATGACCAATTAAATGTTCTGTAATTAAACAGTCAAACGTGCTTAACATTGAAAATATGTACAACCGCAACCATAGACTAGTTTCGCCCTTCCTTGGCCTCATCTGTATGGTACGGTGGTTGTATAGACTTCCAATTTAAGCCGCTAGTCACTCGTATAAGAGTAACTCCCATTGGGTGACTTGTAACTGACTTTTAACTGTTTATTACGTAAACCTTTTTGGCTACATGCTAATTAGGAAATTTCCTTTTTTTTCAAAGTACGCTCAACTATTGCCCCAAGAATTATAAAACGACCAAAAAAATTTTTTTTGAAATATCTTTAAAAATGGCTGACTTATGGATCTTTGAAGTTTAAATTAATTATGTTCTCTCAATTTGGCGCTGGAAACATCTGTGACGTCATAAAACATGATAGGAGTCTGGATCGCCTGAAGTCGCCTTGCCTTTGCTCTTTCAGTTAACATTACTTCGCTGCACTTGTTCCCATTGAAAATAATCGTTATTTCGCCCTAAATAACAACCAGCAAAAAATGAGTGCAAAAATTTGCTCATCCAAATATTTTATTGTTCCTAAATGTAGAAATACTGTTGTTTCTTGCCCTCTATGCGTATTTTTTCGGATCTGCCACGAAAATATTTAATTTTACAAAGAAATAAATAACAGTTTTAATCGCCCTTAAACATAAATAATATTTTTGTCAATAAATCGTTCTTACATAAAAAAAAAAAACCTCAAAACCAAACATTGATATCGACATACTGCATAACAGTCACATCACTATATCTCTAGCTAAATACATACCTTTTCTTAAATAACAATTACTATGCACTAATCAATTTGGATTGCTCAGAATACTGTTTAAACTAGAAACGTTTCTCACATGGGTGATTTTTGTCAATTCTGCAGTGTGTCCCACGATAGAGTACTGAAGGGGGATTTTTTTTATTTGTGGTTTTATGAGAAAAAGTCATTCTTTATAAAAACTCCTGCTTGATGTCAAATCACCGAATATTACATTTTTTTTTCGAGATTTTTTGAACAGGGATGTCAATTATTTGAAAATTTCAAAAAATGGAGAAAACAAAATTGTTGTTTTTTATTGTTGTGATTTAAGATCAAGCAGGAGCTTTTATAAACAATGGTTTTTTCTCGTAAATTCACAAATAAAAAAGAAACCCCTCTTCTGTACTTCATCTTGGGACACAGTGTATGTTAAACTTTCCATTCTTAACTCTGAAAAAATTTAACAATATTATTTTTCGTATATAGTAATACTTCTTCATAATTTCAAACTAACTATTTATGTAAGTATAATCAGTTCGGAAATTCCTAAGAAAATAGTGAAATAGCGTTGCACCCCGGATTTCTGCCCTGGTATATAGTGGATTATTTGAAAAAAAAAAGAAATCCATAATCATTGCTGCATCAACTTTCGGTAAATTTTTGGAATCACCACGAACAAAACCTTTCATTATCGAGTGTAATAACTTATTCAAATTTAAAGATATTGAAATAATTCTTTCAGTAATTTTTTAGGTTTACTATTTACTATCACCTAACGTTAAAATTAGTAATACTTTTGATTAGTGGAAACTTCCTAATTGAAGCATTTTTCTCTGATGAGATAATAAGCCTTGTATATACGACTATATACAAGTTCATTACAATGCAATTGAAATCTTTAGAATCTAATAAAAACTAGATTGCAATTGCAAAGTTCACGTAGATGAGGCAAAGCTTGTGTCACTTTTTGTATCCTTTTTCCAACATTTCGGCTATTTTTTCAAAATTTAAATCTTCTTTTTCCAAAGAAAAAAATTGAAATTTCCAGAAAAAATAAATTTAAAAGAATCGAACCTTGGAATTTTTCTCTAAATCCGTCTTTTTTCGCAAATCTAAATTTATCCTAAAATCCCATCCTATATATTCCCGGAAATCTGAATATTCCTTCTGGAAATTCGTGTCTTTCTTACAATTTTTACTTTTTTTTAAGATTCGTTTTTTTCATAAACAACTATTCTTAAAATTGTACTTTTTCTTAAAGTTTGAATTTTTCTGGAAAATTTTGATCTTTGATCCTTCATTTGGTAGGTGTGACTGTTTTCAGAGATTTCGTTTTTTTTATTTCCTTTATTTTTATTAACATCAGATTTTTCTGAAAATTTTGATCTTTTAGAATTTGATTTTTCAGACATTTTTACAGGTTTCTTTATATTTGCCTTTTTCTCGATATTTTAATATCAAAATTTGATATTCAACTTTGCTCATAATTTTGAATTTTTCTCTTAAAATTAGTTTAAATTCGTCTTTTTCGAAATTTCTACTTTATTCTCAAAATTGTATTTTTTGGACTCTTCTTTCGGAAATCATTTTTTCTATCAAAATTCTGCCACTTTTCTGAATATTTGTTCGTTTTTAAAATTTTGACTTTTTTAAATTTGACTCCAGAAATCTCAACTTCATATTTCGCCTTATTTTCAAAATTTTGACTTTTATTTCAAAATGCGATGTTTTAGTTTCTGGAGCTTTCTGGACTTTTTCCTCGAAGATGGCTTTTCCTTTAAATTTCAATTTTTTCGAATTTTGTCTGTTTTCTCTAAATTAGATCGGCATATTACCAAAAATTAAAAATGTTGAGAGAAATATTTTTAAGTAATTTCAGGAAAAAGATTTCTTGTACGTTCAATTTCTTTAATGAAATTAAAATATTATGTCAAAATTAGAATAAAAAAGTAAAAATTTTGAGAAAAGCGTTTTTGGAAATTGCGAATTTTTTCAGAATATTTGACCTTTGGAAATATTTTGGCATTTTTAGAATTTTCAGCATTTTTCTAGTTTTTCCAAGAGGTTATGTTTTTATTTAATTTTGGTTTTCTAAAAAATTCTTTCCCAAAATAGGGTTTTTTCTAAAAATTCTTCGCTTTCGAAATTACGACTTTATTCTACTTGTTTCTCTTAAAATTGAAATTTCATTTTTTTAATATTTAATTTTTTCTGAATTATTTTTATTTAAATTTGCAAAAATTTTATGTTTCTCAAAATTTATCTTATTCTGAAAATTTTGACTCTTACTTTAAATAGGATGTTCCAACTTTTTCTGAAAATTACGTCTTATTTTCAGATTTTTTGATAATTTTTTTTGAGATTTTTTGAAAGATTAGGATATTATTTTTAACACAATTTTCTAAGCATTAATCATTCCAATTTTTTCCTCGAAATTCGTCTCTCTCAAAATTAAACTTTCTCTTGGAAATGTTCACTTTTCTTCAAGAAATTTCAATGTTTTTCTTGACATTTTACGGTATTTTTTAAAATCTTCGAAATTTAGATAGCTTTCGAAGTTTTCCAAAAGGTTCGGTTTTTATTTTAGATTCAATTTTGTGACTGTTTTCGTAAAGTTCTGCTCTATTTCCAAATTTCAAAGTTAATCTGAAAATTCGATTCCTCAGTTCATGTAGGTAAATGGAAATATACATTACTCAACCAAAATGTTTTTCGGTTTTCTTTTTTTTTTCAATTTTTTAAAATGATTCTTACCCCTACCTGAACACCCATGGAACTCTCCATAAGCGACACTACTTGCTCCTTTAAATTTATTAGCGATATAAATCACTTTGGTGAAAAAGTAAAAGGACATGAAGTGACAAACATCTAATTAATATGACAGATTGTTCAGTTTCGTGTAAGGTAAGTATAGTTTTCTATAACATTTTAAAATTTCATTTTGCAATAAACTCCGGTTGCGGATATTGCCCCCCCCCCCCCACACACAGTCCCAAAAAGTCACGAAACGCAGCATGTCATTAATCCAATTAATCATATGTACCTCAGCCAGTAAGACCTGATGTTGACCACAGACTGCGACCAAGTAGCCTGAAGATATGGAACTACATTTTACTTTCAATAATAAAATAATTTCCAATTAAAAACAATTTCGATATGCAACTGCCGTTTTTTTTTAATTTATGAAAACACCTGACACGTTCCAGACAAGATTTTTAAATTAATAAATATCGTATATTGGCCTCGTTAAATGCAAATCATATTTTTAATTAAATATCGAAGTACATATTGCAGTTAATGCGTCGATTACCGAAAAAAGAGATTGTACGGGCATCTGTTTCATTCGGCCACAATTACCCGATTGATATTGTCGCCTGATATTTCCGACCTACCCGACCAGACAACTGGGATTTCATAAGTGCGTTTTCAATTAATTAGACGTTACGTAATTTTTTTTTTTCAAAAACAGATGCTATTTAATATTTTAATAACAAAATGGGGCGTTTAATTACGTATATGGCTTAAATTAGAGCACAGGTGCTATTGATTCATGTCTGCAAAAAAATATAGACGAATGTGAAGTGGAATATTTCCCTTTTTTATGTATACATTTGCAAAGTATACATTAATTACTAGCTACAGCTCTCAATTTGTCTAAGGTATTTACAAATTAATAGAAAACTGTCCAAAAATTAAAGAAATTTGTTAAATTGACGAATCAATTTGTTCTGTTTAATGTTTTAATTTATCCCTGATTTTAATTAAGGACCAGACAAAGTAGACCACTGTAAGATAATGATAGATAATGCTCTCGATCAAACATATATTCTCACCTGTAACATTAGTTTGAATGAACATAATAAATCTCACTTAATTAGTAGAGACCGAATTATATGCATTTACATATTTGCATATTTGACCCATTTTCAGAGGTTATTACATATTTCACCTAAAATCTAATGATGATGCATATTTTCACTATATTTACAATATTTTTCGATGGGTACTGAATGATTAAAGTCTTACTAAACGCTAGATAAGACAGTTACTCTCCTTGGATGAATGAATCAATCGAAAATATATGTACATTCAACTAGTTGGGTACCATTTTTTCTTCAAAATAATGCTCTTTTTGCAAATTTTGCATTTTATTTTCAAACTTCTAATTATAATTAAAATTTGACTTCTTCTGCTTCTTCAGTATCTCTCTGAAAATGATATCTTGTATATCGAAACACGTCAGAGCAAACTTTGTTGTGTTTTTTAATCTTTCTTGGTTTCAGGGGACAAGATTTGTATTTCAACCTTTGAAGACAACCAAGAACCAGTCGATTGCACCAAAATTCTTTTTATCAAAATCTGATCTCTTTAAAATTATGAATTTTTGTCTCAAATTTTTCGGTTTTTTTTCTTCAAAATTTCTATTTTTCAAAATTCGACCTTTCCTGAAAATTTTTACTTTTTTAAAATCCAAATTTTTGCAGATTTCAACTTGTTGATCAAATTTTGCCTTTTCGTCAAAATTTGGTGGGGCTTTTGATAAAAAAGTAAAAACTTTGAAAAAACGTTTTTTGGAATTTCCAAATTTTTGTAAAAAGATGAAAAGCTAACCGAATTTTTTTTGAAAATTTTAAGATTTCGAGATTTTTTTAAACTCAATTTTCTGAACATCTCAACTTGTCTCTCAAAATGTTAACATTTATTTTAATATCGAACATCTTCTGACGTTATAGTGGGGCACTTGTTCCTATCTGACTTAAGTAATTGAGACAAAATGAATATTCAATCAAAAAATTTTAAGTTATTTTTCGATTGAATATTCATTTTGTCTCGACTACTTAAGTCCGATAGGGACAAATGGGACAAGTAGTATAGTAGCAGTAGGGACAAACTTTACGTCGCTGAGATATTCTGAATTTTGACCAGATTTTGTCTTTTTCCTTGAAATTTTTCTCTCAAAATTTAACTTTCTCTCACAATTTTCTTTTTCAATGTCAAGGTTTTTACCAAAATTTCGCCTTTTTCAGAACGTTATTTTTTTAACATTGGATCCTTTTTAAAATTTCCTACTTTACTAAAATCAAAATTTTTAGATATGTTTACTGTTTTTCTCAAAATTTTCATGTTTATCTTGAATTTTAGTGTTTAATATTTCCGGAAAAGGCAAATTTTTCTTCAATTTTTGTCATTTTTTTTTGAAATTTTGATATTTTTTGCGAATTCTACATTTCCTTTTTAAGAATTGGTTTTTTAAAATTTAGATTTGTCCTTGAAATTCGTAGTTTTCCCAAATTTTCAACATTTTTCTCAAAATTCATATTTTGGAGATTTCGAATTTTGTCAACATTGCATCCATGATAATTCTTGAAATTTTAACTTTTTCTTCAAAATTATTTTTTTTCAAAATTTCTATTATTTGTTGTTCAAAATTCAACTTTTTCATAGATGGCTATTACCAAATTTGACTATTTTTTTCAAATTTTAGCTTTCTGTGGGAAATTTTTATTGTTTTCCCCAAGTTTCGTCTTTTTGCTCGAAAAAATTCTTTTTCCGTATTTTCATTTATTTCTTCAAAATTAATTTTTATCAAAATTTGCCTTTTAATCCCAAAATTCGACTTCTTTTTCAGTTACTTTCTTTAGAAAATTTCAAATATTTTATTAATATTCGACCCTCGAAATTCGGACCATTTTTCTTGAAATGTCTTTGAAATCCCAACAATTTTGACTACATTCCTAAAGTTTTTAAAAATTTCAATGTTTTCCTAGAAATTCCTACTTTTTTCGAAATCTTGTTTTTTTTTTCTTAAAATAAGTGTTTTTTCCAATTTTCGGATTTATTCTCAAAATTCTACTTTTCATTCTTTTCTTTCAAAGATAATCTTTTTTCGAAATCCCGTCATTTTTCTTAAAATTATAATTTTCAAGAATAAACTCGAAATTTTCAAAATAAAATGTACCAATTCAGAAGGATTCAAAGTATTATAAATGTTATATTTTTACAAAAATACAATTTTTTTAAAACATTCGAAATCATTCAAAAAAACTTGAAATTAAAAAAAATATTTTTAAACAAGCGAAATTTCTAAAAGAATGAAATTCAAAAAAATGAAAACTTTCAAACAAAAAGGTAGAAAAATTTGTAGAAGATCTAAATTTTCAAGTACAGACAAAAATTTTCAAAAAAAGTTAATGTTTGAAAATGCTGAATTTTAAAGATCACAAATATGAAAGTCGCAGATTTAAAAAAATCGACATTTTGAAGTTTCTGTTAAAAAAAAAAGACAAGGTTTTCAAGAAACCTTGAAATATTCAAGAAAAGTCGAAATTTAAAAAAATAAAATTTTCAAACTAGAAATTTTATAAAAAAGAAATTAAAATCTTGGAAAAAGATTGAAAGTTTTCAAAAAAGTCAATCCATCCTAAAATTAAAAAAAAAAACCTCCGAACCTCAACATAATTTTTGGATAAATGTCGAAATTTTAAAATCAACAAACTCGGAACAAAACAAAATTTGGAATTTATTAAAACTTAATTAATTTTGAGAAAAAAAAAGCCAAATTTTGAGAAAAACTTTTAAATTTGGGTAGGCACATAACTAGAAATTTGTCAGAATTGGAAGCAAATTTTTTCAAACTGGCAGCAAATTTGTACAAATTAGAAGCAAACCTATTAAAATTAGAGACAAATCTGTTCCCACTAGAAATAAAGTTATTCAAATCAATAGCAAATTTGTTTAAATTAGAATCAAACCTATTCAAATTAGAAGCAAACCTATTGAAATTAACAGCAAATTTGTTTAAACTGGCAGCCATTAGAACAAATTTGTTTAAAGGGAAAATAAAACTCCTTAAATCAGAAGCAAATTTGTTAAAATTAGCAGCATTAATATTTAAAGTTGCATATTTTGACTTTTTACATGCATATTTTAGGCATTTTGCGTGCATATTTTAAGCTTTTTATGTTGCATATAATCCTGTCTCTGTTAATTAGTTTTTCACAGCTTTAAAGAGTTCGTTCAGATTGCAGAATGATGTTTTGTTCAAGTTAGTTGTTACGATCATGTCCATGTTCAGCTGCCTAGTAAGTCCCCAATATATCGGGTAACAAATTTGCTGATCCTTATCCCGTTAGAAGGCGTTGCCAGACCATTGTATCAAAAGAATTCTACGCAAAGCTACGGTAAGATTATGCAGTATCATTAGATGATTTGTCGTCGATGTCAGATCATTTATGTTCACAGAAAGTACATAAAGGTTATTTGTTATTTCTTATGGCTTCTGTTGACTCCATACAACTTCGATACTCCACTCCTGGGCTGATATGGCTATTTACACATTTTTTTTTATGTAATCAAGAACAAGCACAAGCTCGTTAGGGCAGATTTTATTTATGAAACCCATAAGTTAACAATTCATTTTAGGAGCCCATTTATCTTCTGGGACATTACTTCTTAAAGTTAGGTTAAGGATGTATCCTCGCTTCAAGCGTTCTAACTTTATGATGCGCCTTTTCTCATTTATGCAAATCTAATCTGGTTTCTGCAAAGTGTCGCAAAGCCAGTAAAGTTTCACCGTATCCGAACATATTAATTTCCGATTATGTCCGGTGGGCGTTTTATTCTCCAATTATCCTCCATTATTTGTTTCGCTGGTCGGGGTTTTTATTGCATTTTTACTATCTTAAAGTGCGAAAATGCGCTCACCGGTTCACTTTAAATTTATGCTCGGCTATTTTACAAACTCGAAGGAACTTTAATGGTCGTCTCTGTGTTTTTCATCGATACTCGTTTATATACAGAAATAATTAGATGGTGTTAAAATTTGCATATATAATTCGAGATCGAGTTTAGAAGGACCACGCGTTCGGCCGTCTGACTAATTTGGTCTCTCAGTGGCTGCGATTGAGACACTATTGTAAAATATTGCCGTGATTGTGGACCTTATCCCGCTTAACATCAACTAACTCTGTCCGACATTTGCATAACCGGATTTACTTTGGAGAAATAGTGATCTTTATAACTATATTTGTCGCACTAAATATGTCTGAGAATTCTCAACTTAAACAAAAACCAAAAACTAGACCGAACAAAACGAAGAAGTATGTAACAACTGCTTCCGAGTCTTATGTCCTGATTATTCTTCACTTGTGATTCTGCTTTAGAGCCCCTTGTCTTCATTTAATAAAAGTTAATGACTTAAGAAAAAAATTTTGCAATTTTCTTTCAAAATATTTGGCCAGATTTTGACCTGAATTTTACTTACACATTTGATATTGAAACACTGGAATTGGATGGAAATGAAGAGTTTTGGTGATAAAAGTAAAAATATTCAAATTTATTGGCACCTTATAATATTATAACAGACTGTAAAATTAAAGTTAAGTGTAAGAACGATAGTATTAGTAGATGTTTATTGGAAGGTAGGAAGTGTATAAATATACAAAACTGTTGAAATAACTCACATAGCTTCGAGATATGACATGTTATATGGTTATACGAATGTAAGTTTATTTCAAATCAAAGTGTTAATCACCCACAATGTTGCTGAATATAAAAAAAGATGGTGAATTAGTTTTCATTTAAGCCGACGTTTAAACATTTAAAATGCACAAAAAAGCAGTTTAATAGAATACTGCAGTGGCCTCCTTTTGTGTCGAAGGTTCGCTTTAATTTTTGTTTCGCCTTTAACGAAATGGGATTGCACATTTTGGTCGGCTTTGTGCGATGCGCCTCGAACCCCGAAAAAAGAGCATCAGGAAATAGATTATGATAATGGAAAGAAAACACAATATGTCGGTGCATTATATTCCGAACTCGATTGTGTAGATGACTCTGTAGTAGCCTTACGGGGCGATTAATCATTCAACAATTGATTGAAAATTAATCAAAAGTGTAACTAGACAGGTGATTGCTTGTGAGCGTTCACGCCATAGGCGTCAAATTAGATGTTTATAAGGCAACTCCTTTGTAATTATAACATTGTGGGTTCTTTGGCCTTCATAATTTGCTACCATACTGCGTTTATTGTATATCGTAAAAATAACCAACTCTGAGGTATATCATGAGCGACGTAAAACAAATTGAAAACCTCAACGCCGTTTCATTTCAGTGCATTGATCAAAACTGTAGGCGCCACGTTACATGAAAAACAACCTCTCCATATGCACTATCATGACTTTTGAGCTACGTCCAACTGATGTAATTTAATTATAATCTTGTGCTTTCCTTGTAAAAAACTTTTTTCCGCAACTCTATATCGTAATATTTGTCACCATTCATCAATATTAAATTAAACGCAAGTTAACCGCAATAGGAAAAAGGTGACTTTAATTCATTATGATTCTAAAAATACATTCGCCACAAAGAGTGCTCGCGAAAGGATGGTAATATCGCGTCACATATAGTAATTTCAGAACAATCTACTGGACAATGCAATTCTCCTAGCTTGGATTGTCTAACATATGTCTAGCAGGTTCCACCTCTCCCGGACCTGCGCCGCGCACGATTCGTATGTGCGCCTATCGAAGAGACGAATTTTTTCATAATTAATAAATTATTATTGTAGAGTTTAATTTTTGAGTGCCTAGGTTGAATACGTTGAGTTGCGATTATATAAATGAACATTTGGTTCGACATATGCGAATCATGTTCAACCAGACTAAATCAGATCCGACTCACGATGAGCATCTTTAGATTGTTTGCACGTATTCGTTACTCTCCATGAGACTGGTCAATAAATTCAATGCAAAGATCACTTTGAATATGTATTATATTTTAAAGTTTTCTTGATGTTTGTGTTACTTTGTTACGTTTGCAAATACATTTCTCTGGTTATGAATTGATATAATTTATATTTAAACATTTGTTTATTATTTACAAATTATAGAAAAAAATTATGGGAAAAGAGAAGTATGGAAGGAGTTAGATAAAAATATGGGATGGCCGACCCGCGGCCCGCTTGGAACATTTTTTGCCCGCGAGATTCATCATACTTTTAGAAGTTTCTGTTTTTCATACCACTCTGGATAAACATTTCTAGCCGACAAATAAAAAAAGTCCCCAGCTTCCATTTCTTTTAATACTTATGTTCAATATTTCTTGTCAAGCAAAAAAAAATGGCTTTTAATACTTCCGTCCAACATTTTTATCGATCAGAAAAATTATCCTCATGCAGCCCGCGGGATTATGATAGATTTTTAAAGTGGTCTGCACGATCATTTGGATTGGCCACCCCTACCTAGCTAGATCAATAAATTCCTTGAAAGGCCACAGGAAAAAAACAAACCAAAACTTAAAAGTGGACTACTGATCCACTGGCGAAAGATGCTAGCAAACAAAGATAGATCCAGACAACAACAACAATAACTCTAAAAACAATTCTAAAAATATTTGTTGTTTTTATGTAAAGCAAATGATTGTATAATCTCAAAAAAAGAGAGTTTTATTGAAATCACAGTCAGATACTTCAATTGTACGAGGGATAAATCAAATATGAACCGGAATTTCTATCATGTCGCCATGAGGGCGTCGGGAGACATGTTAGGTGGGGATATCACGTGACTTCCTGCCTTTAAGCAAATTCCGTTCTCACCGTTCGTCAATTGTAAATATAATGACTGAGCAAGAACTTCAATCCCCACGTTGCGCAGCGCATTATTATTAAATTTCTTGCCATTGAAAGTGTAAAGCCTGCCGAAATTCGTCGTAGACTAGAAGCACAGTTTGGGGATACTTGTTTGAAGATAACTCAAGTATATAAATGGTACAAAAAATTTTTGGAAGGAACGAATTCAAGTTGAAAATGAACCCCATGCCCGTCGTCCCCGGACCAGTGTGACTGCGGACAAGATTAACGCTGTGAGGTGATCGCTTTTTAACTGTTGATGAAATTGCAGCTCAGATAGTGATAAGTTTTAAGAGTGATCAATCCATCATTGCAGATGAGCTAGGGTTTCGAAAAATTTCTGCCAGATGGGTACCTCGTCTTCTGACTTAAGAACAGAAACAACAACGTCTGGAGATTTGTCAGCGCCATCTTGGATGTTTTCAACTTGAAGGTGATTTTTGCAACGTATCGTTAAATGTAATGAGACTTGAGTCCACCATTATACCCCTGAATCTAAACAAGCAAGCATAGAGTGGATAAGGAAAGTGAAAAGTGCACCCGTCACGGCAAAAACTCGCCTCTCAGCTAAAAAGATTCTTGCTACAGTGTTTTGGGATTTTAAAAGAGTTGTACCCTTCAATTTTCTGCATAAACGTCGTACGGTCAATGCTGCCTTCTACTGCCAGCTATTGGATGAAGCAAAACGTGCATATCGGCGGAAGAGGCGCAAATTTTCTGTCAGAAATGTGACTTTTGCTTCACGACAGTCTCCGCCCCCACTCAGCTAATCTGACACATCAAAAATTAGAGAAATGCATTGGGAAACATTAGAGCACCCTCCTCATAGTCCCGACTTATCACCATGCGATTATCATATGTTTGGGCCACTGGAAAGAAGCTCTAAGACGTGAGAGATTACCATGATGATGCTGCTGTTGAGACATTTGTGGGCAAGTTGGCTGCAAACACTGCCTCCCTTCTTTTTATGATGATGGCATTAATAACTTTCATATATGTATCTTGTGGCAATAAATTTTTAAAAACAAATTCCGGTTCATATTTGAATTTACTCTCGTATTAATATACACCCATCGGATCCATGATTAAAGCCAACGAAATTTTCAGCGAGTTGAAGATTTCTGGAGGCACCTAAATAGAATTAATAGCATTTACGCAGCCACGTAACCATTAATAAGCAAATTTTTCTGCACAAGAAAGTAAGTAACATTTAACCAGAGGGTGTACGGAGACTCGCTGTATCATTATAAGCCAGAGCAATAACACTCCGCGTTTTTACACCATCCAACTCTGTAATTAGCAAATCAGAAAGTAGAATATAATAAGCTTGATGCCCTTTGGTGGACATTTAACGGATGAATTCGCTCAAGGGCTAATGTAAATGTACCGAAAGGATCGCTTCCTCATTTGACACGTCTTTTAACTTCTCCGAAAGGAATGAGGTTGCAAATGTGTAATTCTTCAATCTGGTTTCAGGGCATTCAGCGCTATTTACGAATTCAGGTAGCATGCCATAAAGTCACCTGGGGTCTTTTCATCCTGCTCCGTACTATTCCGCTGCTGCATTAGAAAATACGTCTGATTACTTAACTACCACGTTACACTGCTTAGAAGTCTTCAGAACTGGCGATTCGTAATTTTCCGCTTGTCCGAATGAAATCTAATCATTTAGGAAGATTATAACTTGCGCACATCACTGGAAACTTGTACGTCACCCAAGTATTGCATTGTTCTTTTATTATTTTAAATAAAGAAACTTTGGGATATCTTTGGAAACATCTGATATCAGGAACTGTGAATGAGAGGACTCTTTTCTTTCTGAGGTGGCAGTTAACCGCCTTTATTATGGTTTTCTAGTGAGAAGTACTTCATTAGGATTTGTTGACTTAAAGATTGGTTAAATAGTAAGTAGTGCCAAATCAAAATTACTGTTGGGGATAACTTCTGCAGTTCGAAAATAGAACGCCTTCCCCTATTAAAAACGTAAAGGTTAGAAGACATTCATAACCACCCACTCGATTACAATCTCTTTTGTTTGATCTGGCGAACCGCCGTTTCGAACGCCTTCCATTATAACCAGTTAGTTAATTTATCACAAGGTTATTCAAAGAACTTCATTATTAAGACTAAAACCAAACAAAGTGCAGCCATGTTTATAATTAAAATTTATTATGAAAGGCGAAAATCCTAAATAACTTTTCGGGTTATTTCGGAGGTGTCAAAGACTAATTGTTTTCGATCTGTCATGTAAACAATCCATTTTCACAACGAAACACATCGTGATAAATTAATGACAAAACGCAGCTATAAAAGGAGGTGAAATTATAACATTTTTAGCTGCGTCATCATCGGCGTTACATTTTTTAATCAAGAAATGAGTCTCCTATTCGTTTTTAGATGTTTTAAATCTCCACCTAAAATCATTTAATCATTATTGGCTACTGTTAGCGTGCATAGAACTTGTAGATTGATTTAGGTTTGGCATTCTAGCTCATTAAGATCAATGATTAATACTTATGATCGATCAGTACTGATAAACAACCAATAACCAATGCAATATACCCGATGAGTTTAGCTTTTTTCTGCCACCGCTGGAGGACAGGTGGTTTATCGTCTTTTATTACAGAATATACTTAATTTTTATCTGGTAACTGACATTAAAACTAAAAAATCTATTTTTAGTTTAAATTGGTTGAAGGGGAAGTTTAGAGACAAACTAAGCAGAAAAAAGTTTATTTAAAGATCATATTTTCGAGATACAAATTCTCATTTTTTTTATGTGTTGTTTGTTCAAAGAAAAAGAAATAGTTTGAATCTCATAGGGGTGTGCGGGAAATTTAGTTTATTTCTTGAATGTTGCTTCTTGATTTTTCTATCAGTTATTACGATTTTAAAATTCACTGGATGCTGCTCCCGGAATCAGGAGCCGCACATTTTCAAAGGTAGGGACACGTGATTTATTTTATATTAATCTGTCAGGTTGGCGGTCATATTTTCGTTATTTTATTCTAAGTAGAATTTCTCTAGCACCTCCTCCCATAGTTTTTAACATTTCAGAATCAATTTCATCATGACCTGCTACTTTTCCATTTTTAACAGAGCTAATTGCTTCAAAGAGTTCCTACATTGTTGGCTAGTAGCTCCTATCATAGTCATTTCGGTTGAATCTTTTTGTCATGTCGATAATTCAATATGATTTTTGCACAAAAGTAACTCTATACCAAAATTGCTTGCTAAGTCGCGCAGTCATAGTGACTATCAAAAATATCGCATACTATGATTCCCCAGTGCCAATTTGGTGTAAATGCAATCGTATATCATTTCGAAAGCCTAATTCGAAATTTCATCCCTCTAGCGACGAAAATGTTATAAATCATGGAGGCCGTGGGATTTGAATTAATTGTAAATGTCATTTTGGAAGCTGCGGTTTATTAAATAGAAGTGGTGCGGTCAAAGCGACCGCCACTTTAATTATCAAATTACACATTAACACTGGTAAGATTGCTAACATTAATTAGTCGGTTTGACTTCTGTGTGGGCTTTGGTTTGACGGGACCACGCCTCAGTTCGAGCATTTCACATAATGAAGATTTATTATTAAATATTGTTTAAGATGCTTTTTTTAATAAATTTTGTGGAGATCAAAAATGACTATATGCGAAATGTATTATGCGCTAAAATTTACATATATTAATGTTTGGCATTTAGAATTTCTCACAATAGCGTCGAACAACATATTAGCTTGAAGGGTAAGACAATTACTTCATTAAATACGAAAACATCGTTTAAAAAATCATGTTCGAATTACGGTTTAAAATTTATGTCATAATCGCAATTTGCTGCATATTTTTAAATTTACATTAAAGGCAGACATGCAAAACAGTCACTTTAGTTATAATTTATCGTAAAAATACCGCACTACACAGAATGACTCCAGTAAAATTCGAAATGAAACACTTTTTAAAATGCTATTGACAATATTCATAAAGCCCTTTAAATCGTTTTCTCTTTTAAAACAATCCCTTTTTTCAAAATGGCAGAATATCCTACAGTTTTGATGTTTGAGTTAAATCATTAATCTTTTTAATGTTTAAAATGTACGCATCATAAAAAGAATATTTTTATTTTAATTAATCACGGACTTCACTCAAATTGTTTTAGTGGACCAATGAAAGATGAGAGTATTTTTGGCCACATATATTTTTTGTGAACTTTTTATAAAAAGGTGCTGTTGTGTTAACACGGTAAAGAGCCTGTAGCATGTGGTAGCGTAAGAATTTACGAGCCAGACTCTAATACTTGTAGGTTGATAAAACTTACAGAACAAGAATTCGTAAAACCGACCATAAACAACACGAAGACCGAGATTGTTGGGTAACAGCTTGAAATTTATTATAAGTAAGATTGAGAGAAAATAAGTAATTGTTTAATTGCATTTAGGCTTAACAATGGGAATTGGAAAGGTTTTTTAAATGAGTCGTATACGAAATCGCGTTTTCTGTCGTAAATTTTTTCCTGCATAAAAATTTCTCCAAATTTACACCTCAAATCTGATCTAGTGTGTTAATTTCAAAATATGTTTATTGTCACTCATTCATTTCTGTTCTTTACTCTGATATTTAAAAGTCAAAGATCTAAACTATGACTAAAATAATTATGTAATTGGTAGGTGGTTTTCGCCTTTTTGTTTACTTATTTTTGTTTTAAGCTATTAGAACGATATAAAATTTAATCATAACTAACATATAAGTATATATAAGTACACAGAAGTACAAAAGTATGTTTTTCTGTCTGTTTACTTTTCAGGACTCAATTATTGAAACAATTTTGACAAAAATTAGTATAGACGCACCTTGGAAGGTGGAATCGTTACAGTAACATACGTTTGATCCTAGAAAACGGTTTCAGATGCTTCCAAATATTATATCCAGAAAGCCACAATAAACTTTCTCCACGTTTTTATAATGACAGCATCATCTAACAATAGGATACACGTAGGATCTGGTCAGCGTTATCTGCGAGCGTTATCTAACGCGGTAGAGAGCAACTTTGCTTCCTAATATGTAGCTGGAGACTCGTTAGGCAGCTAATTATAAACATGATCGTACCAAAGAATTTGAACAAAATATCGCTTCTGCAATCTACCCGAACTCTTTAAATACTATGCTTACCTGATTAGGTTAGTTTTATTAGTTTATCCAAACCAATGTATAGATAAGAAAGTATGTTTGATCGACAACAGCATATATGGCTATTTTACAGCAATCTACAATATCTGCTTCTTAATTAAAACTTGAGACAATAAAATAAAAGACAATAAAAATACAATAAAACAAATTTATCTGTCAATTTAATAAATTTAAAAACTCTCTTTAATTTTGGACAGTTTTTTCGTTAAGTTTTAAGAGTTGCGGTATCTTGATTCCAAAAATTCCAATTACAAACGCGGAATATAAAAAAAAAAGTTTAGATATTTAAATAAAACAAACACAATATACAAGGTGATTCTAAAAGTAGTATCATAAATTCAGGATCGCATTTCAGAGCTCAAAATAATGCTTCGTTTTCGAGTTACAGGGTGTGGAAGATTACTTCCTGATTATAGTTTTTTATTAATAATTGCGGAACGTGTACAGGTAATTAAATGAAATTTGGCACAACTCCATACTTTTTACTGCCCTTTCTAAAAAACAAAGAATTATTTAACATTGGCGGGTATATCCAGAGGGGTGGCGTTTAAAACGTGCCTTATTTATTTGGTGTGCACTTTTATCGCCATTTAGTAACAAAAATATAAAGTAGAAACATTTTAACATAAAAAAGATACTCTTACTAAAAGATATTTTCAGCGACTTTTTGAGTAAAGTACATTTTTATATCGAGATGCATTAAAAACGCTCGCCTAAAAATATCGAATGTAACACATAATTGGCATTGAAATAAAAGAAAACAAATACCATTGACATTTTTATGATTTCTTGTCACCGGTGGCCACCACCACTGGTTGAGTTCTGTTAATTAGTTCTTAGATTTTTAAACATGGCACAAAAAGTTATAAAGTTGTGCCAAATTCCATTTAATTATCTGTACACGTTTCGAAACTATTAATAAAAAACTAGAATCAGGAAGTAATCTTCCACACCCTGTAACTCGGAAACGAAGCGTTTTACGACATATGTCCTGAATTTTTGGCACTATTTTTAGAATCACCATGTATATAACAGATTTCAAATAAATCAAATAAAAGCCTTAAAGAAGTCGATTGATAACTCGACATTTTCATAAAAAAAATGGAAATTTTGAAATGCAAATATCAATAAATTCAAAATTTTTATTTCTAAGGAGTTTCACTGAAAGACTTGTTGAAAAATGTAGAAGTTTTGAGTTTAAGTTAGTTTTAATTTAAAATTTAGTTTGAATTATTAAAATAGCATGGCAAATCATTCGACGTAATTACCACTGTTTTCAAATGCTTGTGATTGCCTCCGAAACCAGGAAATAAACATGGACTGAAAACTACGGGACGACTCGCTTTCGTCCTGAATTTCTATAGCCGCTATGCTGCCTTATCCCGATAATTTGTTTCTTCATCCAAAGTCTATTAATGTTATAGAAGTGTTAGTTTTTTTTTCTTACTTGGTGATTTGCCTTGTATGCTACTGCGCAAGTTAGTGAAGCAGGTTACCACTGGGGCCACGATTCTCAGTCTGTAACCACTGTAACATAAATTATATTTTTTGCTCTCCCTTACCCATTTGCTAGCCGGTTATAGTAGAAATATTTTATTGCATTCGAATAACACTTGGATTTATTTCTTACTTTCTAATACATATTACTATCATTATTCTTTGCGACAACACTTGATTCTTTTTGTATTTTATGTTTGCTAAAAAGACATAAAATTGCTGAAGGGGCTAGAGACGATTCGCACTTTAATTACTATCTCGATCGACTTAAATGCAAAAGTTATTTCAGATTTAAATTTCTCTAATAAATTGAAAAGCATGCTCTTACCTTGATTATTTGAGAAACCCTTCATTTGTGGGTCTATCCTTGCTCAACTCAGTTTACATCTTACGTTAGCCTCAGGTTGCAAAATAAAACTGCTTATTATATCATTTTTTTTATTTCGTCAACATGAAGAGAAAAAACACCTAAATATTAGGCCATAATATTTGTTTATAACCATAAACAGTTTATTTACACAATTGTAGTACGTATTTCTTATTGCTTACAATAAATTAAAAGTATTGAGAAAATTTTGTATGGAACACAGCTTTGTTGTTTATTAATAGACACAAGAAAAGACATTAACTGTCAACGATGTTATAACTTATTTCATATTTTGTACACTTCAAATAACACCGTAATTGTTTATCTTCAAAAGTGATCCTGATATTTAAACATGAAGATAATGCAAACATCTATATGTAATACTTAAGGATTATCAAAGTAGATAGAATTCTCGTGAACATGCAGACCAGGATCACTTTCACTATTATCAACAAGGAACCCTTTTATTTATTCAGTCGTACGTGTAAGTTTACGTTGTAATAAATATTACACTTTATATACAGAAACTTTAAAAGCTTTGGTAAAACATTTTAACAAACTTAATCCCGATCGTGAATAGTCAACTGTAACGGCTGACACGAGTCTTTCTTAGGTAAATCCACAACCTCCACAGGCGTGGAACTCGACGATCTTCTACCTTCCAAATCCGAGTCGTCGTTAACGTTAATTTCCTCCTCCGAATCCGACGCATAGTCCCTCAAATGCCGAATGGTCTCCTGTGTCAGCAAACTATTGGGCACCAATGATTTAAAGGCACTATTTTCCCCTCCCATCTGCAGCAAAAGGGATGAAGCCGGCGGGACAGCGCTGGACTGGCAATGGGGGTTGGTACGAGGGGAGCCAGGGGTGGAACCTCCAGTGTAATGGGGCGAAGGTGTCAATCTGCCTCCGAACATTCCCGCCGAAGACGTTTGGCTGCTTTGGACACCCACCGGTGACGATCGCTTTAGCAGATTCATACGCTGGTGGCGTCTCCATTTTGCTCGTCTGTTGGAAAACCAAACCTGGTTTCAATGCAGATTTTAGTTCGCGACGCCCCACTGATTTTAGCACATACCTGAACCCTCGCCTCCGATAGGGAGGTTTTGGAGGCTAGACGTTCTCGAGTTGATACGCAGGGGTAGTGGCTTTTTTCGAATTCTTTTTCGAGTTCTTCGAGTTGATCAGGACTGAAGGTGGTGCGGTTTCTTCTAAATTTGGGTTGTTCAGAACTGTCGAGGCTCGAATCGTCTTTGCAGTCTGGATGGTTGCCGGATGGAGAATTTAGGAGACCGTGATCTGCGTGGGGTGATACAGACGAACTAGGAGAACCTAAAGAATGAACATTTTGTTTGCCAAATTTTTTTATAGGGTATGACAACAGGAGAAAGCAAGAATTTAAATTAGAAATATTCATTGAAAGTATCTTCAGAACTCACCTGCCATGACCGATCCTGATGATCCAGGCGGTTGAAGGCCCAGAGGTCCGTTGGGCCATAGCGGGGAGTGCCAAGGAAATGCCGCTGCCGCGTAAGGATGTGGGTGGTATAATCCGTAGCCTGCAGCTCTTGCAAACTCCGCTGCAGCCCTTTCAGCTGCTCTGTTTCTGAGGATTCTGTTGATGCTACTAACTGAAGGTGCAGTGGCGTTTGTACACACGCCTGCAACAAAGCAAACTCTGATAAGGATTATGAGACAGATTTGGCAAAATATCATTGTTGTAATCGCCCATGGTTTTTCCTAGAAAATTTTTTTCCTAGGATAGACAGTTGCCTGGAAATATTTTCGCTATTCGAGGAGAAGTGCGAAACACGATTTATCATCTGTATCTGCTACTTACGATAACTCATTAGTTAAGTAATACTTACATCATTAGCTGCTTAAAATTGAATCAGCGCAGCGGAGAGAAATCAAAGATAGAAAGAAGGTGTTACCTTTTACGTTTGCTATAAAGATTACAAGGGCACGACTGAGTCAGCAAATATTTACATAGGCTTAAGGAATTTGTTCTTTGGGTTGTACCTATGTCTATTAAAGACAAGACTGAAGTCGCTTTTCAGGCGTGTGTCAGGATGAATCGATGAGCACATCTGAGTTGATATTGAAGCGAAACAGACTTTAATGATGACGCTCTTTATCTCGTCCGGCTATTTGCAATTGTTATGCACCATCGTACGCATTACTCATTGAGGTTGTAAGTAATTATTTCAACACTGAATGGAACTTGAATATAAATAATACCCAAGGCGAAAAAATTACTGCGATCTTTATCAAGAAGTTTTCAGTACAGAATATTCTTTACTCGCTTCAGTTATTCAATTTATATTTTTCTTAAATTATTATTAAACTTGAAAAATCGAAATTGCAACTCCACCCTGCAATTACATTATGGTTGAAATTTTTACTTTAAACTCGACATTTCTGGTGTTTAAAAAAATGACTTTCGAGATTAAACACTGAATGTTGATTTTTTTTCTTTGAGATTTTAAAATGCAATTCAATTTATAATTTAAAACAGAAAATTTTAAAAAAAAATGTAAAAGATGGACTGCAAACTCAAATAAACCTAATGATTTATTTAACTGTCATACATATTCTAAAATGCTTTTCATCAGTTTCTATTTTCAATTTTTGTCAATTTTCTGTCGAAGATAAAAGGATTAAATTTATAAGAACAAGTCGAAGATGAAATATTTTGTAGTGCCTACCTATATTCACTTGAACAGCTGTCATTTTTATTGAATATCACTTATTTTTTATGCCGTGGGCCTTCGGCATGTTCACTTCGAACTTTTTACGTTAAAAAAGAAAACTATAATTTGTAAGCAATTCACTTGTTGCTGAAGGAACACTGTAATTTCGAATGCGGTTTCTGTAACAATGTACGGAACAAAAGTTACCCCAGCCCATACAATAATACATGAAACGTTAAACATTGTCATTGACGTTATTATATTTTTCCCCGAGGCATCTCGGTCGTGGAAGTGTGCAGTTCACACGCACCTATAGTCATGATCACGAAATTTTTTAGCCGGATCGCATTTAATTACGTCGATTATTAAAAATAACACGCATAAAATCATGCTTGGCCATAACATTTTTAGCTTTTTTTACAGTAATTGCTTTAATTTTCTTTATTAATTATAAGTTCGCTCCGAATTACTACTCATTCCATATAATTGGTTCATTTTCTTTCGGTGCTTTTTGAATATAAACTGTGGAAGCATGGGCAACCATGGATAATCTAGATAAGAAAGTGTTATGTTTTTTTTTACTCATAAAGTGTGAATACTACAGTTTATACTTTACGGTACATACGAGGTCTACTGGTTAAAACATTTACAGGTTTTTTTTTAATAATGAATTTACCCAATATCCTTAATAACAAAAGAGTAATATTTTCGCATTTAAAGTGCCAATTCGCAAAATAGTGTAGTCACATATATCATTATAATAAATGTCAACTTTAGGTTCATCCCTGAGTCATGCAAATGTGCTCTCTTTCGAGTGGTTTCTTTAAAAAGATAGTTTCTATTAAAAAAATACATTTTTATATTGTTGCATTGTAACTTTTAAAAAAGTCACACCAGAAGTACAAAGGCAATTATAAATAGTGAAAATACCGGGTACACTTTGTTAACTTGAATTAAAATATTCTTTTAATTATTTCCAGTGGTAGAGGAATTTTATTACCTTTTAAATATATTCTTACAATCCTGATTTTTGCAAAGATGTGGCATATCAAATTCGGACAAATAACTCATAAAGAAACGTTGTGGACTAAAATTTTTAGGCAGTCTCCAAATTAAGATGAAATCAAAGCTGAGAAAAATTAGCCCTTTTCATCATTAGAAACCGTTTTAAATATTTTGGTTTTTTCTTGAAAATATCGACTTTTTTGGATATTTAACTGTTTTCTTTTGAATTTCGACTTTATTGCAAATTTCGACTTTTTTCTAAATCTCGACTTTTTTTTAAATTACGACCTACTTAAAAAGTTCAACATTTTCAAATTTCCACCCTTGTCAAAATTTCTACTTCAATTTATTTTAGTTCTAATTTGTTGAAAATCTTACCTCTTTCTCAAAATGTGTTCAATAAATTACGACTTTTTTTTCAAAAATTCTGCGTTTTTGAAAATTTAAAACCCCTTATAAAATTTTAACCTTTATTAATGTTTTGATTTTTTTAAATTTAACTCTTTTGGAAAATGTCTACTTTATAAAAAGTTCTTACGAAATTTCGACACTTTTTGATTGTTTTGACTTTTTAGTAGTTAGACATTTTCAGATATCCACTTGCATTACTATAAAAAATTTGAATTTTTCGAAAAAGTTACAATTTTCGAAAAATTCAAAATTTTTTAAAAAGAGTCAGAACGTCGAAAAAAATTTGTAAACTACTCGAACATTCTTAAAAATTTCGGCTTTTTTTGAAAATTTCGAATTTTTATATTTTTACTTTTTTTGAAATTTTATTTTTATGGCTTTTGAATGTAATAAATTATATACTTTTTAAATATTTCGACTTATTTGAAAATTCCAATATGTTCAGATAATCCACTTTTTTTGTTTGCTTAATTTCCTTCTTTAAAAGACCTAATTGTTTTAAAAAACTTTGTTCGTTTCTAAATGTTTTTGGTAAATATCAAGTTTCTTGAAAAATTCAACGTTTTCGGCAAATTTCGAAAAAGTCATAATTTTTAAAAAGACCCAAATTATCAAGAAACAAAATTTCGTGAAGAAGTGAAAAATTTTATTTTTTATTTTGACCAACTATTTAAAAATTTCGACATTTTCTTGAAATGTCACCTTTACTGAAAACTTCAATTTTTTTAAAAAATTCTACGTTTTCAAATTTTGCCTATTTAATTAAAAAACAAATCTTTTTTTTTGAAAATTTCGTCTTTTTCAAAATTTTATTAAACCTAATATCTTAAAATGTTTATCCCCTTTTGAATATTCCGACCTTTTTTTCTTACTTTTTTCAAATTTGGAGAAATTTCATTCTTTTAAGGAATTTTTTCACAAAAAAATTAAAAGATCATCCATTCACAGGTTAAAATAATTCCAACATTTTCTAAAATTTCGATTCTGTTCTATAATTTTTGTGCTTGTCCTAAATTTTAAACTTATAACGTCAAAATTTTTTATTTATAATCAAGAAATTTTTAATGTTTTCGAAATTCCGATTTTTTATTCTCAGGTTTGAATTTAACCAAAAAATTTACCTTTAAACTTAGTGAATGATTTGAAAAGTAAAAACAATCATTTCGAAGTCGAAAATTTTACGTAAAAAATTGAATATATACGAATTTAAAATTTTTGAGGAAAAAATCGAAATATCTAAAAAAATTAGAACATAAAAATAATGTGTTACAATGATTCCAGTGGTGACAAACAGTTCGTCTCTCTTTGAATATATTCCACTTTTTTGAAAAGTTTGGTTTTCCAAATTTTTCATTTTTTCATAATTTCAATTTCTCTGAAAAAATCGCTATTTTAAGAAACATTTTTACAAGAAGATTTAAAAAATCACTCATTCAGGTTAAAATATTTCCAATCTTTCAATCTAAATTTTATCTTCTGTTCCAGAATTTTTGAGTTACTTCTGAATTTACACTTACAACGTCAAAATTTTAATTTTTATCAGAAATTTTTAAATTTTCTCGAAATTTTTATATTTTGCTCTCAATTTTGAGTTTAACTGCATAATGTAATTTTGGAAACATAGTGAATGGTTTGAAAAGTGAAAAAAATCCATTTTAAAAACGAAATTTTACGTAAAAAATTGAATTGAATTTGAAATGTTTGAGGAAAAGCTCGATATTACTAAGAAAAAGTTCAAAGTGACAAAATAATATTTTACTAGTAATTCCACTGATAAAATTAAAAAATAAGCTTTGAAATTAAGTTAATAAATTGTTTTGCATTCCAGCTGTAACATTTCGATTTGGAACTTAAAATGTTGGTGAAAAGGTCCAAATTTGGAGAAAATTTTGAAATGTTTATAGAATATTAAATTTTAATACGACTTCAAAAGTTTGAAAGTTAAAATTTTCAGTTAGTAGTCAAAAAATAGTGAAAGTTCGGAGATTAAAATTAGAATTATGCCAATATTAAGCTGAAAATGTCGAGTAAGAATATTGCAATTTTTAGAAAAGGATTATATTTTGGGTTTAAATTAAAAATAAACAAATAAAAAATAACGAAAAATTTATAAACAACGCAAAATTTTCAGTTAATTTATAATTTTAAATTTCTGGATGCTTTTTTAAATTTCAGGTTTTTTTTCGTCATTTTGATTTTCTTTTCAAAGTTTTTGGGTTTTTCCTAAATTTTAATTTCACTGTCAAAATTTTCATCCAGAATATTTGATTTTTTTCCAGATTTTTGATTTTTGCTTTAAGTTTCAACTTCAACTACAAAATTCTACCTATCAAATCAAAATTTTAGGAGCTGAAAAACTTAAAATTTGAATTCGAAATTTCGAAAAAAAAGCGCCAAATCTGAAGATAAAATTGTAATGTATAAAAAAACAAGTTTTGACACGAAATCTTGAGAAAAATCCCAAAGAGTTTGGGATTGGAAAAGGTCAAACTTCTGAGATTAAAGTTGAAATTCTAGTATTGTGGTCAAAATTTCGACAAAAAACTCTAAACTTCTAGAAAAGGTTGAAGTCAAAGTTCAAAATATGGAAACAAATGAGTGGATTGAACTTAGAAAAAAACTCGAAATTCACGATTAAATTTTTAATTTTTATATTTTAAAAATTTTTTAAATTTTGAATTCTTCTACAACTAAAAATCTATGATTTTCGAAGCCGCTTGATGCCTCCAATATTTTGTAAATTCTGAATTTTTTCATAACTTTCCAATTTTTCGCAGAATTTTAACTTTTAGTTTTTGAAATTTCTGTTTCTATCTCCAAATTTGAACTTTTTCAAGATGTTTCTTGTTTCGCAAATTGGAAAAGAATGACTGGAATTAAAAATTCACGATATTTAGAAAAAGAATAACATAGTTTTAGAATATTCTTCAGGGTGGACTCTTATTGGTCGGAAACATTATGTTTATTAATCATATTTAACATTTCTTAACCAACCTATTTTTTGTCAACTGTCATGAGGTGATGTTTTAAATAAATTTAGATATCACGTAGTCATATTTCAAAAAATGGTTCAGAATATTGTCAACATTCATTAAAAATAATTTAAATATTTACAGACTGGGTCGCATAAATGTTAAATAAAATTAATAAACACGTTTTGAGTATCCACTGTTTATTATGAATTTGGTGTTGGTATGTTTACCAAAAAAATTAAACAAAAAATTAAAATCTCAATAAGGAATGTAAATTAATAAAACAGTCGAATGTGTTACAACTGAAAATATTTACAATCATTTGAAAAAAATTTAAATATATTTTTGCAAATTGATTCTTGTCCAAAATTAGGATGTTTCTGGTTTTATGAAAATGTTTTATGAAAAGTTTTCAAGACCTAAAGCAAGAAGGGATGGAAAACTCGTTCGTCGTTTCTTTATGTTCTTTTTTTATTCATTTTACTTGAGTATTGGAATCAAGCTGCCTTAGTGTGCATGAAAATAGATTCCTAAACATTTCAGTGCAAATATTGCAACGTAATCAGACCTTTCATCGCTTTAACATGTCTTGACCTCCCCGCCTCAACTTTTTCCTCTTGGGCTACCGCACTATAATACATTCTGCCCAGTAAGATGCAAATAACCCAATAATTGATTAAGCTCGAACTAATTTGTAGCCTTTGCCGTCTATAATAGTCGATTTTTACATCTTCCGGCGAACCGGAATTCCGCTTTATCCAAGAGAAACGTTTTCTTCGGTAGCTCAAGTCATGACCACCTCAAGCTACACTTTACCCTCACTCGGCGATCTTATACGCGCCGCGGGGGACTTGATTGCACTCATTTCTTCCACTCTGTGACAAATCTAATCGACATTTTACCTTAACTAGATTGCCCATCGGACCGTTCAGCACTACCATGCGTACGGTTTCTAACGTGGACACGCTCTAAATTTCTAAATGTTGTTATCGAAGGCGTGAGATTCAGGAAAACAAGACAGACATGAAAACCTGAATAGTTTTTAAGAAAATTATCTAATTTATTCTAAAAAAAATTCGGCTGCATGTTGGGCAAATGTTTTTTCTTTAATTTGAAAACTTCTTTAGACATTTGATAAAGGAAAAACTTATGATTTGCCATCACCACCACGCTTGTTCTTGTTACCAGCATGCTTCTAATGTTAAGAGTATTATGAAGCTAGGAGTAAGACAAATAATAGAATTAAAAAACTGCATAATCGGCAGCGAGATCTGAACTCGAACCAACCATGCAAGAAGTAATCGTGTACCCATTGCGCCACAGACACTTGCTGAATTGAAAGTTTAACTCGCTTGATAACATGACCCTACGTCTACGTCGAAAAACGGTTTATGCGCTTTACACGCACATCTGCACATCTCTTGCGCATTACAAATTTTAGGTTATGTTTTGATGTTTGCAGAATATTTACCAATACCAAAGTGATTTCGCTATTGCTTTAATTTTGTCTAAATTGAGATATATTTGGAACAAAACAAAGAAATGTGAGTTATCATAATCATGAACAAAAATTGAAAAATTCTTGTGGATTATTTTTTTCCAATTTTCAAGACATAAACTTCTAAGCAGAACCCAAACTGATTGTTCATAACTTTATTTCACACTTTATTTTTTTTTGTAACTTACATGATGCTGCGCTATAGTTTTAAAATTCAAGCACTTACCTTCCGAAATCAGTCTCTCTCTGATTTCCCAGGCAAATATCGTTGGGTTTTCACGTTTGTACTGCTCGATTTTGGAGACAACCGCTGGAGTTGCAACCTTCGGTTTACTTCCACCGATTAAGCCTGGAGGTCGAAGAGTACCTGAAAAAAAATTGATGCTTACTTCAATCCACTGATTTTCCTTTCACCTCCGCAATATTGAAGAGGTTCCAACAGCGATAATTATAGACATCTAAATATTATCATGTCAGTACGCATAATATAATCATAATATTCCATCCAATATGGTGCGATTATTGAAATCTGAAATATATGTCTCAATTTTAAAAGGATAATGGTTAACATTTGTAATAAATTATCGCTCGTTTTGTATAAATTGTTTTAATTTAAATGCTAATTTATTAAGAATGCAAATGAGTTTCCATAAACTTGATTACTGTGTTGATAACTAAGAGCAATTAATATGTATTAGCTATTATAAACATACATCGGTGACACTGGTCGAGTGAATTAGCGTGATTTTCGAGCGGCGGAAGTATTCGAAGTGTCAAATACCTTTATGGGATTACCACCTCCAATATATGAAGATGTGTATGGCGCTGATACATGAAATGGTACTTTAAATGTGCAAAAGGAGCCGTAAGAGAACAATTCCTTGTTTTTATGTTTTTAGTCCCCTAGAACATAGATAAATTTCATTGTGATGTCCTAGTTATATATCTCTATTTATTAATTTTTGAGCACTTTTAATGATTTTTGAATTCATTCTTTTTAAATACAATTAACTTTAGTGGAACGAACTGGTCCGTCACTCACAATGCATTTGACGTACTGCGAGTAGAATGCGAAAATAAAGGTAGATGAACCTCCTTTTTAAATAAGAATAGTTTGTAATTATCGGGGAAGTTCTACAAAAAAAAGAGTCTCCACAGACAAAAGTCCTCAGTGTGCCAAGCTGGACTGCACAAGAATTCACTGTCTCCGACTGTCTTGTGTGCCTCAAGAATATTGCCCTTGGAAGAATCAGAACTATTTGTTCCTGAAGGCATTTCCCATGAAAGTGCTTGTAACAAAGGGATAAGTGACCAACCACTCGCATGTGCTCCAATGATTCGAAAGACTCGGTCAAATTCACATCACCTATTAGGCGAATCACTCTTCTTTAAATTGAATTGAAAAGAGCCAAAGTATGTTTTGGAGCTAAATTTCAAACATCAGAAGAGTATGTTCGTGTTAGCTTAACTGGAGCTTTATAGAAGGTGACCGACTAATGAGATGTGATATACTTTTTAGCTCAAACCATAACTTAAAACTACGAAACAAAAGGTAAAAGGATTTCCAAATGTCAAAATAAAGCATCCTCTTATAAAGCCCCTCTTAACCGTGTCACAAGGTTTCCCACTGTGTGATAAAAATACAAATAATTTCAAAATTCTTAGATCTGCAGTCTAGTTAGCAATAGCGTCATCGATCAATGTTCGTTGATTGCTATAAAGTTTTGATGATAGATAGGAGTTGCAGCGGCGCGATACTAATAACCATTCGCGACCATTCTCACGTGGTAAATTATTTGGGATCACCTTGAGGGTTGGTTGATCGATTCCCCAACTAGAAAAACGCTTCGCCTCTCCCAGCTGAATTACTTATAATTGATTCCATTGCTACGCTAAACTTCCACAATATTCTTAATGTTACTATGGTTTAATTATTTTTTTTAACTATCTTAAATAGTAATGGAGCTGTATAGTTATTAACAATTCTCCAACTGTATATGGGGATGCAACATCGTTCAAAAAAGCATCGATGTTTGAATATCGATATATTTTTATTAATAAAAGATTGATGTCTAAAACATCGGCATTCGATAACGATACATCGATGATTTTCCGATGTTTTCTAAATATTTAATTGCAATTTTAAGAAGTCAAAATTACGAAGGTGTAGAAAGGACATCAGTTTAAGAAGTTTTTTTTTATAAATTTCAAGTTTAAAGTTAACATTTCGATTTTTTTCTCGAAAGTCCGAGATTAAAATTGAAATTTCGACTTTAATCTCGAAATTTTGACTTTAAACTTTGAATTTCGACTTTTTTTCTAGAAATTTCTATGTTAAAATTAAAATTGGAAAAATAATTTCAAGAAAAAAGTCGATATTTTAAGATTGAATCAAGATTTTGAGATTAATGTTGAAAAGTTGACTGTATTCTTAAAATTTTAAGAAAAAGTTGCTATTTCGAGTTGTGTCGCGAAAAGGCACTAAAAATTTCGCCTTTAAACTCGAAGATTCCAGAACTTTTTTTTATTGATTGGCTTTCTAGGCCTAATTTCATTAATTATTTGTTGTGAAATGACAACCACTTTTTCTTTCGAATTCTAACTTAACCTATATTTCATTTTATTTATTTATTTGATCAAAATTTTGGCCTAAAACTTAAAAATCTACTTCGTTTGTTTGAACCGAAGGTTACATTTGAAGGTTAAAATTTTTTAAAAATCTAGACCTTTCGAAATTGCAGTCCAATATCGGAAAAAACACCAACATTTAAAAAAAAATTCAAAATTTTAAGAATTTTCACTTTAAAGTCAAATATTAAAAAAAATTCTAATTTTGAAAAAAATTCATTTTTTTGTAAGTCGAAATGTTGATAAAATTCTTTCAAAAAGGGTCAGACAAAATTTTGAAAAAATGCCAAGCTTTATAAAATTCGGAACTTTCAAGAAAAGTGAAGTTTTGAGAAAATATCGAATTTTGAAAATGTTGTCAAAAGAATTCGATATTTTTTAAAAAACGAAACCTTTAAAAATTTTAAATTTTCGATATAGTTTGAAATTTTAAAAAGCGAACCTTGAATCAAAGTTAAATAGTTGAAATTTAGAAAAATATCGACATTTTAATAAAAGCCAATATTTTCAGATTTCAGATTTTCAAAAAAGCGAAATTTTGAAAAAAATTGACATTCTTAAATTGCAATTTTTTTTCTAGACAACACTTTAGAAAGAGATTTAAAAAATTTAATTTAAAAATTAGTTAGTTTTAGTTATGGAAAATAGTCAAAAATTCAAAAAGGACAGAATTTTAAAATAATATGTCAAATATTGAAAAATATCGAAATTTTCAAAAAAAAAGTTGAAACTTTTGATAAAGTCGAAATTTTCAAAATTGGAATATTTTAAGAGAAGCTGAAATTTCCAAGAAAATTCAAATTTTTTGTTTAAAAAACAAAATTTTTAGGAAAGACACAATTTTTGAAAGAATCATCCTAATTTAATTTTTAAAAATGTAATTCTGAAAGTCAGGATTAAAAAAAAATGTTGCGATTTGAATGTCCTAAATTTTTAAAAAGGATTAAATTTTGAAATAAAGTCAAAATTTTCAAAAAAAAATAATCGACAATTTAAAAATATAGTGAAATTGTCAAAAATATAAATTCGGAAGCTTATCAAAAAGCGCCAGTGTTCAGAAAATTACAAATTTTGGAATTCTAAAAAATCAAAATTTTGAAAGAAGAAATGACCATTTTCAATAAATTAAAAGTCGAAATTCTGAAAAATAGTTAAAATTTAAAAAAAAAAATAATTTTATTTTTTAAATTCAAGATTTCCAAAGCAAATGAAAATTTTGAACAAACTTGAACTTTTTAAAAAAGAGAATTTGTAAAAATGCCAAACTTTAAAAAATTTGTAATTTTCAAAATAAGCGATGTTCTGAGAAAGTATTGAATCTCGAAAATTTTTGGAGTCCATCCAATTTTCAAAAATAGTCGAGATTTTAAAAATCTCAAAATTTTCAAAAGAATTTGAAAGTTTTTTAAATAACAAAATTTGAAAAAATTCCAAATTTTCGAAACAATCGAACTCTTGAAAAACACACAAATTTAGAGAAAATATCAGTAATTTTTAAAAATATCGACATTTTCATAACAAGTTGAAATATTTGAAAAAGCGACCATGATTTCTAACAAAATTGATTTTTTGATAAATTCGAATTTTGTAAGAAAGTTTTTTGAAGCGAACAGTGCGTTTGTAAATTAAAATTTTTATACAAGGTACACATTTTAAAATTATAGACGTTCATTGGAGAAAAACATTTAAAAGTTAAACTACATTTTTTTTTAATTTCGACTTTAATCTCAAATGTACATAAAAAAATGTTCGATTTTTCGGTGATAATTTAAGACTAAACTTCAGATTTGGAGAAAAAAGCTCAAATTTCGAAAAAAAAACTACAATTTGTACAAGTAAAATTTGGTTTAATACAAAATTTTAGGAAAGATTCAAGATTCCTAAGAAAATTTGAAATTAAAATGCACTTTTCAAATTTAAACATGGAGTTTTGATAAAAGTTTCTAATTTCTTGTAGAAGTATTAAAGTTTTTTACCAAAAATTTGATAACTTCTCAAATGTTCCAAAGTTGGTAATTGAGTCGAATTTTGAGAATTCTGTTTTGGTTTTTATTTGGAAATTTTTATTTTTGACTCAAAAATTGGACTTTATTAAAAATCTGGCTTTTCTTTGAAAATTTCGAAAACCTAAGACAAATGTTTCTTAAAGCTAGAAATTTGGATAGAAAGGGAAATTTTTTTATTTAATTTTTTTCGCTTGAAGCTTAAAATTGACCAAAAAAAAGTCGATATTTCGAGATTACAGTCGTGAATTTAAAATCAAAAGTTTAAAAAACGCAATTAATATTTTCGAGTTTTCAAATAAGTTAATAGTTGAAAATCTAAGCTTTTTATTTTTTTCCAAAATTTGGGCTTTTTTGTAGAATGTAAAATAAAAATATCTTAACTATGAATTATCAAATAATTGTATTGTACACCTGCGGCATACAAATTTAGCAATAATTAGTTGCAAAATTGTGTAATTGTTTGTCCCCTCATTTCTATGCAACAGATGGCGCTAATTCTGTCGCGATGCGATATATCGATTTTCCAGACATCGTTTATAAACTGAAGGATGTATCGATATTTTTTATGCTTTCCCATCGATGTTGAAACATCGATGTTTACAAACGATACATCGATGTTTTCCTGGCGCGATATTTACATCCATTCGCGAGCATCCTTATGTGGTTAATTTTAAGAAGCGGAGTTGGCACATGGCCTTTCGAAGAAATGTTCTAGATTCTCGAGAAATTAGGTCTCATAGAGAAGATTTTATTATCCACGATAATGTTGTTGCCTGCATTACCAGTTGATATTTTTCTTTAAAAAATCAACGTCTTGAATTTTGGAAGCATTCAAAAAACCCAAGCTTTTCGATCCTAATTCCAGAACGTTTTCGGTATGACGATTAAATATCAACTTACACGATTCTTATATTCGTTAATGGTTTTATTTTAGGCACCAGAAGAATGAACGAAAATCACTTTTTATTTGTTAAGCGCACAGAGTCGTTCCGAAGCGCCAAACTTCTCGATCTTTTTTCTCTCTGATGCATTAGCATACCCTAATGTTTCTGGCGCGAAACAAAAACTAGCGCTCGATTCGTCTGCTAGATCGGCATAAGTACGAATTCTTATCGGTCATCGAAATTCCCGGCCCATCTATACGTATTATTATGGCGAGGGAGACGCTATTTATCTAATTAAGTTGGCGATGCGAGATATTTTCGCAAAAAACCACCGAATCCAGCTGCACACCATCGTACCGCAACTTATTTATCATTATGACCTGCATCCGAATCGAAAAGAACAATAAATATCGGTCTACATCTGCCACGTCTAGAATCGAAGAAGGGTACATCGATCGAGGGCCGTCACTTCCCTCCGATCTGTTTATAAATTCACGACACACTTAAGAACTCCTATAAATTTGGGACCAACAAAAACTTGTGTCATTAAAGTGATATAAAATTCGTTTATGGCCATGCTATTCCGAGCTGGTCTTATTATTTAACTCTCTCATCATGACCAGCATTGATTACTTGAAGCCCAATCTGATTTGTTTTAGTGAATCATGAGAGTATTCGGCCGCCACTTTAGGCACCGTTCTTCAGCTTACTACATTAGTCTCGTCAAGCGTTCCACTTCTTAAACGAAATTCTTAGCTTTAAGGCTTTCTTTTATGAGCGTGCTCCTAAACACATTAGGATTTAAAAGCTCGCAAATATTCGCGAACTTGTGAAGATCTTTTTGGACAAGTTAATCAGAATACTTATTTTTTGTGAAAAATTATACTACATATAAATTTCTGAAGTCGTGAACAACAAGATTACGTAGGATGTAACTTAAAATCACAGAGGTTACTAGTGGTGAGGTTGCTTTGTTGTTTTATGGGTTGCATAGCGCCATCAATTAAATACAAACGCCCTTGGCGTGATATGTGTTTAGGTATTCTAGACTTAATTAACAATATTAATTAAGTGTTCTGTAATAAAACAGTTGAATGTGCCATAGTTGAAAATAACAAGTGTAAGAATAATTTTCCCATCCGTAATGTTTTTGGCACAGTCACGTATGTTCCTCTCTTAATTAGTACACGCCAAGATAACTATTGACCTTGACATAATGTAATTATGGTTTATGATTTTCTATTACTTTATGTCAGTTAAATGTCAATTTGGCGTGCCCTGATCAAGTAAGGGACATACGTAAACATGACAAAAAATTACAGTAACACACTAGATGGAATAACTTTTTGTACACGCGTTATTTACAACCTCAACAACCATAGACCGTTTTCACGATCGTACCATAGTGATGAGGCCAATGAATGCTAAAGCAGATCTATGGTTGTTGGTTATAAATATTTTCAGCTGCATAATGTCCGACTATTTCATTACAAAACAGTTAATTAATATTTTTAGTTAAGTTTACAACATACCTAAATGCATTTCATGACGGAGGCACCTATACTTAATGGATGGTGCTATGCAACCCATCATGGGCGCAAGCAGGATTTTCTTCAAGGAGGGGCAACAATCATTCTGAAAAATGTATAGGCAAAAAATAAAACCTTCCGACTTAGTAATGTATATATTTTTATAAAAACTACACAAACTAGGGAGATCGAATTTCCAGATTAATGTCGAAATTTCAAAAAGAGCCGAACTTTAAGAAAAACCTTTCGAAAAACTTCAAGAAAAGTTAAAATTTTAAAAGAGTTGAAATTGTAAAAAGAGACTAAATTTCTAAAGGTCGATTTTTATGAAAAATTGATAATTTCTAGAACAAGTCAAATTTGGATTGAAACAAATTGCAATTTTTAAAACTATTTATCCATTTCGCCATGTTCTTGTTTTTAATTAATCGAAATTTACAAGACATTTTTTTCTCACAATTTTCTAAAATTATTATTTTCAGAAATTTTAAATTTCTGTTAAAATTTTGATCCAATTTTGGAAAAATAAACGAATTTTTCGAAAAATTCGAAATCTTCAGAAAAAATTAATTTTAAATGAAAATTTCCAGAATTTATGTTATAAAAAAAATTATAAAAGTCAAAATTGGAAGAATAAGATGCATTTCTTTCAAGTATTATATATGAAAAAAAATTAGAAAAAAAATGAATAAATATTAAAACGGACTTCAAAAAAAAATATATCAGCTTTTAAAAAACACGTTGCAGTTTTGAGATAAACATCGAAATTTTTAAAAAATACTTCAAATTTCCAAGAGAATGTCCAATCTTAAGAGGCAAACTGAAATTTTGGGAGTAAAATAATAACTCAGAAAAGAGAATTTTGAGGAAAAAAAAATTTGGAAGTCAGAATTTTCAGTAAATTATATTAAAAATAAAAACCTAACTTTTCTCAAAAACTCCAAAAATGTCCAAAATTCGAACAAAATCAAAATTTTGAAAGGTCGAGAGAGAGCGAGGGGGGGGGGGAGAGAGAGAGAGAAAGAGAAAGAGAAAGAGAAAGAAAGAGAGAGAGAGAGAAAGAGAGAGAGAGAGAGAGAGAATCATATTTTGAGCTAAAAGTAGGAATATATTGAAAAAGACAGAAAAATTGCAGAATGTTGAAATAAATAAATAGTTTCTAAAACAAAAATAAAATCGAAATTTTGCGAAAAAATTTTGAGAAAATGCGTTTAATCTTAGTCAAAGTTCAAAATTTCTCAAAAATAGTCATATTTCATCAAAATTTGGAAAAAAACCAATTTTAATTAAAGAATTTAAATTTTAAGAAAAAAATGGAAATTTCGGAGTGAATATTTATTTTCTCTTGACTCCTCGAGTCAGAAGAAGACAGACGCCCTACCTTGCCTCAATGTGGCTTCAGAAAATTTCCAATCTTGTGATACACGTCGAAATTTTGACAAGCAAGTTGAAACTTCCAGAAATTTGGATTAAAAAGAATTAAAAAGAAAATTTTTTCATAATTTTTGTCCTTTTACAAAAATTTAAATTTCCAAAAAATATACTTTTTTATCAAAAGATCGACCAAAGTTCGAGAAAACGGCAAATTTTAGTAAACAAACAGAAATTTGCAGAACTAAAAAAAAGTGGAAATTTAAATAAAAATTCGAAATTTTGTCAAAGTCATATTTTATAAAAAAAGTTGAATTTTATGCATAAATGCAAAATTTCAAAAGCAAAAGATAAATTTTGTAAAAAAATATAAAATTTGAGAAAAAAGTCGTCAAGGAAAGGATGAATTTTGAGGAAGAAACGAAGATTTTTGGAAAAAATATCCCAGTTAAATACATATAAATTTTTTGTATGCTCCATGAACCAGGGGGGCAAGCGCCCCACTCTGTTCTATTCTGTCTACTCCTATGCAACCTATAATACAAACAAGTTATCTCATTAGTAGTTACCTTTGTAGCTTTATACATATACACATCAGAAAAGTCAAACACTGTCCATAAGGAGAATGTTAATGAGAAATTTAATATTGAGAGCTAATAGTGGGATAGATGGGCGGCGCCTTGTATTCTCCTACACCGGTTTAAACAATTCAACGTAGAGCGCAGCGATCAGTGCTGGTGGAGATTTCAGAAGTACATCATAGCTTCTAACGTGTTTTGTTTCGGGATTACTAGTGGCAGGCAACAATTTTATTAAAATTTGCGTACCACATGCTGTTTGTTTTTTTTAGTCCGTTGATTTAATCAACGTATGAGGCAAAACTGATATTCTTTGATAACCAAAATAAATGAACGAGATTTCTTAAACAAAATAAATAATAATTCTAATGAAGAATATAACATAATAACTCTTTAAACATTACAGTATAAGGAGTTCAAATAGGCCACTAGACTGTGCTAAACAATATTCCAGTCTGTTGTAAAACTCTCGACGAGTTTTTTCTAACATCTAAACTGGAAGATACGAGCATGCTGCGTCAAAGTAGGGGAATACGTTCAGCGGCCGTAGAAAACTGTGGAAGGGACAATTCTGAGCGTTTTACATGGACAATGAAAATTTTTCCTTATCTGTAAACATCGTACATAATACAATTGCATCAATTAACACACAATAAAAATGTTCTTCTTAAGATACTGTTGCACGTTATCGGAACGAAAATTAATACTTCGTGAATTGTAATCACTTTATTTCCAAACTGATTCCGGAACACTACAATTAAATTCACTTAATAAACTCACCAACTGACTAATTGACTCGTTAACACTGTTTAATTAACTGACTAAGGGAAAGACGACCGCGTATTTATAGGTTTCCAGTTTTCTAGAGCAGAATCCATAAAGATAAGGCTTATCGCTTACGGAAATATCTAGAGCGCTTACCTGTCATATGATTCATTATCGGCCGCTTCCCATTATAAAATTTTCTTAGATAATTCCTTATTAATACAAATTTTATAAGTACATTTTATTACACTGCCAACCTCTTAAGACTAATCGTCCCGATCAGTTCCAATCAGTCACTTCGCCACTATATTTGCACAGTTGTTGAGGTATACCACTTTCATCTTGGTCCTGGGGCTGCGCTGGATCCTGTATACCAAGTCGTTGATCCTCTTGAGCACTTTGTACGGCCCTTCCCAAGAGGGCGTAAATTTCGGCAAAACTCCTTTCCACCGCTGAGGGTTGTAGAGCCATACCAATTTGGCCTCACTGAAACCTCCATGAGTGGCGTTTACGTCATAGATTGTTTTCATCCGGTCCGTCGCCAAGTTGATCTTCGTCCGCACCGGGGCATGTTTTTCCAATATCGCCTTCCTCAAGCCATCTACGAAACCCATCGCCTCCCTGGGGGTCTGCTTTGGTGATTCAAACACCAAGTCGCACAGAAGCCGCAGTTCCCTCCCGAAGATCACTTTTGCCGGAGTCTGACCCGTAGTTTCATGAGTTGCCGCGCGATAAGCCATTAGAAACAGTGGTAGCTGTCAGTCCCAGTCTTTCGGATGCTTGGAAACGACCTTCAAAACATGTTCCTCCCAGATTCTGTTAAATCTTTCCACCATTCCATCAGACTGTAAATGAAGAGGTGTGGTTTTAGTTTTCTTTATTCCAAAAAGACGGCACACCTCTTGGAAGACCCCCCATTCGAACTTCCTTCATTGGTCTGAGTGTAATTCTAAGAGAATACCAAATCGACAGACGAAGGTGCCCACAAAAACCCTTGCGACTGTGGAAGCTCCCTAGTTCGGGATGGCGCAGGTTTTAGGCCATCAAATTTACTGAAATAGTCCTCGGCCATCAGGATGTACTTGTTTCCATCGTCTGATGCTGGAAATAGTCCCGCCACATTGATTACAATTCTTTCAAATGGAGCTCCCGCATTATTCTACTTCAGGGTTTCTTTGGTTCTTGTACGAGAACCCTTGGATGTAGCGCAAGTGACACATTTTTGACAACATCGCTCGACGTCCTCCCTGCAGTTAACCCAGTAGAACCGTTTCCGAATTTTCTCCAGGGTCTTGTTCATCCCTAGATGTCCACCAGAGGTCCTATTGTGCATCTCCTACAAAACCTGTGAAACTTTTTCTTGATGCACCACCAACTGCAAGTTGACAAGCTTTCCATCCGTGCTTTCCCAAACCCTCTTCAGCACCCCGTCCTCTACCTGGAGGAATTTCTATTGGGCCCACAAATTCTTAAAAGTTGGACTTTTGTCGGAAATTTCTTGCCATTCAGGTCTATCTGTAGCTTCTTTTCATTCCAATATGGGTAAGATATCAGCATCCCACTTCTGACACCAGTTGTTATGCGTTATCGGTTCGAAAATTAATACTTCGTGAATTGTAACCACTTTATTTTCAAACTAATTCCGAAACACTACAATTATAATTCATTTAACTAACTCACCAACCGACTAATTAACTAACTAACACTATTTAATTAACTGGCTCAGGGAAAGACGACCGCCTACTTATAGGCTTCCGGTTTTTTAGAACGGAATCTGTACAGATAAGGCTTATTGCTTACGGAAGCATCTAGAGTGCTTATCTGCCGTATGATTCATTATTGCAGCCGCTTCCCATAATCAAATTTTTCTAGAGAATTCCTTATACTGCATTTTGTTACAATACAATCCAAAATCAGTAACAAGTCACTGAATGAATTTCATGTCTTTTGAGGACTTCGTTATAATACTGGATTCTCGAAATTTCGGTCCTAAAAGTTGAATGTATCATTTTAAAATTTTGTGATCTTGACCGGAATTTTGAATAAAAGTTCAAAATTTCGACCTTTGGTCTCGAAACATCTATTTTTTTCACACTTTCACGTATAAAATGATACTGTGTTCAAATCTTTAACGTTATTTTTTTTTAATTTAAATTTTTTTTGTGTAATTTGGATAATATGGGATTCGAAATCAAAATAAGATGAAAGGCAAATTAGGGTTCCTTTGAAAACTTCAATTTTCGCGTTTCCTTTGTTAACTGTTAGATTAAACAAGTTGATTTTTTTCTGTTAAGTTTAACAATTTTCAAAATTTTGGACTATCTTTTAATATTTCGATTTTTTCTGAAATTGCATCCATCTGTAAGTTTTTGACTCGGTCTTGTAATGGTGTGTTCTGTCGAGTTATAAAATCTTGAAACAATGTGCACTATAACAATCTTTGTCTGCCTTTGCGGATGCCTAATAATTACTTTATTCTTTGCACGTTATGTAAACTATCCGATACTTCACGTTACTTACATCGTAGATTAATGCGAAATTCTAGAGCATCGTATTGACTTCACATTCTTTCTACTTCGTAAAAAGAGCAACGATAATTGCACGTTACATTCCCAATCAATTTATGAATTAATAGTTATCGGAATAGTACACATTACATAAAAAAAAAAGAATGGGTTGTCGGCGAGAGCTGATGTATTTATAACATAGATTTGAGAGTCGAATTACCGCCTTACAATGAATGTCTCTTGAGGTAACATGAACATAGAAGTTGTTATTGTGCGAGCAGACCCAGCTATTACTTAAAGCCAAGGTTTACCTAACATGCAATACACACAAAATGGCCGACTGTCTGGAAACATTTAATATCTCTAATAACTGAAATTATCTCATCTCATTAAAATGCTAGATGGATTATTTATTTAAGCACGTTCGCCATTTGAACATGCCTCTGTAATTTACCCCTTCTGGTAATTACGATTCGACATTATTTATTACTTCAGGTTCTGCTATGACAGTTTCAAATACAAATACTGATTTTCCGGATGATAATTATACACTGACCGTTATAAAACATCGTATTGTCACTGTTTATTCTGCGTTCTATCCATAAAACGATGTTTGTAAATATATTTGGACATGTAAGTTCTTCGGACAATTATAATTATTTACAAAAAAAAAAAGAATGATTACGCGAGGCCATGGTTTTGAAAAATCTTATTCTAATAAGTTTTTAGTCCACTAAATAGACACACTTTTTGCACACACTAGAAAATTTTTCAATAAATTTAAACGGCTCTCAAAAACTTGCAAATATACAGTTTTGATTTTTCCTTAAGTCAGATTGCAATTTTTGCTTTATTTTAAATTTCGATAAAGTTTTTGTAGGGATTTTTGGCTCTTTTTTCGAAATTTTAGTTTTAATATTAAAATTTCCTATTGTTGCTGACAATTTAGAGTTGAAACTTTGATCGAAATTTTTTGAGTGGTTTTAAGTTTAATCTCGAATTTAGAGAAAATTCAAATTGAGCAAAAAAACTCGACACTAAAAAATTCTTAATAGATGTATTCAAGGAATGTGTATTTACACCACTGACGTTGATCGATATTCTGCGACTCGACGTTAAAAAACATCGATATCAATATTGATGTGATCTCCATATAGTTCATCCTCGTTAGCCATTGATCTGATCTGAAGCATTTTTTACTAATGAGGATATTTTCCATTGTTTAATAATTCGATACATTTTGGTTAAACTGAAAATATTGAAATGTTCCAAAGTGACTGAAATTTGACTTTTGCACTTTTTTCCAGTTTAGAACATTTCAAAATTTTCAGTTTAAGAAAAGTTTATGGAAATATTTGTAATTAAATCATTAAACCATGGGAAATATACTCATTAAAAAAAGATAAGCACCAGTGGCATCGCCAATTGATCAGATAAAGTAGGGAATAGGATGACCAAAGCTACTTCTAAAGGGACTCTTCTCATTAAGGTTGAACCACATATGTTGTACCGTGCGGGAAGGGAAGCGACGCGAAGAAATGTTATTATTTTATATTCAATGCTTTTTAATGCTGTAACGCACACTTGTAGGAAAGGAAATGTGCCGAAATTCAAAGGAATATTTGGTGCGCGTCCTTTCCATTCCCGTACGCGTATTGGATTTGCCTCTGGACTACAGAACCGGGCAAAAAACAAGCGTTCCAATTGGTAGGTTTTGACGTCATGATTGAGTGTTTAATTTACTCCCATTTCTTACATATTCTCGACCGTACCTAATTCCTAGTTGAATGTAAATATTGCAGTTTTGATAACTGCGTTGTGTAGTAGTTATCTTATTGGAAGTAATTGTAGATTCAATATCACTTTATAAAATAGTGGTATTTAATTTTTATACTTTTCATATGATGCGTCTGCATCATAAAATTTCTGGTATGGTTTTTTTAATATTGCTTTTTTCCCCTAGATGTGGCAAAAGGTAAATAAAAAATGTTATTTATTCGGCAGAAAAATGAACAAAATAAGGTAAATTCATTTCATAGAAAATTTAAATTTAAAATGTTTTCCAATAACAGGTATTTAAACTAACTATCCGAAAGTTGAGTCCGACATGCAAATAATTCCTGCCTAAACAAATAAAAAACATCAATAACAAAATTAAAATATTATTAATAAACTAATACGTATATCAATAGTAATGTGTTGTCTCAACTGTCAATTGTATTTTACTCCAACGTGTTTGCGTGCATGATCATGATGTCAGAACCAACTAATTGGAACGCTTATATCTTGCCTGGTTCTGTAGTCCAGAGGCAAATCCAATACGCTTCCCGTACAGTACAACATATGTGCTTCAGCCTTCAGAAAGAATTTTTCATTGGAGAAAGAAAGGAAATTTGCTCAGTTAAGATGTACGGATGAAGCGCATAGCAAATTAACAGAAATAAACTTTGAAGAATTTCCAAAATTCGTATATATATTGGAAATGAAAATTAAATGAAGTAGACTGATTTCAAGCAGTCATAAGTACACATATCGGTTTCTAACTCGCAGTGTTGCATCATTAGAGTTCAATCAAGAAAAAGGCGCCTGCAGTCCAAAGCCTAAAGCGATAAAAACCTTCAGAAACCAACGGCGGCGGCATCTAGTAAATTGATAAATATGGTTAACGATGGCCATCGCAAATCGAGTGGCAGCAAGTTTTGTGAAAAACTTTATTGCGTACTGTTGAACCAAAGTGAGCATTTGTAATCGTAAGGGGGGCAAAAAGTTGAGCATTGACACAATGGTTTCCTTAAATAGTCCTAATAAGAGTTTTGCCAACGGAATACGACATGAAATCTGAAGGAGCGAACAAAAACCCGGCATCCGTTCTTCGTACGCCCAAGAATGTTACGGCCGATAAATATCGAGTGCCCTATTGCAGGAACAAATTTATAGACAAGCTAACCGAACGTGGTCTCTCGATTTACAGCTTTTGTGCGTTTTTTACGTCTTCAATTGATTTGCCGCGTGTCGTGCATCTGTCCTTCTTGCATTATTCAATGCTATTTTTTTTTCTACGATCAATGGTACTCTTGTCGTTTTTGTCAAGTTTACAATTAATATTTGAGCGCAAGGTGCAAAACTGCATATGCAGCAGAAAGCTTTTCGATTTTACAGCTTTTGAATTACATTTATATTTCTTGTAACGCACATAGATCATGTTTAGGTTATGTTTAAAAACCGACCGAAATTTAGATTCGGTTTCTATTTTGCCAGTTTCGCCCAAAAATAAACAGATTTGGGCCGCAGTTTCGATTTCGCCTCATAATAGACAGAGAGTTCGGCCGAACATTAAAATTTTAAGTTTAAATTTAGACTTTCAAGAAAAAAACCTGAAATTTTCAGAAAAAAACTTGATTCGAATTCGATTTAACTTGATACATATTTTTTTAAGTTGAAATTTTAGAAATTAATAACTTCCAAATTTAAACTAAGTAGTTTTTTTCAGTGAATTGATTTTTAGTGATTATGTAAACACTTTAATTTGAATTATCTCAATAGTGCAAATAATGAGTTACTACAGTCTTCGTTGGATGATTCTATATGCAAAATATGTAGAATTAACTTTTAAATGTAAATATATTAAAACAATTTTACCTTTGTGTATCTATCAGCAATGCTTTATAGGCGGCTTTCTGTGCCACTTGTATTTATAACGAAATAGTTCACTCATCAACATAAAAAAGATACACTAAACTTCGGTCATAAAAAAATTAAAAATATTCAAAGTGTTATTAATTAGTAATATCCTTTGAAACTTTACGTAATTTGAGGATGTCTCTTTCTGTTTGCAATAAAACTGAGTAAATGTCTAAAACATTTTTGACCATTGGTTAAAATGTTCACAACGGCCCCACAATTGCCTTCTTAAAGTTTCTAATTCATAAGATTTCACCTTCCTTCTCTATAATCGAGGTCTCGCTCGTTAACGTCTATTTCTGTGTAAATAAACATCTTCTGCTATATAATATAGAGCTGCTCGTCATTTCTTTGTCATTGTCACATGTATGAGATTTCAATCTCAAATAAAAACTATTTTCGTAATACAAATAAGCTCCAAAATTGACAGATTAAAAATATTTTTGGGGGAGCGTTTTTAATGCATCTAGATATAAAATTGCATTTTGCTCGAAAACCGTTGACAATATCAAATTTCATTACGAGTACTTTTTTATGTAAAAATGTTCGTTACTACTAAATGGCGACAAAAGTGAACACAAAATATATAAGGCACGTTTCAAGCAACATCCCTCTGGATATACCCACCACTGGTTAAGTTCTGTTAATTACTTCTTAAATTTTAAAAAATGACATTAAAGCTATAAAGTTGTACCAAATTTCATGCAATTATCTGTACACGTTTCGCAACTATTAATAAAAAACTATAGTCAGGAAGTAATCTTCCACTCCCTGTAACTTGGAAACGAAGCGTTCCACGACATATGTCTATATAGACTTTTAGTGTTACTTTGGGCTCCAAAATAGTATCCTGAATTTATGGTACTACTTTTGGGTTCACCTTGTATGTTACATAGAATATTTCGAAAGGTTGAGAAAAGGATCTAAGCTTTAGACGTAAAGTCGAAACTGTGGATAACAAAATTCAAAAATTTTCAGAAAAAAGTATAATTTTAAGTTTTAGGTCAAAATTTTGGACAAAAAATTTAAGATTTTAACTTAAAATTTTGCGAAGAAACTCGTTTGAAAAGGTTTCAAAGAAAACATAGTTTATGTAATAAAAAATTAAAATTTCAATTTCAGACAGAAAATTCGAATATTTTTGGTAGTTTTTACTTTTATATCCAAGTTTCACTTAAAGCTAAATTTTCTAAAAAATAACTTTTAAATGTTAAGTTTTCAATCAAAGATTTTTGGAAAAAATCTAACACTTCGAGATATAATTTGAAATTTAAAATAAGTAGTACGTAAAACTTTTTACGAATTGTTCCTATTTTTGGTCTCGAAACTTCGTCCTTGAATTTAAAAAATATTTAAAATTTTGTAAAAAAAAATGCAAGCTTTACTCTTTAGCATATTTTGAAAAGAGAAATCAAAATTTTCTGAGAAAGTCTCAAATTTTCCAATTAAGTCAAAATTTTAGAGAAAAAATGTAAAAAATAAAGTTTAAATTTAACTTTGAAAAAACACTCAAAATTGATGTATACCATACTTTTTTGCAAATTTTCAGTGCCTAAATTTTCGACTTAACATCAAATATTCGAACTTTTTTGGAGCTTTCTACTTTAAAATCCGAGATTTCATAAATAACCAATCGAAGTTTCTTGAAGAATTTAGAATTTTAAATGTAAAATCAAAGCTTCGATAAAAAATTCAACATTTTGAGATTAAATTTACAATTTTGAGAGAAAAACATCGTTTAAACTTTTACAAAATTTTGATTTTTTTACTCTCTAAATTTAAGTTTAAATTTAAACATAGGTAAAATGTGTCATAACAATGTAGAATATTTTACCTACAACATTTCAAGTTTTAACTCTTTGTTTTGAGAAAAAAGTTACTTTTTGCAAAAGACTCATAATTGATAGAGATAAAATTCAACTCACTAAATTTCTAGAAAAAAGGCAATATTTTAAGAAAAACTCGAAATAATAATAATTTTCGAGTAAATTTCGAGTTTTCGAGTTTTTATAAATAAAAAAGTTTGAAAACCAAGCATTGAAATTTTGATAAAATTCGAATAGGTGAAATGGACAAATTTTAAAAAAAGGTTTACTTGGTCAAAAATTTGCCAAAAATTTTCTTTCTTATTTGTTTAATTTCGAGTTTTCGAGTTTTTATAAATAAAAAAGTTTGAAAACCAAGCATTGAAATTTTGATAAAATTCGAATAGGTGAAATGGACAAATTTTAAAAAAAGGTTTACTTGGTCAAAAATTTGCCAAAAATTTTCTTTCTTATTTGTTTTCAAAGTTTGCGCTTTTATTCAAAATTTAGTCTTTTTTATCAAATTTTACACTATAATTCATTGCCAATATTGCCATTGTAATCATCAATATTGAGCTGAACTTAAATATTGGGGTTTTTTTAATAATGCGTTCGTAACCTTAAATTTTCTTGGAAATGTCCAAATTTTAAAAAAAACTTTGTTAATTAATTTATTTTTTATAACTTTAATTACCTCTGAAAATTTCGGAACCTCGTTATATATTTTGTAAAGTTTTGACTTCAAACTCGAATTGTTTGCCCTTTTTTTAGCAATTTAAATGTTGATTCCTAAAATTTCTTTCTTTTCAAAATTTAAAGTTTAGTTCAAAATTTACGTTTTAAAAAAAGCCGAAATTTTGCGAAATTATTAGAAATTTTCTTAGTTTTCTTTTTCAGCATCGATTGAGAACATGCCTCTGAATATAATTTATTTTTTTTAATATTTGACTACGCAGTGAAGGTGAGCAGCTAAAGCTGCTACTAAAGTAGCTACTAAACTAGTAGGTAAACCTTTAAATTGTTGCTACTTGTTACTGGTTTTTTATGTGTTTGAATGCAAAATTAAAGTTTTGCTTTCGGTTTCGGTCGAAACCAAAACGGAAGCCGAAATTTCGTTTTCAGTTTCTACGATTGTAGTTATGTTGTTGCAAACAGCACAGTTTTAGTTTTGACATACATTAACTCAAAACGATTCCATGCCTAAATACAGGGTGAGAATTTGAAAAGTAGCCATCGGGTATATTTCTTAGGCAAAAGATAATAAAAATCTGAAATAAATATCGAGGGATTTGGGGGAAACCAAACTGAACTACTTTTAAATTCACTTCACCTCACCCCCTTAGGGGGTAGCCACCCCAACCTATTTTTTTATTAATACGGACCTACTTTCTTTGATAAGCAATCCTGAAGAAGACATACATATAGACAACAAGACATTAGAAAGAGTAGAAGAGTATATATATTTGGGACATACAATAAAAGACAGCGGAAATAACACGAAGAATAAGACTAACTTGGGCGGCTTTTGAGAAAATTAAATATATTCTAAGAAATAAGAACGTCCCTATCAATTTTAAAAGAAAAATTTTTGACACCTATGTATTGTCAGTAGCGACCTATGGTCGCCTAGAAACAATGGCATTGACAAAAAAGATTACGAACCAACTAAGAGTAAAAAATTGAAATACAGAACTTGTCCCCTGAAACCAAAAAAGATTAAAAAACACAACAAGATTGCTCTGAGCAACCTTGTAGTGTTTTTTAATCTTTCTTGGTTTCAGGGGACAAGTTCTGTATTTCAATTTTTGAAGATAACTAAGACAACTGAGAGTAATACAAAGAGCGATGGAACGGGCGATGCTCAGTATCAGTCTACGGGAGAGAAAAAGAAATAAAAATATCCAACAAAGAATTAAAGTCGTAGATATAATAAAACGGATTTCAGAACTGAAATGGCATTGAGTGGGAAACGTGGCTCGACAAGACCAAAATAAATGGACGTCTAGAGTAACATATTGACGACCAAGACAAACCAAGCGCAGCACGGGAAGATCACAAAGAAAATGGCTTGATGGTATCAGGATACAAGCAGGAAATAGGTGGTTTCAGTTAGCACGGGACAGATCAGCATGGAGAAGAGGCCTACGTTCAGGGGAGGACAGAAAACGACTGAAAAAGAAGAAAGAAGAAGACTTTCTTTGGCACATCTCAAAAACTAATCGTACGATTAATATTTTACTATAAGACTGTAAAAAGAGGCCAACGAGCTTTCCAACCATCTACCACACAAGATATGTTCGCATTAAACAAAATAAGTTGGGGGCGGGGGGGGAGCTATGGAAGTCAAACAATCCTTCCTTTTAATTCTTCATCATTTTTCCAGATATGTATTTCAATTCTTTCTAATAATTTTTGTCTAAGAGAAATTCTCGATTGCTACTTTTCAAATTCACCATGTCATTTTTGATATATGGAAAAAAGCAGAGAAAGTTCTTATTTTTTTAAGCAAAAAGTACCTAGAACAATTTTATCGCATACCACAACCGTCGCCGTTGGTCGTGGTAATTTATTGACTAACGTGAAAAAATTTAATTTTTGCAATACAACTAATTATAATTTGGCTAATTTCGCTACAAATCAACGGTAAGCTTGCGTTTTTGAAAGAAATCATTTTCTAAAAATTAATAACTTTTTTATTCTTTAAAATTGTTATTAACTCCAAAATTCTTCATTATGTGTTTACGCTTCAGATCGCAATTCCTAATTAATTTTTGTTTCTATTTACAATCTCAGGACAGAAGCCTATTGATTTTGGAAAAGATTGGTTAAGTAGTTTAATTCTTTTTAAATGGAATTTCGCTTTCGATTTTCTTTTCATTTTAAAATTCATTTGTGTTGCATATTTCATGTTTTTATGGTGAGCTAGAATTTCTAATACTCAATAATCAAATGCGATTCTTTAGTGAAAACTCAATTGTTCACCTTGGGACAAATTTTGCCAATGTTATGAATTATTAAATAAACTGAGTTACTTTTATGATAAAATAGAACCCTTGACTATGAGGGATAATAATAATAATTAAAGATTTGGAAGTTTAAAAGAAAAAACAATAAAGAAAAAACTTAGTCAACTCAAATCCTTGAAGCAAATAGAACACGACACAGATCCAGAGTTGTGACAACTTATTCAAAGTTAATTGAACGGATTCTTTTTCGGTTTGTAGGTACGCTGGACTGCAGAAGAATTTGTCCTCTATATGCGTTAATAACTTCCCTTGGGGGTCAGAACACCTTCGATGAAAGCACCTGTGCAAAAGAGAGCAGTTGCCAACCATTCGTCTGTGCTACAGTATGGGGAGATTCAGTCAAACTTTTACCGTCTGTTAGACAAATTTCCCTTCCTTAAATGTAATGCAAAAGATCCTACGTGTATTCAGGTCTTCAAAGCAATAACCAATACTACAGCGTTGGTCTAATGTAGATTTTTATCTCGATACTTGCAGACCGGTCTACCAAAAACAACCACTGTTTTGATTTGACCATCGATTTTCCAGTGAATTAGAAAAAATAGCAGTATTCGAGCAACCCCAAAAGTACATCAATAATTGTTATGTGAATGAAATAGTGAACTAGACTCCGATGAGAATAGAACATCTTTTAAATTTATTATGTGCTTCCATCGTCGGCTAATAACGTGTTGTCATGAACTAAACATCACGCATTACAAATAATGCATACACTCTCGTTTCATGTTAATTTAGGGACAAAGGATGGAGCCAATGAACGGACTGCTTTCGTACAATAAAATCATACACCATGTCGCACGTAAACACACCCTTACCAGCCGGCAAGAAGGCCATGTTGGCCATTTTTTTTTGATATTACACCGGCATGTAATCGTAATAACAAAACTCATTTGTCACATGTTGGTGCATTTACCCCGCTAAACATCGACTTCCAGCTTTTGCTCACCGATCGTGGACTCGCATGCAAGCCGCATAACATTCGCGGAATTGTAATATTTTGCCACTGGAAAGTATCAAATAATTATCTTCCTTAATTAGCCGGTTAAATTGTTTGCAGTGTTATAATTAGATAGATCGGGTAGCGTGTTTTCGTTGCAAATTTTATATCATTACCATGCCGGGGAACAAAGAATCCACCTCTTGCGTTTTATGTATGTCGTTCTTAGAATTCTGCCTTTGTGTCATTTAATCCGGAAATGGTTAATGCATCATTCGATTATTGCAAAATAAACAAGCACAGTCTTCAGCTAAGAAGGTGTTACTTTAAAGAAGGATTCCTCATTCTACAAATGTTGCATTGCTTAGGTACTACAGATTACTCAATGTTGAAAGAAATTACAACTTTGTCATGTCACTACAAATACTTTGCTGCAACAATCACATAAAACACTGTTAGTACAAAAATTAAAAATCCTCACTGTAAATTAATTTGAATCTGATGGTTTGTTGCTCCGAAACATCGCAGGACTTTTAACTTAATATTGTTGCAAGATAACGCTTTAGACAAATAAGAGTCTTATGGACTTCAGGGTTGCTGTCATTTCTATTTAGATTCTTAAATCGATAAAAATCCTCTTATGAATGACATCTTCTAAGAATAAAAGAGGGGTGTTCCAGTGTTTTGTTCTGTCTCCTACCACTACAGTTAGCTCTGATTAGCTTGGAAGACTTTAGCTGAATCTGTCCACTTTGTTGTCAGAAGAATCTGAGCACAATTTATATCGTATTCTCAAAAAAATAAATAGATCTGTTTACTTTTGTTAGCTAGAGAAGGTCAATTTGAATCTGGCCAAATATCTTTTTCCAACCGAAGCTTGTAAAAGTATCTGAGCATACTTTATCTTCCATTTGCTCGAAGGGCGTACATTTTTACTCTTGTTTTCGTAGGAAGTTCACATCTGTATTTTGGTTGTATCGGTGTAGCAGCTAGATCATGTTGGGCAATTGCAGATATCGTCTCTGTTAAAAATCAAAAGCATTCATTGGGCCTTTTCAATCAAGCTACAGGAATAAAGCTACTTGCGGAAATACACAGAATAAAAATGAATTTCTTCGCTCGAGGCTGTCGAGGAAGTTAATCTCGTAAATCTATTAGTAGTGCGGAGTTGTGAGAATGAAAAAAGTCAAAATTAGTTAATAGCAGTAATAAAATTTCAATAGCCATAACAGATTTAAATTAATTGATCGATTACTCTTGAAAATCTACATAAACTATCCTCATGAATTATGCATTTTGCGCTTTGGCTTGTTCACAATTACAATGTGTTTCGCAACATTGGTTGAACATTGCCAATTTAGATAAAATCGAAATACACACATACACGGCCAAAGCAAAGTTTCGTACTAAAGATAAATATTTAAGATAATTGGCCAAGATACACGGCTAATAACATAATGCGACTGTATTTAAAATAACCCGCGGAAACGAATAACGAATGCTAAAGGATTATGAAAGTCCATAATAATTGCGATTGCATGTGGTGTGTGTTCCAAGTAGCGCGGCGCCTTCGGGGCTTTTTCGAAGGATAACCAAACGGCTCTCACGCTAACTAATCGGTCACTCATTTCCCGTAATGTCGGTGTGTCTTTGCTCAATTTCGGCAGTTTCGGAATTTCGACAATTACGGCCGAATAATTGAGACAAATCGCCGTGGGGGCGCTGCAGACAAAACCACAGTCTATAGTAACCAAAACTTGGCCTTATCAAAACACCCGAAACTTAACAGCGATAAGCAAGCGTGTTGACTTTGATAGACTGGACGTTTTGTTCTCAGTAATTTTGAATACTCAGTATGAATCCTGTAAATCTAGTACTTATACTGAAATATCTAACAGTCTTTGTAAGTAGGTACTTTACCATCTTACGAAGGTAAATCAAATATGAACCGGAATTTGTTTGTAAAAATTTATTGGTACAATAGAAATATATGAAAGTTATTAACTATTTTTCTAGATAATCTCTTTATTTTGTTATTTATTTTTCCCAATGGATTGGAAGTTTTTTAATGCCATCATCATAAAAAGAAGGGAGGCGTGTTTGCAGCCAATTGTGCAGAAATGTCTCAACAGCAGCAGCATCATCACAGAATCCTTCACCTCCTAGAGCTTCTTTCAGTGGTAATAAGTCGGGACTATAAGGAGGGTGTTCCAATGTTATCCAATGCATTTCCTCTAATTTTAAAGATTACGCCAAGGATGCTCTCTTTCTCCTTTATTGTTTAACATATATTTAGAAATAGTACTAAAAGAGTGGAAATGCAGATGTACACCAATGGATATTCAAGTGGGAGATGAGTTTATCTTCCACATTAATTTTGCTGATGATCAAATGTTAATAGCCCAAGATGCTTATGACTTGGAGTTTATGCTCAGAAGATTATACAACAGCTAAGTGAATGGGGACTCAATATTAATATTGATAAAACTAAATACCTAGTATTAAATTCGGGCACTAAATTTCAAATCGTGGTTAATGACAACTCAACCATGAAACAGGTACAGAAAACTAGATACCTAGGAGTTACCATCGTTAAAGAAGGAATAGGGCATGCACAAATAAAAAACCGAATAGAAGAGAGTAGAAAGATCTTAGGAGCAGCCAACCAAGTATGGTGGGATAAAAACATATCCAAGCAAACAAAACTTCGAATGGGTAAAACGCTAGTGAAATCAGTACTACTATATGGAAGTGAAATTTGGACCCTAAATGAAGAAAAGCCTCAACACCATTGAGAAGGTCCAAAGAAGGTTTCACCCCTTTACCATATCGGCAATTAAATAAATAATTACGCGAAATATAATATAATATAATATATATCGCGTAAATATTTATTTAATTGCCGACGTGGTAAAGGGGTGAAACCTTCTTTGGACTTAATCACAAGCCACAGTGTTTAGTTTAGGGCCTTAGACCATTGAGTAGGATTATGTAAGAAGAAGAGCCAGGATATCACGATTGGAAAAAAAAAAGAAACCAGAACATTCGAAATATAATGAACACAAGGGAAACCATAGATAGAGAGGGATAAAGAGGGCTAGAATGTTTTGGACGCGTACTGAATAAACATGGGACGTCCGAAACGATCATGAAATGAAGAAATGAGGAAAGCCATGGAAAGCAGACAGTTAGTAGACGAAGATGCACAAGATAGAAGTAGATGGCATTTAGGTGTAATGGGAATGCAAATATAATTTGTTTTAAAAACCAAAAAAAAAAGAATCTACCATTGAAATAAAAATGTTGTCTCCTGAAACCAAGAAAGATTAAAAAACACAACAAAGGTTGCTTTCTTTCTTGGTTTCAAGAGACAAGATTTGTATTTCAATTTTTGAAGAAGGACCGGTTCGTCTATCAGAATCTGCCATGTTCCGTTTACTCTTAAATTTTTCAGCAGTTGCATCAACTATCAGCTATGGTTTGTTTCAATGATGTATCTCTGTATTTCTCAAACTCCTGAATCTTTTTGCATTTTATTATTAACTTTCTTAGACTCAGTAAAGAGACAATGCTACCTTTAATCTCTATAAATTTTATTTATAAAAACCTAACGACGAATTCATTTTAGAAATTAAAAGATTTTAACTTAAAAACTTAGAAACTGTAAAGAGTAAATTACTGTTGATGGATGAGCTGCTATTGATTTTCTCTGAGAAAACCAACTAATCATCAATGTAATTTTGAAACCTAACGCACACGAAGGTAATTACTGCTGATTAGAGCTAAAACTCAAACATATCCTCCTCATATGATGTAAAATTATTATTTAAGCGAATGCCAAGACCGGATAATAGTTACGAACTAGTCGTGCATTGTGCTTCTACTAAATCGTTAACCATGCACACGATAACCTCTCTGTCAGAAATTCACAAAATTCAAACAATAAACTTCTTTGTATTTTATTGAATTCTACTACTACGATTTTGTTTTTTTTTATACGATGTGTCTTCTTTCCGATGTTTCTATGAATACATGAAGATTATGATGAAAAATATGTTCGAGGCATACTTCTCCTTGATTTGGACCGTTCTGGAATGATTGACATGCTGGATTAACGTGCTTTTCTGTGTTATACAATTTGTCTTTTTGCCATTTTTATTTCGGAAAAGTTTTGCCTTTAATATGATTGATATACTAAGTTATCTTACTCTTCTGTATTAAGAATTTTGTCTTCTGTGCCATTTTCATTTTGGAAGAACTTCGCCTTTGGCATTCTGATTTCTCGATTCGGTGAGACTTACCTAAAGTTAAGGCCAGCACTTAGGCCACCCTTTTCGGGCCCATTGTGCCATCCTCGTGATTGAGGTGTCCTTAGTCATTCATTCAACCACCCAACCTTGTTGAGAAACTGAAGAACGTCACTTGGATGCGCCTCTCTCAAACTAGCCAAACCAGGCCAGAAGTCCCCCAGCGTGGATCCTCTGATTGATGCTAGTGCCGGGCAGTGACACATCACGTGCGCCTTTGGCATGGTTGACATACTCAGTTACCATGCTGTGCTGTCTTAAAATTTGGTTTTTTATTCCACTTTCTCTATAGATGAGGAGTTTAGCGTCTGATATGGTTGCCAAAGTTAGTTACTGAGTTCTTCTGTATAGACTGATGTCTTCTTTTATATCTAGTATCATTGATATAATGAGTTACTGTACTATTTTATCTTAGTATTCTTATCTCTTGTGTTGTTTTCATTCTAGAAAAATTTGGCCTCTGGTATGGTTGCCATACTGACTTGTCGCCCTCTGCTTGGTTTTTCATTCTACAATCTCTGAAAATGTCTTTCACCTTTGATATAGTTGCCGCACTTAGTTGCCGTGCTCTTCTGTATTATCTATTCTATCTTTTTGCCATTTTTATTTTGGAAGAGTTTCGCATTTGAAGGGTACAGGCAAATAATATGTCAAAATGCGCAGTTTTGAGAAAAACGAGTTTTAAAGTACAGATTGTCTTTCATTTTTTTACCAAAGAAAAGCCAAAATGCATTGTAACTCCTAACTGGGTGTATTTTAACCTGATTCTGGACGAAGCGACACATTACCCCGTTGGCTAACAGATAATGCAGGTAAAACATTTTTGGAAAAAATACTGACTTATCGCCTTTTTTGCCCGTACCCTTCATTTGATATGATTGACATTCTGAATTAATATTCTTTTATATTCTAATACTCTTATCTTTTGTGCAATTTTCACGTCGGAGGAATTTCGACTCTGCTCTGGTATGGTTAACATATTAAATGCTCTACTTAAATCTTGTTTTTTCATTCCACAGTCTTTAGAGATAAGTTTCGTTTCTGATATGCTTTCCATAATAAATTACCGTGCCCTTCTGATTCACTATATTCTCCCTATTACATCTTAACTGCGAATAATTGACCTCTGTGCTCGTCTTTCTTGAATTTAATTTTTTCCATTTTTCCTGAAGAATCCTCCTATGATGATGAGCAATAAACTTTTTAATAGTTCTTGGATACGGTTTAAACTCGGAAAAATTACATTACTCTTTCTGACTCCGCCTATAACCACTAGAAATATGAAAAATAGATGAAGCTTCATCTACATTATAATCTGTTCTGCAATACAGCAAATAGCGTTATACTTTCTCTAACAGCTTCTCTAACGGATTCAGTTAATTATAAAAGTGAAAATTTAGCTGGAAAGCATCAAAAAAGTGGCACCACAGATATATTCAGCTGCTGACGCAGTTGATTCTGGACTTATAAGAAATCAATTTGAAAATCTTATTTGAAATAAAAGAAAAAAGCTTTCATGGGTTGTAGGAAATCGTTAGTGATGAATGCCCTGAATTGCTTAAGCAACTACTGTGGCTGATACGATTTTGTCTTATACTGGTACATATTCATATCTCCGAGATTTGAAACGAAACACATGTAATATAATGAGCGGTTATGCTTAAATAATTTTATAGCTTCCTTTAAATATATATGATTAAGTCGATGGTTATCGGTCGCGCTTGTAAAAAACAAAGATCTTAATCGAGCCGGCGACGTATAATTAAATTCCGTAACAAATCTTCGGATTACGGCTGAAATCCTATCATTTATTACGAATTATGGATATAAATATTCCAATCCGGAGCCGCATAAATCGTAGTACTTTTCACCAACAATTAAGTGTAAATTTATGGGCCCTTTTGTGATAACAATACGGTGTTCAAAAACCGATTACAAGTTTTAGCTACCAACTGTTCAGGCGTGCCAACAGCCATCTCCATCGCGTCATCTGATATGCTAATTCGATTCGAACATTTATAAATAAGAGCGCTACTTAATTATTACTTCCACTATATTCACGGCACTCTGATTCTTCGAGTGTAAAAATTTTGATGGCATCGGAGATAACAATGCATCAACACAGCGAGGTGTCCCTCGCTTTGAAAGATGCCTCCTTTGGTCGGTCGGTTGGTCGGTCGGTAACTATTCCGAAGAATTTCATAGTCAAAGAAATCCTGACTACAAAGAAGTAATTTTTGACTATAGTCGCAATGCCAAACTTCATGAAGACTGTGGACATTTTCCGGAAGAGAGCTGGAGGTGATGTATCAGTTCAGATCAATGACATTTTCTATAAAATAATTTGCAAAAAGCATGTCTTAATATCTTATAATATGGAAAAATAAACACATCGATATTACAGCAAAAACCAGAATCTATAAGACTACAGTGACGTACACAGCCAAAACTCGACCTGAGACAGCAAAAACAAAAAGAGTGTTAAAGATAACAGAAATGAAAATAATACGTAAAATAGCAGGAAAAACATTAATGGACAGAAAGAGAAGTAAATATATTAGAAGAATGTGCAAAATAGATAATATCAATGAGTGGGTGCTAAACAGAAAGATAACACATCGATCGCATGGCTGAAAACAGAATCGTTAGAATAACAAGAGACAAGTCACCAGTAGGTGGCAAAAGCACAGGAAGTTCCGAAAGCGCTGCTGTGATAGCCAAAGGCAAAGACGAGGAAAAACAGGCAATATGCCTACATTACAAGACGGAAGAAGAAGAAGAAGATACAATCCATCAATCTTTCGAAACACGACAATGGAATGTTTGAACTTTGTTAAACAAGGTAGTTGGGGGTAAACCCCTGAACTACACCAGATAGTACTGCCTAGCGTCCCTAGTTAATGCTACGTATGGGTGTCTTAAATAATCTAAAATGAAAAGCCTGCTAAATGGGGCTGTAACCGAAAATGCTAAACGAAAATAATTAAAACGAGAAACGACAAAGTCGAAATGCCACCGGTTAATGTAACTTCAAAATCAGAAATAAATGCGTGTAAGGAACTAGACACTGAGTCCTGTCCTGGCCGCTCAAAAAATCCACCACTTAAAAATGAGAATTTATCGCTACCGTAAACAAAACGTGAATACATGTCCACCAGAAGTCGTAATAGATTTTATTTTTAAAAGTGTTTTATTTAGATTTAGATTCAGCCTTAGTAGTACTGCGCTCTCTAAACTAAGGGACTGCTAGTTCCAAATAGTTTATAAAAAAATTACAACTTCATTATACTAACTGTGAAGCTCCATAATAGATTACTCCATGCCTACAAATTTCTCCTTATATTTACCATCCTGAAGGGTTTATTGCAGAGGAAGTGAAGATAATGCAAACTCTGGATTAACCGAGTATTGACTACAAAACAACTAAATTGATACTTACTTCGCACGGTTTTAAGCTTATGAATATGCTAATAATTCTCATTTAATTCTCTTTGAATAACTAGAAATCAGGTAAACTGTATCGTTCAAGAGATATTACGGATAATAACACGCCATTATACAATTTAATCCTTTCGTTTCTTCCGCCGTTTGTCCTGACTCAAACCATGACGCTTTTTAAACTTCGATATCTGCATAAATTTTGCACTCACCCAGCAATTTGGTCACAGCGCCCTGCTGCGTGAGCATATGTTGGGCCAAATCGTAATGCCTCAAGCCGAATCTGGACAACTCCAGGAAACGCTGCTGGGAGACCAAAGATGCCAACGGGTGTCCGGGCGAAGATGCCGCCGTTCCGTAGAGTTCCCTGAGGGCGGCAGGTCCAAGTGACGAAGGTACCGCTGAATTAGTACCAGATGTGACCGAACCGGAGATCGTCGGGGAAGAGGCGACTGAAATAAATCCGATAATAAGTGTTTTTGTTGAAATTAATTTTATGTGTGTACCGAAAAATCGCTCCAATTTATGTCATGAATAATTCATAGGATAATCGTGCTGATCGAGTGCCTATAAATGCATGTGCTTATAAATTATATGGCCAAATGACATGAGAAAACCGCATTATTTATGGCGCCTATTATAAATTTCAGTATATAAACTGTAATTTATGCGGTTTTGAAGGCAGCAAACGATTTCATTTGAGTATTAATGAACAATTTTTGTAGAATTTTAACAGTGTAATGTGTCCTTGTTACACCTCAATGTAAACTTATAAACTAAACGAAATCGATTTTATACCAATTATAGAAAAGGATCGATGTGTATGAATGGCAAGGACTTTGCTTTGGGGAAGGAAGAGAGCCAATACGAGAATTGATGCATATTCCTTGCTACAGCGCTGTAATATCAAGAAAAAAATTAATTTTGAAAGAAACTTAAAATTTATAAAAAATATATTCAAGATTTAACACAAAATTTAAAAATAAACTTGAAAATTAGATCTCAAAAAATTGGAAAGTTTCTAGTTAAAAATTTCGTTTTAATAGTCTGAAATATTTGACTTTTTGATCAGATTATTAAAACTTCTTTTAAATGAAATTATTTTTGTTAACTCAAGTTATAGTTTTTTTTATTACAGATGGTGACGTAATGTCGTTTTAAATGTGGATAAATTATGATTCTCTAAGAAAAATTTGCTCGACAAGGAATTCCAGGGTTTATTAAATCCTGTAAAAAACTGTGACTAACTGAACTCTGCAACAATTACTGTCTCCGACTGCAAAAAAATAATTGCATAACCATTGGTAATACTAATACTGCGAACCCCTCGACTAAGCATTTTAGCTTAAACGTCAAAGTATTGAGATTGAAATTGAAATTTTGGGTTCAATCTTGAAAAGGTATTCTTTTAAATTCTTCGAAATTTTAACACTTTACCTCTAAATCTTCGATTGGAAATGTTGATTTTAAAATTAGGAATTTAAATTTTATTTTAATTTAATGTTTTCTAGAAATTTCGAGTGTAAAGTCTAAAATTCGAAAACAGATTCGAACCATAACTTTCAAGAAATACTCAAAGTTTTTAACCGGAAATTTTGAGTAAAAGTGCAACATTGCAGTTTAATCTTGAAAATAACGAAGTTATACAATTTAGATGAAACTGATGGGATTAACACCGGATTTTATTTGAAAAATATTCAAACTTTGAAGTGAACGTTGAAATTTTAGTGAAAAATTTAAATCACGATTTTGGACAAAAAATTTTACAAGTAGAGCATTAAAGTAGGAAAAGAAATAGAAAACTTCTAATCCGAAATTTTATCTTACTCCTTCGCCATATTAAAATATTTTCTAAAATGTCAAAAATATTGAGTTTTTTATCGAAATTTGGCTTTTAATCTCGAAAATTTGTTTTCTTCTTACATTAACGAGTTTTTTCTTAATTAAAATTAACGCCCTTTATTCTCAACATAAAAATAGCTAAAAGCTTCAATGTAACGTCGAAAAAATCGGCTTTGAAGATAAAATTTTAATTAAAAATAGAAAAAAAATTCTATTTTAAATTCCAAGTTTAAAAAGTCTAAAACACGAACAAGATTTATTACTAAAGTGAAATTGAAAACATGTCGAAGTGTTAACTTTTTTCACAAATTTCTACTTTTTGCACAGATTCAGTTTAATTCTTTAATTTCCGATTTTTCGAATTATTTTAGCTGCTTAAAATTTAAAAATTTTTTTTATAAATTTAGCATTTTTAGCCATTTTTTTATTAATATCGATATTTTTATCTTCTTAATAGAATATCAATTTTTTCTCGAAATTGGAAACAAAGTCAATTTTTTTTTTCGTGAAATTTTTACCCTAAATTTAAAATTACAAATATTTCAAAATATTATTACAAAAATGTTTATTTTTTTCTATAAATTTTGGGTTTTTTCTTCCGATCTGGATAAATTAGGAGATTTTAATTTTATACTCAAAATTTCCTTAATAATGTAATTAATGATTTTATGTTTAAAATTATAACTTTCACTGAAAGACTTCAAATTGGAAAATTTGTTAAAAAAGTATTTGTAAAAATGCTTTTTTTTTCAAACTCGCTGTTTTTTTTTCATGAATTTGAAGATTTGTATTCAAATTTTCACTTTACATAATAAGATTTCGATGTTCATAAAATAATTTCTTATTTTTTTTAAATTTGACTTTAGGGAGAAATTCTAACAGAAAATAAATAAGAATCTAATCAAATTTTAAAGAAAAAAAACGTAAGATTGTAATTAATCTTTTATGGAAAAAGTGGAAAGCTGGAATTTTAAACAGAATTCTGAGAAAATGCCAGAAATCACCAATAAAACATAATGCATACATATTTTATTTTTAATGCGGACGTTACAACCGAAATCTTAGAAAAAAGTGAAATTGAAACTGAACTCTGATTCATCGATGCAAAAGTTCTTAAAAAAAATTCTGAAATTTTAAGTAAAACTAATCGAGGGAAAAGTCCGTAGGCCTAGGCAGGATTTCGTTCAGGGATGATGAAAAAAAAACGGAAAACCTTTTGGCTGTATATATGTATATTTTCTTTTAACTACCTGAAGTGGAGTGGGCAATCGAATTTTCAAGATTAAATATGATGATTGGAAAAAGAACCAAACTTTGGAAAATCGAATCTAAAATAAACACCGAACCTTTCGAAAAATGTCGAAATTTTGAAGAAAGAAAATAGAGATTTTCAGTAGTCGAATTTCTTAAAAAAAAGTGCTCTATTTCAGACACTCGTAAGTCAAATTCAGATCGAAAAGAATTCAATCCACAAAAATATTTCTGTCATGATTTTTAGTTTATTTAAATTTTGTCAAAACCTTGAAATTGTTACAAGAGATCTTTTTCTTGATGCTTCCTAAAAATATCCTTAGAATATTTAGTTTTTTATGAAAATGTCGATTTAATTTTGAAAAAATTATAAAACTTTGAAAAAAACGTCAAAGTTTTGAGAAAATATTTCATTTAAGTAGAAATTTTTCAGACACATCGCATTTTGAAGTACAAGTCAAAATTTCAAGAATAACACATATTTTAAGAAACATTATATTTTCGGAAAGTCAAAATAAAAAAATAAGAAATGTTCAGAAAAAGCTGAATATTAAAAAATTGATTTCGAAAAAAAATGACGATTTTTGAAAAATATCGTTGAAATATCGAGAAAAAATTCGAAATTTGTGGAAGAAAACTAAAAATTTCAAAGGGAAAACTCAATTTTAAAAGGAAAAAGAAATATTTTTAGAAATAACTTTGAAGGAGTCGAATTTCGAGAAAAAAAAACCAATTTTGGGAAAAAGTTGGAATTTTTAGAAAATAAAAAAAATAAAAACCTAACCTTTCGGAAAGCTTCAAAAAATTTTAAAAGATCTTATATTTATAAAGGGACAATTTTGCAAAAAAAGTCGAAAGTTAAATTGAAAAGAAAAAAATGAGAAAAACTCGAATATTAATAAAACCAATTTTGAAAAAAATAATGATATTTAAAAAATATCGTCGAAATCTCGAAAAAAATGTCGAAATTTCTGTTAGAAAACTTAATTTTAAAAGCGATAAATTTTGAGAAAAAAATTCAATATTGGGAAAGTCCAAATTATTAGGAAACCAAATTTTTAATAAAAACTCAACCTTTCGGAAAAACTCGAAAAAGATTGAAAATTCGAAAAATGTCAACATATTTCTAAAGATCAAATATTGTGAAAAAAAATCGAATTTTAAGAAAAAAGACCTCAATTTCGAAAAATCAATTTTTTCTTCAATTCTTTATTCCAATTTTGACATAATATTTTTTCAGTAAAGAAACTGAATTTATAAGACATCTTTTTCTCGAAAATTGCCAAAAATATTGTTCTCGAAATTTTTATTTTTTGATAACATACCAATCTAATTTAGAGAAAATAGCTAATTTCGAGAAAATCCACATTTCAAGAAAAAGTCAATTTAGAGAAAAAGTCGACACTTTCGGAAACTGAAACATCGCTTAAGTCTTTCGAACATAAGGCAAATTTTTAGAAAAGTTAAAATTTCCGGAATTAAATTTAAAAAGTCGAATTTTTTAAGAAGAAAAGTGGCGGAATATTGAAAGAAAAAATTATTTTTAAAGAAAGAGTCCCAAAAAAATAAAATTTTGAAAATGAAGTCGAAATTTTGAAAAAGATGAAAAACCAATTTCATGAAAAAAAGTCGAAATCTCCAGAAAAGTTAAATGTCGAATTTTGAAATAAAAATAAAAATTTCGAGAAACTTTAGGAAACCAGTCAAAATTTCTGAAAAGTGTAAAAGATCAAAATCTTCAGAAAAACACGATGTTGAGAAAAATAACTAAATTTCGAAAAAAAAACGAAATTTAGAGAAAAACTAATAAACGAAAAAAAAGATTGAAATTTTCCGGACAAAAGTCAAATTTTAAGAAAAAGATACAATTTTGGGAATAGTCAGTCGTTCATGAAAACTCAAATTTTGAAAAAAAAACTCAAATTTAATAAAAGACAAATTTTGCCGAAAATATTTAGATTTTCATGAACACACAGGATTGAATTTTGTGATAAAAATCAAATTTTCGAAAAAATTGTGAGAAAAATATCGGATTTCTGATTTTATTTCTGGAAATCTCAATTTTTCCTTGGACTTTTAAAAAACAAAGACGGATTTAGAAAAGAAATCGAAATTTTAAGAAAAAAGTTGGACTTTAGTAAACAATAGAAATTTTCCAGAAAAAGGCAAATTTTATCAAAGGTTTGAAAAAGAGCCGAATTTTGAGAAAAATGAAATTTCCAGAAATTTCTCTTGATTGTTTTAATCAGAGGCAGGCCCCGATCTGCCCCACCCCAAGTAAAAAAATATCCAGTATTTCCGATAAAGGTCAAAATTTTGAAAAAAACAAGTCAACTATAAATAGTTAAAATTCCAGAGCGAATTTTCTCTAAATAAATATCTTTTTACCAAATTTTCACAAAATCATTATCAACGTTTCCCGATAAATAATTTTGGTTTTTTATCAAGAATCGACCAAATTTTGAGAAAAAAAGGTGAATCTTGATAAACAAGTCGAAATTTGCATAAAAATAAAATTTAAACAAAGTCGAAATTTTAGGGAAAAACGGATTTTTGGGAAATGGTGAAATTTCGATAAAATTCCAAATTTTGGAAACCTTGGATTGTGATAAGAGAAGTCGAATTTTAAGAATACTGAGATTTTAAAAGAAAAAGACAAATTTTGCGAAAAAAGACAAGTTTTGAGAAGTAAGTCATAATTTCGATATTTAAAAGAAAGGACATATTTTGAAAGAGTGGATATTTTTTATAAAAAGTCTTCTTCGTTGAACATAAACATTCGTTTAGCTGCATGAGCCAGGGGGGGGAGGGCAAGTGCCCTACCCTGCCCTATTCTAGCTACGCCTATGGAAAAGTCGAAATTTCCAGTTTAAATCAGAATTTTAGGAAACACTGGAAGTCGAAATTTCAAATTTGATCACGAAATGTTAACCTCACTTTCAATAATTTTACTGTAATCTTGACTTTCAATCAAAAATATTAGCGTCTTTCCATTTACACGTCAAGATATGAATGATTCGGCTCTAGACCCTAAATTCTAGGGAAAAAATATTGTTTAATTATTAAAATGTTGTAAGTGCAAGTAAGTGTATTAATATTAAGTAATGTGACGATTAGTTATGAAGATTAATTTCTTCCCTGGTATTAATATTTTAATAACAAAAATAATATAGTAATTAAATGGAACAGGTACTTTTAAGTCTAATTAAGCCACTTTGCGGTTTCTTTACCCCATTCACGCACACAATTAATTGGTGGGACCCCATACATAGATAACATTAAGATTTTAATGATTTTATTTCATCTCATATGAATAAACGTCTAATTACGATGCAGGTGAGCTAACCTTATCAAAATTTAGCGAATGTATCCGAGATTACTTTTTCCATTCCGTTCCAGATGCAGAAATATTTTCATAATAATTATGATTTATATATGGTCAAACAATTTGTCATGCCATTTTTGTATTTGGATCGACATTTTAATTGTGTAACTTTTTATGAATCTCAACATCGTTAATTGATATCAATTATCAGGACTTACAGGTTTATTGCTTTAATTTAATGCGTGCAGCGTAAACGCTATATAAATATTAATTAATGTGCGACAAAGATTATGTACTTTCTTGATGGGCCGTAAAAAACGTCACCAATTAAAATTGTAATTGATAATATGTACTGAATTAAGTTTGCGCTATCGGGTCGAAAAAAATCTAATTACGTGATTTGTATCTTGCATCTGCTAAATAGACCAATTTTAAAACTAATATCGTGTAATAATAACGAAAATTTTAACGTAAAAGCCTGTTTGTCTATCTGCTCAATGACTGAAGCGATTTTAACAAAAATAGGTACAGACAGTACCTTGCAACGTGACATCGTTTATAGGATACGTTTATTCACGAAAAACATTTCCAAATACTTCCAAACCAATATTATATCCAGAAAAGGGTAAAGAATCTTCTTCATTTTGTATGTAAATAAATGATGACTTCATCCTCTAAAGATGGAGCAATCTTTACAGTAACTTTGCATGTAGTATTTTTCTAATATGATGGTCTGGCAGTAATATAATGCTATAAGACTATAAGACGCAACTTTGTTATCGATTTAGAGGATTTGATCCCAGGATCCCGACAGCTTTTCAGTCCCAAAATTTTCGGGATTAAATTTTTCTAATTCCAGGATTTTCGGGATTGACATTATTTTAAAAAAATGTAAAATATACTGCGAAACGGTCAGTGCCCGTGTTCTGAATAAAATTTCTTACCTATTTTTTAAATATGAAATATAGTTTTATTCCAAGCAAGTACCATAAATTAACATACCGAGGATACTATGCATGTTTGAAATAAAACTTTTTTTTATTTGAACTAAAAAGTTTGGTGACGGACGTGCTTTTATTTCTTAGATCATAATTTGGAAATTCAAATTAGAATGTTCCTATTCACTTAGTTTTATTTATATTTAATAAAAATGCGAGTAGTTAATATCATTTTTAAATACGTTTTGCCTTTTGTTAGCTAGTGACTAGGGTGTTACATGAAAGTCATCGGTCTATATTAAGAAGGAATTTTGTTATATTTTCAAAGTTTATTTCCTTAGTTAGTTACATAAAGGTTTTTTTAATTTATGAAATTTTAAAGAGTTGTTGAAAAAGAATATGTTTAACATAAAGAGTGAATGATTTTAAAAGTTTGGCTAGTCCGACACTTATAGGGTGATTAGTTAGAAAAGAGGAAAATGCATTAATGTATGTCTAAATTTTGATTGACTTCCATAAAATTTTCTTCTCTTTTATTCGTAACCTTCAATACCAAAATAATCCCGGGATCCCAGAATTGACTAAATATAATCCCGAAATGCCGGAATTAGAAATAAGGACCGGGATCGAATTCCCTGTATCCAATATACATATATAGTTGGAGACTCGCTAGGCAATTCAGTGTACACATAATTCATATCGACAAATTTGAACAAAACATCATTCTGCAATGTGCACAACCTCTCTACAGCACAGCTTTAAGCTTATTAAATTAGTTTTAATACGTTTATCCAAACTATTAACTTAATTAAAACCATAGAAAACTTAAAACATTAAAACAATTCTCAAGCATATTAAATTAAATTTAGTAGTGATGAGTATTTTTACGATTTTCTCTTGTTAATAGTTGTTTAAACTTTCAATCTTTTTGTACGAATCAAAATATTTATGAATTTTTTCGGTCGGAGGTAATTAATGGTCCAATTAAAGGGAGTGAAATGTGCGCTTTGCATAAATTTCAATTTATTAGTTCGCCATCTGTACGCGCCAAACGAAATCTGTGGGAATGTCTTGTTTATGAGTGAGTAACACATGTAGACGGTTTAATTTGTAAAATATCGCATATACATCTCATATAAGGTCGTGGATATAGGGGAGAGACTGGCACCTGTTTTTAGTTTCGACGAGACAGGTAGTATCGCGCCGGGGGGCCCTATGCCGCCACTGGAAATTAAGTATTATTACACCTGGACACCTTGTGTAATTGAGAATATTTTGTAAACTTCTCCAATAGGTTATCAGTATCAATTGATTAATGATCCATCAGTAGGTACTTTGAAATTTATTTTTTTCCTAGAATTCTCTTAAAAATTTGCTAATAGAAAATATACTGAAATAACAAATAAGTAGTTATTCATGATTGAGAATGGTTTTATTGTTCTTCCAAATTTTCTTCTAGTGATGATGGATACACTTTTGCAGAGGTTTATTCAATTTTTGTTAACGGTTTTCTTATTATAATTGAGGTACCTGGAAAACGGGAATTTTGAATCCATGGCATCGAAATTCGCTTAAGCAAGAAGTATGGGCTAGAATAAGACGAAGACAGTGAAAAAACCATGTAGATAGGATGCCTGATAACCGGCTACCCAGAATAGCAAAAACGGAAAGGTCTAACACCGCGAGACTCCCAGGAAGACCACCAAAACGCTGGTACGAAAGCTGAAACTCCGCATCCCAAGAGTGAGAAACTACTAGGGGACTAGACTAGAGGACTAAGTCCTAACCTAGGAAGAAGAATAAGAAGGAGTATGTATTTTCTTTAGGTATGGAAACTAAAAGTTTGCATCGAGTAACAAATCGAGGCTGTACGGCGAATGACCCTTCAACTGGATCATCTTCGAGCATCGAATTGTTCAGAGCTCCCATTCTCAAGGAAAACTATCTCATCATCAAAAATTATCTCATTCCTAGCTGATCCTGATGGTTAGAAGTCGGTGTAAATTGTAAATGAGTAAATGAAATATCCAAAGAATACTATGAAAGCTTCCTCCGCCTTAGAAACTGAGCTATCATTTCACCTATCATGTTTTATTTCAATTTCACCTGAATAAATTGTAGCGAAAAAGGAAATAAAAATCTTGCCTCCTGAAACCAGAAAAGATTAAATAACATAACACAGGTTGTTCTTACGCGTTTCGATAGCCAAGCTATCCCTCTGAAGATGACAGCGTGGCTATCGAGTTGAAGCAATCTTTGTTGTGTGTTTTAATCTTTCTTGGTTTCAGGGGACAAGATTTAGTATTTCAACTTTTTGAACATAACCAAGGAACAGTCCGTTCCACCAGAATTGTAGCGAAATGATTAAATTAGGCGACCAAGATCAACAAAGCTTTATGCTAAACATTATTTAGCGGGAAGTCGGAATGTGAATTTTAACATCTCTAGCAATTTTTGTGTAGGTAAGTTTTAAATTTAGGTAAGTAAATTGAGTTACCAAAACAATCCAGAAAATGTTATCTAAAGACAACCGTTCCATAATCAGAAATTTTATATTTCAAGCAATTTTGATCATTTTACCATCTACCCTAACCCTAATCCCAACTATACTATATAAAAAGTATTTGTCTGTCTGTTTGTCCATTTTGCCCTGCTCATATACTGAAGTGATTTTGACGAAAATTGCTATAGACATATTGTGCAAAGCGTGATGTGATCGTTATTAAAATACGTTTTATCCCGGAAATTTGTTCCAGATTTGTTCCAAACTGAAATTATATCCAGAGGGAGTAAATAAATTTTCTTCATTTTCTATGAAAAATTGAAATACAAATCTTGTCCCCTGAAACCAAAAAAGATTAAAAAACACAACAAAGGTTGTGTTTTTTAATCTTTCTTGGTTTTAGGGGACAAGATGTGTATTTCAATTTTTGAAGATAACCAAGGACCAGTTGGTTCCACCAAATTCCATTTTCTATGTAAATAAATAATCTGACAACGATGATAGCGACAATAACGATATAGCATAACATTACCGTAAATTTGCACATATAATTATTTTAATATAATGGTCTGTCGGCGCCATAGGGTGCAACTTTGCTACCCAATATATCAGCGAATTTAAACAAAATATCATTTTATAATCTGTACGAAATTTTTAACGCTATACATTAGTTGTTAAGTGAAAATTTTAAGAAAAAATACAATTCATTTTTTCCAAAAAATTTTAAAATTGAACCTCAATATTGATTTCCTTTTCAAAATTTTAACTTTCTTTTTCAAGCGAAATCTCAAGTTCAAAAATCTAAACTTTGAGAAAAAATTCCAATATTTGTGTTTCAATTCGAAATGTCTTTTTTTAAGTTCAATCCACTCGCAATGGGCTATCCCATTATGCCTTTAGAGTACCGCAAATAGGACACGAAAACAAGGATGGATGGCGATGAATCGCCTTCTTAAATAAGGATAGGTTGTAATTTTTGGGGAAAATGCCGTTCGATAACGAATTACATAGCTTGGAAGTCCTATAAAAAAATCTATATAGACAGAAGTCCTCACTGTGTCAAGCTGGATCGCAAAAGAATTTGCTGTCTCTGACTGTTTTGTATGCCTTTAAAATCTTATCCTTGAAGGGATCAATCCTATTAGTTCCTGCGAGCATCTCTCATGAAAATACTTGTAGAAAAAAGATAAGTCAAACCATCGGCATCTGCTCTAGCGTTTGGAGAGAATGGGTCAAAATTTTGTCATCAATTAGGCGAATTCTTTGAATTCAATTAAAAAGAGCCAAAGTTTTAGGACTCAACTCCAAATATGAGAACAGCATTCTATTGTTGACCTTACTTAAGCTTTGTAATATTGAGCAGCTGATGAGATGTGAAGCACTTTTTAGCTCTAAAAGGAAAGGCTAGCTTCTGAGAGGCGTACTTGGCAATGGTGCGCACATGATTGTCCCAAGAGAAGTTGCTTGCATTTAGTCCTAGCATAGGCAGACTAAATGCCATTGGGAGGATTTTACTGCCCATGGGTATGTTTGTTGCATTATCCCTTGATGTTTTCTTAGAGAAAACCGCAACCTGAGTTTCTGAGGCGTTGAACTCGACCAGATTGTTCTTACCTCATTCAAAGATGGTTTAGAGATTAATCATCTGTATCCGATGTTCCTTTAGACGATCTGAAGCAATGACGGATAATGGTTTGGCGGAGAAAAAGGATGACACCAGGCGTAGCTGCGTAGTTGTATATCGGATTGGAACTTGAAGCTAAGAGATCGTTTATGTGTCACAGAAAGAGAGTAGGACATAGGGCAGACCTCTGAGGTACCCCTGCACTAATCGCAAATGTCTCGAATGAGATGCCATCAACGACTACCTGAAGAGATCTGTGCGAGAAAACTGGATACTTAACAAATGATAGGGTCCAGGAGGAAGACCATAAAATGTTAATTTGGCGAGAAGAAACCGGTGCCAGACTCTGTGGAAGGCCTTTGAGGTATCACATGCCACAACCCTAGCCTCACTATGTTTTTCCACAGCTACGTTACAGATATGAATAACATATGCCAGTAGATCGCCAGTTGTGCGCTGTTGTCTGAAACTGTATTACCTGTCTGAGATGATTCTATTCCTTTTCTAGATATTTAAGAATCTCGATAACCTTTTCCATAACTTTAGATATAACGGGCAATAAAGTTAGAGGGCGATAATTCTTAACCAGATTCCTTTTTTCCTTTTTAAGGACAGGCTGCACCCTAGCAGATTTTCAGATAATTAGGAAATACACCTTTGTTGTAAGAAAGTAGTGAACAATTTGCTTAGGATGGGAATCAATTCTGAAGCGCACTTGTTAAGAACATGAGCAAAATCGTAAATTTGAAAATAAATTCCAAATATCAACACAAATAACAAGTGTCTTTAAAATTCTTCTAAAACTAATTACAAGTTGTTAAAATTTTAATCATTTTTTATTAAAATTTTGGCTTTAACCTGGATTATTTTTTTGTAATTTTGACTGAAAATTTTAGTTTTAATTTAATCGCAAAATTTTGTCTATTTTCGCAAAATTTTGAATTTAAATTCGAAATGTCTACCCTTTTCTGTAATTTTGTGTCGTAATTTTAATTTTTTTTTCTTGAAATGTTCATTTTCCTTTGCAAAATTTTTATTTAGATGTTAAACTTTTAAATGTGAAAAGGTTTTTGTTGCTTTGACTTTTTTGTAAAGCTTTTCAATTTAAAACTGAAATCTTCTTTTAAATATTACTGTTTTCGCAAAATTGCGAATTTAAACTGGTAATTTTCAACATTTTGAGTAGTAAAATCTCTTTAGACTTTTTAAAAATGAGATTTAATTTTACAAAATTGTGGCCCTTAGCCCAAAATATGTACCATTTTCACGAAATTTCGACTTTTTTTTGAAACTTTGCAATGAAAATATAGACCTATGTTCAAAAGTTCATGTTTAGATTTCAAAGATTCGAGAATATGTATGTTAAAAATTTAAAATTTTTCTTTAAATCTCGATTTTTTTCTAAAACTTTTCTTTATTTTCTGACTTTAAACTTGAATGCTTTGTCTCTTAAAATTATAAGTTGTTACAGTTGGTTCACTAGAAAGTTTATTTTTATTTTTCAAATTTATGACTTTAAAATGCGACTTTAAACTAAGAGCATCGAGAAACTTTAATATAATATTCCGATTATTTTTTCAAAATTGCTACTCTTTTTTTACACCAAGTTTACGCTTTCAGTTTTGACTTTTTTCCCAACAAGTCTCAACCTTCATTTTTAAATTGCATTTTTTTTCAATTTTATTTAAAAATTCAAACATTTGCCTTAAAATATTTCATTTTTCTTGCAATAGGTTGACATTTTTATTACAATTCACTTTTGTTTTTTTTGAATACGTTTTTTTTATGTTTAGCTTACTTTGAAAATCTCGACTCTTGTATTAACGTTCCGAGTTTGCACTTTTCAAAATTTTTATTGTTTTATAATATTTCTTTTTTTTTGAAATCTCAAACTTAATTTGATAATCTCGACTTTTGGTTTAAAATTTTAAATTATTTACAATATTCTCTTTTGTTCCCTAAAATTGGATTTTTTAACCATTTTTTTATGTTTAATGTTTTTTACAAAATTTAGAATTCAGCATTAAAATGTTGATCTTTCTCATTGCTACTCTTTCTTCAGTAATTTTTCAAACGCAAGATTTGAGAGGAATTTTCATCAAATTTTAACTTTTTTATATAAAATTTTGACTATGATTTTTTATGGGTATAGATTTTGTAGTTTTCTTTAGTTCGTCCTCAGTCTTGAAATTTCAAGCTTAAGCTTTAAAATAAAAAATTAGTTTTGCATTTTTTCACGAAATTTTGAGATAAAACAAGAAATGTTTAATGCTTTCTCTTAATTTAGACAGTTTGTTTAAACGCTGAATGTTTTCAAAAATTAAAATACAAATCTTGCCCCCTGAAACCAAAAAAGATTATAAAACGCAAAAAAGGTAGAGCAACCTTTGTTGTGTTTTTTAATCTTCTTGGTTTCAGGGGACAAGATTTGTATTTCAATTTTTGAAAATAACCAAGGACCAGTCCGTTCTACCAAAATGTTTTCAAAATTATGTGCTTGCTTTTTTGTATAGTTCTTAGGTTTATTTACGTCATCAGTTTTAAAGTTTGGAACTTCATTTTGAAAATCTTGGCTAAAAAATAAGTTGTTTCTACCACAAAGCATTGTTATAAAACTTGAAATTTTTACTCTTTTTCTTCAATTTAGATCATAAATTTGAGATTTTTTATATACGCTTTGAGAGCTAAACTCAAAATTTTGGCTTTACAATACCAAACTCCAAATTACAGTTTAAATTCAAAAAATTAATTTTTTTATAAATTTTGAATATTTTGTTTACACTTATTTATTTTAGATTAAATTTATTTTTCTTTAGAAATTGTGAAAATATTTAAATTTTAATATTTTTAAAGACATTTTAAATTTAGACTCAATGTACTATTTTTTTTTCTAAATTTCTATAATTTCGTCAAATGCGAAATATACCTCTTAAAATTTTGATGACAGTTTTTTTTTACATTTACGTCGATTTTTTCAAATAAAAACTTGTTTAGATACATTGAAAGATTTTGTATAGGGGAAAATCTTATGGTTTTGGGTGCCCAAAGTGCTAATATCGCGTTACCAACATACTAGTATTAAGAGTATATCTGTAGCTATGACTAAGGCGTGTAAAAAGCCTGATTGGCATCATTATATTGGGTTTTAGTATAAATATTATTTTAATTGTCTAATCGTAGAATCACTATACATTAAACAGTGAATACTAAATATGTTAATATTTTTAGGTAGAAAAATAAATTATAAAAACAAAGGATTTATTTTCAAATATTTCTAATGTTCGTTGTATTTATATTTTGGTCTTATGCATCCCATTACATTTTTGGCGTTATAAATAAACCGTATAATAATAATTGTTGCTTCGGGTGCTGATAGATGTGAAAATCAGTTTATATTAATAATTTTAATCGACAAATTAGAAAATTTCAATGTTTGATAGTACAACTAGTTTTAAATTTAAAAAAAATCACAGTTTAACGCCTTCAACTTTTTAATTGATTTTAGATGTTTTTTGTTAGAAAACGGTCCGCTCCCTGCTTACGTTTTCACTTCTGTCGGCAGTCCCCATGACTCCCTAATTTTTTTCCTTCTCTTTCATTTATAACATAATTATATTTAAAGAGAAAGCCTTTTTATTTTAGAAGTTATAATATTTTTAATAAGGAATAAATGAGCAAAAACGAGGAGAAATATTTTGCGTTGTCAATTAATTTTCATTATGTTGAAAATTACACGTATCCCAAAAACAATTTTTTTTGTTTTTTCCCCATAAAATTCTTTTTCTTCCAAGTTATTTATAAAAATACTTATTTTTTTATAGTATCATGTTTCTGTCTCAAATTCCTAGGGTGATTTATTCTTCCTTGTAACTAATATACTAGTCCAAAATCAACGTTTGCTTCAAAAATGAGACCAGGGTTAATGTTTTCTTTAAAAATAAAGCAAAGGTTAATATCTGCTTTAAAAATGACAAAACGCTTAAGATTTGCTTAAAAAATGAGGCAAAGGTTGATGTTTGTTTCAAAAATAAAATAGAGGTTAATGTTTGCTTTAAAAATGAAGAAATGTTTAACTTTTGCTTTAAAAATGAAGCAAACTAGGGATCTTTTCTTAGAAAGTAAAAACTTACTAAGGTAAGGCCGGTAGACGAAGTTAACTGCGCGGAAATTAGTTATTTTGGTTTCTGGTTTAAATATTGTATTATTATGGTGTCTACGTAACAATTTTTTTGGTGGAACGGACTTGTCCTTGGTTTTCTTCAAAAATTGATATACAAATCTTGTCCCCTAAAACCAAGAAAGATTAAGACAGATACTCTCTGAAGATGATAGCTTTTCTATCGAAACGCGTTAGAATAAATTTGTTGTATTTTTTAATCTTTCTTGGTTTCAAGAGACAAGATTTGTATAACTTTCTATATTCTTAACAAAAAGGAAAAACTAAGTGTTACAAAAGAGTACATTTTGTAAATAAATAAATTCGAAATAATACCAGTAATACCAAAGCAGTCAGATAAAGGGAAGGTTTGCTAGATGCCTGACCATAAAGACAATTGTGCTTAAAGATATCCGTAAAATCGTGATTAAAATGATAGAGCTCATCGAAAAACTTTGCCAGTTAATTTCCATAAAAGGAAGCACTGTTATTGTTAAAGAGGAAGTGACATTTTTTATCGTTTTGACTACATTTGATAAGCCAATTTGGCTAAAGAAAGGCGTGTGGTATTGATACCAAAGTGGCGAAGGAGATGAACCAACTTTAATATCAAAGAAAAGTGACATCCATTAGAATATCAAGAAATAGTAGAAGAAAAATGGAAGACTTTAGTTACTGCATTAATACCAAAGTAGCGAAGGGGACCAACGAACTTTAACATCAGAGAAAAGTGACATTTATTAAAAAATCAAGAAATAGTAGAAGAAAAAAGGAAGATCTTAGTTACTGTATTAATACCAAAGTGATGAAGGAGACCAACCAACTTTAATATCAGAAAAAAATTACATTCATTAGAATATCAAGAAATAGTAGAAGAAAAAAGGAAAATTTGAGTTGCTGTATTAATACCAAAGTAGCAAAGGAGACCAGCCAACTTTAATATCAGAGAAAAGTAACATTCATTAACAAATCAAGAAAAAAGGAAGATTTTAGTTACTGCATTATAGATGTCTTCTTCTTTAGCATTGTCGTTACTTTAGTATAATCCGAAAGGAGATTTACTTCTTTTATCTTATCGGTGTTCAGCAGAAATTCTACAAAATGTATTTTGCCATTTGAGTTTAGTAAATGAACTCCATACTAATCTTGCTATAGAACAGGGCTTCTTAACCTGGGGTCCCTAGCACGTAGTTTTTTTTAGTCATAGCAGCCTTTACAAGGAAAATTTAACACATTGGACTTGATGAGTTGTCAGAGTGACTGTTGAAATCATGAGCTTTTTTTCAGTTTTTTTTGTCTTCTTAGTTAGGGGTACGTAGGGTTTAAGAAACATTGAAAGTGGTCTGCGACTAATAACAGGTTAAGAAAGCTTGCTACTGATGGACACTTGCAATATATTAACAAATCGTACTTCAATCAGATGGGCCAGTTTTTGGTTTAACTAACTTTTCTTTTAAAGGTGATCATACTATTGCGTGACAATTTGGAAAAAATGCAAATCTCCACATATATGCTCATTAAACAGCTTGTATATGCACGCTGTATGCCTCTTAAACAATATTTCGCTGTAAAATATACTTGGCACTTCAAATTAGTTTATTCTAGTGCTAAGACAGGAAGGCTGGAATATTCATCAGATCCAGATTTGAGAACCAAAGTCAGGTTTCCACTGTACTAGCTCTCATCAGTTTGACGTATCTAACTCGCATCTAACTAATACTAAAGTTTTCGAACTTATATTAGGTGGTTTGATTTTACTTCAAATTATAAAAAATTTGAACTCAAGAAGAATCTACCAACCTGTAGGCGACAGAGGTATGGCGGTGGGTACCGGAGCAGTATTCGGCGTCGGAATTCCGACAGGATCCATCTTCCAGTTGACTATAGGCCCTCGAGCTGGTGCCACTGGCACAGGACAACAACTGGACAATGCGGGAATACTAGAAAAATCGTTACCGCCTCCCAGCGTCGTCCCATTTGAAATCAACATAATGTCTTTGCGATATCACCGAAAACGCAAAATTTCATGCCAAAAACAACTCACTGAAACTCGCACCGAAAAACCAGTCAAACAAACGCCATGATGGTCAACTGGAGCGAAACGTCTGTCGGTGTGACCGAAGTAAAAAAAAACGGAAATGAAGGTTGTTTGGTGTCTGTTGGCGCCTAGACCACTTCCTGACCGGGAGTTGAAGCTTATCGCTGGCGAGCACTGCACTGAATGAACGCGCTACCTGCCAGGTAAGCAGGTAAGCGCGCTACCTCGACTTGGGTTGGCTACTTTGCTCACTGGCTGGCAGCCTTACACCCTCCTGTGTACTGCCCACTGCTTGCTTACACTCGGATTGCGGCAGAAAAGGACGAAAGAAGTCGCCTTGGTTGCGGCAAAAGAGAGAAAAGGAATGCATAATACGCCCGATAATGGATATGAACTTATTGATGTATTACCGGCTTCCTTTCCTAAGACGGAAAATAGAGGCGTTGAATTTATTACGGCCATATAAAGAGTGCATTCGCGGACCAAATGCTTTGTGCTATATTTTCCGATGGGATTTTTTCAACTGGCGATCTTAGTCTGGATTTTTTAAACCATCAAGGAGCGGTATTACACAAAGAATTTACAACATTTTTCTTGTGTATTTACGAAATAAAACAAGAGACCCGCAAAATAAAAAATACTTATTTCATTATGGCCACAGAACCAAAAATTAAAAAAAAAACTGGAAACATCAAAAATCCATAATATTTTTATTTTTATATTATCAGTAGAGTTTGAAAAATTTTATTTCTGAATTGTAATAATAATTTGTCGAACTGTGTGAAAATATAAATATGGGAGTAGCGCTGAAAATTTTTAGGTTTCCTTTTGGTGTCTCCGCCTATTCCTTCAAATCTCCTAATCTTTTCAGAGCGTCTTAAAAATGTTATCGATCTCTTTCTTCATAAAGAAATGTTTGAAATTTTAAAGAAGGTTATTAAGGACAAAGGACCTTACTGAAATGGAATCAAATTAAAAAAATATCAGAAAGAATGTAAGTTGAGGTCACAATGGTAAACATTTTATGTTCAACTTTTGAACTTATATTTTGGTGAAAATTAATAATTTGTTATTATTTTAATAGGTTTTAAAAAATTATTAATAAATTCTAACATTTTACTAATTTAAGGGAATTTTTATAAAAATTACAATAATTAAAAATTATCATAGGCGTAGCTAGAATGTGAGGCAACGGCCCTATGGCTCACATCATACTCACATGCAACCAACTGAAAATGTACATTCAACTGAAGGGACTTTTCCAGTCCTCCAAATTTCGATATTCTCTCCTAGTTTCAACTTTTTCTCAAAATTTCTATTTTCCTCAAAATTTCGGTTTCTCAAAATTTCGACTTTTCTTTAAATTCGTATTTTTTCACAAAAGTCCTTTTTTTTTAAATTTCGAATTCATTCCCAAAACTTCGACTCCTTCTACCAAACTCTGACTTTTACACAAAATCTCGAATTTTTATTTCAAAATTCGTCGTCTTTTTTTTCGAAATTTCATTTCCCAAAATTTATATTACTGAAAATTTCGACTATTTTTAAAATTCAAGTTTCTGGAAATTACTTCTAGTTAAACGTAATTTGCTTCTTCCTCGAAATTTTATCGATCTCTTGATAAAAAGGTAAAAGTTTTGAGCAAAATATTTATTTACATGTTTTTAATATTTTTAAGAAATTTTAAAGTTTTGTAAAAAAAAATTCCGAAAATATTTTCTTTAGACATTTTAACAGAATTTTTTTTAAATCCAATGTCTTGGAAATTCCAACTTGTTTCCCAAAATTTGGACGTTTATCTCCATGTTTATTATTTTTTAAATTTGACTTTCCAAAAAGTTCAACTTGTTTCTTAAAATCTGCTAATTCCCGAAATTTCGATCTCAAAATTCGATGTTTTATTTCTGAAAATTTCCACGAATGAAGAAGTAACAATTTTAGAATTTGCTGTACATAAAACCAGGATTTTGATGAAATAACTTAATAAATAAGAATTTTTCTAAAATTCTGAATTATTTTTAAAAAATTTGAAATTTCGAGGGAAGTTTTGAGAAAAAATTGAATATTTATTACAATGAAAATTTTTAAGATTTTTTTTGGATACATTTTTTACCTAAATTTCTAAATTTTTAGTCGAAATTTTGTTTTAATTTTAAATTACAGTTTTAAGCTTTCAATAAAATGAAAACCTAACGTTTGATTCTAACAGAAAACTTTTTGGTGGAACGGACCGGTCCGTAGTATCTTCAAAAATGAAATATAAATCTTGTCCCCTAAAACCAAGTAAGATTAAAGAGCACAACAAAGGTTGCTCTAACGCATTTCGATAGCCAAGCTGTCATCTTCAGAGAGATACTGACTTTGAAAGAAAAACTGGAATTTTTATAAAAAAAAATATCTGTGATTTCACATTTTTAGTTTTTTCCTTAAATGTGCAAAATCCAAAATTAGAGAAATTTCGAAGTTACTGAAACAATTCTCGAGTTTTTTAAACTCAAGGTTTCGAAAAAACCATTTTTAATTTAAAATGCACTTTTTTTGGAAGCTCTTACATTTTCTCCTGACATCTCAAACACTTTCAATTTTTCACTATTTCGATGACCAATCCGAAAATTTGGTGGGTACTTTCAATATTTTCATTTCAATTTCGATTATTTTGTCGAAATTTTAGGTTTGTATATAATATAAAAATCTTCATTCTGAGTTTTTCCTGGAATTTTGACTTTTTTTGTAGTTTGCAAGTTTTCACTTTCAGTTTAAACACTTTTTACTAAAGCAGAATTAAATTCAGAACTTAAAATTCATTTTAATAAATGTCGATTTTTTTAAACAATTTAAAATTCTGAATTAAAACTCAGAGTTTTGCCATTTTTATTATATAAATTATAAATCTATTTGGAAATTCTAAATTTTTCTCTAGTTTACATTTTCAAATATATTTCTTATTTGAAATGCAATAATTCCAAACTCTAAATTTCCGCTTCTAATAAAAATTTAAATTTTATTAAAAACTACATCTGACTTTTAAAATGTCGATTTTCTTCACTCAAAATTTAAAGGTTTTATGGCATCTGAAGTTTTTTCTCATAAATCTCTGCTTATAGTTTGATGGTTCTTTTTCCCAAATTTTATTATATTGTAAACTCGATTTTTGGGTAAACTAGGTTAATTTTTTTGGTGAATTCACCCTTTATCTTAAAATTTTGCCTAATGTATTTTAATAGCTCTCTTTTTTTTGAAAATTTGGCTTTAATCACAAAACGTAGTATTTTTTGAAATTTAGAGAAAAACGCTCTTATAAACTAGCTTTTTGAAATATTGATTTCAGTCTCAAAATTTCGACACTTCTCTCGTAATTTTTTTTTGTTAATTTCCAGTTAACATTTTCCTAGGCAAGGTGAAGAGCCTTTGCAAATTGAAACAAAGTTGTTTTATACATTTAATGCTATTTGACCTTAAAATCCAAAACAAAATGACAGGAGGCGCATTTTCCTCGTCAATTAGCTGAAAAGGAATCACTGATTAGTACAAGAATGCAAGTGATAAATTAATGGTTTCAAAATATCAATTTTTAACCTTTATAAGCATTGATGTTTTAACATCGATACCGTAGCACGAAAAGACTGATCAAGGAAGTAATCAAAATTCTCCATAATTTTAAACTTTGCTTTAAAATTTTAAGAAGAAAAGGTTAACATTTTGATAAAAATTTGAAATTAAAAAAAACCTAGTTTAAAACTAAATTGTAGAAAAAATGGCTGGTGTAAACTCGATTCGAGTTTATTTTAAAGCTGAAAAAATATCAATTTCAATTTTTTTTAAAAAAAACACTTTGGAGAAAAGCTTGATGTATATCCAAACAAAAATAAATTCTCTATTCAAAAATTTCAAGGTTAAACATGAGATTTTGAGAAAAAAATTACAATTTCGAAAATAATTAAATTTTTTTCCAAAAATGTCAGGTTTCAATATCAAAATGTGGAAAATATCGAATAGAATTGGACGTCAAAATTTCGAGAAGTCGAAAAATCTGAGAAAACCAGACTATTCTTCGAAAAAAAATTTAGATTCCATCAAAAGTTGCAAATTTAGTTTAGGAATTTTTAAAAATATTCAAACTTTCAAAAATACCTACAACTTTATTTAAATTTTCAAGTTATGTCTCAAATTTTTGAAATTCAATTTCGAAATAATTACAAAAAAAAATTTCGAGAGAAAAATATTATTGAAATGTTAATAAGATCCTGAAAAATGTTTAACGATGGAAGTTTTTTATTCGATTATTCTGTGATTTACAAGTTCAAAAATTTCAAGTTAAATTCCCACGTGCGTAAATTTAAATTTTGAGGAAAATCGGAATTTATAAAAAAATCAAACTTTAAGTCAATATATTTAAAAAAAAACTGAAAAATTGTGAATTCAGTTTTAGAAACTTATTTTTGTATTTAAAAATTTCCAAGACTTTAGACAAAAACTTTTTATTGTTCGACTTTTTTTCGACGAAACCATTTTTCGAAAATCGAAATTTGGAGACAAAGTCGAAATATTAACAACTAAACTCTTAACTTTTATTTCTTTCTTTTTATTTAAAACAAATTTGTAATAAACAAAATAAGTAAATAAAAATTTCAAGTTTAAACACGAATTTTTCTGAATCCAGTGACAATTTAAAATAATGACTGTATGGAAAGAATAGTTAATACTTCAAATTTCCGCTTTAATTTCGAACTGTAGTAATAATACTTCACTTTTTTCTAAACAATTTTGAGTATTTCTTTCAGTTTAAGTGAATTTATTCCATTTAAAATTTCTACACTACGTACCTACAGGGTGTCATCAGTACGGTAAAGCTTCTACAATTTATTTGACAACAATAATATTTTTGGTACAAAGGGATACTAGCATGTGACGCACATTTAAAAATTATTTTTTATTATGCAGTACAGTCAACTCTCGATAACCTGACACTAGTTAGTTTGACTTCTTCGATAATTTGAAGTTTTTCCCCCGACCTTCGAAAAATACTCGATATATTGAAAAGAATCAATGTGATTTGGTCCCCTGGGTAATTTGAAATTGTGGGAATGGCATATTGCTTGCCGACATTCTATAATTTGAACTCAGGCTTTCCTACTCTATAATTTAAAGTCTCAACTCTCATTACTGTCGTAAATTTATTGGACAATGATAAGTGGAAGTCTGGATTTAAGCTGGGTTGCCTAAAGTTTAGGCTAGCATTAACGTATCTATTAACAAAAGTTTTCGCTGCGAAGTAATGAAAAATAAGTTAGTACCGAGTTGTCAGTGAAAACAGACCTGTGGCAATATCCCAATTTAACATTTAGTATCATATACGAAGTTATAGCGTATAAGATGAAAATTCGAAAGAGGATACTCAAAGGTTGGTTAGAAGCTTGCAACTTTCCTTTTGTATCCAAAAATCTTTCAAATGTTCCATAGACACCCAGAATTGAACATTTTTTAGCAATATTGGGTAAAAAGATCTATGAGAAATGCTGGAAGAGTGGTTACCGATGCCGAATCTCAAAAAATTCGAAAAATAGATAATCTCAGCTCCCAGCACTTGATGCAACAAGTCAGGAGAAAACATCAAAACATTGGAATTTAGAAATAATGAAAAAGATGATTCAAATTTTGGAAAAAGTTCAAATATTCAGTAGTAAAAATTTTTGAAAAAAAGTCGAGTTTTTTAGAAAAAAAACCAGTCGAAACATTTAAAGTTGAAATTTAAAAAATGTTACAATTTAAAATAACCAAACTTTCAAAGACAAAATTTTGTAATTTGCAAAAAAATGACGTTAAAAAATTTGCAAAAAAAAGTCGAAATTTGAAAAATGTTTTTAAAAAAGTCAAAATTTTTAAAGCAAAGCAAAAATTTTGGAAAAGAAAGTAAACTCTTTCAAGAAGTCGAAATTTTCAAAATAAAATGCAAAGTTTGAACGAAATTCTGGAAAGAGGCGAATTTTTTCAAAAGTATTTTGAAAGGAGTCAAAATTTTCCGTAAAATTTCCAAATAAGTAGTATTTTTTGAAAAAAACGTTGATTACAAAATAAAATATAAGTTCTAGAAAAAGTTTTGAAAATAAATATAAAATTTTCAGAGAAGTTGAATTTTGAGATATAAAATTTTCAGAATAAGTCAAAATTTTGAGACGAAGACAAAATCCTGAAAGAAGTGAAAATTAAAAAATGTCGATATTATCAAAAGCCGAAATGTTTAAAAGGAAAAATTTTAAAAAATAAATTGAAATTTTCAACAACAAATAATTTGAAATTTTCGGAATAGTTGAAATTCTAAAAAAATGGAAATAATAAAAAAAAATCTAAATTTTCTAGAATAGAAATTTCAAAACAAATCGGAATCTTCAAGAGTTAAAATTTTGAAAAAGTAAAATTTCTGAAAAAATTTAATTTAGAAAAAATTGAAATGTCGAGTCAAAATGTATGAAAAAATTTAATTTTCAAAAGATTCAGAACACAGGAAAACGTAGTTTTCAAATTGTTCAAATTTTAAAAACGTTCGGTTTACAAAAAAAATTGAAATTTGAGAGATAAATGTTCAACATTGATCGAAATTTTAAAAAAAACCGGAATTTTCAAAAACTTTAAAACTACGTTAAAACTATTTAAAATGTCAAATTAAGAAAAACAGAATTTTCTAATCAATATTTCTATAAGCTAAAGTTTTGTAAAAGAATTGAAATGTTAAAAAAGTAGAAATGTTCAAAATTTCAAATTTTTCAAAATGGATAAAATTTTTCAAAAAATAAACAAAATCACAAAAGAGTTCAAATTTTGAGAACAATCTATATTTTCGAGAAAGATCAAATTTTCCAAGAAAAAATCGTAATTTTGAAAATTTTGAGATCGAATCTTCGAGAAAGTTACAATTTTCAAAAAAGTTGACTTGAAAAAAATAAATTCTTCGAAAATAGTCGAAACTTTTTAACAAATCGAAAATCACCTGGATTCGCCACACTCTTATTATTTTGAACTTTCTGCAATTTGAACTTTTTCTTTGGTTCCTTGAATTTCAAATTATCAAGAGTGGACATTTCAGTCGGACTTCACCTGGACAGTCTGCCTTAGTTTTTTATTAATGTTTTTATGAGCGAAAAATTGAAAAAATAGCCAAATTGTTGAAAAACATGTTAACCCATTTATTGCTTGCTTTGTTGACATTCACTGAAATTTACTGGATGACCTGCAACCTGGGTTACAAGCGCTTCACGCAGTTGTGAACATTACGCTAAATTAATTAATCAATCGATACATTAAAGTGTAAATAATGCATTAAAGGTCACCATACCAGCGGTTTTTATTGACATTAGTTTTCCTCCCGATCACTTTATCTAACTCCAGCGAGTTGGAGTTAGTAGCTTTTTAGTGCAGCATTGGCGGATCCCGTATTTCAATCGGGAGAAAGGGACATAAGTCACTCCTACGGCACACCAATGGTACGAGGTAAAGGCGGGAACGAATGTGGCTCCGGTCAAGCCACACCCGGAGCGCCGCTACCTCATACTAATTGAGCTGTAAATAAGTCCTTTTCAGGAGTTGATCTACTGCAAGCCGACGAGAGTTAAGAGATGATCGGATGTAGATGGGTCTCACTCGCTGAACTTTTAATTCCTTGAAGGATGAGATGGAATCGATTGTTTTTGTGTAGGTAGTTAAACTCTCTGAAAAATGGAATTATTCGATCGATATACTTCAATAATTAATGGAAGAATTATTCATCCAACTTGTATGATTAATTTATAACGTAGTGAATTACGAAGGAAGAAAAATATTAAAATCTGACACTGGCATAGTTTTCCTGAAAATATTTGTCTTATGAATTTCTTTTTCCTACAACAAAAAATTTATAATCAAAATAAAAATAATAATAAAAACACGAAGAGCCAGTTAGGCTCGCACAATTAGAGTTCCAAACCAATGCTAGAGTGAGCAGTCAACAGACCAAACTAGATTATTTTTTATTAATGTGTATATTGAAATCTTACAATTAGCCAAATTGTCTTGTATTATAACCAAAAAATGAAGAAATTGTCTATTGCCAAATATACAATCGATCATAATTTGAATACCACAAAATATCTCGAGTAAAAAGCATTCACAATGACTAAAAGGATTCGGGAGACGTAATTCTAAGATATTCGGTCCCAACGTCTCAGGTGGTTGTAGTGTATTGTTCTAGTATATCGACGGTTAGTCTGCCGCAATTGCGTGTTCTCCATAGAAGGTAGCAGAGCTTTCCTTGCAAAATGAAAAAGTACATGTTGCAATATGATTAACAAGAATGCTCCCTATAAAGCTTCTTATACAAATGCCCCCTTCTTAGGATTTTTCCCTTTTTTTCTCTCAAAATTTCCAAAGTTCCTCATGGAATATGTAGATCAAATTTAAAACTTGGTGCCTTTTCCTGAAAAGCTCAACTATGTGGTTTATATTGAAAATGTTTACGTCCTTTCCATATTTTCGAATTTCTTCCCAAACTGTTGACCATAATCTAGAACTCAAATTATTCTAAAGTTTTCAGTTTAGTCCCAAATTTCGTTTTATTTTATTTCATTTGATATCTTCTCTCGCAATTTCAGTTTTTTCTCGAGCATTACACATTTTTGTATTTCCTAAAATTTTAATGTAGTAATCGTAACTTTCTTCTCAAAATTTTGGTTTTAATAACGAAGTTTCGACTTTATTCTAGATATTTGTAGAATATCCTAATTTAAAGTCTAAATTTTGAAAAAAAGTGTGGAAATTCCTAAAGCAAACTTGTTATATTCCGAATTTTTCCAGAAACTTGAAGTTAAAGAATTGAAATTTGAAGAAAAAAGAGAAGAAATTGTAAAATTAGGGGAGAAATTTGAATAGTTAACTTGAATTAGAGACTTGTTTCCCAAAATTCCTAATTTAGAAATGAAATTAAAGTTCAAAAATAAATAAATATTTGTTGAAAGAGTCGATATTTTGCATAAAAAGTTACCATTTATTTTTCTTAATTTAAATTAATGATCTCTCAAATAAGTCAAAATTTCTAGAGAATCGACATTTTCTGTTCCATTCAAATATTAAAAAGTAATAAAATAAACATTGTAATGTAATTCGGAAATTTTAATTTTATTTTTCGTTATCTTGATCCCAAAATAGAATTTCTAAACTGGATTTTTTATACAACTTGTGTGTCCCGAAATTTCGATTTTTTCCACAAACTTTTTACCAAAATTTGAAAGGTTTTTAAATTTATCCTGAAATTTTGACATTAAAATGGAAATATTTGACGTTTTTTTCGAAATGTTGTCGTTGATCTCTGTCGTTGATATTCTTATAGAAAGTTTCGTCTCTCAAATTTCCACTCATTTTAATTAAATATGTTGAATTTTTGCTCAAAATATGTACTCCATCGCAACGTCGCAATTTAGATTTTGATTCCGAAACATAGACATAGCTAGAATAGGGCGGGGTAGGGCGCTTGCCCCCCTCCTCCACCGGCTTATACAGTTAAACGGAAATTTATATTCAACTGAGAAGACTTTCTCTAAAAAATTTCCATTCAACAAAATTTGTCTTTCTTTAAGCTTGACATTTTATCGAAATTTCGACTTATTTCTCCAAATTCGTCTTTTTTCATAAATTTTATTCGAAATTTCAAAATTATTCTTAAAATTCGATTTCTTTCATCAGAATCCGACTTTAGTCAAAATTTAGAATTTTTATCTCAGAATTCATCGTTTTATTTTTCGAAATTCTACCATTTCTCAAAATTCGTTTTTTCCGGAAACTTCATCAAGATTTACCTTTTTTCTTAAAATTTGATCGAATTTTTTGATAAAAATATTTATCTGGAAATTTTTATAATGACTTTTTAAAAAATTTTATAAAAAGACAAAAATTTCGAGAAAATTCTCCTTGGAATGGTTTATAATTGAAATACAACTTGTTCCTCAAAATTTCGACGTTTATCTCAATATTAGACATTTCCTGACTTCGGGTGGGACAGCTCAGGGCGCATGTATGCCTCTGATTCAAGCGATCAAGAGCACTTTCTAGAAACTAAATTTTCCTCACAATTTGTCCTTTTTCCAAAATTTCGACAAAATTTGACTGTCTCTGGAGAACTTCGAATGTTTACTAAACTTCGACTTTTTTCTCAAAATTTCGATCGTTTTTTTTTGTTTTTCAAGGAAAAAAATCGAAATTTTTAGAAAAAAACAAATTTAAAAAATCGAAACTTGGATATTTTTCTCAAAATCCATCTTTTTTCGCAAATTTGAAATTTATCCTAAAATCCCTTCCGGTATATTCCCCCTGAACATTTTTTCTGGAATATCGTAACGTTCTTGAAATTTTGAACTTTGTCAAAATTCGTTTTTTTTTCATATTTTCAAAATTGTACTTCTTCTTTTTGAATTTTTCTGGAAAAGTTCGATATTTGATGCTTCATTTGGTAGTTTTTCTAAAAATGTCGACTGTTTTTCAGAGATTTCGTTTTTTTAAATTCCTTTATTTTTATTAACATCGGGTTTTTCTAAAGATTTTGATCTTTTAGAATTTCATTTTTCAGAAAATTTGACAGGTTTCTTAGAATTTCCCTTTTTTCGATACACCTATCCCCCGATTTACCCGGTACTTGTTTTACACGTTTTCGCTTTTACACGGTTTTCCAAATAAGTTTTTTTTTTGTTTTTATCGCACTCTACTAAATTGATTGAAGTGATTGAACTCGTGCGCTGTGTACACATCTCACGGGGAATCCCGTGCTTATGTGCTGACTTACTGCACACGCACCCTGTGTCTGTATTTCTTCGCATAAAATTAAAGTTTTATCTACGGAAAATTGTATTTGAGTGACAGTTTCACAGTTTCAGAAAGATTTAATTTTCCATATTCGTAAATTACAAGTGAGTGCATAATTTAGATTATTATAAATTAACGGCTGTGATTAAAGTAAAATTCAGAGGGAAAAAATGCGGGAAATTTTGGAGGGAAATGATGGCAATTTACCAAATAGGTTTAATTAAAATAAAAAAATCAAAACATTTTAATTTAAATAAAAATTAATTATTAAACTTTTGTTAAACAGTCTAGTTATAGTGAATTAAAACAACTGGTTCTTTAATTAAAGGTATAATTTTGTTCTTATTTGGCGCTTAGTACTTGTAAATTAATGAAAAAAACAATTATTATAATATATAATTTGTTGATTTTCTTTAGTTAACCAATAAACATTAGGTAGAATTCTCTTACGCTTTGATAAAATTTTATTCAAAATGTAATAAAGAAATAAATATTTAATAAAAAATAAAAGTTTTTAATTTTCCCTCCAAAATTTCCCGCATTTTTTCCCTCTGAATTTTACTTTAATCACAGCAAAATTAACATAAATTTAAAAAAATTATAGGCTTATAATGAAGAAAGACGTTGAAAGAAAAGTTATTTCTTTAGAAACTAAAATCGAAATTTTGGATCGCTTACGAAAGGGAGATAGAGTAGTAGATGTTGCAAAATCATATAGTATGAACGAAGCTACAATAAGAACTATTAGAACAAATGAAAACACAATTAGAAAGAGTGTTGCAGCTGGCAATACCACGAGTATGGGCACAACATCATACACCAGAAATATCGCAATGGAAAAAATGGAGAAAGCGTTAATGCTTTGGATAGAAGATCAAACACAAAAAAGAGTACCGATTGATACAAGCGCAATAACAAATAAAGCATTACGAATTTACGAAAAAATTGTAGAGCAATTACCATCTTCTTCTTCAACTGAAAAGAAGTCAATTTTTTTGGCAAGTCACGGCTGGTTTGAAAGATTTAAAATAAGACATTCTTTACACAGCTTAAAATTAAAAGGTGAACTGGCTTCTGGCGACGTAGATGCAGCCCAAGAATATCCAGCAAATTTTGCAGAAATTATTAACGACAATTCATACACCCCTGATCAGGTTTTCAATGCTGATGAGTCAAGGTTATTCTGGAAAAAAATGCCTGAAAGGACTTACGTCTCAAAATTTTATAAATCGGCTAGTGGTCATAAAGCACCAAAAGATCGCATAACAATTCTTTTCTGTAGCAATGCTTCAGGAGATTGTATTATGAAACCATTAGTGATTAACAAATTAAAAATGCCCCGTGTCTTTAAAGGAGTAAACATCAATAATCTTCCCGTTTATTGGAGGGCTAATAAGAAAGCGTGGGTTACTGCTGCAATGTTTACTGAATGGTTTCATGAATGTCTTATCCCAGATGCCAAAAAATATTTAAATTCAAAGGGATTGCCTTTTAAAGTGCTTTTGTTAATTGACAATGCGCCGAGTCACCCACAAGATCTAGAATATGAGAACGTTGAAGTAAAATTTTTACCAAAAAATACAACTTCATTATTACAACCATTGGACCAAGGCATAATTTCTACTTTTAAAGCTTTGTACATAAAACGAGCCTTTACATATATTTTGGAACAAATGGAGAACAATGAATCTTTAACAGTTATTAGTGCTTGGAAAAATTTTACAATATTAGACTGTGTGAAGCATATCGCCTTATCATACACTGCGATTCAGCAAACAACGCTCAGTAGCTGTTGGAAAAAATTGTGGCCAAATGTAGTCAAAAATGAACATTCCATTTCAACGTTAAATGATGAATATTCGCAGGTAGTACAGATGGCGCATTCATTGGGCGGAGAAGGTTTTGATGGTTTTACTGATGATGATATCGCAGAGTTAATGGCTGATAAAGAACTAAGTGAGGATGATTTAGTTAACTTAGTTTGCGAAAGTGAGTCTGATAAATCTGATGAAGAGGAATTAGTACCAGTAACATTCACTGCTAAAGTCATCCGCGAAGGACTCGCATTGGGAAGAAAGCTGGGTAAACATTTTATACAAAATGACACAAACGTTGAAAGGGCTTTACGATTCCAACGTGACATAAATCGCAGCTTGGCTCAATATGAAGAAGTTTACAAAAATCTTACAAAAAATTCGAAGCAATTGTTAATAACCGATTTTATTACCATCTCTCATAATGTAAATATTTCTGCTTCAAACATCGAATTGGCACAAATAACTTCGAGTGATGAAAGTGAATTCGAACCTTCGATTCCGAAAAAAAGAATGAGAGTAATTTCTGACAGTGAACACCTTTGGTTTTATTTTTTGTTCTTCTGTTTAATGTATTGTAATTAAATAAAAAAACAGTGATTCCGTAATATATTACATATATTAACCTGTCAATGCATTTTATTTTTATTTCTGTGTACACCTAAAAATATTGAAAAAAATCACAACTGTTAAATAGCAAAATTATGCATTTTCTGCAAGCTTTTCGATTTACACGGTTTTGACTTGAAAATTTTTAATTTTCGATTTACACGTTTTTCTCAGGAACGTATGTACCGTGTAAATCGGGGGATAGGAGTATTATTATATGAAAATTCGATATTCAAGTTCGCTAAAACTTTTGAATTCTTCTCTTAAAATTAGTTTACATTCATCTTTTTCGAAATTTTGATTTTATTCCCAAAATTTTCCTTTTTGGACTCTTCTTTCGGAAATCATTTTTTTATCAAAATTCTACCACTTTTCTCGATATTTGTCTTTTTTTAGAATTTTAACTTTTTTAAACTTGACGCCTTATTTTTGAAATTTTGACTGTTATTTCAAAATGCGATGTTTTAGTTTCTGGAACTTTCTGGACTTTTTTCTCGAAATTAGTTTTTCCTTTAAATTTCAGTTTTCTCCAAAATTGTCTGTTTTCTCTAAATTAGATCGGCATACTGTCGAAAAATAAAAATGTTGAAAAAAATATTTTTGCGTAATTTCGAAAAAAAGATTACTTGTACATACATTCAATTTGTTTATTGATTTTTAAATATTATGTTAAAATTATGATAAAAAAGTAAAAATTTCGAGAAAAGTGTTTTTGCTAATTGCGAATTTTTTCACAATATTTGACGTTTGGAAATATTTTGGCATTATTACAATTTTCAGCATTTTTCAAGTTCTTTCGAAACGTTGGGTTTTTATTCAGTTTTGGTTTTCTAAAAAATCCTTTCCCAAATTTTTTCAAAATTCGTTTTTTTCGAAAATACGATTTTATTCTACTTTTTCTCTCAAAATTGAACTTTTTTTAATTTAAATTTCCGAAAATTTTATTTTTCTAAAAATTTGTCTTATTGTGGAAATTTTGACTCATACTTAAATAGGGATGTTTTATGCTTCTGGAAATCTCCTCTTACAGTGAAAAATTTTTCTAAAAGTTCCAATTTTTTCTGAAAATTACATCTTTTTTTCACAAAACTCAACCTTTAAAAATATTTTTTTTTTTTCGAATTAACGACACTTTTTGAGATTTTTTCGAAAAGTTAGGATTCTATTTTAAACACGATTTTCTAAACATTCCAACTTTTTCCCAAAATTCATTTTTCCTCAAACTTCGCCTCTCTCAAAATTCAACCTTCTCTTGAAAATGTTCACTTTTCTTCAAGAGATTTTAAACTTTTTCTCGACATTTCGACGGTATTTTTCAAAAATCGTTATTTTTCGAAATCTTCGAAATTTCGAGTTTTCGAAGTTTTTCGAAAGGTTCGGTTTTTATTTTAGATTCAATTTTCTGACTGTTTTCATAAAGTTCGGCTCTATTCCCAAATTTCAAAGTTAATCTGAAAATTCGATTCCTCAGTCCATGTACTTAAATGAAAATATACATATAGGGGTAAGAGGGGCAGATTCAACCAAGCCCTTTTAAAGGGCACCCTGATTTAAATTTAGCTTCGTAAGACTTCTATCCAGCTTTTCATACGTCAGAACACTCACCAGGGAAGTTACGTTACTCTACATGTTCATTTTTTAGTTTTTATACAAAATTGAGCAAAAATCAGATTTTAAGTTAATTTTTTGATTTTTAATTTTTTTAGCCGAATTTTCTAAATTTGATCTGTAACGGGCTGCATTCGATGTATGTTATGGATGAAAGGTTAGAAATTCTTTTAAAAAATCTAAATTTCGATTTGGGCAAAACTTCAAATAAATTTAAATTATTAATACAGGTTTTCCGCTTTTATCGCACAATTTAGAATGTATCTAGAAATTTTGAACTTTGGAACAAAAAATCGAATATTCGAGTTTTACTAAAACTGATGGAAGCATAATTTTCAGTTCTTAGGTTTGAATTTAAACTCAAAATTTCGAGAATATAGTCAAACCACAGATTAAATCCTAAACTTAAAAAAAAAGATAATTTTCAGTATAAATTTTGATTTTGAAGTCAAAATTTTACAGAAAAATGTAGGTTCAGGTAAAAAAATATGAGAAAAAAATCAAAATATCAAAAAATAACTTAAACAATTAGTAGGAACTCTACAAAATTCGTCTTTCTCTAGCATTTTTGGGCAAAATTTTAAGAAAAAAGTCAAATATCTGAGTATAAGTTCAATATTTCCAAATTAGAGTGAAAATGTTGAGCACATAAACTTCGAGTTTTTTTCCAAATTGTGATTGCTTTTTCAAAATTTCTAATTTAATTTTTTTATTTTGTAATTCAACTCGAAACTTGAACCGAAATTTTTTGAAAAGAAAATGAAATTTTAGAATATTTAAATTCCTGGATAAAGTGATAAGCGTATCTAGAATAGGGCAGGCTGGGGCACTTGCCCCCTCCCCGCCCCTTGGCTATTGAAACTGCCGAAAATTTATATTCAATTGAAATTTCCATTTTTTTCTTCAGAATTCGTACTTTATTTGAAATTTCGACATTTCTCGATAATTTCAATATTTTTTCACATTTGATGATTTTTCAAAAAAAAATTTTTTTTGATTTATGACACATGGTGCCATTGTCTGAAAAATTTCGAATTTTTATAAAATTTCGAACTTTTTTTGGAAAATTTGATTTTTTTAGAAATTTCGATATTTTTCTCGAAATTTCAAATTTTTTCCAAAATCTATTTTTGCTTTTGTGATTTTTTTTTCGAAATGTCAATATTTTTCTCAAAATTGGTTTTTTTAGAAATTTTGATTCTATTTCAAATCCAATTCTTTATGTTTTTGAAAATCTCAATATTTTCGTCAAAGTTTCTTTTTATCTGAAAATTTCGATTTTTTTTCCAAAATTTGTTTTTTTATAAACAAACATTTTTAAAATTAAATTATTTCATGAAAATTTGACTTTTATCAAAACAACTTTCTGTGCGAAATTTCCAATTTTTTCAACGTTCTCTGAAAAATTTCGAATTTCCTCTCAATTTTGAAGTTTTAATTGAATATTTCAAACCGATTTCTTAAAATTTCACCTATTTTTCCAAATTCCTTTATTTTTCTTAACATTCGAATTTTTCTAAAATTTCAACTTTTCGAATACAATTTTTCAAAAATTTTGACTAGTTTTGTAGAATTTTCTTTTTTTTCGAAATCTTGATTTTCATCTTAAATTTGATACCAAATATTTCTGAAAGTTTTGACTCTTTGCTTGGAATTCGTTTTTCTATCGAAATCTTGATTTTTTTCTCTTCAAATCTGTCTTTTTCTTAAGAGTTTCCTTATCATCAAAAACTCGAAATTTCGCCTATATTCTTAAAAATTTTTTTTTGAGTTGTTCTTTCACAAATCGTTTTTTTTTCGAAATTTTTAAAAAAGTACGTCCTCAAAAATTCGCCTTATGCTTAAATATAGCCGAAATTGTTTGCAAAAGTACTCAATTCTATTAAAATTTTAAGAAGAAATTGTAGATTGACTCATGTTATCAAAAACGAGCATCAACAATTACATTTGTAAAAGGTTAGGTACTGTACTGGTGTTCTTTTATCAAGAATGTACACCAAAGTTATCCCTTATCTTAAAAATCGTTTATTAGTGCTCATTTGTCAAAATATGATCACCAAAATGTAACCTTTTGTCAAAATACTGGGTGTTGGTACCACTAAAAATAAGTATCAGCAATAAAATATCTCACAAAAATTCCGGATTTATGCACATTTAGGCAAAACATAAACTTTCGCAAAAGAGCTTCAAGCAGGAAAAAAATACTTTCGCTAATGAACAATTTTCCTTCGAGAAGACCATCGGTGGACGATAAAGGGCAACGGCAAGTCAAAGTAGACGGTTCGCTTTCCTCTGTTTGAAATTTTTGTAGAGCGAATCCTCATAATGAGATCAACGTCACGCAACATGCAGTCACCTTTGCACGGGAGTCTGCCCACCTGGTAAACGTTGCCATATCGATAGGTAAACCATTAAACGAAAATATTTTTGTATTTAGAGAAAAAAATTGAATTTCTTTACCGAAATTTAAATATTTTATTAACATTTAACAAAATAGGAAATAATTCGAAAAGGATATTTTTGGCGAATTGCAATTTTTTTTTGGAATTCGTCTTTTTTTTCACAAAATTCGACCTTCAAAAATGTTGCCTTTTTTCGATTTTTCGACAGTTTTCAAATTTTTCCAGAAGGAAATTAGAATTTCTGAAAATTTTAACTTTTTCTCGAAATTAGTCTTTTTCGAAATTACAACTTTTTCTGAATACTGCTTTTTTCGCTCTTTCTTTTCTTTTCTTGTAGCTTTGAATATTTTCTAGAAATTTCGATCATTTTCTCAAGATTTTAACAGTATTTTTCGAAATTCGTTTTTATTAATGTTTAGTTTTGTCTGTCATTTTTTTTTAATTTGACTTTGTTGATTTCCACTTGATAAATAAATCTTGTCTCCTGAAACCAAGAAAGAAGCAAAATACAATAAAATTTGCTGTAGGGCGTTTTGATAGCCAAGCTATCATCTTCGGAGAAATACAGTATCTCATATCAGTATCTTTCTGAAGATGATAGCTTGGCGATCGAAACGCATTAGAGCAATTTTTGTTGTATTTTTTAATATTTCTTGGTTTCAGGGGACAAGATTTGTATATCAATTTGGAAAAATAACCAAGGATCAGTCAGTTTTACCAAAAAAAGAAAAAAGAATCTAATAAATATTTCACTTTAACATCAAAATATTCAAGTTAAGCCGAAAATTCTAAAATGAACTTCAAATTTTAATAGGTTATTATGTGCAAACTACAGATTTTTTCCAAATATTTAGTTTCTTGTAAAAATTTCAAATTTAAACCTTCTTTCTTATAAAATATCGACTTCAAACTCGAAATCAAAGTCTTTTTCTAATGACTTGGTTTTTCAATATTTTTAGATCCTCATTTCAAAGTTTTGTGTTTGTTTTGTCAAAATGTTTCCGTTTTCTCAAACTTCTTCTTAAAACTTGTGTTTTGATTTAAACCGAAAATTTTTAAACTCGATTGCGTCTCTATTATAGGTTTCCAAATTTTTCCCGAAACTTCGACTTTTTCTTAAACTTTCCCATCATCTACTGGAACCAACTGAGAACTATACTTTTTTCTAAAATGTCAACAGTAAAATCGAAAATTTAAATTAAACCTTGAATTTATTGTCTATAGTTTTTCTCGAAATTTCTACTTAAGTTTGAAATTCGAAAATTCGGAAAATATGAGTAATTTCTTGTATTTGCGACTGCTGCTTTTCAGATTGAAATTAAGGTCAATACCTGAGACGGAAAAGTAGTAAGGACGGAATGTGGCTATTGCATGTCAGCGAGACAGTCTGCCGATTGCCACACATTTCTCAGGTCTCGAGCTTCTGAAGAATTTCACGATAGCCTTTGCTTACGCAAGATATTATTCTATCTATCTGTGTTTTTATTGACACTGCAACAATGAATTCCGTTAGTAACATAGTCGAACATACTGACTAATGACATTAAGATAAAATTAAAAAATGTAAGTCCTTCTAGGCCATATTTACTGATTAAACAAGTAGCAAAAAAATCGAAAAGTAATAAAACTGTATCCAGAAAATTCACCAGAAGCTCCTACAATTTAGCAAACTGATTGTGGGGGTTTAATATGCAAAATGCTTTTTTTCTGTTTTTTCTTGTTCTCATTTCCCTTTTTTTTTTCGTGTTCTCTTTTCTCTCTTTGGTTTTTTTTTGCTCATTGCAAGGAACGGTGGGTGCATGTTACTTTTAAAAAGTTGATTGATGGTAAGCGATTTCTTCAATTTTTCTTCTGTACTCAATTTTCCATTAAAAAAATTGGTGCTAAATCCAACAGTTAGAGCTCGTAGCTTTGTTCATATTAATTGAAAATCGGTAACTTGACACAGAGAGGTAAGCGTAGTCCAAGCGGAACTCAGTGAAGAAGGCATAAAACTTAACACAAAATGGACATAAATATGCAAATGAGTCGACCATGCTTATCGATAGTGCGCTCGCTCGCTAGTTACCTACCTTACCGGTGGAGCAAGAGCACGCACACGACTTTAACCCCGATTTATATTATTATGCAAATAAATCTCTTATCGGGCACTTATTCAAATTTTAAAATAATGTTACTGCAGGACTTTACGTGCGGTTATGATATATTGCGCAGCCATTTTGAATTTTCTAAGCCAATCACACGGGCCATTACAGCGTTATAATACAATACGTAAAGATTACAATCGAAAAACCACATAAAAAAGCTACTTCATAATTTTAATCAGAAAACGTGTAACCTACATACGGAGCACTAAATATTTTCTTTAAAGCGTGAACCCATAAATCAACCAAAAATGTAGGCAAACCAACTGAATTTGTCTAAGAAAAAAGCCACTTCAGGCTACAGGGATAATTTCCTGGAAATTTCTCGTTTCACTTTCAGACACGTTAATATTTCCAGGCGAGAGTGATAAATTTATCCAGACACTAGAGGTGGTGGTTGGTGACTTTAAAGATATGAGTACAGTAGGGGTACGGAAATCCACATCCGGAAATTTTTTTCAAAATATGTGATATTTGATCAGAAACTGAATGATCTATTACGTTAATTCGATGTTTTTCACTTTGTGTCTTTTTAATTGTTCACCAACCCCAAGGAATTAAGTAAAGTTACTTGGGGGCAATTTCTAATTAAGCACATAAAATCGAAAAAAGCATTTTGCATATTCGCCCAACCAGTTTGTTAAGCCGTAAGAACTTCTGTTGAACTTTCTTGAAAAAGCTTTATTAGCTTTCGAATTGTTTTCTATTCTAGAAGGACCTACTTTTTTTAGTTATATCTAAATGTCATTTTTATCAGTTCGACTATGTTACTAACCAAATTTATAGTTGCAATGTCACTATAAACACAGAAGGTAAGAGAAGGCTATCGTTATGCGCTTCAGAAAGTCTTGACTCGAAAAGTACAGGCAAGTGGCTAATTATTCCGCTGGCTTGCAATAGCTGCGTTCGATCTCTACTTTGCCACCTCTCATGAGGTTGCCACTCAACATAGGGTGCCCAAAGGGTAGTTTCCAATATATCAAAACTTACGCCACCATGTGATACCCTTGAAAAGAAAGTCGATCTGTCGAGGTTTTTTATTTTTCAGTTCAAAGGGCCGAAATACCCTCTATATTATCAATCTTTGATATGAATCTTATAATAAACTTGTACAAAAATAACAATGTCTATAACATTTGAGCTAAAGCATGTAAACGTTAATAGCTCTAACCCATTATCTTTTTCATTTATGCAAAACGGTTGTTGATTATGTCGTTTATGTCGACCTAGTATACATGAAAATATCCATGGAGTAAATCGTTTTCCCTCAGGAATTAAAAGTCACATTACGGAGATATTACAACTTCGTAAGTACCGGACAATTTAGTGCGCGCGGATAATATTTTAAAGCGAAATGCAGAAAAGTTGCGACGTTCCATACGTACATAATGACATTTGATAGTGCTGTTAGAAATCGAATGCAGTCACGATAGCTTTTTGTCAATAATTATACATACGAGCCAGCTAGTCATAATGATGATTGCTATGCAGATTGTCGTAATGGTGCAACGATAATTATACGTAAAACTCAAAAATTAATATTTATGATTTCGGTTCTCATTTTAATAATTTCCACGACCGTTTTTAATTGCTTTTATTATACATCTCCGCCTTCGTACCAGAAATCACCACACAATGCGGCAATTACAGTTCATTAATAGAGACCTGCAAGAAATTTAAATAATTTACTTTGTCACAAAACGAACTGAAATGGCTCTATTTAAAAAAAAATTGTGATTCCTATCGAAGTTCCGAAATTCCCGAATTGAGCTAAATAGTAAATTAGGACTCTCGCTCATTTAATTTGGCTTTTTTGTCGTCTACTAGTTTCTCCGTACATCTAAAACCTTAGTTTTACATTTTTATTCGGGAATGGTAAAATTGCCTCAAATAACGATTACGTTAGATCTTAATTTGTCGACAGCTTTTGTACCCTAACAACCACAAAAAAGCACTTACATACTAAATTAAAGACACTAAGCGCAGAAGCTGGTTATACAAAATTCAAAACTTTAGGCGATTGTCAAAAGGCTTTAACTCAAAGAAAAAGGGGCACTGATAAAAATAAAAACAAAGGAACTAAAGCTCCACGTTTCTAGTTTTCAGATCTCTCAGATTTTAAGGCTTCATCAGTTTTTAAATAATGATGTGAAAAAAATATTAACCTAAAATGTTTCCAAATTTTTTATTAGTTTTACCTTCGATATTTTTTTTTATTAGAGCTCTTCTATTCAATTCAATTCGTTTAATTTAACTGATCACCGAGCCGTGTACGATGATTTTTCAAAATTTCTGATTTAAACCTAAATTTAGGATTATTTTCCAAACAACATGTTGATATTAAAGTCAAGATTCCAAGAAGTTTTGAGATCAAATTTAAAATGTTAACCAAAAACTGAGAACAAAAAATCGAGAGAAATCCAGAAATTTGGAGTTTGAAGCTGAATATTTGACCTTCTACCATTGCACGTAAACTCAACATTTCGAGCTAAAGTAAAAGTTTTGAGAAAAGAGTAGAAATTGTAAATTTTAAGCTATTAAAACGACTCATGAGCTGTAAATTTTTGTTTTATAACAAAAGTATTTAACCATTTAAACAATTAAATTATTTTGTATGTGGATTCTATAGGCTACGTGTGATATTCTGCACGTACAATGAGGTTATCCTAACTTGGATACAATTGCGGATCCAGAGGGGGGCACCAAGGGCAAGTGCCCCCCCCCCCGAGATGCTCAAGAAGTTCAAAATAAATAATTGAAAAATACGAAATAAAATAAAAAATAAAAAGTTATTGAAATATTCTTAAGCAAAATTGACATCTCATTGTATATCCATATAATTTAACAGCTAATCTGACAAAGACATAATATCCGGTGTTACAATTTCTAATACTTTTGCTGATTGGATTTCTTGCGGCACAGTGGCACCTTCTTGGGTACATATTTCGCGAATTGTAAAGTAAACATCGCCCAGGATTTTATGCTGTCGAACGTGCGACTGTTTATGTTTTCAAGCGTTTAAATGTTTACCACTCAAATCATTGACTTCAGCAAATTCAAGAAGAATTATTTTCTGCGGCTGGATTATTCTGCATGAAATTTAGACCTTCATGAAGTGATAAAAAATATCTACTTATTATTTAACTTACCTGTATAAATGAGTTAAGCCTTGTATGCTTACATGTTTATAATGGTGTAACTTTTATAAAGTTTTCAGCAAGACCCATGCTGCTTTTTAAAAAGTACCTTTATCATTAAATGTTTATCAATATCTAAATGATTACATCAATTACTCGAGGTCAGAGCCGGGATCGTAAGGCAAAATAAATCATCAAAATAGAGAAAAGAAACAGGTAATTGAACAAATCTAAAAGATATGTTTTCCCAAAGTATTGATTACCTGAAACACTCTGGTTTGAATACTTCCCCAAAAGAGCACCCATAACTCCCGAAAAAAATTTGTTTGAGCTGGTGTCTTCTACAACACAATTAATGGCAGTTTAGAAATTAACTTTCTTTTAGTTTTTTTAATTCCAATTTCAAACTCGATATCTTTTTGGTTCCGAATTCTACCTTGCAATTTTAACTTTTTCCTTAAAATTTTAATTTCAAATTCGAAACGTTAACTTTTTAGGATATTTGTCTTTGTTGCTTTTCTTTTTAAAATTTTAATGTTAACACTTCGAGCCCCAACCCATTTTTAAATAAAGTTTACGAGTTTGCAAGAAATTTAGACACTTTTCTCAAAGTTACAAGCTTACACATTTATTTCTGTTTTTTATTACTTTTTTATTTCACGGGGGTTTTTGGCGCTGGAAACCCCCTTGGAGTATTAAAAAACGTAATTTTTAAATCGATTTATAATTAATTTGATATAATTAATTTAAGCCCGTTACTTTTGTATGCAATGTGCAAATGCGAACTATACGACACATACAGGGGTCAAATAATTGAAATTAAAAATAAGTCTAAACAACGCCTTTTATAATGGCATTCGAATATTGGTAAAATATAATTTAAAATGACTAATTTTTAATTTTTATTCTCTGAGTTTCGTTACATAAATTTTTCGAGGTTTGCTTTAAGCTCAATCTGTCAATACATGGCTTATCGCCTCGCAGCAATTCTTCTAATAAATAATCAACTTGATTTTATGGGCTTTGTGCTTTGTCGTCAATGATTTTCTTGTTTAGAAATGTAATGTGACGCTGTGACGCCATGTATGGTAATTATCGCTTACAAGAGTTCCCAGAATTTACCAAACAGCTAAAACCATAACAAGTGAGCAAAATTTTATCTCAAATTGCACATTGATTTTTTCTGTCAGTCTTTTAATTTTCCTTCCCTGATTATATGCTCTATACAGTAACATAGTTTTAAAATTAAAAAAAAGCATTTGCGATTAGTTTTGTGGGTGTATTATTGGTTTTATTTATTTTTTCACAATGTTTGACCAAGATAAAAAAATATCTGGTTAGCAGAATTTTATAAGGAAATGAAAGAGAAGAGGAGCTTTGCAAAAATACGGAAATGAATGAGTATGTTATAATTTTTCTTTTTTTAGAAATTTAAAGAAAAATTTCTTTTCGTGAATTATGGATTTTATAAACTTTATCTTTTTCTTAAAATTGGCACAGTCAAGTGTTTATTTTGATTTTGTACTATTTCGATTTAAAATTCGTAGTTTTAACATTGTTCTCAAAATTTGAAATTCTTTGCTCTTTTTTTGTTACAAATTAAGAGTTTCTTCTTCGAAATGTTGACAATTTTTTAAATTTACTTTATTATTATTTATTTCATAATTTCCTAATTCCAATTAATTCAAGCACAAAGTTTCAGGTTTTACTC